>OX454527.1:214058121-215321755 GCA_949715645.1 Portevinia maculata | reverse complement strand
AAAATGTTTATTTAGTTTTATCGCTTTCCAGATGCCAAGAGTTGGTGCAAGAAAGACTTCCAGAGGACGATGTCAAAGCAAGCGATTCGTTGCGAATATTCCGATTAATTTATTATTTTTTATAAAAGTAAAGGTTTTCTTTCGGTCTATTTTAAAATTATTTTTGTTAAGTTTGTTTTGTTTGGTGAAGATGTGGATTATTTATTTATTTTCGTTTTGTTTGTTTTGTTTTAAAATACTGTTGATTTTTTTGTTATTTTTCTTTACATGAATTATTATTCAATATAACTTCGAATACTGCAATATGTGATAAGCATTGTCAAACAGTGTCATATTAATACTTAAAAATAAAAAAGTAATGAATTTAACGTGTTTAACACTAGTATATGTTTATTATTTAAATGTGTTTCAACTGACCCCAATCGCTGTTTCAACCGCCCCTGGTATGGGTACGGTTGAAACAAAAAAGATATTTTTTTAAATTCCATGTTCTACAAAAAATAATGCACGGAACACTGAAAAGGCACTCCCTATTTGTAGATGGAAATCCGCTTTTTCATTGAACATGCCTTCTTCATCGCTTGGATTACAGAAATCAATATTATGGGCGATATAAGCGAAATTGTCTCAACCGTATCCAGTCTACCCTATTTCGCTTTCGTAAGTATCGGCGATCTTGATTCGAACGGCCTTATATCACTTTGGCAGAAGTTGATATTTACTTGTTCATGTGCCGCTTCGCGGGTTAAAGCGTTTCAAACTCTGGAGACCTATTAATAACCATCACATCTGAAAGTCTTGTTGTTCTTTAGCTTTCTTACAGCTGCGTTAACCTCTTCAATACTGGTTGGTGGAACCGGTTTTCCATTGAATTTACGTGGCTTTTTTCTCACTCTTTCTACATGATGCCCATTGAACAGCTGCTGGAAATGCTTAAACACATCCCCTATTCGCTGTTCTTCATGGACTAGATTTCCCTTTCTGTTTCCAAGAGCCTGTGTTCCGGTCTTAAGGCTTGCTTGACATTTCTGTTAAACTTTCGGATGTTGTTTCAATCGCTAGATTCATTGATCCGCTAGAGCTGAGAGACTGTTTAAGCCCTCCTCTTTATACGCAGGATCTTCTTCTCCCTAATCTTTTACATACTCTACTCGCTGCCTAGTTTTGTTTTGCAAGTTCTATCACAATTTTCCCGTGAGCAGACTCATCATCACACCTTGGCTCTACGGCCTCTTTTTCCGGGGTGGCTGGTATTCCACGGTGCTCTCGGCTACCTCTTGGATGATGTCGCGATAAAGGTTCTACATATTGTTGATGTCTGTGTGAGGTGTGTGCTGAGCGTTAAATTTCTCCCTCATCCGCTCTCTGTAGACTCTGGCTACTCCATTCGTGATAAGGTATCTAACATTGAATTTCTTTCACTGATGTGAAGTACTCGCTCAGTAATAAAATGTCAGGTGATTTACTCATCATAGGTTTGGATATGTGAACAAAATAAAACTGATCAATTATGTTGTGAACCAGGTTCGAGCCCCAGGAGTTACGTGTTTAACTTTACTCAAAATAAAAACACATTATAAATTTGATTTACTTATCCACTTTGGGTTCTTTATTTAACAATGTTTTTTCTAAGACTACTTTTAGTTTGAACTTAACTTAAAAGGAAACCTCTCTCTAACGTTTCCTATGTCCAAGTGCAAAACACCTGCACTTGTTTACGTGCATGCACTTGCGAGCAAAAACAAGGCGCACGGCTCCCGAAAGCATCAAGTGCAAAACATCTGCGCTTGTCTGATTCCGTTGGTCCGCCTAAGTGCAAAACATCTGCGCTTATTTTGTATAAATGCACTTGCTCCATTTCAAGTGCAAAACATCTGCGTGTTGTTTACCAGATTTCGGCAAGTGCAAAACACCTGCATGTTGTTTACTACTTTTGGCAAGTGCAAAACATCTGCACTTGTTTTGTGTAATGCCGTTGACTATTTCAAGGACAAAGCATCTGATAATATTATGTTTAAGTGCAACCATATGGGTTTGCACGTAACTCAGGGGCCAACCTTGGATCAGGTGAAAAGAACGCGGAACACTTGCGTTTGCTCGGCTCAGTTCGTCCAACGGGGGTAGCTCTTGTTCAACCACCATAACACCTTCTCAACAAACGTATAATCCTAACGAAAACAATTTTTTTAGAAAAAAAGGAACGAGAAAGCTGCTCTATTGTAGACCACGGACGGAAAGAGAATATCATTTCAAATGTAAATTGTAATCATGCGAGTTATCTCTGTATGCTCATTCCCACCTTAGTTCGTTCTAAGATTGAAGAGGGAAGGAGAGTTAAACGGGGTCTTATCCGTCCAAACTTCGAACAAATTCCTCATCAGCTCTTGGTTTATATTCTAACCGAATTTGTATCCCACAATTTACCCTATAAAATCCTTTTTTTTAAATATAAACAAAAGTTTACCTGTCATCGATAATAATCAGGTCACTGCAGGAATATGCAACCGAAAAGCAGCTACTCGAACTGATCAGTGTATAAAATTATGTACAAGCAAATAGGTTCTATGTATACTCGTTTTTGATAATCACAAATATATTTATAGATATTAAAAACAAATAAAAGTTATAGTGCACCAAAATAAAATATAAGAAAACCTATAGGTACGTAAACTACCTACTATATAATAGTTGTTGTTGTTTTTCGCTGTACCTACCATGAATGTTTACTTTAATTAAAACCATTTATCACTCGTAATGGTTAACAAGGATCGTCATGGCTTCTGGAAATTCATCCACCTCCCCATCGACCGTCGACCAATTCAAATATTGAATTTAATGCAAACATTTCGACCAATTAATGTAATTTATTTTTCGCATGCTATTATTTTGAATTATAAATGATGTAATTATCGGAATTATCCATCTGTTTTCTGGTAAATAATTACTTGTTAAGCTCGTGTGCCACAATATCTATACATCGGACCTGTATATGCGAATATGGATGGAGTGATAATATGTGTCTGTTGGTAAGTAGAAAGGATACACCAATCCGATGGATAGGCAGAGCTTAAATGACTACCAAAAATGGGTGCACTCAAAATGAAGGAATATTTGGCATTTATCTCGAGTGAATTGCAAACAGGATAATAATTGACAACATTAAAAAGATAAAATAAAAACGGAGAAAATCATGCCAAAAGCAGCTTGGGTGTGAAGGTAATTCAATGATCCTTGCTTAATGAGGGAATAATTGCAGTAAATAATCTGGCCTTGTCTATCAAGTGATTTTCCATCCTTCTGAACTTATGGTAGTTTTGCATTTAAGAATTTGCAAGGATATTCTTGTATTGGAGTGCGATGGAAGGGAAATCATTGTTAATGGATTGTATTTGTATCTCGTGTAGTGGAAAATACGCAACGGTAAGTTGGATAAAAGCATTTTTTTAAATGCATTAACTCAATTGATTATTGAAAGGACCTGTTCACAAAAATGTGACTGTGAATTTGTTGCCCTACGGAAAACTTACATTAAACTGATTGAAACTTGTTCCAAAATCGCATTAGCTTAAGCTTATCCGAAGGCAATGCTTACTTTCTTATTGGGCTTCCGACCCGTGGGAGAATCTGCTCGCGACACTGCAGCCTTCCATCCTCTGGGGTCCCGGGCAGTTATCCATACAAAGTACTATGTCATCCGCGATGGATCGGTCTTTAAAACGTAGTTTCGGTCTACCTTGCCATCTCTTAACTGGGGGCTGGGAGTCGCTCTTGGCTGGAGCCAATGTAGTCGTTGTATTTTCGCTTTTTGAACTACATCCACATCTTGGTACAGCTCATAGAGTTCGCGGTTATATCTTCTCCACCATTCCTCCTCCTCGCACACAGGGCCAAATATTCGACGGAGTATTTTTCTTTCGAAACCAAAATTAGTTCTCCTTTCCTGTTTAACGTCGAGAATTTGGAGCCGTAAAGCAGAACTGGCAGTATCAGTGTTTTATAGAGCTTACACTTGGTATTTCGAGTTAGAAGTTTTGAACCCATTTTATTTCGCTAAACCGAAGTAGCAACAGTTTTCGACGAAGACTTGGATCTCTACTAAGGAGTCGTTTGTGGGGTTGATGTTTACTCCGAGGTTTGTGAACTCCCTTACTACCTCGAAGTTGCTGCTATCAACAGTGACGTTTTTTGTAGGTGGACAGATGTATGTTTGTTTGTTGAAAGAAAGTATTTCGGTTCTCACGCAGTTACGATAATGCATTTGTCAAATTTATTTCTCTATACCAACCAACCAAACTTCGCAGCGCAGTATTGCCGTAGGTCTGTCTATTTTCGAAAGAAGGTATTTTTTTTAGTACATAGTGCTGCTTTATTCGAAAGTATTTTTTTTTTTAATTATGCTCTTTCAATTATTGTTTGTGTGTCGGAGGTAGCTGTCTTAACCCTAGCCGCAAAGAAGATAAAGAGACGCAACTTTATCGGAAAAATCAACAACGTATACTCTGACATCCAAGCGTCTTTACAAGCCATGGAATCGGTGGTGGTTAAGTGAAGACCTGCCGAAAAAAATTGGTAGAAATGTCATCCACCAGCAAGGTACCACTCCGCCGGGTGCCTGTACACAAGGTATCCCGGGCAGTGAAGAAGCGCGCAAGCTGGCATTGCAAGGGTCGAAGATGCATGCAACATTGGCCCTCAAAACCATAGACTCCGCTTAGCACAATTGCATCGAAAATCGATGAGGAGTCCCTGAGTAGAACAAATCTACGTTGGGCTAATCTCGATACGTGCAGACATTCAAGAGAGCTCTGTCCAGAAGTTAACAAAAAGAGATCTTAATACACGATCGGACTTAACCGTAATGACATTCGCGTACTGACGGGAGTCGCCACAGGACAGGACACTGTGCAATAGGCTTGTATGCGAAACAGCAAGGCGTACTGCACAATGACTACTGCAGAAGCTGAGCTGAAGAAATAGAGTCGTATACGTCACCTATTATGCGAATGCCCAGCCTTAATGAACACAAGAATGAAGACTCTGGGCGCAGTTGCTTCTTTGAGGAACTGCAGGATCTGGATGAAACGAAGCTGAAGCACAAATAATATATATAAATCTTAATAGTTTTAGACAAGCGGCATTTCTGAGTTACATTTAGCGGTTTCTTAATGCCTCTTCTTAGGTTCCGGGAATAAATAAAATATTTTGACTACGAAATAAACTACCTCAAATCTTTTCTTAGATACGAGATGTACCAGTTACTTGTCGTAAACAGAAGGTTTTAATAAGTAAAATGATTTGAAGTAAGTTAAGTTAGGGAGCCCACACAATTGCGAAACGAATTGTTATATCGAAATTAAATCTTTTATCTTCGGTGGAATCACTTTAAGACAAATATGCTCTTACCTAAAAAATTAAAATTTATAAAAACTCGTCGGAGTAAATTAGGAAAGTGTAAAATCATTCACAGATTTACTTTTGCTGTCGTAAGTCACCATAGAGAACAAACCTTAGGTGGACAGGTAGTAATACATGTCTAGCGACTAAGCACATCTGGCCAAAGCTGGACCTGCGACGCTCTAAGAGTCTGATCTCACTAAACCGACTGCATATTAGCTCCACTATAGGTGCCATTACAGGGCACTGTCTGATAGGCAAGCATGCATCGAGGCTTGGCGTTTATTCTAACGATTTCTGTAGAAGTTGCTTGGACGAGGAGGAGGAGGAGACTATACTTCACCTTCTCTGCACATGTCCAGCTCTCTCCCATAATAGAAATCTTTATCTGGGAGATTTCTTGCTTAACAATCTTAACGACTTGGCTAACGCTGACGTTAGAAGTCTATCGCGCTTCATAAGAAGCTCTAAATGGTTTAACTAGTAGTGGGGAAACCCCTCGATCCGTGTGGCATCACAATGGACCTAATCCTGGTCTAAGTGTGTCGGCCTTCTGTTGACAGCCACTTTAACCTAACCTAACCTAAGTCACCATAGATCCATTATACATTATTTGCAACCCTTTTTCATTTTCTCTTTTTCATTGAATTGAATCTAATATCAAAGATAAATAATACTAAAAACATAGGGACGGGCTACAGTCCGCTTGGGCGAACTGTTGGATACCCTATTCTTATTCCTATCCCTCATAAGTTAAGAACGCTATACATATTTTGTTATATAACATTTAAAAGATTTTATCTAAAAAAAACGAAGCTTTTGTAAAAAAAACGCTCCCTAGCTCAAACTTGGGTTTTTCAATAAAATTGTCATCAAATCATTTCATTGTGGGCGTGTCAGTAGGCGGATTTAAAAAAAATACGCATGAGCATTAAGGGACCCTAAAAAGTATATATTATAAATTTCAGCTCCCTAGCTCAAACTTTGGATTTTCAAAAAAATAATTGTGGGCGTGTCAGTAGGCGGATTTTGAAAATTTTATCTCCCGAGCAGTTTTAGGAGTCATAGATCATATATAAAAAATTTCAGCTTCCTAGCTCAAAATTCGATTTTTTTTGTTTTTTGAGTTTGTGAGCTGTCGTGGGCGGATTTCAAAAATTCGTAAACTTGATTATTTTGGGACCCTAGGGAGTATATGGTTAAAATGTCAGCCCTCTAGGCCCAGTTTAAAGGCCTATTTTTTGCCGACGGACGGACGGACGGACGGACATGGCTAGATCGACATTACTATCGATGCTGATCATAAATATAGTAGCTTTTAGGGGTCTACGGGCAATACGAGTATTAAGGTATGTTACAAACTATGCGTCAAAATTAATATACCCTTAGAATAGGGTATAAAAAGGACTTTAAATGAAATCCTCTGTTTCCTTAACGGTGAAGCTATGACTAGGATGAAAGGGATCAAACCCTCCCACCTCACTGCATGCGGGATTTACCTGTTCAACCTCAATTTATATTGGCAGGCTTTCGGATCGCTTTTTTAATTTTTTTGGTGTCAAATATAGTTGGCCTGCTGTATCACGTGATGAACAGGTGCTGCTCTAGCTTCAACTTCAGTTTTTGCCTTGATTTTGCTAACAGACAGTCTTGAATTTGAAGCAGCTCTCAGTATCACCCGTCGATCCTGACTTTTTGTTGCTTTGCTTACCCTTCGTTTACAGTTTTTTCCAAAGTTATAGTGGCCCTTAAGATAGCTATAAACAACAGTTGGTCTTCTTTCAATCTAACCGTCTATAAAACGGAGAGGTTTGCCTTTTTCCTGGTAAGCTCGAATTCGGTCTAATTCCTCCTTAAGTAATGCATTTTGTTACCCATAGTTGTTGCTTTTATTATTTATATTTTATTATTAATTATTATTGTATATTTTAAACAAATGTCCCTGGCACTCTTAGTGCCCTTATATTTAATTTGAAATATGGTATCAGGTAGATTTATTTACTGTTTCTAAGGGAAAGGCGAACTGTTGGGTACCATATTCCTATTCCTAACCCTCATCAAGTGGGCGTGAACAAATCTTAGTATAAAAGAATTCTTGAGAAGGATCTTCATATTATGTTATACGACATTTAATTTTAATGAAAAAACATTTTTTTTTTTTTTTTTAAATCGACTCCTAAATGTGGGTATGGCAGACAATTTTATATAAAGGAATTGTTCAAAACGACCTTAACTGCATATTTTGCCAATGATTTCTTCAATAAAACGTTTTTTTAAAAAGTGGTACGTAGAGTATATATTTTTCAGATTTCAGCTTCTTAGCTCAAAGTTTTATTTTTCGAAAAAAAAACTTTTTATTTGAAATTGGGGGTGTTCAGTACTCGGATTTCGAAAATCTTTTAACATGAGCACAAAGGGACCCTAGAGAGTATATATTTTGAATTTCAGCTTCCTAGCTCAGCTTTGACTTTTCGAAAAAATTGTTTTACTTTATTGTGGGCGTGTAGTGGGCGGATTTTAGCTAACCAAGCATTTTGGGCCCCTATAGACCACATATTGAAAATTTCAGCTTTCCAGCTCAAAATTAGATATTTTCGATAAATTGTTTTTTTCTTGATTGTGGTGTCTGTGGGTGGATTTTGAGAATCCTTAATAATTCGGACCCCTAGAGAGTATGTGGATAAAATTTCAGTTTTCTAGCTTCAGTTTAAAGGAATACTTTTTGTATTCGGGCGGATGGACGCACGGTCAAGGCTATATCGACATTTCTATCGATGCTGATCACGAATATAGTAACTTTTAGTAGTCGACGTTCAATATTAAGGTATGCTACAAACTTCGCATCAAAATTAATATACTCGTACCCTTAAAAAAGGATTAATTTTATTACCTTCTTGGGAAAAGCAGCAAATAAATTGAACCTATCCACTTAATCCTTAATCCCAATTTTGTTTACAACCTTAACATAATATATCCTTCTTTGATATTGCATTTGGTTTTTCACAGATTACAGAAGGATTTAGGCAATATCGTAAAATTGAACCAACAAAATACCTGCCCGTAATCAAGTGAAAAGGAGTGTATCTATGCCGTTGAAAAACAAAATTTCAGGAAGCAATATAAAAGTACCTACCTGCGTTTAAGTACTACAATTCCTTTTTTTTTAATACCACCGTTTCGTACACAGGCAACACTTTCTTTAAAATATCTATATATGAGTATAGTTGGGGATTTAAACATGACTTTCCGTGCATTAATTTTAATACTCTCGAAAGGCTAAGTGTGTGTTTGGTAAGGATTTAACCCAGTAGCGCCCAAAGAAATATCTTGCTGCTAATTGTGCAAATTTTTTAGTATTTTGTTACTTACTTACAATTAAAGAAAATATATATAAAACAAAAAATTGCAGCACTACTTCCAAAACTGGTTGTCGTATAAATTGGACATACATGCCCTGCGTCCTGCGTATGAGGTCCGAAATTGATACTCAAACCTATGTAAAAAAAATTCAAAAACATTTTAATCTCATTTATTTTTTGTTTAAGAAATTTTTCAATTAAATAAGTAATAGGCGAAGATTTTAAAAAACGGTAATTGTTTTGGAGTGAAATAAATGATACTCTAGCAACACTCGCACAAAGATACATCGGATTTTGAGCAGTACGTCAAATGCTTCGACTTGTTACTTTACATTCTCTTCATCAGAAAAAGAGCTCATAGCTGTCAACATCAAACTTGTTGAAACGGTCTTTTGGTGGTGAACTAACTCCTGGTGGCGTAAAGTTAGAGTGGCATATATATCAGAAATTGTCAGCGATGCTAGTCACTCGTGAAGAGTTTCAGACCAACCAACGTCTTGCTGAAAAGCATGGAAAGTCTGGACGAGGTTCATGTGAGCAAAACTGCTTTGCGATTGCGTTCTCAGATGCAATATGCAACGCGGAAAGTCTTGCGAGACTGCGCTAGTTGGTAGAATTGAGAGTGCGCTTGACAAGAAAGAATACACAGAAAAAAGTGATATGGGGTTCCAACAAGATGGTGCCACTTTTACACAGCTGGTCAAACAATTGATCTATTGAAGGGAAGTTCGGCAATCGTGTAATCTCGAGAAATGGTCCGGTCGAAGGTGTCCGGAAGGAGCGCGTTGGCCGCTCATGCGATTTAACGCCGTTGGATTTTTTTGTTTTTATAGTTAGCTTGCCTTTAGCGCAGAGGCTGTAACAGATATCCAAGATGAATAATGACACATTGCTTCCTGCAGTCAATTCTTGCTGCGAGTTGTCTCTATTTCTAATCTTGCACCTCCGATTGAAGTAGAACCACACAATTTGGTAAAAATATTCCGGTGTGACGTTTCGTGATGTGAAATTCTACGACTAATACCTAACATCTTAGTCTGTTTGGTCGTTCAGTGATATTTACAGGCAAAACGCATACTGAATGATGGGAGTTTCTTACTACAGATGTGTTTCGAGTGCATTTCTGCATGTATTACTGCGTGCGTCGCTGCTGTACATCTCTTTCAGACATTATAATGTATGGAAGCCGCAGCGCATTTTCAGTTCTGAATCTACAAATGCAATGCCATTGTTAGCCTTTTCATTACTATAAGGTTCTAGAACTAGGAAGAAGTAGAACGATAGGAAGGATTGGTTTGTTCATTGGGTAGGGTTTCATCCTCCACGGGTGGAGTCTAAATACCTGTGAGCATTTATGTTGAAGTTTTTGACACCAAGCTTATGGTAGAAACACATCATCACTTCAACTTCGACTTGGACTTTGACAAAAGCGAGAACTTTAGCGTTTAAAGTTGAGTCAAACACACTGAGAAATGTAACTTCAAGAGCGAAACAAAGAATGGTTGTAAAGAAAAGAGAAAATTATGTCAAAATACAAGCAACCGAGAAAATTTGCTCAAAATGTAAGCATTTGCATGTTGGGAAAACTGAAAACATCGCCTCAAGGTTGGTGGGACTTACACTTCTACTTTGAATTTAGGATTTAGGTCTAACGTTGAAGGTGAAGTTCAGGTTGAAGTGCTTATGTGTTCCATCCCATTAAAAAGCATTGGTTCTAAAACGTGTGACGTGGTTGTCAAAGTTGAAGGCGACTTTGAAGTGTTGATGTGTTTCTACCATTTTTTTTTTTTTTTTTTTTTTAAAGTTCTGGCTCGCTAAAGCGATTTAATATGGGGCACTTCGACCTAAAAAGATCTTTTGTGCCGTGTGGGCCAGAAAAATTTAGACTAGTAGAGTTTCCACTTTCCGTGTAAAGCGGACAATTCTACTAGTAGAAGAATTCTTTATGTCCTCAGGGCACATCTGTTCCCTGAAAAAGATCTTCTTTCTAATTCCGTTTAGGGCCGGACATTCACATAAAATGTGTTCAGCTGACTCGTCCTCTTCAAGACAGAGTCGGCACTCAGGAGAGTCTACTATTTTCATTTTGTGTAGGTGATATCTTAAACCATGGTGACCAGTAAGGTAACCTACTAAGTTTTTGATATCATGCCTGCTTAGGTTTAGGCATTTGCTGGCATTTTTATTGAAAGGCCGAACGGCTTGTTTGGTCTGTCTTAAACCTGGGATGCTTTCCCATAGATGGATACATTTTCTGTATTCCCAGCTTTTTATTGCTGCCGTTGCTGCTGATCTAGGAGTGCAGCAGAAGGGTTCGGGACCTATGAAGGGTGTTTCCGAACCTTTTCTGGCCAGTTCGTCGGCCTTTTCGTTACCTTCCACCCCGACATGACCCGGAACCCACCATAGCTTGGTCTTGTTACTTGTTCCGAGTGCCTGTAGGGTGTTGAAGCAGTACATTACTGATTTGGAGTCAATCGTATGCGAGCTAAGGGCGTTTATAGCTGCTTGACTATCCGTGAATATATGGATGGTTGCACCTTTTATACCAGATAAATTTATGTGGCTAGCGCATTCTTGAATGGCGTGGAGCTCTGCTTGAAATACGCTGGGACTTTTTCCCATGGGTATCGTAAAGCGTTTGTTTGGTCCGTAAATTCCCGCTCCTACCCCCGCTTCCATTTTAGAACCATCCGTATACCACTTTATGCCGTTGTGGCTGTTAGGTGGGTTATTACTAACCCATGCTTCTCTCTTGGGAATCTCCGTGGAGAACCGCTTATTGAAGCATAGTGTTTTATGGATGCGGTCTGTGACCGCGCAGTTCATGTTGAGTTCTGGCAGTTCACCAAGAAGGGTCTTAAGTTCCGGATGATCGTTAAGACTTATCTCGTTTAACTGTATTTGACTTATTGCACTGCGGATTGCCACTTTTTGAATGTATATGTGGAGAGGTGTAATACCTGTTATTGCCTCTATGGCAGCCGTTGGGCAGGTTCGCATGGCTCCGGAGATACCAAGGCACGCAAGCCGTTGTACCTTTTTGAGCTTCTCTTTTGCGACCTTTTGTGTGGATTTTGTCCACCATACAATGGAGGCGTATGTTATAATGGGTCTTATCATCACTGTGTAGATCCAGTGGACAATCTTTGGAGAGATTCCCCAGGTTCTGCCATATGTGCGTCGACAGGCCCATAAAGCTCTGTTAGCTTTGGTGATTTTGTTGTTGATGTGAGAGTTCCAGTTTAGTCTTTTGTCCAGAATTACTCCAAGATATTTGACTTCGTCGGAATACTCAATGGTCGTGCCATTTAGTGAAATCTGAGCTAAGCTGAGATTTCTTCTTTTTGTGAAAGGAACTATGATAGCTTTACTGGGGTTTATGGAGAGATTTTCCTTGACGCACCAGTCTATAGCTATCTTAAGGGCGTTTTGCATACGTGAAGTAACTACGTTTGATTCTTTGCCCCTAATAATGATGACCAAGTCATCGGCATACCCTATTATGTCGTAGCCTAAATTACTTAATTTTTGAAGTAGGTCATCTATGACCAAAGACCACAGGAGGGGTGATAAAACTCCTCCTTGTGGACAGCCTTTTATAGCTGAAACTGATACTGAAGTCTGTCCTGACGAAGCAGTGATTTTCCGACTTTCGAGCATCGCTTTTATCCAGTTTATGGTGGGAAAGTCTACCTTTCGGTGAATTAAAGCGTTTGATATTGAATCATAACCGGTGTTATCAAAAGCACCCTCTATGTCAAGAAAAGCGCATAGTGCAATTTCTTTACAACGGTAGGCGTTGTTTATGTGATTTGTTAGTTTTAACAGGGCGCCTTCCGTTGATTTGCCTTTTTGATACGCATATTGACAGGGGTGTAGAGGCATGCTAAAAGTAACGCATTCTCTGATATGAACGTCAATTATTCTTTCCATTGTTTTCAGGAAAAACGATGTCAAGCTTATGGGACGATAGGATTTAGGTAGTTCACTAGGTTTGTTACCTGGTTTGGGGATAAATACTACATTGACCTCCCGCCAAGTGCGTGGTATGTAGCCCCAGTTGAAACTGAACCTAAATAAGGCAATCATGTTAGGTAGGAAGAATTCCAGACCCTTTTGAATGAGGGCTGGAAAAATTCCGTCATTTCCTGGTGCCTTGAATGGTTTAAATGAGTTTATTGCCCATTTTACCTTATCTGGACTAAATAGTCTACCAGATAAACTATTATTTCTGCTGAGGTTAGTTGGATATGAAACCTCAGTAGTTTGATCAGTTGTGTGATCGACAGTTAGGGAACCAGGGAAGTGAACTTGCAGCAAGGTTATTAGAGTTTCTTCCCGGTCGCTTGTGATTGTTCCATCAGGTTTGATGAGCAATCCCATGCAGTTTGAAGGATCTGTTGAAAGCGCTCTCTGGAGCCGCGCTACTGCTGGGAGTTTTTCCAGCTTTTCGCAGTTTGCGTGCCATGAGGCCCTTTTAGATCTTCGCAACTCTTGGTTGTATTTGGTTAACATGGATCGATATTGATCCCATACGCCGGTGCGTTTCGATTTATTGAATTGTTTTCTCACCTTCTTGCGGATAGTTTCCAGGTTTTCATTCCACCATGGTACGCTTCTTTTTACCACGGTGCGCTTTACCTTACAACTATTCCTAAAGGATGAGATAATGATGTCGTTAAGCTGACATTGTGCAGCGTCCGCATCACTCGGTGTTAGTGGTGAATCTGGTAGCAGATCAGTTCTGATTGCCAGATTTTCACTATAGGTTCTCCAGTTAGTTAATTTATTATTGTATTTGACCGGCGCGCACTCGGTGTTGCATCGCAGCCTGAACATAATATGCATATGATCAGACAGAGAAGCTTCATCAGACACGTGCCAGTCCTCTACAATGTTTTGTATAAAAGGAGACGAGAGAGTAAGGTCTAAAACTTCTTCTCGTATACTGTTCCTAAAAGTGGGCTTATCACCCTTATTTAGAATAACTAGGTCTTTACTATATAGGTAATCTAAAAGTAACTCACCTCTTTTGTTTGTGTCTCGGCTGCCCCAAATCTGGTGATGTGCATTCGCGTCGCAGCCGATAACAAGATGTACTTGCTGAGTTTGGCAGTACTGGACAAGTTCCTGTACTGGTGTAGGCGGTACCTCCTCTATGTCCCCAGCAAAATACGCCGATGCGCATACAAACTTGTGTATCACATGGCCATTGTGGCGTTCAATTAAAACGGCCACCAGGTCCCTAGTATTGAAACCTGGAATGAGAGAGAATTTTATATCTTTCGCAATGGAAAGAGCTGCCCTAGGTCTGAAGTTACCTTTGGCAAAAATTAGCTCTCTATTTCTGCTGTTAAGACCAAAGATCTTACCTGTAGTTGCCCATGGTTCCTGGATTAGACCAAGAGCGACGTTCCTTTCGGCACATCTTTGGCTATAGGTGTCCGATGCACCCATAGCGCGGTGCAGGTTTGCCTGCAGCACAGTTAGAGACGTCATTTCTTCTTCACGTACTCGGGATTACGCACTCTATGAGGTTTGTTATCACCCCTGCGTCGTACGTAACCCTGTTGAGAGAGACCACTTTGTCTCCCCCTTGGACTTCTGGTGTTCTGTCCATCTTTCCCGCTTATATGTGCCTGTTCGGCCGCCAGTTTTGGCCTAAAGCGGTTACGGTGCGCGTTTGTGCTGTCCGTTTTCTTAGCCTTTGCTTTAGCATCCAGCACCACAGTTGTTTTAGCAACTGAGTTACCCTTGGCAGCACTAATGCCAGCCACTGGTGGTGTGGCGCTACTGTTGGCGCTTGTGGAAGGCTTTTCTGAAGCATCAGTGGCAGTACTAATACTAGCCCCTGGTGTTGTAGCCTTTTGTTGGTTTTCTCTTGACGCCTGATTCGTCGATTTGTCCGCGCTCTTGAGGATTATTTTGATCTGTCCAAATCTGAACGAGACCATCCCCTTTAGCTCAACAAGTCGCTTCATCGTGCTTTCGTTTACAGCAAGGACCATATGGGCGACATCTCTGTCGTCAGATCTTTGCAGAACTCTCCACGTTCTGGTGTTGAGTTCTTTATTCTGGCCATCTAGAATTGCCAGTATTCTTTCATTCGCTACTCCGGTACTATGTGGGAAGAAGGCTCTGACGATATGTGGTTTCGGGAACAGTTCTTCCCCCACAAGCGTCACTTCCATCCCGCATTTCTCTTTGAGCTTCGCGAAGTTTGTGCTCATCCACTCTGCAGTGGTAGCATCCGCACATACTATCATTAGCCATCCGGCTTTGAAAGTTGTACCGCGGAAGGCTGGTTTGGTCCCCTCATCACGTTGTTCGATGGTGATGTCCATAATCCTCTCCTGAATCTGAGCCATTTGCTCATTACTGAGAGGATTGCGATCCAGATCGACAGGTACTACACCCAGTCTTACAAAGCTCGCTATGTCTCTATAGGAGACTTTGTCGACGGCTGTATTTCCTGTGCGAGCTCGTTTCGCTTCGGATTGGGGCGGCGTATTGTCCTCGGACCTTATACGCTTCACCTCGGAGCCTGTTACCATTAATCCGCAGAAACTTCTAGAACAATGTTAGTGAATTTATCGGCAAACATACGCTACACCTCTATTGATTTTTATTCTGTTAATTTTTGTTTCACGGACATAGTCGGGATTTGAACGCTCATCCTTCCGATGAGCAAGTGAATACACTACTACTGCACTTTTGCCATGAACGATTTCTTTTTATGGGGTTTCTTTAAGTCGCTGGCTTGTGCCCACAAGCACACAACTTTAGATGAGCTCAGGAACAATATCGAAAGGGAAATTGCCCGATATGTATGGAAGTGTGCAAAACTATCTCCAACGAATCGGTCACTGCAAACGAGTTCTCGGTGGTCATATGAACAAGATCGACGTCCATACTTAAATAAAACATAATATGAACTACACCAGGAAAAGAACCATTTTAAAATCTAAAAGAGGTATTTCTTAAGGACCTGACTTTTAAATTAAATTTTTTTGCTTATTAAATACCAACTCACAAGCTAGACAAAAATGATTAAATCTAACTTAAAATTCGCGGGTTACTTATTCTCCTTATACGGACGATCTAAACTACACTTCAACCATATAACTATTGCCTTTCGACCTTAAAACTATTTAACGAAGCAATCCTACATTTATATTTTCATCGAGAATTTTATTTAAAAATCCGGCATCTTTTCCAAATTTTATCTACTCGTATATTTATAAAATTCTCGTGTCACAGTGTTTGTAACCAAACTCCTCCGAAACGGCTTGACCGATTTCTATGAAACATTTTGTGTATACTCGGTAGGTCTGAGAAAAGGGGGTAAACTATTTATACCACTAAGTGATAATAGTGGTCTACCACAATTTTTAATGTGTAAACATTTTTGCTCTCGTTGATGTATCAATATAATTTTTCTCGGTAGGCGCTAGTTGGAAATATCTAGCGTCACCGTCATCGTCAGATTTTCCCGTTAATTTTCATTACCACGTGAGTTAATCGCTGCTCGACAGATCACCGCAATTAAACGACGTTTGGCGCGGTTAGTACGTAGATGGGTGACCGTTTGAGAACAACCGCGTGTCGTTGTTTATTTTTTATTAATTATGTATATTCAATTTTTTTTAACTACGTTAGTTAATTAGTTACGGCGTTAGCTAGATAACAAATTAGGTAGCTGACGGGCAACTGTGCCTACATGTTTACACATCAACTATACCGTGAGTGCAGCGTGGCTCACACCTTTTTTTTTTTTTAGTTTTTACACACAATTTTTTATTTTTATTTTTTTATGATTTACCATTCAAAAATACATATAACCCTCAATTTTCAAACTTCTACCACCAACGCCCATTTTTTAATAGCGATATTAGTAATGTAATAATCTTCAACTCTCAGTGATCGATAACTGATTTATCATTTATTAGTTTGTTTATTTTTCAGTGCGTACAAAATATTACTATGGGAATCATTTTAAACTAAAAGAGAAATATATACGTGTTTTATGATTGTGAAAGGAAGGTAAAATAATAAAAGAACGAATACATTGTCAGTATACTGTTTTCCATCATTAAGTACTTCAATTTAATCTATTTATGTGTGTAGTAAACAATGCCAGCAAGACGCAAAGGGACCAATTTGGACCGTCGAACGAATAGAACGACAGACATGCGAAATAGAAGAGCCCAAAGATCAGACGAACGAGTCCAACAAGATAATGCAGATGTGCGTATAAGCATGGCGCAATTTCGTGAATCACAATCACAAGAGGCAATCGTTCGGAGCAACAGAAATAGTTAAAAATAGTCAACAATTCCATTCCACATTCAAAATCAAAGGCAAAGTTTATCATAAAGTGGGCTCATTGCTGCCAATGCCGAATGAACCACATACATTTTTACGAATTCACTTTATGGGCGAATTTACTTTATGGGTGGCGACTCAGAAAGCGTATTCGCCAATCGCGTGGATGCACGTTGCGGCTACAATAACCTCAATTCACCATATGCCAGACGCAACGTCGGCAAGCTGGACACTGTATTGAATAAGCACAATGAATTGTTGAAATTATTCAAATCACACATGCACAAATTAAAAAGTGACAATAGACCTTTTCACCAAGCTATCTCTTTCTGAAGTGCCGCATCCCTTTCTTAAACGTCAAAAGCAAATTGAATGATAACAATGTCAGTGTCAAAAGAGCAAAAAAAAAAAACAAACAAACAGCTGAATGAAATGAATAATCATTGTGATTGTTAATAAAGTGTATATTTAAGTGAAAACACAGAAGCAATTGAAGATTAAAAAGTACCAGCTTGCTTATAGGGAAAAAACGTGAGAAAGTAAGTTAAAGTAAAAAAAAGCAATAAAAATAGTTAATATGTTGAGCAAAAATTGAAAAATGTGTGCGCGAAACAGAAATATTTCTTTGCCACAAGGCGATTGTCACGGTTTCATTTTTATTTTTTGTTCAGAATCTTAATGTATTGTTATCTTTTGAGTATTCCAAAATAGTGTTTGGATACTCCTTTTTAGTTCTGGAAATTTGTTTTTGTTATAATTCACTTTAATATAAAATTACTACGAGATATTCGCAACGAAAACATTTTTTGCCACAACTACGCGATTCTCACTTTTTCACATTTATTTTTTGAACACAATCACATTATAATGTTAACTTTTTAATTATCCAAAACGTGGTTTGGATACTACTTCTTAGTTCCGTAACTTTTTTTTTGTTAAAATTGACTTTGTTATAATCTTTTAGTAACTATTCGTGAAGAACTTATTTCCCGCCATGCAAATTCGCCATTGTTTTCCTTCATTTCATTCATCTGTTTGTTTTTTTTTTTGTTTTTTTCTCTTTTGACAATGACATTGTCGCACCTGTTGTTGACGACGTTGCTGGCATCATGGTTGGCGACCGTACAGCGACTCGAGAAATCGCGATTCGGAAAAGAAAAAATAATCTTGAGTTCATTGCTAATACGCACCGTCCATACGACGCTCTCCAATATCCGCTAATGTCCTGGAAGGGACAAGGCGGATATTGCATAAACATTAAATAACGAGATCCCATTACAGGTACTTCATTCATTATGAACAACATCATTACTTATTTTGAATTAATATTTATGAATATATTGTTAAAGAAGTCGAAACCAGTGCAGCCAGATCGTGAACAAAAATTTCAAACTTTTGGGAACTAAAATTTACGTGGTACAATACGTTTCAATAATCAACCGGGAGAACTTTTCGTTCATGATCTGGCTGGGTCATAACAAAAAAACTTAATTCATTATGAAGATCATTATTGATTTGAATTAATATTTATGAATATACTAGCTACACCCTACGGCTTTGCCCGTGCCCGAGAATTCTATTGGCCAATATGTTCGAGTAGACTTCCTTATTATTGTCTATATATGTTGGCGTATGTTGCTGCGCCTAAAAAAAAGAAGACCGATTTTGGCCAAACTTCACAGAAACACTCTCAGGCCAATACCGAAGATTGCCTGATTTGAGCTCAACCAGTTTTTGTCTGGTATCACTAGAGACCCAGCCAATATTGTTCTGATCACGATTGTTCCGGTCTTCTGAAAGTTGATTTTCGACTTTAGGACTTGATCTGTATGCCAAAAAATCTTCGGCATATGCTAAAGCATGTCTGAGTGAACCTGCCAGATCATTCGCGTAAATATTAAACAGGATCTGAGGATTTAGCGTGCTGTAAACCGTTTTAAATATCAAAGTCTCTGCTTGAAGTCACGTTGTCACATTTGACAATGAACTTCTTTCCCATGAGCATATTTTAAACTACAAATAGCAAAGGTTTGTTCAAATCCCACCCTGTCAACTTGAAGAAAGGTTCCTCTTACCGTACGATGTCGAAAGCCTTCTCAAAATCAACCAGACAATCACCCGTGCATTGGTTCTTGCATTTATTCCACTGAATGTCGGAAACCAGTTTCGACGCGGCATAAATAGTGTCATGCCCCATCCTGAAACTAAACTGGTTGTCCAGAATTACATTATTGTCCTCGACCCACTTCAACAGGGCTCTATTGACAATCATTTCAAAGACCTAGCTTATATTCGGAAGCAAACTAACCGGAAACCGGAGACTGGCAGGGTTCGTCCTATCTTTATACTTTTTCGGAATAGGGTAGTACCACAGCTACCTTCCAATGTGCATTATTAAGCTCATTGTTAATCAGCGTTGTGAAAATATCTAGAGCCTCCAGAGGCAGGTGTCTCAATACGACACGGTTGGGACACCATCCACCCCCGCCCACTTTTTATTCTTTGCTGACTCGAAAATGTACAGAAGATCATCCTTCGACACGAACAAGTGCGATACATCTCTGCCATTGGCGACAATTGCATTAGCATAGTTTTCATCATTGAATACGGTGAATCCGTTATTCTCAGATCGCCAATTCTCAAATTCGGTGCGAAGATAGAAGTGGCTCCAGCAGTCGGTACTGTCTGTCTATTCTCTGTTGTCTGGGAGATGCGGATATATCATTGTGATCCTTGCTCCTTAACGACTTATTTATCTGTACATTTCTTAAGGACGGTGAGCGTTCATAGGTTAATATTCTTCCACGTCGTTGGTGATATTTTAAAAGGTAAAGCCCTTGAAACAACGTACTTCCACCTCGGCTTTTGATCCAATGAACTTTGTTGGAAAATGTTATCTATGTTGCAATTGAAAACATCAATAGAAATCGGTCTTATATTGCCATTTAGGTTGGCTAGAAAATGCTTTTCATTATATATTATCTCAAGTCGCCCCTTATTCCGTAACTTATCCTATCGCATTTCATATCAATTTGAGGTAAATCGATTCGCATTCTATAAATCCCCACAAACCTATTTCAACTGTCAAGGTAAATCTAATATTCTACAAAAGATTTTAAATCGAATCCTTTCGACATTTTTCATCTCAAAGTTGGTCCATTCAAAAACAAAAGAAATAAATGCTAGCAAACCAAAAATATGTGCCAAATGAACAGAGAGCAAAAACTCTTCCACACCGTAGTTCTCGTTCCCATTCGCATTCTCACCCTCGCTTACAAAACAATAATAAAGTTCTTCTAACGGCGGGAATTTCACTTCTTTGTCATAGCCTGGTCAGTCAGCCAGCATTCCCTTCGGATGAAAATAAAAGCTTTTCCTTATTGTCAAACGAAATATAGGTATCCATGTATGGGTATTTGAAAAAGTGAACACCTTTCAATATAATGAAAAGAGTTCACGTGCTAGACCTTTGCTACTCGTACGCGTTCCTTCATTGCCTTGTCAAACCAAATATAAAAAAAACTCCTGGCCGACACACAAACGCCGATAATGTATTTTCAGTTTGAGTGTTTTACATCGCTGTTGGTGACAACTTTTTTTTTCCCAAGTTGTCGTTAGAATCCCGATGCGGTATGACTTCAATAATACTCATGGACAAAAAAAAAGCGAAAATTCAATCGAATAAAAGGCAGACTACCGGGGTTAAGAATGACATAAAAAAAAAACGTGAACTTGCGAATGTCCTTCAGCACAAAGTTAGTCCTTTCACCACAAATTCACATCGCTTGTCTTTGTGAAATCGAAATTTGTTCCCGGGGTTTGGTGGTATTCCAAAAGCAAAAACGACATTCTACATGTGTGAACTTTACAATTTGAAAACGATGGCGATGACGACGACGGGCCGTGGAGCGACACTCTTAACTCCATGAGAAGACCGACCATCATCCACACATGCCGATTTATAGTGCATTGACGATAGAGTCGGTTTCGTGACCGAATATCAATGCCTCACGCTCACACCTTGTTCGGCTCTAGTGTTGGTCATAATTCATGAGATCTCCGAATGGTGTTGCCAGATTTAATTCGGAAAAAGTAATGTTTAAACTTTTTGATTGTGGTGAAGGCGTTTTCAAACGTCAGGACTGTTTGTCCCTGCTGCGTCATCATTTCGCTTTTAAGCTCAATGCTTAATAGTCCTTTCGTTTTTATTTGAAGTATTTATTATTTAATGAATAATTAGTTTAATGCCCACCAGAGGAAGGTGATGTAGCCAGGTCTATACTTATACACTGCATTCAAAGAAACGTAGCAATGCATAATTTAGTTAAAGCGGTCAAACCTACCACGGACATTGTTTTGTTTGACGTTTCAATCATTGACAGAAGGGCATTGCAGTTTTATGGCGGACTCAATAATTTTATTTGGTGAAATTTCGTCTTTGCCAAACACCTTCTAAATATCAATGAAAAATAAACAATTTTATGTTGGCAAATAAACATGCCAGCTGTTTCGATCAATACTTCGACAGGTGTGTTTGTTTAAACAACTTTAAGGTTACCAGCAGGTTGAGTAAAGCTTGACAAAATCTAAAAAGTAGTTTATTTTTTTTAAACTATTTACTTTGTTAATAATTCGGATATAAGTTGGGCGGGTACAAAGGGTGCCTGTTTTCAACAACTACTGAAGAGTTTGAGCTGCTGCAAGTTTCACTATCGCTTCCGGTTTAATAGTATGCTACAGGTGATACTTTGGAAGCTCCAATAAGAAACAAAACAGACCCGCATAAAAAAAACTAAGTGGCTTACGCAGTGGAAACAGTCGTACCTTTTTGCCGTAAGTTGAATTATGGAATCTGCGTCATCAGATCTATCAAAATTGACAGATAACAACGGTCTTGCGGTTAATCCCAAAAAGCCTGATCTTATTCAGTTCACTTGGAGATATAAGATCCCAAAATGAGACACAGCGAAACTGAAAAGCATTCACCTCAATCTCTCATTCGAGATTGAGTACAAACCTGGGCGTTGTATTCAACCCTAAATTAAATTGGAAACGGAATGAAAAAGAGAGAATGAGGAAAGGGCTGGTAGCCTTTTTCGAGTGCATGAAAGCTTTCGGATAGACTTGGGGCTCCAACCGAATATCAGTTTTACACCACAATTGCCTATTATTACATGTGGCTCAGTTGTCTGGAGGAAGTTCGCTAACACCAAATTCCACCCTAAAATTTTGAACAAGGTACAGAGAATCGCTTGTCGGCGCAGGGACATAAATCCCAAAGCCTTTTCTCGGGACTTATGTCCCACTTTATTGAGACAGCTTAAATGATTTATTGATAGTCAGTCAATTTTAGGACATTTTACGCTACGTAGTTCGATTTTTTCCAATGCAAACATATTTCAAGACTGTTAACATTATATCAATGGCCGCCGACTTAATAATTTTATGTCGATTCCTTTTTGTAGTGAAATAATTTTCAAGTATGTTCTCTAATTTAACACCTTGCGCCAACAGCGAGTCGCCTTAACCCTTACGATAGGTTAATACATATATACATATATTGTTAACCAACCGCCAACCAGTCAAGTCGTGCTTTTATTTTCTCCGTATTCTTTTTATCAACTTTTCCGCTTAATCAGTTATTCGCCGGTGTGTACCTTCGTGAATTTTTTTATACATGCACTTTTTTGCTGACCTCCTTTTCCGCTAAATCAATTCTTGCGAACGTTTTTGTTTACGTTTTTCCCGACCTACTAACAATGTTTAAGTGTTACGCAAATTGTGTTTCTGATGAAACCGAATGGGTCACCTGCAGCGGAATTTGTTCCAATTCTTTTCACCCAACTTGCATTGGATTAAAAAAGCGATCTGTGACCTACCTTAAAGAATACACGGGTATTTTCCATTATTTGTGTGATGAGTGTAAACAAATAACGCTCCCGCATATTATGATTGCCATCAAATGCTTGAATGAGTCCATGAATTCGACATTCCATGACATTGCCTTGCAAACAAAAAAAATGATAGATCAAGTGTCGAAGTTCGATCTAGTCATTAGAAGTGTTGATGAACTCAGTAATGCGATTGACTCATCAGACGCGTTCTACAAATCAAAGTTCCTAAGCATCGAAAAGCAGCTGAAGGTCTCAATGTATTGTAAAGATACGTCCCCTAACAACAATATAGAGCTCAAAAACGACCTACTTGAGGCCCTTCGGAATTCAAGCACAATCAAGGAAATTACTACATCGATAAACTCTCTACGAACTAACATTGATCTCTTCTGCCTAAGCTCATCTAAATCGGTCACACCACTTAATTACTCCGTTCCTGACTTTTCGCCAATTATCAATATAGTGCTTGATAAAATCGATGTTATTAGTGACAACCTGTCTGCAACCCGCCGAACAATCGGAGACATAGTCGATGAACTGAAGTCAGTAGCTAGCAAAATTGACACTTTTTCTGACATTAACCAAGACCATATTCCGTTAGTTTACAACGCTTCAATTTTGTCTGAGCTTCGTGATTCTGGCGCTGATCTTCATACCGTTGATGTGCCCACCTCCGCTGCAGCACCACCTGAAACTCAAACAGCTGCCATCCTATTACCAACATCACCTCCTTCGCCAACTATACCGATAACCGACCTACCGACTACTGATTCCAGCGCCCTCATAAATCGTCTCGGGACTACCTGGACTGTTTCCGAATGGGAATATAGGATCAAAAAATTAACCAGAAGCAACGAGCGCAACGTTGACTGTACAACTTTTGTTATCAAAGGCGCTCCTCATCATGCTGACGCTTCCTGGATTCAGAACCTGTTCCAAAAGAAATTTGGTGTAAACATCGAGAATTGCAATAAAATCGTCCCAGCAAATTCTAAATGGGACAGCTATTTCAAACTCAGCATTCCCACTAAATATACCTGGCTATTTTGGAACCCCGACCAGGATTTTTTTAAATTAAACGAGATGAAGCTGATGAAGTGGAGCAACAAATTATATAAGCGTAAGATTAAAACCAGCCCTAAGACGAATAATTCTAAAAATAATCCTCCCTCTAATAAAAAGCCATCTTCCTCTTCTCCCAATGTTAGTAATAAGCCTCCCTCTTTGATCTCCTCCGATCCCAACTGGTCTTTTAAAACAGGAATCTTTCCCAATTTCTCCCAACCTATTTTAAAAAGCTGCCCCGGTAATTCGTTACCTAAGCGTGTATCTTTCAACTTACTGCCAGAATTAAGTTCGCCTCTAAAGCCCTCTCCCTTAAATACTTCATCCGGGACAAATTATCCAAACTTCGTTCTATCCCACATCATCAACCAAACCTCTCCATCCACACCCACAAATCACCTCCCATCGACTTCCACTACTAGTGATACACCCCAAAATGTTTCACCTGCTCTTACCGATACCCCCGTGACATTCGACCCGCTTCATCCACCTAAAGTTAAACTAACCTCTAAATTTGTTGATCCCACTTCCTTGATCAAAGACCTAGATAGCCGATATGTAATGGCACGTCTAAGAGATCACAGGCTATTTGAAAACGTTCGGTTATTCCTTGCATATTTACATGATAAGCCTGAATCAGTATGTATCGACGGTAAGACCAAAACCAACGTACAAATTTCGATTCAAAAGGAAGGTCTCCCCACAAATCCACAAGCTTTGAAAGAAATTTAACTTAACATGTGAACCTCTCAACACAGTTGGTATGAGCCATAACCTACCCACCCCTACACTTCCTCTTACTTTTTATTATCAGAATGTTAGAGGACTTCGATCTAAGACCCGCGATGTCCTACGCCAATCTCATACTCTCCCCTTCGATATATACGCTCTGACTGAAACCAATCTAATTCCCGATATAAAGAACCATGAGCTATTCCCTCCTACTTTTAATGTTTTTCGTGACGATGACCATACTCGTCCAATGAACGACTCTCCTTGCCGTGGCGTCCTACTGGCCATCAAAAACGACCTTGACGCCTCCTTAATCGCTACGTCTACTTCTTCCAAGCTTGACTTCGTTTCATTACGAATAGAACTCCCCAGCAAGGCTTTATACGTTCTGTGTTTTTACATACTTCCGGCTCAACCTATCGAATCCTACCAACTCGCTATCGTTGCAATCGATCATATAATTAACATATCGGATTCCCTTGATGATATTATTATATTTGGCGACTTTAATCTACCCCGGCTGCACTGGACCCTATCAGATGACGAATCTTTTTTCAGCGCCTCAAACCCCAACTCAAGTAAGGAATGTCTTTTCTTGGATGGGATGACAGACTCAGGTTTATGTCAAATCAGTGGGATCTCCAACTTTATGGGTAGGCAATTAGATCTTATCTTCTCTACTGACCCTATTAACTCCTCTGTCTCGCAGTGTCCCTTAGCCCTATCGACCATAGATAGATTTCACCCACCTCTTCTTCTTTCTCTTTTCCACGACTCTCCTATCAAGCCCATTTCTCCGGCAGCCGGACACTCTTACGACTTTCATAAAGCCAGTTTCCCCAAAATTAACGAATATCTTAGCAAGTGTACTTTTGAGTTCGTAAATCTATCTATTAATGATGCTCTCTCCATTTTCTACAGAGAACTATTTAATTCAATTTCCCTTTATGTGCCGTTTTCCCGCAATAAAACCCCTTCTACAAGTCCCCCTTGGTACAATCGAAGACTTCGGTCTCTACGTAACAAGAGAAACAAATTATGGGCAGTCTTCCTTCGAACTAATTCTTACTCGGACTATTCCAACTATCTCGGTGTATACCTTCAATTCACTCAGCTATACGACTCCCTATACCAACACCATCTTAATAGTGCACAAACCAAGCTTATAAACGACCCAAAGTCATTTTTCCAATTTGTTAACTATAAAAAAAAGTCGGACGGTTTTCCTCCATCCCTCTCATATGAAAACATATCATCCTCCGACCCTTCCACCATTGCCAACATGTTTGCTTCTTTTTTTAAGCAGTCTTTCGCCGACAACACCTTTGTTCCGGATCCCTCTTATTTCGAATATCTTCAAAACTTCTCCTTTGGTCCTTCTCTATCTCAAAGTTTTGATCATACAGAAATAGAAAATAAGCTGCAAAATCTTAACGATGAATACTCTCCAGGCCCAGATGGCCTCCCTGCAATATTTCTTAAAAAATGCTCCTCTAGTCTTTCCCTCCCCCTTTCATATCTCTTTCAACTATCACTCTCTCAAGGGGAATTCCCTCAGATATGGAAGTCCTCTTTCTTAACACCGATACACAAAAAGGGATCCAAGAAAGGAGTAACTAATTACCGCCCCATAGCAAAACTTTCTCATATTCCCAAACTCTTCGAAAGTTTGTTGTATGAAGTCTTAAGCTTCAAGTGCAAGTCCATTATTTCCCCTAACCAGCACGGTTTTCTGAAAGGTAGATCAACAACAACTAATCTTATCGAATTCATATCCTCTACACTCTCTGCTCTAGAAAGCGGCAAAGAAGTCGACGTTATTACAACCGACTTCAGTAAGGCTTTTGATAAGATTTCCCATAAATTAATACTTTTCAAATTGTCTGCCCTCGGCTTCGAACCCATATTGTTAAAATGGATTTCTTCATACCTGGAAAACCGTTTTTATAGTGTTCGGTTTAGGTGCGTTCTCTCGGCCCCTATCTTAGCCAGCTCGGGTGTTCCTCAAGGTAGTCACCTAGGTCCCCTTCTTTTCATTCTAACAATTAACGATCTTGAAAGGGTCATTCGAAACTCCTCTCTCTCTCTCTATGCTGACGACACCAAATTTTTCAAACCCATTTCCTCACACCTTGACTCCGGTCTCCTTCAAGAAGACTTGAACTGTTTTTCCACCTGGTGCCTTAAAAACTGTTTAGAACTTAATGTCTCCAAATGTCAATCTATTACCTTCTCACGTAAAAGCAATAAGTCTGCTGCTCGAATTTACCTTCTTCTCGGCCAACCTATTTCCCTCGTGCAATCCATTCGTGACCTTGGCATTTTATGCGACAGGGAGCTTAATTTCCGCTCACATATAGATGAGATAATTACCAAAGCAAACTCATCACTTGGCTTCGTTAAAAGATGGTCCAAAGAATTCTGCGACCCGTATGTGACCAGATCGTTATACATCACCTTCGTTCGCCCCCTCCTCGAGTACGCTAGCCAAGCGTGGTGTCCCTTTCAACAAGTTCATGTTTCAAGAATCGAGAGCATCCAACGTCAATTTCTTCGATTTGCTCTTCGTGGCCTTCCTTGGAATGATCACCTAATCTTACCTCCTTATCGTGACCGTCTCAAACTCATTAACCTCAATACACTTCAGGAACGCAGGGACGCAGCAGACATTCTTTTCATTCACCGACTACTCTCAGGTTTGGTAGATTGCGCGTCTCTTTATAACTCTATCTGCTTTAATACTAACCCTCGTAGTCTACGTTGCCCCCGCCTCTTCTATCTTCCATCCCACCACACCTCCTATGGCTCTAACGAACCAATCTCTCGCATGCTGAGAAAGGTTAACTTAAACCTCACTATTTTCGACTTTAACCGCAGCTCTACCTCCCTAAAAACCGATCTCCTTAATCTTCCTTAGCCTCTAAGTCTTATTTTTAAGGTTTTCCATGTCTTAATTTTAAGTATGTTTTTAGCTTTAAGTCATTATGTTAGTTTTAGCTTGTATTAAGCCTAATAAATGGGGGCTATCGCCCCCACCAAAATTAAAAAAAAATTATCCCGTTTACATGAGAGATTCAATCTGGTTTCAATCCGTATTGAATTCCATGTAAACGCAGATTCAATCGAAGCAGGATTCACTCAATCCAAACACAACATTTGCTGTGATTGGATTGAAAATCAGCATGTAAACGATAAATGCGAGATATGCAATCAGAAAGTCTATGTGCGCCCTTTTGGTATTCCTTTGTTGTGTTCATTTGACTGGGATTTTTGTCACCCCTAACACAAAGCTATACAAGCACGTATTTAGTAGGAACTGTGATTTCAATTCAATCCCTCGATTCGGCAAGAGCGAACATCTGGTCATTCGATTGGCGAACGGTTGGATACCCTATTCTTATTCCTATCCCTCATAAGTGGGCGTCACAAAAGTCTAAGTATGGTTGAATTGTTAAGAACGCTCTACACATTTTGTTATATAACATTTAAAGGATTTCATCGAAAAAACGAAGCTTTTGTAAAAAAAACCCTCCCTAGCTCAAACTTTGGTTTACCAATAAAATTATTTTACTTAATTGTGGGCGTGTCAGTAGGCGGATTTAAAAAAAAATTACGCATGAGGATAAAGGGCCCCTAGAGAGTATATGTATATTATAATATTTCAGCTTCCTAGCTCAAACTTTGGATTTTCAATAAAATTGTTTTATTTAATTGTGGGCGTGTCAGTTGGCGGATTTGAAAAATGTTATCTCCCGATCAGTTTTAGGAGCCATAGATCATATATATAAAATTTCAGCTTTCTAGCTCAAAATTCGATTTTTTCCAAAAATTAGTTTTTTTTTGAGTTTGCGGGCGTGTCTGTGGGCGGATTTCATAAATTCTTAAACTTGATTATTTCGGGATCCTAGAGAGTATATGGTTAAAAATTCAGCTCTCTAGATCCAGTTTAAAGGCTTAATTTTTGCAGACAGACGGACGGGCGGACATGGCTAGATCGACACTACTATTGATACTGATCATAAATATAGTAACTTATAAAATATACCACCAAGACTAGGGCCCCTTTTATGGATAATCGAAAGTTCGACTTGCTAAGAATTAACATCTTAAAGTAGGCAACACTTTTAACAAATACATTGAGTATGTGCGGATTGAGTAAAATCTTGAAAAGAAAGTCCATGTCAACGCGTTGCGTTGACTTAATGTTTACGGTTTTTGTGACTCCCTTGTCAACCAAAAGCTGATTTTCAAATACAAAGTCGTATGAAATTAAACCAAAAAAAAAATCTCATAGGAAATAACTGATATTAAACCGATTGCCCCAACGGTTTTAAATTATACTCCAATCATCAAATTGAAGATAAAAAAGAATTTCTTAACAAATTCGGTTTGCTTTTATTGAACATGTCATTAAAATCGAATATATTATTTATTTAATTAGAAAAAATATTTCAAGGGAAGATAAAAGTTAAATAACAAATACAAAGTTGAAGTGTTTACATGATACAATAGCGAAAATCTAGATGGTAAATACAATAAGATCGTCAAATTTTCTAACTAATTCTGGCATCGGCTTCCATTCATTTCGTAGTGGATGATACTCTTGAAATTCGCTATTTCCATAAACTATAAAGCGATTCCCAACAACGATACACGAATGAAATGCGGGTGTAATACTAGGGATTAATGGAATTGTTCTAGGCTCCATGTCGTATCTTGTAATGATGTTTCGCGATAATGTTACGAAGTAATCGGTGGACAAATCGCGGATCGTGCCCAAGCCGAAGAAAGAGTTAGGAGCTGAGCTATAGCTCCATATATTAATCGCAGGGTCATAAATACCAATACTGGCGGTTTGATCGTCAACTGGTTTCATAGCCCATATGGTATTCAACTTAATACCCGCCAGAGAGATGTTTTCTGAGAATTCTGTTGGCTCCACATATTGCCATTGCCCTTCCAATTGGTCTAATTTTTCAACATCAACAATGGGGTTATACCGTATGTTACTACCATAACTAAACCATTCCCTCCAGCATCCCCCAATTGCATACACTTGTCCCATCAAAGTTACCAGCTTGCAATCACACCTTTTCATCAATAATGCAGATAGCTGTGTCCACTTCAACGTTTTTAAATCTAAGCAGTCAACACGATCTGTTGACTCCCCAGATGGTAGTTCACCTCCAGCAACAATAAATTTACCCCCCACGGTTGTATAACCAAAGCGAGTACGTTTTTCTGGGAGACCTGGCCAATTTCTGTAGATCCACTCCTTTCCTCCAGGCCTAAACAACCCGACTTTTAAGTTGTCTTTCTTCCATCCGCTAACCGCGAAGATTACATCCTTATAGTTCCTCAATTGTGTTTGCTGTTCGGGGAATAGTGATAAACGAGAGTTCGGCATAAAGTGCCATTTTAATGCTTTCGTTACCAATTTATGGCTTTCTAAGGAATTGCAAACAGGCTCAACAGTACTCTCAATAAAAATTGGAGACATAAAAGGAAAGCGAACATTATTCAGCAAAACGGCAATAAATTGTTCACGGTTAGTCTTATCATATTCCACCCAGGACATCATACTCTTAAAAACCTCCTCCTCGGAGGGTACACATAATTCGTCACTAGACAGGAGATTACTAAGTTGATTCGGATCAAGCCCGAAGAAGGTATTTTGATCGCGCACTTCCATGAAATGTTGATACACAAATGCCTCGCCGGCTTTCTGAAGCGTTTTATAGTTCCGTTGCTCTGCGAATAACGTTATGTCTAAGCAGTTGGATAAATCCATCTGCATGGATATAAAGTCAGAGCAAATCTCTTCCAGCGACGTCAATTCAAAGAGATGAGCGGTTTCTAGAAAATCTTTAACAGTATATGCTGCAAGGTCAATCGAACCGGTGTAAATAAAATTTATTATCAATGTCAGAGTGTGACTATTGATATTTTGCAATTTGACCACGTTAGGTTTAGCTTCAGGACAAGATCTATTGAACATTGATGAAAAGTATTTACTTGCTGCGGATAGCACTATTCGGTGGGCTTCCACTTTACAGCCATCGTCGGCGATCAGCGTCACATCACAGAACTGATTAGTTTGGAAAAGTAATTCGATATTCTTGAAAAATCCGGTTAAATATGCGTCGTTTTTATGTGTATCGTTTTTTAGGTTTTGTATCTCTTGGCTACAATTTGGTTCCATTTTTCATGTATCTTGCTCTAAATAAACAAATATAAAAGCCTTTAATTTATTTACAATTGTAAATTGAAATTCAATAAATATTACATGAAATGCAGCCAATGGATGTATTAGTGAAGATCTCTTCTATAGTTGCTGTACCTTGCAGGACCACAACAGTTTTTATGGTATAGCACTAAGATTTTGAAATAATTTAATATCGAAGTATCTCGCGAAAACGATTTTAATTTGCGACTCCCGAAACGGGCTTAGTGAACGACTTCTCTGCTTAAAATATAGAACTTGAATGAGATGTGTTAACATAGGTAGCAAAAAGGAAAATAATCGAAAAGGATCTCAAAAGAGTCATTAGGGGATAGGAGGTATGCAACACAATAGCAGGTAATTATGGATAATTAAGTTGATTATTATCACCTTACCCTACGATTACATCGTGTTGACCGTGGGCACACAAAAAACAAATATAAGGTTCTCAAAGTATACATATAGAGACTTATTGCGAATATCAATCGACAATTTAATGATAATTGACTATTTTTAATATGTGCTATTGTGAACCATTTGATATTTCTGTCAATCGCATTTTTTTAATTGACTGCGATTGACAAAATCCTTTAGAATCGTTCGTTCACAATAGCACACATTGAAATTAGTCAATTATCAACTGTCGATTGGTCTTCGCAATAAGGCTCATAGTATATGCAAAAAGCGGCAGGAAAAGTCACCAGGATGTTGGCTTTGGTTGATGATGGCCGAGGTGTGCGATATGCCACAAATATTATAAAAATACCAGAGCCGACGTTAGGAATAGACATTAAAACGTACAGCGAAAGCAATTCCTACATCCGGTCTCAAGGCTTAGGTCGCCCCAGAGTAACCTCTGCCAGGTATGACCGATATTCGATGCTTGAAAGCCATCGGAATCGTCACCAAACATAGTGTTAAATATGACAGTTAAAATGTGACAGGTATACCCCAGTAACTCTAATGTTAAATTCGCTTAACTGGCTAAGTGTAAACCAAAGACTATTCATGAATGCAATGCTATTCGTTCACAAATTAAAAAAAACGGATTATGCCCGAATTACGAGTATCTTTTGGAAGGCGTTACAACAAATAATCATCATTCACCGTATAGCCTAAGATCCGCAGGCGATCTGCGAATCCAAAGAGCGAGGACCTCAAGAGGACAACGGACAATATACTACATTGGGTTCCAAACCTTTAACAATTTGCCACCTTATTTAAAAAACGAATCAGATTTTAACGTATTTAAAAGAAACATTATTGACTTCATTAAATATACTATAAATTAAAATTTCATTTAGAAAGCTTAAGATAAAAAACTGCATTTCAAATATTAAATCTGAACACTTATATTTATTGCCATTACTCTTATAGAAGTGTATTAATTTATTGTAAACAATGTTTAAACTAAATGGCTTCTCGAAAGCTAAATAAAAATTCATCTATCTATCTATCAAACAGCGGTTAAGCTGTCTCACTGAATTCGAACCGTTTGAGAGACAGCTGTTAATGTTCAAACGGTGAGGCGGCGATTAGTGTAATATGGGGAGCAAGACCATGACTGAATTTCCTCTTCACCAGGATTAGACAGAGGCCGACTGGGCAGAGTTCTTTTCACTTATGGGTCGGAACGAATGTGCATACGCGGAAGAACCTAACTTTTGATAGTGGTAGGATAGGTGAACTCTAACTTTTACATCAATATCATCCTGGAGCAATATTTGATTCCATTTGCACCGTTAATTGGGAGAAACTTCTGCTGATGCACTGCAATCCAAGATCACATGCCGGCTCCAGGTGCGTTACCAGGTACTTGCAAGAAATTTAAACCGACGTGATAGCTTGGCCTGCGATCAAACAAACCCGGACATGATTACAATACCATTGGACCCTTGGAAAAAGGATACTACCTGCCCGTTCAGAAGCACTCAACGTTCTGAGATCTGCTCTGATCCCGGAACGAGCAAATTTTCACCTCACCATAGGGACAAATCTTACCGCCGGGAATCACTCCTTTTTTTAAATGTTCAGCGAGGCAATACCCACAACGAAGGGACTTGTTGAAAAAAAATGTTGCTTTATGAAGTTTTTGTCCATTTCGCTTAATTTATGTTTTATTTCTAACTCCTTCCTTTTTTTTTGCATGAATTACTCATTTTATTTTTCAAAATTAGTATATCCTTAGTGCCTGGGTACACGCTCATAGGAATGAAAGTCATGTCCAGCGAGACAGGTACATTTTAAGTAAGTAGGAAAGAGTTGATTGCACCGACCGAATATCCGCCGTAAATTCAATTTCATAAATAATTCTCGATGTAAGCATGAATGTTCTTGTACTAAAATCGGTTTTTTACTCCTATCCTCACCTCAGGACGTGTGCCATGGAAATCAAATTTTTGTGTAGCCACGATATTCTTAAGGCCTCTTACACGCTCATGAATGTGTGGCCACGCAAGTAGAGCCTGAATACACGGTTATTCCCGTGAACATTATGTCCAGCGAGACAGATAGATTTTAAGTCGAAAAGACAAAGGTTAATTGCACCGATAATCCAGTTTCAGAAATAATTCCTCGGTGTGGCCATAAACGTTGTCCTTCCAAATCATTTCGCGTTTGATAGAAATCTTCATTTGGTACTTGCAGTGAGAGAGTGAGGACGTAAAACTTTACTTATCATTAGAAATTTATGTTACCACACGCAAACTTGAACGGTTCGTTTCAAAACCATTCCACTAAGATCAGTATTTTCGTTGAAAGAGTAGATAGTTACTATCTACTAAAGAACAAAACTTTAACCATCCACTAGATACAAAAGAAATTGTACTGTGTTTTAGATTTTACGCTGTTCCGCTGTCTGTGTTTTATTCCACTGACGCCTTCTTTTTGTGTGTACTCAGAATATTTAAGGGAACGATAGTCATGGGAATGAGCGTGAATATCCTATGAATGTCCAGCGAGATAGATAGATTTTAAGTTAGTAGAAAAGAGAGAGCTTAATAGCACCGCAAATGCACCGAAAATGTACTTTCAGAAATAAATCTCGGCGTTGGAATGAACATTTCGTTTCCAAGTCATTTCAGTTTTGACAGAAATCTTCATTTGGTACTTGTACTGATGACCAGCATTATGCAGATTTTGTGCTTTTTGTTTCAAAACCATTCAGCTGCGGATAGAATTGCCGTTGTAAGAGACAAAAGATAGTTGATGAGAAACATAACTTAAACCGTCCGCCAAATACAACAGAAATTATTTTGTATTTTATATTTCACGCTGTTCCTCTGTCTGTCAAAATGTCTTTCTTTCCAATGTCGCCTTCTTTGTTTGAGTACCCTCAACATTCATGGGAATGATATTCATTGGAATACCTGTGTATTCAGGCTCTTAGAATAGTGTATAAAATCTATCGCTCACTATTTTGTCGCTGTCTCTCACTAAGTAAGACGTTTGATTTTTTTAATTTTCTGTCAAACCGCTATCAGCCACTAGACACAACTTTCTAAAAACAACTTAGTTTTGTTCGAATGTAGGAATTTTACTTGCAAGCAGATTCATTTTCAAATTTCTTTTATATCTTATTTTTATGAGATAACAATTTGGATGACATTAAGGGAAGATTTATTTTGCAGTTTGACGTAGCATTATTAGCGAATCTGATTGAAAAAATTAAATATTTCCTCTGGCAATACCACGTTCGAAAAATCATAGCGCACATGGCACATCTGTCAAATGTGTTCATAAATTTTAAACTACACACTCGTATTCGCCATTGTGATGCACGTCGTTATAGAATTTCAGAAAAGTTATTGGTTCTATCAGTTTGGCGAATTGCGAAAGTTTCCCAAGTTGTAGTCGTAAATTTAAATCGATTTTGTTTTCTGACACTAGATGGAGAGCAGTTAGTTAATCGAAAATCTGACAGATGCGAAATGATTTACTGACATTCGCATGGATGCTAATTTAAAACTTTCCATCTCCACCTTATTGTCAAAGATATTTCACGAGTATGGAAGCTTTGGCGACGTCTTTATGGACCAGTAAACAATATTGTTTGTTAGTCCTTCAACTGAATGTCTCCATTTTAAACGTCGGAAAAAAAACATCGTGCAAATGTCTCGACAAAGCAAACAAATCATCAAATTAAGAGATACAATTCTATAAGGACAAAGAATTGAAAAAATAAAGTAATAAACCCTACACAAACACACACACTCTCGACCCAACACATAAGCAAAAGTTCTCTTGAAAGCCTCGCAAACATTAAATAAGCGCAAAAAATACTACGTCAACTACGCAATATATTTGAGTGGCAGGCAATATTTTTGCACGAGCAAAAAACGATTTATTTGCAAAATTTTGCGTACACCGAAAGTGGCATTTGCCCGTACCCTCTCTGATCAGCAAACCCCATCACTTTTATCTGCTTCCCCATTGTTCTTGTCCAATTTTAAAATGACGGCCATTAAAAGTTTAGCGAAGCATTTCCCATCTCTTTCCGCTTAACAAACAATGAGAATGCTTTTAAATTGGACCAGTTGAAGATTAGGCAGAGTTGGGGCGCAAGGTGAATACAAGAGCGATGTTGTTTTAACCCTTTTTATTTTCAGGACGACGATTAGTAAGAGGCTTCCGTTACATCAATCAAAATACCATTGGCAAAACGAAAAAAATAAAATAAAATAATAATTCGTTTGCAGGGATTATAACTGATTACACGGGGAGGTCTGTTGGGATGTAAAACATATTTCTTTCTTTTTTGAACTGAGCCTAATTTATTCCGATAGAAAAATTGGGTTAAGGTAAGAAAGGGAAAAGGGTGGTTTTTGTTTTATTATTTGTTTACCAGATTTTGATGCTTTATTAGGTTACTCGAATAAACAATAGAAAGGGTTTAAGGAAGTTTACAAGGACTTTTTATAAGGGAGGCATTTTTATTTTCATAGGTATAGCTTAATTGATGGTGCCCGGACAAGTGAAAGAAATCTTTGAACCAATAATACGTACTTTACTCAGGACTAGCTACACTCAGTCTAGGCACACATCCATAACCGCCAGAGATTTATTCTGCTAAAATTACAAAACATAATTTTAAAAAGATGAGGTACTAAGGATCGCTTTCACCAATCGATATTAAACAAAAAAGAAGAGAAACACCCTTCACCACACAAATACATTCAAGTACCTCCCGCTCCTGCTGAGCAACAAAGCAAAGTCTTGCAAATTGAAATCGTTTTCTTGCACCCTAGAGACAAAGGCGAGCAGCAAAAGCAAATACATACACTGATCCTTTCCCATAATAGAAAATGTTGAGAACTATTTTCCTTACCACTGAACCGAGATTATTAGATTGTCCCAGGGTGGGGTTGGAAGCGATTGGGTGATGGCGATGTCCACCACCGTCTTAGGGTGCTTTTGCCAAATGAGTATTACTTTCGCCTTTGATTCGATTGGGATGCAATCGGTTTTCTGTCAGGCAAAAGGAAAAAAAGGAGGCAAAAAAGAAGGCGAAAAACCCACTGGCAACCTAAGAACAAAGAAGTCTTATCTGCTTTTGGCCCTTTGATGTAGTCATCCTGCCAACATCCTAATAACCCTTCAACTCTGGCGAACACTTCAAATAGTTTCTTTCACTTTTTTTTCGTTCCTTTGTTTCGCTAAAAGATAACTTGTATTTTTATAACCAGAATAGCAGTGAAGATAGTAAAAACACGGAACAGCGGCAATGGCAAAGAGAAGAGATGACAGAAGAGAATAGCACGCATCGAGAAGACGATGGGATTAATATAACATTTACCACAAACTAAGCCACCATTCATTACTTTCCTATGGAATGCAGTTCAATGAAAAGGATCGTATCCTGCGGGCATATGATTTTCAATTTCAAAAGAAAATCAACTAAAAAACGAGTATTCACTGGAAATAGATTCACCAGAAGCGTCAATGAAGATTGCAATGGAATGACAATGAGCGCTTGTGGGTTCGAAGGACGCGATATACCTACATACATGTTCATGCGCAAGGATGTAATCTCTTTTATTGGATTCACTTTTCCTTTGAATTTAGCCTCTAATATCAGCCCTGGTTTTTAGAAATTGGTTCGTTAGTACCACAAAAGGATGCGCTTTGAAATTTATTGGGTCGTTAGTGAGGTGTTTTTTTTCTGGTTCGCTAGTGTAAAAAAAAATTTATATTCGACAAAAGGTCCTGTATGAAAGAAATTCATCCCTCAAGCTTTTCAAACGAAGAACTGTTGTGTTGTACATAAGCTCAGTTTTCAAGAATTCTAAACTTTTGAATTTTAGCTGATGATTATCAGAATTTCTAATATCAGAAAGACGACATACGGCGGACAAATTCACGTAATGTTGTCGTCAACAGTTCGACATATGACCCAAACGCCAAATTGTTGGCCTACTCGTCGTTTAACACGTACTTTGACACTCAAATTTACTAGTTGTTAGCATCAATTATTGTTAAAAATTATATCAGTGAAAGGTAAAGGTATTAGATATCAACTTACATACTAGACAAAAATTATTAAATCTGACTTAAAATTAACAGAATACTTATTCTTAATTAATTGCCCTTATGCGGATGTACTAAACTTAACTATAACCTTAAAACTATTTCCTTTCGGCCTAAAAACTATTTTACAAACTAATTAAACATATTATTTCCATCGGAAATTTATATTTGATATAAAAAAAATTACAAACTATATACTCTACTATAATTGGGAATCTGAGCACTTGTTGCCCTACGCAACAAGTGGTCCAACACCCAATTGCTTTCTGAGCGCCTGGCAGTCGTAAACGTGCAAACGCGCCACCGTAAGACGACTGAAGCCTTACAGCGTCAATCAGCTCCCGGGAGCACCACCCCAAGTTGGCGAGCACGGCCTCTCCCAAAAACGCCCTAGCTAGCTTAATCTAACTTATAAACTAAGAGGATTTTACCTAGAGTAACGCACCGTCCTGGGAGGGCATGTTGACCCCTCCCCCTCAACAAGCCACCAAAATTCGGCGAATTGCTTTTCCGTGTCGATTTTATCCCTCTCCGATATTGCGGTACTAAAACGGAGGAGCTAATGAGCATTGGCGACGTCCCCGCCATGGATGAGCCGCTTATATCTCGTGCTGCGGTAGCAGTAGTAAAATACCGGGATACCATCCCTCGTCTGTACCAGCCCTTTCTCATCAATATGGATAAATGCATCCAGCGAGATAAAGCCAGACCGGAGCGTACTCTCTATATACATTTCATTGGTGTAGTAGCCCCAAAAATCAGGCTTTTGTCGCTGGCTATCGCCCTTGCAAGATGCCTTCGAGTCACCTTAATAAGGAAATTGTCAATCCTATTCAACTGAGCCCCATCGTATAAGACCTTGTTGGGATAGTATTTTTTATAGTTGGATTCAGCCGTTCGAAACAACCGGAGATATGCCCTAAGACATTGTCTCCATAAAACCCGAATCTTTCGCATATAACTATTCGCTGTATTAAACCACAATGGACAACCATAAGCGATGATCGGCCTTATGAGGGCCACGAAGCAAATGACCTTCACTCTGGAGTCAAGTTGACTGCTATTAAACAGTCTCCTTGTCAGAGCATAAGCCTTCTTGGCCCCAGCAAGACAAGCTACTATAAGTGTATCGAAATACAGATAGTGGTCGAGACAGATACCCAGATATCTAACCGCCAATGGCTGCCCATTTTGTTCAATAATGGCCAATTTCTTCCAGTTTTTTTCTGGTATCCCTATAGAGGGCCTAGCCAATGTTGTTCTAATCAAGATTGTTTCCGTCTTCTGAAAGTTGATTTTCAACTTCCAGTCGTCGCAATATCCCTTATTCAACAAATTAAGTCATGCTGCAAAATAATGTTAATGACCACGATTTTAGAACCTGATCTGTATGCCACCAAATCGTCGGCATATACGCTATAGCATATCTGAGTGAACCCACCAGATCACTCGTGTAAATGTTAAATAGGTTCGGAGAATTCACCGCCCCCTGCTGTAGACCGTTTTTAATTTCAAAGTCTCTGCTCGAAGTCACGTTGCCACATTTGACAACGAACTTCTTTCCCATAAGCATATTTTAAATTACATATAGCGAAGGTAACCATACGGTGTCAAAAGGCTTCTCAAAATCAACCAGACAAGCACCCGCGCATTGGTTCTTGCATTTATTTCACTGAATATCGGAACATAGTTTCCACGCGGCATGAATAGTGTCATGCCCTTCCTGAAACCAAACTGGTTGTCCGGAACTACGTTATTGTCTTCGACCCACTTCATCAGGGCTCTATTGACAGCTTTTTCGAAGGAATAGGGTGTACCACAGCTACCTTCCAATGCGCATTGAAGAAAAGTATCAGCGATTCCAAATGCACGTATTTTCGCTAATTTCTGTCAAATGCCATCGAAATATCAAGCGCAACGGTCTAACTTTCACCACCATGGTGAAGAGATCGGTTCCACTTTTCTGTTAGATAAGTCATCAAATCTTCACTTTACCTGTTGCTGCGAAAACAATACTGCCGGTCATTTTTCGGGATTCGAAATATTTCTGACGGTTTATCAGCCACCTTGGAAAGAAGGGACGTAAGTGCGATTAGTCGTTAGGAGGAAGGAGAAGAAAATTCGCCTTTTTTAGGGACAGGCTGGGGAAATAATGTTTTCTATCTTCTAGGAAAGATCCCTGACGGATAGGATCGATAGCAAAGCTTACGTAATGGTTTTGCCTGAGTTGGAAATGACCTCTTCAGAACGATGGGGGAAATAACATCTGGACCAGCGCATTTGTGTGTGTTGAGATCTTGAAGTACTCTTGCAACTCTTCGAGTGCGAAAGTCGATCGGTCGCATGGTGTATTGGGGATGAAAAATCGTTTTTAGCATTGTATCAAAAGTTAAAAAAAAGTGTATTGAATTGTACTTTTATTATTTTTTTTAGTATATTAATTTTTATGCAAGAGTAATTCAAAAATATGACAAAAAATAACAAAAAATTACATTAATGTATCATATTAAGAAAGAAAAGGGTGGCGACGGTGTAGAGGTTAGTGTGTTGGCTTGTGACCCGTGCGGTGCAGGTTCAATCCCCATGGGGAACAACAACATACGCCCCCCAATCACATGCCTCTACACCAAAAGGAGGATTTCTGCCTGGTAGTACAATGGGCCGTTACCGAGTCTGAGTGCTCTGGGATTTGGATTTCCTTTTTTTTATATAAACAAAAAAAAAAAAAAAAAAAAAAAAAAAGTATTTCACCAAACTACAAATTATAACCACAAATTTGTACTTGTGAATCACAATTACAAATTTGTAATCTGGTTTTCCGTTTTACCAAATACAAATATATGAATCCACAAATTTGTGATTAGACAAAAAAAATTGTAAGAATAAACATGTTGATTACAAGTGTAAAAATTCCTGTTGCACCGGGTTTTTGTGCAATGTGTAATCTACAAGTGTTTTCTCACAAATTTGTGGAATATCGTCGTGCAATCCCGGAATTAAAATGAATGGGCAAAGTAAGATTTTGTTTGTCTCTTTGATTAGAGAAAAGAAGGAGGTTTTATTTGGGTGAAGTAAACGCGTGGAAAGATATTTTAATTTCATTATCCTCTTAATTCAAAATGGAAAGGATTGGAAATATCTTCGAGATATTGCGTGGCAAAATTAAAAACGGGCTACTCTGGTAAGTACATAATACTCGTATGTAGGTACATACATATAAATTTAATTTTTTAATTTTTTTTTTATATTTTAGCTTAAAGTTGGTTATTCAAAAAAGACTGGATCTGCACTAGTCGTATTTTAACCGATCTCGATAATATCATTTTTGATATTATCGGTAAAGAATCGCCAACAGTTCAAGGCATAGTTGATGAGGTACTGCCACCCCAGTGCGCAAACGTATGGGATATTGAAGGCGAAATAAGGTAAATGCAAATGCTTGTTTCTCACAATTATTTTTAAAAATATATGAACGTATTTTTAATTCAATCAGACCTCAAGTATCATCGAAAAAGCCCAAGCGCAACAACAAAATGCTAACTGACCAAGTGGATATTCTTCGATTGAAGAAAAGGAGGCTTCAATTCGAAATTTATGATTTGCAGTTGAATGCCTTGAAAAGGGAACGCGACTTGGGGACTGCGGAGCTGGAAGAGAAGATAAAAGTGTTGGAAGAAAACACTTTAAAATTAAGTGACTACTAAAAATAAAAATAAAATAAATAAACATGTATTTCATTTAAAGTTCAAAAGTCTCGTTATTTAATATGATATTTGCTAACGAAAAGTGATTTAAAAATATTCTGAGGAAGCCCGGCCATCAAAATTGTCAGCATTTTGAATATCTGCGTCGTTTAAATCCTCAATGTGGTTAACATTTCAATAATACTATCTATCTGCCGCTGGGTTAGGTTTTTTAAAATTGGGGTAATTACCCAATCCTTTAAAGGATATCCTGTATCCCCAAGCAAAACAGAATGAGAAAAAATCCGCTTTTAAATTTTGAAAAAAATGGACTTCTTTGTAACACCCTTGATTCGTGCACACTTCCCGGCCAATTCACATATGCGTTATAAAGGTATAGTCCGGCCCACATACCAACATAAAATTTTTGCAGTGCTGTCCATGTCTGTCCACATATGCAGATTCAAACTCGCTAGGGACATCTATGTTTGTTAAGGTTCCGTCTATACATCTGTAAACACATGGCATACCATGTAAGAAAGAAAACTGTTTGCAAAACTTAAGAAATTAAACATTGTTTAACTGCAATATTGTTAGACTTTTCACAAATACTTTTGTGTTCATTTGGCCAACATACAACACTTTCAAACAATAAATTAACATTTGCTGCACAAACGCGAAAAACACATCTGCAAACGGTCGATTTAGATATCGCATGCATATCTGCTACACCATGGTATTGCCCTCCATTTCCAATCCTGTGAGAAACTGCTGCCTTGGTGTTAATGCAAAGTTTTTTTCAGTCGTGTCGGCTATTTGTGGCCCAATAATTGCAATTATTTCCTCTGACATGCATCGAGTCAGGCGAAATTTTTAATTAAAATCAAATAACACCGAAATTACATTTTTTTCTTAAAATGAAAACATGATCGTCACTTTCGCTACTATCGCTACTACTATGCCTTCATTGCGAAGACATTTTTTCGATTACTTTCAATATGAAATAAAACTTGTAGGAGGAATTACACGTCAACTTTCAGTTGTAAAATATTCTCACATACTACACAAAATTTGAAAATAATTTTCTTTGGTGAAACGTAAACTCACAAATAAGTCAACTTTTCACAAATTTGTAACTTTTAAATTACAACTATAATAACTTTTGGTGAAACGAAAATGGAAATATTCCCACAAATTTCCCTTTGTAGAATACAACTACAAATTTGCAATACCCACAGTTTGGTGAAACGACACAAATCAACAAAATCACAAATTTTGTCAAAAAATGCTTGTAAATACAAATTTGTAAGTTGGTGAAATAGGCCACACAAGTACAAATGGGAAAAAGGAGAAATAAATTGTTGCTCCAGGTTCTCTATCGCATCTAAAAATTCTTGAGTGTTAAATGCGTACCCTCATATTCTTTGAAATCTGTGAATACGAAGGAAACACTAGGTTCCTGACTTAATTTCAGCTCACACTTGTGTATTTGTCGGTTTTTTTTTAATGTGGCCTGCAAAATAATAAAACGCAATTTTATAGTCAGATTCAGTTTTGAAAATGTTTTTCACATTGTCCTCCTTTTTGGGTCGCAGTTTAAATGGGTTTTATCCTCCATGTACTTTGCTGAAAATGATCTTTTAAATGAACAATTGAATTGAAATGGAGTCAGTTACTTGTTATTTCCTCCTCGGCTGCGTAAAACCGCGAAGGTATCTTGCAGACAATCTTGATTCAGGTTTCTCATTAAATGGAACTGAATACCACCTGCCCTTAAATCACTTGAAATGCCAATGAGAACATCTATATTCTGCTGCCATCCTTTTAAAAATCGCATCTTTTTAGTAACATTTGCAGACTGATCAGAAAAAGTAATATATTGGAAAAATATATTCATTTCATTTAAGAAATTGACTTGCTCTTCATTTCCAAAAAAATGGCCTTTTGGTTTTTTTAGGGTCTTTAAACTTAGACGAATTTTAAAATTTCGTATAACCTGTCTAATCTTTCGATCATATCAGCAGAATTGATAGAGGTATTACAATATTTTCAAATTAAAAAACAGTTGAATTTTATCTTTTAAAAAACATGTAGGTACAGGTACACTATTATTTGTTTGCTCTGAGAACTAACACGAGTCACCCCGTATTATGTTTTCTTCACAAGTCAATACGCCTTTGAAAATACATTATAAAAGAACGTTAGCACCGTCGACCCAACCTTATTGCAAAACCAGTGAAACCAACCACCATAAAAACTAGCAAATAAAGAGTCAAATAATTTTTATTGTTACTATGCCGAACACCGGACTGTATTATTTTTAGTGAAATCAAAGCAAAGAAGAGGCATTTATTTTCATATTTTCGACTACAGGGTATTTTTAGAGGTTCGTAATTAGGTGTAATCAGTAAAAAAATAATTAGAAAAACCAGCCATAGCCATACACCATTTAAAAAAAAGGAGAACAGGTATACCACTGCACGAAGTGGAAAGATACACACAACGAGGATCAAGTCGATACGCCTTTAAAAAAGCATTATGAAAAAACCCACAATCATTCGTACGAAGAACGCCGCATGTAGTGATACAGGCAAAATATATTGCGTACCCTTTTTATACCCTATTCATACCTTAATATTGCCCGTAGACCCCTAAAAGTTACTATATTTATGATCAGCATCGATAGTAATGTCGATCTAGCCATGTCCGTCCGTCCGTCCGTCCGTCTGTCGGCAAAAATTAGGCCTTTAAACTGGGCCTAGAGCGCTGAAATTTACTCTTTACCATATACTCTCTAAGGTCCCGAAATAATTAAGTTTACGAATTTTTGAAATCCGCCCACAAACTCAAAAAAACAAAATTTTGGAAAAAATCGAATTTTGAGCTAGAAAGCTGAAATTTATATGATCTATAACTCCTAAAACTGCTCGGGATATAAAATTTTCAAAATCGGCCCACTGACACGCCCACAAATAAATAAAACAATTTTGTTGAAAAACCAAAATTTCAGCTAAGGAGCTGAAATTTATAATATATACTCTCTAGGGGCCCTTTAAACTCATGTGTAAATATTTTCAAAATCCGCCTACTGGCACGCCCACAATTTAAAAAAACTTTGTTTGAAAATCCAAAGTTTGAGCTAGGGAGCTGAAATTTATAATATATACTCTCTAGGGTCCCTTAATGCTCATGCGTAATGTTTTTTTAAATCCGCCTACTGACATGCCCACAATTAAATAAAACAATTTTATTGAAAAACCCAAGTTTGAGCTAGGGAGCGTTTTTTCTTACAAAAGCTTCGTTTTTTTCGATAAAATCCTTTAAATTTTATATAACAAAATATGTAGAGCGTTCTTAACTTATGAGGGATAGGAATGAGAATAGGATATCCAACAGTTCGCCCAAGCGGACTGTAGCCCGTCCCTATGTTTTCTACAGCGGTCGTTCAATAAGGGTTTTATCACATCCTTTTGACCTGCTTCCACATATTGCAGGCTTTTTTCTGCATTTTGCCTTGTAGTAGGAAATGCATATCTAGAGAGAGTGTCCCTACTCATTATGGATGTATTCTGTACCAAACCGACGAAATCAAAAAAACAAAGCAAATAAAAAATATGGCAGCCGACTCAGCTCACCACTCACTTACGTTGATTTAAAGAAATGTGACATTTCAAAGTGCCACCAATTAATCGAGAAATAGGTTTTTGCATTGAATTACAGAAAATGTGTGTGCTCAGCGAAATTCAATTAAGATCGAATCCATTGCATTCGATTTTTGGTAGAAAATAATATTTTATAAAGAACATATCCTGTTATATATATTGGCAGCGCAAAATTGTATCGAATTGTATAAAAGTGTATTTGTATACTTCAGCAAAGTCAAGTGTATCGAAAAAAGTACAATCGTATCGACTTTTGCAACTCAGGCACGTTCGAATACAGGGGGAGAGAAAGCACTATCTGGGAGCGTTGAACTAGCTGCAAAGTGAGCAGCAAGCAGATTGCCTTCATCTTAAGAGCTGACAGTTGGAGTGTCCTTCAAACTTGAAACTTTATCTACGCTAGTTTGTCAATGAATTAAAAGATGTAATGGAAAATGGTTTGGAAATTAATAACAAACGTGATAAGATGGATTCCATTGGGTTCACCCGCAAGATCGCAGATGAAAATTTACTTTTTTTTTGAAAATTTCTTTAAATAGCATTTTGGACCTATGGGAATCGTACCTTTTTTTACAATGTTGTATACCTCAATTCCAAAATTTTCTATCACAAATGCGTCGTGAAAGGAAAATGTTCCAGACATCACTAAACACACAGTCTATCCGAAATTCGATGCAGAAAAGCGTACAAATCATGGCTTTCGCAAAACCAACACAAATTAATAATAATATAAAATAAATAATAAAAAGAAATAATAACAATAAATAAAATGAATTCTTCGACCACGTTTACACGTTTCTTTTTCTAAAGGAATAACATACCACTTAAAGTAGAAGTAAAGAAGTATTTAAGAAGACTTTTTGAAAGGCAATTGATTTTTAATGCCTATTTAAGAAGGAGTAAGGAAGTAAAGGGTCTCTCATTAAGGACTTGATAATTTCTTTCATTTTCATTTCATTTATTGAACATCATGTACGAGTAAGACTTAGTCTTTGGTAGTACTTATGTAACAATAGAGGATAACATTTGATGGTTAGACCTACACTATATGTACCTAACAATTAGTAAATAAAAAAAAAATACAAAAAATAATAATGAAAACACTATTGCAGGAAGGAAGAAAGGGGAAAAGGAGTAGAAGGAAAAGAGTAGAAGAAATTTAAAGAAATTTGAGAGTTGTTGCTTCTTTTTTGTTTTTTAAGAAAAGTACTCCAACGCAAATTTTTTTGAATTGAGTAGCTCCAGTTACCTATTTGTTTTGTTGCATTGGGCAAAGAGTTCCAAAGTCTTTTCTAAATAAAATGCAAACTACTTCAGATATCTCAAAAAAATGTATTGGCTTCAATTATGTAGGTACTATCAAAACATTTATGAATGGAATTCGACTTCGTTCATATGTCCATCACGGGAACGTATGCAGCGGTCGATACGTTGAACTCAATTTTCGACGCTATTTCTCGTTCAATATTAACTCTGAGCTAATCTAACGTCGCCGGCTTGTTGGCATAGACCAATGATTTAATGCAGCCCCATAAAAAATGCCTAGAGGCGTTAAATCACTCGATCTCGGCGGCCAATAGACGGGCCCGTTTCTCGATATAACGTGTTCACCGAATTGTTGGAATCGCGTTCAAGCAGCCCTTAAACTTTCACCAATCGAACCTGTTTGGCATAATATAAAGCATGAATTACGAAAAGTATACGCCAGAAGTCTTCAGCACTTCAATGTCAGAATAATTTGGTTTTGGGAATCATTTACGTTGGAAGATGTTACGTTGAAAGACGATTTTTTTTTTAAATCAATCCTTCTCAAGATCCCGTTAGTTTTGAAAATGAATAAAACTTTTTATTCATCATGAAGAATTGCGTTACTTGTCGACAGACAGATTTAATGAGTCAGCACATTTAAGTATCTGAATCTAAAACCTAGCTTCTCCAACCACTTTCATGTGTGAAGTGGAAGGGACCTACAATTTTAAGCCGAATCCGAACGGCAAATTTGAGAAGCTTCTCATCAGAGTATATCCATTAATGAGTAGGGACACTCTGTCTACATATGCATTTGCTACTACCGCAAAGCAAAATGCAGAAAAAATCGTACAATAAGTGGAAGCAGTTCGAAAGAATACTTTTGACCTGAATACAACGACTGCTGGAGAAGAAAAGGGTACACAACACATTTTACGTGAACCACTACATGGGGCTTGTTGCGTACGACGATCGATTGTGGGTTTTTTCATAAAGCATTTTTAAAGGCGTCCCGGAATGACCGTCAGTATATTAGAAATAGTATTCTCTCTCAACCATGCAAGTATGAATTTATATGATCAGGTAACCAGCTTTGCTTTAGTAGAATTCGTAATATTTGTATTTTTTGCCATTGGTTATTGATTTAAAGTTCTTTGTTATGGACATGAAAAAGAAATGTTTCATTCTATATCACGAAATTCAACCGTTTTGCTTTGCTACGACTTCGTTAATAACCATTTTTTACGATTTGAAGTTTTATTGCCAGCACTTTTTAGGTAATATATTTCATAGCAGATGGTCAAACTAATTACTTAGGTTGGCTGTAGAGGGTGGTAGAGGGGATTGTTTACATTTTTTTCGCACGAATTTTTAAAGGCGTCCCGGAATTGGATTGTTATCAGTCGTTCATTATCATCAATTGACGAAAGAAAGGGTGTTCCGTGTCAGTGCGTGTGGCAAACAATTAAAAGTAGTGAAATAGTGAAGTTGAAGTGCAAGTTTGCATAGTTTCAAAACTCTAAATAAAATAATGGGAAAACATTATTTTAAATGTTTGGCATGTGGGCGAGAGGAGAAAGAAAATGTTGGAGTTAAATATTTCAAAATACCGGATAATAGTGAGATCTTCAACAGCTATTAATACCGCTGAAATTATTGACAAAATAGATAAGTTATTTGATATTTTCAATTCATTTCGAGAATCCGAAAAATTCAGAAGGCCATTTTTCGCAAACCCGGAACAAATTACGTTTTTGCATGAAATGAATTTATTTTTTGAAAATATGACTTCATGAAAATTCTAGAAATGTAACTAAAAAAATTCGTTTTATAAAAGGATTGCAACAGAATATAAATGCCTTAATTGGCATTTTTACAGAAATAAAAGAAGACGGTATTAAGTTTCTTTTAATAAGAAACCTTAATCAAGATTGCTTGGAAAACACCTTTGCTGTTTTACGTAAACGAGGGGGAAATAACAAGTTGCTGACTCCATTTCAATTCATTTGTTCATTTAAAAGAACTTTTTCGGCAAAGTATATGGAAGATATTACCCATGGAAACTGTGAGCCAACTGCTAACATGGAACATCCAGACATTGAAGTGCAGATGTAGCCACAAAAACAAAATAAGAACAATTTGATTTACGCTTTCAAAACTGAACCTGATTATAAAACTGTGAACTTTGGTATTGATAATGCATTCTACGATTTCGCAGGTTATATTTTAAAAAAAATACCGCCTAAACCACAAGTGTGAGTTAAAATTGAGTCCGCAACTTAACGTTTCCTCCCTTTTTACAGATTTTAAAGAATATGAAGATGCAAAATTGACACGGCCCAATCAAGAATTTTTAGACTCGTTAGAGAGTCTTGAACAAAAATGTATTTCTTGTTTTCCAAATATGTACTACCTAAATAATTTTGAGGGGAATATTTTTAACTTTTTGAAAAATCAATTTCATTACAATTGTTGCAAAAATCAAAATAAGGAATTTCGTATCAAATTTTACATCCGAGTACAGGTTTACTTTATTCTAAAACAGTTCAATAAAATAACAAAAAATGTACCAACAAACAAAAATATTTAAGTGTAGCACACATGTGAATATATATTAGATATAAAATGTCCAATAAGAAATATTACAAATTGATTTTGCTTTTTTTTACATCACACCCTGTACCACATTTTGAAATAGTTCAACTACTCTTCCATCCCTCTTTTACTAAAGCACTTTTAGTGCCGTCTATTTCTCGTGTATGTGTACTGCAAATTGTAAACTGATAAGAAACACGTGGAAAGTGTCCCTACTCATTAATGGATATACTCTGCTTCTCATGACAATTGATACTATTGGATCGGATGTTTGTCAAACGTTCGCAAGAGGTGGCGCAGTGGAAAAAAACTCTAGATGTTACTTGGCCCCGGCGGAAATTGAACATTGGACCTTTCGATTAGTAGTTCGACACACTAACCACTGAGCCACTGCGCCCGACGAATCTAGGTAGACCAACTATTTTGCGTTTGGGCTCGTATTTAGAGCTGAGGTCCATAAGGATTTTTCCAATTGAGTCCGGGTGTTGATAAAGACATGGTGACGGATGATCCTTTAAAGGATCAATGGTACAAATGATCTCATAGGTGGAAGTGCTATTTCTATCGCTTGGCGAGTCAAAAGTTTTTTTTACAAAAAAAGGGTCAACAGCAGCCAGCGCTGCCAACTGGGGCATAATTATGCCTTTCGGGCATAATTTCGAAGCCTTGGGCACCTGGGGAACTTAATCTAAAAATATGCTAAAATGGGCACAATTTTACAGCAATTTTTTTTTACATTTATTTCATGTCAAACATTCGTAATTCAAGCCTAAATACATAATTCAGACATACAAAAAGGAATAATTCCACAGTTAGAAAAGTTTGTAACTAGCATGGTCTGTCCCCCACTTTGATCATCTACGGTTGAGCGAATTTTTTCAGCAATAAATCAAAACAAGACAAAAGTAAGAAATTCGTTAAATGTTGAAATCTTAAGCGGTATATAACACGTGCAAAGCCTTTTTAAAAATGAAGACTGCCACGAAAGTGTTACATAAAAGCCATTTAAATTTTTTTAACCAAACAATGTATGACTTTAAAGACTATGATGAAGATCAAGATTCTGCATAATTTTAACTTCTGTCGCTTAGGTTTTTAAATGAATTTTTTTCTGTGATTTTGTTTATTTTGTTTTATGCTATAATTTATTTGCTACGATTTTATGTTATTTTCACTTAAAATTATGAATAATTTTGTTATCTGTGATTTGATGTTGTTTATGTTCAGAGGTTTTCTGTTTATTTAAATACTAATAAATATGCCTTCATTAGCGACTTGACAACTTCAAACTTTCAATGTGAACGTACCCTTAAACCGATTTCCGAATTGTCAATGTCAAAATATTCAGTAAAATCAAAATGTTCATCATAGTGAAGTACAGGAAGAAACAACGTTTACAAATAATTAAAACTTACTACCGGATTTCCGAGTCGATGCTCGCAACTTTAAGAGCGATAACGCCAATTTTAGGCCGTAATTCTCGTCCCAGTAGACAAGCAATTCATAGTCTAGTGAAAAAAATTGAGTCAGAATATTCGCTGCTTGATGTTGCCGTGCCAGTGAGACTACATTTTGCCCGAAGTGTGGAGAATATTGCTGCCGTAGAGGCGTCAGCCAAATCAGTCAATTTCACGGCGTTCTCAAGAATTGGGCCTCTCCCAAACCACATTATGGCGAATTTTGCGTAAGGATCTTGGCCTATACTCTTACAAGATCAAGCTGACTCAATAACTAAAACCACGTGATCATATGAAACGAAGTACGTTCTCGAAATGGGCTCTTGATATGATGGAAGAAACCGAAGAATTTCATCGCAATGTTACTTTCAGCGATGAAGTGCATTTTGGTTAAACGAACGGCTTCGTCAATAAGTGAAATATGCATTACTGGACAGGTGAGAACCCTCATGTGCTTCATGAAACAGCAATTCATCTGCAAAAAGTCACTGTTTGGTGCGGTTTTCATGCCGGTGGCGTCATTGGAGCGTTTTTTGTTCGTCAATGAAAATTACCGTCACTTTACGGTTAATGGTATTCGCTACAGAGACATTGGAACATTATTTCTTTGAGCAATTGCATGAGTTGGACATCAGTGATGTGTGGTTCCAACAAGACCACAAGCCACACAGCGGGTGCAACAATCGAGTTATTGAAGTTTCAGTTCGGTGAACGTTTTATCTCCAGAAACGGACCCCGCCGAATTCGGGTGATTTAAAGCCTCTAGACTTTTTTTATGGGGCTACATTAAATCAATGGTCTATGCCACGGCCGTATCGGTCGAAAAGTGCGGCCGAGTCATCGAAAATTGGGATCAATGTATCGACCGCTGCAGATGTTCCCGTTGTAGACATATGAACGAAGTCGAGTTCCACTCATAAATGTCTTGAGAGTAATTCAATCCAATAAATTGCTTCTTGAGATATCTCAAGTAGTTTGCGTTTTATTTAAAAAAGAAGTTGTGAAGTCCTTAATGAAAGGCCTTTAAAATGCCAAAAATTAATGCCTATTCCATTTTCATTTTTATTTTGAATTTTTTTTAAAATGGGCATAATTTAATTGGGAAGGGCATAATTTTATGAAAAATTGGGCATAATTTTCACGACATCAGTTGGAAGCTCTGACAGCAGCGCTCATATTTCCGAAAGGTATTACATACTGACATTCTTTCGAGAAGGTATTTTGTAACTGGCCCCGTGGGTTGGGGGTAAGCGAGAAAACAACATCGGTAAGGAAATCATCTGAGGTCGTCACGCATAGCCCCACATGAAAACAGACAAAAACGTTCGGCTAATCGACTTTGCAGCAGTCCGTTTTACGGTTATAAGAAGCAGTAGGTTCTCGAGACTGCGTATATACAAAGCAACCTGTACTGAAGCAGAAAGTGCACAGGGCAGATATCAACATGGAGAGCATTAACTTCTACAAATCCGTGTACCAACTGGGATATGCGGAAGATATCAAAATCATCGACCGTTATCAGCGTGCGTGGTAAAGGCTTTCATGGCAATTGGAGAACAGGCGCGATTGCTTGGCCTTAAAGTCAAATGGAGGAGAAGATACGACCACAAACCTTATGAGCCGTACCAAGATGTGGATGTAGACCGACAATTTAAAACAAGTCGACTACATTGGCTCGGCCTCATCGAGCAGATTGACAATAATGCAGACTTTTCGCGAGATGTGGGGCAGTGGAAAAAACTTCAGCTAGTGCTGGGCCCCGGCATGATTTTAACCGGGGATCGCTCGATCAGTATAGTCCCACGCACTTACAACTGAGCCACCTCGCCCACTAAGCATTGTACTAGGGAATTTTATTGGTAATTGCATAACCCGGATGGGATGCAGAGATACATTTTCGGAAAACATATTTGCCAAAATAAATGCTTATTTTTAGTGTTGTGCCTTGTCAACTATCTACCGTCACTAATAGAGAGAGGGAAGAGAAGCTGAAATAGTTTTTAATCACTATTAACATTGACCGAAAACGAGCGTCATTCATTGGGACAGTCGATGAGATTGTTCGTTATGCCCTCATCGTAACTTGACTTTATAGCTTCCCCCGATTGATTGCAAAAATCAAAGCTAGCATGAACAGCTAGAATTTCATGCAAAGAAGAATCATTTCGGTAGTACTTTCGACGCAGTTGATCATAACTGTGTTTCTAGACCATAGATCAGCCAATGGCAGACATACGACGCATTTGCGAATTTCATTCTAATCGCAGTTTTAGTGTAATTCAAAATCAGGCTAATGGGATGCTGATGTTCTTTTGCCGGAACGCGGAAAGTGTGTTCCGTCGTATTGGTCAGAGTTTCCCAAGGAGGTCGAAATGTGGATGGTATATAATATATGTCCTCCTCAACAAAAAAAAATAAAAAAAAAAAACAATTACAAATAGTTTATCAAAATCAAATTTGATCAATAAACGTACGTATTTCGTCGTCCTAAGCAACCTTTGTCAATCTTTCGAATATATCTATTACCATGCCCACGCCTAAGAATAAAAGCATTCTCCTCTGTACGATATTCAATAAAACTAAATTGATAATAAATCAAATGAAAATTCTGATATTTTCCATATTGTTATTTGCTCTCTTGAATGCACACTACACTGAACCGAAGTACGTCAGATGGATACACGACTGGGATTCAAACTGAAATGTAAGTAAGTGCATTAGCTGGGCAACAAACGGACAGTAGCTAGACTGGGAATAAAAGGACGAAGGAAAAATGTATTTTTGAAAAATGGATTTTCTCTCAAAAAAAAAAAACATTTAAATTAATCTTCCGTTTGAATTTCATATCCGCAATCAAGATGGACAGGACATTTCTCTGTTTGTTAAGGTATCAAGCGAGATCCATGACAAAACACATTTAAGTAAATACAATGTTCTCTCAATCCATGCATTTTGCTTTTGATTGTCCATAAGATACTCCATTGAGTGGAAGAGTCAGAGCGGTGTACTGAATGGAAGAAGGGGCATTGTGAATTGAATTGAGGAGGGTGTTTTATTCTATATATTTCCTTGTTCCTCAAATCAATACTTTGTGGGAGGTTGTTTCCATTACATCGACAACAATGCTCCGTCAAATGTACTTACTTACTTCACTAAACCGGCTCCAGACCCGCGAAGAGTCTCTACTGAAGCCTTCCATCCTCTGCGATCCCGGTCACACTGCTTCCAGTTCTCCAGACCAAGTGCTCTGGTATCCGCGGTGGCTTTGTCTTCAAAACGGAGGTTCGGTCTTCCTTACCTTCTCGAACCAGGGGTCTGGGAGACGAAGATCCTCTTGGCTCTTGTACATTCGCTCAATGTGGCCGAGCCAATGTAGTCGACGTCTTAAATTATTGGACATAATAGACATCTTGGTATAGCTCATAGAGTTCGCGTTTGTATATTCTCCTCCATTCGCCCTGCTAGCACACAGGACCAAATATCCCACGGAATGTTTTTCTTTCAAAAGAACCCAGTATTAGCTCCCCTTTTATTTCGTCCAGCACTCAGCATCATAAAGCAAGACTGTCAGGATTCCGGTTCGATAGAGCATTCATATTTCCCGATCTAATAAAAAAAAAAGGTTTTAAGCCTTAAGACAATACAAATGACGGACTGGAAGAATTTTTGTAGCACGGAACAATGGTCGACGGTGTTTTCGGGTAATTTTTCTCAAAACATTTTTTTGTAAAACTAAAAGAGGCTGTATCTTATTCCGATATGTCCCGCCCGAAAAGGCAATACCATATTGGAGTTTCGAGTGAAAAATGCCATAATAAATAATGTTTAATAGTTTCTCAGAGCAAACACTTTTTAAGTAAAAAATAGGTCGGAGTGTGCAACGAAAGTATTTTTTCAATGACTGCGTATGGTTTACAAAGTCCATTTTAGAGTCAAAAATTATTAGTCCCAAGTACTTAAACTCTTCTACCCTCTCAACTAAATCACACTCATCACTACAATGTAGGATGTTACTAAACGTGGGACAAGATGAAGCTAGGACACGTGAGCAGCCAATTAGTTTGAACATTTTGCAACCCGTAGAATGGAAGTTAAACTCCGCAAAAATGTCAGTTGTGGTCGATAGGCTAAAAAACATTATTTTAGTCTTAGAACAAATTCTCAGTCTATGGTCAGCGAACCAGATCCTCAAAAAATATAAATCCCAGTTGATATCAGAAACCAAATTTAAAGTACTATCTGCACGGTAGGGACAGCCCACATCATCTGCGAAGGCAGTAAGTGTACCCTTAAAGTCAAGCTCAAAAAGAGAATTAATGTGTATAAGGAACAAAATAGGACCCAACACCGAACCTTGCGGTACTCCCAAATTTAGAAACTGTACATCACTCCTGAATTCACCAATCTTAACTCTTTAAGATCTATTTGAAAGATAGGACCTAAACCACTCGAGCATAAAACAACGAATTCCTCCTTTTTCTAGTTATTTCCAACAAGATGGTGTGGTTAACCATATCGAAGACTTTCGTTATGTCCACAAATAAACCTGTACTGAATTTTTTTGCATCAAGGTTGGAGAAAACACTGGAGAAAAAATTTAGTAGAGTATCTTCAGTAGACTTTCCCTGCTGAAAACCAAACTGCACCCCGCGGAAAAACTTGCTTTTGTTTAAAAAAGATAACAGTCTTATTTTAACAATTTTTTCGAGAACTTTGCTAAAAGTGGAAAAATGGAAAGGATTGAAATTGGCCATATCCTTTGCTGAACCTTTTTTTTAAAGAGAGGCACTACTTCCACACATTTAAGAGCAGAAGGGAAAACTCCAGAAAATATGCTTCGGTTAAAAATAACTGCTAGTACATCTATCAAGAATAGAGAACTCAGGATCTCGGACGATTTTTGCTGTTGAAGACACTTTTAAGACACAAATTACGTGTTTTGTACCCAACAGATGTTTGCACACGATTACCATAGAATTTAATAAATTAAAGCAGATGGATGAAGGATTTAGCTTGACATTTAATGAATTGACCTCCCATGCCAATAAGAGATATGTACATGAACATTAATGTGCTCTCGCGTAATAAAATCCGGAGTCTGTGAATAATTCGTGTTTCTGGATCACTAAACGAAAATGTGTAGCTGCTTAAGGATCGTTTCGCCCTTCACAACCTTGCTCTTGAAAAAGATATAGTCGCAATTGTCACTGATCCACCAAATGTTGTGATAAGTGTGGGAAACCAGCTTGACACTGAATATAAAATTTGCTTTGCGCACGGTATACATTTGGCTGTTTGTGACGTCCTTTACAACAAAAAAGCATTAGTTGAATACGAACTGGAATCAATTTTGGATGAATCAACAAACGATACAATTGATACTGAAGATGTAGACAATATCGGCTATGATATCGATGATATCGAAGCAGCTTTATTTGTGATTTCCCAACATAATGCAATCGAACATGTTCCAGATTTCACAAACGAGCAAAATATAAATGAAATCATTAAAAAAATTCGCAGATTTGTTGTGTACTTCAAGAGGTCGCCGACAAAAAACAATGAGATCTCTCCAGTTAAGGCTGAACATGGAAAAGAGCAGTCATTACTTTAAGATTGCAAGACTAGGTGGAATAGCCTTTTGATTATGCTAGAACGATTCATCCTTCTGAAAACCAGCATTCAATAGGCCTTAATTGATCTCAACCATTTTGTTCAGCTAAAAGATGCTGATTTTGATTTAGCAGCTGAAATCGTCCATGTTCTTACTCCATTAAAACTAGCTGTTGAAGCAATCTGCCGCCAAGAATCAAATCTGTGTAAATGACAAAATCATTGTCAGAAAAATCAAACAAAGACGTCGCACGGAATTAACTGGTTTGCTAAACTATTTCCAAAATCCATCAACACAATATTCTGGTGAAGTATTCTTGTCACCTAGTCCTAGTCAAGCTAGGATAAAAAAAACAGATAAAATTACGTTACGCTGTTTTTTATTTAAAAAGATAGGGCACTTATGTATAATAAATTTCTCAATTTTTGTGACCAACTATTGGAAGTTGATTCTTTTTGTTAAAAAGATGACATCAATTTTTGGTTTGATTTCTTTAAAAAAAAAATATTCTGTCCAATATCCCGGGATTCAATTAGCTTCGCGATTGAAATCCCTAACCAAGAAATATCCCATGCGTTTTCTGAGTGTATTCAAGATGCCATCAGGATTTTTAGAACTTCAAATGCAGATTTAGGTTCTTAGGAAACACTATTACATATCAAATACTCCCCGCTGTAACAGTAAGACGAACAATTCAGTTGACCTGTTTGTAAAGGCAAATTGTTGGCTATTGACGAGTAAGTAATTATTGAAAGCGTTAGCAACATTGAATTCATCAAATTATGTTATTGCTATCAACAGCGACGTTTCGTCCTAGGCGGTGGACAGATGTTTGTTTATTTGTTTGTTGATAGCCTTTTCTTGTGTAGATTTTAGTTTCTATATTCAACTTCTTCGTATTTAAAATGAAAGTCCGCTCAAATGGTACAGTGTATTTCAAGCCAATGCGTTTTATTCTTTCCATATGTCAAAAAAAAAGTATCCTCAAAAAGAAACTGCTCGAAACAAAATATGTCAAGAAATCCCAGTAGGTAGTTGCAAGTGAGTTTTTACATAACATTTACACATAAGCATTTATTTGGTATTTTTTACTTATTTACTTTAATATACTTTAACTCATTGAATTACATACTTGCTCTTGTTCTCATTTACTTCAAGACCAACTTATTTCGCCTGTTGTTCAATTGCGGTGAAACCCTCTAACACGGCACGCTGGGAATGGCCGATGATGTCGACATCGTCTGCATACCCCTGGAGCTGGACGGATCTATTGAAGATAGGGCCTTCCGTGTTGACACCTGAACTTTGCACTATTTTCTCCAGAACAAGATTGAAGAAGTCACATGATAGCGCATCTCCTTGCCGAAATCCGGTACAAGTTTGGAATAATTCGGAAGAGCTGCTTCAAAACTGCAAATTACACTGCATGTTTTTAAGTGTCACGCGACACAAAAGGATCATTTTTGCCGGGATCCGGATTTCGACCATCGCCACATAGAGCTCCTTAATTTGCCTACAATTGGTTAGGTTAAGTAAGGAGGACTGTATGTGCATTTTGAATACCTTTTCATTACATGGAAGGACATGTAACTAACAAAAAAAGTTGGATCTGCGAGTAAATCTTCTATTAAAGACACGCGCTCCCATGCAGGATGAGCATCGTTCCTGAAGAGCCGAGCAATGATGCAGGAGATGTTCTGAAGATTATATTTCCTCCTCGTCTCTGCAACATCTGCCGAAGTCATTTGTAAAGATTCCCAGCATTCTGGCCTTGTTATCAATGGTTCAATGTCCGGTTGATATCCCGAAGAGCACTCGAATTTGGTTTCTATCAAAGGATATAAGGGAATTCGTTCGTTAAACATCACAGGCTACGTGTTTTGGCACAACTTACTCTGTTGTGGCTTTGTACCCAAGCCTATGGTGACACCGTCAATAAAGATCTTAGCTGTATTGGAGGTTGATATCACCTGGCCGTTAGCTACTAGTATGGATCAATATGAGAGCCGCATCTCGCCAAAATATCCGAGGCTGTAGAGAGTCTGCCAATCCTCTTAGATACCATTTCATCTTGGCGAGGGCAGCCTTTCCAAAGTGCATTAGATCAGCCTACCTAACCTTAAGTAAGGCACTATTCTCTTTGCATGAATGGAGCCCTGAGCCCTACTGCTTCCGCTGCAATGGGCATTCTGTTTCGCATGGCACCCCTTGATATCTTTGGTAAACAAACGGCTGCTACTGCGACTGTCCGCCTCAAACCAACTTTCCAGTGGACCGAGGTGGAAATCGGCCACTCCTCTATATTAAAAAAATGCAGAATCCTCCCTCGCAACGTAGACTACATCACCCAACCTATACAGCTACGTTTTAAAAAAAAACTTCCAAGCCACCTTCCCTGGCAGATCACTCTGAGAGGAAGGCCCCCTGGCCCAAGATAAACCGATCCACATTTACACCGCAGGAACCAAAACCGACGATGGGGTTAGTGCTGCTCCCTCTTAAGACGAAAACTCCATCTGGCAGCTTTCTTCTATACTGATCTCAATGATCTTATAAACATTTACATTAAAAGTATTTCAAGCTTTATCAAAAGCTTCCACTGGTTCAACGAGCAGGAAGAAGATAGATCCGTGTGGTATCACAATGGACCTTTCATTGGTCTAAGTGTGTCGTCTTCTTCCGACTTCCACTATAACTATACCTAACCTAGAATAGTATATACAATGTAAAAGAATTCAGTGACTTACTTGCCAACCAAATGTTGGTTATTGAAAAGCCCTGAGACTAAAACCCAAACAAATCTAAGAGGAGAGCAACAATGAGAAAACGTCGACTCCATTGTTTATAAATTATATATCATCAGATTAAAGATAACAATTTTGTTTTTTTATTTATATGTAAGATATGTTAATTAGCAAACACAAAGTTTAAATGTTTATATGATATAGCAGCGCCAATTTAAATAGTAAATACATGAAGATCGTCACTATTGTTTTCCAACAATGGCAGCGTTTTCCATTCATTTTGTAGAGGACGATACTCTTCGTTTTTACTATAAACTATAAAGCGATTCCCAACAACGACACAAGAATGAAATGCAGATGTAATACTCGGGATTATTGGAATAGTTCTGGGCTCCATGTCATATCTTGTAATGCTGTCTCTCGTAAATGTTACAAAGTAATCGGTGGATAAATCGCGGATCGTGCCATAGCCGAAGAAATAGTCAGGGGTTGAGCTAGAAGTCCATGTATCAGTTACAGGGTCATACTTCATAATTCTGTTGTCTTCTCCGTAAATTATTTCAAAAGCCCATATGGTAATCAGCTTAGTACCAGCCAGACACATCCAGCCTGGGCATTTCATTGACGCAACATAGTGCCATTGCAGTTCCAATTGGTCCAGTTTTTCAACAGAGCTAGTGTATGAATTGTTAATAATTCCCCCAATAGCATACACTTGTCCCATCAAAGTAACCATCTTAAAACCACACCTTGGCTTCTGCAATGGAGATAGCTGTGCCCACTTCAGCGTTCTCAAATCCAAGCACTCAACACGATTTGTTAATATTCCTGATGGCAGTATGCCTCCAGCAACAATTAATTTACCACTCACGGTTGTATAGCCAAAGCGAGTACGTTTTTCCGGCAGACCTGGCCAATCTCTATAGATCCACCCCACTCCTCCAGGCATGTACAACCCGACTTTTAAGTTGCCTTTGTCCCATCCGCTAACGGCGAACATCATATCCATATAGTTTCTTAATTGTGTTTGCTGTTCGGGGAATATTGATAAACGCGAGTTTGGCATCAAGTGCCATTTGATTGCTTTCATAACCAATTTTTGGCTTTCGAAGGAATTGCAAACAGGTTCAACAGTACTCATAATAAAATCTGGAATCATAAAAGGGAAGCGAACGTTATTTAGCAAAATGTCAATACATTTTTCACGGTTAGGCTGATCATATTCCACCCAGGACATCATACTATTAAAAACTTCCTCCTCGGAGGGTACACATAATTCGTCACTAGATAGGAATTTACTAAGTTGATTCGGATCAAGCCTGAAGAACGTATTTTTACTGCGCACTTCCATGAAATGTTGACAAACAAATGCCTCACCGACTTTCTGAAGCTTTTCATAGTTACATTGCTCTGCGAACAATGTTATGTCTAAACAGTTGGATAAATTTATATGCATGGTTATAAAGTCACAGCAAAACTCTTCCAGCGACGTCAGTTTAAAGAGATGAGCGATTTCCAGAAAATCCTCGACACTGTATGTTGCAAGGACAATCCAGCCGGTGTAAATAAAATTTTTAATTAATGTCAGTGTGTGCCCACTTATATTTTTCAATTTGACTTCCTTAGATTCGGCTTCTGGACGCGATCCATCGAACATTGATGAAAAGTATGTACTTGCTGCGGAGAGCACTATTCGGTGGGCTTCCACTTTACAGCCATCTTCCGCGATCAGCGTCACATCGCTGAACTGATTGGTTTGAAAAAGTATTTCGATGTTCTTTTACAATCCGGTTAAATATGAGTCGCATTTATGTTCATGGTTTTTTTGGGTTTGTATCTCTTGGCTATAATTTGGCGCCATTTCTCATATATCTTGCACTAAACCAACAAATAAATAAGATCTTTAATTTATTTACAATTTTAAGTTGAAATTCAGTGAATATTACCTACATGAAATGCAGCCACTGGATGTATGTAGTATTGAAGATTTCTTCTCTTGCAGTATCACAACAGTTTTTATGGTATAGAACCAAAATTTCAAAATACTCGTAGTATAATATCGAAGTATCTCGCGAAAAAGAATTAAAAATTGCAACTATGGTAACGCACATCCACTTAGTGAATGACTTACCTGCTTAAATGCTAGAACGGGAATGAGAAATTCCAACTTAGGTAGGACAAAGTAAAATAATGACAAAGGATCTCAAAAAATATTAAAGAGATAGCAGGTATCTAAAACAAAAGTAGGTAATTCTGGATAATAAATAAAGGTAATTATTATCACCTTTCCCTAGAGTTACATCGTGTTGACAGTATCCGATACCAATAACAAATTAAGGGTTCTTAATCATCAGAGCGGTTTTTTTATACCCTATTCTAAGGGTACATTAATTTTGACGCATAGTTTGTAACATACCTTAATATTGCCCGTAGACCCCTAAAAGTTACTATATTTATGATCAGCATCGATAGTAATGTCGATCAAGCCATGTCCGTCCGTCCGGCTGTCGGAAAAATTAGGCCTTTAAACTGGACCTAGAGAGCTGAAATTTTAACCATATACTCTCTAGGGTCCCGAAATAATCAAGTTTACGGATTTTAGAAATCCGCCCACAGACACGCCCACAAACTCAAAAAAACAAAATTTTGGAAAAAATCGAATTTTGAGCTAGAAAGCTGAAATTTTTTATATACGATCTATGACTCCTAAAACTGCTCGGGATAAAATATTTTCAAAATCCACCCACTGAAACGCCCACAAATAAATAAAATAATTTTTGAATACCCTATTCTAAGGGTATATTAATTTTTGAAAATCCAAAGTTTGAGCTAGGGAGCTGAAATTTATAATATATACTCTCTATGGGCCCTTTATGCTCATGTGTAAATATTTTCAAAATCCACCCACTGACACGCCCACAATTTTTTTTTATTTTTTTTGAAAATTCAAAGAATTTATAATATATACTTTCTAGGGGCCCTTTATTCTCATGTGCCATTTTTAAATCCGCCTACTGACACGCCCACAATTTGAAACACCCAAGTTTGAGCTAGGGAGCGTTTTTTTTATAAAATCCTTTAAATGTTATATAACAAAATATGTAGAGCGTTCTTAACAATTCAACCATACTTAGACTTTTGTCACGCCCACTTATGAGGGATAGGAATAAGAATAGGGTATCCAACAGTTCGCCCAAGCGGACTGTAGACCGTCCCTATGTTTTATACTGCTTCTGAGTGAAATCAAATAATATTTATGAGTAGGTATAGGATATTTATAAGACTCCAACTTTGCTTATGTCAAAACTGATGACAAGACATTTGACCCGCCCAGCTTTGCCCGTGCCCAGGAATTGTATGGGCCGGTAATGTTCGAGTAAAATGTTTGAGTATAACGTGCGTTACTGCGTTACCTAACACAAAAAAAATATGGACTTCATCACGAATTAAAACAAATGCGAGATTTAAAAATCTTACCTTAGGTAAAGTTTTAAACAGGGTTTACAAAAATATAGGTACAATTACGGTGACGGTTGTTCAGAAAATGTTTGAATTTATTTTATGTACAGGGTCTTTCATTAAAGACATGATAAATTATTTTTTAAATAAAATGCAAACTACTTGAGATATCTCAAAAAAAAATGTATTGACTTGAATTACTATCAAAACATTTATGAATGGAATTCGACTTCGTTCATATGTCTACCACGGGAACGTATGCAGCGGTCGATACTTTGAATCCAATTTTCGATGACTCGGCCGCACATTTCGACCGATATGGCCACTCGTTCAATATTGGCTCTGAGCTCCTCTAATGTCGCCGGCTTGTTGGCATAAACCAATAATTAAATGTAGCCCCATAAAATAAATGTCTAGAGGCGTTAAATCACACGATCTCGGCGGCCCATATACGGGTCCGTTTCTCGAGATAACACGTCCACCTACTGACGCCACCGGCAACAAAAAGTGAGTGTTCTCACCTGTCCAGTAATGCATATTTTGCTTATTGACGAAGCCGTTTAATCAATGCGCTTCATCGCTAAAGATGATTTTGCGATGAAATTCTTTAATTTTTCCCATCATGTCCAGAGCCCAATTTGAGAACGTACGTCAATTCATATGATCAAGTGGCTTTAGTCCTTGAGTCAGCTTGATTCATTAATGGTGTAGGCCAAGATCAGTGATAATAATATATATCCAAATGAACAATTTGGATTCAGGCACCTGCATAACTCCTCTGATCAGGTGCTTAGAGTATGAAACCATATCAAAAGAAATAGCGCAGTGGGTAGATCTACTGGAATGGTTCTACTTGGCTGCAGGAAATAACCCCCCAATGAAATAACTCCCCAAAATTTTTATGGAGGTGGGGATTTATTTCATGGGTTTTTGGGGGCTTATTTCATACTTCAAATTTTTGGGTTATTTCATAGTGAAATAAGTCCCCAAATTCAACTATGAAATAAACCCCTAAATTTTGGGACTCAAAGTGCAATAAGGCCCAAGTGCTAAAATAAAACCTCGCACCTACTCCAAATCAAAAAGTGACCCCAAGCAGGGAGGTTGTGGGGGGCAGCATGTCGCCCATACGCATTGCACTGTTTATGGGATCCCATAGCACTTAGCCTTATTGCACTTTGGGTAAATGGGTAAAAATTCGTATGACTTATTTCACTTTCAGAAAGCCATAGTGAGTCATAACACCTTGAACACTTGAAATCTATTTTGGGGAATTATTTCATAACATTTTGTTTACTTATTTCTTACAAAGGCGATGAGGAAAAAACGCAGGCCGTCTTTTTCACACGAAAAAGAAAGCCCCGTTTTCTTCCCAGTAGTCAGTTGCAGACAAATGGATCATTTATAGATTGGAAGCCCTCTGTTCGATATTTGGGAATATATCTAGATACAAAATTTACCTTTAACGAACATATCAATAAGACACTTTAAAAGATTGGTATTGCAACCAAAATATTATACTCTTTTTTAAATAGGAAATCATTACTTTCAGACAATAACAAAATGATCATCTATAAAGTAATTTTTCAGGCTATACTGTTTTATGGTTGCCAAGTATGGGGTAACTGTTCAAAATGTTATATTAAAAAAATTACAAGTATCTCAAAACAAACTGTTAAAAATGATGCTTAATTTACCATGGCATCATTCAACCTTATATGTTCACTGTAAGGCAAATGTTAAATTGATATCAAATAGGATACAAAGTCTTAACTTAAGATTTATAGAACGCTGTAGTTTCGCTGACAATCCCATCATCACAGACTTAAATACGATTCTTGTATAACTAAAATCTAAACATTTTTCTTTATTTATTTATTTTATGTTTTTTAGCTCGTGGCGACTGTTGCTGTACGAACCACAAGCTACACCAGTCCACGGAAAGGGAGCCGGGATAGGCGAGTTGGGGGGTCATCCTCATGTTAGTTGAAAAAGAGAAATCGTTTAGATTTATGGTTGATGTTTATGGTGACTGAGGTCAGGGGGGCATGTAATGCAAGTTTTGAGACAGGTCGACCTCAAGGACCATGGGAGAGGAGCAGAGTGTGGTGACTGTTGCAATATAACTTCAACTCTGTTCCCTTTTGTCTGCTCAGCGGGAAGGCAGAAAAGCCGGGGAAGACTGTTACAATCGAACCCCTGGGTTTCCTGTCTAGCCCTCGGAGTGGAGTGCTGACTGAAGTGACTGATGCAATCTAACCTCAGTAAGATCTCTTTTCTGTTGGCAGGTGTACGGGTGGTCCGCGGGAATCAGCATTTATCCGTCCTCCAGATTAGTTCAACTATTTGGACCTTGTGACGAATTTGCCGATACAGCAAATATCTGTCTCACTGAGATCGCTTAGATCCTCGAGGAAATAATCGCCAAGAATTTATTTCCTTGAGTTGACTAGTGCGGGGCAGTTACACAGAAGGTGTGTGGTGGTTTCTTCCTCCTCAACGTCTCTACAGCTTCTGCAGAAGCCGTTTGAGGGTGCTCCCAATCTGGTGGCGTGTCTGCCTAAGAGACAGTGACCAGTGATTGCTCCGATTACAGAGCTGATATTTTTCCTGCTAATGGAGAGAAGTTTGGATGTTCTTTTTGCAGGTTATTTAGTCTAGTTTATTTTGAGGCGCACATGTACTGATGCTAATCCACCTATTGTTTGCTTCTATTAATGCGTTGTCTAAAAGTTTGACCTTCAACGTCTGAATGGGTACAACCCTCTGTGTCTCTCTGTTGTCAGAGAGATCTTGTGCGGAACCCCGTCTAGCTAACTCGTCCGCCTTGCAGTTGCCTGGAATGTCAGCACAGGGAAATGTTACATCTGTGGGCGATCTCGTCAAGAAATTCGCGGCATTGTTTTACCAACTTGGATCTTATTGTTATTTGTTACATACACAATTGTTTTTTGTTAAATTCTGCATGTAGCCTTCGCTTGAATGAATAAGCACAAACATTTGTTAACATTGTTGAAGTGCTTTAAGCGAATTTTACTTGATTAATTGTATTTCAAAGAAAAATGGGTAGATCAAAATCTCTAAATAGTGTTGAAAGAGCTAAAATCGATTTACTAAAAGAACAATGACTAACCGGGCGTTCTATAGCTGACAAAATTGGACGAAGTTTTAGTGTGGTCTATTCTTATTTAAGAAGCAATAATCCGTAAAGAAAAATAAATGAAAGGTGGTCAAAAAACGGCAACAACAGCAGTTGATCGAAGAGCAATTTTAAGATGTGCTTCCAATTCCTGCGACTCTGCGGCAAAAATAAAGCAGAAAGCCGGTGTTACTGCAAGCGTTTCAACAGTGCGAAGGGTTATCAATAGTGACAAACATCTGAACCGGATGAAAATTCACAAGAAACCACCACTTAACGAGAAACGGAAGTGTTAGGTTAGGTTAGGTGACGTGGCTGTCAGCAAAGGCCAACACACTTAGACCAATATTAGGTCCATTGTGGTACCACACAGATCTGGGGATTTCCTTCACTGCTCGTTGAACCAGTAGGAGCTTCTTATGAAGCGCGATATACTTCTAACGCCAGTGTTGGCTAAGTCACTTATGTCATTGAACAAGAAGTCCCCTAGATAGAGATTTGCAGAGAAGGTGAAGTATAGTATCCTCATCCTCCTCGTCCATGCAACTTCTGCAGAAATCCTTTGAGTACACGCCAAGTCTAGATGCGTGCCTGCCTATTAAGCAGTGCCCTGTAGGTAATTACTTCTATAATGGAGCTAATATGCAGTTGGTTTAATGAGATAAGACACTTAGAGCGTCGCAGATCCAGCTTTGGCCAGATCCGCTTAGTCGCTAGACATGTGTTGCTACTTGTCTACCTAAGGTTTGTTCTCTCGATTGCGGATCGCAAGTAGCGATTGGAATGCCTAGGGAACCTTTATCAGGTAAAAGAGGCAATGTGGTTCCTTTTTTGGCAAGATCGTACGCCCTACAGTTACCTGGAATGTTTCTATGTCTCGGCACCTAACAGAGGTGAATGTTGAACTGCTCTGCCATCTCCGAAAGAGATGAGCGGCAATCTAGGGCTGTGATGGAATTTGAAGAGACTGAGTCCAGGGACTTAATCGCGGCCTGACTATCTGAGAAGATACGGATATCCTTTGAGGATATCACATTCTTCTTTAGAACACACTACAATAATCAGGAAGACGGAAAGAGAGGCTAAAATTCAGCTTTTCTGAGAAAACGACCCCACCTACCCTATCACTAGTTTTTGATCCATCGGTGTAGAAAAACGAAGGTGTATGCACTTATAATTCTCTAGACTTCATATGAGTTGAAAAAATGAATGCCGTTACGTAGTTTTTTCGGCTGAGAAGAGGTTTCATTTTGATGGCCCTGATGAGTTTAATTATTACTTCCACGATGTGAGGAAAGAAGAACGATTTTAAAGGCGGCATCATAGTCGAGAAGGTGGTGTTATGGTATGGGGAGCAGTAAGCTACCAGTGCACTGTTGGGCTTGAGTTCCAAATCTCAGAAATGACTGCATTAAGTTATAAAGGAATTTCGGAAAGAAATTTCCCTAAATTTTCAGGCATTTTTGGACCCACAAAGTAGACTTTTCAGCAGGCAAACCGTCCCATCCACACGGCGCGTAAAGTAAAAAATTGGATAAAAGAGCAGAATGTGGAATTGCTTATAGAAAGCGTTTGTGGATGGTTACTACGAAAAGTTTATGAGTCTGGCCGTCAGTTTGAGGAGAGAGAATCGCTTATTGCAGCCATTAAATTCGCCTGAAGGGAAATTTCGCTGGACTACATAAAGAGCCTGTACGATTCTATGCAGGATCGAATTTACGAAAGCTATTACGAATAAAGGCTGCAGTACCCACTACTAAAATTAACCAATAAAAAACTTTTTTAAACTTGTTTCATTTAATCCCAATAACTTTTATTTCCAATTTCAATATTTGTGTCTATTCAGTTGACGCAAAATAAAACTGCATTATTCCATATTGAATGCTTTGCAAGAGAACCAGGGAAAAATCATATGATATATTAAGGCACAAGGTTTTGAAAAAATGGACAACGTTTGTGCTTATTCAGTTGAAGCAAAGTGTATTTCCATTTGGTATTTTATTGATTATTTCGACTATTATTTATTCATTAATTATTGCATTTATGTATTTATTGCTTCAAATTTTTAGTAAATTTTTCAGTTTATTTATTTATATATTTATTTATTTATGTATATATTTACTTGTTTTTTTTTGTATAATACATATAGTCAATTTTTTATTAATTTATTTATTGCTATTATTGATGTTTTATTTATTTATATATAAATATATTTATGTTTATATTTATTTACTTATTTTTTTATTTATTTACTTACTTATTTATTTATTTATTTATTTATTTATTTTTTACACTGAAGGTTTTTCTCGTTTTTCCCCCCAAATTATAGAATTATAAAATTATAGTCACTAGGCAAAAACTTATTACACAAAATACACAATGTTTTAGAAGAAATAAAGGGTTTTCCAATGAGAGGTGTTATTGTAAATGACCCGCTATTTCGGTAGCTGTCACTTTTGAAGCTTTTATTCTTTGACATTTGACAAGTAGAAACTACGCCATTACTAAAAATGGAACGATACACGCTTCAAAAACGCCTTGAAATTATTAAAATTCACTACAAAAATGGTGAAAATCTTGCAGTTACAGTTCGCAAAACTAAAGCATTTTTTGGTCGTCGTGAAGCACCTTGTCGGACCGCAATACAGAAATTGGTGGACAAATTCGAGCTTTTGGGACAAGTTGGTGATGTGAAGAATAAAACCCGTGCACGTCGCTCAAGAACAACTGAAAATATTGCTGCTGTACCCCAAAGTGTTGAAGGAAACCCAGGCTTGTCCATTCCTCGTCGTTCTTTGGAATTGGGCATTCCACAAACGTCATTACACCGTATTTTGCATAAAGATTTGGGTCTTAAGGCTTATAAAGTTCAGTTAACACAAGAACTCAAGCCGGCCGATCATCAACAACGTCGTGTCTTTGCTGATTGGGTCCTTGAAATGCATGAAAATGATCCGGAATTCCATCGAAAAATCATTTCGACTGATGAGGCCCATTTCCACCTCGGTGGCTACGTCAACATGCAAAATTGTCGCATCTGGGGCTCGGAAACCCCAAGAGTTATTGTTGAGAAACCTCTCCATCCTCAACGTGTGACTGTTTGGTGCGGTTTATGGTCCGGCGGGGTCATTGGACCTCACTTTTTCGAAAATGAGGTTGGATCAACAGTTACGGTGAATGGATTGCGCTATCGAGAGATGATTAATGATTTTTATGGTCGGATTGGAGAGTATTGATATGGACAACGTTTACTTTCAACAAGACGGCGCTACGTGCCACACAAGCAACGAAACCATTGATCTTTTACGGGAAAAGTTTCCGAACCGTATTATCTCTCGAAGAGGTGATCACAGTTGGCCACCGAGATCTTGTGATTTAACACCTTGCGACTTCTTCCTTTGGGGCCACGAGAAAGATAAGGTCTACGCCAACAGCCCAGCGTCGATTGACATAAAAGATAAAATTCGTGAGGCTATCGAGGCCATAGGGCAGCCACTTTGCAATTTGGTTATGGAAAATTTCATGAAAAGGATATGGTCCTGTATGCGTGCTCGTGGTGGCCATTTGGCTGATGTTGTTTTTCATTATTAACGGCATACCTTCCTCTTTATTACGAAATAAACATCCGATCATTTATCTCAAAAAATAGCATTTTTCTTTGAATACCAAAATAACACCTCTTATTGGAAAACCCTTTATATAAGCTATCACATCTCTAAATTGTAAAATGTGCGGTAGCAATACTTATGTAAACACTATTATAAATACGAAATAAAAAATCTATCTATCTATATTAACATTAAAAGTCTTGCAAGCTTTGTTAAAAGCCCCAACTGGTTTAACAAGAAGGAAGAAGATAGATCCACGTGGTATCACAATGGAACTTTTATTGATCTAAGTGTGTCGGCTGCAGCCGACTGCCACTTCAACCTAACCTAACCTTAGATAAAGAGCCCCAGCTTTACTCTACCAAAAGTGTGAAGCCGATTCACCCGTTCAATAGCAAACCTTGATATTTAGAGCTGTGGAAATGTAAATAGGTGGCCAAACTTATTTCCCGCCGAAGCAAATTAAAGCCAAGTATCTTCAGAGTTACACCCATTACAGTGCCCACACTATGACCAACAGCTACACGGCACCCTTAGATGTTCATCACCCACCCAAACCCGCAATTTGAAGCCAAGAGTACACGCACACCTACAATAACTAAACTAAATTGCACACAATTAAGGCCACGTTGCACACATAATAGGATATAAACACTCAGAATCCATGTTAGCTGCTTCACAAACAGCTCCTTTAGTGCATACACTCCTACTAATTGTTTGCTCGATTCGCATACGCATAAGGTATCCATGGAATGCAAACACTATCTGCGCAAATGTATGCATTGCCTTAAGGATTAATCTAATCCAAGTTTGCATGAACCTAGATCACTGCCCATTTACATAATTTTTGTGTTTCCCCCAACTCTGAAGTGATAGAAGAATGTCAATAGGCTCACTTTTACAATGTCGTCCTTCTTCCTACGTAAGCCACGAGATTTAATTAACAAGGAAGTGATATAGATGCATCAACATGCAGCTTACCTCTGAAAGCATTACGGAAGAAATAAAACGATTTTATCTTAGAATACGCCTCGTAACTCCATTAAGAAACGACCGGTAGATATCCTGAGCAGAGAGTCTAAAGACGAGTGGTATGCAGAAACGCGCGAGGCTTTATTTAAATAAACAACAGAAGCCACCATGACAGTCATTTTCCACCATCAGCCCAGCTAAACTACATTATATAATGTAGAACTTATGCGAAGAACAAAGGATGTAAGACTCTTTCAACGAGCATCTCCCCATTTTGTATTCGATGCAATTTTCATCGTTATCGTTGTTCTTTACCGCGCTGCATCCAACAACCAACAACCAGCAAGTCTAAAACAATGGCAAAAAGCCAAAATTAATGGAGTCCCATTTTCAACAGGAGTGCAGGATAGCACTCCTTTTCTCCATCCTGTGCTTCATGGTTCAGTCGTTGTTGGCGAGCCACAACCGGGTAATGAAATTCGCTAAGGACCTCATAAGTTTTCTGTGGTTGCTGGTAGTTTAAGAAGCGGCTTTCTTTCTCCTTTTGCGGAAAGAAAAGGACCTTCACAGTATACACAAGAGAACGTATACGGTTCCTCGCTTGTTGGTTGCAGTTTATTTACTGTTAACGGAATACTTTCACCCTACCCTCGACAATTACCAGTGTCAAAACGAAGAAAAGATGTCACAGCCATACCTTCTTATAGACTCTAACAAAGGATGACTTTCGGTCTGGAGAGGGGTGGTGCCCTTCTGCTCAAGCTATAGCATCTCTCATCGGGTGGAAAAGATGAAAGTATCTACTTAAAGGATCATGTTTATGTTTTTTATGCATGAAATTTCATTTATGCGGCACAGTATCTCCTGTGTCCATGCCGGAAGGTCCTTCCAAGCATTTTCGCAATCTCATACATGCATATGACTTTGCGATGCCAGAGTTGTCATCGCTGATGACTTCACGAGATAAATTCCTTGGCGTGCAGTGTACTGAGGTCGACATTAAATACACTTTGCCATGTTGCTTTGTTTTTACGAAGAATATAAACTACGCTGCTGGCGCGCAAGAACATGCTCGTAAATTTATTATCAACTTTTATTGGCGGCTCAGTGGTCTTTTCTACATAAGTTCTAGGGTTTTGTTGATTTTTATACTCTTCCAGCGAATACCTAATTGGATGATAAACTAGCGCGCCGCGAGCAGCGAGAGAGGGAGAAAGCGAGAAAGTTAACCAAATCGCAGTAAGACTGCGACTGGGGAGCTACGGGCGAAGGACTATTTATTTTATGCTTTCTTTGATGTCGCCATATCGCAAATCCCAAGCCTGAGGGTTCGTTGTTTCGCATTTTTGTTTCCTGTGGCGTGGGAGGATTTCTTCTCGCGTCAAATTGCTTCAAGTAATTTGACTGAGTAATTGCTTGGGATGAGCCTTAGTTTATTAAGTGGATTTATGATTGTTGCTAGAGTCAAATATTAAATGAATCTACTTTTGTGGGAAGAAATTGAGATTGATTGGGGATTATGCGGGAAATCGCGGATTGCTTTTTTCTCCTGCCTGCCTCCCTGGAGTTTATGGGGGAATAAAATGATTTTTCGTTCTAGACTGTGGTTTATGGGTGAGTGTGTGATGGGGTCGTAGTGGGAATACATGTTAGCTAAAGGCTTAGGCATTTTAGTGGCGTACTAGATGAAGTTCATTTGCGGTAAATGCCCTTGAGTGACTTTATTTGGCACTGGAAGGCTTATTGGAAGTTGAAGCACATAGTAAGAAACGATGAACGAAATAATGAATTCATACAAAACATTGGGAGGGAACCCGTATTTAAGTTAAACACTAAGAAAATGCAAAACCATAGGAAGAAGAAGAAGAAAAACTGAAAGAATGCAAAACAAAGCATATAGATGGTGGAGTGAAATAACGCCAAATGAAATAAGGTCGTGCATTTGGCTTTATTTCGCATTGTGAAAGTGAAATAAGGCCAAACGAATTCACTAAAGCCAAATTGCAATAATGCCAAATGCTAAAATAAAACCTAGCACCTACGCCACATTATTTGATTGGAGTAGGTGCAAGGGTAAATTGTTGAAAATAGCACCAATAGAAAGTGAAATAATGCCAAATTGGCCCCTATTCATTTTCACAAAGTGAAATAATGCCAAATGTTATAATGTGGCCTTATTTCTTGTGGCGTTATTTGACTATGTATTCCAATTTGCTGGAATTTACCAGTTTTAGGATTTCCTGTTGAATGGCTCTGACTTTGACTATGACTGTGACTATGACTATTAAACTTGGATATGAATATGACTATGACTATGACTATACCTTCGACTATGGCTATGACTTTGATTATGACAGTGACAGTGACAATGACTATGACTATGAATAGCTGTAGCCGTCTCTCTCTCTGTTTCATCAGACTGTTAAGTCCATCGGTCCTGGGTCAGGTTATATAACTGGGTTGACGGGTCAAGAGAATCCTGCGCCCTAAACACTTAGGTCAATATCGACCCTTTGTGATAATCTGGGGGTTATGATTCCTTAAGAACCAATTAAACACCTATGCAAAACCCAACGGGCTTACAATGCATGTGCAAGTCGTTCACACTCACAGACTTGTCAGAGTTCTTCTAAATCCTGGAAGAAATATCTTCCAAGGACGTTATTTCTATTAAGGCAAAATTTATGGCAGTGGCAGAGAAAATGAGGTATATCCTCGTTCACTTCCTCGTCGCCGCATCCTCTGCAGAGGTCATCTGTGCTGAGTTTCAATTTTTTTGCATGATAGCAAAGCATATTGTGTCCGGAGATAAAGGGTTTTTCAATAAGAGCGCTACAAAAGTTTTTTTAAATAAAACAAAAACCGTTTTGGATATCAATCAAATTCTTTATTTCTGTGAAAGTACGTTCGATGCCATTATGTATGGAACTTGATTTCTTTTGCATGGCCACCACGGGCACGCTTGCAGAAGTCCAGACGCTGAACCCAATTTTCGACGGTTTTCAATCATAAATCGGCCGATACTGCTGCAATTTCACGTTCGATATTCGTACGAAGTTCATCAATCGTCGCTGGCTTGTTGGCATAGACCATAGAATTGACGTAGCCCCACAGGAAATAGTCTAATGGTGTCAAATCGCATGACCGAGGCGGCCAAGCAACTGGACCATTTCGTGAGATAACACGGTTTCCAAACGTGGTTTCCAATAAATTGATTGTGACATTTGCTATGTGGCTTGTGGCGCCGTCCTGTTGGAACCACATGTCCTCCAAGTCCATATCATCCAATTGGGGCCAAAAATGGGCCAAAATTCGCCACAACGACGTCACAGAGATGCCCAACGCTTGAGAACGACGTGTGAGAGACACATTTGGGCTTTCTTCAACTGAAGCCTCAGCGGCAGCAATATTGTCGAGACTACGGGCACTTCTTTGTCTCACTGGCACGGGAACATTTTATACTGTGCTTGTGGATTCAAAATGTTCCACTAGACGCTCAATGGTTGATCTGCTAGGACGATTATGACGACCATATATTGGACGTAGCGCTCTTAACGTTGAGGCCACTGTCTCCGAATTTCGGTAGTAAATTTTAATAATTTCGACTCGTTGTTGGCTCGTATATCTTTTCATTATGAAATGGCAAACCTTACTGAAGAGAAATGTCAAAAGAGTGGCAAGAAATTCGGCGTCGTTTGCTGTCCCTGTCACTCTACTTTTGTAGCGTCCCTGTTGAAAAACCCTTTATAATTCACTTTATTCATTTGAAGGATTTTCTCAGTCTTTTGTTTGTTATAAGGTGACCGCATTTTCCTGGTTTTAACACAACAGTCGAGGGCGCACCATCTGTCGTTTGCTGCCACCAGTGTCATATCCCCAATCACCTGCTTAAGGGTAACATGGTGGGGTTTTTGCTGTAGTATCAGCATGTCTTAATTCAACATTTTCTCACTAGTTCATCAGCTACTTTATTTCCTGGGACACCACTGTGTCCAGGGACCCGCACCAAGAACCCGCAGCTCTCCGTGACAGCGATTTACAGGCTTCAATTTTATTTCTCTGCCGGAAATCGCCTTTATTACTGCTTGGCTGTCAATGAAGAAGGCAATATCAGCCCGTGGTATTGCCATCGGTCTTAAATAAAAGGCTCCAGCACCGGTGCCACTTCTTCAGACTTCTGCTTCTTTCTGTTGTGACTATGACTGTGACTACTTTCTATACTCATTCCATGCAGCTCCTTGCCTGTTTGGAATAATTTGAAGAAGCTGCTTCTAAACTACACGTTGCCCCGTGTATTTTCAAGTTTCATGCGAAACAGCTGGATCACTATTGCCGGGATCCCATATTCGGGCAACGCCATGTAGAGCTCCTGATAATGAATGCGCTATCTTTTGCGGCCTTAAAGTCGATGAGAAGATGCTAAGTCTCGCCTTGAAATTCATTGATCTTTTCCAGTATTTGCCTCAGTGTGACAATTTGGTCTATTGCCGATCTGCGGACCGGAAGCCACATATGTATGGCTTGAGATTTTTACACAGAACCTCGAATAGGACCTAAAATGCGAAAATAAGCAGGGATATGCCTTGATAGTGCTTGCAAGACATAGGATCAGGGAACTTGTGGTTAGGCTATATATTGCTGTTCAAAATACTGCTGAAACAAATGTACTATTTACTGCGCTTCGGTGACAAGTTTCCGTCGCTGTTTTAAAGATTGAGCGTTCCGGTTTCAAAACCAGTTGTCTTGCTTTCTTGTTAAATCTAGGGATGTTGCTTTGAAAGCAAGACTCCTCGATGCTCTTGAGCTAGGGGCGTGTGTACATATGAGGCTAATGTAATGAAATGTAGCTTCGATGCGAGTCACAGCCAAGCGATCATTTATCGGGTTGAAATCTATAACTATTGTGGAAAGTAATCTTAGATAAGAAACTCAACTGGAACTCGCACGTCGAGTCCGCCACGGAACGTGCTACTAGAGCCATCTAAGCTTGTAAACGCCCATATGGCAGAAGTGTTGGTCTTAACCCCAAAATGATACACTTTTTGAATACTATGATGGTTAGACCCATTGTCAAGCACGCCGCCATCGTATGGTGGCCGAAAAACTTGAACGAACAACGGCCAACTATAGCACTTGCAGCTATTATTAGGCTCTTACCTCTAAAAATTTACATAAGGAAGACTGCACTATAAATCTGCAGCTTGTATATAAGTATAAATCACAAGACCTTGTTTGTCACCTGGAAATGCTGCGCTTTTTCTCAAACTTCGACATGTTTTGCACCATTCCTGACTCTATGGTTAAGGAATACAGTTATGGGAATTTATGTGAAATATTGGACAGTTCTTAATAGGCCATTGGTGTTTGGGCACTGGACAGGAGAAGTCTGGTTTAGTAACCGACTGATCGAAAATGGAATCTAGAGTTGGAGCAGGTACTTTTTAGCCAACAGTAATGGGAACGTGTCGTCGATATTCCAGGCGGAAGTATGTATATGCCATTGAGATCTGTGCTGACATGAATTAAGAAAAGGAATGACAGCTATTCTGACCTACATATCTTTTTAGATAGTCAATCAGCACTGCAAGCACTGTCGTCCAATACAATTTACTCCTTGACTGTAAAAAAAACTGCTACGAAAATCTAGCCAAAAACAACCAGGTAAAACTTGGATGGGTATCTGGCCACCGAGGTATAACAGGCAATGAATCTGCAGACGAACTTGCCAGAGCGGGATCCAAATCTGCGTTCTTCGAACCAGAGCATTATTGCAGGGTCAATTGGGCTGCTGATTTAGGGCTGATTAAAGACTGGAAAAAACAGCTTCGTCATAACTATTGGGATTTAAGACAATTCAAACGACTAATAAGGCCCTACTGCTATAAGAAAATTATTATTATGAACAAGGATAGTGGCTCGGTGGTTTGAGATATCGTCTCAACAAAATGAACCTAAGTCCGAAGACAGAATCTAGATTCTGCATGTAAGACGAGGAAACTTCTGAGCATATTCTCTATGAATGTCCAGCTCTCAATTGGTTCAGACGACGCATCTTTCACTGGGAGCTACGTTCACAGGCGTAGCTGCGAAACTCTGCCACTAAAAATGTATTGGCCTTCAGTAGGGAGGTCAGAGGTCACTTGTCTTTAAGGATAAAATACGATATCGGCGCAAAAAATCTTTTAGGTCACAGTGTCAGCCAACAGGGCAAGGATTTTCATTGAAAAAAAAAATCCCTAGCCGATTTCCGCCGACGAATTCGCACCCATATGACAGCTGTAACAAATGTCGTAAGTGTTCCCTTTCATCGTACCTGATCCTATCCATCGTATCTCTTGGATGGCGGTAATATCGGGTTTCTATACCGTTCAAGGAAAGACTCAAGTTTTTGAGAAGCACCTGGAATGTAGAGCGACCGTACGTTCCAAGTGCATACTCTCAGATCGTGGGCCGTTGACGATACGGGTCTGGTGTCCATTTGAAGGGTTTCATTATCCGAATGTCCTCGTTTCTTTCTCATAATTGCGATTTTTTTTTACGTGAAATGAAAGTGACCCTGAAGGCACAAACCCTAACCTAGAGGGCCAGGGCCTTGTTTTGACGTGAGATCATTGTTGGCCCGTAGATCTTGCATCCGCCACCATCACTTTTTCAACACCCTGACTAATCTTGAAAAAATCTTTATTGCCCTCAGCTCCAAACAGGTCGCAGTGACTCATCTCACGTACCTGTCATCCTCACTATCGACAACATCGTTGATTAAATCTAGTGAATTCATCCGCCGTAGGTCCTCCTTCTGAGGGGCTCAAGCAGGAGTTTTCAGACTTATCAGTCAGTCTTTCAGACAGAACATTATAGTGATGCTATTTTCTTCTCGTTCAGCACTCTTCTTCCTTCGTCATCATCTTCCTTTAATGGCGGTCAGGATTTCAATTTCCATTTTTTCAATTTGAATTTATTATTATTAAACAAAGAGGTTTGTACATACAGGACTAAGGGGGTCATAACCCTTCCACTTAACTGCATTCCTACTTGTCCGTCTGTAGGGTTCGCCGGTGTGAGGTTCGCCGGTTCGAGCGGCAAGTATCCCGGTTTTGAATCACTTCGTTGCTGAGGCCAATCACATGCTGGTGTTGCCGCATTTGTGTGATCCAGGAGTTTTAAGTCCTCCCCTCTTTCGCGTTTATATTGGAACATTGATTGATATTGCCTTTTTGACAGGGTTCGTATAGGATCTCTCCTTTGAATATGATATTACTAACTGAGCCGGTCGATCAATCTTTGTTACTCCACCCTACGCCTACGCGATGCTTATTGTCGTCATCACAGCTGGCTTCGCCATTGATCATAGACCACAGATATCTGAACTTGTCGCACCTGGAAATCACTCCTCCATTCATATAAATGTCTGGAATAGGTCGGAGTGGATCAGAGAACTGGCAGTTTACAAATATTCTGTATTCTTCGGACTAATACGATTCCCAATCACCTCCAAAACTTCCACCCAAACATCAAGTGCTCGTTGCACAGATGTTTGATCCCTGCCAATGCTGGCTCATGTACTTTGGACTCCGTCACTTTTCCTTTAAGCAGATAATCAAGGAATGTTATAAATATCAAGGGACTTAAGACGCTTCCCTGGTGTACACCGACTTTGGTTGCGATCTCCGCAATGACGCCAACGAGGCATATTACTCTTGTCTTTACTCCCTCATACATATCCATGATCATCTGTACATAGGTTTCTGGAACTCCTGGCTGTCTTGGCGCCATCCATAACAAATTCCTTGATTGTCTAGCATATCCTTTTCAAAACCAACCGACACCATATGCAAATCCGTTAATGAACCATGATCCTTACACTTTGGATTGCATCTACGACAAACCCGCACTGGTTTTCAGATAGCAGTATTATATTCCACATTCGGGTATCTAGTACCCGCTCAACGATCTTCATGGTGTGTGCCATCAGCTTGATTGAACGGATTGAACACAGTCATGCGTTTCGCCTTTTGCTTTGGACAAAGGAAGAAAAAAACTTTCCCTCCAGTGGTAAGGCATTGTATCGCCTCTCATCAGTTTGGAGATGAGAATCATGAGCCAATTGGACCCAATGTCTCCCATCTTTTTCCAGAACTAAGAGGGTATCTCGTCCGGCCCAATTGATTTTCGTTTTCTGGAGTCTTTGACCGCCTTCCTAACTTCTCCAACAGTAATGTCGTGTAGGGGAAGTACGTGCAAAATGACACATATGGGTAAAATGACACACTAGCCTTAACTTGAAAAGTGATACACTTACAGCACTAGATGCTATCTTTCAAGCTAACTTCGATGATATTTAAAATCCTGTCAAAATGACAGCTCCGTTAATAGGCGTAAGTCAGTGCCAAAAAGCAAAAAATATTTTCATCAGGAAATAATTTTTTTTTGGTTTAAACTTTTTTTCGTGTTTTGGTGAGTTTTCTTCAGTTTTTCTTTAATATTATTTATTATATTGATAGTTTATGACAAAACTTAAGAGATTAATAATAAAATTAATAATAATAATAATAATAATAATAAATATTTATATAATAATAATAATTAAATTAAAACAGCATTGTAAAATGTTCGCAATAAATTTATAAAGAAATAATAAACATAACAATTGCAATATCTCTTAGAAGTAATATTCTTTGAGTCAAAAAGCTAACAGTACCTATGCCATTTTGGACGTACTTCCCCTACTTCTTCTTGTTCAGCAGTCGCGCTTATAAACTTAGCAAGCCATGCCTGGGTAAACATGACCAGAGTCACGGTGATTACCACGGAAGGTAAAATATAGTATATAGTGGGCGCAGAGGTTAGAGCGTTGGACTACTAATCTAAAGATCTCAGGTTCAAATCCCGCCGGGCCTAGTAATACCTTAAAGTTTTCTTCCACTGCCCCACCTCTTGCGAACGTCTGACAAAGATCCAAGAGTATCAATTGTCATGAGAAGCTTCTCTTATTTGCCGTTCGGATTCGGCTTTAAAATTGGAGTTCCCTCCACTTCGCACAAGCAAATGGTTGGGGAAGCTAGGTTTTAGGAATTGTATGAGCCGTTAATGCCTAAATTTTTTTAGGTAAAATAAGCACAATTGATGTGTAGGCTCGGTTACGGCGTTAAGCGGTCAATGCTTTCCCTAATCATACAACAACCAAGTACAAAATTCGAGCGAGTCTAATTTTCTTGGATTTCTTAAAGAAGCAGGCGGGATATATTGATATATTGACAACACTTGATCCCGTACTTTCAAAAACACCAGTTGCCATCCGTTGTCTTTGCCATTTTGCATTAGAAAATTCCACCCACACACTTTGAAATACGAAAAAGCTTAAACTGAAATCAAATTAAAATTGATTGTGTGGTCTAAAAAAATGATACAAAACGTACGAGTATAAGCACACCAATTTTAACGACTTTATAAGTCGACAGCTCAAGGCATACCAGAGAACTTTAGCGCATTACAAAAATCCCCTACAAGCCATTATTACAAAATGATAAGATTAAAACATACCTACCTCTAGGTTACGCTACGGTTACCAGGTTTATTCAAAATCGTATTAACTTTTACAACATTATCCATGAAACGATTCTGCAATTTCATTAAAAACGAAAAAAGGCCCTCACTGCCAATGAGATTAGTAATTAGGCATTTCCCGTAAAATTACCTAAGCAACGACCTGAATCGTTCTTATACATACACTCATGTATATATTTATTTTTAATATTCCCTTCCCAACCAATCTACAAGATTCAAAAGTATCCTTCATTACTTCCATTCTTTCCGGGGAAAGGGACTTTACAAATTGTTTTAGCTATCAGTGTAATTATATTTTCTTTTCTTAGTAAGCATCCCAAACAAAGGACCAAACGCATGTAATACCAAAATGCCGTCGTCTGTCGATGATATTCTCAACAGCAATCCATGAATAATCCAATGTTTATTTATGAACAAAACAAGAGAGGGTGAGGCGGATGACAGAGCATACAAAAATAAAGAAATTAAATACGAATTGAAACTTTGTTAATTTTGTTAAAAAAAAACTGCGCAAAATAGATTATGATTTTTCATCCCCAAAAAGACACATACATATATATTCATCATGTACCGTCATCAACTTCTCGTTTCACAGCTGAAAATCTTGGGAAAGTCATCAAATTCGGTCGTAGAACTTTTGCAAAAAGAAAAAGCTCCTAACTTTGTTGTGAAGGAAAAGAAAAATTAAACTGTATTTTCCCATATGCATGCCCGTGTCCTTGGCAACATAAGAAAAAGGATATACCACGCAGAGTCAACGTCAAGTTTCATCATCAAGATTCAAATTCATCACACGAAATATTTAATCAAATGACTTTCTCCCATAAATGTCCTGAAACACATATACACGCATACAAACTATACTTCAAGTAAGTGGAGAATCCTTTTTCCTTCTTCTTGAATTGACTTCGGTAGATACGAAAGAAGTATCTTATCTTTCCGGCAGACATGTGTGTATTAGAAGATTATTTATGATTTTAACTTGGGACATGAACAAAACATATGCCACATGCAAGGACTTTTTAGTTTTTTTTTCCATATTTCAGAACAATATTTTTGAAAAAAGAATACTGATACAAAGTGTGCGTTTCTCAGTAAATGAACAAGTTTTACCCATAAATTTTCAGCATTTTACGATTTCTATGGAAGAATAGATGGTTGAACTTACGCCATCTATTATCCGGGTAATACTGATTCTTTGTGGAATTTTCTCTACAGTTTTCATTATAGTTACCAATACCGCAAGGATGCTGGGAAAAAACAGAATCACAGATGTTGTAGGTAACCAACATTCAGTTTAGAATTATCTACAGCTCTTGCGTTACCAAGGATACTTGCTGCCATAAACCAAATGGCTTCCGACTTCGAAGAGAAATTAAAAGCAATTTCTAGCCATTGAGTGGATCACAAAGGGGAATGTATGTGTAGCCGGACAATCTCTAAATACCATAAAAGTCAGACAGATAAAAAATTTCCTTTGTTTTCAGATGCCCTCCGCTATCGAAATCGGGATAAAAGCTGACTCAAAAATGGCTGCTGAGACGATGCAGGATTTGCGAAAAAAAAAACATAAAAAAACTGTGCGTAGCTCAAAAGCGGTTCAAATCCATTATCGACATCAGTACAGTACGGAGACGGATGCAATCTGGCTTCTCTGACGAGGTTTTTGTATGGGCGGGTGAAATGGAAGGACGAATGCGTTAGTGCAAATTGGAAGTAACTAAGAGCTATGGGAAATTCCGATAAATTTCACGAAGTCAATAAAAAATTCATGGAAAAGGTAAAAGTGCATAAATAAGACTCTCATATGAAAAGGATGCCAGGATGACGGGCTAAGAGTTTAACTGCAGCGCCCCAACCAAGAGCGTTTATCTTTAAAGGCGACTAGAGGGGCAAACCGCATCTAAATTGCTAAACATTCAGGTGAGCCTAGGGACGCATTTAACGTCTTGAAACTCTGCCGCAAATGTGCATGCAACTCCGTGGGTTTTATTTTTATTTTTCTGTTGGGGGGAGGAGAAATGCCTGTTTGTGTTGACCATCCCCGTGTGTCCGGCTCTCTGCGCGTGCTTACGGGGCATACGGACTAAAATCCCTCCCAACCATCAGGTTTCTGACACACCCCTCTGGGACCGCTCATCGCATTACTTCAAGGGGGCTGTTATCATACACCTTTTCGGGCTCACATGCTTTCCCGGTATTGTTCTTCTTTTCTTTTCTTTCTTCTGAGAATATCTTCTACAAACTGGCAGATTATTCCCGAATTCAAGTTGTCAGCATTTTGTCAACTATGTTTTTTGGGTTGAAGGCAACAATGCTGCTTTCCAGAGCTTCCCATCTTCTGCAGGCAAAAAACGTGTCGGATGTGCGTCGTCTGTTAGAGAGTCGCCGTACTGCCAGGCTGGGGTATCCGTTTTCCCAATCTTATGGAGAAAGGCATTGAAATTTCCGTGTCCGTTGAAGAATTGGGTGAACAAGTAGTTAACCTCTCCGTGTTTCCGGTCGTTCCACTCAGCCACATTTCTTATCAGCCTCGCTGTCCACCTTCCTCTACTTTCCGGGCTCCAGCGCTCTTGCCACTTCCGTATCGTTTGCTGTTTTGCTTGATCGATTGCCGCTTCCTATCCAATTGCCGCCTTGTTTTCGTGGACGTACTTCCTTTGTACCGCTAGGAGATCGATGGGCGTCACTCCTACGACTACAAGGACGGCTGGTTTCGATACCGTTCGGTAAGAGCTAGCCACGCGTAGAGCTCCACGTCTTTGCACTGCCGCTATCTGCTTCCGGCATTTTTCTTGTCGGAGCGCGTCTGCCCAAATCTCACATCCATATAGGAGAATGCCATGCGTTGTCGACATTAATAACCTGCGCTTGCTTAGCGTTGGACCACCTATGTTCGCTATTTATCTGCTGAGTGATGCTTTAACTCCAGAGGCTCGTTCCGTTGCGAACTTTAGATGTTGCCAGAAAGTTAGTTTTGTGTCGAGACTCTGTCTCACATACCTCACCGCATCCTTGCTCTTAATGACTTCAAAGCCAATTTGGAAGTTGATTTGAGTGGGGATTCTCACTAGGACTATCTCAGTGACTTGGTTCAACTTTCTTTGCGCGTTTTCAGAGTCTCTTGCCGTTATCACTGCCGCCATATCGTCTGCGTACCCAACAAGGAAGGTGTATCCGTAAATTAATAATCCCTTCGACCGGGCCGACTACTTCCACGTTTTCAACGAAACGCAACGGTGGGCAGAATGATGAAGGACGGTTTATCTAACCCGTGGAGTAACAAGGATTTAAATTTCCCCCGGACCACAAAACTAAGTGAGTACCAATTAAGCACTTTAGAAATCAAACCGGGCGCGGGTTTAAATTTTCTGGTGGAATTCCGTGCATATTGGGGGTGTAAAGATCTTGCCGTAAGCGGGTCATTCCTTACATCGTATTATGCCCTCCACTGGACATGTTTCCTCCATTGGTTGATTTGTGTATTGTTGCTGTCCGCCATTATTTGTCGATTTAGTTTTGTGTATTTTGTCGACGACTGTTATGTGTGTCTCGTTGTTTGTTTTGTTCGGTGTTTCGGGTTGTTATTAGTGTCGACAGTGCTCATGCACGGGAGTGTCTTATTTCTTAGCCATCCGCCAGCACTCGTCTGTTGCTCCTCCGCTGCTCCCACGACGGAGTAGCAAGGAAGAGCGTCTTCTTCCCAACATCGAACCTGACACCCCAACGATGCAGTGGTGGTTTTTTTTGCAGATTTTAGAGTGAAGGCTGTCCGCCCACCAGATCTACTTCTCCTCCGTATGGTTAGAGTTGAGTATCTGGGGTATGCGTTGCCTAAAACCCCGTAGCATGACCGCTTCGCACTCTGCATGCGGGTTACGGTGCGGACTCGTTGGGGGCACTTTTGTTTTGCTCTCGCACTGCCGTCTCATTGGGGTAGTCGTCCGTTCGTCGATCTTCCTACTCCACCCGTCTCCACGTCTTCCTTTGGGGAAACACCTTCAATCGGGGACTTATGTCTTAACTAACATATTTTCTTAGATAGATACATACGTCTAGAGACTGCTAGCTTCAAAAAAGTAAGCTATCAGATAACTGGGACCCTTTAACCCTCGAAGCGGGCCACCCAAACACTGTTTGATTCGAAAATATGCGCCTGCCAGACAACAAGCACCCACCCTAAGCGGAGCAACGAAGTTTCGTTTCTTTCGGGTCTTGTGCCCCATTTTCTACGATGAAAATTTTTGACAGTTCCGATATGGTCACATATTTTCATAAGAACGGGGAGTATGAACCGATTAATGGTTTTTAAGTGATACCACATAATTTTTCCTGGTTTTAATTTTTGTTTTCTGTCAATTCAAAAAAAAAAAAAAAAAAAAAAAAAAAAAAAAAAAAATTACGAACCGTCCTCATATCCAACTCAGCCACTAGTTATCAGCAAGAATCGCAGATACCTTACGTGAGCTAGTTGTGATATAGTTCTGAAAGAGAGACCAGCCTCGGATATGGTCAGTTGGACACCAATCTGAAAATTGAGAATATGCACCTGGTGCTTCTCCAAAATTCGAATCTGTCCTCGCGACATTTATGGAAGCTATTACAAAAGGATGTATATGAAGGGATGCGGATTCTTAGTAGTAAATCGGCTAAGAACAAAGGACATTGGTTTCAGGCCGACAAGTGATCGTCTGGCTAAGACCCACATTCGACAATTTAATTTTTAAGGGCCAACCATAATGAACTTAAATCAGCTTTAGATTGTGTCAAAACCGACGGTAAGCTATTAGACAAACCAAAAATGCCTGTAATTGTTTCTCGCGACTTAGGCAGCTGTTGTCAATCGATTGATGTTGTCAACAAAGACTATATAAGCAAGCAGAGCGATAGAAAACTGTCAAATTTAAAATGTCCATTGGTAATGAGTAATGACTAATGAGCACTTTCAATCGTTCGCAAGTTCCTAAAAGTGAACGAATTCTGGGCATGAGTACACTGCATTGTGTATCCGCTCCGTTGCTTAAGCTAACCTAAGCGACCAAATATAGCAAATATAGTTGGGCCTTATTATGTGCACACTCCCCTATTTATGAAGCAGAGGACACTATAAACGAGGAGTTCTGGGACCTCCCGGATGGATCCTGTGAAGCCTGTCCGGAGTACGGTGATTGTGCTCGGGGACCAAAACGTATAGATCGGTAAGGAAAACATCTTTGGCGGATGATTCAGCCAGCGTTGCCTCCACGATACGACAGCAGATAACGGCTTGCGACTAATCGGCCGTAATAAGGTCATAAATAGCAACAATTTCAAAAAACCTGAGTAGCCGCAAAGCTACCTGCCGCTGTCCAGATAGTGGGATCGCCAACCACATCCACCAGGTGCTGATTGCTGCGAGGTACGCAGCTAAGGTTGTGTCGAAAGATACAAGGGTGGGCTGGCCAACCCTTGCCAAGAACATCTGGCATGTTTCGGGCTCATAACGAACCCGGTACCAAAGACAGATTTAGGGAAAGTGAGTTGCGGTTAGGGTAAAATAGTTTTAAGTAAGCCTAGGTACAGAAAAGAAACTGCGAACCGCCCAGTGAAAGTCTGACAAAAATCCAAGCGCATTAATTGTAACGAGAAGCTTCTCATATTTGCCGTTCGGAGTCGGCTTAGAATGTTAGGTTTCTTCCACTTCGCACACGCAAATGGTTGGAGGAGCTAGGTTTTAGGCCCTATTTGGGCCGCTTATGTCTAATATTTATTTATTTTATGATATCACTCATCACCAGCAGCTCTACGTGACTATGGCCAAATTTGGAATCCCGGCAAAACTGGTGCAGTTGTGTCGCGTGAATGTGCAGTATGGTACAATGTGCAGTGTAGAAACTTTCCCGTGTGACTTCTTCAATCTAGTGCTAGAGCGGATAAAACACAGGGCAGATTTCAACACGGAGGATACTATCTTCAACAGATCCGTCAATTTACTAAGATATGCGGACGATATCGACATAATCGGCCGATATCGGCGTGCCATGGTAGAGGCTGTTGAAGAACAGGCAAAATTGGTTGAATTCAAAAAGGACAAAACGAAGTACTTGCTTTCAACAAACAAACAAACATCTATCCACCTTCCAAGACAAAACGTAACTGTTGGTAGCAGCAACTTCGAGGTAGTAAGGCAGTTCACCTACCTCGCAGTAAGCGGAGACCCGCCAAAGAATACCTTTAGAAAACCGTAGCTACTACGGTTTGCCAGAACAAATTGGTTCAAAACTTCTATAGCCCGGAAGAATAACTTCAGGCTCTACGAGTGACAATGTCTGTCCAAATTTGGGCTTCTGCAAATAAAACAGTAGTGGATTAATTGCCTACGGACATGGAATTTTAGCTAAATAAAATTAATTTCCGGATTGGAATATTGACCATATTGAGGCTGAAGTTGGTAGGCTACGTCACTACGTATATAAACGGCGAGACAGCGATGGGGAAAGAATAATGGCACTAAGTTGTAACCAGGTAGACTAAACTCCATTAGGTCGGAGCCAGTGCTAACCTGTGTTTCATTTAGTGCCAAAACAGCTGGTTTATTGAGGGAAAAAGTGAAACGTGAAATTGAGTTCCCTTTCAGCGCACAGAGCTGTTTTTCTCCGAAGCATCTTCGCCTTTTTAAGACAGCACAGTTACTCCAGGCATTAAGTATTGCACCCACATCTGGATTTCGGCCTCCAAACATTATCTAAAGATAACCGACAATATCCAAACACGCACTATCTGCCTAGTTGTTTGATTGGAACGGTCCTCAAATCTCTTTGAAGACTTGTCGCTGAGGTTTGTCTGTTATATTGAATTATGAATTCTGCATACATTGGGAAATGTTCTGAAGAATTAAATGAAGAGATTTTGGAAAAGCATCTTTTAGTCATCTTACTTTAAACCAAGCTTACGCTTTAGGTTATAAGCATGTCAATGTCAACTGCCAGGACATGTGTTTACCAAACAATCAGACATCAAGCTCCCGAGAGACGCTCGAAATTCGCATTTCACTAACACTGCTGGTGTAAGTCTTTTTTGTCTTTTAGTTGCAAGTCTTATGCCCAACTTTTAGCAATCAATTTTTATTTCGACAGGTTAAGTCCACCTCCGAATTCCACAATCTTCGATTTGTATTTGAAAAAAATTCTCCTAATATTGAAAATGCTTATTTAAACACTTCAATTACTTTAATTGCAGGCAATTTTCTATTTCACCAATTTATTTACGACAATAAGGTTTAACAGGAAAATAAAAATAAAAAAATCTCGATTGTGAATGGAGAAAAAAAAATTAGAAATCCTTAATACTTCCTGAAACTCTCATCGAAATCGGAACAAAACATGAAATGGAATGCCAGACCAAGGCAATCTCAATTCAATTTAAATACATTTTCCATTAAGATGTCTTCTCCAGGACAATGTCAGTTAATTTTTCCTTATTTTGGTGTTCCTTACTTTTTCTGGTCTGCGTTTGTCCCTCTTCATTCACAGTTTTGTTGTTTGTTTTCTAGTTTTTTTTTTTTTTTTTGAAAATGGCAAGCATAGAAAATTATTTGCGAAAGTCAATTTAAGCGTTGTCAATTGTAGTCTTCTACTACAGTGTTTTCGGCATTAACTGATGCTGCTCTAGTCTGCTTCTGTTCTCTCCTCCTCGAGCTGTCCAATTTATTATTCGATTGCAAACAGCATTATTTCCTTACACATCTTCATCTAGTTTTTCTTTTCTTTTTTCTCTTCTAAATGAAAATAACTTCTTCCTTTACAGTTCGTTTAAAAATTTAAAAGAAGAAATGAAAAAAGGACAAAAAAAAAACAACTCACCCGCGCCTCTAGTCGTTGATTGCGGAACTCGACTTCTCAATTTATTCTATTTTAATGTCGCGGGTCTTGCGGAAACGACGCCATTAGTGTCGGTTCATAAAACACCTCAACCGTTCAGTACAAGTGAAACGATGTTAAATAAGGATTTGTGTATATGTTAAAGGACATGCTATAAAAGAGCAAAAAAAATGTATCCTGATTTACGGATCTGATTCATCTGACAAATAAAATTGAAAACATCTCGAGAAAGAAACAATTATGTGGGTTTAAGGGGAGAAAAGTCGATGTAATATTATTAAAAAAAATTAAAAGGAAAAAACAAAAGGACTCAGGCACAGACTTAGCAGTGCTTCAGCATGTGACCAAACATTACAAATTCATTCACACGGTTAATTTCTGCTCGTTAAACTTAATTATAAAAAGATTTTCAGAGTTATTTGTTTGTTTGGGATGTTGGGACGTTGGGGAGTTTTCTTTTATGACTGGTGTTTGAATTACTAGGAAGGTGTGTGGGTGGAATATGTGCATCTTTATGTTCTCGGAGGTAATGGTGTATGTGTATTCATACTGGACTTGTTCACATTTTTGTTTAATATTGTCATCGTAATAACATGACAGACGCCTTAGCTGGTGGCTATTCCGCACATCGCAGAACATATGACTCAACCTCTTTACTTTCATTTTTACTAATAATTTTAAATAAACATTTTTTATCTAATAGATTGCGAAATTATCTTTTACAAACTCCTGAGTTGAGGAATTTCTTCCAAGGAAATAGCAAAATTGCCTAAGGTGCCGTGGTGGTACACTCCTCCTTGCTTTAATATTCATTAACGAAATTTTAGAGTACCTTGAGGAGGCATACATATTTTGCAGGTGTTTCTGTTTCGGTGGTATTGTACAGTCATGACAAAGTGCTTTTGGTAGACATCCCAAATCAGCTACAACATATGATTGACAAGTTGGAGAAATTTTTCAACACCTGGAACGCTACCATCAGTTCTAATGACATCATGATTTTTGAAAAGGGATCAAAAGATATACAGACCAAACAAAAATGGTATTCCAACGGGCAGGAGGTGCTGTGAATAGGACAGGTTACTCGATGCGTAGGTGCGTAAAAGTTGACGTTCATCGCAACGATATTTTTTGTATCAATAAAGAAGGCTGCTCTGAAACAGTCTCCACATCAGAGCAAAGACCGTCTCGGCTACAACATCTTAATGTTTATCAAAATACAGATACTTGCCGAGCAGGATAAAGGTATCTTAAATAGAGATCTCATCTCATCTGATTTAATTTTACGGCATTTGTTAAATCCTTTGATAATATGGAAAAAACTATATGCAGTATGAAAGAACGCTATATTTTATTTATTTGATAAAAAAAAACGGGACTATGTAAGTAGATAAATTTAAATTTTAATGATGCTTTCCCAATAAGGTCATAAAATCAATCACTGATTACGAACAGTAACTATGTAAATCTACCTGGTATCATATTTTAAGGCATTAAGAGGTACAGAGACCTCAGTTGAAAACATATCTTCATAGAAACAACAACTATGGGTAAAAGAAATTCATTACCCAAGTAGAAAATAGGCCAAGGAACGAGGTAAATCTATCCGTAGAACCAACTGTTGTTCATAGATCTACCTTAATCCTGCACCCGTCCATGGTAAAAATTTACGTGGTACGTCTTTGGGGCACAATTGTACCCCAATACATTTACATGGAAAAAGTTCGAATTTAAATGCAAACTAAATTAATTCACTTCTTTATTAAAAAAATGTACTCAAAAAGTAGAATAAGAAAGAAAAGATTAACAAATATTAGACTTCTGTCAGCGCCAATGGCGAACGATTGCGTACTATCGAAGCTGCGGGTATGCCTTTGGAAGTCGTTGGTCGATTGTTACATATAATCGTCATTGATGTCGTCATCATCGAACGGGCCAATGAATTTCTTGAGGTAACATCCTTCGCACACCTTGATGTAATGCTTTGGGCAGTTGGGCACTAAACACAATTCGCACACCGAGCGGGTTTTTACATCAACTTTTGCAGTGCGGGCGCTTTTGCAAGGAACACATCGCTGCAGCTTGTTCTAAAAATAAATGAAAATGGATAAAGAGAAGAGAATTACATGAGTAGATGTGCAAAAAAAAATCTTTTGTTATTACCTGTTCACTGGCATGAGGAATTGTCGAAGGAGGAATCGGCGGCTTGAAGCCGATCAATTTCATCGCTTCAAAAGTAGATTTTTTCAACGGAAGCTTGCATCGATCCTTGAGATGTGGTGTTATCAGGTCGTGGATGCCACGATGGATGACACAGTTCAAACAAACGTAAAGCACAGAATACTCCCACATCAAGCATGTTATAAAACAGGCACATTGGCCACCTATTGCACTTCCGTTTGCACGTATAGCCACGAATCATTTGGTCGAAGGTATCGACTCCACCCTTGAACTTGTTATAGTCCAAGATTACAAAAGGTTTCTTTGTTCTCGAGTTCGAATCAATATTTTCTGTCTGATGAGCTGGTGACAATAGTACTACATTTTTTAGCGTGCTCGATGTGTAGCTAGTGAGCTGACATTCATCAGAGAAGCAGAACACCGATGCGAATTTGCCACGTTGTTTAGCTTGGGCAGCCGAGGAAAATTGAATAGGAATTTCGCGTTTATTGGTACGAATGGTGCCAACTATTGTGGTTTTGTGATTTCTCCAGAGATCTTTTCCTAGGGCGTAGCTCGTAAAAAAGTTATCCATAGTTATATTAGCACCATTATTCAGCCAACGACTAGCCAGACGAATCACCAATTGATGGGCAATGCCAGTTGAACGCGCTTCATTTGGCTGCGTGCCAAGATATATTTCGCCAAACAGCGGAAAACTATTGGAAGCATCAACGATCCAATTTATTTTGATCCCATATTTACCAGGTTTCGACGGAATATGTCTGATCATACATCTATTCCGTGTGTTTAGCAGCTGTTCATCAATGCACAACTCTTTCGATGGCTTATAATTCAAAGCCACATTATTTATAAAAAGCGTCCAAATATGCCAAAATGGTGCCAGCTTATCACTTTGCAATCGAAATCCTCTGGCGCGGCTATCATCAAACCGTAGATACCTACATATCTGCTCGAACCTTTTCAATGACATCGTCGCTCGATAAATAGGCATGCGATCCTTGGCAAACAAATCATTAGCCTCAACCAAATTTGATTTTTCTGCACCCGCGTAAATAACAATACCTATAAAAGCGTACAACTCGTTGACTGTTAGGTCGCGCCAAGGCCGTATTTTTTTTGGATTTGGCAAGGCTGCATTCATATTTATGGCTCGTCGGGACTTTTGATTCGTGGCCAATAAAATTTCTTCTACTATTGAAGTCGTCAGAATGGTCCTGAATGCGTCTTTTTTATTTTCAAACGTCGTTGTACGGAAAGGAATAGTAGATTTTCGATCAGCAGCCAGACTATCGGTTCGTGCTTTTTCAGTGATGGATGGCATTGACCACCAAACTGTGTGGTCACCACGACCTTGACCTAAATATTGTTGTCCACGATTGGCACCGATTGCTTGTGCAGGCTCATCCACCAGCTCACCAAGCGCATTTTCACCAAGAACATCCTCTAATAAATCGTTGGCTAAATCAAGAGCAGCCATGTCTGGCAACGGCGGGTCGTTTACATATGGGCCCTCATGATCATATCATCAGAATCACCATTATTTGGTTCCCATTATTTGGTTCCCAGTCGTGATCATGATCATCGTTACCGTTGCTCGATCTATCATCATCACCGCCTAGCAGGTAATCCAGTTTCTCCTGATCGGATGCACTCAATGCACAATCAGCACTTTTATTTACTAAAAAAATTATTCTTTCACTCATTTCACCCGATAACATGTAAGTTAACACCAAACACATTCAACATTCACCCACGCTCCACATGCAGGTCAACACCAAGCGCATTCCACAACCGATACCGGATACCCAGACTCATCACATCCGACAGCAACAGAGGAACCCACGCTCCACATGCATGTTGCTGAGCTAGCGTCTGGCAAACGACACCTCCTCCAATCCCAATCCATAATCCCACATTCCTGCACGTAGAGATAAGGAAACCTAGGCAATAAGTTTATATTTGTTACACTTAAGTTTTAGTTCTGGAGTAGCAGTCGAAATTGCAAGTTAAAATAAAAATAAATAAAGAGGCTTCTCCTCAATAAAAATATTTTTTTAAATAGAAATAAACTTAGTTTTATTTAATTTGTATACCTACGCACTTTGAAAACCGAAATGAAACTACTGAATTCAAGGCTTAGCATGTCATATTCGAAAAAGAACTGTATTGCATGAACGATCACGAAAGAAAAAATAACGGAACTCATACGTTTTCCGTGGAAAAATTGCCGGGGTACAAATGTACAACAAAGATGCATAGTGGTCACTTGATTAATCTGCTTTTTGAAAGCCAAATATTTATAAATTTCGCTCGCAAACAAATCTATCAAATAAAAGAAGAATTGACAAATCAGAAAAACATTGATTCAGTGTCATATTGTGTTTGGATATGTTTTGAATTTTGGTTTGAAAGTAGCTTGGGGTACAAATGTACCCCAGGGGCGGGTGCAGGGTTAAGGACCCTGAGATCTATGGAAAAAAAACTGGAACGGAAGAGTAATCAAAGCAACAACAAGTCAGGATCGACGAGCGATACTGAGAACTGCTTCAAATGCAAGACTTTTCGTAAGTAAAATCAAGGTAGAAACTGGAGTACAATCTAGCAAAGAATCTTTCATTAAGGACTTGACAAATTCTTTTTTAAATAAAATTGAAACTACGAGTACTTGAAATATCTCAAAAAATTATTGGCTTGAATTACTATCAAAACATTTATGAACGGAATTCTTCTGTAGTAAGTTGAACTGTGAGGTGTAAATGAAACCTTATGTACATAATACACAAGCACATTCATATCCTAACACATAAGCAGCAGTTGTCAGTTGTTCCGGATAATGAACTGCAGTCTCGTTTTGCCTTTGCTACCTTGCAGATTGCAGTACAAGTCTTAGTGTAGAGTTAATTAACAATTGTAAATTAAGTGAAATAAAGAACGTGCAATGATTGGACAGTGTATATAGTAAGACTAGAACAATTTTTGATCGTAAATGAAATCAACGATGTAAGAAAAAAGAGAGCAATATTCATAAATTCGCTCGACGAAGATACCTATAAATTGCTTCAAATCCTCGCATATCCAAGTGTTCCAGAAACATCAACTTACACTGAGTTAGTGGCGGTTTTCAAAAAACATTTTAAACCATCTATATCGGGATTTGCGGAAAGATATAAATTTTACGAAGCTGAAAAAGGCAGAGATGAGACCCTTCAACAATGGGCTACTAAAGTGAGAGCATTGGCATTAAATTGCGGTTTCGAGACACATCTCGATATGGTGCTACGCGACAAGTTCATAATGGGGTTGCAGAAGGGAATAGAGAAGGACAAACTGTTTTTGGAGGACGCTAAAACGTTAACGTTAGAAAAGGCGATTGAAATATCACAATCAATTGAGTGTGTGAAGAACGAATACCAAACCAATACAGCGTTGGTCAAAACTGAACCCGAAACAAGTAGCAGATCTAACCAGAACGTGTTTCGCATGTGTGCGAGTGGGACGAATTGTCGGAGGCAAGGCGTACATAAGAAGGCTTATATCAGCAAAAGTACAGCTTCATCGAACACCGGTTGCAGAGTTTGCGGTTACAAGAATCATGTGGTGCAACAGTGCCGATACCAGAATTACAAGTGCAAGAAATGTCATCAAAGAGGTCATCTCAAAAAAATGTGTAGGTACGGTTAATTCAAGACTAGTGTCTGAAAATCGGCATAATTATATGGAAAACTGAAACTCAAATTATTCCGATGATGGTGAATTATTTTCTTCTTTATATTATTTTCAAACTAATGCATGCCTTAAACTAATTATTGTTAGTGTGTTATTGAATGGTGTTCCGATGGAAATGGAAGTGGATAGTGGTGCAGCTATTTCAGCAAATTCGTTTTATAAAAAACATTTTGCACAGTGCAAGCTTACCGCGACTGAATTAGTTTTGAAAAATTACAATGCAGCGTAACAAAACCTCGCGGAGCTTGTAAGTTTTAAACTCAGTACAATAATATGCATGAGTTCTTGGATGTTTATGTTATTAAAAAGGGTGGTCCGCCTCTTTTGGGCCGTAATTGGATGCATGTGTTCAAGATTGGACTAAAAGAAATAAATTTTATAAAAGGTGAAATTAAGAACAAAGAATTATTGCATGTATTGTCTAGATACTCGGAAGTATTTGACGGAGGTTTAGACGCTTTTAACAAGAAACACGTTTCTTTGCGCTTGAAGGAAAATGCTACTCCAAAATTTTTTAAGCCCCGCCAACTTCTATTGCCAATTAAAGATAAAGTTGTGCAAGAAATTACAAAACTAGTTCGGTTAGGAGTACCTACTTCAGCCAACCACGTGTTAGGAGTATGTTAGATTTAATAAATCCATTAACGTTGACTAGAGAAAAAGCAGTATACAAAAGTGTTAAGAAAAAAGTAGAAAGAATGCAAAACAAACAAACAATGTATTATAAAGGACAAAAAAAAAAACATTTAAGGTTGGAGACATAATAATGGCAAGAGATTATGCTACAGCCGGAAGGGTGTCTTGGACTAAAGGTTGCACTGCAGTCTCGCTTTGCCTTTGCTACCTTGCAGTACAAGTCTAAGTGTATAGTTAATTAACAATTGTAAATTAAGTGAAATAAAGAAAAGTGAATAATTGGAATTTCTTCTTCTTAAATATTACAGACTTCGTTCATATGTCCACCACGGGAACGTATACGGCGGTCGACACGTTGAACTCAATGTTCGATGACTCCGCGCACATTTCGACGGATACAGCCGCTATTTCTCGTTCAATATTGGCTTTGAGCTCCTCTTACGTCGCCGACTTGTAAACATAGACCATTAGTTTAATCTAGCCCCATAAAAAGAGTCTATAGGCTTTAAATCACACGATTTGCGCCCAATAGGCGGGTCCGTTTCTCTAAATAACACGTTCCCGAACAGACTTTAATAACTCGATTGTTGCACCCGCTGTGTGGCTTGCGGCAACGTCTTGTTGGCACCACATATCACTGATGTCCAATTAATGCAATTGCTCAAAGAAATAACGTTTCAACATGTCTCTGTAGCGAATATCTTTTACCGTAACGTGACCGTCATTTTCAATGTCAGCTTGATCTTGTAAGGATTAGGACAAGATCATTACGCAAAATACGCCATAATGTGGTCACTTTTGGAAAAACCAAGTCTCATCGGCAACATCAAGCAGCGAATATTCTGACTTGAATTAGTTCACTAGACTATGAATTGCTTGTCTTACGGACGAAAATTGGCGTAAACGCTCTTAAAGTGGCGACCACCGACTCGGAATTTCGGTAGTAAATTTTAATTATTTGTAAACGTTGTTCCTTCGTGTACTTCACCTCGATGAAAATGTTGATTTTACTGAATGTTTTGATATTGACAGTTCGGTGATCGGTAGAAGGGTGCGTTCACACTGAAAGTTTGAAGTTGTCAAGACGCTAATGAAATACCCTTTATATCGCTCTATTCTTATCCTGCATTTAGTCTTATTCAAATCAAAAATACGCATACTTATATCCATCCTCACTATTTACTTCTGTACATAAGGCTTAGATTTCGAATTCCGAAATTTAACATAATTGTTGAGATGTGTCAGTAATCTCAGAAGTTTATGTGATCGGAGCAGGGACAATTCAAAAAACGCATGAGGACGAATCTGTCAAGCTACGATACAATAGCGGCAACCATTGCCATATTTGTAGGGAGGGTTCCTCGAGGAAGTACACTATCAACAACCCCAGCGCTGATAAGATATGTTTTCATATAAGCTTTTCCTTCTCTTTGTATTTTATTTATTTATCTTTGTTGAATGCCCTCTTTTCGACAAATTGATGATTCTTCAGGCGATATCCCGAAGAAACTAGCCGACATCCTAAGCCCATCAGACACTAAATCCCTCCAACGAATGTGCAACATCCGCCCACCATAAGTTTAATGAAATATATTTTTTTGTCTTCTTCGTTATTATTAACACGTATAGTAATAAAAAAGCACTAAAAAAATGTATGTACATGGTAATATGATTTTTTCTTTTAGATCATTACAACAATCATCAATTAAAAGACGGCATCATATTATGGCCTGGCTGTCCCGATGCCTTTTTTATAAATAGTTTATAAATTCATTTTTTGTAAATTATTTCAATAAATAAATAAATAAATAAATAAGTATTTTATTCATTTTTGGACATCGGCAAAAGTCACGCTGAGATGTAGCAACATCTGCTACCGTATTATCCGATTACTTCGGTTGTCACTAGTTACCATTGATTGATTGAGTCAGTGTGCCTTCATGGGAGTCCTTCGATGTGTAAAGATCTTCCCAATCATCCCTTTCTCCTCTTTTTTGTTTTGTTCACCCTCTTTATCTGTGCGGGTAGTCAATAAGCAGCAAAGACCCACCCCACCGTCGAGTGAATGCCGTGCCACCGCAAGCGTGCCATCTGCTGCTTATCGTGATTTGTCGAGAATCATCCATCTCCTCATCGAAACTGGCTAAGGGACACATCTGAACATTACAAATCGTATGACCTTATTGGAAAAAGCATCATAAAAATTTAACTTATCTACTTTCCAAATGTTGACGTGAAGGCTTCCTTGGATCTTGGAACTTCTTATTCGATCAATGTTTGTTAATCCCGCTGTGATGCGAAGCATCTTCATCTCAGCTGACATTAATTTGCCCCCAACGTTTTTGTACGCTGTCCAACATTGTGAGACGTATGTGAGCGCGGTTCGCATAACTGCGGTGTAGGCTCCTTTTAGCTTCGATGTATTTTTCGTTCACAAAAGATGGCTGAGTTGTCCCGCTACTTCATCCAAACTACGCTTACGCGATGCTTAATGTAGTTATCACAGCATGCTACGTTATTGATCATAGAACCCAGATATTTGAACTTTCGCACTTGGAAATCACTCTTCCATTCATATAAATGTCTGGAAAAGGTCGAAGGGGATTAGAGAACGGTCACCACACTCCGACTAATACGATACCTATTCAATTAAAAACGTCCACCCATACATCAAGTGCTAGTTCCAGGGACGTTAGAACCTCGGTAATGATGGCTCCACTGTCAGCAAAGAATAACTGATGAACTTTGGGTCTGTCACTTTTCGTTCAAGCAGATAATCAAGGACTCTAATAAATGGCCTTCCCTATATATTTCCCGAAAAGTGTGCCTCAAATATCTCCCTCCCTGCCACTTTAACAATATGATTTCTCTCAGATTTGTAAGTTATCTTTCATAACCCCGAAATAAAGTAAGGGTTCTAAAGATCCAGAGCTAAGCTCTCTCATATACCGAAACTTTTCGAAAGTATCTTGTGCAAATCAAAGATCACCGCAATTAAACGACGTTGGGCGCGGTTAGTACGTAGATTGGGGACCGTTTGAGAACAACCGCGTGTCGTTGGCCAGTCCCATCCACAGAGTTGAGGTAGAAAATAATATGTGGTATCACAATGGACCTAAATTGGTCTAAGTGTGTCGGCTTCTTCCGACAGCCACCTAAAACCTAACCTAACCTAACCTTTTATTTCACTTAACCAACATGGCTTCTAGAAGGTAGATCAACCGTGTCTTCTGATGTTTCCAAATTTTATAAACCCATCGCTTCAAAAAAGACTCCAGCCTCCTTCAATCAAATCCAGATATTTTTCCACCTATAGTGCAGTTAAAGCTATTAAGAGGTCATTATTTCCAAATGACATTACATTACCTTATCGCGTTTATACCAGAAGTCTCCCGCTCGTCTTTACAAGGTCAACATATTTCTCTCGTTATATCTCTTCGCGACGTTGGTATCTTGTGCGAACAAGAGCTTAACTTTCGTTCGCATGTTGACCGATAATCCTTAAAGCCAACTCATCACTTGGCTTCGTCAAACGGTGGTCCAACTAATTATCCGACCCATTCGCGGCGCAATCTCTCTACATCACTGTTTTTCGCCCTTTTCTACAGTACGCTAGCCAAATAGAGTCTCCCCTTCCGCAGAGTCATGTGCACAGAATAGAAATCATCACGCTTCATTTTCTCCATTTTGTTCTCCGTGGTTTACCCCGGAACGATCCCCTTCATCAAGATCACCACATATTTCAACTTGAATAATCTTCAGGAACGCAGGTACGTTTCAGGCATTCTTTTTACATATCGACTCCTCGCATTCTGCGTCGATTGCGCGTCTCTTTATTCTTCAACAGTAACCCTCGTAAATAACTATACTCTCGTCACCTTTATCTATGGGAACACCGCACATCCTATGGTTTTAGCCAACCAATTTCCCGCGTGCTGAGGAAAGTCAACACAATTCTTATCGCTTTCGATTTCAACCTCAGCTACCCTTCCCTTAAACTCCATCTACTTAGGCACTAATTCCTTATTCCCCATTCAACTCCTTAGCTTTAAGTTCTAGCCAAGCCTAAGTTTTAAATTAGGTTAAGCGAAATAGCTTGTATTAAGCCGCTTAAATGGGGGCGTGATGGGGAACGTTGGCGTTAGTGGGGACTGAAATGAAAAACAAAAATTAAAAAAATAAAAATAAACTTGTTTGTTTTATAATTTCATTAACTGCTTCAGTTTTTACAAATCTACTTTTTCTTTGCGGGCGATTTGCTTCTCATTTTGGGTTCAGCATCCTCATACCTTTCTTAGATACTATGTGCCGTGCCTAAAATATAAAATATTTATTCGTTTATTTTATTTCCTAACAATTCAACATTGTAGGACGAACATACTAGGCAAGCGGGTAATGCTCATCATCTGACGGTGCACTGACAGGACGTCAGTATAGTAAAAATAATTTTTACATTAAATAAGCAAAGTTTGGAACTTGCTTTTGAGAGACATCCTGAAAAAAGAATGCAATTTAGAACAATGTTAGAGTAGAAGCATGACCTCGCCAAAAAAAATTACCGCATTACCCCTTTTACCTGATAAAGGGTTTCTAGGTGTACCTATCGCTACTTGTAAACTTATGTTTAACCTTTCACAGTCGAGAGTACAAACCTTAGGTGGACAAGTAATAATACATGTCTAGCTCTAGAGACTAAGCATATCTGGAAAAAGCTGTATCTGCTACGTTCTATGGGTTTGATCTCACTTAACCGAGTCATTACAGGACACTGTCTAATAGGCAAGCACGCATCAAGGCTTGGCGTCTATTCAAGTGACTTGTATAGAAGCTGCAGGAACGAGGAGGAGGAGAAAACTACACTTCAACTTCTCTGTACATGTCCTGCACCCTCCCATAAAAGAAAGCTCTAGCTAGGAGCCTTCTTCCTTAATAAACTGAGTGACATGGCTCTTATAAATGAGCCAACACGAATATTGGACATAAGCAGTCAAACCGCCAACACACTTCACTTGTTTCTCACATCTCACCCGGAAAAATACGATATAAACGTATTACCGCCTCTAGGTTCGTCAGACCATTGTGTCATATCAGCGAATTTCTCGTACTCCGGCCACATAGTTAAAGAACAAACTCCTAAAAGAACCGTATGGCAATACGAGAAAGCCAATTGGGAAAAACTAAACGGTTTCTTTAAGAGTTTTAACTGGTCGCTGTGCTTCCTCGACAGCGACGTGGATGCTGCTGCTGATATGCTAACAAAAATGATTTTATTGGGTATGTAATGCTTTATACCTAACAGGATAAAAAGTATAAAACTCAGGTTAAAAGAGGTAAGCTTTCGGTCTTATAAGGCAACCGGAAAAAGTTTAAACGAGCCAGAAATGACTGCAATGACGCCCTTATTAATCGTGTAAAATTCTGCTACGACCAAAAACTGAGGCAAAAAAATACTACAAAGTCCCACGGGTAGTAAAAACTTTTGGTCTTTTGTCAAGAACATCAAGAATTCGGCTTCGTCATCCATCCCGACACTCATTTACAACGACATTCCAGCACTCAGCTCTTTGGATAAAGTCAATCTGTTTGCTGCTCACTTTGCAGCTAGCTCAACGATCCCAGATTGTGCTTTATCTCCCCGTATACTCGAGCGCGTAGTATACTCCATGGGACCAATCCACTTTCGCACTCGTACAGTAGCTACAGTACTCCGAGATCTTGACATACACAAATCCGCTGGTCCAGATGGTATTTCGCTCATCGTTCTGAAGAGATGTTCGTCTACACAGGCAAAACAACTGCGTAAGCTTTTCTAACTGTCCTTTTCTTCAGGGTTCTTTCCGAGGAGATGGAAAACAGCATTTGTCCAGACTGTACAAAAAAAAAGACGAATCTGCTTCACCCTCTTCCTACCGACCAATTGCACTTACGTCCCTTCTTTCTAAGGTCATGGAAACGCTGATCAACCGTCAGCTAATGAAATATCTTGAATCTCGAAAACTTCTCAATGACCGGCAGTACGGTTTTCGGGGCAATAGGTCCACCGGTGATTTCATGACATATCTAACCGAAAAGTGGAACCAATCTCTTCACCAAGGTTGTGAAAGTAAGATCGTTGCGCTTGATATTTCAGGCATTTGACAGAGTTTGGCATCAAGCTCTCTTGTCGAAAATGCGTGCATTTGGAATCGATGATAATCTTCTTCAATGCATTAGAAACTACCTTTCGGACCGTTCAATTCAAGTCCGCAACTCACCAAATAAAAGCTGGTGTTCCCCAAGGCTCTGTTCTGTCCCCGACTCTCTTTCTCATTTTTATAAATGATCTCCTGTCTGTTACTTCTAATCCAATCCATTCCTTTGCTAATGACAGTACCCTCAGCTTCTCATATTCGTTTCTTGGTTCACGCCCCTCTTCTTCGGGTGTGGAACTAGAACGGCAACGTATGTTAAGCTCATTGAATTCCGATCTTAACAGCATAACTCAGTGGGGTACAACCAATGGAGTGGAATTTAATGCTTCCAAAACACAATGCTGTCATTAAAGCAAAACCCACAAACACTGCCATTATCCATGAATTTGACTTGCATCGCTGAAACCGAAAGACTTTCCATTTTCGGTATGTGTGTTAATGACAACCTTCGTTGGAATGACCCCATATTCGATGTCGCCAAGAACGATGCGAAATGTCAAGGCTTTCTTAAACGATGTAAGAAATATTTCACCCCTTCTGCTCTGGCTACAATTTATAAGGCGTTTATTCGCCCGAAACTCAAGTACAACGCTCATATCTGGTTCGGTGCACCAATAACTTATATGGAGCTACTTGACAGGATCCAAAAACGCGCGATAAAACTTATTAACGACCGTGACATCGCGAGATCAATTGACTCCCTTAGTCATCGTCGTAATGTCTCCTGCCTTTCGTTATTTTATCATTATTTCCACCCAGGGCCGGCCCAACCATATGTGCAAGATGTGCAAATGCACAGGGCGCCATATTCCAGGGCGCATTGCTAGGAGTAAGAATACGCGGATACGGCCATTTGCATTTAAACCAAAAACTTGTTCAAATAAGATCAAAATAGCAACATCAATCACACCTGTGCTGAATTTTTGCACATTAACTCACATCACTTGCAATATTGCAAATTCAAGGAGAATCTAACTCAAAATAGGCCGCTTTCTGTAAATCTTGCACAGGGCGCTTATTAGGCTGGAGCCGGATCTGTTTCCACCATCAGTGCTCAAACGAAATAGCCAGTTGCATTCCACCCTTAGAACATTTCAACCGTAATACCCGCCATGCAATGAATGCTCATCAGTTCACCCTCAAGCCTGTATTCGGACGTACAGTGAAGTTCAAAGAATCTTTCCTCAGTCATGCAACACGAATGTGGCATACTCTTAGACGCTCTATTTGTCCTTCACATTATAACCTACAAACATGTAAAACCAACGTGCATTGCCATCTCTCCCTATCTTCTAATCCTAATTTTCTTAACGCCAGCGCTGTGTAGCCAATACATGATAAGGGTAGGTACTGAACAAATCCCTTTAGTGCGTGTACATTATACAAAAAAAATATTCGAGAAGGCAAGGAAGACTGAACCTCCGGCTTAATGACCAATCCATCGTAGATGCAAGAACATTTGGTTTAGATAATTGGAAGCATCGTGCTCAGGTAGGAGAGGAGAAAAGGCTACAGGGTCTCAGAAGGATACGTGTACCCCGGAAGGAAAATATTGCCTGCCAGGGATACCGAAGACTGCTGTAAAATCGTCTATCAATTTGGGTGATACGCTACCGATGGTAGCATTCGATTATTGCCCCAAAAGTGGGCGTGAAAAAAATACTTATTGAGAAGGACTCCTATTTGTAAAGGATTGCCCGATTGATGTTATGGTGAATACTCACCGAATCATCCACAGGGAATCAGAATAGTGAAGCTGTTATAGTTACTTTTTCAAAATGTTGTCATTGTTACTGATGCTCGTTGGCTTTATCGAGCTGGATGTGGCTGAGAAATCAGAAAGTCCGTAAAATGGTTGCTTTTTTCGATTAACTTAATGTCACAAGTGCTTCACTACCAGCTAAACATAATACTTCCAAATAGATGGCAGTACTACAAAGCCATACGCACGACGAAGTGCTTCGTAAATCATTCCCAATCGAAACTTTGTACGAAAGGGTGTCAGGAATCTATGAATACAATATGGGAAAACAAGTTTTAAATTCAGAACCTTCGCAGCAGTGTAAACAGAGCCAATCAAACTTGCCACCATGTAAGGGGATCGAGAACACATTTAACAGGATAAGTTTTTGTGCGATGAAACAAATGACAGCTTTGATGATGGGAAGAAAACCAAGGGCAGGGACATGCTGTATACTACACTCTTTCGATATGCCTTTCGAACTCAAGAAATATTTTAACTGAAACCCTAATAAGCTTCCGATAAATTATAGCCAAACTCTTTGCCATCTATCTGTGACTGGACTTAAGTAAATTAGTCGAAAACACACCTTCCCTCCATCGACACAACAATTTGTATATTTTATTGGGAAGCAACAGCACCCATGTCATTAAACAAAAAACACTTAACATCCTTGCATGCAGAATTTGTTACTTCCTTCCGGTTTTGCAGCAGCCAACAACCTAAATCAACCATTTTCTAACAGAAAAACCAACAACAGCTCTACTCTTGGGGAATGAACAAAAGACCGAGTGCCGTAATTTGTCGTTTACTACCTGAAATGAATTTATTTCCATTTTCTCTCTAAGGTAACAAATTATCCTGCAACAAAACTTCTTCTTCACCACCACAATCCAGCCATTCATGCGCAGACCTTAAATGGATGAGCTAAATACTCCGCATAACACCAACTTACTTGTGCAAAGGATGAAAAATATCCTTATCTCGTAGCGTAAGGAGGTGAATTCCATATCCAACTGCTGGATGCAGCATCACATGAATGTGAGCAATTAAAAAATATAAATGAATTAATTTCAAGTCCTCTAAATTATCGCTGAAAATAGGAATAGCGTCATAACGTTTTGGAGTCTACTGCTTAAAGTTTGGGGTCTGAACTACAAAGTCCACCGTAAAGGTGTTCATTATTTGCTTTCGCTTCATCCTTCATACCAGAAAACTTTTGGGTGTGCGGTTGCTGAAGTGGAGCAAACTTGTATTGCAGGATATTAGCATAATTAATTTGAGGGAGAAATCCTTTTTTCTGCAATATTGCATGAATTAATTTGCTACTTCAAGCCGACGACGACACGACAAGACGAGTGCTGCTGAGGAGTGCCCTAAATCTAGCCTCTTATCCCCCAAAAAATACAAAGAAATTTTCTGCTAAGTTGTTACAGCTGAATGTGTGAGTGGAGGTGGCAGTTGGAGCTGGAGGGATTGGAGTGAAGCTCCTTAGATTTAATATTTTCCAGCCTACACTTAAGTTAGATGGTGGGCGACAGTTCCCAGAGTCCTTTTGTTAATTCAATAAATAACACAAAATGTTCAGCCATTTGGATGAGTGGCGGAGCTGTTTGCCCTTATTCGAGTGCTGGAATGGCCGTTTCATTTTTGTTTTGCGTCGTTGGCAGGCCGTTTTAATTTTTTTTTTTCATGGAATAAGTACTCGAGAAGAGGAGAGATGTACTGTTGATCCTTATCCGTGTCCTTTTGTCCATCGCAATGAATGGCAGTAAAGTGTATCTCTGCTTAGTTCTTCGCCTCCTTCGGTTTATATGTTGTTGTTTTGTTAGCCCGCGTGTATGTGAGGAAGAGAAGCATGGGAAAACCGCGCGGCTGCCACATACAGTCTTTCTCGAAACAGGATAAAGTGTTGGGGGGGTCCTTTGTTAGTTGGTTTTCGGCTTTTGTTTTGCTTTTTTTTGTTGGCTCGTCCTGTCTCTTAAAAAAGTTAGAGAAGAACGAAACAACTTTGGGTTAATGGATGCACTAAAGTGAGTGATGGCGGAAGTGGTGGATATATGGTAGCGAATGGAAAACTTGGAAAATTGCATCCGAAATTGAGGTCATAAATTACACTTTTGCTTAAAAAAATCAGAATGAAAGAAGAAAAGGACATGCACAAGTGAAAGAATTTTTTTTTGTGCGTGGGCCATTGGCAAAGGATAAAGGATATTTTTCGAAGCAATTATTTACATTTTATGGGGGTTTTTTGATTTATTCCGGCGATGGTCAAGTACCATTTACGCATCGATAAGGAAGATAGATGCAGCAGCTACGAGCAGAAGTTAATGGTGCAATGTTGAATTCTTTGGTCAAGGAACTTTACGCTGAACAATAATGGGCCTCAGCTTAGGCCGCAGATAAGAGGCCACTTCGGTATGGGAGTTATATTTATATAAGATGAGATTTGTATGGGCTTTTAAATGCAGATAAACTTAATTGATGGGATGCGATTTTTGTGTGCCGTAGGACGCAGTGAGGTGAACATGAAGGGTGGTTAAGGCGTGGTCTGGATGGTATACTCCCAAAGGACCCCGTCAGACGGTTACGGTTAAGACCGATCATGGATTAAGATTTCTTTTTGTTTACCGCTGGTCGGAGCTCTCTTGCCTGTCTGCAGTCTGTGAGACTCTTCATCGATTTTCCGTGCAATTGTGGGTCCGGAGTCTTTCAGGATTTGGGGGCCATTGATGCATGCATCTCTAATCCTTACCCTGCCAGCTGGTCCGCTTCCACATTACCCGGGATACCATTGTGTCCAGGCACCCAGTAGAGAGTTACCGTGTTTGTGGATGGTATCTCGTCCAAGTGTTTTGGGCCTTGACCTTGGTTGGTTGGTTAATATCGGCCAGAGCAGCCTTGCGGTGCTGCATTGGTCTTGTTGATGCCAACAACGGTTGTTTTCGCTCACCGCATTGGTGTCGATTGGGTATTTAACATAAGACGTTGGCGCCTCGATGTCGATGACGCTTATGCTGTTTAAACCAGAAGAGCCTCGTCGACCCAGTTCGTCAGCTTCACAATTCCCTGGTCAGAGTGACCCGGCACCAAGCAGAGGGTGAGGTTATACTGACCAGGTATCTCGTTAAGAGATGTGCGGCAGTCTTTTACTGCTTTGGATCTCGTTGTGCTGCATGCACGGGATTTGATGGCCGCCTGAATGTCGATGTATATTACAATATCCGATTAGGGTGGCGAAGGTGTAGAGGTTAGTGTGTTGTGTTGGCTTGTTGCCCGTGCGGTCCAGGTTCAATCCCCATAGGGAACAACAACATACGCCACCCGCACCCATTCTCCTGCCTCTACACCAAAAATAGGATTTCTGCCTGGTAGTACAATGGACCGTTACCGAGTCTGAGTGCTCTGGGATTTGGCCTTCCTTCTTTTGTAAAAAAAAAAAAAAAAAAAAAAAACAATATCCGATTTTGATACCGTATTAACCGACAGTCAGTCAGCGGCTTGGCGGATGGCGGTGACTTCGGCCTGAAAAACGCTGATGTGATCTAGAAGGTTAAGCGAGAGGTGAATGTCCAGGTCTTTCGAAAAGGCTTCGGTACCGACTCCGTCCTCTGTTTTGGACCCATCCGTAAAAATTAACAGCGATTCGTTGTATAGGACATGACGTTGTGTCCACTCGGTTTTGTCTGGGATTAGATGTTGGTAGCCCAAATTGAAATTGGGTTCAATAGGCAGGTATTCGGTGACCTTATAGTCTAAGAGCCGACAGCAAATTTTGGGAGTGGAGGAATAACCAAAATGCATATACATGTATGTGTAGATATACACAATAATAATACAAATTCAAACATCTGGCAGGGTTGTTTTTCAGCCGGGGCTGTGGGCGGGCGTTTGAAAAGGGTATTTTTTCCGTTTTTTGTGTCGGAGCTATAACCACTTCAATGCATATTTAAACAATAGATAATTGCGTACTGATTTCAAATATTTAGGTCCCAGACGTTTTACTGTCAGCTTTCCCATTGCCAGACGCCCCCTTAAAGGGGCGAAAAATCAACTTTTGCAGTCAGAGGTATAACCACATGAGTGATACATCAAAAAATCAGAATAATTCTCCTGATTACAAATATGTATGTCGCAGACGTTTTCTTTTCAGCCTTCACCCCGCCAGACGTCCTTTAGTATCCTTAAAAATCTTTTTATTGAAAACTTTAAAAAAAAATGTTTCCAAATATGTATAACCATATGCTGGTCACATGAACATAATCTGCAACACTTCCTTATTACGAAAAAATAAGTCCCAGACAAATTATTTACAACCTTCACCCCGCCAGACGTCTTTAAGCATCCTTAAAAGACTTTTTACTGAAAACTCTCAAAACCAAGTTGCATACATAACGTATGTCTGTTAAGCTTAGTACAGCTAGCCTAACTTAACACTAATTATTATCAAAGCATTGTCGTTGTTGTACATGTGTCGAGATCATCTTTGTAACCGTAGACACACTATCATCATCTGCAGCAGCAGAAGTCGTGAAGTAAGAAGTGGCAAGTGGTAGTATCGTTTCTAATTTAATAAATACTCGTACTAGTATCGCTTGTGCCCGAAAATCGACCATACCTTTTATAAGTACATAATTACGTACCCCAATTATTTTCGTTACCTATTTTTTTTTATAAACGAAAAGAGCAACATCTAGATATCGAAAAAACACGTAAATGAGCTGCTCCATCGGAAACAGGTTCTAATCTATTATGATGTAGGCATATTTGAATACGTTACGGAAACTTTGGATGTTCACGTATTAATATAATGATATTTTATAATGAAATTGTTCAATTAGTTTTTTACAATTTTGACTAATCATTGAAACACTAATAACTCTCTCTCTTGAAAGTTGACAGAACCTATGTACACTATTAACGTATTATTTTTGCACAAATCTTTTTCTGTTCTTTTTGTTATATTAAACACGGTTTGGGTTTTTTTCTTACAACAGTAATACGTTATTTACTATGTACCTTAGCATATAACTAAAAATAAAAGTGCGGTTGAGATATTTGTCCGAATTCATCTTCTATCATTTCTAGATTATTCGGCAAAGGTTTTAAGTTAAAATTGCTGTTTAAGGCGGTTTTAATAATTTGTACCAATAAGTGACCAAAATATTAAATATAAATTGATTAATTAATAGGTATTGAATAATAATATAATTAATAGGTATTTGGAAAAAAAATTTTGAGAGTTTTCAGTAAAAAGTCTTTTAAGGATACTTAAAGACGTCTGGCGGGGTGAAGGTTGTAAATAATTTGCCTGGGACTTATTTATTCGTAATAAGGAAGTGTTGCAGATTATTTTCATGTGACCAGCATATGGCTATACATATTTGGAAAACAAAATTTGAAAGTTTTCAATAAAAAGATTTTTAATTATACTAAAGGACGTCTGGCGGGGTGAAGGTTGTAAATAATTTGCCTGGGACTTATTTATTCGTAATAAGGAAGTGTTGCAGATTATTTTCATGTGACCAGCATATGGTTATATTTGAAAAAAAAAGGTTTGAGAGTTTTCGGTAAAAAGTCTTTTAAGGATGCTTAAAGACGTCTGGCGGGGTGAAGGTTGTAAATAATTTGCCTGGGACTTATTTATTCGTAATAAGGAAGTGTTGCAGATTATTTTCATGTGACCAGCATATAATTATACATATTTGGAAAAAAAAATGTTGAAAGTTTTCAATAAAAAGATTTTTAAGGACACCAAAGGACGTCTGGCGGGGTGAAGGCTGAAAAGAAAACGTCTGGGACATATATATTTGTAATCAGGAGAATTATTCTGATTTTTCATGTATCACTCATGTGGTTATACCTCTGACTGCAAAAGTTGATTTTTCGCCCCTTTAAGTGGGCGTCTGGCAAAGGGAAAGTTGAAAGTAAAACGTCTGGGACCTAAATATTTGAAATCAGTACGCAATTATCTATTGTTTAAATATGCATTGAAGTGGTTATAGCTCCGACACAAAAATCGGAAAAAATACCCTTTCAAACGCCCGCCCACAGCCCCGGCTGAAAAACAGCCCTGCCAGATGTTTGAATTTGTATTATTATTGTGTATATCTACACATACATTTCTATACATTTTGGTTATACCTCCACCCCCAAAATTTGCTGTCGGCTCTTGGTCTATTAGGAAGATGTCGATACATCGATAGAATTTGGGCATGCCCAGTGTGTTGCTCTTTCCATTGTTTTGCATTTGACCCTACCAGCACTGATGCCATAGCTTTTATAGCCACCTGGCTATTAGGGAAAATGGTGAAGATCTTATCGACACGGTTGTGTCTCTTCATCTTCTTTGCGGCTATAGTTATGGATACTATCTCCGCCCGGAAAACGCTACCGTCGTCACTCAGTCTGAATTATGCGCTCAGGCACAGAGTCTGATAAAAGATGCCCGCCCCTGTACCGATATGCACCTTGGAACCGTCAGTATAGAAGGCAATCTCATTTAGTCCTATGGCTGTTGTATTGTCCCATTCGTTTCTTTTGGGGATTCCTGTTGCAAACGATGGTACAGGGTACTGCGCCCTTTAGGGTGCCCGTACGGTATGGAGCTAGATTCTCTGAGCTTTACGACGGTTTTCACATTAATGGTGGTGTGGTATATGTCCACTGGGGTGAGGTTAATCAGGTTATTTTCCCCCAACGCAAGGCTCTGTGTGGGAGTTTAAGCCAAATTAAAACCACCTCTGCCTCAAACTCCTATTCCCCAAGGTACCAACGTTAGGCATTTCGCCGTGGAGGGTTTTTAGCCGTAAGGTCTATCATTCTCTCAACATGTGCTAACTTCGTGGATGTTGCCTTTCTCGTATTCGCCTTCTTTCCTGTTCCAGGCGTCTCAATTCTACATCCATGTTTTTAGAAAAATTGCACACTGCATTCCACTTTGTCCTGGAATCAATCATGTGCCCCACTGGATTTTATGGTGCCGGTGTTACGTCTAGTGCTTATATCAGTACCTGCAGTTGTTTCTGGAACCGCGGGTGCTGAAAAAACGCCTGGTCTACACCCTCTTCTATGTCTTTGCAGTGCTGGCACATTGGCGAGTCGCCGTGCTTAAACCGATAAAGATATGATCGGGAACAGCCATGTCCGGTTTAAGCCTGCGTCAAGTGAATCTTCAGTCCTTCACGCCTTCGCCTTATCCATGAATGTGTATTCGGTATAAGACGATAGGTCCATCGGCCTTTAGTTGAGAGGCTCCAACGCTGCTGCCATTCTCTTAAACTCCTTACTGTCTTATCATCGTGCACTACTTCACCCCCTGGCGGCTCCTATCATATTTTCTCTGGAGCTCTTTGACCAGTATGTCATTGGTATCATTCCTGCAATAACACAAACTGCATTACAGGAGGTTGTACAAAAAGCGCTTCATACTCCTAAAGCAAATAGCCTGTTAATCCTTCAAATTTGGTTCCTATTCGTCATTGTGTTCATGACTTGAGCCCATACTGCTGATCCCAGTTTTACAGACGTGACTACCCTAGCCAGTAGTAGCCTACGACTGTGTCTTGGCCCTCCAATATTTGGCATATTTCGTGAGATAGCATTATACACTGACGCTGCCTTTTTGCTTGCGTGCTGCAGATGCTCCTTGAAAGAGAGGCTCGAATCGATCATAACGCCCAGATATTTGATGGCCGATTTAGATGTTATCTCATGCCCGCCCTACCATAAGTTTAATAGTCACCCCTTTTTTTCTGGTGCTTATCAGCACCGCTTCTGTTTTGTACTCAGCAAGTTTTAGGCCAACAGCTTCGCTACCATTGTATTACTTTGGCTATGTCGTCGGCAAAACCTATCATCTCAGCATTTTTTGGTATGTCTAGTCTAAGAATGGCATCATGCATTACGGTTCACAGGAAGCGAGCCCTGTGGCACTCTCTCAGCCTTTTCATCACCACCTGGTATACCGCACCCCAGGGATTTTCACCCGCTGCATTGCACAATTCGGCGAAGCTCCGGTGTTTACTGCATTTGATGGCCATTTTAAGTCTTTTCGCGCTGCTTTATGTATATCGACTATCGATTTGGGTGAAGTTATTTTCCCCTCTAGACCGCTTGTCAAGCAGGTCGTCCATAGCTGCCGTCGTTGGCTTTCCACCATATGTTAGGTCATAGGTCATAGGTTAAAAAGGAGTATGCAATTTGCATACAGCACTAGGCACCAGAAGGGCCCATCGCGATCCCTATGGAACCACTTGAAAAAACTTCAATTGGAGAAAAACCTTAAAAACCTAATAAACTTTTCCTAGACAGAGCCCAATCCTCCTGCAGAACCTAACCAGCTTCCTATGGTCTATGCCGCTCAGCTCCCCTAGTTCCTCGAAGAAGTATTCCCCTAGAATCCTCCTACGATTCCGTGCTATACCCTCGCACTCACACAATATGTGTGTTATGTCTTCCTCGGCTTGTAGATCACCACAGAACCTGCACGTGTCCACATCCACCAGACCAAGTCGCCTAGCATGCTTCCTTAGACGACAGTGCCCTGACATAATGCCAATTACTGTTCTAAGCTGTTCCCCGCTCAATTTAGAATTTAGAAAAATGGGGCCAAAGGGCTCTAGACACCTTATGTCCCACTATGTTCTGCCATCTGAGGTCAGCCATTTTTAAGATCTTTTCATTGATTTTTCCCTTAAAGACGCCCAGGGGTGGTTTAATGTTCACACCTCCGCTGTTTTCCAGCTCCCCTCCCTTTCTTGCTAGCTCATCGACTTGCTCATTTCCCTCTATACCGCTGTGTCCCGGTACCCAGCACAGTCTTACTCGATTCCGTCTACATACTGCTTTTAGAATTGTGCGACAGTTTCTGACTATCTCAGAGTTAATGTTAGCAGATTCAAGTGCCATAAGTGTCGCCTGACTGTCAATATAGATGGCAATGTCTCTTCCCGACAATGATCTCATCTGCACTATCTCTGCCGCCCTTAGAACAGCCAGAACTTCCGGTTGGAAGACACTGCTTATGTCCGGGAGTCTGGATCAGCAGAAAAAATGCCAGAACCCGTTCTCTCCCCCGTCTTAGAGCCGTCAGTGTAGATAGCAACCTCGTTTGCTATTATGACTGCATCTCTTTGCCACTCCTCGCGGGTATGATACCTCATAGGGGATGTCATGGTCGACCAAGGGGCAAATCTCATCAGTCCGTATAGGATTTCCGGGTAGCACATCAGCTAAGATCGTGCAATGCCCAAAACTACAGTCCTTAAACTGGCCTAATTTTTTTAGGCGCAAAGCGCTGTTGCCAGCAAGTTGCTTTATTTTTAAATCTAGCGGGATAAAGTGCAGGAAAGCGTCCAGTGCTGCCGTAGGAGTAGTACGGATTGCACCAGTGATGGCTATGCTTGCCGTTCTCTGCACCGTTGCTAGTTTTCCAATTATGGTTCTTTTATTTGTTGCCCTCCAACACACAAGTGAGCCATATGTAAGTATGGGTATCACCACTACTGTATATATCCAGTGTACCATGGCGGGTTTCAGGCCCCCTGTTTTGCCTATTGTTCTCTTACAAATAAAGAGGGCATTATCCGCTTTCTTCATTCGTTCCCTTATGTTAAGATTCCAATTTAATTTTCTATCTAGAATTACGCCCAGATACTTCGCACTGTCCGTGAGGAGCAGTTCCTCTCCGTCAAGTTTCGGGAGATTGAAGTGCGGTATTTTGTGTCGTCTCGTGAACAGGACTAACTCCGTTTTCGAGGGATTGACATTTAGTCCGCAGCCCTTGGCCCAATTACTAATTTTCCTTAAGGCGGTCTCTGTGATCTCACTTAAAGTATTCAAAAATTTTCCCTGCACTACTATGACCACGTCGTCCGCATACGCTGTGGCACTTATACCCAGGTCCACCATATGTTAAAATTTGTCCTACCACAGTTGTATATAGCCAGTGTACCACCATTGGTTAAAGTCTTCATGTGTTTCCGAATGTTTCCTTACAGCCATACAGTGCCACGTATGCCCTTTTGACCAGATCGCTTATTTTTTCCTTCTAGTTGAGCTCGAAATCTAGGGTGACTCTCAGGTTTCTTGCAGTTTTGGATATTTGCAGGTCCACTCCACCATCTTCAGGGGACTGAAGTCCGGTATTGCCATCTTTCTTGTAAACACAAAGACTTCCGTTTTGTCTAGGTTTAGCGCAAGTCCCAGTTGCTGACCAGTAGCAGTGCATAGCTGAGCCGTTCTCTGGGGCCAATTTACATGGGAACTGGGCTTAGCACATTGTTGGCATAAGCAACCACAATGAAGCCATACTTCTCCAGACTCTTTTACAGTTCGCCTATTACTAGGAGCCCTTATAAGCGGGGAAAGGACACCGCCTTGTGGTGTTCCCCTGCCAATATTCCTAATAAGGAAAATTTCGTGCAGGTAAGACCGTCGCTTTCAGGGTATTAACCCGATTCAGTCACATACACAAATATTAAGACGCGCCCTTCTCAGGCTACGCATGATCGCATCATCCTGGACAGTATTTGAAGGCTCCTTCTATGGCAAGAAACGCACTCCAAGTATACACCTTATGCTCTTAGGATTTTTCCACCACCGATACTACACTGTGTAGTGCCGCGTCTTTAACTTTTTCTAAACAGAGCTCTCGTTCGTTGGCTAAGACTCCATGAGTCTTCTCGAAAATATTTAATTTTCTAAATCCATAACTTTTAATTACATATAACGCACAAAAATGAATTCACGTCCCTGAAAAGAATCTGAAAATTAATAAAGTAAAGTCGGCAAACGCCGAAACAATAACCCCAAAGGACTTTCTGCTCAATAGCTCCACAATAAAATCCCTGAGGAAAAGAGAACCCACAAAAAGTTATTTCCTGCAGGTAATCTAAGCCATGGACATATTTTAATATTGCATTTCATTTGGGGAGCGACTTCATCAAAACTTCATTCAGTACGTGTGTATACGAGTATCTCCATGCAGCAACTTCCTGTGCAAATAAAACTAATTAATTTAATAGTAAAACATCCTTTCAAATGAGTATCTTATATCCATCCTGTTCCGAATCATAAAATTCTAGCCCAAAAAAACATAACGAAACATATTCACTTATATGTTCGTTTAAAGAGGCAAACCATATCCTTAAATCATCCTCAAATGGTAGACAAATTCTGTGCATGTGACCACAATGGCGGCAATGACACAACAGCGCGTTGGTTGCTCCTCAGAGCATAGACTCCGTCATAATTTCTGAAAGGAGAATAACACTGGAAAAAGGACATCGGCGGCAAAAAAATAAAATAATAAAAATATAGTAATAATCTCGAAGGAGGATTCAAAAAACAGAAGGAACTGCTGCCCAAAAACAACGACCGCGATTTCAAATCATGACCTTTGGTTTGTCCAAATATTTTTCGTTCCATGTTCTACCATTATCATCGTCATCATCGTCTGCGTGGTCTTTCGAAGTAATCGTGGTCATCCCTGTCGGTGTCATCGTCGTTGTTGCCGTTATCGTCACGGTCAAGCCATTAAGGGAAAAGCTCTTAATTTGATTTATGCGGCAGGACAGAGACGTCCTCCCTGCTGCAGTTTACGAGTTTGTACTCTTTTTTTTACCTCCAGGTCCAGCATTTTCCTGCATTGTATTCTGTCGGTCTGGGCATCTGTTCGTCTGTCGGTCTTTTGTTTGTCTATCCATTTCTACACACCCCCCCCCCCCCCCCCCACCGTACGCATATCCGTTTCAATTCCTGCATTATCGTTCCAGTTTACAGCAGATACCACGCCCGACGTCAGACCGCAACACAGTGGCAGAATTGTAATCATTATCAGTGTCACCGGGCTTAGGACAAAGTTACTCCTGTCCTGGAGTCCTGATGGTGATTCTTAGTAAAACATAGTGTGGGAAACACTGACGTTGATAGGTCTCACATAGTTGCGCGATGGGATGGCTCAAATGTAGAAGGTGTTGGGTTGCAGACAAAACTGCCTCCATCGTTAGAACTAAGGGGGTTCTTCAGAGCCGCCTTCAACACATACCTGCGAAATGATGTCGACTCCCCAGCTCCTGTTTATTTATTTGTACTGTTAAGGCAGGGCTGCTGCTTACAGGCTGCGTTATGCTCTCTTGAATTTTAAGGATATGACACAATTTAGGAATTCAAGAGGACCAACGGTCACAAATATATTTTTATTATTTTTTCCTCGAGTTTGCTTGGTCTTTGGCATAAAAGGGAAAAAATTACGTTACTTGGTCTTTCATAGCGAACCGTGCCGTGATATGAATATTAATTGCAGGTTCTTTTTTTTGTTGTTGTTGCTTCCCCCCACTGCGAGTGAGGCATAAACTTTCATCGCTTCGATGGCGGCATTAAAAGGAGGAAACACATAACAGAAGTTTACTTATGGCCACCATGCGGAAGATGAGGGCTTAATTTGCATCCGGGAACCGGGATGCGTGCTCTAACTTGACGGCATGAACAGGTACCTATATCTAGCTGGAGATGCGGAGGAAGCTGCACCAAGTTGCAGGCAAACTACATTAGTTAATGGTTATGGTGTGGAAACTTTTGCAGTAAAGTAGAGAAAATTAGTTGTCCGATGGGAAAATGTCTGCGGTTGAGAGGTGAATTGTTTTGGTAGGAAGAACCTGCTACGAGATGAACTCTTACAGAGTACTTACGTTCACAGCCATTAGTTTGACAAGAAAAATTGTTTCCCCTCCAAAGTTGAAATGAAGATGAGTGCGGTCGGTTCAAAAGCGTTTTGTTCCCGAAAATATGTACATGAAGGATCGAACAAATTTGTTAGAAAATTGACAGAAAATGGGGAACGTGTTTTCATTGAAATTGACGGACAAGAGGATGTTTTAAACACAAATAACTTTGGGGAATGTTGTGAAAGTAATGTAAAAAGGAACAGATTGGTTTAGTGAAAGGTTAGAAATGGTACAACTCTAGTCTTTTCTGTTGAAACTAAATACTTGGGTCTCATTTGGAATAAAAAGTTAGTTGGAAACGTAACCTACAAGAAAGAGTTTGGAGAGGTACCGCAGCACTCTTCTCTTGCACACAAATTATCGCTTACAAATGGCACCTTCAACCCCGCATTGCCAACTGGCTAGGCATCTCGGTAACTAGACCGATACTAAAGTAAGGTGTGGTTGTCTGCCTTAGACAAAGCAACACATAGTGACAAGCTAAACAAAGTTCAACCACTGATAATAAAGTACATAGATATCACATGCAGTCAATCTCGGCGATGGGGACAGAGGTGCTAGGTACAGAGCTCTCTATGACAGCCTACTTGGCTATCGGGGAGGAGCACTTGACACTGTGTGCACGAAGCAAGTCTTTGAGCGCCGTTTTCAGGTAATCCTTCCTGAACGGCAGGAATGGAACAGTGAGGGGTGGAATAGCTTTAGGCCGGGTGATGTCATTGCCTATACGGATCACTCACTCATTGACGGTATCTCCGGAGCCGGGGTCTACTCTAGAGACTGTCGGATAAATCTATCTGCAGCCTTGGGTAGACAAACAACAGTTTTTCAGGCAGAAATCTTTGCGATTGCCACTGCCGCCAATATCCTGTTAAGGAGAAGGATTAAGGGTAAAACCTTATACATCTGCTCAAATAGCCAAGCCGCTATCAAAGCCTATTCAGCTGGCTCTCTCAACTCGAAAATAGTTGAGGAAACCATTGTTAAGCTTAACCGTCTGGGAAGATGTAACTCGGTATCACTTGCCTGGGTTCCTGGGCACACAGATATCCAGGGCAATGAAAGAACGGATGCTCTGGCCAGGAAGGGCTCTTCAACAGCCTTCACTGGCCCACAACGATCCATAGGATGCTGCTCATCCGTCCACAAACGTGAAATGGCTTCGGCTCTACGCCAACAACATTCCAAATACTGGCATGACCTGGTCTCATGCAGGTATTCGAAGAAGCTAACGGACGGTCCAAAAATCAGCAGAGCTAAGTGTTTGCTTGGACTAAACGGAAAAGACTTGAGATCCTTGATTGGTCTCGTCACTGGTGTCAGTTCTCTTAACGAGCACCTTAAAACCAGCTGCCTAGAGGCGGATGAAACGGCATCTCACTTCATCTGTGAATGTCCTGCTTTCGCCAGAACCAGGCTCAACACTATAGGTAAACTATTCGTCAACAAAGATGAGATGGGGGACATTGAACTTGCTTTGCCACGGCTACTAGCAGGTTCTCCCTCACTGACTCTTACTAATCGCCAATAAGCAGCGAGCGGGCAGCTATGCTGAAGTACAATGGACCAATAGGTCTAAGTGCTTGTCATCTACTGAGGACCCCACTGCACATACAAAATCGCATGCAGAGTAAAAATATGTCGCTTTTTCAGGCGAATGGGATTTACTGTTGCGTCCCTATTTGATAGAACTCGTTCGAATCGTGCAAAAGACATGTTGTTCTTTCAAATTTGGTTGGAAAAACAAATTGCTTGTTGCTTTTGCTTATTTCTCTTTGTGTTTTGGTTTTTATTATTTCGTTGTTTGTTTTCATGTACCTAGTGTGTTTGTTTTTGTTTTTCAGAGTCTGATTGTGATTCAATGGAAGGAATTTCTTGTTCAATGTTATTTCCTTTTTTTAAGAACAGCGAGAGGGGACTGGCATGAAATTATATCTTGCAATAGCAACTTGGGATATCTACTACATTTAAGTCTTGGGGTGTTGGCTTATAGTGAGGTCCCCGTGTCCCTCACTCTGGGGGTGCTGGTATATAGTGAGGACCCCGTGCCTCTCACTCTGGCGAAGTTAGTTCAATTTCGTGATTGTTTTGCATTTGTTTTCCTGACAAAATTTGAATTTTTTGATTTTTACTGGTAAATCTTTTTTGGATTTTCCAGGCACAATGTTTTCGCAAGAGAATAAGAAGTGCAAAGTAAAGAATTTCTTTGCAATGCTCAAAGCATTGATTTTGCTTATCAAACCAGTTCGAGTCTCTAAGGTTTGTTCTTCTCATGCATTCCAAGGCCATTCTCTCCCTTATATTTCTAATATGCGGACGATCTCTAAAAATTGTATGGTATACCTACTTTGAAATGGAGCTTACAAATATTTAAAAATTCACCAGTTGGTGGTAAGAGACTTCCAAAATCACTATTTTGGGAAAAATTCTTAGCAAAAATGGAAAATTCTGAGGGACATGTTATTTGTTCATCACTTTTTAAAAATAATTTCGAATAATTTGCACACTTGTTTTTTAAAAGCATTTTAAATGCCAGATATCCTGTAAAATAACGCTTGGCATGGTAGGTAGGTAGGTATAAATGGATGCCCTTGTGGCTGGTGTCACGGCTCACTTAGACCATCAGTTTGGGTACATTGTGTCCATTGCTGTTGGAATTTCCAAAATTTTGAACCTGCAAATACAAAATATATGCCGCTGTTACACAGCTAAGTGATCCGCTTTATTAGAACCACCCGGATCTATATGCAGATCTCAGGAGTTTGTTAAGCTCAATGTCGGTCAGATCCTCCAGCTCCTCAAAGAAGTAGCTGCCAAGAATCTTAAATCTGTTAGTTCTAAGGGCAGGGCATTCACATAATAGGTGACGAATAGATTCTGTCTCTTCGACGTCTCTACAGCTCCTGCAGTAATCGTTGTGCGCTATGCCCAGCCGCTATGCCCAGTGTGCGTATGTCTCTGCGGTTCAGCCCGATTATGACCTTAGATTTCCTTTTGCTTACCGCTGGCCAAAGCTCCCTCGAGTGCCGGCATGTTTCGAGGCTGGTCCAACGTAGGTTTGTTCTACTCATGGATTCAGCGTCGATTTTGCGTGTCAGTGCACTGAGCGCAGTTTGTATAGATTTCAGCTTGTCTGCTTCTTCGTTGCCCGAGATGTCCTTGTTCCCTGGTACCCAGCATAGGTGCACCGAGTTTACGGTTGATATCTCGTCTAGGTGTTTTCTGCACTGTAACACCGCCCTTGATTTGACAACTGCTGACTCCATGGCCATTACGGCGCTTGGCTGTCAGAGTATATGGTGATCTGCTTGTCGGCCAGTTTACGCTTCTTCATCTCCTTAGCAGCTTGAGTGATCGCAGCTGTCTCTGCTGCATTCATCACTGATTCTGAAGGACATACCCAGGCCCAGAGTCTCACAGAAGATGCCTTCCCCTGTATCCATTTTGGATCCATCGGTATAGATAGCTATTTCGCCTTCTTCCATGACTGTTCTGTTGATCCATTCGCTTCTTTCTGGGATTCGAAGCTCTCCATCTTGCCTCGACCGATGCGTGTCCGTAGGGCCTGAAAGAGCACACTCCCGACTCCCTGAGTCTAACGAGCGTTTTAACCGCTATGCTGCTGCAGTGTATGTCCAGGGGTGTGAGGTTAAGTATTACCTCCATGGCTGCAGTGGGTGTGGTTCTTAGCGACCCTGTTATCCCAAAGCCATAAGTCTAATACAGTTAAACGAGATAAGTCTTAATGTTCATCAGGAACTAAAGACCCTTCTCGATGAACTGCCAGAACTTAACATGAACTGCGCGGTCACAGACCGCGTTCAAAAAACACTATGCTTCAACAAACGGTTCTCCACGGAGATCCCCAAGAGAGAAGCATGGGTTAGTAATAACCCACCAAACAGCCACAACGGCATAAAGTGGTATACGGATGTTTCTAAAATGGAAACGGGGGTAGGAGCGGGAATATACGGACCACACAAACACTTCACGATTCCCATGGGAAAAAGTCCCAGCGTATTTCAAGCTGCTTGACTATCCGTGAAAATATGGATGGAGCTCTTGCTCCACGCCATTCAAGAATGCTTTATCCACATTAATTTATCTGGCATAAAATTTGCAACCATCCATATATTCACGGATAGTCAAGCAGCTATAAACGCCCTTAGCTCGCATACGATTGACTCCAAATCAGTCATGTACTGCTTCAACACCCTACAGGCACTCGGAACAAGTACCAAGACCAAGCTATGTTGGGTTCCGGGTCATGTTGGGGTGGAAGGTAACGAAAGGCCGACGAACTGGCCAGAAAAGGTTCGGAAACACCCTTCATAGGTCCCGAACCCTTCTGCTGCACTCCTAGATCTGCAGCAACGGCAGCAATAAAAAGCTGGGAACACAGAAAATGTATCCATCTTTGGGAAAGCATCCCAGGTTTAAGACAGACCAAACGAGCCATTCGGCCTTTCAATAAAAATGCCAGCAAATGCCTAAACCTAAGCAGGCATGATATCAAAAACTTAGTAGGTTACCTTACTGGCCACCATCGTTTAAGATATCATCTACACAAAATGAGAATAGCAGACTCTCCTGAGTGCCGACTCTGTCTTGAAGAGGACGAGTCAGCTGAACATATTTTATGTGAATATCCAGCCCTTAATGGAATTAGAAAGAAGATCTTTTTCAGGGAACAAATGAGCCCCGAGGACATAAAGAATTCTTCTACTGGTAAAATTTTCCGCTTTACACGGAAAGTGGAAATTCTACTAGTTTAAATTTTTCTTTCCCATACGGTACAAAAGATCTTTTTAGGTCGAAGTGCCTCCCCTTATAAATTGCCTTGGCGAGGCAAAAAAAAAAAAAAAAATCCCAATGCAAGCCGTCCTTTGAATTTTAGTAAGGCTTGAGAGATGGCATTTCTTCTCGGTAGCCCTCCAGCCTCCACCATACAGCTGCGCCATGTGTTAGAATGGGTCTTACCACCGCTGTGTACAGCCAGTGTACCACATGTGGTTTGAATCCCCATGTATTGCCGAATGTTCTTCTGCAGGCATATAGTGCCACGTATGCCTTTTCCACCCGGTCCTCTATGTTTTCCTTCCAGTTTAGTTTGGTATCTAGTATAACCCCAAAGTATCTTGCTGTCTTGGATACTTGCAGGTACTCTCCATTATCCTTGGTAGTTCAAAGGCCGTTATTGCCCTTCTCCTTGTGAACAGCAGAATTTCTGTCTTGGTTGGGTTTACACCGAGTCCATTTTCCGCAACCCATTTGCTGACCAGTAGGAGTGCGTAGCTGAGTCGCTCACTGAGGACTGGGATGAATTTACCCGGGACCAGGATTGCTACATCGTCGTCGTATGCGCTCACGATGAAACCTTCCCGCTAAATTTCGTCCATAACTAGGATCCATATGAGCGGAGAGAGGACGCCTCCTTGTGGGGTGCCTCTGCTGACTTTCCGTTCTATACACACGTCCCCTAGATAGGACTTAATCCGTCGTGTACCTAGCATCAGTCCAATCCAGTCACATAGACTGTTATTGACCTGTAGCCGATATAAAAATATAGACATAGTGTAATCTTACCTTTGGTATAATTTTGTATCTTTTCTCCTTTAATTATCTTTCACTCACACTAACACAAATTTAAATTACCTGTTATACTGTTATACATTGACATTTTGCTTTAAATACGATACGAATTTTGATTTTAAAAAAGTCCTTCTTTGATCGTTGACGGAATCGGTAAATGAGTTTTGTAAACCAAATTTAAAAGTAATAAATGTAATATAATAAACTTAAAAGTTTGAAAAAAATAATAGTTTAATTGAACACGCTAAAAGTGGTGACCCCGACGTGATCGCAAGTACAGTGCCGTCAAATTAAAAACTATTCAAGTTAAACTGCCCACGCTGTGAAAATCGCCGTCGAAGGCGTTCAAGAACAAAGGAAAAATTATTTTTTTTCGCTTTAGGAAGTACTTGCGGTCCGCCATTTGTTTTGAGTTTACAATAACGCCAAGTCAACGGCAGGTAAATTTCAAAAGGTAAACGACACTCGAACTGCATACCAGCGACTCTCGATTGTTTTGTTCTGGTATTAGTGACAAAGTGACAACTGTGAACAAATTCTCTCGCGGTTTATTGAAACCCTGAAAGTTAAGTTAATTTAAAAATCGTATTTAAGAGATAATCAACGGAATGAACATTAACGACTGCGATGGCGACGGCCGCGCACCAAACGGTGGCGATGTAGCAGGCGCCGACATTAATGCAAATGCGACCATTCCACGCATGCCAATGCCAAGACTCATCGACCATTTGCACAACGCGGAACTTTATTTCGTCAGCTTGGAATTTTGGTTTGAGGCGAGCAATGTGACCAGCGACTACAAGAAGTATTGCTCAGTGATGGCACAAGTTCCACTCAACGATCTTGGCACTATACAAACAGAGATCGGCACAGTTCCGTCGTCTGGTAGATATAATCTTGTCAAACCAATAATCATAGCTTTTTATTCCGACTCACAGCAAAAGAGATTTCGTGAAGCCATAAACGAAATGCAGCTAGGCGACATGAAACCTAGTCAGTTTTACCAGAAACTAAAGAATTTTGCTTCCGATTCCCTGACTGACACTGCTCTCATCGATCTCTGGGCCGCACGTTTACCCGAAATGGCACACGCCGCCGTCATTCAAATGAAGGAATCGCCTATCAAAGACCGACTCGTTGCAGCTGATGCACTAGTGGAATCGATTCGATTGCGTGCTATCGGTGATCGCAGTATTCGCCAAACGACTTCGCAGCAACCGGGAACTTCGGTTCAAACAAAAACTCCATCACCGACGAAAGCCGAAGTAAATGTACTGGAGAAATTGAGCAACCAAATCGCTGAGTTGGAACGAAAATTCGCTAAAATGGGTGTTGACCGCAGCCGGAGTCGATCACGCAACGCCAGCCGAGCTCAGGAGCGCTCAAAATCTCGTCATGAACATCCGAATTGCTGGTATCATTAGAAGTTTGGCGCCGCTGCGAAACAATGCCGCATGCCCTGCAAATTCAGCAGCACGAGCGCCAACCAAACGACAAGTGAATGAAGCCATCTGCCCGTGTCAGATTTAGGTAGCGAACAGCCTGAATCGAAATCCATCAACCGACTAAAGATACACGACAAATCCACGAACATCGGATTTTTAATTGATACTGGTGCCGACGTATCAGTTATGCCACTTAGTCAGTCCACCGGCAGGGGCAAATCATCGGAAATTAAATTGTTCGCAGCAAACGGCACAGAAATCAAAACATACGGCGAAACGACCCTGAAGATAAACCTCGGATTAAGACGTGACTTCGTTTGGACGTTTTTAATCGCTGACGTAACAACTCCGATCATAGGTGCGGATTTTATTTCATACTTTGGATTATTGGTCGATCTGAAGGAACACAAAATGATCGATCCACTCACTGGCTTAAATTCAAACTGTATGCGAATAGTTGTCAACGGTACTACCGAATATAAAACATTCTGTGCGAACTCGGTTTATGCTGATCTTCTCGAAGAGTACAAACAAATCACTAAACTGCCACCGCCAGGAAGTCCGATTTCTACCGCTGTTGTGCATCGAATTATCACAACAGGGCAACCCGTTTACACTCGACCCCGACGATTAGATCCCGAAAAACTCGAAGTTGCCCGCAAAGAATTCGAAATATTGATGAAAGCCGGAATTTGTCGACCTTCAAGCAGTTGTTGGGCAAGCCCTCTTCATATGGTAAAGAAGCCTGATGGTTCATGGCGCCCGTGTGGCGATTATCGCGCGTTGAACGCCATCACAGTCCCAGACCGATATCCCATTCCCTATTTGAACGACTTCGCCGGAAATTTGCAAGGTAAGACCATTTTTTCAAAGATCGACTTGCAAAAAGCCTTCCATCAAGTTCCAGTCGCTAAAGAAGACATCGAAAAAACGGCAATCACGACGCCGTTCGGATTATTTGAATTTGAGTTCATGACGTTTGGTCTTTGCAACGCCGCGCAGACTTTTCAACGCTTAATACATGAAGTTTGTCGGGGACTCGATTTCGTGTTTGCTTATATCGATGACTTGTGCATCGCTTCAACAACGCCAGAGGAGCACCACGAGCACCTAAAAATAATCTTCGAGCGCCTTAAGCAATACAGTTTGGCTATAAACGTTGCAAAGTGCGAGTTTGGCAAGCAAGAAATCGCATTCCTTGGACATCATGTGTCATCTGAAGGACTTTTGCCGCTGCCCGACAAAATCGAGACCATTAAACATTTTCCGCTCCCAACGATGGTCAAGCAACTAAAACGATTTTTGGCAATGCTAAATTTTTACCGCAAGTTCCTGCCAAACGCCATCGAAACACAAGCTAGCTTACTCGAGATGATTCCTGGAAACAAAAAGAACGACCGAACGCTGCTGACATGGACGGACGAAGCGAGAAATGCATTTGATAAATGCAAACTCGATTTGTCCAATGCTGCTCTACTCGCCCATCCATCAAAAACGGCGGAACTTTCGCTTTATGTCGATGCTTCCGACATCGCTGCCGGCGCAGTACTTCACCAAGTCATCGACAAAGCGCTTCAACCACTCGGTTTCTTCTCAAAAAAATTCGACAAGGCCCAACTTCGCTACAGCACTTATGATCGCGAACTCACAGCAATGTATTTAGCAGTCAAACACTTCAAATTTATGCTACAAGGAAGACAATGTCACATCTACACTGATCATAAGCCACTCACATTCGCTTTCGCTCAAAAGTTAGAGAAGGCGAATGATCGACAAGCGCGACAGCTCGATTACATCGGTCAAACCACTACCGATATCCGACACGTAAAAGGGACCGAAAATGTGACAGCGGATCTGCTATCACGTATCGAAAGCCTGCATTCAACCGCTGAAATCGACTATGACATTTTGTCCGATGATCAAAATGTCGATGAGGAGCTGCAACAAATTTTATCGAAGGGTAATGACGCCAAATCAATTAAATTAAAAACTTTTATCATTCCAGGCAGTTCGAAGCAGATTTTCTGCGATTACTCAACCGATGTGATCCGACCGTTCGTTACAAAAAAATTGCGAAGGCAATTCATTCGGGCTATTCACGACATATCACACCCCGGAAAACGTGCCACAGCTAAATTGATGACAAAACGATTCGTTTGGCCAGGCATTCAATCCGACATCGCAAAATTTGTTCGAAGCTGCCTCCAATGTCAAAAAGCGAAAATTGGTCGTCATACGCATTCGCCTTTAAATAAATTTGACGCACCAACCGAAAGATTCTCTCACATTAACATCGATTTGGTAGGACCATTTCCACCGTCTGATGACAACCGCTATTGCCTAACTATCATCGACCGTTTCACCCGCTGGCCGGAGGCAATTCCGATTCGTGATATGACAGCACCGACAGTCGCAAACGCACTCATCTCTGGGTGGATTTCGAAATATGGCGTGCCGAAGACCATAACATCTGATCGAGGCAGCCAATTCGAATCGACACTTTTTGAAGAACTCATGCGAACCTTGGGTACTCGCCATTTCAAGACGACTGCATACCATCCGCAGTCCAACGGACTAATCGAACGATGGCATCGCACACTCAAATCAGCGATTCTTTGCCACAACACCGAAAAGTGGACTGCACATTTGCCGATGATTCTACTAGGCCTTCGCTCAACGCATAAAGACGATTTAAACGCTTCACCGGCCGAACTCGTTTTCGGTACAACGCTCCGCATACCTGGCGAATTTTTTGATGAGCAAACATCAAACAAAACTGCTGCGCAAACAGTCATCGATCTGCGAAATGCGATGAGTAATATTCGTCCAACAACAACGGCATGGCATTGCAATCCGAAGTACTTCGTGCACAGCGATTTGCAGACAGCGACGCATGTATTTCTTCGTGACGATTCTATCCGTCCGAGTCTAACGCCTCCATACAGTGGTCCATTTGAAGTCCTCGAGCGAACTATAAAATACTTTCGTTTACGACTGCCAAAGCGGGAGGCGAACTTCACAATCGATCGCCTAAAACCTGCATATCTACCGACAAACGATGGACCAGTGATTACAGCACCAACACAACCAAAGCAGAAAGCAGAACCAAAACAGACATCAAAAGAACCGGCTACTTCTACAACGGTTCAACCATCGACGAAAGTCACTAGGTCCGGCCGACATGTACGATTCCCAGATAAATATCTTTGAAAACCGACTTTCGTCTAGGCGGAGGGTACTGTAGCCGATATAAAAATATAGACATAGTGTAATCTTACCTTTGGTATAATTTTGTATCTTTTCTCCTTTAATTATCTTTCACTCACACTAACACAAATTTAAATTACCTGTTATACTGTTATACATTGACATTTTGCTTTAAATACGATACGAATTTTGATTTTAAAAAAGTCCTTCTTTGATCGTTGACGGAATCGGTAAATGAGTTTTGTAAACCAAATTTAAAAGTAATAAATGTAATATAATAAACTTAAAAGTTTGAAAAAAATAATAGTTTAATTGAACACGCTAAAGACCTGGGCCCTTCTAAGGCCGCGCAAAATTGCGTCAGCCTCGATGTTGTTAAAGGCTGCCTCTATGTCTAGGAGCGCACCCAAAGTAAATTCCTTGAATTCCAGGGCCTCAGTATTATCAGAGACTAGCTACTGAAAATTTCTTCCTTTTATCCAAAACACCTTTTTCTACCACAAAAAATCCCTTTTTTAAATTCAATATAATGTTTAAAAAATAAAAAAAAATGCAAAATGTACTTAACTAACAATACTTAGATACATTTGAATTAGTCTTTGGTGTTCAATAAATTTTTTGAAGAAGCAATTCAAAACGTTATAGATTAAATTTCTTTATTGCGCGACAAGATGTCGATTCGATGCTGGTTAAAGGTAAAGAGAGCGAGCTATTAGCTCGATGAGATGCACTTGCTGTTCACCATCCATGGTAAAACGGTGTTTCTTTTTTGTTTGTTATGTACATGGGAACAGTAAGGCTTAGGGCATGTTATCTGTTGTCTTTTGTATGCACCACATTTTAAAACACTTTGGAGTACAAGTTTAAGGAGTTCAATTTATCAAAATGACCCTCTTCACATTCGAAGGAAACTGCATCAATATTTCTATTTTGGAAAGCAGATATTATAACGCAAACAGAATTTAAGCTGTTTTAACCCAATCTACGAGTATTTTTTTTTTTTTATTTTTAGCGTCTGTGACAAAAGAAACAATACTCTCAGCATCAGCGTTAGAATGGGGTAGTGACACCACAAAAGTGTATGCTTTTTCTAAATTTGAAAGTCACTAAAACTTAATTTTGATACAACCACAAGCCAAAAATCAACAGGCTTATAACTACCAAGCTTAATTTTTTCTTCTTCACTAACGGAAGTAGGAAGATCGTTCCATTCATCATTTAAAAGAAAACTGCCAATCTTAGCATAATTTGCTATATTTGGTTAATGTTTATAGAAAAATTTCTTTTGTCAACATGAAGGGCTCTATGTGGTCTTATGAATTCAAGCATTTTAAAAAAAACTTACTATTAAAAGGAAACTTTTCCAATATTTTGGAAATACAGCATTTTAGAAAATCTGTACAATGTTCTTTAAATATTTGGACCTCCCCCGCATCTTACTTTTTGTCAATAAATTCTTGTAGCTCAGTAGTAACATGTTTTCAGAAAATAAAAGGTTTTCTTCCACGGCAATATCCTCATACATAATGTCTTTTCCCTCCTAAACTTTTTTAACAACATTATGTTTAAGTATACTACCTAATTTTTGAAACGTTTCCTAAAATTAGTTTTGACTGTTCGTAAAACTTATATACAAGAATATCTACGCCTTGAAATAAAGCATTGAATCTATTGAAATGCATTAGTGTAATTTTTAAAAAGAGAAAGTAGGCTTTATTTATAATTATTATTCAAAATGTTTAAAATTGTCTGCGCTTTTTTTTTTTTTTTGCAAAATTATACCTACTCTACAGAAAAAAGTGTTTGATGAATAGAAACGTTTTAAAGTAAATTTTCTACGCATGGTTGCATAGCTAAACATCTTGTTGACGAGGGAGATGTTATCTTTGTGGATGAACTGTTAAAGGATTCTTGAAACTCAGTCAAAAAATCGCGTTTTTTCAGAACGTTTGCCCTTTCGACTTTTTTGCATCGAAAATCCCACGATCTGGCAGCACCGCGCTACCTCCATATACTCTCGACGCCACGTTTTCTTTTTCAGACTCTAGAAGTAAGGATAAATAATTAAGTACTGTGTAAGATAGAGATAAAAGAGGAAGATTTTTTTTTGGGAAACGGGCACAGGGTGCTCCGTTAAAAAAAACAAACATTAAATTGTCATACATTTTTATTAAATATTAGATAAGAACTACATGTGTGCTACGCTAAGATATTTTTCCTTGTTGTTGGCTTTTTTGATAACCCTATTAAATTTTTTCATAATGTGATACACTCGAACACGACCATAAAATTTTATAAGAAAAAAAAAAAGGTGTGAGCCACGCTGCACTCACGGTATAGTTGATGTGTTAACATGTAGGCTCGTCAGTGTTGCATGTGGAAATATCACAGAGGTTGTGGTTTTGATAAACAAGAGATTTGGGTATTGTATTGAAATAAAACCATGATATATATTTAATGTCGACGACAAAATTTATTTAATGTTTGACCGAACAAATAATTGGTTTGTGAAAGCTGAAGTTGGAGACGTACACCGTCGACTCAAGTGTGTCGATGTACCGGAAAAATATAGCATCGATTGTCGTTCAAGTGACATTCTTAAATCGGCCATCGGTTACCGAAGTACAAATCGATATTTTTCCTCTTACCTTCAACTGATGTACAACAAACTACAAGCTATACAACCTCAATTATTCAAAACAAATCTACTTCCACACAACTTTCCGGTGTTTCGTAAGGACATAATAATCTCTAAAATTGAACATACATAATTAATAAAAAAAAACAACGACACGCGGTTGTTCTCAAACGGTCACCCATCAACGTAATAACCGCGCCAAACCTCGTTTAATTGCGGTGAGCTGTCGAGCAGCGATTAACTCACGTGGTAATGAAAATCTGACGAAATCTGACGATGATGGTGACGCTAGATATTTCCAACTAGCCCCTACCGAGAAAAAATAAAAAAAAATATATTTACACATCAACGAGAGCAAAAATGTTTACACATTAAAATTCTTTGTTTTGATTTTTACAGCAAAATTAATCAAATTCATTTTTTAATATATTATACATTTTCAATTCAAAATTATGACAAAAGCACAAATTGGGAAAACGAGAAAAAAATTGTAACTCCAGGCTCTCTATCGCATCTAAAAACTCTTGAGAAGGGCGTCTTAAATGCGTACCCTCATATTCTGTGAAATCTGTGAATATATTGGAAGCACTAGGTTTCTGACATAATTTCAGCTCAGACTTGTTGTTTTGACTGTATTTTTTTAAAATATAGCCTGCAAAATAATAAAACTCATTTTCGCTACCGAAATTCAGAATTTTATAGTCAGCTTCGGTTTTGAAAATGTTTTTCACGTTGTCCTTCTTTTTGGGTGATTGTACCTGAATTTCACCGTCGGGGAGATCACAGTTGGCTCGCAGTTTCTATGGTTTATATCCTCCATGTACTTTGCTGAAAATGATCATTTAAATGAACAAATGAATTGAAATGGAGTCAGTAACTTATTATTTCCTCCTCGGTTGAGTAAAACTGCGCAGTTATTTTCCACACAATCTTGATTGAGGTTTCTCGTTAAAAGGAACTGAATACCATCTTTGATGGCGAATGGTATTCAGTTCCTTTTAACTTGAAATGCCAATTATCTTATTGTATTGAATTATTTCTTATAAAAAGTACGGATAAAAGCAATAAGAAAAACGAATTAAATTCGATAAGAAAAAACAATATTTAACAAACAATAAGACCTACATATTTTTAGATATGCTTTAGCAAAATAAAAGTGAAATTCACGGCACATTTTACTCATATTTCTTTTAAGCTAACTTTTCATATTTAATTTTGCTTACCTTTCATTATTTTCCGGCAAAGAAAAATACTTTACACCAACATTTCATTTTCCTGTCACACGTTTGCTCTGCGAACTAACACGCGTCACCCCGTATTTAATTTTCTTCACAAGTTTCGCACGACTGGCAAGAATTCAAGTCAATACCTACGCTTTTGAAAATACACACATCCTTTTGACCTGCTTCCACATATTGCAGGATTTTTTTCTGCATTTTTCTTTGAATTAGTAGGCTAGGCTTAGGCTAGGAATAAACAATGCATATGTAGAGAGAGTGTCTCTTTACTCATTATCATTATGGATATTACTCTGGTTAAAATTTCTCATTCCCGTTTTATCGTTAAGCAGATAAGTCATTCACTTTCACTAAGCGTTACCATAGCTGCAAATTTAAATTCTTTTTCGCGAGATACTTTGATATTATATTGTTTTGAGATTTTGGTTCTATGCCATTAAAACTGTTGTGATCCTGCAAGGTACCTACAACAATTTTAGAAGTAATCTTGAATACTGCATCCAGTGGCTGCATTTCATGTAATATTCACTGAATTTCAATTTACATTTGTAAATAAATTAAAGATTTTATATATTTTTTTATTTAGTGCAAGATACATGCAAAATGGCGCCAAATTGTAGCCAAGAGATACAAACCCAAAAAAAACGTGGACATAAATGCGACTCATATTTAACCGGATTGTACAAGAATATGGAATTACTTTTTCAAACCAATCAGTTCAGCGATGTGACGCTGATCGCGGAAGATGGCTGTAAAGTGGAAGCCCACCGAATAATGCTCTCCGCATCAAGTGCATACTTTTCATCAATGTTCGATGGATCGCGTCCAGAAGCCGAATCTAAGGAAGTCAAATTGAAAAATATAAGTGGGCACACTCTGACATTAATTAAAAATTTTATTTACACTGGCTGGATTGACCTGGCAACATACAGTGTCAAGGATTTTCTGGAAACCGCTCATCTCTTTGAACTGACGTCGCTGGAAGAGTTTTGCTGTGACTTTATAACCATGCATATAGATTTATCCAACTGTTTAGACATAACATTGTTCGCAGAGCAATGCAACTATGAAACGCTTAAGAAAGCCGGTGAGGCATTTGTGTATCAACATTTCATGGAAGTGCGCAATGAAAACAAGTTCTACAGGCTTGATCCGAATCAACTAAGTAATATACTGTCTAGTGACGAATTATGTGTACCATCCGAGGACGAGGTTTTTAAGAGTATGATGTCCTGGGTGGAATATGATCAGCCTAACCGTGAAAAATGTATTGACATTTTGCTAAACAATGTTCGCTTCTCTTTTATTATTCCAGATTTTATTATGAGTACTATTGAGCCTGTTTGCAAGTCCTATGAAAGCCAAAAATTGGTTACGAAAGCATTACAATGGCACTTGATGCCGAACTCGCGCTTATCAATATTCCCCGAACAGCAGACACAGTTGAGAAACTGTTATCATATAATCTTCGCGGTTAGCGGATGGAAGAACGACAACTTAAAAGTCGGGTTGTACATGCCTGGAGGAGAGGAGTGGATCTATAGAGATTGGCCAGGTCTGCCGCAAAAACGCATTCGCTTTGGCTACTCAATCGTGAGTGGTAAATTAATTGTTGCTGGAGGCAGACTGCTATCAGGGCAGGTAACAAATCGTGTTGACTGCTTAGATCTGAGAACGTTGAAGTGGGCAAAGCTATCTCCATTGCAGAATCCAAGGTTTGATTTTAAAATGGTTACTTTGATGGGACAAGTGTATGTAATTGGGGGATACGCGAGCAGTGAGTTGAATTTAAATCGCGCCACTCACTACGTTGAAAAATTGGACCATTTGGAAGGGCAATGGCAAGATGTTGAGCCAACTAGATGCTCAGGCGACATCTCTCTGGCGGGTACTAGGTGGAATGGCATATGTGTTATAAAACCAATTGACATTCAAAGCACCAGTATTGGTATTTATGACCCTTCGGATAATATATGGAGCTATACCTCAACTCCTAAGTCTTTCTTCGGCTTGGGCACGATTCGCGATTTGTCCACCGATCACTTCGTAACATTATCGCGAAACAGCATTACAAGATTCGACATGGAGCCCAGAACTATTCCAATATTCCCAAGTATTAAATCTGCATTTCATTCTTGTGTCGTTGTTGGGAATCGCTTTATAGTTCATGGTGAAAACGAATTTCAAGAGTATTATCCAGTACAAAATGAATGGAAAACGCTGCCATCGTTGGAAAACGTAAATTTTGATCTTCAAGTATTTACTATTTAGATTGGCGCTGCTATATCAGATAAACACTTCAACTTCGTGTTTGCTATTCAACTTATATCTTGCATGTAAATAAAAAAACAAAATTGTTATCTTTAATTTGATGATATATGTACCTATATGATATTTTTATAACCAATAGAGCCGACGTTTTCTCATTGTTGCTCTCGTCTAAGATTTGTTTGGGTTTAAGTCTCAGGGCTTTTTAATACCCACCAGCATTTGGTTGGCAAGTAAGTCACTGAAATCGTTTACATTATAGCAACGTTAAGCGGCGACATGTGACTTTTTCTATACTATTCTAGGTTAGGTATGGTTATAGTGGTAGTCTTAGACTTGGACCTATCTTCTACTACTCGTTGAACCAGTTGGAGCTTTTGATAAAGCTTGGAAGATTTTTAATGTTAATGTTTATGAGATCGTTGAGATCATTTAAAAAAGAAAGATCCCAAATGGATTTTCCGTCTTTGAGAGAGAGCAGGGCAAATGCAGAGAAGATGGAGAATAGTCTCCTCCTCGTCTAAGCAGCTTCTGCAAGCCATTTGTAAAGACCCTAAGCCTTATTGCATGCTTGCCTATGAGACAGTGTCTGGTGATAGCAATAATTGTAGCACTAATGTGCAGTCTGTTCAGAGAGATCAAATACTTAGAGCGTTTCAGATCCAGCTTTGGAAAAATATGTTTTGCCGTTAGACAAGTGTTGCCACTTGTCCACCTAAGGTTAGTTCTCCCAATGACCTCCCTCATAAACATCAGTATGCATGTAGCAATTGGAATGCCTAAGGGACTATTATCAGGTGGAAGGAACAGTATGGTTCGTTTTCTGGCGAGTTCATCGGCCCTAAAGTTCCCTTTAATATCTTTGTGTCCCGGCACCCAGCATAGGTGAATGTTGAACTGCTTCTCCGCGAGAGATGATCGGCAGTCTAGGACTACGATGGAGTTTGTAGAGATAGATTCCAGAGATTTTTTCGCAGCTTTACTATCTGAGAAGATTCGGATGTCCACAGCGTTTAACACATTCATCTTCAACCACGGTAGGACTTCTTTTTTTGGTATGATTTCCGCCTGGAACACACTGCAGTGATTAGGGAGACGAAAAGAGAGGCTGAGTTTCAACCTGGCAGAGAACCTCCACCAACTCCCTCGTCGGTTTTGGATCCATCGCTGTAAAAGTGGATCGATTCATCTTTGAAAAGGAGGCCATCCTGCCAGAATGATCGGGGGGGATGTTGACTTTGAAGTTCTTGTCAAATAGGAGCTGAGCGGTGGTGTAGTCTATGTTGCTAGGGAGAATTCTAAAATTTGTTTAGAACAGAGGAGTTGAAGATTTCATTCTCGGTCCACTGTTTTTTTGCGGACAGCCGCACCAGTGGCCGCTTGCTTACTAAAGATATCAAGGGGTAGTGCGCAGTGCACCACTCATACAGAGACAGGCTGGACGTTGGACTTATCGCGATTTATTGCTTTGTCTAAGGCAGTCAACCAAGAGACTTTAATAACCCTTGTTGCACCCGCTGTCTGTCTTGTTTGCACCGTCTTGTTGGGACCACATATCACTGATGTCCTATTCATGCAATTGCTCAAAGAAGGTACGTTTCAACATGTCTCTGTAGCGAATACCATTTACCGTAACGTGACGGTCATTTTCATCGACGAAAAAAACGACGCCACAGCATGAAAACCTCATCAAACAGTGACTTTTTGCGGAAGCACATGAGGGTTCACCCCTCTAGTAACGCATATTTTGCTTATTGTTGACGAAGCCGTTTAACCAAAAGGTAGGGAGGTAGGTAAATGGATGCCCTTGTGACTGGTGTCACGGCTTATTTAGACCATCAGTTTGGGTCCATTGTGTCCATTGTTGTTGGGATTTCCAAAATGTTGAACCTGCAAATACAAAAGATATGCCGCTGTTCACAGCTCAGTGATCCGCTTTATTAGAACCACCCGGATCTATATGTAAATCTCAGGAGTTTGTTAAGCTCAATGTCGGTCAGATCCTCCAGCTCCTCAAAAAAGTAGGTGCCAAGAATCTTAAAACTCTTAGTACTAAGGGCAGGGCATTCACATAATAGGTGGCGAATAGATTTTGTCTCTTCGACGTCTCTACAGCTCCTGCAGTAATCGTTGTGCGCTATGCCCAGCCGCTCCGCGTGTAGGCCCACCACGCAGTGTCCTGTAAGGACTCCTGTCAGTGTGCGTATGTCTCTGCGGTTCAGCCCGATTATGGCCTTAGATTTCCTTTTGTTTACCGCTGGCCAAAGCTCCCTCGAGTGTCTGCATGTTTCAAGGCTGGTCCAACGTAGGTTTGTTCTACTCATGGATTCAGCGTCGATTTTCCGTGACAGTGTACTGAGCGGAATTTGTATAGATTTCAGAGCCAGAGATGCATCCATCTCCGATCCGCATCTTGCCAGCTTGTCTGCTTCTTCGTTGCCCGAGATGTCCTTGTGCCCCGGTACCCAGCATAGTGTCACCGAGTTTACGGTTGATATCTCGTCTAGGTGTTTTCTGCACTGTAACACCGCTCTCGATTTAACAACTGCTGACTCCATGGCCATTATGGCCGCTTGGCTGTCAGAGTATATGGTGATCTGCTTATCGGCCAGTTTACGCTTCTTCACGCCAGAGTCTCACAGAAGATGCCTGCACCTGTACCCGCATCCATTTTGGATCCGTCGGTATAGATAGCTATTTCGCCTTCTTCCGTGACTGTTCTATTGATCCATTCGCTTCTTTCTGGGATTCTGGTAACGAATCCCCTTTTGAAGGCGAAGGTGTGTGGTAGGTAGTCAGTGGATTTTGTTTCTTTCGAGGCTCTCCATCTTGCCTCGACCGATGCGTGTCCGTAGGGCCTGAAAGACCATAGTCCCGACTCCCTGAGTCTAACGGCCGTTTTAATCGCTATGCTACGGCAGTGTATGTCCAGGGGTGTGAGGTTAAGTATTACCTCCATGGCTTCAGTGGGTGTGGTCCTTAGCGACCCTGTTATCCCAATGCAAGCCGTCCTTTGAATTTTAGTAAGGCTTGAGAGATGGCATTTCTTCTCGGTAGCCCTCCAGCCTCCACCATACAGCTGCGCCATATGTTAGAATGGGTCTTACCACCGCTGTGTACAGCCAGTGTACCACATGTGGTTTGAATCCCCATGTATTGCCGAATGTTCTTCTGCAGGCATATAGTGCCACGTATGCCTTTTCCACCCGGTCCTCTATGTTTTCCTTCCAGTTGAGTTTGGTATCTAGTATAACCCCCAAGTATCTTGCTGTCTTGGATACTTGCAGGTACACTCCATTATCCTTGGTAGTTCAAAGGTCGTTATTGCCATTTTCCTTGTGAACAGCAGAATTTCTGTCTTGGTTGGGTTTACTCCGAGTCCTTTTTCCGCAACCCATTTGCTGAGCAGTAGGAGTGCGTAGCTGAGTCGCTCACTGAGGACTGTGATGAATTTACCCGGGACCAGGATTGCTACATCGTCGGCGTAAGCGCTCACGATGAAGCCTTCCCGCTCTTGTATTTTTAAAAGTTCGTCCATGACTAGGATCCATATGAGCGGAGAGAGGACGCCTCCTTTAACCAAAATGCGCTTCATTGCTGAAGATGATTTTGCGATGAAATTTTTCATTTTCTCCCATCATGTCTAGAGCCCAATTCGAGAACGTAAGTCGCTTTATATGATCAAGTGGCTTTAGTTCTTGCGTCACCTTGATCTTCTGAGGGTGAAGGCTAAGATCCTTATGCAAAATTCGTCATAATGTGGTGATTCTTGAGAACGATTTGGCTGGTTTGCGACGGACGCCTCGACGGCAGCAATATTCTCCAAACTTCGGGCAAAGCGTAGTTTCACTGGCACGGCAACATCAGCAGCGAATATTCTGACTGAATTTTTTTCACTAAACTATGAATTCCTTGTCTACTGGGACGAGAATTACGGAAGAAAATTGGCGTTAACGCTCTTAAAGTAGCGACCACCGACTCAGAATTTCGGTAGTAAGTTTTAATTATTTGTAAACGTTGTTCCTTCGTGTACCATAATGAAAATACTAATTTTACTGAATATTTTGACATTGACAGTTTGGTAATCGGTTTAAGGGTGCGTTAACACTGAAAGTTTGAAGTTGTCAAGTCGCTAATGAAAGACCATTTAGTTACGTACATACTTTATTTTTTATATCTTATTGTATAAACGTTATTAACAAGGAGTTTGAACATTGTGTCTGAAAAGTTCATTGAAGTAATAATAATGTTACTATTCATCATTTCTTCTAACGCTTCGCTAATGATGAATAATAACATTTTATATATATGCTTCAACAGAGCCTAATCCCATACCACGTCGAGTTAATCGGTTCTCGTCACAGATAAATAAGTTGTTCAGGAGGAAAGATCACAATGATATTCCTTGTGTTCGAATCTCCCAGACAGCAGAGAACAGACAGACAATACTGACTGCTGGAATAAGTCCAGAAAGTGTCGCTTCAAACGACGATTTTTTCGTGGTCGAGGACCCACAGGAGAAAGTGGATTTGCTGGGCGCTTGTTTCGAGGCCGTGTATACGGTGAACAATCCTGTTCGCCGTAGCCACGACATTGAGAATAGGGCTCTGGTGAGCCACTTCTATCTGCGCACCGAACTTGAGAATTGGCGATCTGATAATAACGGATTCACCGTGTTCACTGATGAAAACCATGCTAATGCAGTTGTCGCCAATGGCCGAGATGCATCGCACTTGTTCGTGTCGAAGGATGATCTTCTGTGCATCTTCGAGTCGCTAAAGAATAAAAAGTCGGCGGGGATGGATGGTGTCCCAAACGTCGTATTGAGACACCTGCCTTTGGAGGCTGTAGATATTTTCACCATGCTGTTTAACAATGCGCTGAATAATGCACATTATCCGGCGCATTGGAAGGTAGCAGTGGTACACCGTATCCCGAAAAAATGTAAAGATAGGACGAACCCTGCCAATCTCCGGTCAATTAGCTTACTTCCGAATATTAGCAAGGTCTTTGAAAAGGTTGTCAATAGAGCCCTGTTAAAGTGGGTCGAGGACAATAATATAATCCCGGACAACCAGTTTGGTTTCAGGGCGAGGCATGACACTATTCATGCCGCGTCGAAACTAGTTTCCGACATTCAGTGGAATAAATGCACGAACCAATGCACGGGTGCTTGTCTGGTTGATTTTGAGAAGGCTTTCGACACCGTATGGTTAGAGGGACTTTTCTACAAGTTGACCAGGCGGGGGATGCACAAACCTTTGTTATATGTAATCTATAATATGCTTATGGGAAAGAAGTTCGTTGTCAAATGTGGCAACGTAACTTCGAGCAGAGTCTTTGAAATTAAAAACGGTTTACAGCAGGGGGCGGTCAATTCTCCGATCCTGTTTAACATTTACACGAGTGATCTGGTGGGTTCACTCAGATATGCTATAGCGTATATGCCGACGATTTGGTGGCATACAGATCAGGTTCTAAAATCGAGGTCATTAACATTATTTTGCAGCATGACTTAATTTGATTGAATAAGGGATATTGCGACGACTGGAAGTTGAAAATCAACTTTCAGAAGACGGAAACAATCTTGTTCAGAACTCCATTGGCTGGGGCCTCTAGGGATACCAGAAAAAACTGGAAGAAATTGGCCATTATTGGACAAAATGGGCAGCCATTGGCGGTGAGAAGCGTAGTTAGATATCTGGGTATCTGGCTTGATCAGTATCTGTATTTCGATAGACATATAGCTGCTTGTCTTGCTGGGGCCAAGAAGGCTTATGCTCTGACAAGGAGACTGTTTCATAGCAGTCAACTTGACTCCAGAGTGAAGGTCATTTGCTACGTGGCCCTTATAAGGCCGATTATCGCTTATGGTTGTCCATTGTGGTTCAATATAGCGCCTAGCTATATGGAAAAGATTCGGGTTTTGGAGAGACAATGTCTTAGGACCTGTCTCCGGTTGTTCCGAACGCCTGAATCCAACTAAAGGGTGATTTTTTTAAGGTTAGGATTTTCATGCATTAGTATTTGACAGATCACGCGGGATTTCAGACATGGTGTCAAAGAAAAAGATGCTCAGTATGCTTTGACATTTCATCATGAATAGACTTACTAACGAGCAACGCTTGCAAATCATAGAATTTTATTACCAAAATCAGTGTTCGGTTCGAAATGTGTTTCGCGCTTTACTTCCGATTTATGGTCTACATAATCGACCAAGTGAGCAAACAATTAATGCGATTGTGACCAAGTTTCGCACTCAGTTTACTTTATTGGACATTAAACCAACCACACGAATGCGTACAGTGCGTACAGAAGAGAATATTGCGTCTGTTTCTGAGAGTGTTGCTGAAGACCGTGAAATGTCGATTCGTCGCCGTTCGCAGCAATTGGGTTTGTGTTATTCGACCACATAGAAGATTTTACGCAAAGATCTTGGTGTAAAACCGTATAAAATACAGCTCGTGCAAGAACTGAAGCCGAACGATCTGCCACAACGTCGAATTTTCAGTGAATGGGCCCTAGAAAAGTTGGCAGAAAATCCGCTTTTTTATCGACAAATTTTGTTCAGCGCTGAGGCTCATTTCTGGTTGAATGGCTACGTAAATAAGCACAATTGCCGCATTTGGAGTGAAGAGCAACCAGAAGCCGTTCAAGAACTGCCCATGCATCCCAAAAAATGCACTGTTTGGTGTGGTTTGTACGCTGGTGGAATCATTGGACCGTATTTTTTCAAAGATGCTGTTGGACGCAACGTTACGGTGAATGGCGATCGCTATCGTTCAATGCTAACAAACTTTTTGTTGCCAAAAATGGAAGAACTGAACTTGGTTGACATGTGGTTTCAACAAGATGGCGCTACATGCCACACAGCTCGCGATTCTATGGCCATTTTGAGGGAAAACTTCGGAGAACAATTCATCTCAAGGAATGGACCGGTAAGTTGGCCACCAAGATCATGCGATTTGACGCCTTTAGACTATTTTTTGTGGGGCTACGTCAAGTCTAAAGTCTACACAAATAAGCCAGCAACTATTCCAGCTTTGGAAGACAACATTTCCGAAGAAATTCGGGCTATTCCGGCCGAAATGCTCGAAAAAGTTACCCAAAATTGGACTTTCCGAATGGACCACCTAAGACGCAGCCGCGGTCAACATTTAAATGAAATATCTTCAAAAAGTAAATGTCATGGACCAATCTAACGTTTCAAATAAAGAATCGATGAGATTTTGCAAATTTTATGCGTTTTTTTTTTAAAAAAGTTCTCAAGCTCTTAAAAAATCACCCTTTATATAAAATACTATCCCAACAAGGTCCTATACGATGGGGCTCAGTTGAATAGGATACAATTTCCTTATTAAGGTGACTCGAAGGCACGTTGCAAGGGCGATGGCCAGCGACAATAGCCTTATCTTTGGGGCTTACTACCCCAATGAAATGTACATAGAGAGTACGCTCCGGTCTGGCTTTATCCCGCCGGAGGCATTTATCCATATTGATGCAAAAGGGCTGTTACAGACGAGGGATGGTATCCCGGTATTATACCACCGCTACCGCAGCGCGAGAGATAAGCGGCTCATCCGCGGCGAGGGCATCGCCAATGCTCATGAGCTCCTCCGTTTTAGTACCGCAATATCGGAAAGGGATCAATTCGACACGGAAAAGCAATTCGCCGAGTTTTGGTGGCTTGTTGAGGGGGGAGGGGTCAACATGCCATCCCAGGACGGTGCGTTACTCTAGGTAACATCCTTTTAGCTTATAAGTTAGATTAAGTTAGCTAGGGCGTTTTTGGGAGAGGCCGGGCTCGCCAACGTGTGGTGGTGCTTCCGGGAGTTGACTGACGCTGTAAGGCCTCAGTCGGCTCACGGCGGCGCGTGTGCACGTTGACGACTGCCAGGCACCCGGAAAGCAATTAGGATTTTGACCACTTGTTGCGCAAGGCAACGAGTGTTCAGAATCCTAATTATAGTTAGAATATGTTAGGTAGTTTAAGTAAGTAGAATAGGTAGTTTGTAATTTGTTTTATATAAAAATATAAAATTTAAATAATGATGCCGAGTTTTATTTAATTTTCTCGAGGAACACATATGTAAGATTAGTTCGTAAAATAGTTTTTAGGCCGAAAGGCAATAATTATAAGATATAGTTAAGTTTAGGGCGTCCGCATAAGGATCAATAATCTAGAATAAGTATCCTGTTAATTTTAAGTTAGATTTAATCATTTTTGTCTAGTATGTAAGTTGATATAAGCTAATAATTAATAAAAATGAATTTAAAAGTAAAGTAAAGTAATCGGTTCTCGTCAGATCACCGCAATTAAACGACGTTGGGCGCGGTAAGTACGTAGATGGGGGACCGTTTAAGAACAACCGCGTGTCGTTGGCCAGTCCCATCTACAGAGTTGAGGTAGAACTTAAATTATTTCTTATTAGTGATGCATAAAAAAAACTATTTTTTTATTTATTTTTTTCTTTTATTCTTTTATTCTTTATTAAACCCGAAGTGGCAGCGATTCCGCCTCCTTAATAATACTGATTGACATTGCTTAAAATCTAAACCTTAAATAGCTAATTACTGCAGACACAAGCACTTTTACTCGTTCCCACATTTCGTCACGTACGTGATGGAATGCAACTGGTAATTCTATACTCCAGACGCGTTGTCAGCAGGAATCAATGGGATGAATGCACGAGTTATGTTTCTTCAACGTATTTGTCGTTAACTCTTCCACCCTTAGTTTCGAGCGTCCTCGTTCGACGACCTCACATGCTTTGCAATATCTTCAATTCCAATTATTATAGGTCTTGTTCTTTCAACTGGTATTGGTGCTGATATGACTCCATCCTCCTTGTTGCTGATTTTGTTTCTTAATTTACCAAATAGCTTGTAGGCGAATATTAATACTATTGATATTAGGCAAAAGGTTGTTATTGAGCTCGTTGTAATATGGATGAAATTTTCTTTTTCCAGTTGCTCTATTTTCGAAGTTCCGTTGGAATATAGGTTTTTTAGCCTTTTGAGTGATAAGAATTCTTCGTTTGCATCCAATAGTGATGCTGGTTGAAGAATTGCTGGCATCGGTTGATACTGGATTGATTCTTTGTTCATTATTTTCCTGTCTTCTATTGAAATTGAAGTGTTTACGTGGCGTATGATGAATGTTCCGTTGAGTTCTATCGTCTCGTTATTGATTACCGCAGGACCGTTGAATTGGTTTAGCAGAAGTATACCGGTTGATATCTCCTCTACCGATGGAATATGGTCGTTATTAATTGTTTTGCAGTTTGGTGTCATGCTTTTGAGTAGATTCGGAATGCAGTTAGAAGTGCTTATATCTATTAGATTATCTCTATTACATATTTCTAATTCGTTATATCTCTTACAATCTTTCTTTATTCCAAAAATATTTTCTTTACATTGTAGTATTTTTTCAAAAGGAATTTTATTAACAATATTATTTTTTTTTATAGATTTTAGTATGAAAACGCTACAAGATTCACTTTCGCTTGTAGGTAAAGTTACAATATAGATAATGTTTTTATTATTTGATGCTATTTTCACAGTTGCGAATTCAAGAGCTTCGTCAATATTTATATAAGGGATATTTCCGTTGTTCATGATTTTTTCTGTTATATTGATTTCATTATTACTTAAAATATACGAGTTTACAATGTTGGCCTTGGCCCAATGTATCGCGTAAGCTATATTTATTATTTCTTCTTTTATTAGTTCTAGTTTATATTTAATTTTCGTAACAATATCAGTTCCTATATTTTCTTTAAGAGTTTTAAGTATATTGTTAGTAACATTAGTGATTTCGTTTATTTTTTCGAGAGTGACTCTGTTAATTACAACTTGATTATTGTTGTTTACTAATACATTGTTCATTTTGTTTGTTAATATTTCGAAGTCGCTGTGGTCTGGATTTCCAGCGATCCATTTCCAGGCGCTTCCTATAAAGTCTAATGATCTCTTAGATCTTACATTAATTTTAAGTCTTTTTAAATGATTTTTAATCCTGTCTATTTCGAAGGGAAGGATGGGGAATAAGGGATGATTAGGTTTGACGCTTGTGGAAACAAGTATTTCCAGTTGCGTGATGAAGTCTTCATACATTCCGATATCGATGATGTGAATTATTTTGAAATTGCCATTTTGTATTTTTGCGCTTCCTGTCCTTATTTTTATAAGTTGGGAATTTGTGTAGTCTAATATTTGGACATTTGCATGTGTAGTACAAAGGTGTACGAATAACCTGAAGGGAAGGAGAGGAAATTAATTCTTAATTAAACTTTTGTGTATGGTCTTTCCTGATCTTGTAATGATAGTTGAATTTTTATTTTATTTTACTATTTCTTTTCTATATTTGGGAGATAGTTTATTTCCTAATCTTTTGTTAATCTTAACGTAAATAATTTCTCCAACAGAAAAGTTTCTAACAGGGGTTTTCTTTTTATTATGGTATTCTAAATCGGAGTCTTGTTTTTCTTTAATTTTGTGTGACGTTTTTCCTCATTCTATTTCAAGCTGTTCAGGATTATTTGCTAGATTTCTTGCGAAGAATATCTCAATGGGTTTTCTGCCTGTAGTCGAGTGTATGGAATTATTATATTCGAATATTGACTTGTCAAGTAGTTCTGGGAACGTGAGGTGTGGATTTTGGGACTTCAAACATCGTATTACCTCGGAAAGTGTCGAGTGGAAACGTTCAACTTGTCCGTTCGCGGCACTCGTGTATGGAGGTGTTTTAAATACTATTATGTTGAAAAAGTTTTCTATCATAAAGAGAACTGAATTCGAGTTTAGAGATTTTTCGTTATCTACGACTATAGTTTGTGGAACACCAAAAGAGAGTATTAGTTCCCTTAGAGGCTGTTTGATATCTTCAGCGGATCTTGATTTTAGGATTCTTACTAGAGCGTATTTTGAAAACTTATCGATGGCTGTCAGGATAACTCGTTTATTTGTGAAGTAGATGTCTATGTGTAATATTTGTCCAGGGTATGTAGGTATAGGGGTTGCTTGGATCATGGGTTTAGAGGGATGTCTGTCGTATTTATGTTCTTTACATATTGTACAGTCTTTTGCTACTTTTTCGACTTTACGACGCATTTGAGGGAAATAGAATTTGGTTAGAATCTGTAATTTGTTTTCTTTACTATTTCTATGGGCACGATTATGTTCTCTGATGATTTCGGATTCTTGTTGTTCTTCATCAACTAAGTCTGTGACCATTTTCCTAGCAAATCTAGTTCTATATTGTTTAAAATGAATGGGATAAATTTCCTGAATTTGTCCCAAGATTCTTTCGCTTGTTTGTAAGCCATTGATGACGGATGGATTTAAATAACGTTTAAGAATATCAATAATTTTTTCATTAGACAATTCTGGTTCTGTTATTGTGTGTCGATGGTATGTGGGGAATATAATTTTGAATTCGTATGAAGCTTCAGTACCTTCTGATAGGATGATCTGATTTTTGAAGACATTTACAGGTTCGTCTGCAAATTGGATGAGGTTTTGTCCTGAACTTTCGTCACTGTGTTGTGTGACAGTTAAAGAGTTGATATTGCTATCAATCGGTGGTCTTGATAGAGCATCAGCCACAACGTTGGTTTTACCGGGTTTATATTTCAACTCATAGTTATACTCTTCGAGTATAGCTTTCCAACGCTTGAGTTTGTTGTTGGTGTTCTTGTTGCTTAATGCATATGTCAATGGTTGGTGGTCGGTGAAGATTTTTACAACGGCTGAACCGTAAAGGTAGTTTCTGAGAGTATTGAGTGACCATATGATGGCCAGCATCTCTTTTTCATTGGTTGCAAAGTTTTCTTCTGATTTTGAAAGAGTTCGAGAGATAAACGTTATAGGTTTGCCATCTTGTTCCAGTACTGCGCCTATAGCGTAGTTAGAAGCATCTGTTGTAAGATGGAACTCTTTTTTGAAGTCTGGAAATTTGAGAATAACATCTTCGGAGATGAGGGAATTTTTTATTTTTTGAAAAGCTTCGAGGGCTTCATTATCAAAGTTAATAATTTTTTTACTAGAGGATTGTTTGGACGTTCGTCCATCTTCCCCTCTGAGAAGGACTGTCAGGGGTTTTGCTAATTTAGCATAGTCCTTGATAAATCTTCGATAAAACCCTGATAGGCCTAGGAAAGATCGTAGGTCTTTAAGTGTTTTTGGACATGGGAACTGGGTTATTGCTTCGACTTTAGTCGGGTTTGTCTTAATTCCTTTTGAAGATATGATGAATCCTAAGAATTCTACGCTGTCTTTAAGGAATTCGCATTTGTCCATCTGAACTTTAAGGTTTGCCTTTTGAAGGGTTTCAAAAATTGTTGATAGGTTATGGAAGTGCGATTCTTCGTCCTTGCTAAAGACAACTATATCGTCTATATAAACGAAACATATCTTGCCTATATGTTCTCGCAGTATGTCATCTAGAGCTCGTTGAAAAATTGATGGTGCATTTTTCAATCCAAATGGAAGTCTAACGAATTCGTACTTTCCATTGCTAATCGAGAATGCTGTCTTCTCGATATCATCTTCGTGAAGTTTAATTTGGTGAAAACCACTTTTCAGATCTAGTACCGAAAAAATTTTGTTCTGTCCAAGTTGGGATAGAACTTCGTTTATTTCGGGGATCGGGTAGCGATCAGGAATTGTTATAGTATTAAGCTTCCTGTAATCGATTACTAATCGATATTTCTTTTCACCGGATGCATCAATTTTTTTGGGTACGACCCATATTGGTGCATTGTACGGGGACCGTGAAGGTCTAATTATACCATCTTTTAGCAGTTGGTTTATCTGTTTTTGAACTTCATCTTTTAAAGACATCGGATATGGATAGGATCTTGTATAGACCGGTTCATCAGTCAATGTTCTGATTCTACCTTTTACTGTTGTAGCGTATGTTAATTTTTCGTCTGGTTCGGCAAATAAATTAGAGTATGACTCTGTAAGTTTATGAAGTTCGGATTTTTGTAATTGTGACATGTGAGTGTCTCTAATGGTGACGGAGTTGATTGAATTAGAAATTTGTTGTTTGAGTCGAATTTTCAGTTTATTTTTAATGAGCATATAACTTTCTTTAGTAAAAATGACAGCTGACAAGTCTTTAAGGCTGTCGTTGCCTAGAATTCCGTGGAAGGATTTAAGTGTAGGGAGAATGAAAAATTGTATTTGAATGGTATTGATACCGAAAAGATTTATCATAGTATGTTGGCTTACTTCGACTTTACCGCCAACTGAATTTGCAAAAAAGTTTTGTTTGTTGAGAGTTGGATTCTTTACTAAGCTTGTCTGAATGTAATTCTTATTCGATCCTGTATCGACTAAGAATTTTAAGATTTTGCTATCGCTCGTCTTACATTCAAAATACGGTAAGGACGAGCTTGTTAACCTAAAAAATGGATATCTGAATAGTCATTAAGTTGTTCACCGTAGTCGTTTTGATTTTCAACATAGTCTTCTAATGATTCGTCTCCAACATGTATTGTATTCATAGAATTTACAAGCGCATTGTAAGCGTTGATGTCGGATTGGTGAGGGTAGTCATATAGTTCAGTATTGTTTGGAACAGTGCTAATTTGTTCATTATTTTGCTCCAAATTTGGATTTTGTATTGATTCAGGACACTGATTAGGTTTCGTTGAGATATGGAAATTTCTTTGCACTTTAGGTGGGTGTGCTTGCATGGATGGGGATGGAATATTTTGCTCGTTCGGTCTTTTACCGAATAATGGGTTGTGGGGTTTTGGTCTATTTATATAGTTAACCCCTCTTGAGCGCATGCTTTGGTCAATATCCATTGGCACTGGTTGAGGAAATGGTTTTGGGGCAGTTGGTCGAGGTGGGACATATTGTCTTTGTTGTAGAAAAGGGTTTTGTTGAGGGTATTGGTAACGTTGTTGAAATTGCTGGGGGTATTGAGGGTATTGGGAATATTGTGGATAATGAGCCCGTTGTGGGGGATGTTGTGGAATATGTGCTAAATGTGGAAAAAATTGCTGTTGTTGCGTAATATGGGCTGGTTTGCGAGGTGGCAATTCGTTGATTGGTTTTTTGTTATGACCAGTTGGAATGTTAGCATGCTGTGAGCGGAAGCTTTGATTCTCCAGCTTTTGGCATAAATATAAAGCTTGTGGAAGGTCTACGGGTTCTCTGATACCTAATAATCTAGGAAGATCACCTCTAAGGCCTCTTACGAACGTGTCGAGAGCTTTGTCTCGATAGGTTTCCGTTAACAAATGCATGGCATCTGTAGAAATGTTCATACTAGAGATTTTGTTTAGTATCAATGACAGATGTTGGTATACCATTTGATAGTATTGCTCAACGCTATTATTACCCTGTGTAAGAGTTGTCATTTGGTACTCAAGAGTACCTAGGTCCCGTTTGTCAGCATAGTGGGTAGTGAGGCATTTAGACATGCACTCCCAATTTAACGGTGTGCAGTAAGATTCTAAAACTGCGTCTGCATTGCCTATAATTTTGTTTCTTATAGTACTGAGAATGCCGAAGTATTTTGGTGTACCTTTTAGATGGTTATAAATGTTGAGAATCCTCTCAACGCTTTTTCGCCATGAACTATATTCACCAGGGCTTCCTGAGAATTCCCTTAGTGTTCGTACCACATCAGGTACTTTGTCGAGGTCATTTAAATTTCCGGAGAATTGAACATCAATACTTTGTTCAGTGCCTTTATAAAAGTTGGCATGGGGATTTATTATGGATTGGACGATGTTTTTGCATTGAGTGTTGCAAACTCTTGTAACAATATTTGTAATGAATTCCTCTAATTCTGGTGTGGCATGTGGTATATTTTGATTTGAAGTGGATGCGTTTGTATTCGGAGGGGGTAGGGTAAAATTCGGAATTTGAATATTGGGTATAGGGTTAGAAACTGCGGTTTCCGGCATGTTTCTTTTCCTGTATTTACTTTCTTTCTCGGTTTTGGGAATTTTGGAAGGATTTATTAAATCAGGATATTTAAATTTATGTGTTGGTATTATTTATATAGACTTTCAAAGTGTATAAAATAATGATTAATAATAGAGTAAGAAGAAATAAAAATGTTATTGATTACGTTTTTTTTTAAAAAAAAAAAAAAAAAAAAAAAAAAAATATGCAATAAAAATTTAGTCAAATAACTTGAATCAAACAATTTTAAATTAAAACTTAAGTACTTTTAGTTAAATTTCATTTAATCTAATTCTTTTACTTAATTTAATTCTTACAGTAGATTTATTATCAGGTACATCCCACGCTGGTAAAGGTTTTTGGGTCCTCTTTGCTGTCCGCTACTGGGGAAAACACTTTCACACTCCCTCGTGGTTCAGTCTTTCTCTAGATCGACTGTTTTGTGAGTTTTTTTACTAAGTTTCACTCGCGGCGAACTATTTTAGGTCGGCTTACGTTTATGAACACGTGGCGAACTTCTTGAGGTCGACTTATACACTTTTACTTAGCAAAACACGTTGGGCGCCACTTAAATTATTTCTTATTAGTGATGCATAAAAAAAACTATTTTTTTATTTATTTTTTTCTTTTATTCTTTTATTCTTTATTAAACCCGAACTGGCAGCGATTCCGCCTCCTTAATAATACTGATTGACATTGCTTAAAATCTAAACCTTAAATAGCTAATTAAATAGCAGACACAAGCACTTTTACTCGTTCCCACATTTCGTCACGTACGTGATGGAATGCAACTGGTAATTCTATACTCCAGACGCGTTGTCAGCAGGAATCAATGGGATGAATGCACGAGTTATGTTTCTTCAACGTATTTGTCGTTAACTTAGATAATACATACGTGGTATCACAATGGACCTAAATTGGTCTAAGTGTGTCGACTTCTACCGACAGCCACCTAAACCTAACCTAACCTAAACCCTTGGTGTTTTTTTACCGGGATAGGTATGTCTTAGCACCGCTCTAAGATGAATCAAATAACTATATACATATAATAACACAGTCACATGTTTAAAAACAGGCAAACATCTTGACCAAATCTGTGGTCAAGGCTTCCTTAAAGAAGCTGACATTAAGGAATTATGTTCGTACTGTAACGCCAAGCTTACGAACAACAAGCTACATCTTGCCAGAAACGAAAACAAGAAATGCTTTTATCACTAAAACAGTAACCCAAAATAGAATCAGGAAATATGCACTGGTTCGACTAGGAAAATCGATGTGGCTTAATATGAATAAAAACTCATTTGAATGCATAAAATGTCTGTGTTATTTGTTCAAAATACTCCCCTATTTTAGCTTCTGTTCTAGCTTTGAACATTTCTCTGCGGTAACGCTGCGACATTTAACCTAAGCCAACTTAAGAAATCAAATTTCAAATTTGATTCATAGAATAGCATTGTAAAGGAATTGAGTGCCTATCGAATTGTGTCAAATGAACAGAGCATAAAAGCAATACAACAATCTACGGTGTAATATTGCAAACCTAAGCAATACTGACCCATCGCAGCGTGAGGTCGCCAAGTAGGACACATGTTGCATTTCCTATGAAATATACTGTGACAAGGGTACTAGTCATTATGCGTGGCTGACCTGGAAACTAATGTCGATCGGAGCAACAAGGTGGCGAAGCCGATGAACAGAGCGCAGTTGAAAAAGGTACTTCCAGACGCAAAGTCAAAGAGGGTGTTTTCATTTATTAAGTTCGTCCGACAATTACTTACTTACTTAGGGTGGCACTGCAGTCCGGGGTGGACCTAGGCCTCAACCAACAAGTGTCTCCAGCCAGCACGATCTTTGACCAGCTGTCTCCAGTTTTGCACGCTAAGTTGGTTAAGGTCCCCTCCACTTGCGTACGCCACCTCAGTCGCGGTCTTTCTATACTGCGCCGTCCCTTGGCTGTGGATTCGAAGATCTTCAGGGCCGGAGCATTCACGTTCATTCGCTCTACATGACCCAGCCACCTCAGTCGTCGGACCTTCACTCTTCTGGCCAAGTCGATGTCGCTGTACAGCCCGTACAGTTCGTCGTTATATCTCCTCCTCCATTCACCGTCTATGCAGACGGGACCAATTATCCGAAGAATTTTCCCCTCAAAACAACCAAGAGTGACCTCATCCGCTTTTGCTAGAGTCCATGCCTCAGCACCATAAAGAAGGACAGGGATTATTAAGGTCTTATAAAGGGCCACTTTAGTTATTCGAGAGAGGGCTTTGCTACTCAATTGCTTTCTTAGCCCAAAGAAACAGCGATTGGCAAGAGTTACTCTTCGTTTAATCTCAGCGCTGGTGTCATTGCCTGAGTTCATTGCGGAGCCTAGGTAGACAAAGTCCTGAACCACCTCAAAGTTATATCTGTCTATGCTGACATTCTGTCCGAGACGTCGGTGTTGGGTGTCCGTTCTTGTTGACAGCATATACTTTGTCTTGCCCTCATTGATCGCCAAACCCATCTTCGCCGCCTCCGTCTCAATCAATACTTACGAACGCGCCAATGACATCCCGCTGCCTTCTGCCGATTATGTCGATGTCGTCGGCGTAGGCGACTAGATGGACGGACTTTTGAAAGATAGTGCCTCTGGTGTTAGCATTTGAGTTTTGCACTATTCTTTCAAGAACGATGTTGAGGAAGTCACTTGACAGCGCATCACCTTGTCTAAATCCTTCTTTGACATCGAAGGTCTCGGTGAGTTCTTTACCGACCTTGATGGAGCAGTGTGCATTCTCCATCGTCATCCTGCACAAACGGACGAGTTTGGCAGCGATGCCAAAACTAGACATTGCTCTGTATAGCTCGTCTCTATAAATGCTGTCATAGGCGGCCTTAAAATCGATCAAAAGGTGGTGGGTATCGATTTGGACTTCCTGGGTTTTCTCCTAGATCTGCCGCAGTATGAATATTTGGTCGATGGTAGTCTTTCCTAGCCTGAAGCCACACTGATAGGGACCAATCAGGTTGTTGACGAAAGGCTTCAGGCGTTCACACAGCACGGCAGATAAGATCTTGTAGGCGATGTTAAGAAGACTAAAACCTCTGTAGTTGGCGCAGTTCAGAGTGTCTCCTTTGTTGAGTATCGGCCAAACAATGCTGAGGTTCCAATCATCGGGCATACTTTCCTCCGACCATATTTTACAGATGAGTTGGTGCATACTCCTAAACAAGTCATCGCCTGCCGCCTTGAATAGCTCGGCGGTTAGGCCATCTGCTCCAGCGGCTTTGTTTGACTTAAGCTTAGAAATGGATATTTTCACTTCGTCCAGTTCGGGTGGACGGAATTGTTGATCTTCATCGCCCAGGTTGAATGGTGCATTCTGCCTGACAGCGGGATTTAGTTCGTCATCGCCGTTAAACAGCCTGTAGAAGTAGTTTTTCCATATCCTTCGACCGACACGCTACAATTTTATCTGTGGTTATAAGTTCATCTTTCCGAAACAAAAAAATAATAATAAGGAGATTGTTTACCCACCTTGTCCAGTCTAAGGATGGCGACAAAATAATCGCTCGTCATAATCACCGCCTTATCTTGCAAATAAATAAATACACCAATGATTTAATGTTAAGATTTTGTTATCTTTTCTTTATTTTTCATTTCATATTTCACTATTTTTTTTTTATTTTTTTTTTTGCTGAGTCTAATTTTTTTTTTGTATATAATTATAATTACAATAGTATAACAAAAGAAAACAATGTCATATACTTTATTTATACATAAATACCTTTTTCACTTTATAAATATTTTACACCTTTTTGGTTTTTGCTTTATTAAATTGTTTATCCTATATAAATGTGTTTTCCTTTTTATAAGTAAAATCAATTTAATATTTTTTGGTTTTCATCTTCTTCACTATATGACTACATGACAAATGCTATACTTAGTGATTAGTTTTCTTTTATCATTTTATAATTGCTTAAACAAAATAGATGAAATTTTTACAATGAACAGTTACATTATTAAATTCTGGTTTTGGATATTTTGTGTTTTTTTTATTATTCAAAAATAGTTTTATTTATAATTTACAATATTTATTTATAAAAAAATGAATAAACAAAATATTTAAGTACTTTTCTAGATACATTTTTGTTAAGTTTATTTTCTTCTTTTTAAATATATTACACTAAAAATTGTATTGATTGAGTTTTCCGGTTTTCTTTGATGCAAATTTATTTTATATATTTATGTACTATTTAGAAATATTATCCTGTTTATGTTACAAAGTATTTTTTACTTCTTCTTTTTCTATAAGTATGTATGTAGGATGTTGGTGTAGATATTTAAAAGTGTGTTTTTGCTTTGATTAAATTTTATGAAAGTGATAGGTAGATATTTTTGTTTTTGCAGTATTTTGTCTATTTTAATTATATATATATATATGTATATATTTGTGTACTAACATTTAGTTCTTTACATTTTTGTTGTTCTTTGTTTCAAATTTCTAGGTAAAAAGCTCATCATCGTATTTTGGTTTTGTCTATCATAAAGATGGATTGATTTTTAAATAAATAAATTAATTATAAATATGTTATAATTTTTTTTTTAAATAAATATAATAAATAAAATTAAATAAGTATTTTTTTGGTTTAATTTGTTTACTAATTTTCATATTTATTTATTTTTTTATTTGGCGAGTAGTTTTGGTTGAGTATTTCGTATAATTTTTTGTTTCGGTCTAAATATCATTTTATTGTTAGGTTTGTATAAAAAATTGTTAATTAGGTATTTTAGATATTTTTGTTTATTTATTTCATATTTTTGTTCAAAAACGAAAATGCATTGTCGAAGTTTCAGCGGACGTGAATAAACTAATATATTTTGTTGACAATTTATTTAAGAGAATGAAACAATACGTAAAGTGATTAAGTACAATAAAATGTTAACTTTTAATCAAAATAACAAAAGAAAATTGAAACAATGAAGAACCTATTTAACTGAATTCAAAGCTCCGGTCTTCTTGTCCTTTTTAACTAAAGCGTATATTGATGCAGCCTTATAATTGATTGGACCATAGTTATGGAAGTCCATGTCGGCATACTCCAGTTCGTCATCGAAATTCGAAGCTGCCAAGGGCTACGGGGGAAGATCGAATTAAATATTTGTTTTTATATCGCATGAGGTTTGCTTATGACTGCGAAATGTAGATGTTACGGTGTTAGGCATAGGTTAACACGTACTAGAGTTAGTAAGTTGGCACTGAACAGAGTTAGAATTATAATCATTGTTTCTAGATACTCGTAAATGATTTGTTTTAAAACATGCTTGAAGATTTGATGTTGCAATTTTATTAAATTTTAATATATCTGGTGTTCTGTCAGTTTATGTTATGACGGGAATGGAGCGCTTAAACAAGCAAACATATTTGAACTTCTATTCTAGAAGTCAACGAGAACAAAACGAAGTATATCCTTGCTTTCATAAAACAAACATCTGTCCTCCGACTCGATTAAATAACAGGAACGAGGTGGTAAGGGAGATCACCTAAATCGAAATAAACACCAACTCCACAAATTACACCTTAGTGGACATTCGAAGATGAATTACATTAGGAAGCCGTAGCGTTTTCGATAAAGCAAAACAATTCAAAACTCCTTATCCGGAAGACCAAGCTCTACAAAGCACTGAAACTACCAGTTCTGCTTTTTGGCGCCGAGTGCTGGATGATAAGCAGGTGAGGATAGCTTATATTGGGTTCTATCAAAACAAAATTACTCAGTCGGATATTTGGTCCTGTGTGCGAGGAGGTTGCATGAATAAGAAAATACAACTTCGAACTCTATGAGCTGTACCAAAATTTGGATTTAGTCCGAAAAGCTAAAACACGTCGATTTCATTGTCTGGCACAAGACATCGAGCGAATGGACAATAAACGCTCCAGCGAAGAGAATATTCGACCCCCAGGTTCGCGACAATCAGGAGGGCCGAATTCCGTTGGAAAGATAACAACGCTTCGTCTGTGCAACTGCCAGCAGCGTGCCCGGGATCGCGAATGGTGGATGGAAGTCCGCAGTGCCTCAGGCAAAGACTCTCCACGCTTCAGGATACCGTTTAGTAAAGTATGAATTCTGACGTTAACAACAAATAGAGGGTCTGAGGCGTAGACAATCCGAACATTCAGATCACAGTTCAAATATCAAGGAGGTGGCCTCAGACTTTCTTGATTGAAGCTGGGGTCTGCATACATAATGGCAATCAGAGGCAATGGAAGACAAATCTGCAAATCTGTCGAAGTACTTATTGACATTGGACCAAATTTTTCGTGCGATTGAACCGAGTCAATGATATAATGTACCTACATTTGTTTTTTTTAATTTGCATTTGCAATAAGGACGAAATTTGAACCAAACCTGGTCTAGGGTATACTTTTTTTGTTTACTTTGCATTAATGAGGAGATCTGTGTTTAAATCATCCTCCATTGTAAAGCAGCATCTACATCTGCCTCGACACCTTATTCTGTACGAGTAGTGCACAAAAAAGCTTCTTATTAATGCAGTTATGATTGCCCAAATAATGGATTACTTGTATTTTCAAATAAATAATAGTCATGTAGATACTATTTAAACAACTGTGAATGCGGATATATCCGCTTCAAGCAAAGGTATTGCAAAGCTGTTCAGTCACTAATTGGAGGCTCTGTGACAGCAAGATAAGCAATTATTTTTATTTTATTTATACTCGCAAATAGATTTCAAAAATAAACACAAAGCAATGAATGAAAGCGAATAATCACAAATCCTAAGATTTATACGATGTAAGGTAGTCTGTACTGGACAAGTGAAACTCTTATGGGGAATGGCTACCTTGTAGTCGTAGATGTCTGTAATCAATGAATAATTAGTACTCGTGAATAAATTGGGTAGCTAAAAAAGATTGGCCACAGACGGAAATGTCTTGGTACACATTTTTCTTTGAATTTTGAATAACTTCACTCGGCGAATAAATTGTATTCATGAATATTTTTTTTAAATTTCATGGAAATTAGAGTGCGCCGAAATTCACGCAAGATGTACCTACGAGTAATTTTGATAGAAAACATGGTTTTTAATTAAAAATCTTAATATGTTCATTTAATAATAAAGTACACAGTATAGGGTTATGTATGGAATAGCATATCGGTGAAATGGCCTCCACGCTTTTGCTGGCATATACGAACTCTTTTGTCGAAATGTTCCAAGACCAATTTGCATAACTGTGGCTGAATTTGGATGATACTGTGGTCAATTTGATCCTTCAAGGCGTGGGTAATCGGCTTATTGGCATAAGCCATAGAATTAAACAAACTCGTGAATCGCATTGTCTGGAGGGCCAATTCTAATCACCAAAATGGGAAATTACACGACCAGGAAATGACTCATGCAGTAATTGAATACTTTCTCGGGCTGGTTGGTTTGTGGCACCGTCTTGAAGAAACCACATTTCGTCCGTATCCATATCTTGCAATTAAGGCACAAAAAACTGGATTATCAAGTCGCGATAGCAAGCACCATTAACTGAGCGGCCGCAATTTCCAAGACTGGCCCGTTTATGCTTCATGCGTAAATTCTGTCCCAAGCACTGGCTCGTTTTCGATGATTGATCGACAATCACTCGTGGATTTTGTGAAACCCAATTTGACAATTCTCATGATTAACAAAGCCATCAAGATGAAAATAAGCCTCATAGCTGAAGATGATTTTGTCTGAAAAATTGCGAACTGTAGCTTCCAAACCTTCAAAATTATTTTAAATATTGCTCAGCAATGAAAACGCATTGTTCTCTCGGCAAACGCTCCATTATCAATAACTCGAAATTGTCAGCTGTTATGCAGTTTTTTTTTTTCGTTGGCAACACTACCGCACAAATGGCGCGAAATTCAAATCTTGCGTGAATTTTTAGACACATTGAGCGCATTCCGCATCCGAAATTTCTTGCCTAACCTACTTAGCCATATCAACCAATCAGCGGCCCAGCCTAAGTTAGGCTGTGGCCTGTGGCATGCGGAATGCGCCAACTTTACATGTATGTAAGAGAGTAGCGATTAGATAGGGAGATAAAAGTGTTTGCCTGGTGTTACATCAGTTACTCCAGGACGCAATTCGCGCAAAGGCTCCGTTTTGATGCCACCACTCAAGTGACCCCGGGTGTCGGTTTGTGCTTAAAATTCAGTCTGTGGAATTGAGGAATTCAATGATATTGCAGAATTTTATATAACTTAATTGTGATAGGTCGTCGAAGAAATTTTAAAGGGTTTCCTTTTCCAATTGGTCTCTGCAACTGCGGCAGTGTGGGTTGAATGGGATGCCCAAACTTGGCAGAGTGAGTGCCGACAGGCCAATGTTCAGTGCTAGTTGCCACAATTCCGGAAATTTCCTGTAGGGTTCTGTTTGTTAGATCGTGAGTTCTTTTTGCATCGAAGCAGGACCATATCTTTCTGGATATGACACAGCTACTTAGGCTGCTCCATCTGGAGTTAGCCCTTGAAAGGGTGTACTGGGATATTTTTTCTTTGACAGAGAAACTGTCCCTGCAGGGAGCTGTCAAGGGTAGAGCTGCGCCTTGCCAGCGCATCAACTTTTTCATTCCCATCTATGTTACTATGGCCGACGTACCAACGACCATACCACGTCGAGTTAATAGGTTCTCGTCAGATCACCGTAATTAAACGACGTTGGGCGCGTAGATGGGGGACCAGTCCCATCTACAGAGTTGAGGTAGATAATATACGTGGTATCACAATGGACCTAAAGTGTGTCGGCTTCTGCCGACAGCCACATAAACCTAACCTAACCTGCTATGGCCAGGAACTCAGAGGAGAGTGATGTTGAAGTGGCCGCTAAGACAAGTCATTGCGTGTTAACACTGTTCGACTAATTTGACTGATATTGTGTGCGAGTCGAGAGCTTTTATATCTGCTTGGCTATCAATAAAGATAGCAACATCTCTCTTGGTTATGGGGAAATGGGTGAGTATCCTACAAGCCTTCCTGATCGCTAGTATTTTAGCCTGGAACACACCAGAGGAATCTGGGAGTCGCAATGATTTGGATATGTTCAGTTCCACTGAGAAGACACCCGCGCCGACTCCGCATTCCATTTTCAAAGCGCATCGGTACAAATCGATAGCTGGTGGTTCATTGGGAACCCTTCATTTTTCTATTTCATGCTGGATCGGAAATAGACTTGAACGGCTTTTTTTATTTGTACTCGTTTTTTAAATATCTTCTCTCAAAAAAAGCGAATACTATACAAGCGCCCAGAGATGCTTTCAGATAAATGTTTCTTCTACTCGTCGATTGTTGTAAAGGGTATTCTTCCGGGAAGATGTCTTTCGGAAGCGTGTTCCAAAATCTATTTGGTCTGTAATAAAAAAAGTAAACAGTATCTGGTATATGTAAATACGTCTTAAAGATTGGCAAGTGCATGTCAGATGGTGAGCATCAGTTGCCTATCTAGTAAGAGAAGCAATGATTCCTTTCTAGGATTTGTTGCGTCGAACTCCTCCTCATGACATCTACATCTGCATCTGCTAGTACATGTGTGCTTGTTAAAGGAATGAATATTTCTGTCATCAGAACATTACATATCCACAAGTGAGTGTATCTAGATTTTTAAGCAGTGCTTCATGCGCATATCTTTCAGAATGTGTTTACTCGACTTTTCTCCGCTATGTGTGATTACCAGTGCCAGTGACTATTTTTTCCCCATGAATATTATTCAATGATTTTATTAAATTCATTTACACAGTGACTTATTCGTACACACAAATACTGTGCGAGAAATAAATAGTATAACTACAGATACCTACTTCTCTTAACGATTACTTTTGTTGTACAATTTCTTTGTGTCCCAAATAGTCTGCGGTAATATAGACACGGTTTCTAGATTGCATGTTCATTATGCAATCAACCCTGGATGTCTCTCATCGACCTGTTAGTAAAGCACTATCTAATGAATTAGTTCACATGATGACACGAAAAGCGTTAGTCAATGGGGTTAGATTAAATTTTAGTTTTCAGGAAATCATTCTGTCGTATTTTGCTGGCGGCATTATGATGATAAAAATAAATAAATGAGCGCAACTACAAAGCCTAAGACAATGCACAGTGCATGATATATACAAACGAAAAAATATTAAATGATATAAATTAAAAAATCAAGAATTTGATATTGTTTTGAGAGGTTTTTTTTGTATAAAAATTCAATATACCACCATCATCGAAATACGACAGAAAATATTCTCTTTAAACGGCATTTTCCAAAAACAATAAAACAACAACGAGTAACACTCGGCTATATAGTAAGACGGAAATTTAGTTTACCTTAACTTTAACAACACACATTTAACGTTGACTAGAATGAAACAGAATTTTAAGGACTAAAAAAGAAAATCTTTGTGTTTTTTTTGTAGTTGTCACATTTCAGGAAGGATATGTTTGGTTTTACTTTTAGAAAATGTAGGTATTACTGCCTTTGTAGATGTCCTCAAAATCAGATAAATGCTATAAATAAAGAGAAAATAATTAAGATACATAATTTTGTGGGAACAAAGTAAAAGGAGTCAAAGGCAAAGACAAGCGCAGAGAAGGAGAGTGTACTTTCATGTCACTTTTTCTTGAATTTAAGGAATTTTATATTAAACAATTTCTTTTTCGTAGTCATACCAGCAATTTGTGCAGCATTAGTGTTATAGCAAAACCTTACAATGACTACATGGCTATTGATTTAACTGTTGATACTTGTATACAGAGGTATAGCTTTTGGAGCATCACCAGGACGACAGTCAACGAGACGAAGTGGTAGTTTAACGGTACCACGTGTGTTGGCAGTAGAGCGCGTTAAATGGATCGGAAGACAGTAAATTACCTAAAAAAAGATTGTTTTTTTTCCGTAAAATGTATGTTGCAAAGGATGTAAGAAGAACTAGAGCGGTATGGAGTTCTAGCCGAAGGGCAGGAAATGTCGGAAGTACGAGTGCGAATGCTTGAGTCAAAAGTCAGGAGATGGGAGATGATTGTGACTGTTTGTTGCTAGGGTGACTCCTCGCTTAATGGGGACATATGTATCTTTGGTACTGGTAATTATGAAATGGTTGACTGTCGCCTGAAGTTTTATCGGTGTCATGGGGGTAGTAATAAGGTGTAGGTGTTCAATGTGATTCCTTCGAGCAATCCCACGAATGTACTCGGTGACTACTTTTTATTCTCAATTTTCGTGCAGAGGACGCGACAGTAGAAAAAATCAGTTCTTCTCTTCTCAACTCAATTCCGTGTGATTTGCCCAATAAATCCTTTATCGAATTTGTAGTTGGCACTGTTTATTTATTCTCATTTAAACGTTATATTTCGTATCATGATTCTTTAATTCGTCAAAATCGCCCATTTATTTTTGAATAGATAGAGCCGCTAGGATCTTAAAGTTTAAGTGCGCTTGCAACTCAATGGGTTTACATGAGTGTAGATCGCCGGTGTCAAGGCTGATTAAGCCACAACTCAAAACAGCAGCATGTACATACGTCTAACGTGTCGGAATCGGCACCTCAAAGACGACGTGATCTAAAACCGGGAAGCCCGACGACACCGGCGAATCTCATAGACGTACCAGTAGAATAACAGTGAAGTAGAAGGGTCATAATACCTTTAACTTAATTTGCCAAGCAATCGTTTGCATCATTCTCAGAGAGTTTGCAGAGCTCAAAACTGAACTTTTCGTTTTTTTCAAATGGACTCACTAGAGCCAACATTTCCAAAAATATTCGTCCCGGCGCAGGTTCAGCAGGATCATTCTCAGAGTGATCGCAGAGCTCAAAAGTGAATTTTTTGGATGTTTAGGCCTTTATTATGAATATCGAAGCGAACGTTGGAATCACTACGAGCTAACATCTAAAAGCAGGCTCAGCAGGGCAAACATCTCCAAAAATGTTCGTCATTTTGAAAAAGCGACTAAGACAAAACTTTATTGGTTCGTTATATTGCATTATCCAGGTCTTTCGGTAAGCCTTAACTCAATAAACTTGCTAACCCATAGTCATCAAGCTTATGAGATTTAAAAGAGAGAGAGGCAAGAGGCTTTGTTATATAAAAGGATTCCTCCGGAAGAAAATCCACTATTGATGGTATAAGCGCTGTTATTTCCTACATCTACCTGATTGGAACCAAAAGAACAATTGAATCGCAAGGCAAGTATACAGTCAGATTGAGAAGGCGGTTCTCTCCATTATATTTGGTATAACCAGTATTTGTTTGAAGGTGAATTCGAGCTGATAACTGATCATCAGGAACTAGTTTCTAGTTACCATTTTGAGCCTTAATAAGAAACTACTTCGTATGACCACTCAACGACTTCAACGATGTACAACGATGGGTTTCACATAGGTATGCTATCGCATATGTGGAAAAAACTCGAGATGTTAAATTGTCCCGGCGGGATTTGAACCGGGGAACTTTCGATTAGTAGTCCGACACACTAACCACTGAGCCGCATTGCCCAACGAAGCAGCAAGGAAACACAGATTGCCTTTCGCGTTTGCCACTGGATTCCGATGACGAGTTTGACAGGTCCGAAGAATCGCGCCACTAAGTCGAAGTATAATTATATTAAGTGTGCGTGCTAATATTCTTCTCTTCGTCAGTGAAAGTTCACGAGTATTCATCCCGGCGCAGGTTCAGCAAAAAGTTCTAGCCCGTTTACATCAAAGCCATTGGGAAGTGACTTGGATGAAGCGAATGGCCCGGTGATTAAGAAGACTTTTGGGGGACGAAGGTATCTGGATGAAACCAATCCTGGTGTCCAGCGCCGAAATCAAATGAAGATCCAGTCCGAACAACAATGGATGGCAGAACAGGCTCTGTCGCTCTGTTTCGGCAGATGTCTACAGCAGGCGAGTAGTTCAAATTGCAGTTCTCATCGTTTTCCCTTTCCAGGGAAATGCTTACTTTGTATTCACTAAAAGCAATCAGTCAGAAGAGTTTGATGGTTCGGAGGTTTTCAATAACCCGTAATCCAGTCCCTAAAATGTGCAGTTGGACTCCACTGTAGGATCTCATTTATCAACTGCGGATGCTGAAGTAACCGCAGAAGTTCTATCACTATTCAACTCACCAGATGAGCCCATTACTAACCTACTGAGCCCTGACGACTTGGCTAGAAAAGGTTACACAATGGATCAAGATCAGGCACTTCAGCCACTCTACAACCTCAGAGAATGGGTGGAATATAAGCTCCGGATGAAAGAAAAACAGGTGGAAATCACTTAGGTACTACTTGAAACTTCGCGGCAACTATGGCCAACGTATGACCTGAGCAGGAGCAACCAACTACAATGGGACGACAGACAATCACTGTTTAAGGAAGCTTGTCGGTGCCGTAATTGACCATGAGGAACCACATTCTGAAATAAAATCTCAAGGATGACGACATCTGTAGAGGAGTGATGAGGAGATCTATGAGGACACGCCTCACTTTCTCTGTCACTGCCCGAGTCTCTGTCACCTGAGGAACGGAACACTTGGAAGATACCTACTTCTGCCATGACATTGAAGAACTTTCTGATGTCCTACTATCTAATCTTTTGAGGTTTCTAAGGACATCAGGATGGCTGGAAAATGTTGAGTACTGAAAGACCCTACAAAAAGGGCATCACAATAGAACCACAAGGACTTAAGTGCGTTGAACCTGCGTTATGTGTGCCTGCGTCCGCGGCCAGGACTTCTATTGACGATGGGCAGACAGACTACACGAATTCCCCCCGACGGCGGCGTCTCTCTCCCTCAACGGAAAAGACTGCAGGCAAATAACTGGAGTTCTTATGGGCCATTACGCTTTTGCCAAGCATCTTAAGCTGCTAGGCTTAAGCGATACCACTAACTGCTAAGCCTGTGGAGAAATCGTGGCACTGCGGAACATTTCCTCTGTGATTGTCCTGCTTTTGCTCGTATCAGGTGACAGGTATTTGGTGCTGATGTGATGAGTGCTGTAAACCTAAGCTCCTTACTATTAAAGCGCCTCCTTGCCTTTCGTGGAAAAACGAGTAAATATAAATTGTAAAAGTGGTGTGTCTTCCTGGTAGTACAATGGACGTGCTCCAGTGTAGAAAGCCTCGCACCTCGACAGAAAAAGGACCTAACTGCGCTGTAGCTGTACTGCTATATCAACCCTCTAACCTAAGCGCTTGCGGAACCAGCGGGTAAGGTTCGTTCCAAATGAAACGTCGGGGTAAAAGGTGCAACCTGTAAGACCGCAGCAAATATAACTGCACCATTGCCTGTAAGTATCCAATGGCAAGGATTTGTTTTTCCTACCTACTGTCATTTAGAAAATGCGCGAGAATAAGATATTTTCCACGCAAATTATCTGATATATTTGTACTTAGTTATATTGAATTCACTCTGAAATAAATTATAGGAAAAAGCACAGCAACAAACTTTCAAATCGATAAAAAAAAATCGTCCTCTATTGGACCGTCTTAAACTTTCTTCTTACTAACTTTGGAATAAAATCTTCTTACACTTCCTTCAGGCATAAATAGCCACTCTAAAGTTCTAACCCCGAGCCTTTAATATTCTATCATTTTATACTAATTAAAGAAAAAATGCCCCCAATCAAATGGGAATATTTAAATAGAATCCTCCAAAATAAAACTTAAATTTAAATAAATAAATATAAATTTGAATAAATAATAATAAAAAACAAAAACGTACATCATAATCCAAATATTACACACTTTGCCTTGCCTTTTGTTTATCATTCACTATTTTAAATCTTACATTAAAATATAAATACTACTATCTATTATTATTTTCATTTTGTTATTTTTTTTTTACAAAAATTGTTATCCTTAAAAGTTATAATAAATCTATTAACTACAGTTAAGAAATTTTCTCGTTTTTTTATTTTATTTACCCTTTTCATGGTCCAAACTTAACGACCTTATGCACCTACGTACTATTTACAGTACCAAACAGGAAAATAAAAAAACATATTTTTTTAGTTTAACCACGCAAAAAACTTAACAATGAACCAACACTGGAATTAATGTCCTTTTTTTGGTTTTTAAATTCTCTGTTTATATTTTCACTTCGTTGAATTTTCGGGCGGCATATCGTGGGGTATGTCGGCCAGGACTACTGGCCACGCTGAGTATCGTCATGTCTGCATCTTCGTCCTCGTAAAAGATATAATCCGCATTTACATCTATATTTTGGCAGCTGTTCGTCCTTGCAGTGTTTTGTGCAGTGGAATATTGAAGGCAATTAGGATACGCGCCGGAATAGTCTTTTTGTCTATGTGGATGGCTTTGTTGTCGCCGGCGAACCATTTCGCTATCAGAACTAATCGCCAATTCGTCCATGTATGAGACGGTTGAGGGAGCAGGGGGTTTAAGGACATCGGCATAGACGACTTGTTTGCACATTGGAATATCGGACATGGCTACATCATTATCATCCTCTTCATCATCTGATTCGACATCCTCTTCATCATCGTCGTCGTCGTCCTCTTCCTCGTCGTCATCCTCTGAACTGTGATGTTTCGCGCGTTGCTGATGACGATGGATTTGTTTGTTATAACGGCTGCTGTCGTAGGTTTCCACATTTGACATATGTCGCTTAAGGCTGGTTCCACAAATTCGCGGAATCGCACTGCCATCCGGTGCTGTTGGCTTCGCTTTTATTTCTCTAAAGTTCACCGGAATTAATTCATTACTAACTAATCGACTGCTGACACAGGCACTGCTGCTTATGTGACCCACCGGCGAAATTGGCTTAAAGGCGGCATCTTCCCTTAGAAATGGAGGCGCAAGCTGTCTGTGTCCATCAACGACACTGAATCCATTAGCGATGATTCCGTTTCCCAGCTGCTGCTGCTGCTTGAGTCGGTGTCTCGACCTAATTCCGGCCACAGTTTGTGATGGCTGAAAATGGAAACTATGATGCTTACGCAGTGGCAGTCGTACTGGCCGAGTTGTATAGCCAGGATGGTGAAGCTTCTTCGACGCCGTTGATGTTGGCTGCTGTGGCTGATGGCAATAATGTTGATGCGATGAATTATTTAAGGCTGCAGCTAGGCCGCTTCCAGTGCAATTTCTAATGGAATCCATTTCAGAGATTTTTGTTGTTGCTGCGGTCGATGGGTGATGGTTGGAAGATGCAGGTACAGCTGGATCTTCACTGCTCACATCACCATCAGTTACTGATCCGCTGCTAGAGCTGTGTTGTTGTTTTTGATGGGGGTTAATGTTCGTTAGCATTTGTTGCTTATTACTGCCGCCGCCGCCACTGATGCCGTTGTACTGGGGTGATGACTTGATGCTTTGCTGAGAATATTGCGTGGACGCGGACGAGGGGGTTCGATGAGTCCGCTTGGATTGGCTGTGGTTACTGGCACTGGTACTTCCGGCACTACTGGCACACCCGGATGATGATGATGTGGAATGGTTTGTTGCTAAAAATGGATTAGTGGTAGTATTTGGTGCACGCTGTAAGTAGAAGCGGTGTTTTTTTTGTGTGTGTTCAGAGGTAAGATTTGGGAGTTCGGATAGGGTTCAAATTAAACCAAATGCCATAGAATTGAACAAGGGGAAGAAAAATAAAGAAAAAAAAATATATTAATCGGGCTGGTTAGATAAGGGTTTTATTTTCATAAAGAATTAAAATAAAATAATTGTTTTCCTTTTATTTGGTATTTAGTATCACTTTTAAAATGGAATCGGATGGAGGTGATTTTTTTAAGGGGGTAGTGGGTCTATAACTTAATGCTTTGCGAGGAGTGTGGGTGGTGTCAGAAGGTCTCTCAGTGACTGCGACTTGAAGTTAAGGAGTTGAATGGCCGCATATTGGGAGCTACTTCAATTAAATAAAAATATTACTTCACCTATTTTCGACCGGCGGAGAAGTAGTTAAAGCTCAATTCTATATCGATGATATCGGGTTTCCCTAAGAACGAGGCGCCGTAAAAACTTAAAGTAAGGCATTGCTTAAAGGATAGTTATTAAAATGAGATCTAGTCGCGGGAATATGTTTTCAACGAGGAGTTCCAGAAACCTACGTACAGATGCTAATCGACATGTATGAGGGAGTAAAGACAAGAGTACGATGCCCCGCTGGTGTAACCGAAGAGTTCGCAATCAAAGTCAGTGTTCACCAGCGAAGCGTCTTAGGTCCCTCGATATTTATTACAGTCCTAGATTATCTGCTTCAAGGAAAAGCGACGGACTCTTAAATGCATCACTAATTCTCTGCTGACGATTGAGCCATCATTAGCGTGGATCAAAGTCCCGGCAACGAGCACTTGATGTAGGTGGACGTTTTGCATCGGAATGGGTATCGTATTAGTCGGAAAACACAGAATACTTGTGCTGCCCGTTCTCTGGAAGAGTGATTCCCAAGTGCGAAAAGTTCAAATATCTGGGATCTATGATCAATACCAGAGCAAGCTGTGATGACGACATTAAACATCGCGTTAGCGGAAAAGTCTACCATCCTCTGTGACCCGAAATCCCCGCTAAGCTAAAAGGAAGGCTCTACACCGCAGATTTGCGCATAACGCACACATAGGGATCAAAATGTTGGACAGCGTACAAAAGGTATGAAGGCAAATTAAAGACAGCTGAGATGAAGATGCTTCGCATGACAGCAGGAGTAGCATCCGAGGAAACTTTCTCTGAAAAAAAAATGGAGCGCGACCGGCTCCGTTGCTACTCTCATGTTCAAAGGAGACATCCTATCAACCCAGTCAAAAAGGTAATATTAATCAACGTTCCAATACGAACGCGAAAGAGAGCCAGTCCTAAAAACTTCTGGATCACACACATGCAACAGCACCAGCATATGATTGGACTCAGTAACGAAGTGATTCCAAATAGGGAGATCTGCCGTTATTTTCTGCGGTCGAACCGGCGAACCCCAGACGCGGACCAGTAGGGATGCAGTTAAGTGGGAAGAACCATCAAGGAAGAAGAAGAGTATATCAAATATGGGTGACATAGTTTGCTCCCTATTCCACATATATAGAACAAACGAACTGTGAACAAATTGAGCTGAGAAAATATTTTTCCGGAAACGGAAACGGGACGGAAAAATACACGATTTTAAATTTAACAGCTTAAATTTTGAAATAGTTGAGGTGGTAGATTTAGTGAGACAATCTGTTCCTTATAATATATGCAGTCCAAATTAAGCGCAAATAGTTCAGGTCCATATTCTAATTTAACCGTAATTTTAATTCATTATCGTGAGTAGTCAACTAACATTAAGAAAAAAGTGCCCTTTGTGAGCAGGCGTTTCTGTGGGACTTCTTGAAATCTTATGTTTATCTCGGAATGAGGTCCAAAAATGAATGGTATGACTAAAGCAGTTAACGTTAGCGGAGTTAAGTTAAAAATTCCCGAGATAAAATGGTGGTTGCCTTAGCTAAAAAGTATTCATGTTGGGCTTATCCTGAGACAAAAAAGAAACCGATAAACCGCCTTAATGGTTATATGGGCTAATCTCTATCCCTTTGAAATCTTCTTCTTCCTTAACGGTGAGACTTTGATGATGATTAAATGGATCATAACCCTTCCAGTATACTGCATCACTGGTGGTCCGCCTGTGGGGTTCGCAGGTTCGGCCCCAACGAATATTGACATGACTCCCCGTTTCGGATCACTTAATCACTGAGGCCAATTCAATGCCTGTGTTGTTGCATTTGTATGGTAGAGGAATTCTTAGGCTTGCTTTTTTGCTACGACAAGTTCAGACCTCCATTATTGACTATTGTTTGATGTTCCTTTTATCATCCACGATACCGGTTATATTCAGGCGCATTAACCCACTGACTTTTGCGGGACAGTTTCAAGATGATAAATATGTCGCAAGGCTCACATGAATAATAAAAATTGCGTCGATGTGATTTCTAACCTTAGCCGCTTTTTACGACATGGAAATACCAAGATCAGAGGAAGCCTTCACGTCAAAGAACCTATCTCGAAGAAAATGGAGCGCGGCCGGCTCAGTTGGTACTTTCATCTCCAAAGGAGAGATCCTGTCAAAAGCCAATATCAATCAACATGTTCATACAAAGGCGAAAGAGAGGCAGACCTAGACCTGAAAACTCCTAGCCTCAGTGACGAAGTGATTTAAAATCGGGCCTGACGTTATTTTTTTAGGTCGAACCGGCGAAACCCTTCGGCTGCCCAGTTGGGTGAGAGGGTTTTAATTGGTATAGATCATAACCTCGTCGTTAAAGAGAAACAACGAAGAAGAAGTCGCCTATAACAACAAGCGCTGTTTTTTGGGGGCGCTGCAGTGGTATTTTTAGCACTTCCCTACACAAGCAAATGCAAATAGCTATTAAAAAACATAGGGGCGGGCTACAGTCCGCTTGGGCGAACTGTTGGATACCGTATTCTTATTCCTATCCCTCATAAGTGGGCGTGACAAAAGTCTAAGTATGGTTGAATTGTTAAGAACGCTCTACATATTCTGTTATATAACATTTAAAAGATTTTATCAAACAAAAACGAAGCTTTTGTAAAAAAAACGTTCCGTAGCTCAAACTTTGGATTTTCAAAAAAAAAAAAAAAAAAAATTTTGGGCGTGTCAGTAGGCGGATTTTGAAAATATTTACACATGAGCTTAAAGGGCCTCTAGAGAGTATATATTATTTCAGCTCCCTAGCTCAAATTTTAGTTTTTCAATAAAATTGTTTTATTTTTTTGTGGGCGTGTCAGTGGGCGGATTTTGAAAATTTTATATCCGGAACAGTTTTAGGAGTCATAGATCATATATAAAAAATTTCAGCATTCTAGGTCAAAATTCGATTTTTTCCAAAATTTTGTTTTTTTGAGTTTGTGGGCGTGTCTGTGGGCGGATTTCAAAAATTCGTAAATTTGATTATTTCGGGACCCTAGAGAGTATATGGTTAAAATTTCAGCTCTCTAGGCCCAGTTTAAAGGTCTAATTTTTGCCGACGGACGGACGGACGGACATGGCTAGATCGACATTACTATCGATGCTGATCATAAATAGAGTAACTTTTAGGGGTCTACGAGCAATATTAAGGTATGTTACAAACTATGCGTCAAAATTAATACACCCTTAGAATAGGGTATAATTAATGATTAAAAAATATTTGCTATATTCTCCAATATTGTAGAAACTATAAAACGAGAACGAAAAGCAAGTGACTAGCGATTTAGTCTATCACTTGATTCCTAGAGTTAATTTCTAGGAAGAGAGTCGGCTGTGCCGAAGTTCGTAAAAAAGAAAATCTTCCTTCTGATGTCTGAAACGTGAATCCATCTCCTCCTTAGTTCCACACACCCTCGCAAAGGATTTTGTTAATATAAATTTAAAAAAATATATATATGTAAGCAATATTCAACCAATTAAAGGAATCAACAAGGATGTCCAACATAAATTCTAGTTGCAAGAAGCAAATTAGTAGGGATACGTACCTCCTCTAAACTCTGCAGGGATGTCGAGCACGAACTTTTCGTCCGTTTTTTACATTTTGCCGATGACGCAGTTTTGGCTAAAATCGTTGTGGACGCTTCCTCAGGTGTAGCCGCTTCTTGTTGACTGCCGCTACCACTTCTCACTAAACCGGATACTCCTTGCGGATGTCTGTTGCAACGATTCGTCGTGGAATAAATAGTCTGACTTGACGACACCGACTTCGGATCGGCTAAGGGATCATTTTGTGATAAAGGCGATTCATGCAGAGACGTATGCAGTAGCGTAGATGGCGACGAACTCGTTGAACTGTCAAATGTATTACCAGCGCCGTCCACGACATTCATGTACACCGGAGTGGTTTGCGATTTTGCGCTGCGATTTGTTTGAATTTTTCCCGCCACGAGGATATTTGTTCCACCAGCTCCAACTCTAGGAGCCGGTATCGGTGTCACACATTCATAGGAGCTATTCGAAATTCCCGAATCACTGCGATAAATGCTCAGTCTCTCCGGTTCGATCAAATTGAAGTCATCAACCTTTTTCTGGTGCAGATGTTGGTGATGGCGTGTCGTTGCCTTTTTCTGATTTTGCATCTGTTGCAGTTGGGGCGGATTTGATGGATGTCGCTCCTTCTGCTGCAACAGTGCGACCGGAACATGATGCGTATCCACCTGGCACTCATGTATCTGAATCGATTCGTTAAGATTCTCATAAACAGGCGGCTCATAGAATCTCATTTTCGATTGCATCGTTGTTGCATAGGTTGGTGGTTGTGACGACGACGGCGGTGGCGCTGGCATGCCATCGCCATCACCAGCACCAGCAAAGGATTGGTGTCGCTTGCATTTGCTGCCTCCAATGGCTGTTCCCCCAACACCGGCGGTGAATGCGGCAGTTACTGGCTTAATCGAATTCAAATGGTGATGTGATTTTTTATTACCAGGAAACTTCAACGAATAGAATTTCTTGTCCGTATCCAGGACGGAAGAGTTGTTGCCACCAGAGTGTCCTTTGGAGCGTTTCGTGCGATGCATGCTGCCACCACCACTGCTGCTGTTGTTTGTTCCATTGGGGCACGTTGTTGTCGTGTCGAATTTCTTAAAATCGGTCACCGCCAGGAAGGGATTGTTGCTGCTGCTATTATTATTAATGACCACTGCATTGCCGGTTCCTGTGACACTGCCACTGCCACGTTCCGCCATCGTATACGGATTATCGTGTTCGATGGAGTTCAGTAATTTGGAGTTCGATGTGGAGAACTTTTGCTGCTGCTGCTGGTGATAGTACTCGGTGTAGCTCTTCGGAAAGCAATTGTTCAGATTGTAGGTTATCTGTTGGCCGGGCTGATGGTGGTGCGGATATTGCTGGTGAAAATTATCCGATGATGGTGGCGGTGGTGGTGGAATACCAATACTACCACCATCAAGGATGGCTGCACTGCTGCGCGTGCTTTTGATTGTGTTATTGAGAGATGGATTACAGCTACGATTGTATTGGATGGTGTTGTAGGATTGCTGGAGCTGATGTTGATTTTGGATATTCGAATGATATTGATGATGGGTTAGTTGCTGATTTGTATCATTATTTGTGATTAGTCGTTTGGGACGTGGCGCAACACGTACCACGTTGGTATTGTTATTAAAATTTGTAGGAGTCGTAGTAAACTGTTAAAGGAGGGTTTGTTTTTTTGTGGTTGGGGGAAAAAAGCAGAACAAACAAATATTTTATTAGTTGCGGGTATTTTTGTTGACATTTTTTTATTTTAAAAAAAAGCTAATTACAGGATGGGAAGGTTAATTAATTTGAAGAAAAAAAATTATGCTAGAACACAAAGAGAAATAAAGTGGTCCTTGAAGTGCGATAGAAAATTTTGATTGTTTTTTGTGTGTGAACATTTTTGATTTTTGTATTTTTGTTATTTGCAAAGCTATGCAAAGTTATCAGAATAAAATTATAAAAAGACTGCATAAATGCCGCACTTGTGATAGTTTTAAGTCCCATTCAAAAAAGATCGTCTGTTTGGCTCTGTATTTATTCCATAGAAAAATCAAACCCAATTTCATATCATCCTAGCACTCGCGCATGCTTTCATGATGACTACAACTGTTTATTTCTTAATAGTTTTGTTGACGGAAAAATTATGGGAATAAGAAATGAGTTTGGATAATTTTTATTTCACAAATTATTCGTGAATACAAAGTAATTGCGCTACAACAGGGAAATACACACATTTTCAATCAAGTGGATGCAGAGCATCATTTTATTTTGTTAACGATTATTTGAAATGAATATTTTTAACTATCCGCGAGTTATTTACGAATAAAACATGAGTCAATGTACTCAATTCTCAATTATCCTTTAAAAAGTATTCGTGAATAAAATGTAGTCGCTAGGGAAGTTTGATTGATTGTTTATCGTGCATTATGAGCTTCATAATGATTACTTTTTATTCGCTAGTCGATTTATGAATACGTCTGAGTACATAAATCTTGTCATATGTTACCAATTAAATGTATTAGATCGAAAAATATTCGTAAATACAATGTAATCGGCATGGAAGTGGAAACACTCAATCTATTGATTTTTGTTCAAATCGTACTATGAAGTTGATGATTGATTTTTTTCCACGAATTGAACAACAATTGCGCCTTAGTACATGAATCAGTCATACGTTCAAATTACTTTTGACAGTTTAAAAATATTCGTGAATTCATTATAATCGTTATGAAAATTGAAACGACTTATTCTATTGATATTCATGAACTCAATAATAACTTTATGATTATATGCCTAGTTTTTGCCTGCGAGTACTGAACTGCTTTGTACTCACGAAATATTCACGAACGGAAAGGTAATCACCAAGAAAAGTGTTTTCGAATACAAACTAAACGCCGCCAAATAGTATGCTTCCAAGGAAGGATCACGAAGCTTTATGAGGAGAGTTTATCTCTTTAATGTTTGTCAAATTATTACGAAAGATGTACTAGATATTTCTTCAGCTTACTTAAGCTTAGCCCTACCTATGCATTGACAAAATTTAATACTCTTCAATTGAAGCAACTTTCTAAAAATGAAGTCAGGAGGTTTTCTAGTGCTCAAGCTCCTCTTAAAGTAGGTATTTTCATTCCACAGTAGTTATTCTGTATACTTCAATAAGCTAGCACAATGTTATGTTTTTAGCATGAATTAAAGGGAATTGAACAGCTTTTCATGATAATTATAGATGCTCTTCAACATTTGTCGGACATTGACTGGATCGGGAGCAGTGAAAAGTGTTGAAGATACTCATAGGTGGTATTTGAAACTAAAATCCTTCCCTCAACGTAAGTGCAATCCAAATGGGTTGTTCTCCTGAAGGGATTTTAGGTTGGGAAGCCCAATTTTTCCAATAGGGGTATTTGGCTTTGCGGTTTGGTTGACATTATAACTTGTCGAAAGATGCCAAAAAGTCATGGAATTGTTCAAAGTACGCGTTCTGTTTTAATATCTTATGAATAATAATCAACTGCCATACTCGTCCAGATAAACGAAAAATCGAACTTCTGGTAGAAAATTAGATCCAGGACATGCCAGAAAGGCAAAAAACGCAGGCAATACAAATAATCTTGCGGCTGCATTCAAAATAAGGTCCAAAATTTGTCGATCTTAGGAATAGGACAAATTTAATGTGACCAATTTATGACGAATTTTGCGCAAGAACTTGGCCCTACAGTCTTATAAGACCGATATGACCCACGAACTGTGGACAAACGTCTATCAGCTGCAACATAAATACATTTAAATGAAATGCCATTCTCAGCGAAACAGCATATTTCTGACTCAACGGCTTCGTTAACAAGCAAATTGTCAAAGTATCTCTTAACGAGAACGCGTACACATTTCAACATCACCCTTTGCTGGGTACCAGGCCATAGCGATATCCAATGGAATCGTGAAGCTGGCGAATTGGCTAGACAAGCTCCTCTGGTACAATAATAATATAGCAATAGACAACACTGACGTACCAATGTCGTCTGCTAGCTACCTCATCCACGACGATGCGCTAAAAAAATACCTCCCACATAGCCAGCTTAGCCGGTGTAGCAGCGCTAGACTATTATGGCCAAAGCTGAACGAGAGAAGATCCAACAGACTTCAAAGACATAAAAGAGAAACTCTCTCTACCCTAACAAACATAATCAGTGGACACAGTGCAATGGGTAGATGTGCTCAGAGATTGGGCATCCCCTAAAACGATTTCTGCAGAAGTTGTAGAAATGAGGAAGAAGAGAAGATAGTTCTGCATTTCCTGTGTACGTGTCCTACACTCACCAACATACTGATGGCTCATTTAGGTCAATACCTCTTCCACGATCTTAATGATCTCAACAATGCCTGCACGGCTGATATCAACAACTTTATAAAGAAAAGGAGATGGTTCTAGGAGCGGGCAGCGTTACCCACCTTAACCTTCCCAATGGCTTCACAATGGACCAACTTTGGTCGAAGTATATATCATCGAGGACCATTTTTAGCCAACCAAGCAAATTGTCGAATTTGATCAGTCAGCAAATGTGCCCGTGTAGGGTCGGTCTACGAATATCATAGTAGCTTGTCATAAAAGGAGACTAAGTGGAAAAATCACATCTAGCCAATTTTAACAACGCATTTAATATCTTAACGCTGTGTTAACACGATTGGAGATCACCAGTGTCGTAGAAAGCATCACGTGTCGAAATCATAAAAATGAGGCAGGCTTAAAAACAAGTGGTTCACACAAATAAATCAGCACCAGCATTTGATTGGCCTCAGTGATGAAGTGATTCGAAACCAGGAAGCCCTCCGATGTTTGAGGTCGAACCAGTGAACACTACAGGCGGACCAGTAGCACTGCAGTTAAGTGTGAGGGTTATAACCCCTTAAACCCTGATCACAACTTCGCCGTAAAGCAAGAAGAAGGTCAGTCTTCCTTCAATGACGCTGGCAATGCAGTCAAAGTTAATGGAGATCTGCTCCGGATAATATCGACTGAATATTTTCGGGACAAATTCGAAAGCGTAACTTGGACCATATGAAGTTTCAATAAAGTGGCCATACATGTCACACAGCTGGCAAATCATTGGTTATTAAAGTCGAAGTTTAGTGACCATTTTTTATCTGAAAATTAACTTAGCGTTGTTCGTTTGATTTGACACCTCAGAATTATGACGTATGAGAAAAATTAATGGAAAATTGGATGCAGCAGTTGCCATGGAATACATTTGAATAGAACCACCAAATCATATACACTTCTCTGAATTTAATTCAACTCCACAAACAAATATTCGATCGCACTTCTACTGAATAAAATTGAATTAACATTTAGAGAGAAAAAATTCAATAAAAAAAATAAAAACTTTTTAAACAAAAATAAAGAATGAAAGGAAAAAAAACAAAACAAATAATTTTATAATAAAAAGCACTTTATAAACAGCATGCAAGAAAAAAATATGTTCACAAAAGTATTTCAAGGAATAAAAATAAATTTCTGTAATAAAAAAAATTACTCCTAAAATGTTCAACTTATTTACATTATCGAACTTAAATTTTAAATAGAAGAAAAAGTCCCAACAAATAAAATTCTACATTCATATAATGTAAGCCGACCCCCAAAAGGCAAAGATCAAAGTTCCAATCTAAGAAAATGTTTGAAATAAAAATCTATCTGGCGATTTGAGTGGATAATTTGCAACCCTGTAAAAGTTTGTTTTTCTTTTTTAAATACCAAATTCTTGATCTAATGGCAAAATGTAGTCTGACAAAAAATGATAGATGTGATTTGTTTTATTTATTTATTCTCGTCAAGTGATAGGTAAGTATCGTATGTTTGTATGTGTATTAATAAAAAATATGAATAACAGAAAAGTATTTACTAACAGAAGAAGCATAAAACATATTCTACAAGTCATAAGATATTTTATATAAAAGCATATTATAAACAAAGCCAATGAACATTTAACAATTGAAGTAAAATAAAATGAAATTAAATAAATTTTATATTGAAAATGACAGAGATAGAGAGACAGAGAGTAAGAGAGAACAAATTAGGAAGAAGAAAAATAAGCAAATACCTTATTAGGAGCCGTTTGCAGACCATGAAATGGTAGATTCTCATACTCTCCAGGTTCCGTCAATGGATCCCCCAGTGAAGATGACTTGTCGTGTACTATAATTTTATGTTTTTTTCGTTTTGTTGGTATTTACGATTTTGAATTGTTTTTTTTTTCATTGTTATACGATAAAAAGAATAAAAAAAAAATAAATACAAATTAAAAATTATAAACAGCAAATGTCATATTGTTGGTAACTTAATAATTAAATTAAAATAATACGTAATAATATAAAATGGTAATAAACATAATGATAAACTTAGTTTTAATAAGGAAATTGTTTTTTTTAAATATTTATTTGTACTCATTATTAACTATTGAAGCTAAAGTGAATTTTCGATAACGAAAACGGATGCAATTTTTGATAGAAGTGAATAAAATAAGATCTGTGTGTATTATTAAATAAATTTGCGTGACCCGTACTTTAAACGAAATTGAGAAATTATGAATGTAGACAATTCGATAACCCTGTAACTGTACCAGTCCTGAACACGAGGAAAGTCGACTTCGTAATGGCGCATTCGGCAACGCTATTCGGATCGCATCAAAAATTGAGATTTTGTCAATCGAAATCTCATTGAAGCGTTTGCACCGCGCACTAACTACATTTCGTTGAAACCCTTTTACACTTGCTTATTCGTAGACTAAAGACTTTTATTTGCATAAAAGTACATTATTAAATATTTCTTTAACCAATCCTTTATTGCCTAAATATAGAAAAATTAAAACAAAATAACAAACTCATTCACAATTTTGTCTTGATATATTTTGAATAAGCTGCGGTACTAAATGTGAAGAAAAACAGTGGCGTACTACGGGGGGCAGAAATAGGGATTCATACCAATCCCAAAGTGATACCAAAAATAGAAAATACGAGTAGGACGATTGGTTTTGGTTAAAATAATTTCTGTACAGGTGTATCCAACTAATCACGATAAATTTACATAAAGTCGAGAAAACGAACAAAAAAATCAATGTTAAGCGAACAAAGGCTTCCCGTGCTTCACTACAACGCACCCCGATAAACAGCGCTTTTCGTAAAAGGCGACTACGGGGAAAATCACATCTAAGCAATTTAAACATCCTGGCGAGCCTAGGGACACATTTAACAAAGCTTATCCGCCTGTGTGCATGCAAATCCGTGGGTTGACACGATTGGAGATCACCGGTGTCGTTAAATATAGATAAGAGAGGCAGGACTAAAAAATGCAGCACCACCAGCATTTGATCGGCCTCAGTGACGAAGTGTTTCCAAATAGAGGCCTGCCGTTATTTTATGAGGTCAAACCGGCGAACCCAATATAATCCTGATCATAGCCTCATCGACATTAACCCTTTGACGCATAAGGGACATATGTGTCCCTTCATCATCACACTTATGCTCCTAAGAGCATGATTTTAAACGTGTTGGATTGTTAAATACATTGGTTTTAATTTGATTCTTATGGAAACACTGTAAACCAAAATTAAACAAACAAAATCTAAATTTGAGTGTTTGATTTTTTAAGAGACAGATGTTGCAATTTAAAGATAATAGAATACCACTTCATTTGTTTTTTCGTTGACCATTCATAATTGAACAGTATTGACTGGTAAGTTAACTTTATGTTTTGACTTCGTTTTGCCAAATTCCATCGACGGGGACAAACTTACGAGCGGAAAACACAATGGGACACCGGTGTCCCTGTATGCGTCAAGGGTACCTAATGTTTTACGCATTTGATCAAACGGTTTAGAATTTTGTTATCACTCGTCTCACAAACAAGACGTTGTTATTTTTTGCGCAAATTTTTCATTTTATATAATTTTTCGGGATTTCGTTTGCGGGATCCTTTATTTAATTTTGAATGAAATAGACAAGTGTTTGTCCATTCCATTTACCGTAATAATGTTTTGCAATGTTTGCGTTGTAATGTTTTGCAATTCGCAATGTGCATTCAGTTGAGATGATCTCAAATAGTGTGATAGCTAGATTTTTGTAAGACAGTGAACAACGTAATACAAAGTGAGTATCGTGCATGCCTTTATAATTAAAAACTTTATAATATCAGTGACAATGAATGTGTCCATCGTGAAAACCAACAAACAGTGTGAGAAACTGCTTATTGACGGCTACAAAAAATACAAGGATACATTTTACTGGGAGTGTAAGCAGCGAAAGCGTTCTGAAATAATTTATCTCAGATTAATTGCGTACAATATGAACTTGTATTAAATATTGTTTTGTCATGGATCGTTTTTGATATGTTTTTGTAAGACTTGAACTGTTTTTGTTATGGTTTATTTTTTTGAAGTTTCTTTTATTTTGTTTGTTTTGTTAAATAAATTTGCCAAATTTTTTTGTTGCTACAACAAAATTTTTAGTTTCATTTTCGGGATTTTGGTCTTTCGGAATTTTGGATTTTCGGGATTGTGGCTTTTCGGGATTGTGGGTTTTCGGGATTTTAGTTTTTCGGGATTGTGGCTTTTCGAGATTTTGGATTTTCGGGATTTTGGGCTTTCGGGACTACGTTTTTCGGGATTCTATCCGACTCCCTGTTATTTTACAATAAGATTGTTTCAATCGTGTATTATATTGCCAAATTAGAGGTATTTTTACTCGAATATTTACTTCGCTATAATCCAATTTTACCAATTTTCTATATAAAATACTAAGTTTTAGCCAGAAAACCTTAAAAATTAAATCACATCTAGACTCTCTACAGGTTTTTTCCTTTCGTAATATGAGTACTAAACGTCATAGAGAATTTCATCTCATGGAAGATGCAATCCTGGAACAACTGGCAGCAGAAGACAGTCGTGATGAAGTCACTTTAGCCCTTGATAAAGAAGATAGACAATTTTTGCCACAAGATATTGAAGCAGGGGTTGATATTGCTGAAATAGAACCCTCTGAGAATGTTCCTCCTACAGCTGCAAACCCTGGGGTTGTACCAACCACCCACGCCAGATCAACGCCAAACTTTGCTTGCAGAAGTAATCGGTATGAACCAAATAATTTTGAAACAGATTAAACTTACATATTTGGCAACATAAAAATCTTGTCAGAAGATGAAAGTAGAACAGTGACTCCTTTACAAATTTTCAACGTTAACTGTAATTTCAAAGGACTGATTGATGAGATATTCATTCCTAAATCAATCCGCTATGCTAAACAAAACGGACGACCATTCACTATTGATCATGATGAAATGTCAGCTTACATAGGCATGCACTTTGTAATGGGTTACCATTCATTGCCAACGTTTAGAAACTATTGGTCTACTGATCCTGATATGGGTGTACCATACATTTAACAAATAATGACAGTGAATAGATTTGAAGATATAGAGAAGCAGAAGTTTGTATTTCCATGACAATGAGCGTCAACTTCCAAGGTCAGATCCAGCCTTCGATCGAGCTTTCAAAATAAGGACCATCTGCATGATGAAAAACGAGTGGAAAGACCTCTTCTAACAAATTTAGAATTTCGCCAGCAAATCGCAAGATCCCTCATAGCTGTATATTCCTCCAGAAAAAGATCCATCCCATCTGCTGTCTGTACAACAAAGAGGCTGTTCAACTCTTCAAGTGCTCAGTATGCAAGTTACCATACCATGATCAAAAATGATCAGAGAAAAAGATGTGAACAATGCGCAAAGTTCAAAGTAGAAAACCGAACTAAAAATGCTTGTCGTTATTGTGATGTACACTTGTGCTACACAAATGATCGTAACAGTTTCGCTGAATTTCACAGTCGTCAGTAAGAGATTAGGTCCAGCAGTAACTACGTACTTATGTAGGAACTGTTACTTAGGACGAGTAAGTTTAGTACAGTTTTCGTTCCCCCTATACATACTCGCATAGGGTCTCAAAAGTATATTTTTATATTTTATACCTGAATTGCAACAAATGAAACGTTTATTCGATTATTTTTGAAGCATCTTGTCTATATTTTTTATCTAAAACTAATTTCCATTTACTTAGATATCAGCATGCTAAATGTAGGTATTTCAGGGTAAAAAATTACCATTGGTGTATACAGGGACATATATGTCCCCAAGCGGAAAACCCATTTCCCTCGAAAAATTATCGGTTTTTCTTGGCAAAATGTTTTATTAGACTGCAAATGAGTAAAATAATATGGGTTAATCAATAATCCCTCCGCTCATTTTCTTTTGTGCGTCAAAGATAGATAGATAGATTGTTTATTGTAGCGGAATTATTATACATTCTTTCATTAAACCTATATTGCACAATTTACAGAGATTTGGTACTCGTATAAAGCTACCTTACTACTGAAAAATTTATAACAATGTTTTTTAATCACACAGTCTTAGATAAATAATTGGTAGAAGGAAAAGCTGCTGGAAAAACCTTCGATGAATAGATAAGATAGAGAGAAGGGGAGGGAATAACTGAAAAATACCTCAGACAAATCAATGACTTTTTACAAAACTGTTTTTGAAATAAATATCATTTGGGTATCACAAAATTTAATATTCAATACAAAATAAATAAGTTAATAAATGAATAAAGTAACAAAGCATAATTAAATAAACAATAAATATTAAATAAATAATAAAATAAATTAACGAATAAATAAATAAATAGATAGATAAATATATAAACAAATAAATAGATGAATAAATAAATAATTAAATATAAAATAAATAAATAATTAAATAATTTAATAAAATAAACATATAGATAAATACATTAAAGGATAAATAAATAAACAGTAAATAAATGAATAAATATATAAATCTCTTAATTAACAAACAATAAATTTCAATATGAATTAGTATAATCTCTCTTATTAATAAATAAATAATTATTAAATTTCTATAAGTATATTTAAATGTTCATAAAGTCGGATTTGAGATCAGGTAGTTATCAGATGAACTACACGACATGTCGTAGTTGCTGCATAGTTTTGTTATTCTAGATGGAATTCTTTCAATGTTTGTAATTCTATGTAGTTCTTCTGTCGAATAATGCCAAGGCAAATTAAGCATCATTTTCAATATTTTGTTTTGCATTCTTTGTAATTTTAAAATATGACTCTTTGCACATTTTCCCCAGGCAGGTGAACCGTACAGCATGATGCTTTGAAAAATCAAAGGTTTAAGGAAGATAAAAAGAAGAATAAAACGCTCGACAGTGACTTGGCAGCACTATACTGGCTGTCATTTAACATTTCGACTGTTTTCTTCAACCAAACTAGAGTATATTGAACCTGAAAATTAAATTCCACTAGTGGCAAAAAGTGGGACCTGTAACCAAAATATACCCTTCAGATGTACACGCCCGTTGTACGACCAATCTTCACGTACATGTAAATAGTATCGTGGCCGGCTCAAAAAAAAAAAACTGCAATAAAATTAAACTCAATAAGGTACTAAGATGCCGTCCTTTGTATAGGCACCACGGGCGCGTTACGGTCAACACAATCGGACGGCCTTAAAGTGGACCTTTTACCCCTAGACCTACTCATAACAAACATGAAAATACACAGTGAGATCAGTCTTAGAGATTCTGAATACTGGACTGCGAAACTGTACGGCCATAATATCGTTCTATATTCTCTACCGAGAGAACTCGTACCACCTTCAAGGGACTATATCGTTCCAAGAATGTCTTTCATAAAGCATTTTCACGTTCAGCTCCCAAGATCAGAATGACAAAATGCACAAGTGGCTAAGGACTTCGATCTAAAAATCTACAGTGACGGTTCAAAAATGGACTGTGGCGTGGGTGCGCTATTTTTTGCAGAATCCTTAAACATCTCTAAATCCTACAGACTTTCTCATACCGCCAGCTGAATGGAAGCAGTCCATTGAAACAATAATTGAGGCGATCCCGACTTCAACCCTTCCGGCCGCAATGAATAATTTTCTGATCAGGTGGCGCATATGCGTGTATGAGCATGGATGACATTCGCTGTCTATCATCTTCAAAACCAATTAGGTATATAAAATTGTTTGGTGGGGGAGGGTTAACAATAAATCCTACCTAGAGATTATTAACTAGGTGCAAAGGATTGCTTGGACGCATAAACAACTGAGCCCATGAATGGCTGGGTAATTAAGGGTAAACGACTCATCAAAATACAATTTGAACTGCCACAGATCTACGAAATAGTTAAAAAGTTACCAAAAGACACGTGTCTAACGGCCTATCACTCTCACCCCTGCAAATCTTCATAAGGAATACGGATGCCAGATGTGATGTTAAGCTGCAATTATCATACAAGTCTAAGCCGAAATAAAAAATAAAAATGATAAGCTTTAACAGCACATAGGTACCATAAGCGTAGCTCCTATTTGTGTGGGAACTATTTGTGTGCGAAGTTAAATTTTTGGCACGAATGGAAGGGACATAGAATTTTATGTCGCAAATTTGAGAGGATTCTCATGACAATATACGAGTACGTATACTGGACATTTTTCAGTCTTTCGCAAGAGGCGGGGCTGTGCAATACATTTCAGTGTTGCTGGGGGATTTGAACCTGGGACTCCTTGTTTCCCAACAAGCGCAGGACTTGAATAAGTAGACCAGAATACATAAGCGCACAAATACTTAAGCCAGGCTTCAAGCACTCTCGTTTTGTGGACTCGAAGATAGTTAAGTGCTGCTACGATGCATTGCAGAAGTAACAAGGCTTAACTTTGGTGGGTACATGTCCACAAAGTAATTACAGCTTACTTATTTGCAGATGAACTTTCTAGGACTGGCACTGATATTGGGCTTCTAGGACCAACACCTTATTGCGGAGGCAATTGGGCTACTGCTCTGCGTCTAAACGCATTAAAAGAGTATTTGAATATTTTACAATTTCGAACTTAACGACGAAATACAGTTTTCTCTTCGTTGTTGTTGCTCCCAACGCACTTTGCTCTCATATAAAAATTTAGGATTTTTACTTCCATTCCGAAAAAAAAACAAAAAAAGTCCACGAATTCATTAGAACTGTAAAGTATTAAAACCGCAGATGCGAACGAAAACAAGAACAAAGTTCGATATGCATTAACAAAAACAATAAAAAAAAAATACAGAATATTCCAATATCAATATCGGAGTGCATTTAACAAATTATTAACACATTCATATCAACACGAAAAATGTTACAAAAAAAAAAACGAACAAATTTAGCTGCACCCAAAATATCATTCCAAGCAAACATTTTAAAAGATTTACATTGAAAAAAAATCGTTATAATAAATTAACACAATAAAAAAAGTGTGTTTTCGAATATTTTCGTTTGTTGTGCAAATGACATCATAAAAAATGTTAATTAAATTAAAACGAATAGAAGGACATCCATCAAGTGTAACGGTAGTTAAGAGACAAGAATTGTTTTCACTAGAAAATACTTAAATAGTTATAGGAGGTAAAATTAAATAAATAAACTAATAAATAAAAATTAATAATAAAAATATAATAAATGGTTTGTCTTACTTTCATTTGCTAATCTTTGCGTCATTGCAATGCTGACATTGGTTGTTTTTTGTGTCGCATCATCAACCATCAGTGATGATGCATTCGGCGCAATAGTACGCAGTTTCATGGTTGGCGTCTTTTTGTATGTTACTTTGTTTTATAATATTTTTTTGCAATTTATTGTTTGTTTATTTAGTACAGAAAGCAAAACAACAGCAGCCGGCATAGTGGATATTTTTGTAGCAATTAAAAACAATATTAATTTAAAAGGAGCATTATCACGCAATAAGGAACAACATGCAGGGCACAAAGAAATATAAAAAAAAAAAATTATAAAAATTAATTACATTGAAGCAAACAATTTGGTTTTATTGGTGATGAGGGTAGGATGGAGCATGTTTACTGTTTATCGTTTTTACAACTCAATGGGGTTGAATTAAGAAGACAATGGAAATTGGGTTATAAAGAATTTTCGGTATTCACTCAACACTCTGCACCTGCGAACGTTTTTCACTCCCACACTAGCAAACCTATGGAAACGTACGGATAAGCAGACATCCTGAGGCATTTGCAAAACTTGCACATTTAATAACGGTCCTGCCCTGAAGCTGAAGGCATTTTCCGATGAATCTATTTCTGATGGCTGCAGCAAGACCCGTGCAGTGAGATCGAGATAATTTTGAATGTAAAATGACACATTGCTTACTGCACGGTGTCTCTATTTCTAATTTTACTGCACCAATAGTTGTAGAACAGCATAATTTGGTACAATTTTTCTTTTGGTCGTTCTTAGGTTAGCCAAAATGCATACTAAATGATGCCCATTTTTTACTGCAAACGTGTTTCATGAGCGTGACTGCAGGCATTACTGCATGCGTCCTTGCTGCACATCTGTTTGGGGCAGGATGTGGCAGAGTGCTGGGAAGTGGCATAGAAAGTGAAGAGTATACTCCTGCACTACCTCATCTCCACAACCTCTGCATAAGTCACCCGTGCAGATTTTCATACTTTTGGCGTGATATTTCATGTATGTCCGGTGATAGCACCCACGAGAAAGGCCAAAACTTTATTGTCCATTTGTAGTAATAGACGCGTGCCACGAACAGAGATCTCTGAGCGTTTAGAGATTTTTTAAGTGCGACAAAACATCTCAGCTAAGCGCTCCGTTTTTTCCGGAGATTTCTGAGACCGAAATTGTATGGATTTATTTCTCTACTTTTTGCTCAGAGCGTGGGACGCGCCTTATTTCTAGATTGGACACTTTTTTTTTATAGAGCGACCACATTTTTCTGGTTATGGAGCAGGATTCGATACTGCTCTATCTGTCATTAGTCGCTACTAGTATTTTGTTTCCAATCCACTGTCTAAGGTTACAGGGGGAATCTTTACTGTATTGTCTTCCTGGTTTGGTTCGAGATATGAACCCTGTCCGGCTAGCTTATTAGCCTTCTCGTTACCCGCCACATATGTGTGACCGGGAACCGAGCAGAGTTTTATGTTGTGCTGCCCGTCAAGAACGGGTAGCTCTTCGCGACAGCGACCTTCAAGCTTCGATTTTATATCTACGAAAAAAACAATATCTGTACGAGGTATTGCCGTCATTTCGACCTCTTTAGCAGCTGTAGTCACAGCCAGGACCTCGGCTTGGAAAACGCTGCTGTACTTGGAAAGTCTGATTGACTTTATTAGTCCTAGGACTTCGGAATAGAATCCTGAAGCAACGCCCACGTCCATCCTTGAGCCGTCAGTGTAGATAGGTATATAAGATCTGATAGATGGTTGTTGGCTTTATGTCATTCTTCCCTGCTGTGGAAGTAAGCGGCAAATGGTCGTGCAAAATCTTGGTTGAGTAGTCTGTGCAAACATTATTTCCCGTAAACTTCTTAAGGATCTATGCGTTTTCTGTCAGGCTGCATTTCCAGTTTCTATTCTGGCTAAGCACAATGTGTGCAAAGGCTTATTTTACATACAGAGGCTTGAGATTGAGCATGGCGTCCACACCAGCTTTGGGTATGTTTCTTATTGTTCCTGTGGTGTAAATGCAGGCATTTCTTTGAATCTTGGTCATTTTCTTGAGGTTGAGGGCTTTAAACAGCACCTGCCACCATAAAAAACATAATTAGGATGTTTTATTATTAATGAATGTACGGCTAGCGACAAAAACCTCAGGCGGACCGTTTGGGATGCAGTTAAATGGGAGGGGTAAGATCCCTTTAATTTTGATCAAATCTTCGTGGTAAGAAGGAAGAAGGAAATGCAGGCTGCTCTTTACAATATTTATCCACCAAAGTATGGGTGTCATTGCATTGAGAGTCTTTTTCTGTTAGATTTGCTTTGAAAACAACTGGGTTCAAAACTCTTAACTCGGAGGACGAAATGTATGCTTTAAAAAACCCTTATCCTGCCAGTTCTGCTTAATGGCGCCGAGTGCTGGACGATAAGCAGGAAGGGAGAGCTGACACTAGGCTCCTTCGAAAGAAAAATTCTTCGGCGGATTTTTGGTCCTGTGTGCGAGGAGGGCGAATGGAGGAAAAGATACAACCGCGAACGCTATGAGCTGTACCAAGATGTGGATGTAGTCCAAAAAGCCAAAATACGTCGACTACATTGGCTCGGCCACATCGAGCGAATGGATAATAATACTGCAGCTAAGAGGATCTTCGAATCCCAGCCCCCAGGTTCGAGAAGAAAAGGAAGACCGAACCTCCGTTTCAAAGACCAAGCCATCGCGGATGCCAGAGCGCCTGGTTTGGACAACTGGAAGCAACGTGCCTTGGATCGTAGGGGTTGGAAGGCTGCAGTGTCTCAAGCAGAGACTCTTCACGGCTCGGGAGCGCGTTAAGTAAGTAGATTTGCTTTGGTATTCTAAAAAAGTTACCGACATTTGGATATTTAGTTGTATGACCTAGTTGTTAAAAAGGGCATTGTCTACAAATGTACCATCTCTATAACGTCGGTTTGGGAAAATAATTTAAGCATTGGGAGTAACATCGATATTGGAAATGACATGACAAATAGACACATCAACCCAACAAACATGCTCCTTACACCCATTTTCATCACCCATTGTTGTGCAAAAGGAAACATTCAAAATATTACCACTGCCAGAACATCGGATTCCCTTTAATCGATGGTCAGAAGAAAACGGATTTTCATCGTCCTTTTGGCGCCAGAAAACTTTTGACACATTGAACATCGAACTCAACAGTCCAACATGTGATCGCTGACTATCACGAGTACGATCGTCGTCCTTTCGTCGCCAAAAAATACTTCCAAACACTGAAAGCCTTTCGAAAAATTCCGACCTTTTTGCATCCGCGCTGGCTTGCGTTTGAGTCGCGTCAACAATACCAATCGCATTATCCTCCTCATCACTCCTTGATCTAGGCTGATCGTCCTCAGTCCGACTGCGTTTGGGTAACAGCTCGTTGGCACTGTTCGCCGATGCGTTGGCCAATAAATTTGTTGAATTGACCGAGTTCCTTAGCAAATGTGAATTCCTTGGTGGCAACGGTGGCGGCACTGGTCGAGGAACGCCATCTGTCAAAATAGTATTATTTGGGTTGACTCGTACGGTCTTTGGTGGCTTCGGTGGTCTGCCGAGGGATTGAGTACCACCACGTAAAATTGAATGACTGGCCCTAGAAGCAAGCGATACATTGTGTGATTGTTGCGATGATGATGGTGAGATGGGCGATATCGGATTGCTGATGCCCGAGGCGGTGTCCCTGATATTTGGTTGGTACTCTACTGTTGCTCTTGTTGTTCCACTCAAGTAAAAGGATCTTGGTATCGTCGATGCTCCACTACAAAGGCTGGCGTTTAATGCCAAACGATGAGCGGCCAGGTTTTGTTTGGTATCGTTTTTTACGTGCACCATTACGCCAGGTCGCAGAGGCCATCTAGGTGGACTTTTTGGTATTTCAAGTGGAGTCTGTGACGTCGATGATGGCAAAGGTGATGTGGGTTGGTAGGACAACACACTGATTGTGGGTGGTATTTTTTGCAAAGGCAGCAAACGAAAATCAAACAGGCACACATATAAAGTAAAAAAAATATTACAAAAACAAAAACATTTAAAAAATAATAATTAATTCAAAAATGCAAAAAATTATTTCAATGTTTTTACATGCAAATTATAAGGTTAAGTGTTTTTACAGTTTTAAGTGTTTGAAAAGTGCTTTTAGTTGCAAAAAAATATTTTAAAATCGAGTTGAGCTGATAATCTGAAATGTGAAATATTAATCCCCCTGGAAAACATTTGAGTAAGAAAGAAAGCGTAAAATGAGCGAGCACTGACTATGAACGCCTCCGTTCGATTGGTCTTCACTAAATGTAGGTGGAGTTTGCTTGAGTTCCTTTATACTTCCCATAAATTTATTCGGAGTGTTATTAAAGTTATCGGAGCAAATTTTATTCATGGAGGAAGTCTGGTGCAGAATCAACAAAGCAAGCATATTTTCCTAGCACTAATCCTAACAGTAAAAAGGACCCTAAACCGTTTATAGCCTCAAAGGATTTCTATTGGCTTTAAAAAGTTGACACTGATAATTTGTTTCGGCTGTCCGAACAGTGTCTTGACCACAGTAATTTTCAATTCCAGTTTTCTGGTACTAGAATACCGCCATCTACATCGATAGTCAGACTGCAGTCAAGGCACTGGAATCAGGTAACTTCAATTCCGAAATAGACAGGAGCTGTTGCACAATGCTTAAGGCATTATGCATGTAAAACCGAGTTAGACTGTGTTGGGTGCCAATACATTGCGGTGTAGAAGGTCAGAAGCTAGAAAGAATGGGAAGGGATATAGAAAGCAGTGAAGCAGTGAAGCAGTGTCGAGAATGAGTTATTTGAGACTAAATCACAAGGGCTGTCAACCTGACGTGAGCGAGCCTAAGTGGGCATAGAGTTTCCAAGGCTTTTTGAGCCACATTTTGACCACAAGAAATCTGGAGAAATCTTTAAATTAAGCTGAGGTAACCTTAGGACTCTGTTAAATATACGGTCGGGACACTGTCTCCCGAAAGAACATGTCAAGAGACTCAGACTGACAGATACTGCTGCGATCTACAATTATAGGAGGATGTTACACACATATTGTGTGAATGAGAGGGAGTTTGTTAAACCGAAGGGGGTTTCTAGTAAGGTACTAGAAAGGTACTAGAGAAAATAAGCAGCTGGAGAAAATAACTCGGCTAAACTATAGGGGACTGCTAAGATTCTGCCGGGAAATAAACTGAATCTCGAAGGAAAGTGTTTAGTTTCTGTATTCCATTGCTTTTATTATTTCCTGAGGGCTAGTTGAACTTTGAGTTTTTTTGCGTTTTCCCAGCGTTCCTCAAAACCTTTTTTGGTACGGCTGATATATTTTTTCTGAATGCCCATGCCCACTGTCTGATATATAAGGCAGGGTATACGTTTCCTCTAACCAGTTTGTACTGTTCACCAATTTTGGACAGTAACTTCTTGATAGACGTATTTAGTTTTTTTCAGCATCTTGGGACAGCTCCGAAAGTTCAAACTTATTAACAACAAACGCACCTTGTTGTTTTATCAGTTTGCCGCCATATTTCAAAAAATTTATGACGCGTTATAGGGGAGACTATTCGGAAAAGTAAAAATAATAGTATGGGAGCCGCGAAAACGCGCAAAAAGATTTAGTTTTACCTAAAAGCCAACACTCCACAAATTAGCTTTTTATAAATTTCGAGCCGGAACTCAGCGGAACTAAAGGGCCTTTTATTAGCAACTTGATAACTTCAAACGTTCAGTGTGAACGCATCCTCTAACTGATTACCAAACTGTCAATGTCAAAATATTCAGCAAAAACAACATTTGCATCATGGTGCACGAAGGTGCAACGTTTACAAATAATTAAAACTTACTACCGAAATTCCCAGTCGGTGGTCGCAACTTTAAGAGAGTTAACGCCCATTTTCGGCCGTGATTTTCGTCCCAGTAGATAAGCAATTCATAGCCAGTGAACAAATTTAAATCAAAATATTCGCTGCTTGATGTTGCCGTTCCAGAGAGACTACGTTTTGCCCGAAATGTGGAGAATATTGCTGCCGTAGAGGTTTCCGTCGCAAACCAGCCAAATCAGTCAATATCACGGCGTTCTCAAGAATTAGGCCTCTCCCAGACCACATTATTTTGCGTAAGGGTTTTGGCCTACACCCTTACAAGATCAAGCTGAATCAAGAACTAAGGCCACTTGATCATATGCAGCGACGTACGTTCTCGAATTGGGCTTTGGACATTATGGAAGAAAATGAAGAATTTCATCGCAAAATCATCTTCAGCGTTAAGCGCATTTTTGGCTAAACGGCTTGTCAATAAGCAATATAAGCATTACTGGAAAGGTGAGAACCCTCATGCAAAAAGTCCATGTTTGGTGCGGTTTTCATGAAGGTGGCGTCATTTGGCCGTGTTTCTTCCTTGGTGAAAATACCGCCACGTACCGTAAATGGTATTCGCTACGGAAACATGTTGGAACGTTATATCTTTGAGCAATTGCATGAATTGGACATCAGTAATATGTGGTTCCAACAAGACGGTGCTACAAGCCACACAGCGGGTTCGAAAATCGAGTTATTGAAGTAACACGTTCACCGAACTGAGGGTGAATGTGTTATTTTGAGAAACGGACCCGTCTACGGACCGGGCTACATTAAATGATTGGTCTATACCAACAAGCCGTCGACGTTAGAGGAGCTCAGAGCGAATATTGAACGAGAAATAGCGGCCGTATCGGTCGAAATGTATGGCCGAGTCTCGAAAATTGGGTTCAATGTATCGACCGCTGCATACTTTCCCATGGTGGACATATGAACGCAGTCGAATTCCATTCATAAATGTTTTCATAGTAAATCAAACATCTCAACTAGTTTGCATTTTATTTAAAAAAGATGTCAAGTCCTGAATGAAAGACCCTGTAGCTTTGCTCTAGTTGAAAATTCAGTAAAAGAATGCTAATTTTACACGTTGAACTTAAAAAAACTATATCTAACAAAATTATTTACTAATAAACTTTTTAATTTATGGAATTGTTTTTTTTTTATTACCCATGGGCAGTTTCTTGGAGAACAAAAATATTACCACGGACGCACCGTTACACTGTTGGTATCTAAACGAAATTGCACAAAAAACACCTTTTCTCAGACATCGCTAAGTGGCTTTCATTAACTACAAACTTCTAAACTTAATATGTTCTTATTATTACAGATCAACATCTAAATATGAATTACAGTTATCTATTGCATTGTGAAGCAAGACATACATTTTAAAGCACTTAGCTTGACTTGGATTTCTCCATTTTGTCCCTCTAGATTGGTGTATCCGACCACTGTGCGTGTGCAGTGCATCGACTTCAAATTATGTGGTTGAAACCTTGATTTAAAAATATTTGTTTGCAACTACTATTTAAAAAATGCATTTAGAAAGTTCTGCTCTAAAACAAGAACACTCAGACAAATAAAATAACTCAGTGCAAACACAAAGCTAAAAAAAAAAGTGTTTTGAAAATTATTATCATAATCATAATTGATTAATTAATTAAAAATTAAAAACTTAGTAACCAAATACTGAAAGTGCTTACCTTTGTGATGCGCTGATAGACACTTCCGTATGATCTGTGTTTCCGGTTTTCAATAGTTTTTGTTTTCGAGTGTATAGTTATTAAATCAGCACAAACGTGTGTATATGTGTGTATATATTTTAGTGGAGATATTTTTTTATTTTTTTTTTTGATTTTAGCATAATTTGTATACAACGAAAATATTGATGAATAAAGTACGCAAAGTGAAGTGAAGTTGTTTCAATGGTTAAAGTTGTGATGTGTGTGTTTGTAGTGACATTTATGAGTTTTTTAGTGGTAGAGTTGAAGGTTGTATTGTTGTTGTTTTTATTTTTGTTGCCAATGCAAGTGTATTTATAGTTTTTGTTTGTGTTAATGTGATTGATTGTTTCAGTGGACGAAAAAGCGCACCGACAAATTCGCAAAAGCGTTAAAATATTTAAAACAAAATAAACCACAAACAGAAAAGAGAAAAAATATAAAAAAAGTAAATAAATAAATGTTTGCGTTAGTCAAAGGCATACATTAATATATTATATATTTAAATTGTTATACGTAAGCTACTAAATTTATTTTGTTTATTTCAAAAAAATTTAAGAGAATAATGGATTGTTTTGGATAGTGAGAAGTGAGTGCTTGGTTCGCCAAAAACGGGGGTAGTTGGCTCTGTAAATTTAGTTGCTTTGTTTGGTCTAGTTTCAGGAAATAGTGAGGGAGTTAATTATTTGTTTGCACCATACATGGCCGGGTAGAAATGGTTTAAATGAAACTGAACGTTTTTGCACTGAGTTTTTTGGAATGAATAAAAGCTGAGACTTTCCAATTGCGGCGCAATAAGAGTAATTATAATGAGGGTAGTAAGTACGCTGGGATGTTATATTTTAGTGTTCCCCGCTTATCACTTGGAGAGGTATTTCCCCTTTTCTTTTATGAATTGTATGAGTCTTGCTTTGACTTAGCCTTAGATAGCATAGCCTATAGCCTGGTGTCTTTGATGAATCAGAGAATGAGGTGTGGACCTTGAATTTTGTGTTTAAAAAAAAAAAATGTGAGTCAATGAGCCAAAGGATTTTAGAATGCGGTCCCGCTACAAAATCTGCAGAGACAGTCTTCTGATACAATATTTTTTCTTAGGTGTTTTTTTTTTTATAATTGGTTTCTTTCTGTTGTTACAGTACCCTTATAGTGCTAAGAACACAGCGTAAGCATTTGTGTTTTAACAGCAAGCAGCAAGTGGCAATATCGTATTTCATTGCCTGCTTTTCTTTTCTACTTACTATTAGAAAGAATACAGAGAGAGGAAAGAAGTGTTTGGGTGCAGTTGTAGGGTTTTTCTCGACGGGTGGTGTCTAAGTTGCTTAGGGAGATTACGATTTCATGTATTCGATATAAAGTAATGAACTTGGCCGGGACTTGAACGCACGACCTTCCATTCAGTAAGCGAATACACTACTACTGCCCGCAACAGTTTCCTGGGTCTGCAGTGCCCCGTTAGGATTTGAAAGTTATTCTTGTTACGGTCGATTCTTTCTTATTGGTTTCTTTCTCCAGTTTTCTGAACTCTAGGCGCAAGGTGTATTCTTCTAACCCGCAGAATGGTTCAGGTATCAGGTCCCCTGAAGGTCTCCACTACCCCTTTTCTTCCCAGAGAGTCGGCAGCTTCCTAACCTATAGGCCTGGTAAAAATAAATAAATAAATATCTGGCATTAACGGCCCATACAAGGCCTGAAAAAAAGCTTCTCTAACTATTTGCTTGTGCGAAGTGGAAGGGACCAAAAATTTTAAGCCGAATCCGAGCGGCAAATTTGAGAAGTTTGCCAAAATAATTGATACTCTGATAGGTGTGGCAGTGGAAAAAAACATTGTTAATTGGCCCGGCGGGATTTGAACCGGCAGCCTTTAAATTAGTACTAACCGCTGAGCAAACACATTTCCAGGTATCCAGCAGATTGTTGATCTGTTATTTTTGCCTAGTTTTTCAAGTCTATGTAAGCATTCCCGCTTGAGCTTTTACCGAATGATATAGGACTCAAGTACCTTAATGGCTGCTGGGCTGTCAGACATTACTGCTCTATTAAAATTCATGTCATGAGCAGAAGAAAATTTTTGCAGAGGAGTCTTCCTTTTTGCCCCGTTCTGAAATGTGTTGTTAAGCATACTGCATGACACTACTAAGGTTTGTGCTATGGCACTTGTAAAAGTCGTCAGGGGTTTAGGGGTGGCGATGGTGTTGAGGGAAGTGTGTTCGGCTTGTGACGCGTGCGGTGCAGGTTCAATCCCCATAGGGAACAACAACATACGCCACCCAATAAAGAAGAGAAACGAATAACACTTTTTTTTTTTTGCCATTGCCCTCAATCAAGCGATGTGATCAACCTTTGAAGTGTGCGATTTCTGGGGCGTAGATCAACTAGAAGCTTATCGATAACTAGTTACTACAAACGAGAGGAGAGTACACTTATTTGGGGGAACCTTTTTACAGCCATTACAAATGTCGGCCCTCCTCAATTCAAGAAATTCTTTGCTTCTCTAAAATGGCTCTGATCCAGTTGGTCGAAACATTGACACCTTTACAACGGGCTGCCGTTGTAAGGATATTTTTTTCTATCCGTGCTCTAGTATAAAAATCATTAGTCTCTAAACGATTTAAAGAACTAAATTTTCTAGATTTGTTATAACTTGGCCTGTTGCCAGGCTTAGATATAAAGATCACATTCACCGTCTTCAAGTCAGCTGTAACTTGCTCTCAATAAAGCAAGAACTGAGTTGGACCTGTATTTTTCGTATAAACTTTTAGCTTTACTAGGTTATCTGATTCTGTGGTCAGTCATATTTAAGTTCGTCGTATGTAACATGCGTGTATGAAGCTGGGCCATGAACATGAAATAAGGTTTTAAGTGTATCCGTGCGGTTTCTCCTGCAAGAGGTTTTCTTTGCCAAACTCAACTAAATTGAACCACTAATAGACATGCCCGTAGTTGAAATACTACCCTCAGTGCCTTGTTTAGTCTTACGCAGCCCGCGATCCTAACTTTTTATTTCCAAAGACAAAAACAATGTCACAACTAAATACAGCTTCACTACACACCACTTACCGAGCCTTGTATTTGATTCGCAATACGCATTTTTTAAATTGTGTATCTCCTCATCATATGCAACAAATTCGATTTTATTCTTAACAAAGCGTATTTAATTTGCTTAAAAAAATATATAATGGTATTATTAACATCCTTTTGCAAAATGCTCATTCCAAACAGGACACACACAAAAAATAAAATATTTGTTGTTTTTAAATAAATATTAACACAAAATTTAATTTTTGTTAATTATTTAGCAAAAAAAAAAATAAAACAAAATTCCATGCACTGCATTCCCAGAGTGGATATATTATAAAATAATTCAAATGAATTAATTTTATTTTCAAAATTACTTAAAAACTTTGCAAAACGCAATGCAAACTCGATTTAAGAAAAAAAATAATATAATGATTTATTTTTATTTTTAGCAATCGAAGATAAAATTTTAAGTTATATATTGTTCACTTAAAAAAAATTAACTTAAAGATAAATAATAACTTAATGGAAAATAGGTGAAGATAATTTGGATAAACTTAAAGATAGAAAATTAAATAAAATCTAAATTAAATACATTTATGTTTTTTAACAGAATTGTAAATTAACTTACATTTATCCTGTCGTCGTCTTCGCCGGCAAATGCAAATAATAATGCAACAAATAATTATTACCGCCAGTAAGAGAGCTAATATCGATGCGACAAGAATGATGAGAGTAGTCTTTTCCCAGCGTTGCCACCACGCTAGTTGTTCTGTGGGAAAGAGAACGAATTAATAAGGATGTTGAGAGATATATTACAATGGTAAGGAGATAGTGCGAATTACTTAAATGTGGCTGATTGAAGTCAACGATAATTTTAGAAACATCAAAAAAGACATGCTCGTGCATGTTATTTGTTAAGAATTTTATATAAGAACGGGAATTGATATTTTAGTTTTAAATTTAGGTGGAGTGCAACAATGAGATAATTTTCTTCTATTTGGTTTACGACCTGACGTCCAACTATCAAGTCAATTGAATAGTTAGAAGTTTGACTGAAAGCGAATAGTGCGAGAATGCAAAATTCTAGGTAAACCCCATCCACCCTCATTGTCAGCCAGCCTCATAATCCCAAAATTTATCTAAAACAAAAAATTCAATTAATTTTCCAGTCAAAAACCAAACCGATAATCTCACATCTAACACAATTTAAATAATCACCGAATACGACAAAACTATTATACCCTTACGAACCCGGAACACTTATCTCTGTCAGAAACGATTCACACTGACACAAAATTAACGACCCCCCGCATCATTTATTTCGTTTTGCCAGCTTTGTTCTTGTGGCGTTCGCTTAACCAACAATTGCTAATAAAATGAAATTTATTTTTATCTGCTGGGATATTTGTCAGAATAACGATAGATACTCATCAAAAAGATGTTAAATCACAGTCCTTGTAGCTTTAAAGTTTCCCCTTGACAGAGATATAACACTTATGTAAATGGTTATGTTTCCTTCCAATGAAAAAAAAACAAGGATTCTTTTTCCCATTCTCCGGTATTCAATTCTGTTATATATGTGTTTATGCAGGAGTTGTGAATATAACAAGAGAAGAAAATTCGCAACAACAAAAAAAAGGAGAAATGCATTTTTGCTGACGAGTTTTTTTTTTGTTGCCATTATGTCCTTTTTAAGTAACTCATTCCTCCATGATATCCATCAAGGGACAACGCTAAAAATAATGCGAAAAAGCTTTCCACTTCATTTTATCCATTTGTTCCTGGAGTAGGAAAAATCTTCCTGTGTCATCGCTTTTAATGCATTTAATGTACCTACCTCGCTCTAATAGTTCACAAAAGAATGAATCAACGAACGCGCTAGCAAAAAAAAAAACACGAATTATTTGCATAAAACATGCATTTTCTGCTATTTTACTTAAATTGCCCGCATTTAATGGTCTTCGCTCGCTGTTGTACCATTTTCACTAACCCCCTTGTCATTCTTTGCACTAATTACAACTGAAAAAGAATGAAATTATAAATTACCCAACACGTGTATAAAATCCCGCAAGGATAATAGCCCAATTTATGTTTACTAATCTGTTCCAACGAAACGTGTCGATAGTCGCGTCGTCATCGGTAGTGGTCCTTTTCGGCGTGTGTGCGAAGGGGATTATACACCTACTCAAATGGAAAAAAATGGATAAAGGAATTACCGATAAATTAGGTATGAACATTCAGAAGATAACATACTCAAGGGATCCTTGTAAGTAAAAAAAGATGAAGCCAAAAGAACCAAAATCGATGTAACATTCAATGTTACTCTACCTCCAGTAAAAAAAAGACCCAAAACAGCAACAGGAACCAACAAAGAGACAGAAGGATTTTAAATCTTAATCCTCGTGAAATGTTCGTATTCCTTTGCTCATGAAAGGTTAAGTGGAGTGAATCAAATCACTGAGATGTTAAAGTCATTTTGGTGGATTTTCCCTTTGAGGGCGGTTGTTGCTGCTCTGAAAAGAGCAGTTGTTCATGTGAAATGAATTTATAACACTCATCCCGAGAAGGATGTTATATACCTACAGAAAACAGGAAGCGAGGTGCAAATTTGTTGCGAAATCCACTCTGTTCGCATATAAAATTCGGGTAATGTTGTTTTTTTATTGTGTTGTCAAATGGATGTCGGAATTGCTGTTGATGAACTACGAGTCAAGGGATGAGTGAATTTTATTTTTATCCGCCGTCTTCCTTGTAATGCTATGTGGTATATCCGTAGGTAAATCAATCCCTAATAATAGTTGGGGAAATTGTAAAATCATCGAAAATAATACAACCAAAAGAAACAATATTTGCACCTCGCTTCCTGTTTTCTATAGGTATATAATATCCTTCTCGGGATGAGTGTTATAAATTCATTTCACATGAACAACTGCTCTTATAATCAATTATGGCAGCATGCATGTGTCCAAACCGTAAAAAAATAGATGGGCCTTAAAACTCCTGGTTCCTGGATCATACAAATTTAACACCACCAGCATTTGATTGACCTCAGCTAGGAAGTGATCCCAGACCATGAGGACTGTCCATACTCCTTGAGGTCGAACCGGCGAACCATTAGGGAAACAGTAAAGAGGGAGAGTTATAGTTCATTTGATCTTGATCATTGCTTCGCCGATAGGGAATAACAAGAAGAAAGAAAATAGTACAACCATGTGAGAAACCTAAGCATTGTAGCGCCCCATTTAACAACTTGAAACTCTTCAGCAAGTGTTACATGCTAATCGGTTGACATAACAGGAATAGCATGTGTCAAAATCGTAAGAGGCAGGGCTCAATACGTTTGGTCACATATATGCCACAGAAATAATATTTGATTGACCTAAATAACGATGTGATCCCAAACCGAGGCCTGCCGAGGCTTCCAGAAATTACGTTAGAAAAAGTTTATTCAGTCCAAATTGGAAAAATTAGCGGAAATTGTTTGGAAAATACGCCAGGAAAGTTTGAAATTAGGCCCGACAGGATTGGAAAAAGTGCCAGAAAGTGGAATGGAAATTAGGCCAAATAAATGATGTACCTCCTCCAAATACAACAGTGACCAAAAGCAGGCGGGCTGGAAGGGGCAACATGACACCCTTATACACATCGCACCTTTTTATGCGATAGACTTGTGATATTTATGCTAGATCCCATATATAGTCCTGCTTTTGGCCAATGTTGGATTCGGAGGTTAGGGTAGGTACAATGTTGGGTTTTCTGGCATTATTTCCAAATAATTTTTTCAGAACCTTTTTTTAATTCCAAAAATGGGAAAAGCCTTTCGAAAAAACCATCCATTTTGGAAAGATTGTCAGAAAAGAGTGGCCTTTTTTCTAGGAAAAAAAGACAACAATTTTCCATGACGAATTTTCTTCTCCAAAAATTTCTCTCGTAATTTCCTGAAGCCGCCTGGCAATAACCGGCGCGGCGGCATTTTTTTGACATTATTTCGAAATAATTTTTTCAGACCCATTTTCCATTTCCTAAAATGGTAAAAGGACTCAAAAGTTTTTTTTTTTTTTAAAAAATGCCAGACATTTTGGAAAGGTTGTCAGAAAAGAATTGCCTTTTTTTCTAGGAAAAAAGACAAGAATTTTCCATGAAGAATTTTCTTTTCCAAAAATTTCTCTCGTAATTTCCTAAAGCCGCCTAGCAATAACCGGCGAGGCGGCATTTTTTTGACATTATTTCGAAATATTTTTTTCAGGCCCGCTTTCTATTTCTAAAAATGGTAAGAAAAGTTTTTTTTTTAGAAAAAGCCAGACATTTTGGAAAGGTTGTCAGAAAAGAATGGCATTTTTTTCTAGGAAAAAAGACAAGAATTTTCTTTTCCAAAAATTTCTCACCATTTCTTAAAAATGGTAAAAGGACTCAAAAGTTTTTTTTTTAGAAAAAGCCAGACATTTTGGAAAGGTTGTCAGAAAAGAATGGCAATTTTTTCTAGGAAAAAAGACAAGAATTTTCCATGGAGAATTTTCTTTTCCAAAAAAATTTCTCTTGTAATTTCCTGAAGCCGCCTGGCAATTACCGGCGCGGCGGCATTTTTTTGACATTATTTCAAAATAATTTTTTCAGGCCCGTTTTCCATTTCTAAAAACGCTAAAAGGACCCAAAAGTTTTTTTTTTAAAGCCAGACATTTTGGAAAGGTTGTCAGAAAAGAATGGCCATTTTGTCTAAGAAAAAAGACAAGAATTTTATATAAAGAATTTTCTTTCCCAAAAAAATTCTCTCGTAATTTTTGGAAGCCGCCTGCCAATATAACCGGAGGCGCGACGGCATTTTTCTGGCATTATTTCGAAATAATTTTTTCAGGCCCGTTTTTCCATTTCTAAAAATGGGAAAAAGCCTCAAAAATTTGATAGAAAAAGCCAGACATTTTGGAAAGTTTGTCAAAAAAGAATGGCATTTTTTTCTAGGAAAAAAGACAAGAATTTTGTATGAAGAATTTTTTTTGCCAAAAATATGTCTTGTAATTTCCGGAAGCGGTCTGAAAATATTTATTGAGGTATAACCGGTGCGGCGGCATCACGAAGATAGGAATCTTTGGCAACAAACAGAGCGAAGCTGTATGCTAAACTTATACTCTTCTGAAAGTCATTCAAATTGTAAATGCCTGCAAACTGCATACGTACAAACAAATGAGGACAGCCAGAGTGAAGCAAAGCGGTATTTGTTGAAGAGTGAGAGCTATATGATTTTGCCATTTATCCACCTGTCTTCAGTTCACTTATATTCCTTTTAATGCAATTTACCAAACATAATGTCATTCTTTATGCCGTAAACTGCTAGGATTTTAAGTGACTTTTTTGTTACGTTGTCCATTGCCACTGACTGTCGGTTTCAATGTAAAGGGTAGTCCAAATACAAGTTTCATTTTGAATCATTAGTTATTTTGACATTCTGACAGCCCTTTTCATTTTTATCTTTCAGTCAAAAGATACATCCGCAAAACAAAATGAATCGCTCTACGCTTGAACAACGTGGAAATATTGCAACCTTTTTTGATTGCAAAATTTGACATTCTGACAGCCTTTTCCCTTTTCATTTTTATCTTTCAGTCAGAAGATACATCCGCAAAACAAAATGAATCGCTCTACGCTTGAACAACGTGGAAATATTGCAAACTTCTTTCAAAAGTGAGTGCTGTGTTGCAGAAACAGGGCGTTTATTGAATAGAAGTCTATTGGTCGCCTCGGAGCTGCGATTTGATATGTTAGACTTTTTTTTGAGGTCGACGTTCTGCAATCCAGAAACGATTCAAGGTTAAAGCAAACATCGTCAGAAGCTTTCGTGAGATAAAGCTAGAAACAGTAAACAAGACCTTAGAAAATCGGCTTGACAGCATGCGCTACTGCGAAACCAACCGAGGGAGCCACATCAATAAAATTTTAATCCTAAATTATGGCAATAGTTGCTCTTTCTAATAAAAGCCATATAGCGAAAATAATCGATTTTGGTTCACTTTATTTTTTTCTTAAAAAGAAAGTTGTATTTTGACCACCTATGAACACATCCACCTGTTCCTATCAAATGCCCTTGGAAGCATTTCCGATTTGACAAAATTTCTTGCCTAAATTTATCAATTACTTTTTTTTCTTTTGGTTAGCCTCCTTCATTTGGGCTAAAGCAACATTGCTGTTTCGTCCTGATTTTGCTAATCGTGACTGGTCTGAACAAATGTTTCGATTTGGTCTCTCAAATTCTGACCAAAATTTACATTTTATTTTTCTTTGCGAGTTCACATTTTTAAAATATTTTATAGTTTGAAATTTGCTCATTTTTTTCGGGGCCGAAACTTTTTTAAAACATAGGGACGGGCTACAGTCCGCTTGGGCGAACTGTTGGATATCCTATTCTTACTCTATCCCTCATAAGTGGGCGTGACAAAAGTCTGGTTGAATTGTTAAGAACGCTCTACATATTTTGTTATATAACATTTAAAGAATTTTATCGAAAAAACGCTCCCCAGCTCAAACTTTGGTTTTCCAATAAAATTGTTTTATTTAATTGTGGCATGAGCATAAAGGGCCCCTAGAGAGTATATCTTATAAATTTCAGCTCTCTAGCTGAAATTTTGGTTTTTCAATAAAATTGTTTTATTTATTTGTGGGCGTGTCAGTGGGCGGATTTTGAAAATTGTATATCCCGAGCAGTTTTAGGAGTCATAGATCATATAAAAAAATTTCAGCTTTCTAGCTCAAAATTCGATTTTTTCCAAAATTTTGTTTTTTTTTTTGAGTTTGTCGGCGTGTCTGTGGGCGGATTGCAAAAGTTCGTAAACTTGATTATTTCGGGACCCTAGAGAGTATATGGTTAAAATTTCAGCTGTCTAGGCCCAGTTTAAAGGCCTAATTTTTGGCAACAGACGGACGGACGGACGGACGGACATGGCTAGATCGACATTACTATCTATGCTGATCATAAATATAGTAACTTTTAGGGGTCTACGGGCAATATTAAGGTATGTTACAAACTATGCGTCAAAATTAATATACCCTTAGAAAAGGGTATAAACATCGCAGCATCGGCAACTATTCTTGACTGAGTTGTTTCGGTTTACGCGACTTTTTTTTACCAAGAAACTGTATAGGTACGAGTATTCATAACTTCTCTGATTTTTAACGTTTCCGGCGTATTCATAATTCGTATTCATAACTTCTCTGATTTTTAGCGTTTCCGGCCTCGGCTGTGATCCAATTGATAAATATCCATATTTTCGTGGGAATTTTTGAACAACTTTTTTGGTCAAAATGACGCACTACGAACTTTTCATTATTTCAGGCGTTAAACTTTACCTAGAGATTTGTTTGCTCTTATTACTTTTATTGAACGACCCACATACGCTGAATTCGAATTGCGCTTATTCAATATACAGACATTAACTTGAGAAACGAAATTTGGAACTTCTCATTGCTTCCGTTTTAGGCTGCCCTGGAATGGAACATTTGTTTTCTTGGTCATCTAGCTCCTTTTTTGGCTGTGGTTCCTTGAAGGCGTTGGAAGTTCAAAAAAAAAAATGTTCTTCTAATTGATGTCGACCTTCTGGTTATTTGGTGGGCGTAGCATCGAGGGGCATCAGGTACAAATAAACACCTTCCGTTTTTTTCTAAGCCCCAACTCTTGCGAAAGTCTGTCAAACATCCCAGAGTATCACTTATCATGAGAAAAGGTTGGGAGACGACTGTAAATTTAAGGTCCCTTCCGATTCACACCAGTAAATGGTTGGGGAAGAAAGTTTTTACGCCCTTCCCTGTATGGGCCGATATTCCCTTATATTTATTTATTTATTTGTTTGATTATTTGGTTGCTATATTTTTGGCCAGGCGTTTGAATTGCCTTGAAACGGCGGCGTGAGACACAAGTGGTTCGATAATTGTCAGGCCCAAGTCGATCTCGGTTTCTATTGTTTTGGATGTTACTGTCATGGGGCTTATTTGAGCCAAGTGGCTTAATAAATCTTCCGATCCCAATCGACGTTGTGAATACTCCATCCTGTTGGCTTATTCAATGCAGTCTTTTTTTCTGATTATAACATAATCAAGGCAAAATATTGTAAGTCTCGTTGAAAGGATGACCGGAAATCGAGAGTATAACTAGGATTCTTTGTATTTTTGTTTTGTTCAGGGAGTATTAGTTTTTAGTGAGGGTCAAAAGTTCGAAGCTTAACATTTTGATTACACAGAATGAAAGTAAAAAAGTACTTTAGGACTTTGTTAAAAACTGGTCAACCGAATTTTTACGAAAACTGTGCGAATTCTGCTTGAAGATAAATTTACAAAAAAATAATTACAAATCTTTGCCAAGGTTCTTTAAAAACATATTTAACGTGCTCAATTCAAAAAAAATAAATAATTATATATACAAAAAAGCAATACAATATAGTTTTCTAGTATTTACTTACTTTTAGGCCTTACTGTTAGGATAAAATGCCAGCATGGTAATAGTAGTTAATGTTACGAGAAATGGAAAATATAGTTTAAGGGTTAATAATGTTTAATGAATGCGAAAAAATAGCAATTAAATATTTATTTTTATGTTGTTAGGTCATGTCTTGATTTTAATGAAGCAGTTTTTTTTTTAATTCAAAAGCAGTTACAAAAAATGTTTAAAAGAAACTACCCATAGCATACCCTAAAGTTAATATTATACCTATGTTACTAGATAGAGTGGAATCGAAAAAGTTTACAAAAGAAATGGCTGTATCTACGTGCAAGGGGTTTATTTGTTGGAAGTGGGACAACCTAACCTAGTACTCACTTGCTGCTGAAAAGAAATGTAATACAAAGAAGTCAATAGTAATCAATTGGTACCAAACCTATGACGTAACATATTAATTCCTATGGAGTGTGAAGTTGTATGTAAGGGACATGAAGTTGAGGCGATTTATCGGCAAATTAAAGCTACTTCTAAAGGGGTTTTCAACAGGGACGCTACAAAAGTAGATCGACAGGGACAGCAAACGACGCCGAATTTTTTGCCGCTCTTTTGACATTTCTCTTCAATAAGGTTTGCCATTTCATGATGGAAAGATATACGAGCCAACAACGAGTCGAAATTATTAAAATTGAGTCAGTGGCCGCAACGTTAAGAGCGCTACGTCCAATTTATGGTCGTCATAATCGTCCTAGCAGATCAACAATTGAGCGTCTAGTGGAATCTTTGAATCCACAAGTACAAAATGTTCCCGTGCCAGTAAGACAAAGAAATGCCCGTAGTGTCGAGAATATTGCTGCCGCTGAGGCTTCAGTTAAAGAAAGCCCAAATGTGTCTCTCACACGTCGTTCTCAAGCGTTGGGCATCTCTGTGACGGCGTTGTGGCCCCAATTGGATGATATGAACTTGGAGGATATGTGGTTCCAACAGGACGGCGCCACAAGCCACAATCAATTTATTGGAAACCAAGTTTGGAAACCGTGTTATCTCACGAAATGGTCCAGTCGCTTGGCCGCCTCGGTAGACTATTTCCTGTCGGGCTACGTCAAGTCTATGGCCTATGCCAACAAGCCAGCGACGATTGATGAACTTCGTACGAATATCGAACGTGAAATTGCAGCAGTATCGGCCGATTTATGCTTGAAAGCCGTCGAAAATTGGGTTCAGCGTGTGGACTTCTGCAAGCATGCCCGTGGTGGCCATGCAAAAGAAATCGAGTTTCATACATAATGGCATCGAACGTACTTTCACAAGAATAAAGAATTTGATTGATATCCAAAACCGTTTTTGTTTTATTTAAAAAAAACTTTTGTAGCGCTCTTATTGAAAAACCCTTTAGAATGAAATGTTACAATTGGAAGAGAGCCAATGAATAATAAAGAAAAATTTATTTGTTTAAGGGCATTCAGGAGCACTTCTCGGCACCGTGGTGATTCATATGTTTAAGCAATAAACATAATTATGTATTTATGTAAATTTGTATTAAGGACGGCCGAACCTCCGTTTTAAAGTCTTATTAAAGCGGTATAACTTCCATCAGAGTGCTCGCCATCGTAGAGAATGAAGTACCGCATTGTCTCTGCAAGTCAGAGTAGACAAGTTGGGGAAGTAGAAAGCCTTAATATTAAATCAAAAGTGAAGTGCAGATATTTTGCAAAAAAATGTGCGAGATCAAAAACATATACATAATTAATTTCGCTCATACCGTCATACGCCAGAAAAATATACTTAGTCAAGGAACAATCAGCGTTCTCTCGCCTTGTGGAATGAACGGAGGTTGTCAGTGATCTGAGGAAAATAGCCACCAATAGTGCTGAAAGGACTTAACAACGATGAATAAAATGATGCAGTCATATCATTTGGAATTTTATGTTTCCCCAGCGAATTCAATGATACGGGATGTGTTATTCTATTGATCGAACGAGAATAATTACTTTGCATACAAACTATTAACAAAACGACGAAGACGATGCAGAAAACAGTCCAAGAATCGGCAATGTGCCGTTCTTGTTAATAAGATTTAATCTATCAAACTAAAAGGCGTCATTAGCTTGTTTTGTTGGTAATGTTTCTATTTTTAAAAAACAATGCACGCGCAAAATTTAACAACGAATTAAGGCTTTATCAAACAGAGATTGTTTTAAACGAAACAATAAAATATTGTTTACTTGGCATCAATATAACGTTCGAACCCGCGTTAAAGGACGTCAGGAATAGAGCTGCAAAAACTATTAAATGCCGATTTCAATCAATTATTTTCCACCTGATAAATTATTTTCCACATGGCACCCTTCAATCTGATGGTTTTTAAATATTTTATCCCCCATGTCTCACGCACGTGGAACTTTTCGTACAAATTGGAAAACTTTTTGGGAATGAAAAGGCAGACGAGCTAGCAAGAATCGGGTCAGAACTTGACGTAATGGATGCCATTACGTCAATAGACATCCCAATTAGTGCAGCAAAAAGAAACATTAACAAAAAACTGAGGGAACAACTTAACCAAAGGCACGACTGTATTATATCTCGCAGCCTATGGCCAAAAATCGACGAAAAAGGACAAAATACATTCTGGAAATGAAGAAGCAAGAAATTCGTATCTTAACCGGCGCACTGACAGGCCACTGCGCCATAGGTGTAATGGGAAACAGGCTGGGCATAAGCTCACCAGACTACTGCAGGAGCTGTCAAGATATAGAAGAAACCGAGACCATCAAACACCTGCTCTGCGAGTGTCCAAACCTCTAGACGTCTCGACTTCGCTATTTAGGCAACAGATTTTTCGAAGACCTAGAGGACGTAGCGCAGGTACCACTGACGGACCCAATCAGGTTTGTCAAGAACACAGGTTGGTTCCAATAGGCCAACCACCAAGAATAACCTAAACTGAGTATGGTAAGTGTTTTTATTGCAAGGGTAGTTTTTACTACGTAAAACAACAAGGTATCACAATAAACCAATGGGCCCCGTGGAAGCACAGCATAGCCTTGCTGTGCGCTTCCCTTCTCACCTAACCTAACCTAACCTAATTTCACACAATATCGCGTTTCAACATCGCGGTGAACTAAACGCGACGTTATTGCAGTACGCGACACTTATACCCGCTCTGTTTGACTAGGCAATAAGCATGTATATAGATAATTCGTTAAGTTCTTATTCCGAGCCTGAATAAAAAATGGGATATCAAACTAATTTATTACAATTGTTATTGAAAATATCAAAAATTACAAACGGCAACCAAACGTCACTTTTGAACTTAGGTAGGTGTCCATCAGGGTTCTACCCCAAGTCCAGTTTTGTTCAATCAAGTGAAGAAAATTTGGAATCTGGCATATATTCTCTAGGCTTGGAGAGAAGTGAAAGTGGTCTTCATACCCAAAGCCGGGAAATACTCCCATGTCAGTCCAAAAGACCTCAGACCTATTAGCCTATCATCATTCCTCCTTAAAACGCTGGAGCGACTGATTTATATCCACCTTCGTACCAATATTAATACGAAACTTCTATCTGCGGCTCAACATGCGTACTGTAAAGGTAAGTCGGTCGAACCCGCCCTTCACTGTCTGGTACGCCCTATTGAAAACTGCCTTCATCATAAGGATTACACTGTGGTTGCTTTCCTAGATATAGAAGGCGCCGTTTACAATGTCAACACATCTGCAATCGCAAATGCACTAACAGAACTGAATGTGGATGGTTCGCTTGGTGAATTGATCAATCTACTGCTCACAAGTCGGAATATCAACTCAAAACTGGACGATACATCTGCCAGAAGGTCTGTCAGTAGAGGCACGCCGCAAGGCAGCGTCTTTTCCCCCCTTCTCATGAGCTTGTTGGTGAATGAACTACTGATATACCTGGAAGGGGAGGGCCGCAGGGTGATTACCTATGCGGATGACGTTGCTATAGAAAACACCTCAACACAATAAAGGAATTCCTACGAAACGTTCTCAACAAGCTTGGGTGTTAACCCCCACAAAACCGAACTTGTCCTCTTTTCCAGAAAATACAAAGTCCCACATATTGACCCACCCTCTATTGGTGGTATAAGATTAATATTTTCCGACGAAGCTAAGTTCTTGGGTCTAATTTTCGAAGTTAAGCTGAAGTTAAGCTGAAAACCCAATATATAAGAAAGAGTCAAAAAAAGCCACAGTAGCACTTTTCTCTTGCAAAAATGCAGTTGGTAACAAGTGGGGTCTACAACCCCGCATCACTCGTCACAGGCTATATGTATCGGTCGTAAGACCAATTCTTACACAAGAGGTTGTTGTCTAGTGGACTGCCCTAGGTAAAGCTACAAACTGCGATAAGCTGGGCAAAGTCCAACGCTTAGCTTGTATGTGCATAAGCAGAACCCTCCCAACCACCCCCTCCGCAGCACTAGATATTCTGCTCCATCTGATACCAATCGACATTTTTAACAGGCAAAGAGCGGCCTATTCTTCTGTCCGTTAATGGGTTACCATTAAAATGGCCACTCCATCATTCTGGACTCATTTGAGTCTCTACCAGGAAACATAGACTACACCATAGGTACCCCAATTACAGTTCGGAAAGAACTTTCAGGTCAATATTCTTTCCAGATCATTCTGGAATGACGCCGAATTTGCCGAAGATAAATCGATCCACTTTTATACCGATGGATCAAAAACTAATGATGGGGTTGGTGGAGGCGTTTTCTCCGAAAGGCGATAAAAAAAGCCCTGACTTGGCTGAAGAGATATGTGATATCCACAAAGGACATCCGTATCTTCTCAGACGGTCAAGCCGTCTCTTTAAATTCCATCGCAGCCTTTGATTGCCGTTCATCTCTTAGGGAGATGGCGGAGCAGTTTAACATTCACCTCTGTTGGGTGCCGGGGCATAGAGACATTCCAGGAAACTGTAGGGCTGATGAACTCGCCAAAAAGGGAACCACACTACCTCTTTTACCTGAAAAGGGTTTTCTGGGTATTCCAGTCGCTACTTGCAAATTTTTATTCCAGCTATCCGCAATCGAGAGAACAAACCTTAGGTGGACCAGTAGTCAAGCGACTAAGCATATCTGGCCAAAGTTGGACCAGCGATGCTCTAAGAGTCTAATCTCACTAAACCGACTGCGTATTAGCTCCACTATAGGTGCCATTACATGGCACTGTCTGAGGATGAGGAAGAGACTACACCTCACCTTCTTTGTACATGTCCTGTTCTCTCCCATAAAATAAATCTCCATCTGGGAGATTTCTTGCTAAATGATCTAAGTGACTTGGCTAACACTGACCTAAGAAGTCTATCGTTCGTAAGAAGCTCCGAATGGTTTAACGAGTAGTGAAAGAAATCCCAAGATCCGTGTGGTATCACAATGGACCTGACATTGGTCTAAGTGTGTTGGCCTTAGGCTGACTAACCTAGGCGCGTTCAATTGGCAAGGCAATTGCGAGTTCCCTACAAGTTAACCTCTATCGCTTGCCAAACGATGCGACGGTGTAAAGATTAGTGTGTTGTGACCCGTGAGGTGCAGGTTCAATCCCCATGGGGAACACCAACATACGCCTCCCATTAATGGAGAGACGCGAATGACACCTTATTTTCTCCAACCTCTACACCAAAAAGATGATTTCTGCCTGGTAAGTGGAAAGTGAAACGCGTAGGTACTTTAGTGAAATTAATCTCAGATAGGTACGTCGTTTTGTACGATAGGAGTGATAATTTTTGTCAATATTTCTTGGCTGAGTTATTGCAGCGTAAGTAGTCAGTTTTCTTTTATAAAATTGTTTAATTTATATGAATTGGGTTGTCAAAAAACAAAAATCAAATATTTGATAACGAATCTGTGTAATTCGAGACTTAAGTCTACAAAGAAGATACAAATTGTAAAATTGGATTGTTCATAAAAATAAAAATAGATTGATATTTGCTGGCCCGTCTTCGAAATACCAACTTTAACCCACATCTCCCCCATTTCTAGACACATTTTTCCCAATTTACAAGATGACCTCTTTGCCCATATCTATTCAATTTATTTCCATTGATTTCTAGTGAAAACAACTTAAATCCTTTCAACATGGATAGCCACTTTTAATTCTCATTTCATCGTGATTTCCCACCAACAATTGGATCAGGCATGCTACACTAAAACGCCAGCAATTTAACTAAATGCAAGAAAGGAGATGAAAACTGCAGTAAAACTTCTGGAAAATCTCCCAACCACCTACTTCCAAACGGATTACGGCGAATGAAAACAAATAACCAGGATAAAACAACAAAAAAACAACCCACACCCCTTAAGCCAGCTCGAATACCACTCCAAGTACTTTTTTTCCGCCCATCCTTATTTTCGCTAACAAATCCACTATAAAACATAACAACAAAACTGCGTATGAAAATGTGTAGATAAAGAAAACGAGAGAAAATAGTGTTGTAAATGAAATAAAAAATATATAAAAATATCCTAGAGAAGGCAACTTACCGGCAACTTCAATTTCACAGAACGGACCAGCTCCAACGGAATTATTCGCCACACAACGATACGTTCGTGCAATCGCATAATCCTCATCTAGAACATAAAAGCTCTTATCCTTGTTAATATTACCACTGCCCAGTAGTTCAACGGAATCGTTCTCCGCCTTAATTGACCATGAGAAGTCGGCCTGTTTGTTTTGTAGCGGACCGGTGAGTAAATGCACAGTTATCGAAGCAGGACGACAAAAAAAGAAACAAATAACAGAAGAAAAAGAGAAAATAAATTGTTGATTTTTAAATGGGGGAGGAATAGGTTTTTAAAAATTAAAATGTTAGTCCACATGCATACCTGCGAACGTATACAATAAACATCCAGCTTACAGTTTTGTATAACAAACTTACCTCGTCAGGATTTCCGAATGCAGTGCAAATTAACGTATCCTGATCGTCGATTTCTCGCCTCTCAACTTCACATCTTGGCTTAACTGAAAAAAAGGAAAGGAACAGATTCAGAAGAATATAAGAACTAGGATTCACTATGAAAGCAGATTCGTGTGGATACGTTGTTTGTATATGTAAATGTAATAGCTGTGGGGGACGGGGAGATTCGATTTTTAATTGGAGCAGAATAACGTACATGTAAAGCTTAGGTTTGCAAGAGAATTATGGTGTAAGGAAGAAGGATGATGACAAGAGTTGAGCTGGTGCTACCTAGTTGGATCTTGTTCAGATGATTAATGATTCAGGGTTATGTTGAAGAGTTTGGGAATCTCTTGACTGACAATCTCTTTAAGGCGATGATTGAACTAGAATTTAATGTCAGTTGTATGCTGTTCTATTGTGTTGTTGGGTTGTTAAATAAATTCCTCATTCCTTATTTAAGTGCCGACGCAGAAGTTATTAATGTTCGTCCATCAACGCAGTCATTTGACTTCAATGTAACACAAAACACCCTAAATGCCTGCCGCCAGATCATTCTCTCTCCAATCGGATCAACAGATGATACAACAACATTTGAACAATAGCCGTGTTTCTTTGCACGCGAATATAGGCATGGCATTAAAAAACGACAATCGCCGCTTAAGAATTCATCAAAAAAAAAACTAGGCAGCACACATGCACCTATGACGTTTATTAGTGACACAGCTGGAAGTTGAATTAAGAAATTTGTATTGAAAATCGTGAAATTCAAAAATACTAATTTCCGACAGTTGAAATTAATGCCAAACATATTCTAAAATTATAAAAAACAGTTTCACATTGACAGATTTACTAAATTTTGAAAAAAAATAATAATAATAAAATCCCGAACAAAATATTCGGCGGGATGTGCCAGTGGCCGGTGGGATGTCAAACTTTGACATTTCCTGAAAAATTCATCGCAACAATTCATCAGAAACGAAGAAAATTGGTTTTGGAAGCACTGTTTATCCCCGCTAAAGGACTTAGCGGCGATAGCTATCCCCGCTAAAGGACCTAGCGGCGATAGCTATCCCCGCTAAAGTTAGCGTATATAGGATAAGTTGTTGTTGTATTTTACATGCAAATATCATATTATCCCTATATCCGCGTGCAAAGAAACACGGCTAATATTATGCGAAGTACGGACCACGCATTTGATACCCTAATTGCGAAATGCAACGTCAGTAAGATTGCTCGAGCTTCACCACACCTCACTTTCATTACAACCTATACTCAGCCCTATCGAGGTATACGTTCGGAAGAAATTCCAAAACGAAAGTTAAAATCCAATCGGAAATCAAATTCCGCTCAAGGTATCCGTTTCGGAAATACATGCATACTTAAATAAGGCATACAAATGCGTTCGTTTCACATAGATTCAGGTGCTTTAAATCCATGAGAGTGAAAAATTTGTGATAAATTTAATACATCTTCAAAGAAATGGATAATAATAATAATAATATTTAGTAAGGGGATATTACACTGCGACCTATTGGTCTATTGTGTCCCATTGCTTGTGCCTCGCAGAGGTTCATGCCCTCTCTAGATACTTTTTTGTGAAGCGTGTCGAGGTATTGGTATGATTTATCCTTGGCAGGTCACACTCCTGAGAGCACAGCGTCCAGTCCAGTTTCTTTAGTGAATCTGAGAATGAGCTGTGGGTCCATGGTTTGTATGTCCTTGTCTGTTATTTGGTGTCTGCCCAAATAATTCATCCTTTTGTGGGCCAGTGCCCCACAGGATTCCAGTATGTGGTCTGGAGTTTCGGCGGTTTCACTGCAGAATCTGCAGAGCCCGTCCTCCGATATGCCCATTTTCCTCAGGTGCTGCTTGAGTCTGCCGGGCCCCGTGAGGAGGCCTGTTAAGAAAGAAATGGATAGTCCGGCTCGAGTGTGACCATTTGCCGTTGTATTCTTTCTAAAATACCAAATAACTGAACAAACTCCTATTTTTTTTAAATTTTATTACTTTCAATTTTAAACACTTTTCGATAAGACGTTTGCGGCACCTATCGGAGTTTGTGAAAAGAATTTTTATTTCCCTTCCTTTGTAGCGACAGTTCGGTTTTTTATTGGCAAAATCTTCGTACTTGTATACGTTTGCCAGCTTCAGATATGTAGCTCTTGCCAGAGTTTCTTTTTTCTTTACGCAAGTGCGGTGATTTGTTGTTTCGTGCGCGTTGTGCGTTTTGTACCCAAATCAATAATAGATGAGTATGTGATGCCCCGAGCACGCAACTTATTTGGTTTTGGGTTCAAAAGTTTAAACAAGAAGGGACAACGGTTAACGAAAATCCTCAGGGACCATCAGACTCAAGTTCGACTCGAGAATTGCTAAGGCAGATTGCTGTATGTACATACTTTGATAAAACGAAATCAACAGTGCACGTTATATTGAAAACGAAGCTAAAGTTTCACGCAAACGAAATGCAAATCATGCAGTTTCTCAACAAAAATGACTGTTCTTTACGAGAAACCTTAGCGAGTACGATGCTCGAACGCTTGGAAACTTATTGTTTACTGAACAAACACATTTTCATATTGATGGCTGTGTTAGACAGAACATGCGTTACTGGTGCACAGTGGCGGACTAAGCCCATCAGAGGCCCGGGGCCTCATACATTGAAGTATGAGCGATATACAGGGTAACGATTCACTGAAGTCCCATTTTATTATAAATTGAAGGATTTGGGGCCCCCCAAGACCGGATTCCGGGGCGGGCGGTGGTGCCCCCAAAAGTTATTTGCCCTTATTTTTGTAACCGGCGAGAGACAGTCACTGCTGACGTGTATTGTCGAATTATCGACAAGTTTTTGGTATGTTTCCCTGGTTCACCAACAGAACATAGTTTCAGCAAAACACACCTAGCTGCTGTTTCAATGGAGAAGCTGAGGGTGATTTTTCCCAATAAATTGATCAGAAAGTACGAAGACATACCCTGGGCACCTCGGTCACCGGACTTACATAGTGCAACTATTTTTGTATGGGGATACCATAAGTCACGCGCTTACAGCAACAACCCCAGAACAATTCAGGCAATACAAGAAAGTATCGCCCGTGAAGTTGCTGTCATTGAACCAACGTTTTGCTCACGCGTGTTCACAATTTAAGATTCCGATTGCAACAGTGTGTTGAAAGGAATGGACGGCATTTAGACTTTATTAAGTTTTTTTTTATTTAATATTTAACTTGAAAAAAAAGTACGCTGGAAACCCTTTAGATGACCCCGGTCTCGAAAAAATACCATTAAACTTGTTTCCTGGTTTTTGGTGCCATTAGCAACGTATTTCTTGCGCGTCCCATTTTCATTCGTTTCCCCTTTGACTTTGAATTTTGTGCCTCAACAACTTTATGAAGCTGAAGAAAACACTGCAGCCTTCCCTCCTCTGCGATTCCGGACGCGCTGCTTCCAGTTCTCCAGACCAAGCGCTCTGGCATCCGCCATGGCTTGGTCCTTCAAACGGTGGTTCGAGCGGTGAATCAAGCGGTTCTCGTTCGATCACCGCAAATAAACGACGTAGGGCGTGGTTAGTACTTAGATGGGGGGACCACTTGGGAATACCGCGTGTTGTTGGCACCTTTTGCGAACGTCCGACAAACATCCAAAAGTATCAAATTGTCATGAGAAAGCTTCTCAAATTTGTCGTTCAGATTCGGCCTAAAACTGTAGGTCCCCTCCACTTCGCATGAAGGTGGTTGGAAAAGCTAGGTTCAGGTTCTGTATGGGCCGTTAAGGCCTAATATGTATGTATTTACATATGTATGTTCGATCTTCCTTGCCTTCTCGAACCAGTGGGCTGGGAGTAGAAGATCCTCTTGGCTGGAGCATTATTTTCCATTCGCTCAATGTGGCCGAGCCAATGTAGTCGACATGACGCTAAACCGAAGTAGCAGCGGTTTTCCAAGGTAGTTCTCCGCCGGATCTCCACTAAGGTGTCATTAGTGGAGTTGATGTTTACTCCTAGGTAGACGAACTAATTAACTACCTCGAAGTTATTGCTATCAACAGTGACGTTTTGTCCTAGGCGGTGAACAGACGTTTGTTTGTTTGTTGATAGCATGTACTTGGTCTTGTCCTCATTTACTTCCAGAACAATTCGCCTGTTCTTCAATCGCCATGAAAGCCTGAACACGCTGGGAACCGCCGATGATGTCGATATCGTCCGCATACCCAAGTAGCTGGACGGATCTATTGAAGATAGAACCTTCCGTGTTGACGCCTGCCCTTCGCACGATTTTCTCCAGAACAGGATTGAAGAAGTTACATGATAGCGCATCTCCTTGCCGAAATCCGGTACAAGTTTCGAATAATTTGGAAGAGCTGCTTCCAAACTGCACATTACACCGCGTGTTTTCAAGTGTCACATGACACAACTGGATCAGTTTTGCCGGGATGCCGAATTCGGCCATCGCCACGTAGAATGCTATCATGACGATGAATGCATATGCGGCTTTAAAGTCGATGAAAAGGTGGTCGGTCTCGACTTGAAATTCATTGGTCCTTTCCAGGATTTGCTTTAGTGTGAAGATTTGGTCTATTGTCGATCTGACTGGTATGTGCCGATTAGTGCGTTGCAGAACGGCTTCAGACGTTCACACAGTACGTTGGATAGGATCTTATATGCGACATTACGCAGGGATATGTCTCGATAGTTCTTGCAAGACATAGGATCGCCTTTTTTGAAGATGGGGATATGGCGCTGATAGTCCAGTCATCGGGCATGCTTTCTTCCACCCATACTTGGTTGATGATTTGGTGCATGCGCTCTACCAAAGCCTGCGGCCTTTTTGTTCCTTAGCTTTTTTATAGCTAAGCCAACCTCTTTTATACTGGGTGGTGAAATCTGTTCCTCATTGACGTGGGTTCTCCTCTTGCCCTATCACTCTCTCTACATTTTTTTTTTTATATAATTTGCTTACGCTAAAGGGATTTTTTTTGTTACAGTACCCTTATAATGCTAAGAACACAGTGTAAGCTACTTGGTATTAGAAAGAATAGAGAGATAGGAAAGAAGTGTTTGGGTGCAGTTGTAGGGTTTTTCTCCACGGGTGGTGTCTAAATTACTTAGGGAGATTACGATTTCATGTATTCGGTATAAAGTAATGAACTTGGCCGGGATTCGAACGCACGACCTTCCATTCCGTAAGCGAATACACTACTACTGCACCATTGCCACCCGACATGATGCCCATTTAGCAGCTGTTGACAATGTTGCTTAAATACATCTACTATTCCCTGCGCTTCGGTAACTAGTTTTTCGTTGCTGTTTCGAAGAGCCTGCGGTCTTATAGCAAGTACATCATTTACAAATCAGTAGCGTTATTGAAATTTTCGAAACTTAGTAAATACGAATTAACATTGAAGAAACGACTTATTTTTTGGGTATCGGTGTTTTCAGAAGTATTACCCAAGATCCCGCAGAACAATGTGGAATGGTCCGATAAGTGGGATGTTTCTGTTAACATAAAATTTCAATTTGCAAGACTTACGCAAACTTCCTGACATAAGCTACTCTGTCAAAAGCATTGTGTGGTTGTTGAAATTGAAACATAAATGGCTTGGAACACTTTGATAATTTTTTTATGAAATAAGTCGATAAAAAGATAAAAAGGTCCTCCCAAACTGTAGATTATTATCAATATCAATTACAAAAATGAAACGCCGCTTATGTCGACTTAAGCTACTCTGTCATACTGCCACAGATATCTAGGTCTACAGGATCTCTACACCACTACAAAAAAATATTTATAATCTCAAGTTGAATGACAGTCAGCTTCCCTAAATTGGTTTGATTGAGAACCCTCGAGAGTCAAATGTCCTCGCATCAGCCTGACAGGCTTCATTATCTTTTTCTTCCACAAAAAAAAAAAAAATAACTTCAACGATACTAAATAGTACCAGTGACCCTTTCCAATTTTGAGGAGAAATCAATAAAAAAAAATGAGAACAACGCAAAAGCTTAAATACACCGCAATATGTCAAGTATCTATGCATCCATGAACACATTTATATGTACAATAATGTAACCCATACTCACATTGGACATCGATGTACGTATCTGACACACTTGAGCCATGCTTGTTAAACGCCACACAAGTGTATCGTCCGGAATCGTTCCTCGACATAGGTTTATTTATAATCAGAGCATTGCCACGAGTAATCGTTTTATTGTTGAATCTCCACTCGTATGATGGCTCTAAAAGAGGAAAAAATAAACGTGACACACACTCTCTCGCTCAATAGATTGTGTTTATGTCAACTTACCAGGAGTTGCTTTTGATTTGCACAGGACACGTCCGGGAATGTTATCTTCGAGAACATGTACAATCTCATGTGATACTGTTGTATTCTCTGGGGGATCTGTTCTCCATCAGGGAAAATAAAAAAAATGGTTATTTTGTGACACAAAAATCACAGCAGAAAGGACACACTTGTTATTTTCTAACAAAAAAAAAACTTACATTGAATACTGAAGTATGTTGCGCTCTTAATGCCAAGGCCGACCGCATTGCCCGATGATACGCACGAATAATTGGCATTATCAACGTCAATGTCGAATCTCTTATTGGGCCAAGCCGTCATATTGAAATGCTGCACAAAAGGATAAGTCGAATAAGTGTCCACATCAGTTCCTGCCCCAAATCGATTTCAAACTTACCAGCACTGACATAACACTCTCAAAATCTCCGGTTGCTGGTGATGCGGCCATATACTCCTCCTTCACAAAATACCTCTCATTGTCGACTTCGAGAGCGATGCCATCCTTGTACCATGATATGGTACACCTAGGCACGCATTCGATGCGACACATCAGCGAGGCATTTCGACTCGAATACAGAATACCCGTGTACGGGAAGAGGTTCTTTATGAAAAACGGTGGAGCATGCACTTCCAGGTTAACAGTGGCCGCAACACCATGACCGCCTTCATTATATGCATAGCAGGAGTAATTCGTTCTACTATCCAAACCAACTGGTTCCACCGTCCAATCTTTTGTTATCAGATCCTGTAACGGACCACGACCACCACGGAACCAACGGAATCTATCGCGATACGAAACAATATTTCTTGCATGAAAAAATCGACCCCTTAGCAGTGAGCGTGTGTGTGTTATGTTATGAGCGGAAGCGGATTCGGAAGCGGGACTCAGGGCTAAGGTCGTGAATTTGATGCATGCATTGTACGAGTATTGCTTGTGTTCGTTGTCAACTACAAACCTATTCGATTCTGGATAGCCGGGATCATCGACTGAACATGAGAAGGTCACACTCTTCTTTTTGACTGCTACAAGGGGAAAATGCGTCAGCATTGCTGGTCCTGGTTCATAGTGGACCTACAAAAAAAGAAACGAGAATTAAAATTGATTTCATTTCAATTTCAATAGGGACTCAGTATGATGCTGCTTTTGCTTACCATCAATTCTTTATCATCGGAACGTGGACCCCAGCCGGCTGCATTGAAACCTTCACATGAATAGTTGTAGAAAAATCCGCGACCAATACTCTCGAGAAGCAATTTACTTGGATCAATGTGACATAGATCTTCCTGAGAGGGAAAACTTGTATTAATAAACAAATAAAAAAAAACTTCAAATCAAAAAAGCATTTCTCTCTGTCTTTGGTGGCTACGGTGTGTGTTTAAGCTTACTCTTCGCTGATACCTACGGATGCAGTTAGTGATTTTATACTTACCACATGCGGTGGCTGTACTACTATTTTTTAAGTACTAATTTAAAAGCCGCTAAAAGGTGGATAGTTCCAGTAGAAGACAAAGTTCTAGGTCAAATTGGTAGCACTTAAGAATACCAGTGTACGGAAAGGGGTTCTTTATGAAAGGCAGTGGAGCATGTAGGTTGAAAGTGCCCCAAACAACATGAACTCGTACTGGAAGATAGTAGTACTGCATCGGCCTTTATAAGGACAAACTGTTGAGCGACATCGTGCCTATGTCACAGCTGAGGTTTCGGCTGAGAATGACCTGCGTTTCCTCCTGACTTATATACATAGCTTTAGCATAATCAAAACCCTACCTCTTAAATTCCGTCAGTTATTTCTTTAAGCTACATTTGTACCAACGTTGGGTTGACTTGCATTATGTTAAACGTTAGTGTGCTTCCTAAATAGGTGCACTGCAACCAAACTGATCATTCGTAGAAACCGTAACGACCGTCTAAGCAGTTCAGGTCTAGCAAGCATCTTAAAAACCTATGTTTCAAGCCAGTTCAAAGAGAGCAGACCAACAAAAATCAGGATATCACATAACAAAATAATTTCCCGTCAAGGTTTTTGGAACCTGCGACGACAGATAGAGGAAAGCAAAAGTTGTAGGATTCGATGGTTCCGGCACTCTGAAAATGACACTTCTGGCTGATCAGATCAGCTCAACTGAACAGTCCTATTTAAATCAGATCAGATGACTGAACAGATAAAATTAGATCAGCTTTGCTGAACAGATCGGATCAGCTTAACAGCTTAACTGAAAAGATCAGGTCAGTTCAGATCACCTAAACGGAACAATTTCCAGTCAAGGTTTTTGGAAAGTGCGATGGCAGATAGAGGAAAGCAAAAGTTGTAGGATTCATTGGTTCTGGCACTCTGAAAGTGACGCTTCTGGCTGATCAGATCAGCTCAACTGAACAGTCCTATTTAAATCAGATCAGATGACTGAACAGATCAAATTAGATGAGCTTTGCTGAACAGATCAGATCAGCTTAATAGCTTAACTGAACAGATCAGGTAAGATCCGATCAGCTTAACTGAACAGATCAGATCAAATTAACAGCTTAACTGAACAGATCAGATCAAATTAACAGCTTAACTGAACTGATCAGGTCGGAACAATTTCCCGTCAAGGTTTTTGGAAAGTGCGATGGCAGATAGAGGAAAGAAAAAGTTGTAGGATTCATTGGTTCTGGCACTCTGAAAATGACGCTTCTGGCTGATCAGATCAGCTCAACTGAAAAGCCCTATTTAGATCAGATCAATTTGGCTGAACAGATCACATTAGCACTTTCAAAGTGGCAGAACCAATTCCTACCGATATTGCAGATCTCATCATTTCTCGATCATTTCAGACTCAGTATCAAATCAAAGTAAACATAATATTGCCAAAAAGCAACTCACAATATGCTGGAATGACAAAGACGTTTCTTATGATCCTTAGCTCATAGTAAGAAGAATAATTGTCTGTTTTAGAAAAAGATAAAAGAAATTAAAAATGTTGACAGTATTCAGGCGATCAATATTTAGATCTAATACACTTAACTGGCCGAAATAATATTAGACTGCATGTTGACAATGTTGTCATCCGAATGGCTGAGGCTCTTCAATATTTTATTACAATTCAAAGCCTTCCGAACGCCTGAAGACAAGTTGCATAGAATAGTAAATTACAGCAGTGTTCGGAGATGAAACGACTGATTGAAAGCATGATAAGGTATTGAGCTATGGGCTTGCTAGGTAGACCAGATACAGGAGATTTCAAACGCATTCATATGATAAAGAGCTGACGGCTCAGCGCTCAAAGGCTTATTAAAACGAACAAAAAAAACGTGTATCATCTACGCCAATATGAACGGAAGCCAACAAAAAGATTTGACAAGGTATCGGGCTAAGAACATATTTCAAAGAATGTATATAACCTACAGACAAGCAACCAGCGAGGCCCCTTAAAAAAAAATTAATATTTGATAGAACTCTCGTCTATCTCGTGGTTTCGTAGTTTAATTTTTATCACGCATGGCCGAAACATAGAATAATATACCGAAAATAGCAGTATTGTCTGTTTACATATTTAGGTGTCCCTCAGAATCGAACAACAACCAACTTCGAACTTCCAAATATTTCACGCAAGTTGCGTCTTTACAGCTTCAAATCCCAAAAGCAATCAATATCGTCGTTTATCCATTCGCGGCAGCATCAAGGAACATTTAAGAAACATGTCTTGAGTGCGATATGTTCAAAATCAAATCAAATTCAACCCGCGAATAAAATTATTTTCGCAAAAGGGATGCTCAATTTATTGTATGGATTTTCGGTGAGCAATACTAGGGTCTTCGTCTCCCATGTAGGGATGGGCAAAGAATATCATTGCAAAAAGGAAAGAAAAAAAACGAAGATCAACAAAAACCCTAGTAACGAAAACAATCATCAAGGAATTTATAGGTATCTTATGTTCGGTGGAGTGAAAGTAACGAGTGCGCCATCTTTCATGTCGGTATGTGAATATTGAATTACTTAAAAAAACGATTTCCATATATGAGGTATTCTTATTTAATTTGGTCCTTTACAATTTACTTGGAATAGTTTTTGAATACACCATCAATCAAGTGGCCTATTGACCAAAGCAAAATGTGCCCTTTTTGCTGCGCTTTCCACCACTATTTCGGGCGGTATAGCGATGATTTTGGCACGAATGTTGGCCTCGAGCTTGGGCCTCAATGGTCAGAGGCTTGCTGGCGTATACTTTGCTTTTCAAATAATCCCACAAAAAGAAGTCCGGAGGGGTCAAATCTGAAGATCTGGATGGTCAATGTCGCCATTTTGTGACAGCACATGTCCAGGGAATTTTCGTTATAGAAACTGCAATGTTTGATTTCCATTGTGGCATGGCGCACTGTCTTTTTGAAACTAGTAACAGTCCTGACCTTTTTCACACATTTGTGGGGCAAAAATATTGAGCCAGCATTCGCCGATATCGATTCCCACCGACTGTTTCGCCTTCTCTGAAGAAAAATCGCTCAATGATGGTTCTGGCGCGAACGCCGGCTCAAGCTGTCACTTTTTGGTCACGCAATGGTGTGTCATGGATCTCCTATGATTTCTCCTTTCCCCAAATGGGCAATTCGACTGGTTAACGGCGCCATAGAGTGTGAAATACGCCTCGTCGGTCATCGATTTTTTTTCCAAAAATTAGGACTATTTTCAATGTACTGAATTGACATTTCAAAAACATGTCTACTCATGTCAATCGGTGGACAAGTGTCAAAGTTATTTGATGTTTTAATACGGACGATGACGCACCCTGTATGTAAAGGGTGATTTTTTAAGCGTTCGTTAATTGTCAAAAAAAAACAGAAGAAAATAGCAGAATTGTAAATTATTGGAGTTGGAAAATCAATGCTACCCATTTACTTTTTTAAGATTTTTTCATGTAAATATTGACCACGACTTCAGTTTGCGTAGTCCATACGGACAGGTCAATTTTAAGTCATTTTTTTTGGAGCATATTGACTGATATCACGCCAATAACACGTGTAATGTTGCCATCCAAGGCTTCAATTAACGCTGGCTTATTGGCATAGATGAGTGATCTGACGTATCCCCATTAAAAAAAAATCTAAATTCGAAGCTTTGATTCCAATTAAAGGAAGGAGACTTTCCATTATCGGTATGTGTCTTAATGACAACCTCTGTTGGAGTGGCCATATATGCGATGTCGCCAAGAACGCTGCGAAATGTCTAGGCGATGTAAGAAATATTTCACCCCGTCTGATCTGGTTACAATTTATAAGGCGTATCCGCCCGAAACTCGAGTACAACGCCCATATCTGGTCTGGTGCTCCAATAACTTATTTAGAGCTACTTGTAAGGATCTAAAAACGCGTGGTAAAACTCATTTGCGACCTAGACAACGCGAGATCAATTGACTATCTTAATCATCGTCGTAATGTCTCCTGTCTTTCGTTACTTTATCATTATTTCCACGATAAGTGCTCAAACGAAATAGCCAATTGTATTTCCACCCCTTGAACACTTCAACCGCAATACCCGCCATGCAAGGAATGCTCATCAGTTCACCTTCACTTTCGGACGTACAGCGAAGTTCAAAGAATCTTTTCTCAGCCGTACAACACGAATATGGAATACTCTTCCACGATCTATTTTTCCTTCACATTATAACCTACAAACATTCAAAACCAACGAGCATCGGTATCTCTCCTTTTTTCTAATCCTGATTTCCTTAACTCCCGCGATGCGTAGCTATTACATGATAGGGGTAATAAAAAATCCCTTTAGCCCGCGTACATTATAAAAAAAGGACCTATAGAAGACGACGATGATGATATCAAGCTCCATTTTCTCAGCGAAGATATATCATCAGGATCTTCTCAGTCCAAATATAATCCTACGGCATATGAAGCTCGGACCAGAATCACAAGCAACAATGATAAACATAGCCGAATACCTATTGCCTTAAAGAGGTATCACTGGTCATAGCCAAGAAGTTCATTTAATAAAACTTGCCACATCACCACGTTGTTGAGTTGCGACATTCAGAATACAGATAGCGACGTTTGATAGAAATCTTAAGGAATGGCAACTAGGTGCATGACGTGTTTGCGATTAAGTAACTTCAGTTGACTTTTTTTATTCGCGAATACTCTGACCCATTGACTACTTTCTAATCACTAAGATTCATTCGGTAATCGGCAAGTACTCGATGATTAAATTCACCAATTCAGACCGAAAACAATTGTTTCACAGTTTGAAGACATTTAAATTATAAAATAGTAACCGGTATATCCTATGCAGAGACAGAGACGGGCTAAAAATATTACTGCAGTGCCCCCGATAAACAGGGCTTGTCGTAAAAGGCTAATCAAATGTTGACTATTTTGGCATCTTTAAGCTTTCGCACAAGTGTGCATGCATATCCGTAGAACACAACTGATTAATACAGATATTTCAAATTTAATATATTTGAATTGATTTTGAAGTCCCCATGTTGGAAAACTCATCATCTACTTCAAGCGTGCCTAGGCATCTACACTACCATCTATAATGTACTTTGATATCGATCCAAATTCGACACAAAACAAAAAAAAAAAAATACTGCAAAAACTAAAACAAAACAAACAAAAAAATCTGAAAAAAAAAATGTAAAACTAAAAATACATCTACTCCAAAGCACAAACAATAAATCCTTTGGCACACTTACATTTGTCTCTGAACAATCAGGTAATTCTTTGAGTAGCGACGAATTGGCGTACCATCGTACTTTCGTCAATGGCGATGGATTTGCATCAATAATATTACAACGGAGTGTTACATTTGATTCGTCACTCTCTTTGACAGGACCTTCGGGTGTCATCAGGACCTCAACAACTGGCACATCTGTGTGGGTTAAAAATAAAAAAAAACAATATTAGAATTTCCTTGTACGGATGCTCCTCTGTCATATATTGATTATGTTGTGTGGTTGAGCTTACGGTAATACACACTTACACTGTACATCCAATTCAATATGTGTTTCGGAAACTCCCTTGCCTATGACATTCGACAACTGACAGGTGTAATTACCAATGTCTTCTTTGTTTGTTGACTTTATGACAAGAGCAACATTTTCTGAATTTCCACCTTCAAAGCGTTCAGTGTCATTCACATAAACCAAATCAGTGTTACGGTACCTGAAAGTGAAGTTTAAATTAATACAAACAACTTTTATGTTTAGGATGGTAAGGGATTGATTGAAAGGCAGGCAAAGTTAATTAATACACATATGTATTCCTTGAGGCGTCGCGTCGTGGTTATGAAATCGCAAATGAAATTAGGTTTTTAACGACCAGGAGACTGTGGAAACGCATTATGTTGTTAAAATCAACATTTGTTCATACCGTCATACGCAAATAAATATGCCTGTTTCTTTGTGATACGTATCCACTGTTGCACAAAAAAACGATTCCAAGAAACATAGCCAGCGGCCATGGATTTTTGTTTCCAACACAAGTCGTTAGGTGCGTTTCTTTAAGAAATGTATCCACACGAGTGGTTGAATTTACACGTTAAACAACAAAAACATTGTATCGCCAAAAATACTGAGGATAGCTGTCGATAACATCCACAGCAGGGCTGCTTTGGATACATGCTGCTAATACATGCAATAATTTGTGTTGCAAACAAAAATGTTTTTATGAGCAACCGTGGACACAATTATCAAAGAAACGCGGCTATTATAAGTATTCGCTGTGGATATAAGAGCTGTTTTTTTGTGATATGTATCCACTGTTGCACAAAAAATATATACTGTATGTACACAGCGCAGGCATTTTTTAAATTCAACACCTACAAATGCAATGTCATTGTGGACGTATTTCATTGCCTACTATTAGGTAGTAGAACTAGGAAGAAGTAGAATGATAGGAAAGATAGGTTTGTGCATTGGGTATGGTTTTTACTCCACGGGTGGCGTCTAAATAACTTAGGGAGCATTATATTAAAGTTTTGTATTCAAGTTCAATCCGCAGAAACTTATACAATAATTAAAAGTGCACATTATGAGCAAGCATTCGCTGCACTTATATCGATTTTTATGCTGCGGATTTTTGCTTCACGGACACGGTCGGGATTTGAACACGCAACCTTCCAATCAGCATGTGAATACACTAGCACTGCACTATTGCCACCCGCAGTGTGAAGTCGTGAATGGTGGTTAGAAGAAAAAAACATGACTCCATTTATGAGAGACAACGCAGTTAAGGAAGTTGGGTTGACACGAGTGGAGATCACCGGTGTCGTTAATGAAGATCAAACAGCAATTACTAATACTAGCATGTTCGTGTCGAAATCGTAAAAAAACAGACAGGCAGGCCTAAAAAGTCTTGAAGCACACAAATGCAACACCACCATTTATTTGATAGGCCTCAGTTATGAAGTCATCCTTAACCGGGAGGTCGGCCAATATTTATTGAGTTGAGATACAGTAGAGTGGGAGGGCTATGACCCATCTAATTCCTTCGCCGTTAAGGAAAAAGAAGAGCGCAGATGAGGAAGCATCCACGTAATGTGGCGTGCATACGGTGAAGGGGACCTCGAGCTACTTGTTGTGGACAACTAAAGGCAGTCCCAACGACAGCGATAACTGGAGAGGCTTATTAGTTGATGCCCAGATGCTCCCCGGGCTGAAGCGTCACTATAACTAACTAATGAGTGAGGGTTATATTATAAATGTTTTTTTTTATGGAAATAATTAAATGCTGCCTTCAGTAGTGCCACAAAAGTGGTAAACCCCCCAATGTCCGTAACTCGTTGCTAATCACGATAGCAAGTAAAACGAATGTGGTTAAACTATTCATGTTAATACAGCGAACATTTACAGGGCTCAAATATCCCAAAAAGATGCGAATTCCAATGGCGCCATAAAAAAATAATGTTCACAAAGCTCTAAAAGTATGCAACGAAGCGATGACGAGAGCTACAGGGATATATTAATCCAATGCCTAAAAAAAAACTACCGTGTGATGAAGTTTATTACAACTTTATGTGAATTCCCCAATCGAAAATAACATTACACATTCTGGATGCCGGCTCAAGTTAATGAGCCGACTCAACAGCATTTTTCCTTGATTTGTTCCTATAAAGCTGCAAGAAAAATATGCTTATTGCCTTGTAAAAATAATATCGGCACATGACCCGGTATCAACTCCTATCAGCGACCCTGTCAAATGCGTTGTCAAACAATTAATAGCAGAGAAAGCTTGCTACTCAGCTAGGGGTGATTATATTTTTACAACTTTGGAAACATGTGCACCAAAATCAAAAATAATTGATTCCACAATGCGAGGGTTTGTTGCAGAATGAATCAATCCAGGAGGCGATTGAATGTTGAAAAGTTAATTAAAGCATCAATGAATGCTAAGCTGAATAAGTAGGAGTAACAGCGGCCGGACGGTGCGTGACTGTCTTACTTTCGGGCTGCTGCTAGTGAAGCTCTTATAACGCACACACAATCCAAGTTTGCTAGATCATTATAATAAATTATGCTCAGTCAATCACGTATTGCGGTCAACTTTGTGATTTTCATCTGTCCCCGTATGTTATTGGTATATTCCAGCTCATTATGAGAATTTATGTATATTTTCCTGGCTTTTATTCGTTTATCCTGTTCCCTTCCGGAATAAAAATAATCACGTAGTACGTTGTGCCATACTTGGCTGTTTCGCGATATCCGTCATCGATTGCACTTTATTCCATCGAAGTGTATCTCGATGGATATATGTACCTACTTTGTTTTTTTTTTTTTGTAATTCATGTCCTGTGGATTAATTCGTACAAAGAGGCCGCCGCATACAGCCAACGTCACCGTTACCATAGTCAAATAATGGCCACAGAACATTTTTATCACCTCGTTTGGTTTTTCGGGAACGAGCTATGGGCTTCGCACCTTCCAACCGATCCCCCCGCCTGGTTTTGTGGTAATTAAAATTAATTATCCTCGTTGGGGCGGATTTATGCGACTTCGCTTTCGCATTTAATTAATGATCCTGGCAAAATTTATATATGAGCGTGACGACGACAAGGTGGCCAGCTGGAGAGGTCGCCAGCGGTGCATCTCCCTGCCGCAGAGATGTGAATTTAATGCGCGACATCGACATCGACATCGACTACCTGGTGAGTGGTTGCGAGCGGTTTCGCTTCCCTTAAGGATACATAAATGTATATCCATTACAATTAGGGGATAAAAGTAATTAAAATTCATTCGAAGCGATGGTGGTGTGAAATTTAAGGTTTTTATCGAACAAAAGCACACGTGTGTGTGGGCTGAGTGAGCAACGGGGAGTTAATTTTCTTCTCAACAACAAACTTAAAAGAGAGCGCTTAAGGATCAGAAACTCGAGCGAATGTGAAGGAGAAATTAATTTTCTAGTCTATGGGAGGGATTACAAGGAATAAATCCGGAACAATGTAAACCGATAGTGAAAGTATTAGTGCATGGAGTAATCCGGCTTACATACAATTGGGTGTTACGTTTGAGTGTCGCGGGAATACATAGTTCGAAATTCGCAAGAAATTTTCCACTCAGCAGCTTCTGAAAACGATTTCGATTTATAAGGCTTCTTTTTTTTTTTTTTTTTTTTTTGTATAATTCTTTATTCTCACAATTCAAAGTTATAACAAATTCATATAATTTATCTATCTTATGAGAATAGTTAGTGACATTGGTATTCAGATGAATAGAGATAAATGTGATTTCAGATAAGAAATCAGTGTGGGGCGAACAAGTTTATACGTATATTTAAATTCAATCTAATTCAGAACATACGAGGGGCGTTCAATATATTCTCGGTATCGATATGAAGGAAAATGCGAATTCAATTTAAATTGTCTTTATTTTTCAATATAATTTCCCCTAACATCAATGCATTTGTTACATCTTGAGATAAGCTTTTTTAAACCCTCAAAAAATAAATTTCCTCTTTCTCTGCAAAATACCCATTTATTGCCGACTTGAGTTCTTCATCATCCGAAAATCTTTTTCCACGAAGACATTTTTTCAAATCCGGAAACAGGAAATAATCACTAGGGGCAAGGTCTGGACTATAGGGTGGGTGTTGGATTTCTTCGAAACCACAATCTCGCGCAGCAGCCTTGGAAACTCGCGCCGTGTGAACAGGAGCGTTGTCATGAAGAAGCAACACACCCGCTGCGAGTTTACCCCGTCTTTTCTTTTTAATTTCCTCCCGCAAATTATGCAAAGTGGAAGCGTAGGATGTGGCATTGATGGTTTCACTTTTTTTTGTACTCAATGAGCAAGATTCCATTTGAGTCCCAAAAAACTGTGGCCATGAGCTTCCCGGCAGAGGGAGTGACTTTGAACTTCTACTTCTACTTCTACAGCCCGATGCTCAATTTTGACCATCATCGTCTCAGTTGCCATTGGAATCATAATTTATTTTTATTTAACTAGAGATAAAACGCGAATTAATAATCACATTTATATGAAATTTTACATTAATGCACTAAAATAATAGCATTACTTGATAAATAAGTCAATTTATATATAAAACCACAGCTTCACTCCGATACCGAGAATATATTGAACGCCCATACATCAATATTTTTTTTTAAATTGAGAAAACATTAAAATTAAAATTAAATTCAGTGCAAAAGGGGAGAAGCAGAACCATGAAACCATTAACTCTCTTCAAGTAATGAAGCGCATTAAGGAATCAATTTCATTGTGATTCATATCAAAAAGCCACACTTTTATTTTTTTTTTAAATTTCGGAAGAGTTCTAATGATTCGTATATTCGTGGGAAGACTGTTAAATAGTTTGCAGGAAACAATAGAATAGAAGTTTCTGTAGCTAGAGGTGCGGAAGGATGGAATACAGACGAGGGTTCCTGTGTTGCTTCTTAGGTTACGGGAGTCAGTGTTAGGGCTCTGCAGGTAGCCACCTCTTATGAACAAAATTTTAAGGACTTTAAAGTAGTAGAGATGCCTTACTGGCAGAATTCTCATTTTCCTAAATAGCTCCATAGAATGGGCTAAGCGAGTTGATTTGCATACCTTCTCATATAGGAACGTGCCTACATCATCCATTTCGAAAAGCCAGTTAACTAAGTTTAGTATTTCTTCTTACCATGAAACAAGTCCCATGAAAATTGCAAAAGAAATGTATCACTCACTTTGCAAAAGAAAAACAATTAAATCTGTCATTTGTCAATCATATAGGACAGCATCTATCTAGAAGAACTTAGAAAGCCAGGTTAAAATGATGGCTCCACAAAATTAAGGTCGGAGTTGGGTGTCAATGTTCATTTCAGCGTATCGTTTTTTTAGTTTTGGAGAAAAAATTGGTGAAAACTCCACAACGATTGAACTATAGGGGAAGGTTGTGTACCTTGGTCCGATTGTACCTTGGTCCGAGTGCCAATATCCAGAAAACTACAAAGCACGCAAAAATCGGCCCTTCTGTTGATCTTCTGTTCATTTGTCTTCTCAGTTTCTTTTTGAAGGCACAGCTGCAAGAGTCGGCAGAAAAACAAACAAACATAGTTTTCAATGAAAAAAGTATTTTTTTTATCTCTTTTCTGAAGTTATGTAGTGCTTAGTTTTCTGTCTTTTTTCCGCTACTTTAATCGATTTCGGAAAGTGTATTAATAATCTTTTGGTAGGAACACATTGTCGTTCGTATGTGGTTTGAATACTACGTTAAAATCGAATTTGTTTGGCTAAAGTGGTGTAAGTGTACCTTGGACCTATCATAGCGCGTGTACCTTGGACCATTGGTTTGTCCTTTAATGAAAATTTTTAAATAATATTAAAGTGATAAATTTGTTTTTCTTTTATGTTGTTCCCTTAAAGTAAGTTTTTAAATAATATTGAAGTCCTTTGTTAAGTTTTTTTTAGTAAAAGAGTTTTTTTTATTTAATACTATTATTTGAAATAATTTTTTTTTAATCAAGCCAAAAACTTTAAGATAATGGTTTGTTTTTTGCTGTTTTTTTTTTTTGAAAAAAATTAAAAATGATACCATTTTTACTTTTTATTGAAATAAATTAAAGTTTTCACCTTTAAACTAAAGAAAAACGTTTAATAATATTTTCGGTTCAAGGTACAATACTCCGTGGACCAAGGTACAACCACGTCTTGTACCTTGGACCGTTTGAGGTTAGCATATAAAAGTTAAGTTTTCTAAGGAATGGTAAGCAATATCCTTTTGGTAGTTTCGCCATATCATAGAAAAGACTTCAGGTAGTAAAACAAAAAAAAAACAAAAACTAAAGAAAAAACGACACATAAAATATTGGCAAAAAACTGAAATCCGGACCGAGGTATACGACCTTCCCCTACGACTGAAGTACCAAACTAGTGCGGTACTCTCTTGCTCTTTTTGGACGAATAACGATAGGTACCTACATATATATTTTAAAGATTAAAAATTTTTAATTTCCCAAAGTTTAAATAGATAAATTAATGTCGCACTTTGAGGCTTCGTTTCATGGACAAATTTCATATTGATTTTGTAACTGCCGATGTGTTGAAATTATCATTTCAAAGTAAAAATGAAAATTTTGTTCTTTTATTTTTCTATCGATTGCACAATTATAATTGCGTGTCTTTTTATACCCTATTCTAGGGGTATATTAATTTTGACGCATAGTTTGTAACATACCTTAATATTGCCCGTAGATCCCTAAAAGTTACTATATTTATGATCAGCATCGATAGTAATGTCGATCTAGCCATGTCCGTCCGTCCGTCCGTCCGTCCGTCGGAAAAATTAGGCCTTTAAACTGGACTTAGAGAGCTGAAATTTTAACCATATACTCTCTAGGGTCCCGAAATAATCAAGTTTACGAATTTTTGAAACTCAAAAAACAAAATTTTGGAAAAAATCGAATTTTGAGCTAGAAAGCTGAAATTTTTTATATATGATGTATGACTTTTTTTTGAAAATCCAAAGTTTGAGCTAGGGAGCTGAAATTTATAATATATACTCTCTATGGGTCCTTTATGCTCATGTGTAAATATTTTCAAAATCCGCCCACAATTTTTTTTATTTTTTTTTGAAAATTCAAAGTGAGCTAGGGAGCTGAAATTTATAATATATACTCTCTAGGGGCCCTTTATGCTCATGTGTTAATTTTTTTTAAATACGCCTACTGACACGCCCACAATTAAATAAAACAATTTTATTGAAACACCCAAGTTTGAGCTAGGGAGCGTTCGTTTTGATAAAATCCTTTAAATGTTATATAACAAAATATGTAAAGCGTTCTTAACAATTCAACCATACTTGGACTTTTATCACGCCCACTTATGAGGGATAGGAATAAGAATAGGGTATCCAACAGTTCGCCCAAGCGGACTGTAGCCCGTCCCTATGTTTTTCTTTTATAAAGTTTTTAATATAACTCCCAAGCCATAGTAATATTAACGTTACTAACGTTACATATCCTGCTTAAAAGCACGAGACTTGGAACCAGAACTAGGCTCGGATGAATAATAGGGGTAGGTGAAAATCTTACATGCGACTCTTTCTCACTTAAGATAAGAAAACAAAAACCAAGTGGAGGCACCTACTAATACCGACATAAGCACGCGGTTACATCTTATTGCGCTAATTCAAATGGTGTTATCCTTTGTAATCGGCGCACTACGTTAGTATCGTCTCGAATTTGTAGCATGGTGTAATTGCAATGACCGTGAAGGCGTGTCTGTTGTTTGCGGGCAAAATAATTTATTTCATCTTCGACGGTAGACATACTTAGGTCTCTGTGGATATCAGTGTTTCTGATAAAGCATGGTGCATTTACTATTTATCTTAGCACTTTGTTTTGAAAAGTTTGTAGAATGTTGATATTACTGGATTTGGTACAACCCCAAAGTTGTATACCGTATGTCCAAACCGGTTTTAGTACTTGCTTCTATAAATGCAGCTTGTTCTGCATGCTGAGTTGGGAAAATCTACCAAGCAGCCATTGCATTTACTCATATCGAATGGCGGGCTCTTCGCGTTCCTTCTTTACGTGCGGTTTCCATTTTAATTTCGCATCGAGTGTCATTCCCAAATATTTTGCCTCGTTTGCGTACGGAATTCGTACCGAATCAAAGAAAGTGGGTAAGTTGTCTACATTTCTATAAGTAAAATTCACGTGGGTTGATTTGGCCTCGTTGAGAACAATACGCCAAGTCTTTGTCCAATCACAAATTTTGTAAATATCACGTTGGAGTTTATAAGTTGCTGATTAAACCGTATTACTTACCGCTAATATAGCGGTAACGTCTACAAACGTGGCTACTGTTGAGCATTCTTCTTGCGGAGTATCACTAGTGTATATTAGAAATAGAATCGGTCCAAGAACGCTTCCTTGGGGAACTCCTGCCGCGATTTCTTTGAATTCAGAGTAATCATTTCCGTGTTTTACACGAAAGAGTCTGTCTGATAAGTAACAACTGAGGATATCAGATAACTGTTTCGGAAAAGCATGTCTTAATGTTTCAAACCCGTATGCCATACTTTATCAAAGGCCTGAGAGACGTCGAGAAAAACACTAGAACATATTTTTGTCTCCTCCTCCTTTCAATTACATTGGTTATTCTGTAAACCCGGTCGATTGTAACGTGCTTAATCCTGAATCCGAATTGGCGATCAGGTATTAATTGACGTTCTTCGATAATCGGAAGTAGGCGCTTTAACAAAAGTTTTTCGAATACCTTCGACATTGTAGGTAAGAGCGATATTGGCCTATATGATTTTTTGTCATTTAGTGGTTTACCGGGCTTTGGAACCATTATAACATCAGCTACCTTCCATTGTCGTGGAACGTACAATAAGCTGAACGATGCATTTATAAGATAGGCGAACTTGATTAAAGCTTTCCTATATAACTCTTTAAGAACCTGTCCTGTGATTAAGTCATATCCAGGAGCTTTGTTTAATTTTAGTTTCTCAATTTCGAAGCGTAGTTCGGGTAGCGATACACTTTTTATTCTATAATTGTCAGGTGCCACGGTTAGGACAGGAAATTCGAGCAAAGCTTGACAATCACATGGTTTAAATGTTTCTTCCAGATGTTCGGCAAATATTTCGGCTTTTTCCTTGTCACTCTTCGCCCATTCTCCATTGATTTTCCTGATGGATGGCGCTTGCGTTTTTGGTTTTTTAATGCCTTTCATGGCTTTCCAGAGCGAGTAATTTGCACTTTTATGCGCAGTTAGGCTTCCTAGATATATAGAAATTTCACCATTTTTAAAGTCTCGAATTTCTCTCTTAAGTTTACTACAAAGGTAGTTAAGAGTGGTTTTATCCTGTGGAGCTCGAGATTGTTGCCATCTTTTGCGCGCTCTCCTTTTCTTCTTTAACAATTGAGCGATTTCCAAGGGATATTTTATTTCGCAATTTGTGGTTATTTTAGTATTTTTCCATTTTTTTAATATGTATGCAAATATATAAGACCATCACATTTTGCCTTGTTTTAAGTCTTTTTAACGAAAAAAAGAAAATAGGTGCGGATTGAGTAAAATCTTGAAAAGAAAGTCCTTATCAGCGCATTACGTTGACCTAATGTTAACGGTTTTTGTGACTCCCTTGTCAATCAAAAGCTGATTTTCAAATAGTCGTATGAGATTAAACCCCATAAATCTCGTAAGAAATAACTGATAATAAACCGTTTGCCCCAACGGTTTTAAATTATACTCCAATCGTCAAATTGAAGATAAATAAGAATTTCTTCATAAGATCGGTTTGCTTTTATTGGAATCGAATTATTTATTTATTTAGTTAGAAAAAAATATTTTGGGAAGATAAAAGTTGAATAACAAATACAAAGTTGAAGTGTTTACATGATACAGCAGCGCCAATCTAGATGGTAAATACAATAAGATCGTCAAATTTTCTAACTAATTCTGGCATCGGCTTCCATTCATTTCGTAGTGGATGATACTCTTGAAATTCGCTATTTCCATAAACTATAAAGCGATTCCCAACAACGATACACGAATGAAATGCGGGTGTAATACTAGGGATTAATGGAATTGTTCTAGGCTCCATGTCGTATCTTGTAATGATGTTTCGCGATAATGTTACGAAGTAATCGGTGGACAAATCGCGGATCGTGCCCAAGCCGAAGAAAGAGTTAGGAGCTGAGCTATAGCTCCATATATTAATCGCAGGGTCATAAATACCAATACTGGCGGTTTGATCGTCAACTGGTTTCATAGCCCATATGGTATTCAACTTAATACCCGCCAGAGAGATGTTTTCTGAGAATTCTGTTGGCTCCACATATTGCCATTGCCCTTCCAATTGGTCTAATTTTTCAACATAAATAATGGGGATATACCGTACATTACGACCATAACTAAAACAATCCTTATAGCATCCCCCAATTGCATACACTTGTCCCATCAAAGTTACCAGCTTGCAATCACACCTTTCTCTTAACAATGGAGATAGCTGTGTCCACTTCAACGTTCTCAAATCTAAGCAGTCAACACGATTTGTAACATCCCCTGATGGCAGTTTACCACCACCAACAATTAATTTACCCCCCACGGTTGTATAACCAATGCCAGTACGTTTTACCGGGAGAACTGGCCAATCTCTATAGATCCACTCCTCTGCTCCAGGCCCATACAACCCAACTTTCAAGTTGTCTTTCTTCCATCCGCTAACCGCGAAGATCATATCCTTACAGTTTCTCAATTGTGTCTGCTGTTCGGGAAATAGTAAAACACGAGAGTTCGGCATCAAGTGCCATTTTAATGCTTTCGTTACCAATTTATGGCTTTCTAAGGAATTGCAAACAGGCTCAACATTACTCTCAATAAAAATTGGAGACATAAAAGGAAAGCGAACATTATTCAGCAAAACGGTAATAAATTGTTCACGGTTAGGCTTATCATATTCCACCCAGGACATCATACTCTTAAAAACCTCCTCCTCGGAGGGTACACATAATTCGTCACTAGGCAGGAGATTACTAAGTTGATTCGGGTCAAGCCCGAAGAAGGTATTTTGATCGCGCACTTCCATGAAATGTTGATACACAAATGCCTCGCCAGCTTTCTGAAGCGTTTTATAGTTCCATTGCTCTGCGAATAACGTTATGTCTAAGCAGTTGGATAAATCCATCTGCATGGATATAAAGTCACAGCAAATCTCTTCCAGCGACGTCAATTCAAAGAGATGAGCGCTTTCTAGAAAATCTTTAACAGTATATGCTGCAAGGTCAATCGACCCTGTGTAAATAAAATTTATTATCAATGTCAGAGTGTGACTATTGATATTTTGCAATTTGACCACGTTCGGTTTAGCTTCAGGACAAGATCCATCGAACATTGATGAAAAGTATTTACTTGCTGCGGATAGCACTATTCGGTGGGCTTCCACTTTACAGCCATCGTCGGCGATCAGCGTCACATCACAGAACTGATTTGTTTGAAAAAGTAATTCGATATTCTTGAAAAATCCGGTTAAATATGCGTCGTTTTTATGTGTATCGTTTTTTAGGTTTTGTATCTCTTGGCTACAATTTGACTCCATTTTTCATGTATGTTGCACTAAACAGACAAATATAAAAGTCTTTAATTTATTTACAATTGTAAATTGAAATTCAATAAATATTACATGAAATGCAGCCAATGGATGTATTAGTGAAGATCTCTTCTATAGTTGCTGTACCTTGCAGGACCACAACAGTTTAGGTATAGCACTAAAATTTTAAAATAATTTAATATCGAAGTATCTCCTGAAAACAAATTTAATATGCAACTCCCGAAACAGGCTTAGTGAACGACTTCTTTGCTCAAAATATAGAACGGGAATGAGATGTGTTAACTTAGGTAGAAAAAAGGAAAATAATCGAAAAGGATTTCAAAAGAGTCATTAGGGGATAGGAGGTATGAAACACAATAGCAGGTAATTATGGATAATTAAGTTTATTATTATCACCTTACCATACGGTTACATCGCGTTGACCGTGGACGTACCAATAACAAATTTAGGGTTCTCAGTATACATATACAGCAATATTAATAGAAAAACACTATCCGCTCCTTAACACACGATTTAGCTGGCACACGGAGAGCGAACCTGCCCATATGATAACTTTTCTGATTAATAAAAATATGTTTTCCCTGTGTTAGCTGTTTTCTCTTTATCTTCTACAATACGGCAGCACTTCACCTACAATACGGCAGCACTTAACCAAATTATATTCACAAATCGTGTGTATCTGTCATATTTCATCAGTTGACACCAGGGTTGCATAAATGTCTGATTTCTGGAGTTTTTTACATTTTACTGTAAAAAAACGTGTAAAAATGTATGAAGGCGTATAAAAGTGTATAATAGTGTATAAAAGTGTATAAAATGGTATAAAAGTGTATAAAACGGTATAAAAATGTTTTATACTGTATGAAAGTGTATAAAAATGTATAAAAGTTGAAATGTATTAGTGCATATTCCCTTTCTCAGCAAGAGAAACAGAAAAGAAAACACAGCATGCCTAACCGTAACTTCTTAATGACAGGCAGAATGGTTTTCGCAGCAACAGGTCCACTGGTGATTTGATGACATATCTATCCGAAAAGTGGAACCAATCCATCACCAAGGTGGTGAAAGTAAGATTGTTGCGCTTGATATTTCAAAGGCATTTGACGGAGTTTGGCATCAAGCTCTCTTGTCGAAAATGCGTGCATTTGGAATCGATGTTACTATTCTTCAATGGATTAGAAATTACTTTTCGGACCGTTCAATTCAAAGTGTTTTGGACGGTTTCAAGTCTGCAACTCATCAAATAAATGCTGCTGTCCCCCAAGGTTCTGTTCTGTCCCCGCCTCTCTTTCCCATTTTTATAAATGATCTCCTTTCTGTTACTTACAATCCAATCCATTCCTTTGCCCATGACAGTACCCTCAGCTTCTCATATTCGTTTCTTGGTTAACGCCCCTCATTTTCGGGTGTGGAACTGGAACGGCAACGTATGTTAAGCTTATTCAATTCCGATCTTAACAGCATAACTCAGTGGGGTACAACCAATAGGGTGGAATTTAATGCTTCAAAAACACAATGCTGTCTCCTGTCATTAAAGCAAAACCCACAAACACTGCCATAATCCATGCATGGCAATTGCATCGCTGAAACCGAAAGACTTTCCATTCTCGGTATGTGTGTTAATGACAACCTTCGTTGGAAGTGCCACATATTCGATGTCGCCAAGAACGCCGCGAAATGTCTAGGCTTCCTTAAGCGTTGTAAGAAATATTTCACCCCTTCTGATCTGGCTACAATTTATAAGGGTACAACGCTCATATCTTTTCCGGTGCACCAATAACTTATTTGGAGCTACTTGACAGGATCCAAAAACGCGCGATAAAACTTATTAACGACAGAGACATCGCGAGATCGACTGACTCTCTTAGTTATCGTCGTAATGTCTCCTGTCTTTCGTTATTTTATCGTTATTTCAGAGAATCTTTCAACAGCCGTACAACACGAATGTGGAATACTTTTCCACGCATTGTATTTCCTTTATATTGTAACCTACAAACATTCAAAACCAATGTGCATCGGCATCTCTCCTTTTCCTCTCACCCTAATTTTCTTAAGGCCCGCGCTGTGTAGCTATTACATTATAAGGGTCCCAAAAAATCCCTTTAGTGCGTGCAGATTATAAAAAAAAACCGTAAGGTACCGTATTTTTTCTGGAAAATCCTCACTTTTTTGCTTCATGTTCACGTTTGATTTTTGCTGTGACTCGAATAAATCAGAGCTATATTAAAAATTAAAATATGTTCTTTTTTATTTTTTTTTAAATTTTTTTACAGTTTTATACCTTTTCTTTGCTTTTATACATTTTTATACACCAGCTAAATTTTTCAGATGTATAATACACACTTTTATACACGTAAAAAAGTGGGTATAATACGCCGACTTTTATACGTCCACAACCCTGGTTGACACTCATTTCTGTGTATTCCATTCCAATACGATGGGACTACTATGGAGTTAACGCATTATGAAAGAGTAATATGCCCAAATGGGTGACAGTTTTCTCTCTCATCCTCTCAATGTTTCTACACATACATGCGCATCCTCTCAATTTGTGAATGCATGAACTACAATCTGAGAATATATTAAGTTATCCGCTCCATATACGCCGGATTCGGTGAGTTAAGTTATCCACTCGTTATCACATGTCAGTGAAAGCTAACACACGTTTATTAATGAAAATTAAGAGTTATCACGTGTGTTAGTGCTAACTCGCCGCTATCCGTTGTTTATTAATACGGGGGATAGTATTTATGCAAATAACAGCAGAAAAAGTAACCAGGATGTTGGCCTTGTTTGATGATGGCCGAAGTGTGCGATATGCCGAGGTGTGCGATATGGCTCAGTTGTCTGGTGAGAGTTTGCTAACACCAAATCCCATCCTAAAATTTTAAACAAGGTACAGAAAATTGCTTGTCGGCGCAGGCACATAAATCCCAAAGACTTTTTTCGGGACTTATGTCCCACTTTATTGGGATATAAGATCCAGGTGTTATGTCCTACCCCATCGGGACATAAGTTCGGAAAAAATATGTCTGGATTAATGCTGCACCCAACATATTTTCTAAGATAATTGCCTAGAGACAACTTAAGAACAAAACGTCAACTGTTTGATTCAAAAAAATAAATCAGGCAACTAATATCTGACATTGGCAACGAAGCTAAACCAAGTTTCATTCGGCACTTTTGTCCTATTTTCAATGGTAAGTTCGGGACTTATGCCCCGATGGATATCATGACATCGGAGCATAAGCTCCAAATTCAATTCAACCACTTTTTTTTAACTCTCACAGTCAGGATGTTAGGGGAAACAGTTATTTCCTTAAATGCAGCAACATAAGCGGTTGGTCACTGTTAGAAACCGAATCATTGACCGGAAATTGGCTGGTAGGTCAACTTTAGAAACGCTAACATTTTATGGGGTTCCCATAATTGAGCGGGTGGATAAACAGGTGTTCAGGAATAGGTTAATTAATTCCCCCGACTCGGTAGTAGAAGTCGATAGGACAGATTAAATGATTTATTGATTCTCAGTCAATGTTAGGAGCCCAGTCAATGTTAGGACATTTAACGATAGGTTGTTCGTTATTTTGTTTGATTGATTAAAGTGTTGCCTACTTTTAGATGGTCATTCTTGACGAGTCGAACCTGCGATTGGTTTTGCATAATAGGGGCCTTAGTCTTGGATCAAGGGTGGTTTTGCTTTTGTTGCTATACCAGGCATGCGCTAAATCCGCATGTAAAAAAAAGCCCATTTTTGTTTGTTTTAATAAGAATGTGGTAAAATCTAGACATAATTACTAAGATGGGTCAGTGATTTTTGATGAAGATATGATCAAAAAAGGGTCTAGGTACCATCTCTGCTTTCAAAACTGAAAAAAAGTTTGCTCCAGTGAACTGGAAACCAAACGAAATGGGTCATTCGACGATCCTGCAAAAATACTTTGGCCATGTACCAACTCCGGACTATATCACACCAGAATGAAGAAACGGACTCGTACCGAACCACGCAAGCCATAACCGTATTTACGGACGGTTGAAAAATGGTAACGGGGTGGGGTCAGGCGTCTTTTCTGCACCAGTGGGCATATCAAGATCTATACGCCTCCCCGACCACAGCAGCGTCTTCCAAGCAGAGGTCCTAGCAGTGACAACAGCAGTCCATGAGTCTGTGGTTAGGGCAATACCACCCGATATACCTTCTTTATCGACGGCCAGGCAGCGAAAAAACCTTAACTGCAGCAGTAATAAAATCCAAGCTTGTGAAATGCTGTTCTTGGCACCTATCGCTCTGCTGGGTTCCTGGACATGAAGGCATTCTAGGTAACGAGAAAGCGGATGAATTAGCAAGACAAGGTTCGGCAGCTGTGTCAGAACAAGCTGATCCCTCTGTACTCATCCCGCCTTGTACACTCAGGCTTGAAGCAGGGAAATGCAATAAGAGAGGCGAACCTTAGATGGACGGCACTAGATACTTGTCACACCACAAGAATGCTATGGCCAACCTTCAATGGGGCCAGAACCGAGAGTCTCATGAAAAAGGATAGGAAATCACTATTCACCCTCGTAGGTATATTAACGGGGCACAATACTCTGCGGTACCACATGAAGAAATTGCGCTTGACGGAAGAAGAACTCTGTAGAGGCTATGGCAACGAGGAAGCTCTGGAGAATACAACCCACTTCCTATGTCACTGCCCGAGTCTCCAACACATCAGGCACAGATTCCTGGGGAGACATTTCTTCCACGACCTAGACAAGCTCTCCACCACACCGATAGATAGGATAATGAACTTCACCATATCGACAGGATGGTTTGTATGTAACAACACCACGATTAATTAATCTCAGTTTTTGTAGACAGGGTTGAAAAATGAGTAAGGCACAACCCTCCTCCCCCGATGGGCATCACAATGGGTCAGTATTGACCTGAGTGTAGCACTAAGCCAGCCCGCCTATCTAACCTAACCTAAGTCTGCTAGATCGTGTCGACTATAAGCATTTTAAATGTATCAATGTTAGGTTAGGTTAGGTTAGGTTTAGGTGGCTGTCGGCAGAAGCCGACACACTTAGACCAATTTAGGTCCAATGTGATACCACGTATAAATATCTACCTCAACTTATGTTGTTATCGCTTATATTGCCCGCCACTCTTGCCACTTGTGTAGTATTTCCTTGTCGTCTAGATGTCCAGATTGTATCACCCTGTCCAGATTGTACCATTTGTTTTTCGGATACACTTTTTTAGCAGACATTTCTGTCAGGCTGAAATGGTGTTGGTGGGCGATTGCCTCTCCCAGGATTACTTTGCAATCTTTAACCCGAGGAACGTGCTGCCGAATGTTAATCAATCTGGGTTTCATTTTCGCTACTGCTGTATCTAAGTGCCGGCTTGTAAAGGCGGTATTCATTCTCAAGGCAGGAAAATCTATTCACATCAATGCCAAGGATTTCAGACCGATAAGTCTGACATATTTCATCCTGAAAACGTTTGAAAAGCTAATGAACATCTATATTCGCAGCCGACTCGATTAAAGCGTTTTCTCCGCCGGCCAACAAACTTACATTAAAAGCAAAGGAGTGGAAACAGCGCTACACGACGTCTTCAGCACTAAAGAAAAGTCTATTACGGACAAGGAGTACACACTTGCAGCGTTTTTAGGCTCTCACTAAGGTGATTATGAGACTGCTCAATGGAACCTTACAGTCGTTGCCTCCGGAGGAAGGAGGACCCCTTACTTTGGGTCTTCGTCATTAGCGCCTCTTAAAGTTCAAAAACAGAGGGGTCAAAGTAATTGCATACGCAGAGTATTGCTTGCGACGGGAAAAATTCGATCAACTCTGAGCGGAATGTCAGAAAAAAACTGCTTCCAGATACTAAGTATATGGATAACACAATGCGGTCTTGGGATCAATCTCCGAAAAACTGAACTGATGCCATTCACTAACAAGAGAAGTTTAGCACAATTCAAGCCACCAGCGATTGAGAGAATACGGCACAATATCTATGAATTATCCTCGACGGGAAGCTGAGTTCGAAGCCAAAAATTACAGAGTTTGGAACGCAGATAAAATGCTTTCTACGCATGCAACCGTATCTTCGGCAAAAAATGGGGGCCGAACCCCAAAATAATTCGGTAGATGTAAACGGCAATCGTGCGACCAATGCTCACACACGGCAGCTTAGTCTGGTGGCAAGCCACGGATAAAGTTAACAATCTTAAGGTATTGGCAAATATACAAAGACTGTGCAACACGTGCAGTTAGAACAACACCAACCGCTGACTTGAAAGCAGTTCTCAATTTGCCACCACTAGATTTATACATGCACGAATCGGCTGCAAAAAGTTCCTTGAGATCAGCCAAACAAATAGCTGGAACCCGGAACATGTACGTAGGGAACAATGTCAACTCTGACTACATGTCCCCTTACCTACTCTTTGGAAAACCATTCTCTTGTTCATTTCTCAGCAGCAAGGAATGGAATGTTAATGAACCCACGACAAGATTACCGATATCCATCTTCACAGGCGGATCAAAGATGGACTGAGAAACTCGTGCTGTATTATTCTCAGTGAAATCAATCTTAAACAGATCGATTAGATTAGTTCTAGTTTCTAGTTCTAGAAATTATTCAATGATGGTGGTACCATGTAGTGATATAACCATATTTATTGATAACCAGGCGGCCATTTAAGCGGTATCTGCTACCGAAATTAAGTCTCGGCTTGTTCGCCGCTATCGCGACGAGCTTGAAGTTCTTGCCTCGCAGTATAAGACGAGTCACTGGTGGGTCCTTCAACACAGGGACATATCCGACAACGAGCGAGCTGATGAACTGGCAAGGAAAGGGTCTACGATGGACCAAGAACAGGCACTTCAGTCAGTCTAACCACCACTCTGTAATCTCAGAAAAAGAGTGTAACACAAGATCTGAATAAAAACCAACAACAGGTGAAAATCCTTAACCACTTGTGGCCTAACACGCAAACTGTGGTCAAAATATGATTTTTTTTTCATTTTTTTTAAAAAGGAAATCCCAGAGCACTCAGACTCGGTAACGGTCCATTGTACAAAAACAAAATATGATAAGAACCGGACCAACAAACTTTTACGTTATGACAGAACATTACTGCCTAAACTGATTGGAACTCTTACCGGTCACGATTTGCTAAGGAACCATACAATGAAACTAAATCTTTAGGATGACGACATCTGTAGACGCTGGGGACCCATAGAGATACATCCCACTTCTCTGTCACTGCCCAAGCCAATGCCACAGAAAACTTGCAAGATACTTCTTCCAAGACATTGAAGACCGTCTTATACCTAACTTTACAGGTTTAAGAGGACATCTAAATGGCTGTACAGCTGTAGGGAAAGAAAGCCAAGGACGGAGGACAAAGACCATCACAACGAGGCCAACACTCCCAACGAAGGGTATCATAACAGAATTACCTTTGTTAAGTCAACCGGGAAAACTAACCTGACTTAAGTGCCGCCTATGTTTGACGAACGGATTTAGAATGATAAGACCGCTAAATTTGCACATGCTTACTTTGTCTTCACCGGAGAGGTTATAGTGCCGTATCTCAGTCCACCGTGGAATTCACAATAGTCTTCGTGTGACTTCCCGACTGGTCCGTTCAAATTTCCACCAACAAACAAAAGCAGTTCCTTTGAAATGTTCTTGATGGGTTTGTGGAAATCTTTCCCGAATGCATCTTTTTCTCACTGCTCGCATCTGACATAGAGAGCATATGCACATACCTACACTGTTGGGCTGTTGATTTAGAATGGTAGTAGTACAGCTTGACCAAGCACTACTTAGATGAGAGGGGGGCTTCTTCTCTCCGCCTCACCTATTGCATGACTTTCTTCTGCTACATATTTCATCTACTGGCCTGATACTCTTTCGTAGTTCTGCGGTAAAGCATTTGCAAAAAAACATTTTCTGCCGTCATTTTAGGTAAATGCATTCATCATCATAGGTACAACGAATTTCTAAAGCTGCAAGACCTTCGAATTCTACGCTTTCAAAGGTTGGATGGCATGCATCTCTAAGTACCTATAATACAATCAATTTCGTAGATTTGAGAGTGGATATCCAGTTTTTAATTTTTTTAATCAATGTTTGGGGGTACTGTGGGTTTTCGAAGTTGGGGTAACAATAGCCGTGTTTCTTTGCACGCGGATATAGGGATAATTTGAAATTTGCATGTAAAATACAACAACAACTTATCCTATATACGCTAACTTTAGCGGGGATAGCTACCGTCGCTAAGCATAGCGGGGATAAACAGTGCTTCCAAAACCCATTTTCTTCGTTTCTGATGAATCGTTGCGATGAATTTTTCAGGAAATGTCAAAGTTTGACATCCCGCCGACCACTAACACATCCCGCCAAATATTTTGTTCGGGATTTTATTATTATTTTTTATGTAGCACAAGCTTTCGACAAAGTATGGCACAAAGGACTGATCTACAAATTGCAAAAGCATCTGCCAAAACAATTTTCAAAAATTTTAGAGTCCTATATATTAGAGAGATTCTTTAGAATTAAGCAAGGAAATGACTACTCCACATTAAGAGAAATAAAAGCTGGTGTACCACAAGGAAGTGTGTTAGGTCCTGTATTATATCTCTTATTTACTAGCGACTTGCCGAACAGTGATGAAACAACTGTGGCAACATTTGCAGATGATACTGCTGTACTTGCTGTGGGAGAAACAGTTGAAGTAGCGACAAAAAAACTACAGAAGGCAGTGAACAATATAACAAAATGGACAAAAAATTGGCAAATTAAACTAAATGACCTAAAATCGGTCCATATAAATTTTACAAATAAAAATGTTCAGCACATACCAGTGTTCATAAATGATAAAGAAGTAGATTACGCAAACACAGCCAAATATCTAGGCATGACACTAGACGCAAAACTGCGCTGGAAAGCACATGTAAAGAAAAAAAGAGAAGAACTAAATATGCGCTACAGTAAAATGTATTGGCTTATAGGGAAATACTCTTGTTTGTCAAATTACAATAAATTACTGCTTTATAAGCAAATTCTAAAGCCAGTATGGACCTACGGGCTCCAGCTATGGGCATGCACATGCAAAACAAATCTACAGAAAATTCAAACATTTCAAAACAAAGTTCTACGGAATATAGTAAATGCACCATGGTACATAAGAAACGCTGATCTGCATAGAGATCTAGAAATAGAAATGATTGAAGATGAAGTCAAAAAAGTAGCTAATAGACATAAACTTAGGCTGCTCAACCACGTCAGCTCAGAAATGAAGGAACTATTAAATACTAGCAATATGACTAGAAGGTTAAGAAGAATTAAACCTTTTGAACTAGCTACATAGCTCGAAAAATAAAACAAAAACAGTATTAAATCCTCTATGGACAAATACTTAGAATATGAATTGTAAAATTAGAAAGACAAATTGCTGATTGGTTTAACTACTAGGTGCAATAATTGGAAAGCTGGCTAATCCCCGCCCTGCGGCAATGAAATACCAAGAAGGTTGTATCGCAGGGAAAACGGGAAGACGGGAGAAGGGGTTAGTGGGTAGAAATCACCACACTGTTACTGAGTACGGGCTCGGTTTCGTCTTTGGAAGATTACCACCTCCCAGCGTAAAAAAAAAAAAAAAAAAAAAAAAAAAAAAAAAAAAAAAATTCAAAATTTAGTAAATCTGTCAATGTAAAACTGCTGGAAATTAATATTTTTGAATTTCACGATTTTCAATACAAATTTCTTAACTCAACTTCCAGCTGTGTCACTAATAAACGTCATAGGTGCATGTGTGCTGCCAAGTTTTTTTTGATGAATTCTTAAGCGGCGATGGTCGTTTTTTAATGTCACGCTTATATCCGCGTGCAAAGAAACACGGCTAATATTGTTTATCGCACTTTTTCGCCACCTTTCATCGCCGCCGTAGGCATGATTCACGCTTCTTACGAATGTTGGCCTAGAACTCTTATAAGACCACGTATCACTCCAGGCAGCCTCCAAAAGTGTCATCATTTATGCCACCGTCGTTTTTATTTGCTGAAAAATACAACTTTACATCGCCATTATCCCTCTAAAGGTTTATTTCCACTTTATGCTGACATTCAGCCATTCGTCGAATATTCTTCTTGGTCCATTTTTTCAGCTCAGATCTTCTCAGTGGTGATCGGCGCTTCTTAAAAACAAATACTAACAGCATCACCATAGGTAGTTCAAATCCGAATTGAAACTAGCTAACAGTAGCAATTACCTAGACCGCCATTTTGAATGCCACCGCCCGTAATTGATGGTATGTAGCAGGAATATTCAATAATGTTTTTGGGAATGGCAAAACCACACCACGAAAGAATTCTCATTGGCTGCTGGCGCAAGTTTGAAATTGAAACATGCTCATGCACAATAATTACAAATTAAACCGCTACCACCGTTCGAATTATCGGTCAACAATAACGGACAAAACTACCAATCCATTCGCATAAAACACAATCAGGAGCGTAAAAATCGAAGTGTAGTGCACCTGCAATCAGGATGATTGCTGTCAATAACACTTGCCTCTGCCCAGGAGCAATAATTATCATCATGATTATCCGCATCATCATCCACGTCAGCGACAGCAAACAACACAGAACACAACATTACCATCTACCTCTCCTGTGCCCTCTTACGAGCAGGTCTGGCGCAAAATATTTGCATTTAGCGAAATGGCATCATTCAGTGACGCAAATCATATCAATTGTGCAACCAGATACTAATTTAAAAACAAATATCGAACACCGATGTGCGCTAGAGATAGCGAACGAGGCTGCAAGGACATTCTCCGTTATTTGCTAAAGTAAATTCGATCCTAAGGGTTCGGTTCAATTTAGAACGGGCGGGCGGCTGAATGGGTCTGTGGATACCCTTTAAGTAGGTAGAAATGAGTTCAAATCCATTTCGGTGTCTTTACATCTGTAGGTATACATTCGGGGCAGTCACTAAATACATGGATGTTGATGAGAGGCAAAGAAGCCATGTTCGAGTGGAGTTGTTGGAGGATGATGGGATCCTTCACTTTAATCTGCAGCTGTGTAAATTGAATTTTGAATTTCAATTAATTTCGTTGTTACGAGCAACAGAAGTGCTCCATATGTGAATGTAAGTCTGACTTTGTTAACAGAAGGATTACATCGAATGTGTTATTTTGTGGTTGTTGTGGTTGGCGTGGCTGCCAAACCAGGAAATAACATTTGTTACGAAGCAACATCTCGAAATGCACCCATGGCATCTCGTCACTGAAATGGAAAATCAAACAAACTAACATTTTGTTGTGACAAAATTCAATTGGGATACGTTTGCTAGGAATAGGAATAACTTTTACGGTTTTTGATATTTTATTGGCAAAAACCATGCAGGTAGACTACTGTCTGTGGATCTGTGGTGGATTTGGCTCCGATATTTGTTTTGTTTGATTTTTGAAAGACCATTTGTTGGTTGAATGCTGCAGGATCCGATAAAATTTGATAATTAAATGTGATTTTGTTATGTATCTTTTGATGGACTCATGGTGGAGTGTATTTTGATTAATGAAGCCGGTCGTTTGGTTGCGGTGGTTGTCAGCTACAGCCGACCACTTAGCCAATTGTGAGGTTCATTGTGATGCCACGTGGATCTAGGGAGTTTCTCCCCCTACCCCTTGAATCATTTGGAGCTTCCACGTCACTTGCAGCATTAAGAAAGAAGGCTCCTTAATAAAGATTTCTTTTGTGGGGGAGGGCAGGACATGTTCAAAGATGGTGAAATGTTATTTCGCTATGCTCTTTATCCATGCAGCTTTTACAGAAGCCGTTTGAAAAAACTCCAAGAATTGATGCGTGCTTGCCTATTAGGCAGTGCCCTGTAATGACGCCTATAGTAGAGCTAATGTGAAGTCGGTTTAGTGAGACTAAACACTTAGAGCGTCGCAGGTTCAGCTCTGACCTGATATGCTTAGTCGCTAGACATGTAGCAATTAAACGACGTTTGGCACGGTTAGTACGTAGATGGGGGACCGTTTGAGAACAGCCGCGTGTCGTTGGCCAGTCCCATCTACAGAGTTGAGGTAGATAATACATACGTGGTATCACAATGGACCTAAATTGGTCTAAGTGTGTCGGCTTCTGCCGACAGCCACCTAAACCTAACATAACCTAACCTTGACACGCAACCTAATGTTTGTTCTGTCTATTGTGAAATTTACCCCTTCTCTGGAACTTGGTTGTGATTGAACAACTGATATGCCTGGAAGGGGAGGGCTGCAGGGAGATTGCCTATAAAGATGATGTTGATATTGCCGTCTCTGGAAAACAACTGAATACTTTAAAGGAACTCCTGCAAAACGCTCTTAACAAGGTAACGAGATGGGCAAACCGTTGTGGCTTGGGTATTAACGCCCACAAAACCGAACTTGCCCTCTTCTCCAGGATATGCAAAATCCCGCATATTGACCCAGCCTTTATTAATGATATAGCCCGTCCAATATCAAGATACTTCCATGTAAAAAACTTGTTTTCTTATGGAGCTTTGTGTCTCTTGATATTCGACGGACTTAGCTTAACTTTTTCCGATGAAGCTAAATTCTTGGGTCTAATCTTCGATAGGAAGTTAAGCTGAAAACCCTACTTACAACAGAGAATCAAAAAAGCTCCAGTAGCACTTTTCTCTTGCACAAAAGCTATTGGCAACAAGTGGGGCTTTCAACCCCGCAACTGGCTATATGTTTCGGTCGTGAGACCAAATTTTACATTGTCTGGTGATAGTCTGGGCAAAGTCCATCGTACAATTTCTCTGTGCATTAGTGGAGAACTCTGAACAAATCTCTCCGCAGCACTAGACACTCTGCTTCACTTGACACCACTCGATATATTCAGCAGGCAAACAGCTGCCTGTTTCACTCTCCGCTTAAAAGCTACCTCGAAGTGGATCAATAAGAACATTTGCCAATCCATAACTCTGACTTATTTGTATCCCTACCAAGAAGAATAGACTACACCATACCCCAAATTAAAGTTCGCAAAGAAATTCAAAATCACTATCCCAACTAGATGATTCTGGGAGGTCGATGAACTTACGGAATATAAATCATTCTACTTCAACACCGATGGGTCAAAAAAATAGTGATGGTATTTTCTTCAGAAAGACTAAATTTTAGTCTCTCTTTTCTTCTTCCTAATCATCATTGTAGCGTGTTTCAGATCGAAAGTATGGCGATCCAAGAATCCTTGTCCTGGCTGAAGAGAAATGTGGTATCCACTAAGGACATTCGCATTTTCTCGGTCTCTTTAAACTCCATCATAGCTCTAAACTGCCGATCATCTCTTAGAGAGATGGCGGAGCAATTCAACGTCCACCTGTTGGGTGCCGAGGCAAAGAGACATTCCAGGGAACTATTGGGCAGCTGATCTAGCCAAAAAATGAAACCACATTCCCTCTTTTCCTGATAAAGGTTCTCTTGGTATACCCATCGCTACATGCAAATTTATGTTTAAGCTATTCAGTCAGTCGGACATTCGGGAAAACTAATTTTACCTTGGGGGGCATTGTGCGCCCCTGGTTGGATGGATGTTTGCTATTTTCTAAATTTCCTAATATTATTAAGGCTGAAAACACACCGGATAAAGCAAAACGTTTTTGATTCCATAGTCATAAAAACATTTTTTATTTCAACACACACCAAGCGAAACAGAATGTAACAAAAAAAAAAAAACGTTTTGTTTTCTTGCTTCATTCGGTGTGCGTTGAAATAAAACAAAATTGAATTCGCGACTTGCTTTTAGTGTTCTTCAACATGTGGTCGGACTCAGACGATGAAGTTGTGCCAAACTTACATACAATTTTTGAAGTAATTGAGGAAAAGGACGCAAATTGTAGAAAGTGGTGGGTGCATCCATATAATCTAAAACGGAATGCTGAGGATGTGATTATAAACTTAATAGAGTTAAGAACTTATCCTGAAAAATTTAATAATTTCACCAGAATGCGGATGCATAATATGATTAGGGAACGCGGAAGCTTGCTTCAGGAAATATATGTTGAGCGTGAAGCTATGGAATACGTACCTCAAGGAGGAACACATGATGAAAATATTGGAAGAGCAAGACCATCAAATGCTGCACGTAACATACGCAATCAGTATGTTCAATACTTTAACTCCTCTACTAGAGCAGTTCATTGGCAATACAAGTATGCCATCTAATTTTGGTTACATGATTTTTGAATACAGTATGTCAAGTATTTAAAGTAATACTGTATATATATTCATACACATTATGTACATTAATAAACATGTATAAAATTAAAATTCAATAAAACTTACCTTGGCAATTCATTTCAGTTGCTATTTCTATCCACAGCTTATCAATAGTAACTTTATTAGCATGTTCCTTATCTTTATAATAGATAGGGCTTCTTGCCTCAATTAAAAAAAATATTTTTTCTCCATCTACGTTCATATTTGTTAAAATTTGCGCACAGAGTAAACAAGGGTATATCCATATAATGAGTAGGGACACTCTCATATTTTTCACTGAAGGGTAATTGTAGAGGTTCATAATTACAGGTAGACCTTACTTAACACGTACTTCTTACAGCACGGCCTCGTTCTAACACGTCTCACATTTTGCGGCATATTTTTGTTTAACACGAAAAAAGCCTCGCTCTAACACGGTATGCGAGCCATTTGCAAAAATGTCACAAGTATACATATTTTTCTGGCCAGTAGACGCGTATGAACTGTTTTTATAGGAACATAGTTTTTATAGGAACATCTTAAAAAACGGTTTTCTGGTCAAACCAATGCTGGTTTATAGATCGGTTAGTCCTCGAGCGCTCAAAGGCATAGATAAGAGCACATTACCAGTTTTCTGCAGAGCAAACTCAAAAGCTTGGGTAACCGGAGTGGTATTCAGAGACTGGTATTATAATTGTTTTGTGTCAGAAGTAGGAAAATATCTAAAAAAATAAAAAAATGAACTTCAAAGCTCTATTGTTGCTGGATAATGCTCCAGGACACCCACAAGATTAGGCTCATCCTTATGTCAAAATCATGTTCTTACCACCCAATACAACTTCACTGCTGCAGCCAATAGATCAAGGCATAATTTACACTTTTAAAACTTATTACATCAGGAGTTCTTTGAGGTGAATTTTAAATTTAACAGAGTCTAAGTCTATTGATGTAACCAGCGCATGGAAACAGTTTACAATCAAGGAATGTATCAAAATAATATCGCTTTCTTTAAAAGAGCTAAGACAGTCAACATTGAATGGAAGCTGGAAAAAACTTTGGCCATCAGCAGTTGAAAAAGAGCAAGAGGTCGACGTGTCAGAAGCTGAATTTGCAGAAATTTTAACGATTGCTCATTCCATCGAAGGCGAAGGTTTTGAGGATATGGAAATCAAGGACATTCAAGGCTTATTCCCAAATACAGAACTAACAGAAGCGGACTTAAATGAAATCTTAGCAGCGAATCCTAATCAACCGAACTCCAGTTGCAGCGGCACTGACGACGAGAATGAAAGAGAAGCTGACGTGTTAACAGCAAAAGACTTGGCAAAAGGAATGAGCCTAGCTAAAAATTTAGAATCGTTTTTTTTTAAATGCCGATCCACCTACTGAAAGACGATGAAAATTCAAAAGAGAGCTAGAAAAATGCATGTTACCTTACAAAGAAGCCTACCGAAAGCTTTTTTAAGCAAAATTAACGGATTATTTCAACAACAAAAACGGCCACGTATGGATATTTTAGGCAGTCACGAAGAATGAACTTTCACCATTTGAAATTTAATTGTTTTATGTCAATGAAGACTGAAATTGTTTTTGTTTAGTTTTTTCATTCTTTTTAGTTAAGTTATGCATGCAGGAAGAAAGTTATGTTTTGTTATTTTGTTATTTTTTTTCCATCTTTAATAATAATACAACTTCGAATAAAACATATTTGGACAAAAATTCTGACGGTTTTCTGAAATCATGGAACGTAACCACTCTTTTTGCACTAGTTTGTTGTACCTATCGTTTAACACGATTTCGTTTAGCACGGCATTTATCAGGAACGTAACCCCCGTGTTAAGTGAGGTCTACCTGTATTTGTAATAATTAAACAAAATAACCAGAAAAACCAGCCATAAACCATTTTAAAAAGTAAATCAGGTACCACTGCACGTAGTTAAAAAAGTATTAAGAAAAACCCCACAATGTTTTGCAAAAAACAATGGGGTGGAATCGGCTAAGGTGATAGTTGATAGTTGACAATCAAAATCATACCTTTACATCCACGTAAGGTGATTATCAAAGTGACAATCACCTTTTTGCCATCAATTTCATGTGACAGCTATTTAGGTGTCGCTTTCATACATTTTTGTTATTTTCATAGGTATGCACCTCGGCTTCAACTCCAAATAAATTAAATGCTTTAGTGAAAAAAGAATATATATTAAATAAATTCAAATAAAAAAGTGCAATTGGAAAATTCGTGAAGTGCAATGTTTACTTCATTAGAACTTTTCTACACAAATGAAGAAAATAATTACACAAATGTCCAACTATTAAGAAGAAACCTGAGAAATAAAGCAAATATCTTGGAACTTTCAAACCCGATGTAAGAATTAGAGTTATAAATATTCATTGTTGATTGCTATCATTTATTATTGTGTATTTTAGATTTTCGAAAAACTTTCGCTTATCAAAAGAAGGGTTTGTGTTTGTTTTGGGACTGCTTGATTTACCTACTGGAATAAGGTCAACGCATGTTCCACCCATCCTTCAATTGGCTGCAACTTGAAAATCTTCTTGGGGGTGGTGGCTATCAAAGACAAGTTGGGGCTGACTGGGCTGCACCAATGGGTGAAAGTACGGTGGCTGAAATTACTGCTGCAGTCATTAAAAAAAGCAGTCAATACTTTGTCCATTTATGATAAAGTTTTTGCCTAAGGACTCAACAAAATCATATTTGAAATATAAATCATGAAAAATAAACACACATCAGCTGCTCGGAATGACAGCGTCGGCAATGAAGTGACGTTTAAAACTCTAAGTGCTGCCAATAATCAATCATTTTTTAGTGATCGCTTTACGCAGAGCAAAGAGGAGTTGATAATCAAAAATGACAATCAAAAAGCGACAATCAACTATCACCTTAGCCGATTCCACCCCAGGTCAGCTATCGGCAACGAAAACCGTTTTCTTGTTTTGCTTTTGTTTTTATGTTTCGTTTCATTTGGTGGGTGTTGTGCCATAAGAAAGTAGGCAATTATAGTCGCTGGGTCGAAACAGTTTTGTTGCATTCGGTGTGTGTTGCTCGTATACAATGGCATGTATTTTCGACAACCACCACGGAAACACTACGAAACAAAAACCTGTTTTTTTGTTTCGTTTTCTTTGGTGTGTGCACTCTCATAAGAAACAATATTCTCTTGTTTCACGGAACAAAAAAACACATTTTGCTTTATCCGGTGTGTTTTCAGTCTAAGAAAGCCATAAAAGCGATTCAGTGATTAACAGCTTATATGGTTAGCATTAGCACATACGGGCTGCAGGACAAACGATGCTTGCGTTTTGTCATTAAAGCCGACCTGCCGTCTTCCTATCACTAGCGGATAGCAAAAATATGCCGGACTAGTTTGGTCTGTCAGCAGCCCGAATACGTATGTCAGCGGCCACTAATAGAAAAATAAAGTTCGTTTAGATAACACAGATCTCTGTTTAAAAGATCGACACAAGTTTTGGACCTGCCCGTAATTATGCGATTTCTTTTCTCTTCTCGATTATATCTTTACTCAAACCCCTCTTGACGCGACGCAGCGGTTGATTTGTGAGCATCTTCAATGGTTTCAGAGAACATTACGAAAACAGTAAGCCACCGATTTGTACCTACTCCCTCGCTTAGCTGCGTAACCCACATTGCTAATCTAAAATTTCGGGCTTCAAACATTTTCATTTAAATGAGCGGGTAGGTACGGATAGGAATTTAAATATTTGGTATAGAAATTGGGCGTTAGACCCTTTTGAATGAAAATATAATCTCTTGGTAGGGGCAAACTTTCATTGAAAAAAAGCCACCTACCTTTCATAGGTACGCATATCTTTATCTCTACATACTTGGTACAAAGAAGCTTGCTTTATACGATGAACCCAAGAAATTTGTTTTCTTTTTAACAGAAAAAGACGCTTTAGTGTTGCTAATAGACCCAGATACCCGGCGCCCCCAGGCGCTCACGTTTTTTTTGTCCACAAAGTTAATAAAACGTCGACCATTTCCTTGTTGCGTATAAATTTAGAGTTCAACTGTTCAACGTTAGATGCCTTAGCACACCTGGAGTGGCCAGAGTGTACAGCAAGTGCATGAGCGAGAGACTCCGCCATGCATACCCTACCCAGAAATGCCAACAATATTTGGCGATGATATTGCGACATCATCAACGAGGTAGCCGAGACCACCGTAGGTTACCAGCTTCCCCACAGAAAGAGCCCATGGTATGATGATGTACGCGTTTACCGAAAGAAGTTAATGGAATACGAACACATATGCCCCTATTGTAAAGGGTGATTTTTTAAGAGCTTGAGAACTTTTTTTTAAAAAAAAACGCATAAAATTTGCAAAATCTCATCGATTCTTTATTTGAAACGTTAGATTGGTCCATGACATTTGCTTTTTGAAGATAATTTCATTTAAATGTTGACCGCGGCTGCGTCTTAGGTGGTCCATTCGGAAAGTCCAATTTTGGGTAACTTTTTCGAGCATTTCGGCCGGAATAGCCCGAATTTCTTCGGAAATGTTGTCTTCCAAAGCTGGAATAGTTGCTGGCTTATTTGTGTAGACTTTAGACTTGACGTAGCCCCACAAAAAATAGTCTAAAGGCGTCAAATCGCATGATCTTGGTGGCCAACTTACCGGTCCATTCCTTGAGATGAATTGTTCTCCGAAGTTTTCCTTCAAAATGGCCATAGAATCGCGAGCTGTGTGGCATGTAGCGCCATCTTGTTGAAACCACATGTCAACCAAGTTCAGTTCTTCCATTTTTGGCAACAAAAAGTTTGTTAGCATTGAACGATAGCGATCGCCATTCACCGTAACGTTGCGTCCAACAGCATCTTTGAAAAAATACGGTCCAATGATTCCACCAGCGTACAAACCACACCAAACAGTGCATTTTTTGGGATGCATGGGCAGTTCTTGAACGGCTTCTGGTTGCTCTTCACTCCAAATGCGGCAATTGTGCTTATTTACGTAGCCATTCAACCAGAAATGAGCCTCATCGCTGAACAAAATTTGTCGATAAAAAAGCGGATTTTCTGCCAACTTTTTTAGGGCCCATTCACTGAAAATTCAAGCGTTACTCGTTAGTAAGTCTATTCATGATGAAATGTCAAAGCATACTGAGCATCTTTCTCTTTGACACCATGTCTGAAATCCCGCGTGATCTGTCAAATACTAATGCATGAAAATCCTAACCTTAAAAAAATCACCCTTTATAACACAACTCAACTTAGTTGAGTTGTCTTCAATACAACTCAACTTTCACACAACCAAAATTTTTTTTCGTATTTTACAAGACAACCTTTTTCAGTTGTAATGGCGTGAAAGCAGTTGCATACACACAGACAACCACCGCCATCTTGGTTGTCTGTTGACAGTCAACTTTTCGCTTAAGGTTGTGTTTGGCAATACCGAATTTTGAATTACAACCAAAAGACAACTCAACTGTCTTACACAATAGGGGCATTAAACACGCTTCAGCGCAAAACAAGGACAACGAGAGAAAAGTATGGTGAAGGTTGGCTTAGCAATAGAAAAGCTTTAAGACCAAACGACCGGCAGGTCTGATCTTATCAGCGAAGTTTCTTAAATACGTAGGTTATTTTTCGGTAGGGCGCAGGCACCGAAATAACTACCCAAATTTCGTTGAAAGAAATCATGCCCGATGACTGGGCTATCAGCTCCGTGTGCCGCATCTACAACAAATCAAATCAATCTACAATAATCCTTTGACTTGCAAGAAAATTAGAGGCATATTCCTCCTAAATGTCGGGTATTAGATCAACGCAATGTATGAACCTTCTAGAGCATACTAATCGAAACATACCGACCAACAATAGATGCAATGTCCACACTGATCCTGGAAAAGAACAACGAATTTCAAGTCGAGAAACACCATCTTTTCGTCGACATCAAAGTCGCATATGATAGCATTCTTCGTCAGGAGTTCTCGATGGCGATGGCCGACTACGGCATCCCGGCAAAATTGATCTAGCTATGTCACGTGACACTTGAAAAAAGCGGTGTAGGCCGTTTGGAAGCAGCTATTCCGAATTATTCCACAGTTGTATCGATTTTCGGCAAAGAGATATGCTGTCATGTGTCTACGTGCCTCCAACAATGAGCATATTCGACGCTGACACCAAAACAATCAGTTTGGTTGGCGCTAGATAAACACAAGAACGACCATCAAGATTCCTCTGGGAGTGTCTGTCAATTTTTCACGATAGCGAGATTAGACAGCTTCGATTGAGGCGTAAAAGTCTGCTTAAGTCACGTTAAATACGGCCTCAGATGATAAATAAAGGATTCAAAATGTGTACCGATGCTTTTTTAACAAACAATTTGCTTAGTAATTTGGAGGCAAACAAAACCATTTTCAAAGAAATAGGTATCCTTATTCCTAATAATCGAAGAAGAAGTTCCAAAATTTCGAGGAAGCCATCACCTCAAAGAACCCATCTCGAAGTAAATGGAACACGTCATGTTGAAAGGAGAGATCCTATGAACCATGTCCAAAAGGCAATATCAATCAGCGTTCCATACAAAGAGTGACACGCTTAAAAACTCCTGGGTCATACAAATGCAGCAACACCAGCAATTCGATTGGCCTCAGTGAAGAACTGATTCGAAATCGGGAGGCCTGCCGATTCGTTTGGAGGTCAAACCGGCGAACCCCACAGGCGGACCAGTAGGGATGCAGTGAAGTAGGAGGGTTATGATCCCTGTAGTCCAAATCATAACCTCGTCGTTGAAGGTAAAGGAGAAGAAGAAGAAGAAGAAGAAGAAGAAGAAGATGAAGAAGAAGAAGAAGAAGAAGAAGAAGAAGAAGAAGAAGAAGAAGAAGAAGAAGAAGAAGAAGAAGAAGAAGAAGAAGATATCCTTATTTGCAAACTTTCATTTTTTAAACTGGTGCAGAGTTTAGTGTGTTGTTCAAATAACGCCGGGGCAAGTAATATCAAAAAAAAAATGTTTTCCATTGCCCCACCTCTTGCGAACGTCTGAAAAACATCCAAGAGCATCAATTGTCATAAGAAGCTTCTCAAATTGCCCGTTCGAATGTGTCTTTAAATTGTAGGTCCCCTCCACTTTGCACAAGCAAATGGTTAGAGAAACTAGGTTTTAGTCTGGGCCGTTAAAGCCTAATATTTATTTTATTTCCTTTTTAAAGAAAACATATTCCTCCTCTGATTGTTTCCCATGGCAGCATCTTTAACCAAACACGTTATTGAAATCTTTCATTTAAATTAAAATATTAAAATTCGCATTACAGATGTAAGGCACCTATCCAACTATTAAGATTCCTTCCCATTACAATACCTACCAACAACCGTTGTAAAATTCATTTCAATTCTTAATTAAATTTCAAGACTTTGCATATAAAATCTATTTTTCCGTCCAACACAAACAACCCACAGCTTACCTATCAAAAAAAAAAAAAAACTTCGACAGACACTACGTTCCTTCGTCTACCCATACCCAGCATAAGGACATAATTATACCACCTGAGATGCAGAAATTCAATTAAACCTCTGCACAGTCGTGCAGTGTAAATTTTAATTTCACTCCCTAAATGTCCTTGTAAAAGTTCTATCCTTCCAACGGTTCACAAATCTTTTGCTCTATGTTTGAGATTACAAAAATACACCACAAAGTCCCTGACACATGGATGACAGAACTCACAAACACAAACCCATTTCCAGCACGTCTAACCCACTGATGACAACTGTTACAATCGCATGATAGTGTTTAAGTAAAGCGCGCTTGCGGAACTTTTTGTCGGGAAAAAATTGCAGACCCACGCCATGGGCAATAAAGATAGGGATCATCACGCTTGACACGTATATATGCAAAGAGTTCTGTCATCCGCCGCGTACAGTTGCGATAAACACAAGGGGGAACCACACCCACCCATATTATGGGTTCAAGGATAATTGCATTAATTATTCGCACTATTTTATTTTCCTCACCCTCCTTTTAGTAGTTGGCAACTTACCATTTAACAATTGTCAACGATGCAGGATTTGCAACGTATTCACAGTTTAGCAGGACCGTATCGCTGGTGTTGACAGTGATGCGGTTCGGACTAACTTTCACCACGGGTGGGTCTATTAAATGAGAATCACCAAGTTAGAAAATAGGGCAATGTCCAAGTTTACGAATACTTACACATCACTTCCAGCGTGACAGAGGCATGGATGGGCTTCTCACGATTCATTTGCAGGACAACATTATCGGCGTCACACCGAAATAGTGCGTCATTTTCGAAGCGGGAGGCATTGAATATGAGATCGCTTATCGTGTGAAAGGTGCCATCCTGTTGTTCAATCTAAAAGTGTAAATATATAAAAAGATAAGGTTGCAATTTGCATTAATTATTAAACAGCTCATTAGATACCGCTTGTGTTCTGATTTCTGTAAGGGCGTTCTCCTCCACGGGAATGGCCACTGTGGCATTTGTCCATGTGATGTTGACAGCTGGTCGAGCTCCATAGACCTGTAATTTGAGAAAAAAAAACCACGGTTACAGGTAATATATAGATAAAGACGAAATTAAGTCATATATATTTGGGATGATACCGTTGGTAAGGATGATTCAATTTGAGGCTTCAATTTTAAGCAAACATGAAACCCATTGGCTTTTGTTAAAGTGCCAATGTAAATATGCCAAGGCTTTCGTGAATAACTTCCAAGCAATTTACCCCCATGTAAATGAGATTGCTAAATGGGAAGAATTTCGCAGCTAAACATTTTTATGTTAGGCCTTAATGTAGATTAAATTGGAAAAATATTGGGAAACCCGCGACTTTAGTGGAAATGGGCAAAATCGTAGAAAATGAAAAAAATGTAATGGGCACGTGCCTGTGGTGCAATATTCGGTATGAATCCTGCATAATGCGTCCAATATCGTCCTTGAGTTCAGGTATTGTTTATGAATCACTGACACATACCACATCCCTCAAGGAAAAAAAGACCACCGCAACGGCGTGATAGAGCGCGACCATGGTGGTGGAAACAACAAACAAGAGAAGGAAAAATTGATGTAGAATTTCTGCAATGTTCCTCACGCTATGAGGCACATCGGGCTTTTTTAAATATCGTTCAAAAAATGTTTAGTTATCAACCATTTTGTTTTTCTTTATGTCGGTTGCCTACTACAAGCGCTTTCGTAAGTTTTCGAAAAAGCGGATTCCAGTTGAAAGAAAGAGAAAAGAAGCTCTCAGACAAAAGAGAAATTTTGAAATATTACTCTCATGGGCGTAGAACAACAAAGATACAGAGAAAAACATAACCAAAGATACGAGGCAACAATTAAAACAAAAAAGCTAACAGAAAGAAAAGGGCAAACGCAATCTCCCGATCGAAACAACATCCGCAGGTTTTACGAAAAGGCCTAGCAACTTCCTTCTGGCCGGATGGCAGACTCTTCGAAAAAGAGAAGGAAAACTATACTCTATCCAACAAAAATTGTCAGTACAGGGAAGACAGGATGTTTGTCTCTCTTTCTGGTTGCAATAACTTACATAAATCGGTCCCTCTTTAAAGCTCTCACAGGGTTGACGTAGTGTGTATGATAATTCGCCATAACTCGGAGAGCAATTCTATTGGGGTTACCATCTTCCAATTTAAAATAAAAATATTGCGGAACGAAATAAATTCCGTTTATCTTTTTCCTTTTCTGGTAAGATTCTAATAGGCGCGTTTTTTTAAGGGTATCTCCAGTAGACCAACAAAATATATAAATTTCGTAACACAAAAAAAAAAAATCAAAACGAAAAATATATCACTGTAATCCAATTTATTCATTATAAATATTGTAAAACATAAAATACTAATTACTAATATCACACTCAACTAATCCGATGAGTAGCAGTAATTACTGCTCTCGTTATTTAGGTCTATTATTAACCCTTCAACTGCTTCCTCGGCAAAAACGTCCATTTCCGACATATTTGGCTCAACAACCTGTTCAACGTGTTGGACACATCGATGCCATTTTTCCTTGTCAACCCTTGTAAGTGCTGTTGTTAGTAAGTCTCTTATTTCAGCCATTAAATGACTTGTTTTGGCTTGCTACAAACCCTTTCACTTGAGCTCAAACCAATTCTATTGGATTAAGGTTACAGTGATAAGGCGTCAAGCGAAGCACTTTATGTCCCGCATTTTGAGCCATTTCATCGACGACGTATGTTTCATACTTGGCTTTGTAACGTTTAACGATTTCAAGCAACCCATTGTATGATTGCATCCCTACCTAACTTGAGATCTTCCTTTTGGGAATTCCCGTATTTATTAGCAAAACAGGCGTCATTCATCGGAAAAACAAAGACATCATACAAACAGGTACATAATGAGATGAAAGGATGTATTTATGTTTTTTTTTATTTAAACAGTTTGCGACATAAACTCAGTCAGCAAGATTTTCTAAAAACATTTCCCAGTCCTTACCGCTATATGTATATTGTGAAAGGTAGACACAATCAGGCAATTAGAATACAAAATTATATAACCACGACGCAATGTCATATACCTAAACAGATGGTAAAAAAAACTGCACTCGTGCAGCTGTACAATATAAATACAATCAAATTAAAACCGAATGGCAACACCGCACGTAATAATTCGTTCTCAAAAGCACCAAAACCAAAAGTTCTTTGACAAAATCCATAGAAAAACCCTTAATGATATGCTTCATTGTAGAGATGGTAATACTCTTCTGATGTGCTGCAGTCACACACACTGCTTATTTTGGTGGATGATAATAGCAAGCGAACACAAGACGATCATGCTCATTCCCATTCGGCTGTGTGGGCTGGTTGTGGTGGGTTGTATGCGAATTTTAAGAAAATTACAACAACAATTCCTTGGTATGACAGTGGTTTGGTTTTTATTTCAGTGGGAATTCTTGCGTTTCAGTGCCGTGAGAGTATCTACAGGCACCACTGGTAGAAAAAAAGCTCCTCCATAAAGCCTGTACTGCCTATTTTTGTTGGATGTAGTATAGTCACCGACGCACAGGGAATAGTAAATGTGCTCAAGCAGCATTTTCAGTTGTTAAATGTGCATCATGTAGAGAGAGAGATAGGGCAAGAGAAGAAAACCCACGTCCAGTCAACGAAGTACCGGTTCGCCCAACCAGTATTGAAGAGATTAGCATAGCTGTAAAAAATCTAAAAAACAACATGGTTGCGGTTCTGATGGTTTACCAGCCGAGCTTTTCAAATGCGGAGGTGATGTTTTGGTAGGGCACATGCACCAAGTCATCAACGAAGTATGGGTGGAAGAAAGCATCCCCGATGACTGGACTTTCAGCTATATATACCCCATCTACAAGAAAAGCTACCCTATATCTTGCAAGAACTATCGAGGCATATCCCCCCTAAATTTTGCATATAAGATCCTATCCAATGTAGTGTGTGAACGTCTGAAGCCGTTCTGCAACACACTAATCGGCATGTACCTTCCGGCCCGGCAGATCGACAATATACCAAATCTTCACACAAATCCTTGAAAAAAACAATAAGTTTCGAGTCGAGACTCACAATCTTTTCATCGAGCTTAAAGCCGAGCTTAAAACACGCGGTGCAATGTGCAGTATGGAAACAGTTCTTCCGAACTATTTCAAACCTGTACCGGAGTCCAGCAAGGAGATGCGCTGTTATGTCACTTCTTCAATATTGTTCTGAAGCAGATAGTGCATAGATCAGATCCATCCAACTACTGGGATACGCGGACGATATCGACATCATCGGCAGTTCTCTGCCTGTAGTGTTAGAGGCTTTCATGGCGATTGAAGAACAGGCAAAATCAATTCGCCTTGAAATCAACGAGGACAAAACGAAGTACTGGCTTTTAACAAACAAACAAACATCTGTCCACTGACTAGGACAAAACGTCACTGCTGATACCAATAACTAGGCGGTAGTAAGGGAGTTCACCTACCTCGGAGTAAACATCCGCAAATGACACTTTAGTAGAGATCCGACGGAGAATTACCCTAGGAAAGCGTTGCTACTTCGGTTTGGCGAAACAAATGGGTTCAAAACACCCAACTCGGAAGACCAAGTGTAAGCTCTACACAAAGGGTGGCGACGGTGTAGAGGTTAGTGTGTTGGCTTGTTACCCATGCGGTGTAGGTTCAATCCCCATGGGGAACAACAACATACGCCACCCATTCACATGCCTCTATACCAAAAGGAGGATTTCTGCCTCGAAGTACAAGACTGAGTGCTCTGGGATTTGGATTTCCTTTAAAAAAAAAAAAAACAGCTCTACAAAACACTGATACTGCTAGTTCTGCTTTACGGCGCCGAGTGCTGCACAATAAGCAAGAAAGGAAAGTTGATTTCGTGCAAGTGTATGGGGAGCTAAAATATTTGTTCAGCTTTTTAAGTTATGCCAGTTAGAGGTCAGAATTAAAGAACATTTTTGTTAAAAATTATTAAGAAGGACATTAGAAGGACATCCACTTAGGCGAACTGTGTGATACCATATCCAAGTTCCTATTTACCAAAGTGGGTGTCGTATTGAGGGAGAGTCTTGTCCGTCTTGAGCCTTGTTTTCATATTTTCTAACAAAATTACCAAAAATTGAAAATTTAGTCAAAATGCTCCAAAAAAAATGACAGGCCAAAAACTTAGTTTGGGTGAGTTGACATTGTCTACATACATATTTACATTGTCTATATATTTTATTATAACCATTTTTTTCCCGTTTTTTTCACGAAATGTTTGTGCCAAAATCGCCCAAAAATTATGTGGGGAACACGACGGATTTTAAAAATCTTAACACTTCCTTATTTGCAGCCTTTAGGCCCTGTAATTGGTGACAGGCTGACGGACGGACAAGTCTAGATCGACAGAACTTGCGACGCTTCGATATATAAACTCTTTGGATAGGGTATAAAAAACGACCCCACCACGTCAACTTAAAATTTTGTCATATACAACCTTCATGTACATCCAACTTTTTGATAAAACTATCATTTTCAAGAAGTGGGCGAATTCGGAAAATAGCAACGATTACCCCCATAAGGTACAGGCACACATATTCACACAACATTGAGCATTATATGAATATTTTAATACATGAAATGCAAAAATGTTTCTTCTTGGGAGTTTATTGATTCCACGAGGCGCAATCATGACATTCCTTTCCAAAATGTATGCTGTTCAATTGATTTCGCGTTGATTTTGAGCTCATCGACCTGCTTCGGATTTATTTGACGCCTTGGTGACTAAAAATGAAACTGAAACATTTAACGACGAACTACAAACACCCCCATCTCATCACTTTTATCAGTTTCGTGAGCTTACCAGCAATTTAAAACTTTCACACAACCATCCGAAAGGAGTTTTTCTAAACTTTTCCATTAAATATGCATTCACCCACTTTCCAATTAAACTACCTTCGCACTAATATCCTGAATATTGAAGAAGCCACTCTGAAGCCGAACCCACGTTAGAAACGATAGAGAAAAAAAAGAGAGAAAAAAGGACAGAAAACAAGGCAAGAACTACGTCCTGAATTATCCTAACGACATGCAGTGACATCCAATCAATGCCAATTGTGGCAATTATTGCCAATGAATAATACAACACGGACAATCGAGTCGCCCTGACTTACCTGACATGTTAACACAACTTTGCTGCCTTGCACCGTGTGATGTTCCACTCCAGACAATGTGATGTCCGTCGGACGAACTAAAAGCAAAAATAAAAGACTTCATTGTAGTAAAAAGAAACCATAGTAAGGGTGCCATCTCCCCTTATAGAACAATAATGCATTATTAATGGATAATCGCTTGCAATTAAGTCCCTGCCATCGAAGCATTTGCCAGTACTGTCGATGGAACTGACGGAATGCAACCGAAGAAGAAGCTTCTTGATTTCCAATTACCAAACGTATAACAATAAGAATTGCGAATGTTCCTTACCTTGCATATCGACTTCAATTTCAGTGCGGATAGTTCCGTCAATTGCCGATGATTCAACACGACATTCGATGGTGTTGGCCAAGTCGTGACGTGATAGTACCAACGATAGTTCCAAAGTGGCTGTATAGAGACCATCCTTTTCATCGTAGGTGGGTGAATCTGAAAACGGATTGAGGGGATTAGCTTTTTGTGTATTTACATCTCGTCTTTCATTTTTATTGTCATCCTGATTAACGCCAACAAAAGTGATTCTGGATTCATGAAATATGCAAAATTCTTAGGGGAATAAATAATTCTCCAGTTGTAAGGGGACAAAGACGAAAAAGGATCCTGATCCTTTTGTATGGCTTCTTTTTTTAAAACGTCAGTTTTTCATTCACTTAAATGAGTTGCTGATAAAGCGTGAACAATGGAGAAAGAAAAGGACATTCACCATAGTTGTAGATATGATGTCCTAACACTACGGGAAGGGAAAACGCAATAAATAAAAATTAAAAAGCTTCAATCATGATAGCTGATAAGAGTGACATCTTGGGTAGCTGGCGATGCTGTGTCATCAAGGGGACGGGTTGTAATTTATTACAGCTTAAATAGTGGTTGACCTTTTCTTCCCTTGGTGGGTAAGAAGTCCTCTTCTGTCGTTTTGGGTAAAAGTCCTTCTTAATAATTGCATAACATTTATTTTTTTAAATCCGCTGTGATATCTGTTTGTGTTATCAGAAAGAGTGTTAAAAAAAGATTTGGAAGGTTATTTTTTTTGGGAAAGATGTTCGAGGATTTAGGGCCGAGAGAACGAAATTTAAGGGCTTTTATATGGAAATTTCTGATAAGATGAAGTAGGTGAAATGTAGCTTCGATGACAACCCTAGTGTGTGAAAAATATTTTCCACTGGAACAAAATTTATGGTGTTTGAAACTTTGATCTGTTCTTTTCATCAATGGCGCCCAAAACAACTTATTTTTATTCTGGTGTTATAAACCCATATAAAGCTTAAGCCTAGCTTCTCCATAACATTCGTGTGTGCGAAATTATAATTTTGGCATGAAAAAGATTGACCTGCAATTTAACGGTGGCAACAGTGCAGTATTCGAATTCCGGCCAAGTCCATTACTTTATATCGAATACATGAACCCTTAATCTTCCTAAGCAACTTAGACACCACCCGTGCAGTAAAACCCTACAACTGCACCATATCACTTCTATCCTACCTCCCTATTCTTTCAAATAGTAATTAGCCCCTAAAAGCATGCAATGAAATACGCTATTGCTAGGTCCTGCTTGCTGTCAAACAACAAAATGCTAGCACAATAAGGGAACTAAGATTTACAGAAGACCCCCCTTTAGCGTAAGTAAATAAATTATAAAATTTGCCTTGAATGATTGGGGGACTTTCGCAAGAGGTGGAGGACGAAGAGTGCAGAGGAATAACATGTGCCACTACTTCTAAGATGTGTTATTTTCCGGTTGCTGATACGAACCAGGCTATCCTGCGACAAAGCTGTTTGAAAGGGGCAAAACCATCTTTAAGACAGCCGCTCAGAGAAGGAGGAATGATCATGAAATTTGTTTCCCAAAGTTTAACAAGCTTCTTGAGAATGACGGAAAAATACTACACAGCTGCCAGAACTATTGTGAATGACTTCTACAAGAACAGTGTCTGCGAATATATTTTTCAACAGCCTTACAATGAAGTAGTACTTATCCGGTATTTTTTTCGAAGAAGCTGGCAACGCGGCCAAAGACTTAAAAAAACGAAAAGTCTATAGGACGGGCGAATTACACTCTGCGCTCTGGAAAAAGGATAGGAGACATCGGGTCAAGATAGCTCATGATTCCTATCTCCCAGCTGATAAGAGGCGATCCAATGTCAAACCTTAGACCACTGTAGGAAAAGTTGTATTCCTTTGTACAAAGAAAAGTGCCATACGCAAAACTGTTATAATAACCCTCCCACCTTAGTGCATCTCTACTTTTCCTGTTGCGGGGTTAGCCGCTCTGACCTCAAAAAGTGGTTTTCAAACTGGAGATATGATACCGAAAGTACGCGAGCTTTATTTATTCAGATTTTAGGTCTGTACCGCCAAAACTTTCTAGTTAGATAAGCCGATTGACCTCCTCGATGGTCTCCTTTAAAATAATAGCATGTTGTCTGGATCAGTCTGTGAGCGTTATGTTTGTCTTTTTGCCATTGATCCTAAGACCGATCGACTCTCCATTCATGGGCAGTGATCACAACAGTTCGCCTAGCCCGCTGATTGTACTTGCCAGGAAAAAGACATCATAGAGTTTACGGGACAGGGAAACCTGCACCTATCACACATATGTAAACGTATACTCATTTTGATGCCCTGGGGGTCTCACACGCTGTGGAACCTATAAGAAACCTTTGGATTTCTGGGCCACCTGAGGCGTTTATGAATTCGTGCTAGTCGTTTACAGATTTGTCAGAAAGTTTTTCTAAATCTTGGAAGAAATGTCTTTCGAGGATTCCCTTCCTTTAAGTGGCAGACATTTTTTTTTGTATAAATACCATTGCCCACATGGCTGACGCTGCGACCTGAACATATTGTATCTAAAGGGTTAACTATTCCAAGAGACGTTTCATTTTCCTTACGACGGTCAGCACATCCTTGGTAGCAGAGTTTTTCAGCTCTGCTGGTGAACGTATTTCACTGTGGATGATACGTCTTTTTAACCATTGAAGCCCCGGGCATTCGCAAAGAATATGTTCAGATGATTCATCCTCCTCCAGAGAAAACCTACATTCTGTGTTGGAGCACAAGTTCATTTTGTCATGATGATATTTCAAGCCACAATGGCCAGCCATTAAGCTCACCAGCTTCCTGATACTTGCCTATATAGTATAAGAATGTGTCGGGATCAGTGGTTAGTGTGTCGGACTACTAATCGGAAGGTCCCCGGTTCATCAATAATAAGTTTTTTTTCGCTGCCCACCTCTTGCGAGCGTCTGACAAACATCAAAGAGTATCAATTGTCAGAAGAAGCTTCTAAAATTTTCCGTTCGGATTCGGCTTAAAATTGTAGGTCCCTTCCATTTCGCACAAGAAAGTGGTTGGAAAAGCTAGGTTTTGGGGCCTGTATGAGCCTAATATTTATATTTTTTAGTATAAGAATTTCCTTATAGGAATTAATCGTTTGAATTTTCTGACTCCCTTAACATTTTCCCAATGAGGTAGGCGAAGTTGGTGTTCCCAATTATTATTTAGCCTTAGATCGTTACTCCAGTTGACTCTGCAATGAGGTTCTGGTCCTATGAACGCGGATTCCGAGACAGCACATCGAAGCAGCACTTGACTGTCATAGATTCCATTGATTTGGAAAACAGTGCTTGAAGAGCAGCTTGGCTGTCCGAGAATATGCGTATTCTGGAGCCGATGATACCCTTTTCAATGTTTACTCTAGCGCAGAACTCAATGGCATGGGTTTCTGCCTGGAATACAGTGGGGCACATTCCCATAGGCACCGATAATTTATTGTTGGGTCGAAAGACGCCAACTCCATTTTTGATCCGTCGGTAGGCCAGACCAGATTTCTAGGGTCCAGTGCCTGAACACCATTACACCCAGTTGGCGCAGTTCAATATTTCAACTCAAATAGTCTTCCAAAGCAATACTCATTGACCATAGTGTCCGGGATGGAGCGAAACCTGGTTTAAACGTGTATTCCAGCTGCACTTTAATAGCGCATATAGAAGCCTTCTTCGTCATGAAGATTGGTTAGGCTGATGGCCCAACAATAGCCTCTATTGCTGCCGTTGGGCAGGTGAGCATCGCACCTGTTTTGTTTGTTATAGAGTGACCACAGTATCCTGATTACAACACAGGAGTCGAATGAACTCCATATTTTATTTGCTGCTAGCAGTATTTTGTTCCCGATCGCTCTGTTTGCCAAGTTTGATTCATTGTTAATCCCTTTTTTGCCAGTTCAGCAGCTCTTACACACCACTGTGTAGGCATCGTTCATGGGACTAAGCGTTTCCAACGGCTACCACTGGTCGAATTTTATTTATATACTAAACTATGAGAGAGTAATTAGGTACAGGGTCATCCAACAAGAGGTGTCATTTAAAGTCAATTTGTATAAGTAGGTGATATTTAATTTTAATTTCATCTTAAGATTAAAACTCTGAGGTTAGTGATGGAGTACAACATGTATGAAATTCCGCCTCTATTAAAACTTATCATTTATTGATAAAATCTTTCATCATGTTTTCGAATAGTTGCAGCTGTAAAGGTAAGGTTAGGTGAGGTTAAGTAGGGCTATGTGACATTGCTGTCATAAAAACACACACGCAATTCCTGGGAGAACCAGTTTTGAGTCAGTCGTAAGCATCATAAAAAATCTTCATTAAAGCATTTTTTTTTTCTTACAAAAATACACTAATTTGTTGCAGGCAATCGACGCTACCTTTTAGATAATAATCGAAGGAATACTTGTCCAGGTATCTCATTCTATACCGAGCTATGTATATGTATAGCCTCGCATTTCAAAAGTATGTAAAAAAAAATCTGAATCGTTTTTATTTAGAGATATTTTGAAATTTCATTTTTAATTAAAATTTACTACCGAAATTCGGTGGTCGCATCTTTAAGAGCGTTTACGCCAATTTTCGGCCGTAATTCTCGTCCCAGTAGACAAGCAATTCATAGTTTAATAAAAAAAATGGGAGTCAGAATATTCGCTGCTTATTGTTGCCGTGCCAGTGAGACAACGTTTTGCCCGAAGTGTGTAAAATATTGCTGCCGTATAGGCGTCCTTCGTAAACCAGCCAAATCAGTCAATTTCACGAAATCTAAAGAATTGGGTCTCTCCCAGACCACATTATGCGGAATTTTGCGTAAGGATCTTGGCCTACACTCTTACAAGATCAAGCTGACTCAAGAACTAAACCCACTTGATCATATAAAGTGACTACGTTCTCGAATTGGGCTCTGGACAAGATGGAAGAAAATGAAGAATTTCATCGCAAAATCATCTTTAGCGATGACGCGCATTTTTGGTTAAACGGCTTCGTCAATAAGCAAAGTATGCATCACTGGACAGGTGAGAACACTCATGTGCTTCATGAAACAGCACTTCATCCGCAAAAAGTCCCTGTTTGGTGCCGTTTTAATGGCTGTGGCAACATTGGGCTGTTTTTTTCTTCGACGAAAACTGCCGTCACGTTACGGTAGAATGGTATTCGCTACTGAGACATGTTGAAACGTTATTTCTTTGAGCAATTGCATGAATCAGACATCAGTGATATGTGGTTCCAACAAGACGGTAGCACAAGCCACACAGCTGGTCAACAATTGGGTTTTTGAAGTCTCGGTTCGATGAACGTATTATCGCAAGAAACGGACCCGTCTATTGGTCGCCGAAATCGTGTGATTTAACGCCTCTAGACTTTTTTTTATGGAGCCACATTAAATCATTGGTCTATACCAACAAGCCGGTGACGTTAGAGGAGCTCGGAGCCATTATTGAACGAGGAATAGCGGTCGTATAGGGCGAAATGTGCGGCCGAGTCATCGAAAATTGGATTTAACTTATCGACCGCTGCATACGTTCCCGTGGTGGACATATGAACGAAGTCGAATTCCATTCATAAATGTTTTGATAGTAATTCAAGCCAATACATTTGACTTCAGGTAGCTGAAGTTGTTTGCATTTTAAAAAAAAAGAAGTTGTCAAGTCCTTAATGAAAGACCCTTTATAAAAATTGATGATTTCATGTTCGTCTTCAATGCGTTCGCGCATCGTTCATCCGAATGAGTTGCAAATTCATAAAGTTGTTGCTGGCACTTGCGCGAAAGTTTCTGGCATAGTATTATCGACATGGGCTAAATCATACGGAGGAAAGTGTGAAACCTCTTTAAAAGTGGGTCACCCAAACACTGTTTGTTTCGAAAAAGCTAGCTGGGATAAGCCCCTGCCAGACAACTAGCACCTGCCCTTTTTTTGTAAAATGGAAACCCAAATCACAGAGCACTTAGACTCGGTGACGGTCCATTGAACTACCAGGCAGAAATCCCCTTTTTGGTATAGAGGCTGGAGAAAACAAGTCGTTATTCGTTTCTCTCCATTAATGGGTGGCGTATGTTGTTGTTCCCTATGGATATTGAACATGTTACCCACGGGTCAGAAGCCAACGCACTACCCTCTACACCGCCGCCACCCAGCACCTACCCTTAACGGAGCAACGAAGTTGCGTGAGCGTTCTTAACCATGCGGAGATAAGCGCAGCGCCTGTCAGTTTAGTTAATTAAAAATTCCATCAAAAGCAGCAACCTTATCTTTTCAAGAGAAAACAAATACTTTTAAAATACTTCTGCCAACAAAAAAAAAAAAACTAAACACTCAAAACCATATTTTTACTAAAAATAAAATGAAACCCTGAGAGGTTTTTCTTATTTCATGTTTTCTAGCGTTTTTTTTTTATAAAAATCTATTATCCTGTCCGAAGAAAGAATATGGGCAAACAATACCAAAGTCCAGCGAATAAATTTCACTTGCAGCACATCTAAAGCAATTATATTTCACGAAAAAAAAGAAAACGAACAAAAGAAAGATATATAGCTATATATTATATATAATAAATAAATAAAGCTTATTAAAAAAAATCCTTTTCTCTTGAAACTCAACTCGGTAAATAGATGAAAAAGGCGGAAAAAATTGTTCCGCACATTAATAAGAGAAAAATTCCTTTTTCGACCCCACCACTTCAGAGTAGATTTTCATATCCTTATGCACTTATCTTTTTATTACTCTAATTTTGTCTGGTGTTTTATTTTATTTGTGCACGAAGCAGGAAAACATAGCTGAAGAAGAAGAAAATCAGTTTCTCTGGAAGCTATGAATAAATAAAGCAAACAAAAAAATCTTCCTGGGTACAAAATAAAATCATAAAAAAGGGAAACGCAGTACACATCATCCATAAAAGTATGAACACAACAGTATTTGTAAAGCCTAACCTAACCTTTTTTTTATAAAGTTTTCAATTTTGTTGTTTTATTATCTCTTCTCTATCTCTGACAATGCTTGTTGGTAAAGTGTTTGTTTAGTCTTTGAAAAGGAATATTAATTATGATAAGAAGCTGTAGAGAGAACCTGCACTATCCTAGCGATACTTTTTTGGATTTTTTATTTATCTTAACTTTTCCGTTTTCATTGAGATGAAGGTGGAGAATGTGTGTCAAGGTCTAGGACAGGATAGGGTATCATTCTGTTGAGATTTACTGAAGTTCATTTGTTGTTGCGCGCCAATGAATTGTATCTTTATTTACCCAGGGATACGCACCTATATAATATACTCGTTCCTTATCTATTGAAATTAGTGTTTATATTATTAAGTGAATTGCTCTGTAAATAATTCAGAAGGGCAATCTGTTTATGGCGTTTGGATTTCAAGGGGGTTTGATGGATTTTAGTTCGGCCTCAGGTTAGTATTTTGTATATAGTAAATTAGATCCTTTTGGTATCTTAAATTAATGGATATCTCTTTCATCTTTTGTTTAGAATTTTGGGAGTTTCTTGAAATGATAGCCAAGCGCCTCGAGGGGACATGAATACCAAGTTCAATAATGATGGGTAATTTCATACTCAAAGGCATTATCGTTAAAGGAAATATATTTGGTGGTCTTGAATGCGAGATATTGTGTCTACTGTGTTTTTTATTATCTGGATGCCGTACAGTTGGGGCAACACGTCATTTGGAAACTATTGTTTCAGTAAAAACGTACCAACCTTTAGGTGCGATATAAAAATGTGAATTATTTTCATACATGAGTAAGTGTCCCCTTAGACTACGCCGCATGATATTGGTTGGTCTTGACCTCAATGAACGGAAAACCAAGTACAGGGTGTTTTTTATGGAGGTATAAAACTTCTGATAGGGATAACTGTCAAACTAGCTGTCATTTCAGTATACTTTGGCAAATGGCCAAGGAAGAGACTTAAACCAGAACAACGTTTACTAATTGTGCAAACTAATTTCCAAAATTCCCGCTCTGTTCGCCAAACTTAACAAACAGCGCGTGCAACCATGACTTTGTTGAGCCAAACGTTTGGTGACCGAATCATCTCAAGAAATAGGCCTGTGAATTGGCCAACTAGTTCGTGTGATTTGACACATTTGGACTACTTTTTATGGGGGTACGTCAAATCTCTGGTCTATGCTGATAAACCAGCAACGATTGATCACTTAGAAGCCAACATTCGACGCACTATTGACGAAATAAGACCTGGTATGCTCGAAACAAATGGTGCAAAATAGGACCGACAGGATGGCGTTCATAAGGCGCAGTCGCGGAGGCCATATGCCAGAAAGGGAGCGAATCGGATTCCCGCTTTTCAAAAATCCCGAAAAAAAAGTTTTAAATCCCGTCTACTAAAATACTGCTTTTTTAAAATCCCGTTTGTTCAAAATCCCGATCTATTATAATCCCGCTTTTTAAAATCCCGCCAAATCCCGCTAATCCCGTTTTTTTTTTTTCAAAACATTCGTAATGGAAGTAGACAAGTGCAGTACTCTCCTAACTTTTGGTCTGTGTATGACAGTGCAGAAAAACAATTCCCGAGAAAACAAAATAATGCTGAAGCGTGGCATAGCAGACTGAAAGTTTTGTTTGGACGAAAAAGTGCTGGCTTGCGCGATTTTTAAAATAAAGCAACTACTTTTGATTGTAAAAGCGGGATAATAAGAAACGGGATTATAAAAAACGGGATTATAAGAGGCGTGATTTTAAAAGACTGGATTTTAAAAAAGCGGGATTATAAAAAGCGGGATTATAATAGCGGGATTTTAAGAATCGGGATTATAAAAAGCGGGATATCGAACCCAACACTGCCAGAAATTTATTTTTAAACATTAAATGAGACGAAATTTATGAGCTAATAAAGCCAAAATTTGGTCATTCCATTATATTTGTTGTTTTATTTTTTAAAAGAAGTTGTATGCCTCCATAATCTATCTGGTCACTATCTAGCCACATAAATCTATCTGGTATAAAAGGTGCAACCATCCATATATTCACGGATAGTCAAGCAGCTATAAACGCCCTTAGCTCGCATACGATTGACTCCAAATCAGTCATGTACTGCTTCAACACCCTACAGGCACTCGGAACAAGTAACAAGACCAAGCTATGGTGGGTTCCGGGTCATGTCGGGGTGGAACGTAACGAAAAGGCCGACGAACTGGCCAGAAATGGTTCGGAAACACCCTTCATAGGTCCCGAACCCTTCTGCTGCACTCCTAGATCAGCAGCAACGGCAGCAATAAAAAGCTGGGAATACAGAAAATGTATCCATCTTTGGGAAAGCATCCCAGGTTTAAGACAGACCAAACAAGCCGTTCGGCCTTTCAATAAAAATGCCAGCAAATGGCTAAACCTAAGCAGGCATGATATCAAGAACTTAGTAGGTTACCTTACTGGCCACCATGGTTTAAGATATCATCTACACAAAATGAAAATAGCAGACTCTCCTGAGTGCCGACTCTGTCTTGAAGAGGACGAGTCAGCTGAACACATTTTATGTGAATGTCCGGCCCTAAACGGAATTAGAAAGAAGATCTTTTTCAGGGAACAAATGTGCCCTGAGGACATAAAGAATTCTTCTACTAGTAGAATTGTCCGCTTTACACGGAAAGTGGAAACTCTACTAGTCTAAATTTTTCTGGCCCACACGGCACTAAAGATCTTTTTAGGTCGAAGTGCCCCATATTTAATCGCCTTGGCGAGCCAGAATTTAATAAAAAAAAAAAACGGAACATAAAGTAAATGCTAAGGTGTCGGAAGGACAACATTCACATGCGTGATGCACACAAGCAAGCAATGCAGTCAACTCTTTTCTTCAGTAAGAGAGATGATTTTACTTCGTATGGCAAAAAGCTTTGTAAAAAGCTCGAAAAGTTTCTGCGATTCTGACTTTAAACATATAGTTCAACAGTTCAAAATATTTTCCAACTAAGAAGTCTGGTCGAATTATGTAAAAACAAAACAGCATATCAGGTTGTATGCAGGTTTAAAGCCGCTGAAAGGAATAACCGAGGAGGAGGAGGACTTTCAAAGCAAGGCGTACCCACCGAACTAGTTCATCGATCCCCATTAAGTATTTAAGGCATCATCATTGAACGCACAAACTCCTACAATACCGTGGACTGAATGAAAACCATGAGGTAACTGACTGCTAAATGGGTAATAATAATATTAATAATTAGTTAGGCTATATTACACTGTAATCTATTGGTCGATTGTGTCCCCTGCTTGTACCTCGGAGAGATTCATGCCTCTTTCAGAGCCCCCTATAGACACACTTCTTTTATAAAGCGTATCGGGGTATTGCTCTGATTTATCCTTAGCGGGTCACACTCCTTAGAGCACAGCGTCCAGTCTAGTTTCCTTGATGAATCTGAGAATGTGCTGTGGGTCGGTCCATGGTTTGGGTCCATGGTTTGTCCTTGTCTGTTATTTGGTGCCTGCTCAAATATCTTGTCCTTTTGTGAGCCATTGTCCCACAGGATTCCAGTATATGGTCTGAACTTTCGGCGGTTTCACTACAGAAACTGCAGTGCCCGTCCTCTGATATACCCTGCAAAATGGGTACCAAAGTACATAGTGAATAAAAGGACGCAAGCATTTCGGCTTGCAAATCGGCGCTCCTCAAGAGGTGCCCCTATTGACACTAATGTTTTCGTTATAAAACCTACAATTTCGTCCAAGATAATATGATGGCGGTAGCTTAACTCCTGCAGAAATTGAAGTTCGAATGCAATGAAGTGCTAGAAATGTTTAGGAATGGAGGTTTACCTAGAATAGGAAAAAGCAGGAGCGGAACTGGTCAACTACAGCTGATGTACACACCATAGGCTCTAGAAAGTTCAATAGACTTTGCCCTTGCCGTAGATGCAAGGTTGGAGGAAATAGCTTACAAAACGATTTATGCAAATAAAATTGGCCATAATAATGCAGTCGGAAAAAATCTTAGGCGAGGAACACTCTTAACATGCGTCTTTGAGTACACTGAGTGGAAATGTTTACTTAACGGTACACACAAGAAATAGACCAACAAAAAAAAATAACGACAGAAATGGCAAGCGATATGCAGATATGTATCTACCACTAAGGAAAGAAAGTATAAATGGGAAGAAGTCACAGCGTATTATAAGCAGAGCTCCACGCCATCCAAGAATGCTCCAGACACATAAATAAATACATCTGGTGTTAAAGGCGCCCCCGTCCATATATTCACGGATAGTTAGGCATCTATAAATGCTCTTAGCTCGCATACCATTGAATCCAAATCAGTCTGGCACTGTTTTAAGACACTCCAAACACTCGGCTCAAGAAACAAGACCAAACAGTGGTGGGTTCCAGGCCATGAGGATTTTGAAGGAAATCAAAAGGCCGCCGAACTCGCAAGAAATTGCTCAGAAACTACTTTCAAAGGTTGCGAACCCTTCTTCTGCACTCCTATACCAGCAGACATCACAGCTAAAAAATGCAGGGAACATATGAAATGTACCACCTATTGGGAGAGCATCCCAGGACTCAGACAGGTCAAACTAGCCATCAAGCCACTCAATAGAAATGCCGAAAATGTCTAAATTTGAGTCGGCATGATATCAAAAACGTAGTAGATTATCTGACGTGTCACTGGTTACGATCCCTTCTGAACAAAATGAAAATAGTCGACTCTCCAGCGTGCCGGCTATGCCTTGAAGAAGACGAAACAGCTGAACACATTCTAGGTGAGTGTCCAGCCCTCATTGAATTAGAAAAGAAGATATTCTTCAGCAAACCATTGAATTCCGAAGACACAAAGAAGTTCTCTGCTGGCAGCACCATCACCTTTATACGGAAAGTAGAAATACATCTAGCCTAAGCAATTTCCGACCCAAATTGTAAAATAGACCTTATAATGCCTTTTTCTTCGCCTTGGCGAGACAGAAGCTTTATAAAAAAATGCTTAGATTTCAACAAAGATGGTATCCTTCCTAGAAAGAAGACGGACACACATAATTTCAGCCAAAAGGACAAAATTGATTAAGAATAAATGCTGCGGTTTAATTTCGACCGACAATGATTCCTAAAGCTGCACAGTGGTTTTCTAAAGAAATTGAACTTTACAAATGCAACTTTGCACTGTTTCAGAAATAAGAGAGAGCTGGCGATGCTGGAGAAGTCTTTCAGTCGGGAAAACGAAACCCGAATCGAGTGTTTTTTCAAAAAGTTGTTTGGTCTATAGAAGTCCTGACAGTTGACAAGTGTGCCGTCACATAGGAAAGGAAAAATGCAATTAGTTCCCTCAGATAATAAAATAAAGTAAATTCTGGATCATCAATTAAATTCATCAAATCATGAAAACTTTTGACTATTTCAAGAGAATGTTTGGGAGACCAACTTCAGATGTTAGATAAATACATACAATACTCAATCTCTGGCTTACATTGTTCTTTAAAAAGGACAGTGAGCTCCTTCGGGGTAAAGTACTGCTTTGCCTTTTTTTCTAGATTTAAATTGTATCACCTCAAAACAATATAATATTTCGGTGTAAACATATTAATTCAGAGAAGAGAGCCTAAAGTCTAGTCCCTTGGATATCTGTCAGACTTTTGCAAGAGGTGCGGCAATAAAATTTGTTTAGCTGTTCCCCGATGAGACTGAAGCCCCTAACCCCTCGCTTACAATTACATCCTATTCCACTTAAATCTATTAAAAAACAACATATTTCAAATACTCACGTGTTGTCAACCGCTTATTCCCTCTGAACCAACCGACTGTTGGTTGTGGTCTGGTATTTTTCACAATACACGTCGATGTTAGTGTATGCCCTTCTTGTAGCGGTCCCAAAACGGTACCGTTCTCTATGCGATCTCCTTTTTCATCGATTATCACAACCTCGGTTGGTGGCACTAGTTATCGTTGAATTTTTTTTTTTTTGTTTTTTGTTTATTTTTAATTTTTTTTAATCCAATTTTGTAAAACATTATTTTTGAAATTTTGCAGAACATATTTAAAATTTTTAATTGGAAATTTGGAGATTTGTTATTTATCGATTGTTTTGGTGTAAAAATTCATGTAAATTTTTATTTTTTTTAAATTTCGTTTTGTGGATTTGGAAAAAGAAAAAAAAAACAACAAAGGTTAATTTTTGAAAATTTCCTTACAAATATAACTAAATAAATAAAAAAAAATTAAATCAAAAAAATTAAATAAAGTTTTTTTTTATTTACCAATATTTTCTACGGTTATTTTTTTTTAGTATTGTTAACATTTACATTGAGGTGGTATTTTGGTTTTGTTAGATTTTAGCATGTTTGTTGGATAAATTTTTTGTTTTGTTATTTATTTTATTTTTTTTGAATCCAGATGAGAGTTGCGCATTTTGAGAAGGGGGAGGAAATTTTTCATTTTTTTAATGATCACTTCTGTTTTGTTTTTGTTAATAATGAATCAAAGGTTAATTTAAGCGTATGGAACACAAACGGTTTTTTTTTTTAAATTTCGAACAAGCAAAGTGTATTACATGCTTATTTACAAAAAATGAAAAGAAACGATTCTTGAACACAATTTGTTTTGGAAAACTGATAATTGTATTGGAAAATATTAGAATTTAATTTTGTTCTTACGGGTGATTTAGTAGGGTCGGGCAATTACAGAGCGCAAACATAAACGCATGCAGGCAAGCAAATCGAACGGAGATATCTTTAGTGATTCTTGTTTGTTTTTTGCTATGTAATTTTGATGTACACAAAGTCAAACATACAAGGGAATGTGTTTAGGTATTAGGTTTTTTTTTTCTTTTAAAAAAGGGCAACAAGCAAAATGTTTACAAGTGAAACAAACAAAAATAAAAACAACATTTCAAGACAGAAAAATGGAAACAATTGTTTTTTTGTGTTACAAGGACACACAATTAACTTACCTAAAACATTAAGTTCTACACGATATCCATTGTAGTTATCACAAGTTTCTACTGGTATAAAAAATGTTGTATCACATAGGTAGATATCTTCATCAGATATTTGCAAGTCCTTAATAATTAATTTAAATGGAGATTGCTCCACTATTACTCTGGAAATATGAAAAGAATAGGGTACCACCGTGGTCCTTAAAACTCCCACAAACATTTTACCTATCTTTATAGCCTTCCGAGACACTGGTTATATTGCTATCATCCAGCAGTACTGCTGCAATTCGAGTATCACCTTTAAACCAGTTAATCGAATGCAGCGCACCGCATGTATCCATGTTCATTGGACACGGCAATACAACTGTTTTACCCACATGCTCCGAGATGGTTTCATCTGGAAATACAAAAAAAGTAAGTTAATTAAATTTTTAAAATAAAAAAAATTATTAAATATAAAATTGAAAAAAAATGCCTAACTTTATTTTAGTCAAGGATAAAAGGCAATACCTACACACATGGAAAAGAACCCAAGCCGTAGTAAATGCCTGAAATAAATTAGATTCCTTTTATCATGGCAGTAGCATCTCTGAGATAGATTTATCCCTTCAGGATGAGAAAGGAGCATAGCTCTTGAAAAAAATATACACACCCCGATATAAATATACAATGTAAATGTATATATGTGTGTATATATAGAAATGCTGAGGTTATGGAACATATTTATAACGAAAGGATTCACTGTCAACTCGTAGATATGGGCGAAACCGAAGAACAAAAATGGAATTTCCTATTCTAATGTAAATCGAATAAAGATGGGCGTGAAGGAGAACATAGTTCAAACTGTGCTCCCTGTGCGCGATGTCGTAAAGAATGAAGATGAAGAAGCCTCTGCATCAGTCAGTATCATGTTCGCTTACCATGAAGATTTTCTTCGCAATGGTCCTTCGAGCCGGATTCATAAGGGCGTGTAGTGGGAGAAATATTCTTATCTTGCTACGTGCAGGCAACACTTTTGTTGTCACTTACAAGGATATATGTAAAGTACTCTTTTTGTGTATACGTCGAAGTGACTAGGAAACGAATATGAGAATGAATAATATGTGCAAAGGACTTCTGATCTGGTCCACCGGTGATAGTCAAAGACGGAAATGCCAACCATTTACAATGGTAGGTGTATGTGGTTTAGGCGATTTTTTATACGGATATCCGGCATACTACATTGCAATCAGCTTCAGAGTGTCCTTCCGAAATGGCACGAGGAATACCAAATGACAAATGACACGACAATAGGGTAACCTGGGTATCAATCAATCGGCGAATTGATTGTATTCTATATCCCTTTGCTTGTGTCGTCGGATATCATGTTTTAGGTGCAGGAGTAATAATAACCTCTGTGTTATGTTATCATATTCCTGATCCTTCTGCCTTACCAAATAGGTATAATTATGTTCCGTTCTACAAATTTGCCGGGAAAATTCGAGCAAACGTATCCTTTTTGAATTATTAAACAGTCGTGTTCCTGTTTTGAAAAAGGGCCCTAGGGTAGCGATATCATTGCAGATTAAAGAATATAATGTATTTTTGTTGCTTTCCTAGATGTCCGCTTTCAGTTTGAATATTTCATCGTAAGCGGACACACAATGAACTGTGTTTCTTTTTATTTCGCGGGGGAAATCGTGAAGCATTTCAGAGGTAATATGATGAACTGATAAATTGATGGGTTGCTCTTGTTGACTGTATATGCCTGGTATCCTTGGTGAAATTTATGATTTCAACAATATTTGATGACAGGATAGTGTATCGTAATGAAAAGCTAATAGAGCGTTAAGGATTGTTTGATTTTGCCTTGGTTGGTTGGTTGGTTCGAGTGTGCAAGGAAAATGGTTAAATTAATAATTCGACAGATAGGAGATGGAAAATAAATTGGTTCGATTAGATGCAGAAAATAGGAAAGGTTCTCGATTTGCTGTCATTTGAAGGGGCAGCGATAGATAAATAAGTTGAAAATTTCTCTTTCTATAGTGCTTTAAGTTAGTTAACGTAGATTTCGGTGGAAAGAAGATACGAAATTGAGTGACCTTTAAAATAAATATAATATTTGACGGGCTACCGACACGGTCTCTGCATGAAAAACTGCAACCTTCCAATCCCTGCGATCCAAGACAAGCTGCTCTTAATTGCCCAAACCAACTGCTTTGACATCCGCAATGGCTTGGTCTTTTAAGTTAAAGGAGGTTCGATCCTGTACGCCTTTCAGGTCGACAACAACACAACAGTGAATGTGGTCAGGTCGATTGACGACATAATGTACATGACTGATTCCCTCATGAAGGGTTTCCCTGAACCCAAAGCCCATTTAGAGATTGTCATGTCATTAGTTTGGAGATTGTCTGCAAAGACAATCTGCAGCCCTAGAACAAACAACAGATTTTCTGGCAGAAATCTTTGAAATCGCCTCTATTGTGAACATCCATCTAAGCAGAAAGGTAAAGCCTATCAAAGCCTGCACTCGTAAAATGATCACCTCTAAAAATGTGAACGAAGCAATAGTTAAGTTGAATATGTTTGTTGGAAGTGTATCTCTGTAAGACTGGGTTCCCGGAAACATGGGAGCAGACGCTACTGCCTGGAAAGGCTCATCACCAGCCTTTATTGGCCTACAACCATCTGTAGATTGCTGCTCTTCTGTTGACAAACATGATATGACTGGGGGTTTATTTCTAAGTAAGGTCGGTAACGGCAACAAAATTAGCAGAACTCAGTATCTGCTTGGACTGTATAGTAGAGCCTTCGGATCCTTAGTGAATTTGCAGCCCAGGCCTGTGTGAGTGATGTACATTGAGGTGGACGAAACTGCATCGCTCCTCATTTGTGAATGTCCGCCTTTTGCCTAAACTAGGGTAGCTGCTCTAGGCAAACACTTGTATAAGATGCGCTGATTTCGATCCAGCTCGCTGTTTCCCTCCACTTTGCTGAAGCCACTTTGATATTGGCTCTAACTGCAGCTTGTGCTTGAAGTTTTTGGATAACCCCAAATAGAGACCAAAAACATAGGGACGGGCTACAGTCCGCTTAGGCGAACTGTTGGATACCCTATTCTTATTCCTATCCCTCATAAGTGGGCGTGACAAAAGTCTAAGTATGGTTGAATTGTTAAGAACGCTCTACATATTTTGTTATACAACATTTAAAGGATTTTATCAAAAAAAACGCTCCCTAGCTCAAACTTGGGCGTTTCAATAAAATTGTTTTATTTAATTGTAGGCGTGTCGGTAGGCGGATTTAAAAAAAATTAACACATGAGCATAAAGGGCCCCTAGAGAGTATATATTATAAATTTCAGCTCCCTAGCTCACTTTGAATTTTCAAAAAAAAAATAATAATAATTGTGGGCGTGCCAGTGGGCGGATTTTGAAAATATTTACACATGAGCATAAAGGGCCCATAGAGAGCATATATTATAAATTTCAGCTCCCTAGCTCAAACTTTGGATTTTCAAAAAAATTGTTTTATTTATTTGTGGGCGTGTCAGTGGGCGGATTTTGAAAATGTTTATACATGAGCTTAAAGAGCCAGTAGAGAGTATATATTAAAAATTTCAGTTTTATTTTTTTGTGGGCGTGGCAGTGGGCGGATTTTGAAAATTTTATATCCCGAGCAGTTTTAGGAGTCATAGATCATATATAAAAAATTTCAGCTTCCTAGCTCAAAATTCGATTTTTTCCAAAATTTTGTTTTTTTGAGTTTGTGGGCGTGTCTGTGGGCGGATTTCAAAAATTCGTAAACTTGATTATTTCGGGACCCTAGAGAGTATATGGTTAAAATTTCAGCTCTCTAGGTCCAGTTTAAAGGCCTAATTTTTGCCGACGGTATGTCGGTATGTTACAAACTATGCGTCAAAATTGATATACCCCTAGAATAGGGTATAAATAGATGAATTCCCTAACAACCTAGTATGGAACTTAAGACTTCGCCTTGTGGCACTTCAATTTAGTGCAAACGTGTTTGGTTTTTCCTTCTATGTATTAAAATTGGTTCAAGGAACGTTTTTCTAGATGTTTCAGTAGCTCACTGACATGGGTCAAGGCGCAAAAATGGTTGTGATGATACTAACGTAAGCACAATTAAGTGTGTTAACACAATGAGTTAGCACGATTCTGCCATAACACACTAAAAGAATCACCAAATAAACCCATTTGCGAATGTTACTCAACTGTATCATAAATACATACATATTAGGCCTTAACGGCCCATACAGGGCCTAGAACCTAACTTCTCCAACCATTTTCATGCGAAGTGGAGGTGAACTACAGTTTTACGCCGAATCCGAGCGGCAAATTTGAGAAGCTTTCTCATGACAATTTGATACTCTTGGATGTTTGTCAGACGTTCAAAAGAGGTGCCAACAACACGCGGCATTCCCAAGTACTAACCACGCCCTTCGTCGTTTAATTGCGGTGATCGAACGAGAACCGATTGATTTGACGTGGCAAGGTCGTTACGACAAAAGCGCAGCTACTCTCATTTGTTCTCCTTCTCATTCTCACTGCACTACTGCAGCACAGATTTTTACAAGGGACTTCGGGTGTACGACAGTTGAGTTGAAAATTTGTATAATATGTTGTGAGAGTGCAGAAATAAGATGGCGCTAGTGTCTAATGGGGTGTGTGTGTGTGTCACCGCTCTGTGCTATTGAAATTGGCCTTCTGAGTCTTTGAGTTACGACAAAGGGTATGTAACACAGTGCTGAGTTACTCATGTCTAATAGCTCAATTGTCAAAGGTTGGAAACAATCTCACCGAGACCTTTGATGTCAAAAAGGATTTAGACAAGGTTATGCGCCGTCATGTTATTTTTTCAACACCATACTTGAGAAAATTGTGTAGGTTAGACTCGCAAGCCAACACTAGGTGCATAGTTTGCCATAAGCAACTACCTGCATACGCTGACGAAATTGACGCCACTGGCAGAACTCATCGAGATGCCACAGGTGCGTTTTCAAGTGTTAGCACAGAAGCGTCAAAAATGAGTATATTGGTGAATAAGGGCAAAACAAAATACATGCTTTTAACAAGAAGTTAGAAACACCACATCGACGAATCGGACAGAACGTCACGATAAACGACTACATCTTTGAGGTGGTTAGGGACTTCGTCGACCTCGGCTCGGCTTTAAACTCCGACAGTGACACCACAGCAAAAATCAAACGAATAATTACACTTGCTTAGCGCTGTTTCTTTGGCATAAGACGGCAGCTGACAAGTAAGGCCTTGTCAAGTGTCTTAGTGAGTGCTGTAAACCTAAGCTCCTTATCATTGAAGCGCCTTCTCGTTTTTCTTAGGAAAACGAGTAGATTCTCACATTAAAATGTGGGGTGTCTGCCTGGTAGTACAATAGACCAGTATTGAGTCTGAGTGCTCCAGTGTAGAAAGCCTCGAACCCCGACAAAAAAGGCCTTGTTAAAAATCATAAAGAAGACTCTATATAAGACTCTCATCTTCCCAGTCCTGCTCTATGGCGCAGAAGCATGTACGTTAGCAAAGGCGGATGAAGGTCTTCTTGGTCGATTCGAAGACAAAGCTTTTCGAACGCAAAATTCTTCGAATGATTTGCAGTCCCGTTTGAGGGGCTTTTGAGGAGGTGATTTAAGAGCGAACTCTAGGAGCTGTACAGCGGCATAGACCTGGTCAGAAAAGTACGTATCAGTCGACTAAGATGGCTGGGATATGTAGAGCGAATGGATACCAGCGCTCCGGCACGAAGAGTCTTCGATTCCAACCCGGAGGGATAATGCAGTAGAGGCAGAGCTCGCCTTAGGAGGCGCGACAAGTGGAAGGGCACCTCAACCAACTTGGTTAGCCAAAGATCGGGCTATTTGGAAAGGGGTGTTGGACAGTAGCGCCACCTAAGCAAGGGGAAAACCAGAAAAGCACCAAATACCAACATCATCAATTCTTCACCTCGAATTTGAACACAACTCATGAGTCGACCCACGACTCGCGAGTGTGCATATTATTTTTTCGATAAACTCACTCTTGACCGTGAGCAGTAATGGAAATACCAAATGACTCGCAGGCGCTCATGAGTTTTTGAAAAACGCAAACGCTCGTGAGTCACAAATGAGCAGTGAGTATTTTATGAGCGCTCTTGAGTGATCATTTCCGTGTACTGTAAGGTATCACCATCAAATGCGTGAAATAAATTCATCCATTTTCAGAGTTTACCAATAACACCACCCAGCGACTGATCAAGAGTTCTGACCGCCCTAGGCTAATTATGAGGACGCGCCCTCGCCAGGTGTGTTACAGACGGCCTAAAAAGTAGTAAGTGAGTAGTGTAGTAATGTGAACATTTTAACATGGTTCATACTACCTATAAAAGTTTTCAGATCGATTTGCAAGCGAAACTAACAATGTCCTCTAAAATTTGCCATCTGCCTGTAGATCCAGAAAAAAAAATTGTATAGTTGTTGTTGCAGTGTAAAAAAAAGCAGCTGATCACACGAGTTGTAGAGAATGAACTGCACAAGGAACAAAAGTAGCCATTGGATTTACAGCTTTAATTCTTGACTTAGGACCTTTGTATTGACCAGACATACGAGTATTGCTAGCATTATCATAAGTTTGGCCACGACAGTCTTTAATATCAAATTCCAAAGTTTTATCAATTGTCGAAAGAACAGCCTTCTCCATATCTTCACCTTTATGACCGCAATTGGGTAAAAATGTGACAAAACGTTCAACAGGTTCTCCGTCAGGCAAAATATAACGAATTATAAATGTCAACTGATCGGTGTGTTAAATATCTGGAGTAGAATCAATGCTAATCGAATAATATTTTGCTTTTTTTATTTCTCCTATAATCGAAAGTCGAACTTCGTTAGAGAGAAGTAAAATAAATTCATCGATTATAGAGGATGACAAGTACGATGGAGAACCTGTGCCTTTTTGTCCAAATCTCACCAAATGTTCAGCCATGAAAGGATCAAATTTAGATATAAGCTCAATACAGCAAGGACAATTTCCGTTTAGTGCAGATCCAATAATTTAATTTTGACCGTGAAATGGAAGCCCACGAGAAGCTAAAAACTTATTTGTTTTTATTATCCGTAGTAATACATTTCGCCAATAAGTTATTTCTTCATTATATTGTCTGATTATTTGGGTTGTAAAAGTTTACCTCTACATACATATTGTCCCAAACATTTACGATGATCCGGAGAATTGTCATGATCAGTTATTAAGCTAGAATTTTTCCAGTCATTAAATCCACTTTTGGCAAACACCGATGTTCCTCCATATCAGGACCACAAAACACGTGACCTGTGAATTCTGAGTATTTTTTTTTTTTTTAAAAAAAAAAAGGAAATCCAAATCCCAGAGCACTCAGACTCGGTAACGGTCCATTGTACTACCAGGCAGAAAACCTCCTTTTGGTGTAGAGGTATGTTGTTCTTCCCCATGGGGATTGAACCTGCACCAAACGGGTCACAAGCCAACACACTAACCTCTACACCGTCGCCATCCGGGGATTCTGAGTACATATAGGTAGCCTAATTAGCCTAAGGGTTAATCAGGCCCTGACACCACCTACCGGTGTATGAAAATAATTTCCAAAAATACAATTCCTAAAACAAGTTTTCCCCAACTGCTGTCACCACATTCGACCTTTAAGGTTTCAATACCAAAATACCACATCCCATGCTCAATTCAACTCACTGAGCAGCTATGCATAATATATATTTCCAAATTATACACACACACATGTCAATTGAAGCCTTGTCCAATATTATTTCTGAGCTTATTTTTCAATAAACCCAAATGCAGCTACCTACAACCGATGGCATATCATTTCCGATAAACCAACGAAAATCCGCTCACCAAAGTATCAATATTGACGCATTAAATCCACAAATTAATTTCAATTTCCCTCATTCGCTGTGGGTGGTGAGGAAGTTTAATTGAAAATCATAGCAAATGAGCATAAAGCCTGCGCGCCACGTGCCAGCGGTCTGCAGCCCGATAATGCCAACTCTTTTCGATTTCAATCAATTACACACTTACACCCAAGAGTCCTATGTCAGCAGCTGGGCGCTCCATGTCGTCGTCCTATATTGTGTTGACTTTACATTTCAACTTCATTAATATCCGCAATGGGAATCCGATAGTATCCCCCGCAACGCGACGCGGGGGTGGACGACGGAAACAAAAAATAACACCAAAAATGAAAAAGGACATTCACAGCAACAAAAATCACCGTCCAAATAACATAATTTTGCGGTGGCGCGCTGTTGAAGTTACAATCGCCATCAATGAGGATTCAGTGACGCAGTCAGGGAGGGCTTGGCACCACTACCTGTTTCTGTTTGGTGTCACATTACTTTTCCGTTGACAAATTGCGCTCAGGTGTAACGCTCCGTCGATGACAGGCGGATACATTAAGTCGTCCGGCTACCACATACATACTCTTTGGCAAGATGATCGATTTCAATACCTGAGTGGTCTGCTATGGTGCCTTACATAACCCATCCATTTGACTTTCCCCAGAGTGCTGCAGAAAGTTGTCTGCAAATATATCGCATTCGAGAAGCCATACAACGAAGGAAAAAAAAACAGGTGAAAGAGTGCAAAACAAGTAAAGTATCCGTCAGAACCGCTCACATTCCACTCCAAGGAGCACTTGTTAGTCATCGTTTTCAATGTCATTCAGTTTGGTCAGGCATGGGTATGGCCATTGTATATAAACTTTTTTTTAAAGTCTATATACAATGGTATGGCCAATGCTGTTAGTAGGGTGGGAATAGGGTAGGGAATAATGCACAGGCGAAGGAAGAGGAAGAGGAAAAGAAAATGGCCAAAGGAAGGGGTTACTTGAAAGTTTGCGGTGGTTCTATCCTGTCATACTGTGGTGGTGGCTTAATCGGTCGAAGGAAGTAAACGTTTTGTGTGACACTTTAGCATCGGTGTTGGGTTTTGGCGGCGCGGTTCGTTTGTTCGTTTAGTTTACATTGCACTCTTCCAATTCCAGCCGGTGGTCAGCGACCAATATGGGGCTCGTAATTGAAATGCAATCGATTTAGGTGAAGTGTGGGAGCTGTCACTTGGTGTCGCTGGGTGAGAGTTTAATGTCAACTTATGGGTGACAATTTGATGGAATGGATGAGTGCAGGGGTTTCCTTATGGATTCCTTGTAATGATTGACGCAACGGTGGGTGGTTGAGAGTGCTTGAAGGTGTCTTTAAGTGAAGAGATCTATATAAGGCGCGTCTTATTGGTAAGTGTATAGCCAGCTCAGTTAAATTTTACACGGTAAACAACAACAACTAAAAAGTGAACATAAAAAGTGCAGATAAAGTTTTGGAATATCTGGAATGAAATGCCAACCAAGTGGGTGTTCGAAACTTAGCTAAGATTTTCAACTTCTAATCTAAGGTACGGAAGTTAAATAAATTCACTACCCCGCAACCATCCACACTCATTCGCTTACAGCGGATAAATATTAGAAAGGATAAGATTCGGAAAGTTCACTGTATATTAATGAGCTTCCGACTATCATTAAGCAAAGTTCGATAAGTATGTATGCCGATGATGTTCGGCTCGTCTTTAGCTGCCCACTTGGATTAATCGAGCACGGGTCACTTGTATTAATCAAGATCTTGTTGATATCGTACGTTGGTCAAAGCAAAATGGTCTGGTTTTGAATTCCAAGAAATGCAACTGTATAGTTATATCAAGAAGGACATTAGATCTTTCATACTTTCCCTCCATTCTTCTTAATAGAGAACCAATCAACTACTCGTATGTGCAAACTGTCAAAAATCTTGGTATGACATTTAATAGGAACTTAACTTGAGACAATCATATTAATGTCGCTGTTGGGAAGACCTATGGTATACTCCGTATGCTGTGGGCCGCTCAATCCTTCACTCCATTTAAAACCCGATGTCTACTCGCAAAAACAGTTGTGATGCCAATTTTGACCTATGGTTGTGAATTTTTTTATACTTATAGCTATTATTCTAAGCGGAGACTCAGTATCGCCTTTAACAGTATAGGGCGCTATGTATTTGGACTACGACGTTTTGCCCGTATTTCTAACTATTCAAAGTACTTGTATAATATGACATTTGTTGACCTTCTTAAGTTTCGTACTTTAAGTATGTTCTCGGACATTCTTTTGACTCACCAACCTGAATATATTTATGATAAAATTAGATTTAATTTTTCAAACAGATCAGCGCACCTGGTTCCTCCTCTGTGTTCTTGCTTGACTTCGGAACGTCAGTTTCTTGTAACTTCCATTCGGTTGTGGAACTCTTTGCCACGTGAATTTAGGAGGATAGACAGCACAACAGAATTCAGAAGCAAACTTAGGAAATATCTTTCTACTAATTCTTAGAAACTTAGCTTTTCTGTTTTATTTTTTCATTGTATAAGTCATATTTTTCATTTTTAACTTTCTTATTACTCTCTTGATATTATTCATTTTTATTTGTAAAATAATTATCAATTTTTATCCCCCATTCTTATGCTGCTCATGTAGCTTTCATTAATTGAATTTTGTAATTTTGTTTCCTCTTTTTCTATGCTTAATACTCTTTTATAAGATATGTATCTTACGGTATTTAAGCAACTCGTTGAAATAAATAAAATAAAATAATAATAATAAAAAATAAGATTAATTGTACGGGAATAATAGCTTGGAGACGTGCTCTCGTGAATATACGTCTGACAGCACATTTCAATTTCACCGAAAATCCGATGTCAAGATCGACATAACTTTTTATGCTGATCATAAATATACTAATTTTTAGGGGTCCACGAGCAATATTAATGTAAAAAACTATGAGTCAAAATTCGAATACCCTTACAATAGAGTTTACAAAGTCACATGTCACCGCGTTGCGTTGCTTTAATGTAAAACATTTCGGCGACTTACTTCCCAACCAAATGCTGAATTTAAAAAATCCTGAGACTAAAATTGATATGGACAGTGATCTTAGGTCTCGTTTAAGCAAAATAAAACCGTCTCCGCAGGCCTTTAAAGAGATTGACAAAATAACTGGCAGGAAATACTTTGGAACCGATGTTGCCACCGATAACCTAATTTACAATGACCAAGAACTGACTAACATCTCAGAAAAGATTTCTTCATTCCAAGCCATTTTTGCCGATGCTTACGCCGAAGTAACTCCAGACTTTGATCCAAATTTGACTCAGGAAGTCAACCAAACTGTGAACGATTTTAAGGATCAGCAATGAAATGGCTGCCTCCTAACATTTTCTGAAGCAAACAGTGTTCTCAATCAGGGCGCACCTTTCACAACACCAAGTAAGTTAAACGAGTCTCGTCTTCGTCTTAACAACAAGAAATCGCAGGGCCCAGATAAAATATCAAATTTTATCCTTCGAAAATGTCCTTATTCGTTGGATATAACGCTTGCTTGTGTCTTTAATCACTGCATTAATAATGGCTACTTCCCAGTAATATGGAAAAAGTCATTTTTAATTCCTGCAAAGCAAAAAGGAACCCCCAATATTAAAGAATTTTGTTCTATTTCAATGTTATCGAATGTAGGTAAATTGTTTGAGAGATTGCTATCCGAAACCATGGATAGTTTCTGCCAGGATTTCAACTTAATACCGATCAACCAATTCGGGTTTAAGAAAGGCCATTCAACTGAACAAGCTTCATTACTTTTAGGTAACAAAATTATTCAAAATTTGAGAGCTAAGAAATGTACGGTAGTACTGGATATTGACTTAAAAGCAGCTTTCGATTCGATTTGGCAGAAGGGACTCATTTTTTAGCTTATCTCACTTAATTTTCCAACGTCATTCATTCGTATGATGATTAGTTTTCTAAAAGACAGAAATGCAAGTTTGGTCATCGGTTCAGATAACTCGAACGAATTTCCAGTTCTCTCTGGTGTTCCCCAAGGATCGATTCTAGGACCGAAGTTGTTTAACGTGTTCCTACAATACTTTCCCTTAGGCGATCCGGCGAAAGAGCCGGGGGCAATATTCTTCGCTGACGACACTTCGATCCTGGCAAGTGACAAACGACCACATACTGCTCTAAACAAAATTATAAACTCGATTCCAACGTCGTTATCGTACTATAAATTCTGGGGCCTAAGCATTAATACTCAGAAATGTGTGTTTTAGGAATTCCTATGAAAAGGGCCGTAGGTTAGCGGTTAAGGAAAGCAAAACACTGTCCTTACACATTCAAGGAAATCCCGTGCCACTCAAAAACGAGACAAAATATTTAGGTGTCTGGTTTCATAATCGGTTTCGTTTCAACGTTCATGCTAGGAAGGCCTTAAACAGAGCAAAGGGTGCTGCCTCTGTCCTAAAACCTATGCTCTCATCAAGCCACGTGAGCTTGAAAACAAAACTGTTGATCTATAAGACACTTATAAGACCAGTTTTAACTTACAATTTTAGCACTTGGTTTGCCATTTCTCCCACAGTGGCAAAAGAGCTAGAAATTTTTAAGAGATACGTCTTAAGATGCTGCAGTGGACTGTTTATAAGACCCGATCAAAAATGGTACCCAAACCGGATGCTTTATAATGCAACTAACATTACACCCCTAATGGCCTACATGACAATTAGCTTGCAGAAAAGACTGCAAGGTTTTGCGTCTCACGATAATCCGCTCATTAAAGCGCTTTGGGATGCAAATATAAATGATAGCGTGTACGACAATTACTATCTATCACCCTTCAATCTATTGCACGATCGCTCTAGCTCTGTTTTAGAGTTAAACTCGAACAGTTCATTGACATTGCCTTTTTACGAGAAAGCTTCACTGCCTAATCCAAGAGGATAATATATTAAATGTTACAGTAAACTTATTAATACTCTCATCGCATGTCTCATAGAACTTTAAAGCTTAGTCAAGAAAATAATAAACAACGTTTAGCGCCTAAGATTACCATGTGACTTGTTCTTATATACGTATTGCTATATAAAAAACGTAGTTGCATGCAAAAGTCCAAAGTGGCTCTGTTAAAAAAAAAGTATAATGATTTTATTGTTTTCTCTAACTTCACTCTAGTCATTAGTCTTAAGTCGGCCTACAAGAGCCAAAAAAGTGCATATATGCCGGGAGCAAGCATATATACAACAAATATTTGTCTAAAATTTTAAGTTAAATGTATTTCATGAAGCTGATGGAGACTAAAACCCAACAAAATCGCAGAGGAGGGCAACAATGAGAAAACGTCGGCTCCATTCGCTATAAATTCTAGTCCAATCATCAAAATAAAGATAACAATTTAGTCACAAGATCGCTTTTATTAGACTATTAAACATCTCATTAAAGTCGAATATATTATACAATTATTCAGCAATTAATATTTAAATGCAACATAAAAGTTAAATAACAAATACAAAGTAGAAGTGTTTAGATGATACAGCAGCGCCAATCTAGATGGGTAATACATTTAGATACTCAAGATTGTTTATCAATGGTGGCATCACCTTCCATTCATTCCGTAGTGGATGATACTCAAGTAATTCATTACATCCATGAAGTATAAATCGATTCCCAACAACTACACATGAATGAAAACGGTTTTCAGTTCTTGGGATTATTGGAATAGTTCTGGGCTCCATGTCGTATCTTGTAATGCGGTCTCGTGTAAATGTTACGAAGTAATCGGAGGAAAAATCACGGATCGTGCCCGCGCCTAAGGAATTGTCATCGGAGGGGCTACAAGTCCATATATCAGTTGCAGGGTCATAAACATAATTGCTGGTGCCTTCAAAGTAAATTTCTATTGTAACCCATATGGTATTCAGCTTAGTGCCCGCCCGTAAGACATAGCATTTTAATCCAATTGGCTTAACGTGTTGCCATTGGTTATTCAATTGGTCTAATTTTTCAACGGGAGAGACCCCCTCACTGGAGCGCCTAGAGCCCAGGGGGAACACAGGGGCATAGAGTAAACAACTCGTATTTCCCCCAATTACATACACTTGTCCCATCAAAGTAACCATCTTGCAATCATACCTTGGCGTCTGCAATGAAGGTAGCCGAGTCCACTTCAACGTTTTCAAGTCCAAGCAGTCAACACGATTTGTAGACTCCCCCGATGGCAATAGGCCTCCTGCAATAATTAATTTACCTTCCATGGTTGTATAGCCAAAGCAAGTACGTTTTTCAGGGAGACCTGGCCAAATTCTATAGATCCAATCGTCTCCTCCAGGCAAATACAAACCAACGTTTAAGCTATCTTTGTCCCATCCGCTAACCGCATAGATTACAGAATCATTACAGTTTCTCAATTTTGTTTGCTGTTCGGGGAATAGTGATAAACGAGATTTCGGCATCAAGTGAAATTTGATTGCTTTCATAACCAATTTGTAACTTTCTATGGAATTGCAAACAGGCTCAACAGTACTCTCAATAAAATCCAGAAACATGAAAGGGAAGCGAACGTTATTTAGCAAAATGCCAATAAATTTTTCACGGTTAGGCTGATCATATTTCACCCAGGACATCATACTCTTGAAAACTTCCTCCTCGGAGGGTACACATAATTCGTCCCTAGACAGGAAATTACTCAGTTGATTCGGATCAAGCCTGAAGAACGTATTTTCATCGCGTACTTCCAAGAAATGTTGACACACAAATGCCTCGCCTGCTTTCTGAAGCGTTTTATAGTTACACTGCTCTGCGAATAATGTGATGTCTAAGCAGTTGGATAAATCTATCTGCATGCATATGTAGTTACAGCAAATCTCTTCCAGCGACGTCAATTCAAAAAGCCGGGCGGTTTTCAGAAAATCTTTGACAGTGTATGCTGCAAGGTCAATCAAACCAGTGTAAATAAAATTTACTATCAATGTCAGAGTGAACCCATTGATATTTTGCAATCCGACCTCCCTCGTTTCATCTTCAGGACGAGACCCATCAAACATTGAGGAAAAGTATTTACTTGCAGCGGAGAGCACTATTCGGTGGGCTTCCACTTTACAGCCATCGTCCGTGATCAGCGTCACATCACAGAACTGATTGGTTTTAAAAAGTAATTCGATATTGTTGAATAATCCGATTAAATATAGATCGCATTTATGCGCATCGTTTTTTAGGTTTCGTATCACTTGGCTATTATTTGGAGCCATTTTCAATGTATCTTGCACTAAATCAACGAATATATAAAATCTTTATTGTATTTTGAATTGTAAATTTGTATTCAGTGAAAATCCCTTCTAGAGTTGTTGTACCTGGCAGGATCACAACAGTTTCTATTTCAAATTTCAAAACACACACGAAACACACGTCCACTTAATAAACGACCTATCTGCTTAAATGATAAAATTGGAATGATAAATGTTAACTTAGGTAGAAAAAATAAAATAATGGAAAAGGATCTCAAAAGAGTCATTAGGAGATAGAAGGCATGTGACACCAAAGCAGGTAATTATGTATAATAAAGGTAATTATTATCACCTTACCCTCCAGTTACATCGTGTTGACAGTTACCGGTAACGAATTCAAGGTACGCACTCATCAGAGTGGTAGGCAGTTGCGGCATAGGTGTCGGTATCAAACAATATTTATAAACGGGTTCATGCTTTTAATAAGACTCCAGTTTTGCTTATGTCAGGGTTTTGTCAAAACTGATTCCAAGGTATAGGACATTTTCTTTCCAAGCGATGTTTCAACCATTTATTTATTTATTTATTTATTTCTTTGAATGCATACCTACACATTAAGATACAATATCTTATAATTTTGTGATGCTTGACAAAATAAGCATTAAAAATATGGTACAGAGACAAAAGTGGAAATTAAATTCAATAATTTGGTAAAATATTGGTGTGACAATTCATTAACTTAAATTCATTAAATAGAAAAAGAAAGAAAAAAAAATCAGCAAGTAAAAAGTTAAGCAAAATGAAAAAGATAAAAGAAAGAAAATCTGTAACAGAATTGCATAAAGTTATGTTGGTTCAGAGTCAGACAAAGTTTGAAGAACTAAAGACTAGTTAGATGTGTTGAAAAATAATTGCAATCGCGCCCTAAATTCAGTGATATTACTTGTTCTTCTCACAGTGGGTGGCAGAGAGTTCCATAAGCGAACGCCATTGTCGAGAAATTCCTTCTCAGAGTCATACAAGTAAACCGCGGAACGATGAGTTAGTCTGTTTGATGCTAAGAACGTCTATTATAAAGATATGAAGGGTGGTGGCTCTGTATTATATTAAATAGTAGCAAAAGTGTTCGCAAATTCAAGAGGTAATTGAACGACATGCCATAGATACTTTTAGAGAATCTCGAAACATGATCGTATCTCCCTAACCCGTAAATATATCGCGCAACATTGTTATATGCCACATTAAGTTTTCTCTGGCTTATCGAATCGCTTTTACAAAAAACTTCACATCCGTACGTAAGGATTGGTATAACAAATGTCTTTGCGAGCATTTTACGTGTTTTTAAGGGAGTAAAACCTTTTGTAGCACAAAGTACTCGAAGAGCACCGTAAACTTTACCAACAATTGAATTCACGTGGTCGTTCCAGGTTAAATTTCTATTAAAAATAATTCCCAAGTTCTTAGCATTGTCAACAAATTCGAGAGGAGCATTATTTAGATAGATTCGAGGAAAATACGATAAGTCTACCGATTTCTTTGATATAACAATGACATTCGATTTTTGAGGATTTATTACTAAGCTATTGGCTTGTGACCAGTTATTTATATTCTGAAGATCGTCATTTAAGGTCTGGGCGCAGTGCTCGATGAGACCCAAGGGGCAACTTTTATGTAGATAGACATCATCGGCATACATATGAATTAGCGATTGATCAGCAATTTCGGGAATTTCATTTACATACAAGGAGAAAAGAAGGGGTCCCAAAATAGAGCCCTGAGGAACACACTGGGGTAAGCTTAAAAATCCCGATGTTTTCCCTCCTATAGCAACGACTTGTTTTCTTCCCGATAAATAAGAAAAGATAAGTATCACTGCTTCAGGTGCAAAAGCAAACTGATTTGATAATTTGCCGCATAATACAGTGTGACTTATATAGTCGAATGCCTTGGAGAAATCTAGGAGCACCAAAATAGTAACCAAGTCGCTGTCTACTGCGTTTCGCGGAAGTTTGGAAAGCAAGTCTTTTTCGTTCAAATACGTGGTAATCTGTTTTTGGATAATTTTCTCGAACACTTTAGAAAGAAAAGAGAGTATGGATATCGGTCGGTACTCGTTCTTCTTTCTTCCTTTAAGAATGGGAATAACTTTTGTCAGCTTCCACTGTTTGGGAAAAACTGCAGTTGTCAGAATCGTATTTAACAAAAGTGTTATAAAAGGTAAAAGCTTCGGAAGGAGTGCTTTTACAAAAACAGGATGAACTTCGTCCAGACCTACCGCATCAGATTTAATTGATATCATGCTTTCAACCACAATCAGCAGGCGAAACTAAATCCCGTTGACGCTCGATTGAAATTCTTGGGAGCGGGAGGCTCGGATACCGGCTGTGGAACTTGGGAAACAAACTTTAAGTTGAGTTCATCGCAATCAATATTGGCAGGCAAGTCCGGTTTTTGCCTTCCAATTCCAATAGAACGCAAACTTTTCGAGAGTTTTCGCCCGTTGCCTGATGTGGCGATCCGGTTCGAAAAGACTTTAGCCTTTTCTATGCGGATTTAAATAAAGATTATTATTCGAATATTGCCAGAATAAACAATTGTATTATTATTATGATTTTTAAATACGTGCAATTGTGTTAGCCAATAATGTTCGAACACACTACATAGTCATTGTCTAAAGCGGGTACCCGACGTGCGTTGCTGCGCCTAACAAAAAGAAATAAATGTTTTTTTTCTTTGTTTACACTATCAGCTCCGTATCGTGGAGAGTGCTTAAAGCAAGCAACTACCACGAGCAGAAGTTTGCCGGCACTAAAAGTGCACTCACAGGCTCATCAGTTAGTACAAGTGTAAGTAAGGACATACACAAAGTCAAACAAGTAGAAAGACAAAAATTATGTACCTATAAAATACTAACACAGACACAAATCATGCAAATAATTTAAGACATTAAGGCATTATTACGCAAAATAGATTTGAGCTTAATTTGACTAACATGCAAGTCAATCACAATGATCATTAAGAATATAGATTCTACTCATACAACTAATAGGCTCATGCCTATAAACACATAAATCAATACTACGTAAATTATGGGCACCCCCACGAAAATTAAAGCCAATAGACGACAGCAAGTCAGGTGCATCTATTTGACCGGATATAGCTGCTGTAAAAAAATTATATCGCTATTAAGCTTTCGTTGAGAAAGGGATAACATTTGAAGAAGCTTGATACGTTGACTGTAAGGAGGAGATTAAATGGATCATCCATAGACCAAACAAAATTGCAAGGCAAATATGGCGGACAGATTTTGACCAAACTTAAGCAAAAAACACTCTCAGGCCAATACCAAAGATCATCTTACTTAAGCTCAATCGCTTTGGTGGTTAAATGGACTGCACCTTTTTCTCCACATGGCTAAGCCTCATGAAACTTCGTTGTTCCGCTAAGGGTAGGTGCTAGTTGTCTGGCAGGCGCCTATGTCAGCCTAATTTTTCGAATCAAACAGCAACACAAAAGAAAGAACCTTCATTCACTTTCACGCCAATTGTTTTTAATGAAATACCCGATTCGTGGTGAGAAAAACAACTTTCCGATGCTCGATTCGCCAAAAAAGGTGGAGCCGCAAAGAATACAAGATGAGTTATAAACAAAAAAAATGTCAAGAGCGGCTGATAAAATGAAATGGTTGAGTGTGCGACAAAGGACGATTATGAATGTGTTGTTGTTTGTGTTTAAAATGAAAAATGATTTGTTACCCAGATACCTCTGTGATAAAATAATATATGTCGGTAGTGTACATAACTATAATGTCCGTAACAGAAATAACTTTCGTCTTCCATACTTTAAAACAGTAAAAGCACAGAATATTTAATATAGGCTTTAAAATGTTCAACGAGCTACCTAATGAATTGAAGTTAGAGAATCGACTTTTAAGTTTCAAGCGAAATCTTGTAAATTATGTTAAGACCAACCATGATTAGATTCCCTTAGTGTTTTATACTACTGGTTTAAACTTTCTTTGTATTACAATAGCTAAATATTGCTAGATAAACTAAAACTACTACTAACCACTACAAATTAAACAGCAGAGCCTAGTCCCTTCTAGGGCAGGTGAAAATATCCTACTTATGTAGAGATAGTGCGTAGTAAATCTATACTAATAATTTTAGCTGGCAAAGTTATCTAAACCATTGTAATCATTGCAAAATACTATAGGCAATTTTATTTGAAAGTGTATACCCACCTCAGCAAAACTTTACACCTTAAACAACAACAAACCACAAGTGAAGATAAATAGATCAGCACAAGAGTGAACATAAAGATGGATAGATAGATTTAAGGCCCATTTAGACGATCATTTCAGTTTCAGTTGAGCTATCAGTTAAGATTTCAGTTAAACTGATGTCTAAAGGCAAAAATTGAAGCTTTTAACTGAAACTGATGGAATTCCCATAAGTTGTCAGTTCAGTTATCAGTTAAACTGATGTGTAAATACGTTTCAGTTCAGTTGTCAGTTCAATCGTCATTTCAATTGCAGTTGGCGGTGACTCAACATTTTAGATTTCCTGTTTTTTTTTTTCAATATGTCATTAAACATTCATTAAAATTTATCGGCTTTCATCGTCCATTACGCAATGTATTTCTTCTGACTTTCGACTGCTCACAAGAAAAATGAAAGCTCAACTGAACACCGGACTGACGTCTAAATGCACTGCCTTTTTTAATTGAGCTGACAACTGAACTGAAAACTGAACTGATAACTGATCGTCTAAAAGGGCCTTAATTTCGCATAATATTGATTTACATTCGATAACAAAAAAGTGAAGATAAGGTCTTGGAATATCTGGAATGAAATGACACCCTAGCTGGTGTCTGAAATTTAGCTAAGATTTTCAACTTCTGATCCAAATTTCGGAAATTGAATAAGTGTACTACCCCGCAAACATCCACGCATTCGCTTACAGTGGATAAATAGAAGAAAGGGCAATTGATTTGGGAAGTAAAATTTAAAAAAAATTGAACGGGAAAAATAAATTGGAGACTTGCTTACGTGGATATACGGCCTTTTCGAAAACCTCATCACATAAACGCAAACACTAATTTAACTGCATTAGCATTATGTTCGATAATGCAGTGTGCGCAAGTCATTTCTTTGGAAACGTCATCTCCGTTGCAGATGTGCAGTAAAAGAAACGAGGTGACAATACTTTTTAATGGCGGCAGAAACTGAATCTCTGACTTCGAGAAGGATTCATTTTAATTATTCAGTGTGTTCATTTATTCTTTAGTGTGAAATTAAAGAAATTTGTCTTATTTCACATTTAATAATAATAATTGTAACAGAAGCTCTTTGTAAGATTTTCTACAACAATTGTTCATTCCATTTCGATTGTGTTTGAAATCATCAATTGCGCTTGCAGAAAAAGTCATTTTTGTAGATGATCAAAGCATGTGTGCAACATGACGATTGCATATTTCACGATTGCAGCTTCTGCGTCATGAAATGACGATCATTTGAAGATCAAATTGATGTTTTCGAAAAAGGTCTACTTGGAAAAACACATTTGAATTTCACAGAAAATCAGATGTTTCACAAAAGAGTAGACACAACGCCACCTATAGTTGGGCATTGTTTATGAACTGATCGTTTTATTGGAACTTCCGTTGCTAACCTTGATATAAGTTCATAATAAAATGCGCCTATTGCCGAATTGGTGTCAGAATATTCGCTGCTTGATGTTGCCGTGCCAGTGAGACTATGTTTTGTAGAAGTGTGGAGAATATTGCTACCGTAGAGGCGTCCGTCGCAAATCAGACAAATCAGTCGATTTCACGGCGTTCTCAAGAATTGGGCCTCTCCCAGACCACATTATGGCGAATTTTGCATAAGGATCTTGGCCTACACCATTACAAGATCAAGCTGAATCAAGAACTATCACTACTAACACCTGGACATGATGGAAGAAAATGAAGAATTTAGACGCAAAATCATTTTCAGCGGTGAAGCGCAGTTTTGGTTAAACGGCTTCGTCAATAAGCAAAATATGCGTCACAGGACAGGTGAGAACCCTCATGTGCTCCATGAAACAACAATTCATCCGCAAAAAGTCACTGTCGAGTTATTGAAGTCTCAGTTCGGTGAACGTGTTATCTCGAGAAACTGACCCATCTATTGGTCACCGAGATCGTGTGGTTTAACGCCTCTAGACTTTTTTTATGGAGATGCATTAAATTATTGGTCTACGCCAACAAACCGGCGACGTCAGAGAAGCTCAGAGCCAATATTGAACGAGAAATAGCGGCCGTATCGGTCGAAATGTGCGGCCGAGTTATCGAAGATTGGGTTCAACGTATGAAAAGCTTCATACGTTCGCGTGGTGGACATATGAACGAAGTCGAATTCCATTCATAAATGTTTTGATAATAATTCAAGCCAATCCATTTTCTTTTTGAGGCATCTCAAGTAGTTTGTATTTTATTTAAGAAAGAAGTTGTCAAGTCCTTAACGAAAGACCCTATACTATAAATCTAAAGGTAAGTTATCAAATTGTTAAAAAAAAAAATGCGAAGAATAGTAAATCCTTATGGTAGTACCGATGACTTCTGAAGAAGCTCCAAATACAACGACCAACGCCCATTACCTGCTGGAATCGGCGGAGGGACATAAGCCCCACCTTACACTTACATGTTTTCTTAGATATATGCCTAGACGCAACTAAAGAAGACCACGTCTAATGTATGATTCTAAAAAGCATGCTGACATAAGAACCCGTCAGACAACTAGCAACTTTTCTTAGCGGAGCAACAAACTTATACCAAGCGGGACTGCAAAAGGGTTTCACCCGCGCAGCGTTCTACCAAATACACTGTTTGAATCGAAAAAAGAACCTGGCATAGGCAGACAAACTACCACCTACCCTTAGAGGAGCAACAAAGTTGCGCAAGCGGGCTAAACAACAAAAGTATTTGACTCGCGAAGCGTGCCCACCAAAACACTGTTTGAATCGAAAAGGGAAGCTGACATAGCCAGACAACTAGCACCTATCCTTAGAGGAGCAACAAAATTGTGTGGGTGGGCTTAACTGCGTTTCATTCTGGGTTTGTTCCATTTTCAACGATGAAAAATCGGGACTTATGTGCCGATGGGGTGGGACGTAAGTCCTGATTTTAATTCGATCCGTAAGTCCTACAGGAGTGGTACATACGTCCGGAAAAAGAAAAGTTCGGGACTTATGTCTATGCGTCGCGGCTAGAATTACGCTGACTCTGCTCTGAATAGCGGCTTGAATTTCGCAGGAAAGTTGTGACATTGCCGTTGTATTCTATCGACTTTGTCCGCCTTTCAAAGGATTAAGTTGGGTAATATGGAGCATTTAATTAAAAACGGTTGTTAATATCCCCTCCGGCAAATGTGGGTCATTTTCGAAAATGAAATATGTTATAGGTCCTTGGTTTTTCACCATTTTTTGGTCTGCCAGCGATTTGATATTGATAGGTCTCATCTGACGGAGCTAGCTTTCCTTTTAAATCAAGGAATTATTTCATAGAATTGTAAAGGAATGGGATAGGCCATTCAAACTTTCAAAAATTGGTCATAATATATAAATAAATATTAGGCATTTACGTCCCGTACACAGGCTTAGCTTCTCCAAGCATTTATATGTGTGAAGTTATATTTTTGAAGCGATTGAAACGAAACTAAAATTTTACGCCAACTCCGAGAGGCAAATTTGTTATTTCAATACCTAACCGGAGCATATGGCCTGTTAAATGTCAGACAAGAAAGCGTCGAAGGTGATTAGTAGTAGTAGTAAAATGTTCTTTATTTTCAACTTTTTATATCTATAGGTACATTGTTTTCAGATTGAAGTGTTGAGTTTTTGTTGAAAAGTAAAAACCTACGACAATGACATAAACAGTCGTCTGTCGGGTAATTTACACATTGAAATAAAACTTGTTTTGAAATTTGATTTAAGAACAATAAGTAAAGGAAAAAAAGGACTAATTGAATTCAGCTACAAGTTGTTTTCTGTAGGTTATGGCGGCAGTAATGTAATTGAACAGTCGGTTGCAATCATTCGGGCTTCCTCCATTTAGTACATTAATGAGTTCAGCTTCACTCAGAGCTGCCTTTCCAAAGTATCTCACTCTAAACTCCCTTAGTACGGGGCATCTGCCTATGAAGTGATTGATATTTTCTTCTTCTCTCAAATTACAAGTGAAACATATCGTTGAAACGCTGCCTCCAAATCCCCTCGCATTAAGAAGGATCAAATCGCATCTGGCTTTAAAAATCCACGAAATTTTGTTGATATCGATATCATCAATAAGATATTGTTGTCCTTTCGAGTAATCCAGGAACTTGAAAATCCTTGTGCTGCTTTCCCTCGCTCTCTGTTCTGTTTCTTGTCGGCTATCTGCCTTGAGTCGATCTAGAAGCTGCCGGTTCTTTATGTTCCAGTCCATTTCCATCGGCATGTTCTGATTCCAGTGTAAGCCAAACCGATTTCCAATGTTTTTTATTTCCTTCACCCAAAAAAGTTGTTTTCCCAATAGGATTTTGGTAAGTTGGTGTGGTAACCTAGTTTCATCGTATTTGAATAATGTTTTCTTGATATACCTAAGATGTAAGTCTAGTGAATAGAAATGACCATCTTCGGCTCCGGTCTCTAGCGACAAGGCGTAGTTAGGAGTACTTGGTGGTAATTTCAAAATCCTTTTTAAAAAATAGCGTTGTAGTTTGTCCACTTGCTCAAACATTCCAAAACCCCAGACTTGTGCACTATAAGTTTGGATAGCTCTGCAGACTGCCAGAAATAGTTTCCACTTTCTACTCAGGGTTATACATTTTTTTGTTTAGGAAGCAATGCAATGTTGCGTTGATGCTACTCTTCGCAACGTTATTTCTTTTCTTCACATGCCTTGTGAAGTTCATTTTCGGAGTGAGAAGTACACCGAGATAGGTGTACTGCGAGGCTATTCGAATTTCTTCCCCTTTAAAGCTCCATTTTTCTTGATTTGATAGTCTGCCACCATTCCAGAACACCATGATTTCTGATTTTGAAAGGTTCACTTCCAAACACCATTTCTCGCAGTACTCTTCAAATCGGACTATCATCAGTTGCATGACTGCAATATCATCTGCTAAGATCACCATGTCGTCGGCGTATACCAGTAAGCGTATGGTTAAAAGCTCGATATTGAGACCTCCTCCTATATAGTCATTTAAATCATTAAGATACAGCGCGAAAAGTAACGGCGATAATAAACATCCCTGTTTGACCCCAAAAAGTGTTTCAAAATAGTCTGATAGCTCATTTCCCGTCCACACCGCTGATTGGGTATTAGAGTATAGGCGTTCAAGCAGATTAACAAATTTGGTTGAAAGTCCAATTTCACGTAGCTTATAGATCAGCAATCTTCTCGATATTTTATCAAAAGCGGCTTTTAAATCTACGAAGAAGGTGTATACTTTCCTTTTTTCCGTCAGCTTGATGTGTACGATAGAAGCTAAATTATATATGTTATCTACTGTAGAGTATTTTTTTCTAAAGCCAGCCTGATGTTCAGTTAAAATGTAATTCCTTTCCACCCAAGTGTACAACCTCTCATTTAGGACTCCCATCATAATCTTCGCTATGCAGTTCATAAAAGAAATACCCCTGTAGTTGCCTGGGTCGTTAACATCACCCTTCTTGAATATTGGGAATATAATGGATTTCGTAAACGTTTCCTCTATCCTACAATCATCTAATATTTTGCTATATGCTGTTGCTAGGTCCTGCAGAAAATCATCGGTCGCATTTATAATGAACTCATACGTTACCCTATCTTCTCCTGGAGCTTTGTTCAGCTTAACCTTTCGAAGCATATTCTTAATTTCCTCGAGTGAAATCGATCTGTCCAAACTCGGATCCTCGACATAGTTAGACGCATAAGATATGCTACACATTTCTTGGTTTGGGTTGAGAAGATCACTGTAGTAGGCTTTAAATTCCTGAGCGCATATCTCAGGACACACTTGTTGATCTAGGTTTCTTATCTCCTTTGCTAAGTGCCACCAATCCTTACTGTCTTTAACTGTATTAATTTTAAAGTCGATTTGTTGGTAGTATGATATTTTGCTGTCTATACAAATGGTCTTATATTCTTGCTGAGCTCTTAAAAATTTCTCTTTTATGTCTTGATTTCTTGTTCTACGAAATGAATTCAATAATTTGAAAGATGTTTTCCTCGCGGCATCGCATTGGGGATTATACCACTTATTTTTTTGGTTGAATGTTTTTAGGTTTCTACTTTGCAGAATGGCTGACTCCTTAATTATATTAGTAAGATCGGCTATCTCGATTGTATTTTTCAAAAGCAAAGATTGTTAGAGGCGCTCCGAGGGGTTGCATTGTTTAGCTGAATGCTAAGTTTTATTGGCATGTGATCCGACTATATTGCCTCTTCTACATTAAAGCTTTCAACAGACATTAACATTTCTTGTGACACGGCACATATATCATTTACTAACTCTCCTATATTGCTAACAAAAGTAAGGTTACCTTCTTCATCACCCTTTGTTCTACCATTTAAGATGATTAGTCCGTTATCATTGCAGAACTCCAAGAACTTCCTCCCTTTTGTGTTTACACTTGTATCCTTTGAACAGCGTTCCTCCAGTCATGCAGTAAATCTTGATTTATATATGTCGTCTATATCCTGTTGCAGTTTTCCCAATCTAACATTCATGTCCCCCACAACAATTACATTTTGAAAATTGTTTTCCGCGAGAAGTATTTTAGCAGCATCTATGTCATTTTGCCAATTTTCACCTCTCAGATACATCGGAAGAAGCGTCAGCACTTTACCATTGCATGTTATGTTTATTATATCCGCATCAAGGCTGATGAATTCATGCCGAATGCCATTCTCCTTCAAATTCTTTTTGATTCCATATACCATACCTCCAATTGCTGTTCCAAATCGGCTATTGCGCGTTGCAGGTATCCAGTGAGTATGAAAATCCTTAAAGTATTTTTTGAGTTGTTTCATTTTTTCTTCTTCTTCAATATGCGTTTCAATGAGTATAAATATATCTTGTGATGATAAATAATTAAAAAAGTGAGCGAGTATGATTTTGTTTGCCAAGCCATGTACGAGTACGTTATATGATACGATTTTAACATTTATTTTTTCATGAATTTTAGTGTTTTCATTTTTGCTTAAAACTAGATTTATGTTCGATAGTTTTTTTGTGTATGTTCTCGTTGAGAGTGATAAAGTTGCAGTTTATTGTGTCGATTTCGCCGCTGTAAAGAGCTTTGAGCACGCCTTCTCCTTTCAATGACCCACACACCAGCTCATTCTGATTGTTCCATTTGAACCAGCTGCAACATTGATTTTTTATGGCTCTGTTTATCGAAGGTGATTAAATATGAACTCAATAAGTGGGAATGAAAAAATGTTGGAATCGAGAAGAAGTTTCAGCAATGCAATCCGATACTCAGATGGGTATTTTTTTTTTTTTTTTTTTTTTTTAAGGAAATCCAAATCCCAGAGTACTCAGACTCGGTAACGGTTCATTGTACTACCAGGCACAAATCCTCTTTTTGGTGTAGAGGCATGAGAATGGGTGGCATATGTTGTTGTTCCCCATGGGGATTGAACGTGCACCGCACGGGTCACAAGCCAACACACTAACCTCTACACCGTCGCCACCCTAGATTAAGGTATACCTTGTATTGAAAAATTATTCGACAGAAAAAGACAATGCGGTTGGACGTGGGTTCGCGGTTTGAATCTCAGAGACATGTTTAGTTTTTTTTACAATCACCCACTACTCGCATTGGAAAGAACTGCCATAAGAAAGCTTCTAAACTTCATCGTTCAAAATCGCCTGCCCCTTCTGCCAGAGAATTAACTTCAGAAGCACGAATGAATGGAAAAGTTACGCTCTTGGGGATTCAAAGACTACTGAAGGTGCATTAAGTTCTAAAACTGTCGTCAATGTAGTGGTCAACTCATTCACTAACAAAGAAATCTTTTTGCATACCTTCTCACGACCAAAACAACTCTCCATTGTGCTGCTGTCAGGATATGTTGTTCTCTGTGAATAGGTAATGCACAATTTTACTGAGGCTGGTTCTCAGATCAGGCCTTTCCCATTGTTTTTTTCTCCACTGTCCCTTCGTGTTATTATCGATGATTTGAATAGCAGGGGGCCCTCTATAGCTTCAAATGTAGCAACAACCACCATCACGACATCTATTATATGGTAACTGTCCACATGAAATGACATTTAATTGCTCGTATGTATTAACTATTTTATGTGTCAATGTAGATCGTCCTTTTTCATATTTCAAACGTCCTTCTTTTCTGAACAGTTCCACCATCGAATCGAATTTAAACATTCATCATCCTACCAAGTTCCAAGCAATTATTTTAATGACACAACTCACACATGTTATCCTAAATCATACCAACCACATCCAATCAATTCACCAAATGATGATTATCCATCTGATAGGAATCTATTTCATTTAACTGACCCCCATTTGGACTTATATAAAACCTCCATCCACAGCCAATTAAGCTATCACTGTCATTGTTTTGCCGCCCAAGCAATTTCGAAAGTGCCATTGTCACATCGAAAAATTCTACACACTCACACACTTATACTACGCACCTTAAATCAATAAGCTAAAGCCAGTCGTTGCTCCTTGGATTCAATCAACGTTAAATCACTGCAATCAAATAGTTTCTACTTACAAATCGTATCTGTCAATTAGTGGGAATCCCTATTTCAATGTTCCGACAATTTATGCCCACTACCCTACTCGGTTTTAAGGGAGGAACGCCTTTATCATTATTCTCCCGAAAAGGTCTATCAAAGTCCCTTTATTGCCTGAAAGCATCAAAGTAGGTGATAACTATCTCATAAAATAACTTCCTTAACCAGGATGACAACGACGCACGGTCTCTGGAGTTGATCCACCCGCAGCACCTTCATCGCTTCGAACTAATCCAGTGTCGTCATCGTCTATATTTCTGCACCAATGTGCACCAATGACAAACCCTTCAATTAACTGCCCTAATGACCACTTGAAGTCCTTTTAGTCTAATTTCACATGACACGTCAGATGAATGAGATGGCAGAAGCACCAGTAGACCAGCGACCGTTTGGTTGGCAGACATACGAGTGGGTGTTGCTGGGTTATGCGGTGAAGGACGACCAGGATATGCAATAAATACGAAGCCCAAGTACACTTAATTGTTGCTGTTCAGTGTGGTTGTCGCTTGGCTGAATCCCGTCAGGGGTGGGAGGTTGCAAATGAATTACACCCAAAAGGCTTTACAAACTCGCCAATAGACAAAGGACGACACGAACTAACAACATTTCTTGCACACCTTCGATAAGGTGTATGTATAATGTATATCTGTGTGTGTGAGTGTGTGTGCTTAGCACAACATTGCCAAAGGATAGATAGCATAGTACCTGCTACGGGGGAAAGAACCTGAAAAATGCAGTTTATCCTGGGAGTGTACTTGGTTAGTTAGTCTAGACGCGATATGGTGACGAGGGCGATGCAAACAGAGAGCAAATACCCCCTTTCTCTATCCAATGTCTGTTTTCTATACCACATTTCAGGATGAGCATAGTTTAAAGAAAGAACGAAAACATTTTTGATGTCCTTTTTTCTTTGCTGCAAGGCACTCTATGGTGAAAGTAATTACAGGTTAAATAAAATTGCACCTTGCTTGCGACGTTGAATAGGACTTGTACAGCAGTGATGTCGATGTGACAAAATGAAGAGTTCTAAAGGATAATATTGGGCGGAACGGGGAAGTCTAATCACATCTGCATATAGAATTTAACTGTGTGGAGTAAATTGTATCGTCGACTGGGTGTTAAGTGTGCATTGGATCGTGATGTTGGCTTTGTGAAAGTAATTTGTGCCTGGGAAAAAGAATCTGCATAATAAGGACTTTGTTGAAGTAAGCGGATTTGTTGTGGCTTCCAGAAATAGGATGTCAAAGTTTGCTCTCCCAGACTGGAGACGATTGACGCGTGTCAGGAGGAAACTTCATAATTTGTCGACAAATGAAGGTAAAAGTTGGTGGGAAAAACTTTAATCATCTAACATAAGGATATGCCAGTAGCTGCTCATACAAAACGACATTTTTTGTAGTTCATAAGAAGGCACAACATTTCAAAAACCGAAAAGCGGTTGGGACAAACGAGATACCCTATAAGTTCTGAGAAAGCTAGTGGAATGATTTTCGTCTCATCAGCCTTATCAGTGAAGTAAATGTTATCTATTCCATCGTTGGTACTACGAAATTTATAATAACCGTTCTAACAAGCTGATCCACGCAACATGACCAACTTTCCTGACCTTGTTACCATCATAAGCAAGGTTCAGACGACTTGTAATGAGCACTGTATGTGTGGGTGTTGTAGAGGAGAGAGAAATTGTTTTAGTCAACAATAGAAAGAGTTCCTGATCTACATATTCTCTAATCCATTTCGTCCTTTTCAAGACAATTATTTGAATGGGAAAATGCTCAAAGTGCAAAAAGTTCAAAAATGGGGGTCTCAATAGTAAAGCAACCTGTGGTGACGACATCGTTGGCTGACGGTAGTGGATGAAGTGGCAATTATCTGTCCTATTATGCTCCAGAAGACAAAGACCGTCATCATACCGGTTCTCAAACGACTTTTTACATGAAGTTTGGAATGCCGCTACATTCCAAATGCCTGGCGAGAAGTGAAGGTGGTATTCATTCCCAAGGCAGGAAAACCTAGTCACATCAATGCCAGGGACTTCAGACCGATAATTCTGACATCTTATATCCTAAAAACGTTTGAAAAGCTAATGAACATCCATATTTACAGTCGACTCGACTATAGCGCGACCTCCACCGTCCAACACGCTTACATTAAAGGCAAAGGAGTGGAAACGGCGCTACACGGCGTCGTCAGCACTATAGAAAAGTCTCTCAAGGACAAAGAATACACACTTGCAGCGTTTTAAGACATTGAAGGAGCATTCAACAATGTGAAAACGCGAGCGGTGGAAAGAGCATTGCAGAACTCCAAAGTCGATCAGTCTCTCATTAAGCTGATTATGAGCCTGCTCAATGGAAGGTATATCAATGCAACACTATACTTTATTCAACAAAAATTGTCAGTACAGGCCTTATGGAGAAGCTTTTTTTCTACCAGTGGTGCCTGTAGATACTCTCACGGCACTCAAACGCACGAACTCAAATAAAAACCAAACCACTGTCATACCAAGAAATTGTTGTTGTAATTTTCCTAAAATTCGCATACAACCCACCACAACCAGTCTCCCACACAGCCGAATGGGAATGAGCATGATCGTCTTGTGTTCGCTTGCTATTATCATCCACCAAAATAAGCAGTGTGTGTGACTGAAGCACATCAGAAGAGTATTACCATCTCCACAATGAAGCATATCATTAAGGGTTTTTCTATGGATTTTGTCAAAGAGCTTTTAGTTTTGGTGCTTTTGAGAACGAATTATTACGTGCGGTGTTGCCATTCGGTTTTAATTTGATTGTATTTATATTGTACAGCTGCACAAGTGCAGTTTTTTTACCATCTGTTTAGGTATATGACATTGCGTCGTTATATAATTTTGTATTCTAATTGCCTGATTGTGTCTACCTTTTACAATATACATATAGCGGTAAGGACTGGGAAATGTTTTTAGAAAATCTTGCTGATTGACTTTATGTCGCAAACTGTTTAAATAAAAAAAAAACATAAATACATCCTTTCATCTCATTATGTACCTGACGACACGAACCCGCTTAGGCGAACTGTTGGATACCCTACTCTTATTCCTATCCCTCATAAGTGGGCGTGACAAAAGTCTAAGTATGGTTGAATTGTTAAGAACGCTCTACATATTTTGTTATATAATATTTAAAGGATTTTATCGAAAAAACGCTTCCTAGCTCAAACTTGGGTGTTTCAATAAAATTGTTTTATTTAATTGTGGGCGTGTCAGTAGCCGGATTTTGAAAATATAAACACATGAGCATAAGGGGCCCCCTAGAGAGTATATATTATAAATTTCAGCTCCCTAGCTCTAACTTTGGATTTGCAAAAGAAGTTGATTTTGAATTGTGGGCTTGTCAGTGGGCGGATTTTGAAAATATTTACACATGAGCTTAAAGGGCCCCTAGAGAGTGTATAATATAAATTTCAGCTCCCTAGCTCAAATTTTGGTTTTTCAATAAAATTGTTTTATTTAATTGTGGGCGTGTCAGTGGGCGGATTTTGAAAATTGTATATCCCGAGCAGTTTTAGGAGTCATAGATCATATATAAAAAATTTCAATGTTCTAGCTCAAAATTCGATTTTTTCCAAAATTTTGTTTTTTTTTTTTTGAGTTTGTGGGCTAATCTGTGGGCGGATTTCAAAAATTCGTAAACTTGATTATTTCGGGACCCTAGAGAGTATATGGTTAATATTTCAGCCCAGTTTAAATGCCTAATATTTGCCGACGGACGGACGGACGGACGGACATGGCTAGATCGACATTACTATCGATGCTGATCATAAATATAGTAACTTTTAGGAGTCTACGGGCAATATTAAGGTATGTTACAAACTAAGCGTCAAAATTAATATACCCTTAGAATAGGGTATAAAAACATGTACATAATATATTCGCTGTGTTCCATCAATTCGGAAACCTAACCTAACCTAACCTATCTTCTGTGACCGAGAAATATACCAGAGCTCAGAGATTCTTGTAGAGTCAAGAAACACCTTCTGGCCATGGGATTAGCTGAACACAGTGTCTGTCGAATGTGTAAGGAAGACATAGAAACATATAAGCGTAGCAGAACATATCCTTTGCCACTGGACAAGCAAGAACACGCCTACGTTCCCGAGGTAAGCCCTGCCTCGAAACAGATGATTTAGCTGTTAGCTCGCCCAATGACGTAGCTAAATTTATAAAATAAATAATCTAACTGTTGCCATTCCCTTGGAATTAATTCACGATAGCTCTGAATTTCGCAGAGGTTGTTTCCTCCCATATTTTTGAGTACAGGATAGTTGCACAGTAAGTGTTTGTTGGATTCATCTTCCTCGTAATCTCTACAGCTCTCCCAGATATAGTTTAAGAGAACTCCCCTTCCGATGGCGACCTGTTATTGCTCCCACCACGAAACCTATATTTTTCCTATGACAACCTGTACCAATAGGAATGTCCACGCGCCCTACAAACTGCGATGATTTCACTTTTCCGACCCTCAACATGTAAATAAATTGAAAAATAGAAAAAATATATATGTATTTATGTTTCAAGGGCACGTCTGACACCGTCCATCGCAGTATTTCATCAAAAGATTCCAATTTCGAATGTCAACTAAAATTGTGAAGTGATGATCTATTCATAGTTCTAAAACAAATCCGCACACATTGCGAGTTGAATGACATCAGAGAGAGTATTATAAATTTCGAAGAAATTTTCCAAAATATTCTACACTGTATGACGAACATCTTTAATCAATAAATTCTGCTAAAGCGTGTCCCGTCGTGAATACGACCTATTTTCGTCGTCATTCCATTACGTAATGTATGGAAGCACACAAATTTACACATTCATCTGGCTGTCTCTGCTTTTGAACGTAATGGAGAATATGGCACCGGTCCAGTATAAGCAACATAAAATTCGCCAGTGTTAAGGCGAATAAGTTCTAAATACAACAAACTCAAGACTGTAACAAGCACAGAGGGCACAGAAGGAAACAAAAGTCCCTGAGGATAATCGTCAATTTCAATTGTCAACTAGTTATACAGATACAATCTGTTCCTCGCTTTTTGTAATGAAATCAATTTTTGGCGTAAAATTTTCCAAGCGAAAAGATACATTCTGGGAGATGATTTCCGTTTGGCTCATGGCAGTGTGCCAAATATGAGTTGCCGTTGCTTATATGTTTGCGCTGATCCAAGTCAATCCAAATGCCACAGCCGAAATGAAGGTCTGTTGTGCTTTAATGGGGTACTGTGGCGAGTTGTTGTTGGGGGTATTTGGAAAGAATAGGCAAGATGATCTTGGAATGAGAACTATTATTAATGTAAGCAACCGTTTGGATAGTCTAAGAAACATCTGAGAGTACGCCTGCCCTTGGCACGGATGGCAGCTACCTGTATCGACCTGGCTTATCAAACGTAATTAACTTTGCATCCCACCGTACTTTCTTAGTATCTTCAGTCATTCAATTAAGTTAAGCCACTTATCGAAGTGAATCAATATACATCAGTGCTACCTATCTAACTTTTACCCACTTGGTTCCATAATTGATGGCCTAATTTCATTCAATATTACAAGCTGTGCATCAATAACTTCTCTATCGACTGAGTCCCCTCACAAACAGTATGTGCATTGAGAAAGTGATTTCGTTAAGCCCACCCAATCTCCTCGAAATGCAGACTCCGGGGCATTCCTGTAGTACATCCCAATAATCACGTCACTCAGGCGAGTTAGTTTTTTGTGTCCTGAGGCATCGATTCTGCCTCCGCTTGTATCAAAAACGTCCCAGTGAATAATTCTTACACATCAATTGATGATGAGATACCATCAGCATCATTGTCATCATGTGCGGGTGTGGGATTTTATTTTTAGTATTGATTTAAGCCAAAAACCAGAGGCTCACATCTATAAAGTCCATTATCGAGCAACGGCTAGATATTTCATTAGAGCTAAACTTATTAATTAGAATTAATAAACTTCCAGAGTGTATCCGTACATCAGAGCATAGAGATGCGATTAGCATTTCGCATGAGTGAAAACCGATTACAATTCATGCACAGAGAAAGAGATACAACTAAATTATGAATGTGGGATAAAAATAGATTTTAACGATTTAATTTTTTTTTATTTAGTTAAGCCAAAAGCAAACAGAGAATATTATAGGTGCTTTGGTCATGCGTGAGAGAGAAAGTCTGAAGGTTATTGAATGTGTTTTGGGTCTGTTGTTGTGTAAATGGAACAATATTTAGGTTAATCCGGGCTAAAAATACTACGTGAGAGCATGATGTTGAGATGGCCGACTAGTACCTGCCTATAGTTTACAAAAGCTAGAGGATATCATGGATTTGCGGAGATAATTTGAAAGCACGAATAGAGGATACCTAACGATTTCAGTAATTTTTGTCTGTCTGGTTGAAATTACCCGTAAAAGGTTGAACGAAGTAAGTTGACCTCTTTTTGTGGGAATGCTTTGAAGAAATTTCGGACGGTGCACGCACATGTTGGTGTAGTTAAAGCTAGCTTTGGCTGGAAATTCAACGAATTATATACTTTTGCATGTAAGTTATCTACCTAGCGTGGGTGATGTATGTTAGATAAAGCCGTGGGTAATTATGTTGTTTAACCCCAACCCCTGACCTTATATTTAAAGTACCTATCTTGTAGTTTTGGTCATGCTGAACAACAATATCTTTATAGTTGCGGCGTGGAAATCACAATTTTAAATGTTTTTTTTACTTTGCAAATGAAAATTGTTTACTAAACTCCATTTTACGGGGGGTTAAGCCGTTCACCCGACTTCGTCGCTCCGTTAAGGGTATGTCAGCATTTGTCAGGCAGCCTCCTACATTTTCCCCGCCCCCATTTTTAACCATCAGCATGGAGTCCAGGCGTAACAACATATTTATATATGAAAATGCTTAGTAATTCAGCTCTTCAGCATTTTTAAATGTCAAGGTCATCGGCGAAATTAGAGTTAATCGACATAATTTATTCCCAAGCCGTGTATAGGAGGTGCTGGCTAATTAACACTAACACCTTACTGTCACGAGAATTGTTGGAAGTTGAAACCTATTTGGTTATCCTCATAGCAATTACATGGAGAGCTGACAATGCTAGGATCCCCTTACATAATTTAGGTGCTCCTGAAAGCGGGAAAACTCGCCTTTGCACCCTTTTGTAGGGAGGGATTGTGAACGCTAAATTGCTTCGCCTTCGAGCTGCTAGCAAGATATGTTTTGGCATATTGACGCAAACTAGAAATGACGAGTTTTCACTCATCAGTGTTGCCGAAAGTACTCCCATCGGAGTACTGTACTACTTTCAACACCTTCGTACTCCCGTACTCCTTCTTTCACATTCGTGCTCCTATTTTTTTCAAAGACCTAAAATATTTTACACTTGCAGCAAAGTGTAATGTCAACCTAAAGAAATTTAATTCACTTAAAATTGAATGCAAATTTGACAGAACTTTTATCTTGCACACGGTCGTCAAAAAGGGAATTTCCCTCTTTCTTGTTTGTTTTTGTGTTTCATCTTTTATGCAATTTTCATCTGTCAGTTCGGTATTTATTTTATTGTTACCTGAGATTGTATTTTATTTGTCGTTTTTTTGTTTGAACTCCGTGAATTTTTATGTATAGTTCAATAAAATGAAAACGATTGTTAAATTAATACTTGAAATATTGTAATTCTTGTTAGAATAATTCAAACACTATTGCGAGTGTCAATCGACAATTGATAATTGACTAATTTCAATGTGTGCTATTGTGAACGAATCATTTTCATTGATATTCTTGTCAATCGCATTTTTTCAATTGACTGCGATTGACAAAATCCTTTAGAATCATTCGTTCACAATAGCACACATTGAAAATAGTCAATTATCAATTGTCGATTGACACTCGCAATATGGTTGAAAGTAAACTTGTATTATACATATTTAGTAAATTGGTTTCCTTTGAGGCGGTAAAGGCCAAAAAACTGTAAAATGTGTCTTGCTTTGCTGGAGATTCTAAAACAAATGAGTCTGCTGTTGTTCCTAAAAATTTAGCACCAAAATCACCTGCTACAAGAGCCAACGATATTGAGTTTTCAAATGCTGAAAAAGTATTTGGTGTTGAAGTTGATATACCGACCAAATCGAAATCGGTAAAGGCAAAATAAGTTCCACCAGCCAATATCAATGTGTCTTCTGTTGCTGGTAAAAACCAAATGAGTCTGCTGCTGTTCCTGCAAATTCGGTTCCTGAATCCCTTGCCGAAAGAACCGATCATGTTGAGATTGCTGATGCTGATGAAGTTGATACACCTACCACATCTTCTTTAGCAGCGTTTTGGTCAGAGATATTTGTCTTAAAAAATGCCCTTAATGAAACACTTTTCCGTGGGACAAGTCTGTAAGTGCTTTGTTCAGTATTCCGCACAGCAGCGCAGCGGCAGAACGAATTTTCCCCAACTGTTTCTCATTAAAGATAAAAAACGGAACAGATGGGAGGTAAATACATTGAATGCAAACCAATAAAGCATTTTTAAAAAACAATTTGCAAAAAAAAATTGTGTACACAATTATTTTTGAAGACTAATAATTGTTTGTACCTACTACTATTTTTTCAAAATACTCCCCATTTTTGGCTGCAGTACTACCTTCTCCCCGGCAACACTGTCACTCATGCTTATTCTGAGATTCGAATGAATAGTAAATTAGTTCCGAGTGTCTCTTTTTGTTCGAATAAAACCGGTTCTCCTCGAATACACTTTCTCTTCTCTTCCCTTAATGACAATGAGGCTATGATCAGAATCTTCGTTACTCCCGCTCTCATGCGAAGCAGCTTCTTCTCAAAGTAGAGCCTTGCCTGCAGCTTAGGGGGCATTTTTGGATCACAGAAGATGGCTGAGTTTTCCCGCCACTTCATTCACCCTAAGCTTACGCGATGCTTAATGTCGTCATCACAGCATGCTTCGCTATTGATCATAGATCCCAGATATTTGAGCTTTTCTTACTTGGGAATCACTCTTCCATTCATATATATGTCTGGAATTGGTCGGAGGTTCCTCCACACATCAAGTGCTCGTTGCAGGGACGTTTGATCCTCGCTAATGATGGCTCTATCGTCAGCAAAGAATGACTGATGCACTTTGTAGTCCGTCACTTTTCCTTCAAGCAGATAATCAAAGACTGTAATAAATATCAAGGAACTTAAGCCGCTTCCCTCTCCTTTGCCCTCTCCTTTGTATAATGGAATAAGAAAACTTTTAATCCACTAGTTAGGCATGGATAGGCCTCTTATCAGTTTGGAGATGAGCCATTTAGACCCGAGATCTCCCATTTTTCTAGAATTATCTCATCCGGCAAAACTGCTTTTAATTTTTTGTAGTCTTTGACCACCTTAATAACTTCTTCGACAATAATGTCATGTACTTCTTCATTGTTAGGAACAGCTCTCGGAAAATATATCCAAGGAAATTGTTCATTTAGAAATCCTTCACAACACTGCTGCCACCTGTGTACCATTATTTCGCCATTCACAAGAAGCAGCCCTTGAGCATTGTAAATGAACTTTAGCGAACGGATTTCATGGGTATTCCTCCTTTTCTGAGCTGATATTTTTAAAATGGTTGCGCCCTTGTTCAAGCTGGTTTGTTGGAGGTCACAGCGTGGTTTCTATCAGCAGCCGAAGAAGAAATTTCTCTTAACTAATTTCTTCTACTAGGATCACTTTGCAGTCTTTAACCCGAGGCTTCATGAAACGGGCATTTACCATACAGGGCCTAAAACCTAGCTTCTCCAACCATTTGCTTGTACAAACTGGAAGGGACCTACAATTTAAAGCCCAATCCGAACGGCAAATTTGAGAAGCTTCTCATGACAATTGATACTCTTGGAAGATGTGGGTAGAAAAAGTAGAAAAAAACGTTCAGATGTTACTCGGCCCTGGCGGGATTTGAACCTGAAACCTCATTCCGGGTTTCATTTCCGCCGCTGATGTAAGTGATTAGATGCTGAACTTTCTATTCGATCAAATCTTTCTTTCGAAGACGAATGTCAAAATAAGCATGACTATTTCGTACCACGCTGTCAAAATTAAAAACACTCAAAGCATGGCATGCCTCACACGATGCGTATCGAGAGTTAAAAGTTGATCAACTTCTCCGAATACGACAACGAAGAGCGAACGCGAAACGGCCCAATGTGCCTGAACCGACCAGCCTAGAACGCTGACTAGATTCAGTATTTTTTGACCGAACCCGGATATTTCTTGAGCTGGAGCACTATCTTAGTCACGAAGTCACGAGTCACGAAGCCTAAACGCCCGATGATGGAGCACAAGCTCCGAAACGCGTCGCAATAGGATAATAAAATTAAAGATAAAGTTGTGATAATAAAAACAAACAACAATAAACATATGTTCAAAAAAAAAAAATTGAATATCTTTTCTTTATAACTATCTTAGAGGTGGTTAAGGGATATTTTAAGAGATCAGATAAAGCCTCAAGCGCAGTCTGGCCTCCACTGCAGAAATAGATACTCCGCCTTCTCCACCTGTTCCATCCAATATAATGAATAGTCATTAAGACAGCGTGGGCTCCGTTGCTCATTGGTTAGTGTGTTGAACTAATAATCGAAGGTCTGATGCTCAAACCACACCAGGGCCAAGTAACAGCTAAAGTTTTTTTATCCAAACAAGAAGGGGCTTCTTCTTTTTCTTCCTTTACGACTAGGTTATGGTCAGTATTAAGGGTATCATAACCCTCCCACTTTGCTTACGACTTTTTCGGGGGCGCTGCAGTGATATTCTTAGCCCGTCCCTGCACGGGTTTTTTATCCACTGACCCTGCTCTTGAAAATATTTGACAAACCTCCAAGAGTTCTCTTATACGAGAAAGTTAAAAATTAGGTTATGGACGAGCCTCATATGCGCACATCTGTCTTATATTTGTGCACACGCCACCATTGAAGAAGCCGGAAACTATATCAAAGAGGAATTCTTTGAGCCCTGGACGGAGTTTTCTTAGCCTGTCCGGAGTATGATATCAAGATCGTGCTCGGGGACTTCTACCCGAAAATCGGTAAGGAAAACAATTTTGGCGGTCGAGCCGGCAAGCAAATCTTCCAAGACACGGCAACAGACAACGGTCTCCGACTTATCGGCTTTGCAACAGCCAGTAATAGGGTAATAAGTAGCACAAAGTTTCCAAGGCTGCGCATCCACAAAAAAAAACCTGCGCTCTACAGATGGTCGAACTGCCAAAAAAAATCGACTATGTGCAAATCGACCCGAAGCACGCATCGAACACCGAGGCTTTTTCCGCTGAACACTCTCTTCAAACACATGCCAAAAATATGTGAAAGCGGTATCGCGATATAATCAGTGATGAACAAGAATAAAGTTAATGAGGTAACCGAGAGCACCGTAGCATGGTATGATGAGAGTGCCCTTACCGGAAAATGTTGACAGAACGTGCACATCTGCAAACGCTGCATCTCAAAACTAAGGCAGCCACAGGGGTGGCGACAGTGTAGAGGTTAGTGTATTGGCTTGTGACCCGTGCGGTTCAGGTTCAATTATCATGGGGAACAACAACATACGCCACCCATTCGAGAACCCTCTACACCAAAAGGAGGATTTCTGCCTGGTAGTACAATAGAGCGTTTCCGAGTCTGAGTGCTCTGGGATTTGGATTTACTTTTTTTATTAAAAAAAGGCAGCCACGGAAGAGTATCGAGCCATGAGAAGGCAACGTCCCTGCCTATCGGTGTTTTATTGATATTTCTACCAGAAGTGCTCAAACGAAATGGCTATCATACAACCGCAATACCCGCCATGCCTGGAATGCACATCAGTTCACCCTTAAGCCTATTTTCGGACCTCCAGTGAATTGTAAAGAATCGTTCCTTGGCCTTAAAACACGAATGTGAAATGCTTTACCACGATCTGTTTTTCCTTTACATTCTGATCTACAAACATTCAAAACCAACATGCATCGGTTTCTCATCATTTCTTCCTCCTCATTTCCTCAAGACCGTTCTGTTTACAATATAAAAATTATAAAGGAAAGGGGAGAAGAAAATCCTTTCACTCACTGTTGATAGCAGTTCACCTAACTCGGAGTATACATCAACTCCACGAATGACACTTCAGTAGAGATCCGACAAAGAATAACACTAGGCAATCGTTGTTACTTCGGTTAAGCAAAACGAACGAGTTCAAAACTCTGAACCCGGAAAAACAAGTGAAAGCTCTACACAACACTTACATATACTGCCAGTTCTGCATTCAGCACCGAGTGGTAGACGATAGGCAGAAAATGAAAGCTACGAGGGCGGGTCAATAACTCCGTGACTTTTGGAATAAAACACAGATTTTTTGATAAAATTTTTTTTTTATTTTTCAACGTAGTCTCCCTTGAGCTCTATAAACTTTGTCCAACGCTTCTCCAATTTTTTTATCCCTTCCAAAAAAATGATTTGTCGAGGTCCTCAAAATAGGCCTTTATTTGCGAGATGACTTCATCATTGGAGTCAAATCTTTTTCCACCAAGCCATTTCTTCAGGTTTGGGAACAAGAAGTAGTCGCTTGGAGCCAAATCTAGAGAATAGGGTGGATGAGGGAGCAATTCATAGCCCAATTCATGGTTTTTTGCCATGGCAACTGCACATGTGTGCACCCTTGCATTGTCTTGGTGGAAAAGAACTTTTTTCTTGGCCAAATGAGGTCGGTTTTTTTTCAAATCGTCATTGAATCGGTTCAATAAGTTGGCATAATATTCCCCATTGATTGTTCTTCCCTTTTGAAGGTAGTCAATGTGGATTATCCCGCGTGCATCCCAAAAAACAGTCGCCATAACTTTATTGGCTGACAAACCCACCTTGGCCTTCTTTGGCGCCGATTCACCCTTAGAAACCCACTGTTTTGACTGTTGTTTGGTCTCTGGTGTGTTGTGATGGATCCATGTTTCGTCCACGGTTACAAAACGGCGCAAAAACTCCTCCATATTGCGATTAAACAACGCCAAACCTTCCTGTGAAGTTGTTACACGATTACGTTTGTGGTCGACTGTGAGCAAACGCGGCACCCATCTTGCGGAAAGCTTTCTCATACCCAAGTGATCATTCAAAATTGAAACCACTGAGCCATGCGAGATCCCTAAGGCTTCCACAATCTCTCGCACTTTCAATCTTCAGTCGGCCAACACCATATCGTGAATTTTTTCGATTGTTTCGGGTGTAGAGACCTCAACTGGGCGTCCAGGACGTTCGGCATCTTCAGTGCTTGTACGGCCACAACGAAATTCAGTAAACCACTTTTTTACCATTGAAATCGATGGTGCAGAGTCCCCATAGTATTTTTCAAGCTTAGCCTTGGTCTCGGTAATGGTTTTTTTTCGCAAGAAATAATGCTTAATAAGCACACGAAATTCACTTTTTTCCATTTTCTCCTCAAATTAGTGAGTAGTCTGATAAAAATAGCTGTCAAACACAAACTAACTGACGCAGCAAGTTTAAATTTTGACAGGAGTCAACTGACAGATGCCTGTTGACAGGAGCAGTGTTGCCGTTTCAGTAAAGAGGTCAGAAATTCAAAAAGTCACGGACTTATTGACCCGCCCTCGTAATATTGGATTCTTTCGAAAGAAAAATACTCCAAATGGAGGAGAAGATACAACCGCGAACTCAATATCTGTACCAAGATGTGAATTTAGGCCGAAAAGCTAAAACACGTCCACTAAACTGGACATCGCTGGAACATCGAGCGAATGCAAGATAATGCTTCAGCGAAGAGAAAAACATCCTCCTAGATCAAGCCATCGTGGATGCTAGAGCGCTTGGTCTGGACAACTGGAAGCTGAGTTCCCGGGATCGCATGGGATGGAAGGCTGCAGTGTCCCAGGCGAAGACTCTCCCCGGTTCAGGAGCCCGTTAAGTGTTTTAGAATGTATTATATATTTGAAATTCCTCAACATTCATATCACTTAATAGATAATCATACTTAAAGGCAGCGTAATCAACCAAATTCCAAATTTCCAATTCGCTCTACCGCAGAAAATCCTATGGGGTCCCAGTAGAAGTTTACACATCATAAAATAAATATTATAACACCCTATTCAACGCCAGTCCTCGACGTCAAAGATGGAACTAAATATTCTTTGAATTGTGACATCTTGCATCATCCAAAGGAATTTAATCATATTTCAGATCATCAGTCAAAGTTTGAGAAATGAGATATAAAACAAAATCCAATAAAAGCAACAAGGCGAACAAAAAATTGAATAAAAACTGAGTCACACCCGTTACATATGTGCGTAAAATGCATTCCAAAAAAAATGTAGATAGATATATATTTATTCTTTCCACTAATCCTCATCTTCGCCGAAACTCCATTATCTCTCCACACCTACCGATCCGTCATATGACATTACCGTCCTCTCAGTCTTTGGGTGTTTGTTAACTCTTAACGTAGGTCAAGTGCCCAATCAATCAAAGCCACTTTCTCAACATGCTCCCATATTTCCTTCAAGCAAACCTCCCGGCACCGGCACAGATGAATGGCCAGCCAACTGGAGCTTAAATATAACAAAATATTCTTTCCTCTTCCGCTTTCATGCATCACTATTTCCTGCTCGTATATATCCGCTTCGGCATCTTTAATCTCCGTCGCCGTCGCCATCTATGTCGTTGGACTTGGTATCCTCCTTTCTTCGACACTGATTTGTGTTATTGTTCCTCGTCTCTCTAGCAAATGTAGAACGACTTCATATTGATTAATTGATCGCCGTCGTCCGGAGAGTGCCAATTTCACTTAGAAAAAAAAGAGTAGAAAACAACCCAGTCAGGTGTAAAGCTTTCAATCATCGTCTAATGGAATTCATTTATCGCTTGCCATAGTTGCGAAGCAATGAAACGACGACACCCCCGCTATGATGGAAAAGGCTTCTCGTGTTTCCTGTCAACTTCATTGTGCTCGGGAGGCCAAAAGTGTCGGTTACATTATAGAAAATAACACCACCGCCCACTTACATATATAAAAGAATCTCATTTTCATTTTCGATCCCACACCACTCATCGCACCAAGCTGATGACAGTGATAATGATGCGGAATACCATGAAATAGAATTATTCTTTTTGTTGGCTATGGCTTCGCAATTCAGTGGTTCCAAATTGAATTTTCATTACTTACACAGAATGCCTCCATTCAGTGAATAAGAGTCAGCAAAGTCTGTATGTCTAGTGAAAGGATGCTACATGAATAGGGACTGTGATAGTCTTTTAAGGCGCAGCATTGAAAATGGGACCACTTCGATTCTCCATACATAAAAATATACTCGATGTTCCCAGCAAGGATCTGCTGCTATTTCTATTTATACTTTAAATAGCGTAGGTAGATGTTTTTTTATGAATAATGTCCTTAAACCAGGGTAGGAGAAGTATGTGTGTTGTTTTTTTTTTGCGTTGCAATGTTTTCCTTAAACTGCCGATAACCAAAATTCAAATAACACGGATACATTTGCATGTTTATATTGTTAAAATGTTTGTAATACACACACATCCGGTTCATTGAATAGATGAATTTTTAATGGAGTGGAGAACAGTATATGAAATATCAGTTAAATGGCTGCGAATTGTAATATTTTTTACATTAGCATTGCCGAAATGGTGTAATGGTGAATTTATTTATGTAAATTTTCGTATTTAATACACAGCGATGTTTATAAAAAAGATTTATGAACATTTTTGGTTGGTCTTTAAGCCATTTCTGCTTAAATATGGATTTTAATTGAATAAGGTTATGGGTGAATGAATAAAAGTCGATTTTCAGAACAGTTATTGTGCTGTGTCTTTAGATATACAAAAAATAATCTGATTGGACATAAATATTTACTGAAAATTGGTTTGGTTACACACTTGCCAACGAAGCCTGACATTGCATTTCATATCATGTCAACAATTTCATTCTACATTTCAATAACAAATTTAATTTAATAATTTATAAAACATAATAAATAACATAGGGACGGGCTACAGTCCGCTTGGGCGAACTGTTGGATACCCTATTCTTATTCCTATCCCTCATAAGTGGGTGTGACAAAAGTCTTAGTATGGTTGAATTGTTAAGAACGCTCTACATATAATTATAATTATAATTAGAGTATAATTTAAAGGATTTTATCAAAAAAAAAAACCAAGCTTTTGTAAAAAAACGCTCCCTAGCTCAAACTTTGGTTTTTCAATAAAATGTTTTATTTAATTGTGGGCGTGTCAGTAGGCGGATTTAAAAAAAATTAACACATGAGCATAAAGGGCCCCTAGAGAGTAAATATTATAAATTTCAGCTCCCTACCTCAAACTTTGAATTTTCAAAAAAAAAAAAAAATTGTGGGCGGATTTTGAAAATATTAACACATGAGCATAAAGGGCCCCTAGAGAGTATAAGTTACGGCAACGTAATATTTTAAAACCAGAACACCGTACAATAACCCCAACAATTCAATTCGCACATGTCAGCACATCCGCACCCGACTCAATCACACAACCACCGCACTTTCAAATAATTTGTCAGCAATAGCATAATAAGCAAAAAACAATGACCTAGTTTAAGTTTAGTCATCTCTGTTCAATTATATTTGGTAATAAAATAAAGTCAGTCTTAATTTGACAAACGAAAAACACGGTTCTTATAATTTATATACAGCAGATATAATCTCGATAATTCGTACCCCGTTAATTCGTAAACCCCTCTTATTCGAAATAAACTGCAGGTCCCTTGAAAAAATCCCGGTTATTCGTAAAAAAACAGTGCATTTCGGTCCCCTCGGTAATTCGCAATAATTTCCATATGCAAAGCCATATAAAACGTCTTATAATTCGTAAGTCTCTGTTGATAACCCCGTTTATTCGAAAAAAAAGTCTTATTCCTCATCTTCAATACTCTGAATCACGTTTGTTACAATATGTTTATGTTTAGTCACAAAGAAAGGACTTGGAGTAACATCTTGGGGCGAAAGGGGATTGCCTCACCCTTGCAAATGTGTGCAGCTGCAGGTAATGGCAGCTGTTTCTGTTTCAATGTAAGCACGTGCATTCACAGACTTTCTGGCAAAAACAGTTACCGTTATGCTAACGTAAATTTCCTATGACATTGCAGAATTCTAACCGTATACATAAGTGTCTGTCCATTTGTGAAAAAAAAATGTTTACATACATATTATGTAAGTACCTATGTATGTAGAAACATTGTTTTTTTGTGCATAATATATCTAATATATAATGTTAAATATTGAATTTGAATTTAAAACATAAAATCCCTTTAAATCGTATTTTTATTTTTTAAACCTTCAATAATTCGTAATCTCGCTAATTCGAAAACCCCTATAATTCGCAATAAACTCTAGGTCCCTTGACACTACTTTTTATCGGGATTATACTATATTATAAATTTCAGCTCCCTAGCTCAAATTTTGGTTTTTCAATAAAATTGTTTTATTTATTTGTGGGCGTGTCAGTGGGCGGATTTTGAAAATGTTATATCCCGAGCAGTTTTAGGAGTCATAGATCATACAAAAAAAATGTCAGCATTCTAGCTCAAAATTCGTTTTTTTCCAAAATTTTGTTTTTTTTTTTTGAGTTTGTGGGCGTGTCTGTGGGCGGATTTCAAAAATTCGTAAACTTGATTATTTCGGGACCCTAGAGAGTACATGGTTAAAATTTCAGCTCGCTAGGCCCAGTTTAAAAGCCTAATTTTTGCCGACAGACGGACGGACGGACGGACATGGCTAGATCGACATTACTATCGATGCTGATCATAAATATATTTAGTAACTTTTAGGGGTCTACGGGCAATATTAAGGTATGTTACAAACTATGCGTCAAAATTAATATACCCTTAGAATAGGGTATAAAAAGACATATTGTTTTTAACCGCACTGTTTCACAGGACTTCTTACATATTAGAATATTATCCATTTATTGATTTTCTTTATTATTCTCCTCTTCCCAAACAGCAACAGTAGAAGTTTTACATTTGTGTTTGAAGTTTTCTTCATACTCGTGCGCCACATATTGTACGTTGACGGTATATTGTACGTTGATGGCACTATGTCAGAAGTATCCTCGCGAGTGCCAACAAACCACTGGACAAATTTTCAACGCAATAGATTTCCTCACGACAACGTCAGTGTCAAATGAACACAAAAAAGACAGCTGAATGAAATGAAGGAAAACAATGGCGAATTTGCATGGTGGGAAATACGTTCTTCGCGAATATTTACTAAAAAGTTTATAACCAATTTCAATAAAAAACAAGTTCCGGAACTAAGAAGGAGTATCCAAACCACGTTTCGGAATATTAAAAAGGTATCATTATAATATAATTGTGTACAAAAAATAAACGTACTCTTGCGAACCTCTGACAAACATCCAAGAGTATCAATTGTCATGAGAAGCTTCTCAAATTTGCCTTTCGGATTCGGCGTAAAATTGTAGGTCCCTTCCACTTTGCAAAGAAAGTGGTTGGAAAAGCTAGGTTTTACATAGGCCCTCTATGGGCCGTTAATGCCTAATATTTATTTATTTATTTTACAAAAAATAAAACTGAAAAAGTGAGAATCGCGAAACTAAGAAGGAGTATCCAAACACTATTTTGGTATACTAAAAAGTATTGTTAACTATTAAGATTCTGTACAAAAAATAAAGTGAAACTGTGACAATCGCGTTGGGGTAAAAAAATATTTTTGTTTGGAAGCAAATAAGTTGAATAGATTTCTAAACATACATTTTATACATCTAAATATAATTGAACATATTAACTGTTGTTATTGTTTTTTTTTGCTTTAACATACTTTCTCACGTTTTTTCTCTATAATTTATTATTTTTTACCCTTCAATAGCTTCTGTTTATACCCTATTCTAAGGGTACATACTTATATTAATTTTGACGCATAGTTCGTAACATACCTTAATATTGCCCGTAGACCCCTAAAAGTTGCTATATTTATGATCAGCATCGACAGTAATGTCGATCTAGCCATGTCCGTCCGTCCGTCTGTATGTCCGTCTGTCGGCAAAAATTAGGCCTTTAAACTGGGCCTAGAGAGCTCTAGGGTCCCGAAATAATCAAGTTTACGATTTTTTTAAATCCGCCCACAGACACGCCTACAAACTCAAAAAAACAAGATTTTCGAAAAAATCGAATTTTGAGCTAGAAAGCTGAAATTTTTCATATATGATCTATGACCCCTAAGACTGCTTGGCAGATAATATTTTCAAAATCCGCCCACTGACACGCCCACAATTAAATAAAACAATTTTATTGAAAAGCCAAAATTTGAGCTAGGGAGCTGAAATTTATAATATATACTCTCTAGGGACCCTTTTAAGCTCATGTGTAAATATTTTCAAAATCCGCCTACTGACACGCCCACAATTTAAAAAAAAATTTTTTTTTTTTGAAAATCCAACGTTTGAGCTATAATATATAGGGGAAGGTAGTGTACCTCGGTCCTGATGTGTTGGAGATCCGGGCAGTGACACAGGAAGTGGGTAGTGTTCTCCAGAGCTTCCTCGTCGCCACAGCTTCTACAGAGTTCTTCCTCCGTCAAGCGTAATTTCTTCATATGGTACCGCAGAGTGTTGTGCCCCGTTAAAATACCTACGAGGGTGGATAGTGATGTTCTATCATTTTTCATTAGACTCTCGGTTCTGGCCTCATTGTAGGTTGGCCATAGCGTTCTAGTGGTGTGGCAAGTATCTATTGCCGTCCATCTAAGGTTCGCCTCTCTCATTGCCTTTTTCCCTGCTTCAAGCCTGATTGAGCAAGGCGGGATGAGTACAGAGGGATCAGCTTGTTCTGACACAGCTTCCGGACCTTGTCTTGCTAATTCGTCCGCTTTCTCGTTGCCCGGAATGCCATCATGTCCCGGGACCCAGCAGAGCGATACCTTATGCTTGGTACCAAGAACCTTGAGTTCTTCGCGACAGCATTTTACAAGCTTTGATTTTATTTCTGCTGCAGTTAAGGCTGTTATTGCTGCCTGGCTGTCGATATAGAAGGTAATACCATCGGGTGGTATTGCCCTTATCGCAGACTCACGGGCTGCTGTTGTCATTGCCGGGACCTCTGCTTGGAAGACGCTGATGTGGTCGGGGAGGCGTACCGATTTTGATATTCCCAGTGGTGCGGAAAAGACGCCTGACCCCACCCCCGTTGCCATTTTTGAGCCGTCCGTAAATACGGCTATGGCTTGTGTGTCGGGGACGAGTCCGCTTCTCCATTCTTCCCTGCCAATATGCAACATGCCATACAGCGCGTGGAACCATGACTTTGTTGAGCCAAACGATTGGTGACCGAATCATCTCAGGAAATGGACCTGTGAGTTGGCCACCTCTTTCGTGTGATTTGACACCATTTTACCACGTTTTGTGGGGGTACGTCAAATTTCTGGTCTATGCTGATAAACCATCATCATTCGACGCACTATTGACGAAATAAGACCTGGTATGCTCGAAAAAGTGGTGCCAATTGGACCGACAGGATGGCATTTATAAGGTGCAGTCGCGGAGGTCATATGCCAGAAATTATTTTTAAACATTAAATGCCACGAAATTTGTGAGCTAATAAAGCCAACATTTGGTAATTTCATTAAATTTGTTGTTTTATTTTTTTTAAAAAAAAGTTGTATGCCTCTTTAAAAAACAACCTATACTATGCCAAGAGCAGGATAATAAATTGGTTAATGAATCTGTGACAATAAATTCAAGTTTTTGGTAAGGCAAAAGAGGTTTACCTAAAAAATCGTTTAAAGTAAACGATATAGCTTAAGTGACAAGATGTTTTAACAAATAAATATTGAATACTTTTGGAGCTTCGGCTATAATAACATTGAGTATAATATTCAATTAAACACAACTTTAAAACAGCTTAAGGTGACTGATGCGTAACACACAATGACGCTTTCAAGCGTCCGTCGTGTTAAAAGACAAATATAGGTATCTAGTTGAACCATAAGAAATCAGTGGAACAAGTGACAAAACATGTTTAACCAAATTTACATTGTTTTTTTTTATTTTGTCAACATAACGAGGAAATTAATTCAACAGAACTTAACTTTAAAACAACTTGTGTTGAAACACAATCACTCTCGACCGTCGCGTTGAAAGATGCATTGAGTTGAACCATAGGAAATCAGTGAAACCAATCACAAATCTCTGCTTCTACTTCCAAATGGTATTCGTAAAACCAGAACGTAATTTTTTGTAACGTTGCTGTAAAGCATCGTGTGTCAACGCGAAGGCAGAGAATAGTAGTGCCTGTCAAACTATTTCTTGGATTAGGACTTGTGTCATTTGTAATATTTGAATTTTCGGTTTGAGTCAAAGGTCAAAACGCACGCAAATCCTTTGAACGTAACAAAGCAACGCAAGCGCCAAATCGGCATGCCAAAAGTGTTATAAATAAATATTGTTTTCCAAGTTGTTAATGATTTGCTAATTTTCATGCGTCTTGTGTGAAAAGAGTGCCAAAACAAGTGGTTATTCTTTCGGACACAGGAAGTTTGTCGCCCTGTTATGAATGGTCATTAATTTTTTGGACACTTACGAGTATTATATGTTTCAACAAAAACCATAAACAAAAAAAGGGTTCGAAATGTTTGCATTACCGATTTGGTTCACTTTTATTTATACGAACGTCTATCTACACACAATAAATATTCAATCATTGCCATAAATTCAAAATCAGTTTCAATATATGGCCTGCATTTATAGGCTGCCCAAAAATAAAAGAAGGTAGGTAGGTAGGTAGGTGTGGCGGTTTGATAATACAAACCCAATTATCACTGAGTGCCGTTTTGTTACCACAAACTTACGTAAACCTGGGTATTATCGATTGGTGGGGGAGGCTAAATCCAACCAGCGGAGTTCAGGAAAGTTATCAGTTCCTTGATACTTTTCTCGGAGAGGGTTGACTCCCAGACCGCACTTTTTTGCCCAAGTGCTAACTTTGCTTAGAGCATTCTCCATGATTTCACTAATCACGGAGGGAAACATTCCTGACACCAATATCACCATATCGTCCGCATACCCGAGTACGTTGATTCCTACTCTGTCTAAACATATGAGGATTTTGTTCATTACTAGGAGCCAGAGTAAGGGTGAGATGACTCCTCCTTGAGGTGTTCCCCTCCTGGCATATTTGGTTATATTGCTATTTCCTAAAGCTGCTTGAATGATTCTAGTGCTGAGCATGGAAACAATCCATTGACTTAGATGGTTTGCTATTCCCAGCTCAATCAGGGACTCTAGAATTGCTTCAGTGTGTACATTGTTGAAGGCTCCTTCTATGTCTAGAAAGGTAGCCAAGGTGTATTCTTTGTAGTGTAGGGATTTTTCTATCGTACGCACTACCTCGTGAAGAGCTGTTTCTGTAGATCTTCCCTTGAAGTAGGCGTGTTGAGATTTGGAGAGGAGAAGAAACTACCCAACAATTTCGCTTACTACAAATTTCCAGCAGACAGCAGAAGCAGAAGAAAAAAGCAAAAGTAGAGCAGCTGTCAAATTTTATTTGCTGGACATTTCATCGCATACTTTTCGGTTCGTCTGAGAAAGAGAGAGAGAGCGAGAGAGAGAGCGAGAAAGAGAGAGGGAGGCAATGATTTTCATGGAGAGCATCACTGTCGCTGCACTAGCAGCAATTAACATCTCGTCTCTTTTGTATTTAGCATGCGAGCCCAGCTCAGAGGAAGACTTCTCATTACCTGAACCGACGTTGTGTCTACCTGCGTCTTCGTTCAGGGATTCCATTGTGGGTTGGGTTTTATTATGAACACAATCTCAGATGGCATGACTCTCCAGGGTACATACAGTCTAAGCGAATTCTCCCCTGACGTCGGTAAAAAATCTGCGGCATACTTATATTGAGAGACAACCTCAATAGAAAAGACTACAGACAGACTACTGGCGATCTTACGGGCCATAACGCTTTTACCAAGCATCTTAAGGTGCTAGGCTTAAGCCATACCACCACCTGCGAAGCCTGTGGAGAAAGCGATGACACTGTGGAACATTTCCTATGTGATTGTCCTGCTTTTGCTCGTAGCAGGTGGCAGCTATTTGCTGCTGATGTGGTGAGTATGTAAACCTAACCTCCTTATCATTGAAGCGCCCACTAGTCTTTCTTAGGAAAACGAGTAATTTTAAACAGTAAAAGTGGTGTATCTTCCTGGTAGTACAATGGACTAGTATTGAGTCTGAGTGCTTCAGTGTAGAAAGCCTCGCACCCCGAAAAAAGCATGCTTTCTCTCGCAAACTACAGAAATAACATTGCATTAATGGTCGCCACTTGAGATAACGACAGCATGCATTAGTCTATACTGTCAATTTATCGCAAGTGGGGACCGCGTGTTAGAAACATACATATTTCCCAAGAATCTAATGGCCAGGTACCTAGAACGCCTTTTTTGGTTCTATGTTTCTCTCTACTTCTGTTAATGAAAAGTTGGAACACTTTATACTTTGCAGGATTTTTTTTATCCATTTTTAAAAATCAAATGAAACATAAAATGACTTAATTCTTTAAATACGAACACCTTTATAAAGACGCGTCCCTATTTTAGTTTCATCCTTATAGGCGAAAAATCCTCAATTTTGTTGTAATTAAAAATGTATTTTTTTTTGTTCAGTTTAACCTCATGGGAGAAGGTACTCCTGCAGTGCCTATCTGATGAAAGAAAAAAAGCAAGTCATACCTATTTCTAACAAAATTACAAATTCGAAAACCACACTCTGTTTTGGACAGGAGCAGAAATTTAAAAAAAAAATCAGTTATTTATCCGTTTCATGTGCCTTTCAGTGGTATACCCATATTTGGCTGAACATAAAATATTCAAATACGAATCCAATTAATAAGCCATCGTACACAGTATCTAAAATATTTATACCCCTAGGCTGTCTATCTCTATCGATTTTACTACCAAACACGGCACGTCCAGGACCGCGTAAAAAAATAAAATAAAAAAATACCTAATCTAATAAAAAAGCCATTTACTCAACTTTATAAAACAAAAAATTCGTATACCATCACCAATGCCCGCTATAGTAAATGAATAAATAAAAATGATCCAAAACGAAGGCAATCACATAAAATTTATTATATTCCCGCATTTGGTGTATCACATAGCACTCAAAGTTAGGAGGGGAGTAGAGAGAGAGGTCAAACCACAAAAAAAAGGACGACGACGATAAAAATACTCCAAAATTTATTGCAGACATCAACTAAATCAAAATGAATTCACCCCCACAGCCCTCTGTCCTTCGCCGTCGATCATAATGTCAAACATATTGAGAGTGGAATAGAGTACTCGTCTTCTTTTTTTGAAGGAATGCCTAACGGGCAAGGAAACAAGAAATTTATTTTCATTTCTGCGCGGGCAGTTATCTTAAATTCGAAACCCGAATCCCGCCTTCAACTGAATTAAAAGCGCATAAACAATAACAAATTTCACGCCGAAGACATATTAAAAAATTACTTCATTGAAAGATAATGTTCACATGTCAAAAAACGGAAACACATTTATGATTGAATTTGTCCATAAATCCTGTTAAGGATTCCAAAGACCAATTTATGTAAGACTCTTTAATACTTTAAGAGGCTTTGAATAAATGAAAGCATTTTAATTATTTCAAAATTAAAGAGTCTTATGATGATCCTTCTGATAAGTGGTTCCTTTCGAATAATATTTGTGTTTATTGAGAGGGTGTTCAAATTTGACGTATCATTTTAAATTGGCCGCCACTTTGTTTTACAGCTATTATATTACACCGAAGTTTTTTCAGGTATGAAGTAAATATATACTCCCGTTAGCTAAAATGGATCGGTACACTATTGATTGATTGATTTCATTTATTTGGCAAATATTGCCATTCAATATCAGTGATACAAAACTATAATCATATTTAAACTTAACTCATAATGACTACATTCAAAATAAATTAAGATGTATGCGGAAAATTGCATCTTATATAATTAGCTAATTTCGTACGTTTTTTAAGTTTAATGGTAGTGAGTTATACAATTGACAGCCTTTGTACACAATGCTGTTTTGTGTTATAACTTCCTGATAAGCGGGGACCCTGAAGTCATTGCCGCTTCTTAGATGATAGGGTTGCGAGTCCCTTACATATTGCATATATCTCTTTAAACAAATTGGTAAAAGATCATATTTAATTTTAAAAATGAAACTTAAAACATTAAACAATATCCTTTGTTTTACATTTAACCATCTTAGCGCATCTTAGTGCATCATTGTAATTGGTGTATAAACATTACATTTTAAAATTATTAAATTATTCGCATTGCCCTATTTTGCATACGTTGTAGCTTAATAATCAAAGTGTCACATGAAAGATACAAAACTTATGAACAATATTCAAAATGCGGTTTGATCATTACATTATATATTTGTACTAGCAGTCCCGTGCTCGCCTTGTTTCGCCAGTCTGCCACTTCTCAAATTCAAAACAAAATACTTGCTGATAAGAACTGATAAAGAAAACGTCGAGAGTGTCCCTACTCATTATATGGATATACTCTGAGTGTGACTCCCTCTCAATCTCATTTACATTTCATACCCTATCTTTCTCAATCCCATGCGCCACAAAAAGACAACACAAACTGCAAAAGGTGCATAAGAAAAAGAAAGAAAAAGCACACAACACAAAACGTACAGAGAGAGAAACAGATTTGTGACGCACACACACACAAATTTTCCTCCACTGAACGCTTGGAAAATCCAACGATCTAGCTGCAATCGAACATTTTACTTTTTTTGAATCGTGTAAAATGTATAGTTTAATGCTTATTGTTCAACTTCAGGATAACCTACAAAGATGATTTATATCTTAAAATATTTCTTACTTAATTGAACTTTATATTAAAAAAAAAACCCTATTTCATTTGGATGAGTCATTCCAAAGCTAGGAGCTAGAAAGCATTCGAGAGTTACAACTTTTCTTAGATATCAGCTTAGATCTCCGCTTCTGGACAGCGGATGAAGCATTTTCCCGCGGTAAAAAGTAGCCTATGTCCATTCTCAGGCTCTAGACTATCTGTGTACCAAATTTCATTTAACCCTTGTCCGGGCAAGGTGTGTCTAATGGACACACTGCTGATGTTTTTTGGTGATATTTCAAAAACTATATCACATTTAGACATGTCGATTTGTGACTTCTCCTTTGCTGATGTATTGAACGTTTTTCCGGTAAAAAAAAATAAATATGATTATATAGAAAAAAATAAATAAATAAAAACACATTTTTGGGACGTAAACGGGCTTCAGTGTCCAAAAGACACACTCGATACAACCAACCAAATACCGATACATATATGAGAGTAGGCTTTGCATTGTTTTTCACTTTCTTTGCTATTTCAAAGATAAAACTCTTTTATCATAAATTTACTGTCATTCTTTCATAGAAAGTTTTCGTTTTGAGTGATTTTGGATTCAGAAATCAAAAAAATTATAATATTCACTATCTATATGTAGTTACAGTTTTTTATACTTTTGATACTTGAATCTTGGCAGGTAATAATTTATTTTGCAAAGCATTGGATGTGTGGATGCTTTATCATCACTTTTTTATGTTTCAGAAATTCTCAAATATGTCGAACAGTAAACCATTATCTAAAAAAGAATTACATGATATTTTAGAAAATTTATCCGATGATGATAATGTTGAAGACGTTGGCTCCGACTCCGAATCTAACTCGGAATTGGATAACACTTCTCTTGCAAGTGAAGCTAAAGATGAACAAATCGCCAATCTCGATGAAGATATGGAAGAGGATTCGGAAATTGAGGATAGATCACAAGAACAGCAGCAAAGTGTGATGTACACTTCGAAAGACAAAGTAAGTTGGTCAAATACCTCCTTTCCTTCTGGTCGGGTTCGGGCACATAATATAATAAGAAGTGTCAAGGCGTTGCACAAAGTAAATCTCCCACCAGGAAAACAGGTTTATGACTCAGTGGACGCTTTTTATTTATATTTGGATGCTGACATTGTAAAGGATATTGTTCAATTTACAAACCAAGAAGCTTCTCGAGTCTTAGTGGAATCAAGTTGGAAGAGCACTGATAGCATTGAGATGTATGCATTTTTTGGTTTGCTGCTCACTGCTGGTCATCTCAAGCAAAATATGACCAATTATGATGTCTTATGGAATCATGTGTACGGTCCTCCAATTTTCAGGGCAACGATGGGTTTGAAGTGCTTTAAATTTTTATTAAGGTTCATAAGGTTTGATGACAAAACAAGTAGATCCCATCGACGCACAGTGTGCAATTTCGCACATCTAGCGGAACTTTATTCCTAGCACCCTTGATTATATATATTTTGATATGAAATTGTTCAGTTATGTAGTATATTAAGTTGTAATAAGTTTTACACACAAATACCTCACTCACACAGCCGCCCCCACCTACCCCTCCCCCACCCAAAAAAAAAATTTGCAATAATTCTTTTTTTTTTCTATGGTGTAACATTTATGCTTCTATGACTCTTACCACTACCACTACCACTACCACAGCAAGGGAGGTATGCTCTAATATTTTTACAAAACTTTATTCTTTTCAAGAAGACCAAGGTTCTTCATACGCCTTATCGCGTAAGTAAAAAATAATAAGAATCAATATTTCATTTTTCATTTTATTTTGAAATTCAACTTTTTTGGAATACAGTTTTGAGATTAGTCGGACGAATCATCTTCTTCATCGGAGCTGGTACTTGCTGGCAATGCTTGGGGAGTCTTCAATAGGTCAATACTTTCCTGAGGAAGTGGGTTTCTCTTTCGGTGAAGCCCTGTAGAGCGACTCGATAGATAGGGATCTGACGAAAGCAAAAACCTGTTTAGTACATCTCTATTAGTATTTTTCCTTGATGTCTTTCGGCTGAAATGCTCGCGGAATCGTCTGTACTCTTTGTTGCTTACTTCTTGCGCTTCTTCCGACAACTGACCAAGTGGAAGAATGCAAGCTTGAATAATATCCTTTGAATGGATTAGAAGCTTATGAATACTTGCTGGCATATAATACCAAGCGTAATGCTCGAGATATATTTTTCGGGTTTCAGTGGCATAGCTTGAAAATTTGTCTGGATCAATTTCATATTCACTTGACATAGCTTCGAGTAAAATGCGAAAATGTTGCATAAGATCAACATTGATCCCTGTTATCTCCGCGCTTATTTTCGCGTTTCTAAAAAATTTACGTGCAGTGTTGCCATCATTTGTGTTTCCAGCTATTTGCTTTGGCATGTCCACTAACAATCCCATTTTTTCCCGAAATTGTGTTTGTATGTAACTCTCCTGTTCGTTACTAATTTTTTTTCTTCTTGTGATCGTGCTTGCCACTTTTTTATACCCAACTTGTAGGAGATGTGCAATAGACATTCAAATGACCTAATCCAAGAATGCAATGGAGACATCCCGAAGTTGAACATTTCTTCATCTGGTTGTTTAATGACACTTATTTTATGATTCATCTCCTTAGGAGTTGCACCACAAATATAGCATTTTTGGGAGGAGTCATATTGCGACAAAACACTGCAAACTTTCCCGTCTACCATAGTAAATAGAAGCTCGTGCTTGCATTGCACTTGTATGTCATTAACATTGAAATTTGTTGGTATGAGTTGATTTATTTGATCTTGCATTTGGTATTTCTCGGTTTTAATAAGTTCTTTGGTTTCTTTTTTAAAAATAAATCTAACGAGCCTGCAGTACCGCGTTGAATTAGGCCTAGGGTTTTGCCATATAATTTTGTTTGATACACAATCAACCAAACGAAGGGGCACAAATGTTATTGAAAATAAATTCTTGTCACTACATTCTGTATCATCCATATTTTGCTTGTAGCGACTTTGTGCTGAACTATCGTCACAGCCCCATTTGGAAATTAAACGCAAAGATAGAACATTCACACCCAATTTTGTTAAATGTTCAGCTAAATCGCTTTGCGCCTTGATAATACGTTTTACCGTGATATCTAGTAAAGCTTGAAGTTTCACTTCAGCAGACACATCAGTTACATTGAAAGCTGATTCTTCAGGGTAGCAGTCTTTCTTTGCCTCTTGCACTAAGTAGTAGGGCGGGTACACATTGGAGTTTATATCCTTAAGCTGCTGGCGCATGTTTTTATACTGAAATGTACTTAATTTAATGTTCACCATGAGCAAAAGGGCTTCCTCTGGACTAACTTTTTTTATTTCTTTTCCTTTACTGGACCTAGCCCTTTTAAGGTTAGTAGCCCTTGCAGGGGAACTATATGCAAGCTCCTTTACAAGATCTGCAGCGTTTCTTTTGCCAGCTGATCTTAAACTCACTTCTGCAGCAATAGCAATTTCGCGTGTAGTTTTAGTACATACAAGCTCTCTTATTTTTCTTTTTTGCACTTTAGATGCACATTCTTCAAATGCTTTTAAAGGTCGCCCAGGATTTGATTTTATGCTTGTTGTTGGCAGACTATCATAAAATTCTGCCGGCAATTGAATGTCTTCATCCAACCATTTCATATTATTGGTTTGAAACCTTCTCATATCTCGCATACTTCCTTGCCACTTTTCATTAATTTTGCAACTCAAAGAGCTTACATATATTTGCAGCACTCTGGGGACTTTATTAGTATCCGCAATGCCAAAGTTATCCAATATGTGAGCCGAAATTAGCTTATTTCGGTCCACTTTTTTAGTGTTTTTCCATACCTCAAAAATTTCTTGGATTTTCATTTTGCTATAGGCCTAACAAAAAAAAAAAAAAAATTGTGTGGGGTGAGCACTCGAAAGCAAAAATTATGACTGGATTCTGATTAATCAAACATCACAGAACATTTATAGGCACATTTCACAGAAGATACATGAAGATACATTTTTAAAAGTCTTCACAAAGTCACAAAACACAAAAAAAACAACAATTTTAAAGTCTTGTCACAAAACATTTAATTCTTCCAATTTTAAAGCTAATAATTGATTTCGATTTACCTTAACAAATTACTTGATTATAGAGAAACAATAAAAAAAATATATTATGTAACTTAGCTATGCTTATCACTTTAAACGGCAATGACCAACTTGACTAAGAATATGCAACTGATTAAGTCTATTTTTTTTAGAAAGTTTTTGCTGCTGTTTGTGAAGCTACACAGCGGGAAATACCGTTGTTATAACCTTTTTGTTGTTTACATGCTTCTGGCCAGGTTTTTAACTATCATCTCATACCAAAAAATGATCAATCGGAAGACTTTGATTTTTTAATTAAGTTCCGCTAGATGTGCGAAATTGCACACTGTGCGACGTCAAAAAGATAAATTAGCACCTACAAGAGATATTTTCAATAAAATGAATAATAATTTGAAGAAAATGTATAGTCCAGGCGAAAATATAACGGTGGATGAGCAGCTTGTGCCATTTCGAGGACGTTGTCTATTCAAACAATATATGCCTGCTAAACCAGACAAATATGGGAGGAAAATTTGGTGGGCCTGCGATTCAGAAACCTTTTATCCTCTGAACGGCATTCCATACGTTGGTAAAGAGGGAAATACTGTAGCCAAAGGCCTAGCTGCACAAGTAGTAGCATCAATAACAGAACCTTTCTATGGATCTCACAGAAATGTTACATTTGACAATTATTTTACTGACTTAGATTTAGCTTACAAAATGCTAACGAATGGTTTGACTATAATCGGAACAGTAAGGAAGAATAAAAGATTTGTGCCTAAAGAATTTCTTCCGAATCGTAAAAGAGAGGAACATTCATCGATATTTGGATTCTCTAAAAAAGCTACACTTGTTTCGTATGTGCAAAAAAAGAATAAATGTGTTTTAGTTCTATCAACGACTCATAACAAGCCAGAGATAAGCATTGGAGATTCTCGAAAGCCTGAAATAATATTGAGCTATAATAAAACAAAGGGGGGGGGGGGGGGGTAGATTCGCTTGACCAGTTGGTTCACGCGTACATATCCAAACGACGAACAAAGCGATGGCCTTTCGCTTACTTTACAAATTTGCTGGATGTCAGTTCTGTAGCTGCCTATATAATCTCGACAAACTTATACCCTAAGTGGAATGAAAAAAAGAACGAAAAAAGACGATTGTTTCTTGTCAGTGTTGCTGAAGCTCTTATAAGGCCACATATTGAACGAAGAAATTCTGTTGGTTTGACGAAATCCTCTTTACAAGCGATGTCTCATTTTTTACTACAACCAAGTCCAGCTTCAGAGGAAAAAAAAGAAGATGCTACATATGCCCTTCTTCAATTTCAAGGACGCAGAAGCAAATTTGTGATATCTGCAGGAAAAACATGTGCAATCAGCACAGCGCAAGGTCGCAAATATGCTCAATTTGCCAAAATAAATAGTTTCATTTGGTGTAGCACCACTTTCTCTAAATTTTTGTATTTATTTTTCGGAAAAAATTACAAAATAAAGCAAAAATTAAATTACCTCTGTTAAAAATGTATAAAAAAGTGTACCATTTATATTTCATCCAATAGTTTCAGCAATGTGTCTATCGGACACATAAGTCCGTTGGTGTAAGTAATATTCTTTGCCCGGACAAGGGTTAAATCGGTTCAGTAGTTTTGGCGTTAAATCGAGACAGACAGACAGACAGACAGAGTTACTTTCGCATTTATAATATTAATATAGATATAGATTGCACTCATTAGAGACATATTTTTTTTTCTGATTCTACCAAAGAAGCCTACTTTTTTTGTTATTTTTGTTATAAATACTTTTATATATACTCTACATGCGGCCTTAAGGTTAATTTAGGGTCGATGATTATTCCAAGATATTTAATATTTTCCACCTGTTCAATTAACTCATTTTCTAAACTAAGATTTATATTGACTTTGTGTTTAAGAACCATACATTTTGTTTTGCCGACATTTAATTTAAGTTTATTTGCCTTAACCATATACTTAGTCTTAGTAAATCTTCTTGCATTCGCCGTTCGCATTCAACCAAGTTTTTTCCAGATATAAATAAAAGAGAATCATCGGCAAATAGGGATAACTGAGCGTATTCAAGCTGTTGATTTATGACATTGATATAAATAATCAAGAGAAGGGCACCCAAAATTGATCCTTGGGGCACTCCTAGGATTGTTTCAACACTGCTAGATGATACTCCGTTGACTATTGTTCTCTGTAACCTTCTATTTAGAAATGATTCAATCCAGTCCCGTGCATTTCTTCTAACACCGTATCTGTCAAGTTTAGATAAAAGAACACTCCTGTCGATGGTTTCGAACGCCCTTTTAAAATCCAAAAAGACAGCAACTACAAAGTTTTTTGCAGCTAGCTCCTCTTTCCAACATATCAACACTATTAAGCGCTGTCTCCCACGAGTGTTTTTTCCGAAATCCCGATTGGTTTTCGAGGAGTAGGTGATTGTTTTCGAAATAACTCTCCAGTTGGATGTGCACAATCTTTTCTAGAACCTTCTCATACACTGGAAGCGCGTTTATTGGCCCGAAGTTTTCGCATCGGTCGGTACCTTTGACTTTTTCGATGGGTGTAATAACTGATTCCTTCCATGTCTCAGAAAATATTCCATTGCTTAAAGATAGGATAGCATTTTATTTTATTGAGCAACGTGTTTTTTATTATTAAAACTATTTTAAATATGGTGAAAGTTTTGCAGAAGTTTAAAGAAAATTTCGTTCCAAATACGGTAGGGATAATGCTCCGTCAAACCGTGCTATTAAACTTATCGTTCATAAGCCATAAGAAGTAAAGCCTATCATCGTAGTGGTCGTTCGAGTGGAAATATTGCAGCTGTTAGCAGAGGTGTTGCTGAAGAGCCATTGACGTCAATTCGTCGTCGTTCACAGTAATTAAACCTCAAACCAACAACTTTGTTTAACATTTTGCACAAAGATCTGGATGTAAAGGCTTACAAAATACAGTCAACACAAGAATTAAACCCCATCGACCACTCGGCAATTCGTTAATTGGGCCATAGAGAAGCAATAACAAAATGGCAATTTTTTCAAGCTAATTATCTTCACCGATGAGGCTCATTTTGAAATTAGCGGTTATGTCAATAAACAAAACTGTCGCGTTTGGGCTAGAGAAAATCCTAGAGGATTGTTTGAATTGAAAATGAAACCAAAAAAAGTTACTCTATGGTGTGGAGGTGTAATTGGCCCATTTTTCTTCAAAGATGAAAATGGAAATGCAGTTACTGTGGATGGAGCTCGATATCAAGCGATGATTAGACAATTTTTGTGGAGTCAATTGGAAAATATTGATGTGCAGACTATGTGGTTTCAAGAGGATGATGACACACAGCAACGAACTCAACCGATCTTTTGAAAGAGAAGTTTAACAATCGCATAATTCCACGAATAACAGACGTGAATTGGCCACCAAATCATGCAACTTAACACCACTGGATTTTTCCATATGGGGTTTCATGATGAGTAAAGTTTATGCCGATAATCCTCAAACTGTTCAACACCTCAAAGACAACATCATCGAGCAAATATCACTTATTGAACCATCATTATGCGAAAAAGTGATTCAAAATGTTGTAAAAGGTTGACAGTCTGCCGAGCTAGCAGAGGTCACTTGGACGACATTTTTTTTCGTTATTAAAAAAAAAACTACTGCGTTTTATTTAAAATTGGAAAGTGTTCATTTATTTTATTCAAATAAACATTGAATATTCGAATACTTATTTCAGAAGCAATTATCGTTCCTGGTGCTAAGTGCCGGTCTTTCGTCTAAAGTTTTGTGTAGAGGTTTTCCAATATGGCAAAGCTAACACAGCTGACAGGTGACACCATCTACTCATCCACTATTGGTAAATCATCAAGGACTACCGCTCGAGCAGCTTTAACAAATTGTGCAAATTTATTTCCAATTTTAGTGATCAGTGGGCGCAGTGGCGCAGAGCATAGTGTGTTGGACTACTAATCTAAAGGTATCAGGTTCAAATCCCACCGGGGCCAAGTAACACCGTAAAGTTTTTTCCACACGATGATGAATCGACGAACAAGGGCCTGCCTCAACGCAGGCCTCAACGGCGCCGGAGTTCCCACCTCTTGCGAACGTCTGACAAACATCCAAGAGTATCAATAATTGTTATGAGAACCTTCTCAAATATGCCGTTCGTGTTCGGATTTAAATTGTAGGTCGCTTCTTGCACATGCAAATGGTTGGAGAAGCTAGTTTTAGACCCTGTTTTGGTCGTTCACGCATAATATATATTTTTTTGATTTGAAGAGTGCTACGCAACACAATTGAACAATTTCGCAGTACATTTACTCTTTTGAACACCAAACCAATGGCAAGAATGCGCTAGAGGGGAATAGGAGAAAACTCCGCGCCGTTGAGGCCTGCATTGAGGCAGATCCTTGTTCATCGATTTATCATCGTGTGCAATAACCATCGACTTAGTTGAACACCTTGAGCAAGGATCTTGGTTTATAAGCCTACAATATTTAATTACTGGAAGCATTGAAGCCAAACAATCATCGTTTGCGTCGTGAGCTCATAATTCGCTTCAACAGTTGGAAGTCACTTTTTGAAAGTCAAATTTGGAGTCAGCGGGTTTTTATATAATTATTTGGATTTTCAAAGGTGATCGATCCATCAACTACCGAAATACACTGTTTAGTGCGGTTTAGGACTGGGCGTCACTGGCTGTACGTCTTCAAAAATGTCACCCTGAATGTTACCCTCTACAGACCCACGATCAATGACATTTTGTTTTTAAAAGTGCGTAAGCAAGAATGGTCCCCAGGGCATTTGCTTTCAGCAGGATAGTGTCACATGCCATACTCCGGCAAAGTCATCAAGTTATTGTAGGAAGTGTTAGATGGCAACATTTAACCTCCTTGGGCTATATGGAGGAGCTAACAGTTATTCCAGACTAAGCTGGCAACATCGAGCGCACCTTTCGTGAGATACGGCATTAAATTGTCGAAAAAGTGGTCAAAAATTAGAGCTCCTAGATGACATATAGTTGCTTGTCTTGCTGGGGCCAAGAAGGCTTATGATCTGACAAGGAGACTGTTTCATAGCAGTCAACTTGACTCCAGAGTTAAGTTCATTTGTCATCATTTCTCCTCAAAACGCTGTAGCGTCTGATTGATATCCATCTTCGCATGAATATAAGCCCGCAACTGCTGTCTGCGGCACAACATGCGTACATTAAGGGTAAATCAGTGGAAACTGCCCTTCACTCCTTGGTACGCACCATAGAATACTACCTTCACCACAAGGAATACACTATGGTTGCCTTCCTAACTAGAGGGCGCTTTTAACAACGTCAACACATCTGCAATCGCAAATGCACTAACAGAACTAAATGTGGATGGATCGCTTGGTGTATTCATCAATCTTTTGCTCACAAGCAGGATTATCAACTCAAAACTGGGCGTTTCATCCGCTAGAAGGTCTGTCAGTAGAGGCACGCCACAAGGTGGTGTCCTCTCCCCCTTCTGTGGAACTTGGTGGTGAATAAACTACTGACATGCCTGGAAGGGGAGGGTTGCACGGTGATTGCCTATGCGGATGACGTTGCTATTGCCGTCTCAGGGAAATACCTCAACACTCTAAAGGAACTCCTTCAAAACGCTCTCAACAAGCTGTCAATTTGGGCAAGAAGCTGTGGGCTGGGGGTTAACCCTCACAAAACCGAGCTTGTCCTCTTCTCCAGGAAATATAAAATTCCTCATATCGACCCTCCCTCTATTAACGGAACAAGCTTAACCTTTTCCGACGAAGCTAAATTTCTGGGTCTAATATTCGATAAGAAGTTAAGCTGGAAACCCAATGTACAAGAAAGAGTAAGGAAAGCTACAGTAGCACTTTTCTCTTGCAAAAAAGCCATCGGAAATAAGTGGGGCCTACAGCCCCGCATATCACACTGGCTATACGTATCGGTAGTTAGACCGATCCTGACATACGGGGTGGTTGTCTGGTGGACTGCTCTAGACAAAGCGGTAAACCGTGATAAGCTGAGCAAGGTGCAACGCACAGCTTGTCTGTGTATCTGCGGAGCGGATCGTACGGAGTACGACCCTCTCCGCTGCACTGGACATTTTACTGCATCTAACACCCCTGGATATTTTCAGCAGGCAATCAGCTGCCTGCTCCGCTGTCCGCTTAAAAGCCACCTCACAGTGGATCAATACGAATATTGGCCACTCTATCATTCTGGACTCACATGGGTCCCTACCAAGAAACATCGACTACACTATACCCCAGCTACAGTTCGAAAAGAATTTCCAAATCACTATCCCTTCCAGATCATTCTGGGAGGAGGCTGATTGCACGGAAGATAATTCGATCCACTTTTACACCGACGGATCAAAAACTAGTGATGGGGTCGGAGGTGGTGTTTTCTCAGAAAGACTAAATATCAGTCTCTCTTTCCGTCTTCCTGATCATTGTAGCGTGTTCCGGGCGGAAATCATTACGATTAAGGAAGTCTTGTCGTGGCTAAAGAGAAACGTGATATCCGCTAAGGACATCCGCATATTCTCGGATAGTCAAGCCGCGCTGAAATCCTTGGATTCAGTCTCTTCAAACTCCATTGTAACCATAGACTGCCGTTCGTCTCTTGAGGAGATGGCAGAGCCGTTCAACTTTCACCTCTTTTGGGTGCCAGGGCACAGAGACATCCCAGGGAATTGTAGGGCAGACGAACTCGCCAAAAAAGGAACAGCATTACCTCTTCTACCTGATAAAGGTTTCCTAGGTATGCCCATCGCTAATTGTAAACTCATGCTTAAGCTAGCCGTAGTCGAGAGTACAAACCTCAGGTGGACAGGTAGTGATACGTGTCTAGCGACCAAGCATATCTGGCAAAAGCTGGACCTGCGACGCTCTCTGAGTTTGATCTCACTTAACCGAATGCATATTAGCACTGTCATAGGTGTCATCACAGGGCACTGTCTAATAGGCAAGCACGCATCAAGGCTTCGCGTCTATTCTAACGACTTCTGCAGAAGTTGCAGGGATGAGGAGGAGGAGGAGACTACACCTTATCTCCTCTGCACATGTCCTGCACTCTCCCATAAAAGAAATCTCTATTTGGGAGCCTTCTTCCTTAATGAACTCAGTGACTTGGCTAACTCAGATGTTAGAAGTCTATCACGCTTCATTAGAAGCTTCAAATGGTTTTAGCGGGTAGTGGTAGATACTCCCGATCCTAGTGGCATCACAATGGACCTCTTTGGTCTAAGTGTGTTAGCTTTCGGCGAACAGCCAACTCAACCTAACCTAACCTAAGTTCATTTGCTACGTGGCCCTTATAAGGCCGATCATCGCTTATGGTGGTTAATTGTGGTTTAATATAGCGCCTAGTTAGATTCGGGTTTTGGAGAGACAATGTTCTCCGGTTGTTTCGAAAGCCTAAATTTAATTAGATATATAAAGTACTATCCCCAACAAGGTCCTATACGATGGGGCTGAGTTCAGTAGGATTGACAATTTCCTCATTTAGGTGACTCGAAGGCACATTGCAAGGGCGATGGCCAGCGACAATAACCTCATCTTTGGGGCTTACTACCCCAATGAAATATACACAGAGAGTACGCTCCGGCCTGGCTTTATTCCGTCGCAGGCATTTATCCATATTGTTGCAAAAAGGGGCTGGTACAGACGAGGGATGGTATCCCGGTATTATACCACTGTTTTAGTACCGCAATATCGGAGAGGGATAAATTTGATACGGAAAAGAAATTCTCCGAATTTTGGTGGCTTATTGAGGGGGTGGGGCTTCCGGGAGATGATTGACGCTGTAAGGCTTCAGTCGGCCACGGCGGCGAGTTTGAGTTTTCGAACGTCTGCATAAGGACAATTAATTAAGAACAAGTATCCTGTTAATTTTAAGTTAGATTCTATCGTTTTTTTTCTAGTATGTAAGCTGATATCAAATATTAAATAAAAATTGAATTTAAAAGTCAAAAGGAGTGTTTTGGACTACTAACATAAAGGTATTAGGTTCGAATCCCGCCGGCGTCAATTAACCCCTAAGAAGTTTTTTTTGCACTGTATCAATTGTCATGAGAAGCGTTTCTTAAATTTGCCGCTCGTATTCGGCTGAAAATTGAAGGTCCCTTCCACTTAGCACAAACAGGTGCAGAAGCTAATTTTTAGGCCCTGTATGGGCCTAATATTTATTTTATTTTTTTACAGTCTATTTAAAATAAATAAAATACTTTTTAGTGCGATCAGTTTGCGCTTTAATTCTTTCGCTTTTCCTTGTTTTTCACTTGTAACTTTGAACAGAGAGGCTGTATGCCGAGCATGACTTTCTTAGGTTAAACTGGTTTAAAGGGACTTTGAATGGCGAATGTTAGTTAGAGTGCGTTGAAGAACTTTGCAGAACTCCAAAGTAAGATGACTAGTAGGACTTGTCGATACCGTATGTTCTCCAAAGAGAAATTTGAAATAAAGTCTATGCCTGATAGTTGAACAAAGGAGGAATTAAGTTTATAGAAATGGAGTGTGCTAAATGTGAATGATGAAGCAAAATTGGAAATATAATTTTGTGTAGAAGGATTATGCTTAAAAGAATCAATGAGTGATTAAGTTTTGATATACGCAGATATATAAAGTAAGAGATTTCTGGGACCGTGGCAACAGACTCTTTCTCTTCTTCACCAACTTATTTACAAATACTTTGTGCAAAATCACGATACATCCTTGGTATGCTTCATTTGAAAAAGCTTGTCACTTAAAATTGTCACTCTTACACATCGTTACCATCCTACATCTTTTCTTTTATATTCCCATTACCGTATCGCATACACATTACTTCCCACTCTAGAGAAACTCCAAGCAAAAACTACATACATATTTATTCAAGTAACAACCTACATGCCTTACTTCATTGCATAAGCAAAGAAAGCTTTCTTGATGTCCTTAGGTATAGAGCACGGAATACCCTTAAAATGTAAACGACATTTGACGCCAAAGCCCGCCATCCTAAATGAAACTCGAGTCGAACAAAAAAGAAATTACCTACACACAAAATATTATTTCCATTTACCAACTTTTTTAAACAATAGACCCGTACACAGGTATGAAGTATAAAACGCCAAGAAGTTGTGTCAATTTATTCCCTCCCCTAGAAATAAGGTATGTCATACTCCCACAGAAATACAAATAAGAAGCATACCTTTTCCCCGTCACTATCACATTGTATCCATCACAAAGTGTGAAATCGGGGAGAACAAATGTTACACCAAAATCAGAGCACCCTTAAAAAAGAAAAAGAATCCCGAAAAGGACAAAAAAAAAATTAAAAAAAAGCCACATTGTAACAGCAGGGGTAAAGTTTCCTTTCGGAAAAAGAATACGAAGTGAGGCGGCTACTCGACCGGAATAATCCATGCAAATTAAAAAGAAACAGGAAACTTTATTTACGTAAACTTACACTTACGTACAGCCCACGTTAAGGCGCAGCAATTCAGGTACGTTTATATCCTTCTTTCGGTTTAAATTCCTTTGTAAACTTGATGAGAGAAAATTAAGACACATTATTAGTCACCGAAAAACAAAACATTAACCGAGCATCCTAGAAGTAGTTTCGTGTCAAAATAACGATACAAACAATGATCCGGTAGAAGGACACACACACACATCAAATGAAAGGAACTAGTTGGTGCAGGAAAGGGATTTTCATAACAAATTGTGATATGAAGAGAGCTATTGAAAGGCTCGTAAGCAAAACAAGTAACAGCATATACATATGAATAAATTCAGTACTAAGTAGGCTGATGTGTGGACTTCGGGTTTTTTTGTTGCCCCTCTAAGCGACTAAGTGCTGTCTATGTATTCAACGCGCGGCACTATTTATGCGTATTGTAGGACTCACAACTAGATTGGGTGGTGTACACACGCCGGCACTAAGCTCCTATACAGGCGAATGGACATCGGCAAACAAATGAGTGCTTCGGGAAAAAAAAAACAGAGGCCAACGCAAGGATGAACAGAGAGACGAAAGGGGTTTGCGGTGGGTTGCTAATGAAATGACTAACAGGGGAAACGCAAATTTAACCATGGCTACGCTAAAAGCATCGTAATTTTTGGTCAGCGTTGTCATCCTTTCAGATACAGTATCTATGTATTTTATGAAAACATTTACATTTTTTTATGCTTAGAAAAGAAAACATAGCACTTGAAGTGAAGCGAAAGAAAACGAGAAAAGGACTGCTTGATGGATTCCGTTTGGATGCTAAATGGTTCAGTATTTGTATCGGTGATGGTGAATTTTTTATGATTAGCCCTTAAAGAAAGTCACAGAACGCTGGTGTCCTTCAAATTTGAGAATAGCCAAACATAAGTAATAAATGCGGGCAATGAAATTCGATGGAATTATTTGAAATGAGTGATTGGGAAGTCAAATTGGACTATATTTGACATATGTATAGGTATGTTGGATTGTGGCAGGATTTAAGAGGTCAGGTGAGTAGATGCAGGAGTTTTGCGGGATTTGTTCCGTCAAATCATTGAAATGGGAGCTACGGTAGTCAACCTTTATGATTTTCAATTTGATCGTGATTGGTTTAAAAGTTCAGGTGAGTGCGTGCAGGATTTGGTACATCCATTAATTTTAAACGATTGATATAGAGATTCTAAACACGACACGGGAAACACTAAATCACGGTGCGAGGTGATCGTAAGAAAATTAATCCCCCAAATGTGTAACTTCACTTTTTACAATTTTGCTAAAACAATTTCACCTCATTTGCAAATGATTTATTCGTCAATTTAAATAAGACTACAATTATTCGCAGAGTATATTATTCATTGAGGATATTCATCTGCAGAAGACCGTCGTTTGAGACAATTGGAGATCACCGGTGTCGTAGAAGGACGATCAAACAATAAATAACAGGAGAATTCACGTGTCGAAATCGTAAAATGAGACAACATCACAACACCACAATTGATTGGCCTTAGTGATGGAAACCTCGAGGCTTCCCGATGTATACTAATGCCAAACTCATGAACCCCACAGAGGGGCCAGTGAGGATGGAGACAAGTGGGACGATTATGGTCTCTTTAGTTCTGATCATAACTTCAGCGTCAATGTAGAAGAGGCTGAAGATCAGAAATAATAGCAGGCTTTATTTCCTTCCTTTGTCAATTCGTCAAATGTCAAATTTTAAAGAGTGCAAATGAAACATTTTTGGATAAAAATTACAAGAAAGTGCCCGAACGCATTAAACAACCAAAAGTCGCCCAGACAGGCAGAGAAAAACAAATCCAAAGACATGAGCCAAAAAAACCACAACTATGCAACGCACTGGCATCGAGAGATTTCGTTAATCAGCTCAAAGAATTTTTTGGGATTAAGTTCGCGGAATGGGGAATATTTTTATTGTGCATTCATTCTCCTTGGTATTCCAAAGGAATCTTCGATTAAAAGTGGTTGAATATGTAATTATATGATAAAGGATGAACGAACATTCACTGAATATCAAGCATGTCAATCAAAAATATTGACGAATACTAAGCAATCTTTGAAGGAAAAGTAATATAGGATAAAAGAATTCCTGGTTCCAACAGTTTGAAATCAAGTATAACTCTCCCAGCCATTCTTGTTAATAACAAAGAAGCGGAAAATATTCACAATTACAAAGTAGTTATTAAAAATTCGAATAAATATTAACTCAACCAAATTTTTGAAGTTATTACTACGCCCCAAAACTATATACAAAGAAAAGTTACAACATTTTTACATGTTTAAGGATTTTGCGGAGCAGAAAAATCAGCGGATACAGAGTAATAGAATACAGAGTAATAGAATACAAAGTAATCGAATAAAATGTAATCGAATACAAATTTTCGCAGAATTACACCTTTAACTCAGTCAAATGTCGGCGAACTCATGAAGATTTTATATGTTTATACCCTATCTAAGGGTATATTAATTTTGACGCATAGTTTGTAACATACCTTAATATTGCCCGTAGACCCCTAAAAGTTACTATATTTATGATCAGCATCGATAGTAATGTCGATCTAGCCATGTCCGTCCGTCCGTCCGTCTGTCGGCAAAAATTAGGCTTTTAAACTGGGCCTAGCGAGCTGAAATTTTAACCATATACTCTCTAGGGTCCCGAAATAATCAAATTTACGAATTTTTTAAATCCGCCCACAGACACGCCCACAAACTCAAAAAAAAACAAAATTTTGGAAAAAATCGAATTTTGAGCTAGGAAGCTGACATTTTTTTTATAAATGAAAAACCAAACCTATCCCCCTGCAAAGGAAAAGAGTTCTCACTGAAATTAGATTGTATCAGTCACTTCAGTCAGAGCTCCACTCCGAGGGCGAGACAGTAACCCGGCGGATCGACTGAAACGGTCTCCACCGGCCTTGCTGCCTTCCCGCTATGCAGACAAAACGGGAACAGAGTTGAGGTTAGATTGTAACAGTCACCACACTCTGTTTCTCTCCCATACCTCAAAACCTGCACCACAAATACCCGAACTCAGTCATCATAATTCCAAATCGATTATCAAGGCCGCCCCTCCCTGCTCCTTTCCGCGGAATGGTGTAACTCGAGGCTCGTATTGCAACAGTCGCCACAAGCCGCATCCCCCCGCGATGCGTGTAGCAGGGTTGGACCACCTTCAGTCATGCCCTCTGGCACAGTTTTTGTAACCAACTACTTGACTGTGCAGCCGGTACACCCTGACCCCCCCTCCAAGGAATGTAATAGCTTGCGCGGGATTGACTGTATCGGTCTCCCTGGCACGGTATTGCCTGCAAAGAGAGTGAAGAGCAGTTTGAGGTTCGATTGTAACAGTCATCTCAAAAGACTCTTCCCTCCCCCGGTGATCAGGAGGCAATAGCTTCCCTCCGCGGCGCAGAATTTGAGATCGACCTGGGGTTTGATTGCATCAATCGCCTGATCTCGATCGCAACCCTTGGTTCTGATGTCGGGCGAAAGTCGCCTCTGCACTAGTCACCCAACACATCGCAACCCATGCGAAACATAGCCAGGCTGCACACCCTGACCCCTTCAGGAGTATCTTCCCCCCTAAGACCACTACCTCACAGGAGGCAATCACAGAGAACCAAATAGGCCGAGCGACGACCGGCAGAACACCCCCCCCCCCCCCCCCCCTTTTTTGTGGTATCACAACGGGCCGAAACTGCGGCCTAAGTGTGCCTGGGCTCACGCCCTCGCAGCCACCTTACCTAACCTAACCTTATAAATGATGACTCCTAAAACTGCTCGGGAGATAAAATTTTCAAAATCGGCCCACTGCCCACAATTAAATAAAACAATTTTATTGAAAAACCAAAATTTGAACTAGGGAGCTGAAATTTATAATATATACTCTCTAGGGGCCCTTTAAGCTCATGTGTAAATATTTTCAAAATCCGCCTACTCACACGCGCAGAATTTAAAAAAAAAACTTTTTTCGAAAATCCAAAGTTTGAGCTAGGGAGCTGAAAGTTATAATATATACTCTCTAGGGGCCCCTTATGCTCATGTGTAAATATTTTCAAAATCCGTCCACTGACACGCCCAGAATTAAAAAAAAACTTTTTTTTTGAAAATTCAAAGTTTGAGCTAGGGAGCGGAAATCTATAATATGTACTCTCTAGGGGCCCTTTATGCTCATGTGTTATTTTTTTTTAAATCCGCTTACTGACACGCCCACAATTAAATTAAATAATATTATTGAAAAACCAAAGTTTGAGCTAGGGAGCGTTTTTTTACAAAAGCTTCGTTTTTTTTTTTGATAAAATCCTTTAAATATTATATAACAAAATAATAATAACAACCATACTTAGACTTTCGTCACGCCCGTACTCATAAGGGATAGGAATAAGAATAGGGTATCCAACAGTTCGCCCAAGCGGACTGTAGCCCGTCCCTATGTTTTTTTTAATGTTTTGCTCATTTTTGGCTAATATATTGGGAGAAGATACAAGGGATACCCTGAGACAATGGGTGGCACGAATAAAATAAAGCAGGCTCTTGGAGAATTTCGAAAATCCTATCAACCTGAACTTGAATTCCACCACCTTTGATCATCACTTATTATATTCCTTTCATGTCATTGTATTCATTTATTGTTCTCGCACAATTTACACATTATCCATAGACACATCAGTTTTTCCTTCTAAAAATTCGATTCCAGTATTTTATTTGCAGTTCCAATACTCCATTTTTTTAAAATTTGCTTACGCTAAACTGATTTTTGTATTTCTATATACGTGCAGTACCCTTATAGTGTTGGAACACAGCGCAGGCATTTTTTGTTGAACAGTAAGTAGCACCTAGCAATGAAGTATTGCATTGCATGATTTTAGCTTACTATTCGAAAGAATAGGAGGATAGGAAAGTAGTTTGGTGCTATTGTAGGGATTTTCCCACGGGTGGCGCTTAATTTGCTTAGGGAGATCTATATTTGTGTGAGTTTCCAATTGTCCAACCTGCGCCCTGCCCTGGGCGAGATTCAAACGCACGACCCCCCAATCAAGCATCGCTCCAATGCACCAGCACATAATCAAAATCCGAAATGGAGACAAAGAGATTTCGAAACTTCATTGAAGCGTTCTGACGCACATGTTTCAATCACTTTAACACTTGCTCGATGTAGGCGCTCAAACCTCCGCCAACATTTTACAAAAAAATAGCAAATATACCAAGACACAATGGTTTTGGTTTAAAAAGAAGTTCTCCACAGCGGTATCCAACGAACTTAATTATAAATCAAAAGTTCATATACCGCAAAAGACAATGTTGATGACAATTTGGAAAGAGTTCGAAACACCACTTTAAAGCAAAGTTCTCGATACAGCCCTGGGTTAAAATCAGTGATTGTACCGAAAGGTGTATTTGCTGTTTATTCTAACATTTTTTGTAAAAGTTCGTGTCATGTTTTTTGTATTTCGTTTTAATTATTAACTGAATTATTTACCATAGAAAAGTGTATTTTTTACCGCTTTTCTACCACCTTTTTGCAGGCTATCTACCACCACTTTTCATTTCCCAAATTCTTACACGTTACATTTTGTTCTCTCTTATTGCAGCGTCTGTGTTCTATTTTCTTTACATGAGCAATCCTGCTGATGCATATTTATCTCCTTGAACGCAAGTTGGACAATCAGAATGAGCAAGTGCAATCAGTCCAAATACAAGAACAGGTGCTTCGTTTAATTCATTCCAAGCAACAGAGCAGCTACTCGTCAAACTAGAAGATCCTCTATTATTGAGTACCTACCCACGTATCTTATTCATACTAAATGAAGGATCTGCTCCAAAAAGCTGAGTCTTGAGCAGGTACTCCATTTTTTCATACTACCGAATAGATTCACATATCTCCCAACAATCAATTACCGATACCCCACACAAACACCTCCGATAGTCTAATCTAAACAATTTTAAAAGCGTAGTCTGGACTTAAAGTAGGTAATATGTAAACCTGACTAACACTTCATGCCAAATTCAAAGCTTTCAGAAATCATGATTAGGGGTAAATCAAAAGACAGACAATTGATATAAAATATTTCATTCTTCGTGTCCTTTATTGATTATTCTACACTTATATCGCTTACTTCATGCTTTGGGTTGACGTCGATAAAAATAGAATGGATACTTTTTAAAGTATATGGGAAATGGTCAAGGCTTTATTCGACTTAAAAAAAAATGTACGAATTTAAAACAATGTAACGTGGCGATGGTGATAAATAGTTCAAGGATTCATACGTAAAATAGTGTATAGAGGTTTTTATATACTTATACAATATTTGAGTTCCAGCCAGTAATGTCCACTAAAATGGCCTATAGATTCGCATTGAAATTGTAACATCCTCTCATAACATTTCCATCAGTCATGCAGCCTATTGATGTTTTTAAATATATTGCACACAATATGCACGGTAACCAGTCAATTATTCGTGAATAAAATCGAATCGTCGCATCAACAATAATGTAGATATTAATAAATGCAATGTAATCGACAAATCAAAGCATTTATTACCAAATAGTAATCGTTGCGCAGAGTAGACGCATTCATTGGGTTATCTACAAAAATATTCATGGCTACTGTGCCAGCTGTATTCATTATGAAATCCAAACAAATTACATTCAAAGACATATAACACCATAGTGGAGCCGAAATACTCATGGATACAAAGTAATCGTTACATCGAATAACAGAATGTAATCGGTAATCTGTTACAAAAATAATACTCATTGTCGTTGGAAGAGTAGAATATATTTTCACTATGTAATAAAAGCAAAAGTATTCACGGATACGGAGTAATCGTCAGATAAAAGTATTTGTGAAGAAAAAGTAATCGTCGCGTGGATTTAATTCATTTCTGATTATTCTGCAAGTGTTCATGGCTACTGTGGGAGAAATGTTCACTATGTAGTCGCAGCAAATTTATTTATAGATATTCAAAACAACTTTCGCGTCAACTAGAAGTTTTGAATCTGTAATCTGTGAGCCAATATATGCATGGGTGGTATAGGAAATGTATTGAATATGTATGATTTTTCTTGTTCAACCAACGTCCGTAGAGTGACAGTATTCATGATTATGCAAAATATTAGTCGTGCGTGTTAGGAGCACTCATTAGGTATTCCTGAATGTAGCGTAATTATAGTCCAACAAGATCCTTTGTATCACCCATCGAAGATGATTTGTCACTCCCCAATTTAGTCCCCCATTACTTTATCCCTGATTTGGAATTTTTACATTAATATCTCAGCTAATCCCCCCCAAGGTGCACCACACATCCTTAACCAGAATGACTTGCCGACACTTTTCAAAGACTTTCAATAAAATACAAAAATACCTTCGCATAGTCTCTTCCATGTGATGTCGACGTCGTTAGTAAAACAAACACAACAACAAAAACAAAATATTTATTCCACCTCCATCACCTCCATAATAGGCGGCATCCTTTCCCAACTCTGACAGGTTCCTTGCATGCCTCTTTCACACAACAAAGGACAAACTTTCCAACGTTATTTATGTGAATATCCGTCCTTCGATGCAAATGGAGTACATATTTTGTTTATAGTTGATTTTGTTTTTTGGCTCTCGATATGGTCCTCGCACACCTATACATACATCTCTTGCTTTTACATAGTTTAAAAGTTACCCAAAAGAATGTCATCCAAAGACGAAGGTACCACTTAGAAGAAATGATTTACATTTGTCATAAACTTTGAAATAAATATCCCATGCTTCCAGTGTTAACAGCGGAAAAAATAAAAATAAATGTCTCTTCAACTTTGGAGCGAGTATGACTCTTTACCCCAAAAACATGCGCCAAATTGGGAACGAATCCTTCTTCTCCTTCCGTTTAAAAATAAAAACGAGAAAACTTTTATGTAACTTAATTATTTTTGTCTGTTGTAACTCGCATTTGTTTGTTGTTTTGTTTAATTTAATTGGTTTGAAGAGAACTTTCCAGCTACTATGATAACACACCTCAACGCACATCCATCTTATAGTTTGCTTAGCCTTGGAACAATCTGAACTTTTTTAATAACAAAAAAAACTTTATTAAATTTGCATACGATACATTCCCGCGGGGACATAAGCTAGATGGTAGCACGAGTACCTATGTTTTTTTTTTGTTTTTTGTTTTTTATTTATAATTACGAGTATGTTGTGCTATAAGGATATAAGGTCCTTACAAAAGTAGAATTTGCATTTGTGTCTTACGTTCTTAGTTTTAATGAAACGCATACCGTTGATAAGTATCTGTCTCTCTTTTGGTTTCATTTGAAATGCAAATTGACTGTTTGCTTCGTTGATGAGGATGAGGACAAGGATGTATAATGTTCAGTATAAACGAACATGAGAACATTTTCTCTGTGTGAGGCAAAGTTTAAATGGAGATTGGATATGTCAAATGTCATTTTTGAGGTGAACCAAGTGAGTTGTAAAAGATGAAGACGTTCTATGAAATGATCATCATAGAACACGGTTTTCGGTGGAAGTTGATGTGGTCTGAAGGAAACTCATGGAAAAGTAGGTCACAAACAACTTAGCCTTAGATTTTATTTTAAATGGTATGTCAGTTAATTTTGAGGTAAAAAAGGATTGAACTTGGAATTCTTTAACGGTTAGATGAAACTTTTACATTTGGCTGTTGCTTTGCAATTATGTGGGTCACTTACATGTCTTCAAACAAATCTTTTAATAGGGGCGCACTTGTAACTCTGAACTTGTGACTTTTCTTTGTCCTATATTCTACTGAACTATCTGTTCCACATTTCGTTGGAAGATTGCGAGAAGTTGCTAATCGGATTTAAATAATAACAGTGCAATGTGCCGCAGCTGTTACTGACGGGTTGCAACATAATGCCAATGTTATACTCGTTTAAGCATACTTGCCTCAAGTAGACATAACATCTAGTTGTAGTTGCCGCAAACACATTGATTCTTAAGAATAAGAAACTTAGGAAGCCTGCCACAGCTTAAATCGTTGCTACACTTTGTGAAATTATAACTCTTTTGGCGCATTGAGGGTACAATTTTAATTGTTACGGGAGCAATGTAGAGGAAGCAATCGGATATCGGAACCTATTTCGCAGTTATCGGATTTTGTAACTCAATTAGTTCATCGCTGTTTGCCGGATTTTCGAAATCACCCTGTCGCGTTTTGTCGGATTTCCGTTATCGAAATGAAATGAAGTTTATTGTAAATAAGCCGGGATCGATAGATAAAAATTGATTGAAGGCATATATATACAGTCATGGCCAGAGAAATAGCACACTTATGAGAAAAATTACGCGAATTTAAACTTCCGTTATGTCGAATGTTTGTGATAGTTTGTTTCTTTAGTCATGTTGTCTACATTAATTGACAAAAAGTCTCAATAATCCCATTATCTTTGATAGGTTCTTGCATTTGCCTTCTTATTATATTCTCTACTCTTTTAGTCCTGGACACAGAAATAGCACACTTTTGTGTTACCGTTAAGTCTTTATTTCCCGATCGAAACTAATTAGAGGTGGTGCTTATTTTGTGTTGTTTTTAGTTTGATAAACAAGCGTTTATAATAAAATGGGCAGAGGAGTGCATTGTAATGCGGAAAAAGGAAAATTATTTTCGATCTTCATACACAAGGTAAAAATCCTTCGCAAATAGCCAAAACATTGAGTTCCCGTAAAATGGTTTATAATGCCATTGGTTTAGTGAGAGCAAATCGAGATATGAATCCAGAAAATAAAATTCGTAAGCCTCTACCTCGCAACCTCGATACGAGTTGACAGAACCATCGCAAGAAAATGCAAGTGTGACCCTTTTAAGTCATCTCGCAGTATTATGGCGGAAGTTAACGAAGAATTTGGTATTGATGTCTCAAGCAGACTGGTGAGAAGAAGAATCAATGATGCTGAGCTGTATGGACGTGTGAGCAGGAAAAAACTGTTGCTTTCCAAAAAAAATATTAAAGCTCGTTTAACTTTTGGTAAGACTCATCAAAACAAAAACGTGCAGTTTTGGAAGAGAGTACTTTGGAGTGACGGGTCCAGATGAGAAAACATTTTTTTATCGCCCAAAGTGCCAGGCATACAACCCCGGATACACTCTTAAGACTGTTAAACACGGAGGGGGAAACTTGATAGTCTGGGTAGCATTTTCATGGCACGGAGTGGGCCCACTGGTAAGAATTGATGGCAGAATGGATAAATTCTCGTATCTCAATATTCTTGAGAACTACATGGAACCATATTCGTTTGAGTCTATGCCAGTAAATTGGATGTTCATTCATGACAATGATCCCAAACGTGTATCAAATATTGTCAAAGATTGGCTTTCGGACCAACAAATCGATATACTGACCTGGCCAGCTCAAAGTCTCAATCTTAACCCCATAGATCATCTATGGAATGATTTTAAGGTTAAGATTGGGCAGACAAAATTCAAAAATTCGAACGATCTTTGGGCCGGTATCAGGGAAGCGTGGTATTCTATCCCACAAAGCAGATCCCAAAAATTTGTTGAAAGTTTACCAAGAAGGTGCCAGGCAACTTTGAAAAATCGTGGTCAGCCAACAAAGTACTAACTTGGTAATACTGAAATGATTTAAAATTGTAAGAATTTATTTTAATTTTAATTTAATTTAATTTATTTCGTCAATAGAGTACATTTCTCTTATAGACTAATAACAATATGATTTGTTGAATATTAATAGATAATTCATTAACATATAGACGAAAAAGAAGAAAAAAATAAATAAATAAATAAAGAAAAGGAAAGAACAATAAACAATAAGATTTCAATAGTGCAATTATATTAAGTCTGTCTTAAAATTAGAAGAAGTTTGTTTTTAAAATCCAACCTGCTACAACTCCTGAACAAATCGATAGAAGTTTTGAGTTTGCTTCTTTGATGCAGCGGGCAATAGGCTCATTACGAGAAAAATTGGTAGTAAGAAGACCTTCGTAGGGTGGCGACGGTGTAGAGGTTAGTGTGTTGGCTTGTGACCCGTGCGGTGCAGGTTCAATCCCCATGTGGAACAACAACATACGCCACCCAATCACATGCCTCTACACCAAAAGGAGGATTTCTGCCTGGCAGTACAATGGACCGTATGGACCGTTACCGAGTCTGAGTGCTCTGGGATTTGGATTTCCTTTTTACTAAAAAAAAAAAAGAAAACAAAAGAAGATCTTCGCGAAAGTTAAAATAACTGCGAAGACGACGCGAGCACAGAGGGAAATTGATCATACTAAGCAATTCAGGACACTGTGTTTGATAATGAATTAAATCTCTTATAAACATGACCGAGAAATATTTACGTCGAATACGAAGGGAGTTCAAGTTAATCAAAGAACATCTAGTTTCATAAATAGGTGTGTCAATTCTCCAATTTAATTTGAATATTACGAACATAGTAAAATTTATTTGAACCCTTTCAATCCTTTTTCAGTAAATATCGTAATACGGGATCCATATTACAGTGCAATATTCGAGGTGGGGTCTAACTAAAGATATGTAGAGGGATTTTAGAGTGTAAGGATCAGTAAAATCTTTAGAATTACGTTTGACGAAGCCTAACATGGAGTTGGCTTTGGAGATAATGTAATCAATGTGGTCTTTGAATGTAAGGCGCGAGTCCAGAATAATGCCTAAGTCTTTCTTAGAATACACTCTTTCAAGTTATGTAGATTTTATGGAGTATCTATACGGAATAGGTACCTTCGATCTAGTAAGAGTGAAGCACTGGCATTTAGATCCATAACAAAATATTCACAGTCATATTCAGAATTTATAGAACGAAATAATTTAAGGTCGTCCGCAAACAGTAGACATTCGGAATGTTTTAAGACACTGGGTATATCATTAATAAATAAGAGGAATAAAAGAGGTCCTAGGGGACTGCCTTGTGGAACCCCCGAAGTTACCTTTATAGGCACTGAAAGAATATCATCAATTTTTACTAACAGAGTGCGATTTATTAAATAAGATTCCATCCATAACAAAATATTGCATTAAAATCCAAGAGAATTTTTGAACAAGTGTGTTATGACAGACTTTGTCGAAGGCTTTCGCGCGAAATCTGTAAAAATTGCATCCGTTTGATAGCGACGACTGAAATTCTTTATAACGAAATTGCAAAAAAGAGTTAAGTTAGTAGTAGTGGATCTACCAGATATAAACCCGTGTTGGTGATCCGATACCACATTCCGGATTGAGAATGTTATTTTATTGCAAACAATCTTCTCAAATAATTTGGGGATTGCAGATATCTTGCATATAGGCCTATAATTGCAGACCTTCTGCTTAGGACCAGATTTATGGATTGGTATTATATGCGAAAGTTTCCAAGCATTCAGAAACATACCGGAGGCGCTAGACTTTCTGAGGATAATACATAGAGGTTAAGAGAGAATTCTAGCGCATTTTTTTTTTTAAATGGGGGCAATCCCATCGGGACCCTCATTTTTACTAGCTGTAAGACTAAGTAGATCTTCCTCAACATCAGACCTGTAGATACTAACATCAGTAATGTCAATAATTGGGTGAATATTTGAGATGTTAAAGGGAACGACATTAACTGAGGAATAGACAGACTTAATAAAGAAGCGAAGATGTTGCACTGGGTTTTTTTTATCATCAGATGACGAGTCTAAGTAGAGCATAAGACTAGGGGGACCATTTGTCTTTCTCTTGGAGTTTATAAACTTCCAAAAATACTCACTATTGGACTTTAGATTAGTTTCTGCGGAAATAATATATGATTGATATAGAAACTTATTTAAGATATTATATTCACGTTCGCAACGGAGATACCATGACTTAAGTAACGAATTAGCTATATTTGCTTGCTAAAACATTTTATTGCTAAAAACATGTATTTTTTACAATTCTAGGAATGTATGCTATTTCTTTGTCCACAAGAAATAACGTCATCAAAAATTAAAATAATTTTAAAAAATCAAATATTAAGAATATAAAATTACTACTTGAATGAATCCTTATTAGTTGAAAAAGGTCCCAAAATAAAAATAAAAATGTTTGAGTTCGAAAGTCTAAAATAAAACTATTTTTTATAAAAAAAACATCATAAGTGTGCTATTTCTTTGCCCATAGCTGTATGTACATGTACTGTACATACTATGCATTCATTTGTTGCAAATTGTATCATGTTTCTTCTTTTTCTCCCATTATGACGGTGGGGCTGTGATCAGCATTAAATGGATCACAACTCTCCCACTCCGGGGCACAGTGGTGCAGGGGTAAGTGCATTGGACTACCAATCTGATTGTCTCAGGTTCAAATCCCGACGGGCCAAGTAACATTTTTAAAAATTGTTTACTGCCCCACCTCTTGCGAACGTCTGACAAACATCCAAGAGTATCAATGGTCATGTTCAAAGGAGAGAGCTCCATTTTCTTCGAGATAGGTTCTTTGACGTGTCGGCTTCCTCGGATCTTGGAACTTCCTTTTCGAATAATCTTTGTTACTCCTGCTGCCTTGCGAATTTGCGCTCACATTTTGTATACGTTTTCCAACATTGTGAATCGGATGCGAGCGCACAACTGCGGTGTACAGCTTTCATTTCAGCTAAGGGGGCATTTTTCGATCACAGAAGATGGCTGAGTTCTTCCGTCACTTCAACCACCCTCGCTATTGATCAAAGATCCCATAAATTTGAATTTCCGCACTTGGGAAACACACATCCATTCATATTAATGTGTGGAATAGGTCGGAGTGGATCAGAGAACTGGCGGTACAAGTACACTATTTTCCATACATCCATACATCAGGTGCTCGTTGCAGGCACGTTCGATCCTCGATTCCTCGCTAATGATGGCTCCATCGTCACGGACAACAGATGCAATTTGGAGACTATCACTATTCCTTTCAACAGATAACCAAGGACTGTAGTAATTTTCAAGGGACTTAAGACGCTTCCCTGGTGTACACCGACTTTGATTGCGAACTCGTCGGTGACCCCAGCGTGGCATCTTACTCCCTCATGCTCTTGTCTTTACTTTACGTCGAATCAATCGGTTCTCATTCGATCACCGCAATTAAACGAAGTAGGGCGTGGATGGAGGACCGCGTGTTGTTCGCATATCTTGCGTACGTCTGACAAACAGCCTATCAAATTGTCATGAGAAGCTTCTCGAATTTGCCGTTCGGATTCGAAGTAAAACTGTAGGTCCCCTCCACTTCGCATAAAAGTGGTTGGAGAAGCTAGGTTCTAGGCCCTGTATAGGCCGTTAGGGCCGAATATGTATGTTACTCCCTCATACATGTCCATGATCATGTGTAGGTGGGTTCTTGGAACTCCTGGTTATCTTATCTTTAATTTGCATGCGTGGTCGATTTACCTGCGACAAATTCGCACTGGTCTTCAGATAGCGGTATAATTTTCCCCATTCGGCTATCTAATACCCGCTCGACGATCTTGTGTGACATCAGCTTCATTGAACGGTAATTATCACAGTATCGCGTATCGCATTTTCCTTTGTACAAAGGTTGAAGAAAACGTTCCCTCCACTCACTGGTTAGGCATTGGATCACCTCTCATGAGTACGGAGGTGAGAATCATGACCCATTTGGACCCGATATTTCTCATATTTTTTCTGAACTCAAAGGGTCTTAAGTCCGGCCCAACTGCTTTTCGTTTTTTTGGAGTTTTTGACTGCCTTCCTATAACTTCTTCGACAGTAATGTCGTGTACTTCTTCATTGTAAGGAACGGCTTTCGGAAAATATATCCAATGAAATTGTTAATTTTGAAGTCCCTCACAATACTGTTGCCACCTATGTAGTATTTTTTTGTCATCCCCAAGAAGCAGCCGTTGAGCGTTGTTGATGAACTTTGGCGTACGGATTTCCTGGACATTTCGCTATTTTGAAAATAGTTGTGCCTCTGTTCAAGCTGATTTGCCGGACTTCGTGGATAGCCTGGTTTCTATCAGCACCAGAAGAAGAAATTTCTTCTTACTCCCGATACATGCCCTCCACACACTTTGCCTGAATTTGAGCACACCTTCTCTTCGCGAGCCCCTTTGCAAAATCTGTATTCCAATTCGAGGTGAGCTTTTTATTCGCCATAATAAGTGGAGCTCTCTGACTAACTTTTGAATGCCAAATTTTATACCTGGAGACAGAATTGAATTACCCTAAACGGTGTCATCAAAAGTACACCCACCTTCACAGATGGCTTTGGGACGGAGAACGGAACAGGACCAGGAGTTTTCTCAGAAACACTGCACCGTTTATCTGGCTGAGCTATTCGCATTAAAGAAAGCAGCTTAGACCTTTCAAGCAACGCGCATGGAAATAGCCATTTTCGTGGACAGTCTGGAAGCACTTAAAGCGATAAACCTCAATCTGGTTAATGCAAAATTTAAAGAGAGTGCATCAAACAGTACAGACTTTTTCGGATTTCGGACACGTCGCAGTGGAAGCAAATGAGACTGCGGATAAACTAGCCAAATATTAATCTGACAGAAGGATATGACCTAGCTATGGATCAATGTAGCAACATGAGTTGTTGTGACCTTACCCGTAGTCTGTGATAAATTTGATGCTAAGAAATCAAAAAAAAAACCTTAGTATCCTTGGATAGAATCCAAGTCCGTGTACTCGTCGGGGTATTAACCGAGCACTTCATCATCGGAAGCATGGCTAGAACGGTAAGCATCTTCACATATAACATTTCAACTTCAGTATAAGTTCCAGATATCACGGGATATCGCGAAAACGTTTGACTCTCTTAGTCATCATCCTAATGTCTCCTGTCTATCGCTGTATTATCGATATTTCCACCAGAAGTGCTCAAAAGAAATAGCCAGCTGCATTCGACCCTTAAAACATTTCAACAGTGACCGAATTTCATTCCAAACAGAACCTTACAAGGGTTAACAGCAATTTTCTTTCCTAATAGATTTTATTTGATGGTCCAGATTTGAACGCGTAAAGCCTCTGGATCCGAATATCAATATATAATTTCGGATAAGAATCTACATCCAGATCCATTGAAATCTGTTCCACCTCCGACCACAATGTTATCTACTCCCACGCCCTAAGTAGCTATAGTAAAATATCCAATTTCATCATTTCCACAACCACAAAAATGTTCGCACTTGGCTGGTTTGCTGCGAAACTATTCAAGATATCTTCAACTAAAATATATCTACACATGTCTTCTTCGTTGTTTTCGTCATCACTGTCGCAGATGTAGAAGAGGAGAATTTTCACCGAATGTGACAGCAGTTATGTCACTGTCGTCAAAAATGTAGGAAATTGAAATTTATCTTTTTTTTTTTTTCCTGTACCGACACCAGGTGGAATCATATTTCATACCTCAAAACACACATTCAAATCCAAATTCAATCTCCGAGTGCAATTAACAGAAAAGAACATCTCAAAGGATACACAAAACCCGGAGAGCCCATTTTCTAACATCGTGATGATGAATGAATCTTTTTATCTATCCATCATGAGCATACGTTTAAGTAGACCCATGAAAGGCAGGTGAATTTTATAAAAGATGTAACCATTTATCTAACAGGTGAAGCTGTTCTAGGTGAGAGACACGTGCCAGCCAGCAGGTAGAAGTTACAATAGGCGTATCTATAATATTTATACAAAATTCAATCAGCTGCCTTAATTAGATATAAATTCAATTTACTCCCGGGACCAACTTTGTCATCTGTTTTTATTTTATAGATACAAATCACAAAGTTATGCACAGATGCTGAGTTTGGCATCAGCCGCATCCTCAAACTCAAACCAAAGGAAAGATGTCAGATTGAATTATTTCCCAAGAGTTATTCATTCCTGAGCATCTAATTTCCTTTATTCCATCTAATAACTCATCGCCAACTTTGAGTATCTATTGGATAGTAGGCTGGGCTCTTCATCTGATCAGCTTAACAACAAGAGAGGGATGATTTTTTTACAATAAATATGAAACCAAAACCGAAAGCAACTAGATATATTATCCTTGAGGCGAAGTGTGCTGCCAATGGGCATACTCGAAATGATGGAATGTGTATCGCGTAGGCCCATCCCGTATGAGAACCTCTTCGTCGTTACCTCCGTTTCAATTACATTCAAAATAATACTGAAAATTTTTCATTTTCTGAAAATTTATTGACTTGTGAGAGCATCGAATCGAATATCAAAAAAAAAATACTCGCAATACCAGGAAATATTGACTTCAGTTCGAGATACTTGCAGTCGTTTGATTGTAAGTTTTGTAGTAAAGAGATTGACACCCTTATTATGGTTGTTAAAGATCAATTACTTCCCCTATTTTGTTGATAAATCTATATATGTATGTATAGTGAAGTTCAGGTTTCGTATAAGTGCGGTGTCTGTATCTGCATCGGTATTTACACGCATACGCACATACCTATACATGTGTATTCACTCAAATGCCCATAATTCACACACCGATGCAAATACATAAAAAACTTCGTACCTTTCATGGAAAACAAATTTCATTGGAATCGGTTAACGCGTTTGGCCAAACACCGCCAACAAACACAAATATGGTTTGATTTTTATATATAAGAGAAGAAGATGAGATATATTTGGTACTGTCACTGCGATAACAGGTTGGGGTTGTCAGAATAATTTGCAGAACATATCAATAAATGGAACACATAGTGATGCGTGTCAAGCCAAAACTAGCAGGAATTTTAACAATAAACAAAATAAAATTTTCATTCAACTGGAATGGATAATTTCGATAATTTGGCCATTATTCCAGTTTTGACATTTTTTCGCAAATGATATTAGATTTTTTATAAAAACAAGAACACCAAAGTGAGGGGAGTACCTATGTCCGTAGAGAAGAAATAGATACTCGTCGTATAGCCGACATTAGAGCCTTGAGTTGGAATAGGTTTTGTAAGGTTGCATGGGACTATGCATTTACGTGTGGGTGTGTACAAATACCTACATTTATATTTTGTTGTTGAGTACGCGTAGTAGGTACTGTATTTTGAAATAAATAGAGGAATGCCATTCCTTTATTCTTTAATTTTCTTAATTTTCAAGTCAACTCCAAATGCATCTTAACTCATGAGTCGAAAACATGCATCGAGATTTTAACGCTACTCTACGAACGAAGCATAAAGTAAATCAATCGTACGAATAGTAAGAACGAACCAACGAGAAGTTCATTCAATGTTCATTTGCAGTGGCAGTTGTGCAGGCTGGGTCAAAAGTGACTTCCTAAGTGATAATAACTTTTATAGATTTAATTCCGCGGCATTCTTGTTGTCTCTCAACAGAACAGACTGCAGACAGACTACTGGCGTTCTTACGGAACACTACACTTTTGCCCAAACACCTTAAGGTGCTAGGCCTAAGCGATACCACCAACTGCGAAGCCTGTGGAGAAAGCGACGACACTGCGGAACATTTCCTCTGTGATTGTCCTGCTTTTGCTCGTATCAGGTGGTAGGTATTTGGTGCGAATATGGTGGGTGCTGTAAACCGAAGTTCCTTATCATTGAAGCGCCTTCTCGTTTTTCTTAGGAAAACTAGTAAATTCTCACAGTAAAATGTGGTGTGTCTGCCTGGTAGTACAATGGACCAGTATTGAGTCTGAGTGCTCCAGTGTAGAAAGTCTCGCACCCCGACAAAAAAAAATTGACCCGTTCGAAAATATTGTTTGATACCGACACCTATGCCGCAACCTCCTACCACTCTAGTTCATTTTCTGATTTAAAAAAAATGTGTTCAGCAATAGTAATTTGTTTTGGTTTCAATAAACAGGCAATGAAATCTGGGTGCTGCTTGCAGCAACGAAATCTGGGTGCTGCTTGCAGCAGCGAAAATGCCTGCGCTGTGGCAACACTATAAGGGTACTGTATCGATTACAGAAAAATAAAAAAAAAATCCCTTTAGCGCACGCTAATTATAAAAAAGAAGGTTTTTCTATGTCCTTCTTATTATCTCTACAGAAACACGGTCATTTTAGCAAAAAAATCGAGTTTGTAATTTATCAAAGTTTCAAATAAAAAGAAAAATTCATTTCAATATCCTTTTCAAAAAGTTATGCCGAATCTACAGAAAAAGTGTCGAATCTGTCCCACCCTACCCTACCCAAATGCACATGGTGTTTACTGACCCCGAAATGACAGTGCAACGGAATTAAACCTCCCTCGAATAGGTTTACTATAATACAGAAGACCTGTAAGAAGACTTTTAATTCCCCCTCAAGTTAGCTCATGCACGTTATACACTCATCCGTATCTTAACCCAAACATTCTCCACAACATACCAAGTACCTTTAATCTACGGCTGTACGAACTTCCAAGTTCTAAATAAGTATTTATGCCACCATGACGAAAATTCACTCAACCCGAACACATACCTTAGTTATATCCTCATTATGACCATAAAAAAAAACCCGACTGCATTCCTTTGAATTGAACTAATAAAACGATACCTCATCAACACGTGAACACATGAACACCCGCCAGCGTTAGATTACACTACATTACATATCCAACACAAGCAACAGCAATTCAACGATAAGGTAACGGCCTAAAACGAGCTTCAAGTTCATTTTTAGGGGTCGATAACCATAACAAGTTAAGAAAACACCACAGCAAGAGAATACCTCTCTATATCAGTCATTGTCTGCCGCTGCTGAACCACGCGCACAACTTCTCATTTCAAGGACTAAAGAAAACCCTTCGTTCAAGTCGGTTTGAGAGGGCGAGAAGAAAAAAAATACAGAAATCCACCCAACCATGAAGTGGCCATCTGTTGCGCCCCTTTTGCTTCTATAAGAAATTCTTAACAGGACAAAAGAGTAAGGTGCAAAACACCATTGTAGTGATCAGGGGAAAGTGTATGACTAAGATACATTTTGTTTGGCAGTCCACAATCGTACATGAATCCTTAAAACACACGCAGTGAGTTATAAACACATTTTGTTCATTTTAATTTGACCTCATTTATTCTGTTACGGAGGATGAGTAAAAAAGTATTTCTGCAAATACCAACGCCAACGCCAGCACGCGATTGTTGTTTTTATAAAGCATAAATCCTTTTCTAATGTTGGCACGTAACGTTAATTGAAAGTAATTGAATAACTTATGTAAATTGAAAGTTGGGAAAATATCTATATATGTGGGAAACGATTTGAACCAACACAAAGAAGTAGTGGTCTGAGATGGCTGCCCTGTGGAACAACAAAGAAGTTTGTGCACTGAAAAGCCACGAAAATATTTAAAGACCATTATGACAATTTCCGCCTGAGTAGGGACACACTTAATCCTAACAAAATTTAAAACAAGAACGCATGGTCCTATACAGTAAGGGGAATTTACAACAGCAAATTAATAAGCTATTCAAGGTCGTAGGTATGTGCTTTTTGTTCTAAGAAAAATATAGAAACACTGATTTTGCGCTCGGCCGATCTGACCGACCGATTTATTAAAGCCCGCGCGCATAGTTCGATTTTTAAATCGGCCGACCGCAATTGTGTATGCATGAACGATTCACAAATCGGGGGGGGGGGGGGAGTGTTGTCATACAATAAGAGTAGTTACAAAAAAAATATTTCTTGGAAACGGCTTTCACTTAAACAATATTTTAATATAACGGGAAAAAGTCAATTACCGGATCGCAGAAATAGAACACCAATTCCATATGTGTTTGCTGGCGACGAGGCATTTGGGTTATTGGAATATGTTTAGGCCTTTTTCAAAGAAAAGCTTAACATATCTGAAGCGAATTATTAATTATCGCCTTTGTAGAGCTCCCAGGACCGTGGAGTGCGCATTTTGCATTCTTGTTAATACGTGGAGGATATTACACCGACATCTAGAGAGAAATATTCACCCCTATTGCGAGTGTCAATCGACAATTGATAATTGACTATTTTCAATGTGTGCTATTGTGAACGAATCATTTTCATTGATATTCTTGTCAATCGCATTTTTTCAATAGATTGCGATTGACAAAATCCTTTAGAATCATTCGTTCACAATACCACACATTGAAAATAGTCAATTATCAATTGTCGATTGACACTCGCAATAGGGGTGATTGATTTTTATTAAATCATCGTAAGGGCTTGTTGCGTTTTCCATAATTTTATGAGAGATAATTTTGAAAAAAAAGAAAAAAAGAAGCATTTTTACCCAAATAAATATCGCCAAGGAATCAGATTGGACCTCAGTTTTTTCATTCCTGGTATCAATGTTTCAGATATCCCCGTCCATTACTTTTCTTTTACACGGCGGTCGCTATTGGAATTTAGTTTGTTTTCATAGACCGCGGCCCAAGATTCCACCAAACAAATAAGAAGCTCATATTGCCTATCTGGTCCATATTAAAATTACAAATTTAAAACAATAATTCCAATCGGCCGAGCAGCAAAAACACTTGGGCGCTGACACATTTAAAACTTTTGACGTTACTCAATCGGCCGACTGCCAAAAAATTTGTGTTTAGATAAAGATTTTCAAATCGTCCGATTTCTCAGTCGGTCATGCGGGTAGATCGGCGATCGCCCGACTAGACTGATTTGGAGTCTGTGTTTGGTTACAGATTTTTTCATCGGCCGAGTTGTCAGTCGGTTATGTGCGAAGATAGATGCGCATACATATAATATCGTAGCCGTAGCTACACGATTTTGTAGTCGGACTTACACGGCTAGTCTTAGTGTTATCTCACAGTGTCACACGCACAACAGCGAGAGCCGACAAATTAAATGACAGCGGTAGTGCATCTGTCAAATTTATTTGCACTACCTTCGTAGACCAGTATTGACGTGTGTTTTTTTTTTGACAGTAAGTATGGTAGTAGAAAAAAAACATATGAGGCATTAACGGCCCAAACAGGGCGGCCTAAGACCTAGCTTCGCCAACGACTATCTTGTGCGAAGTGAGAGGGATCTACAATTATAAGCCGAATCCAAACGGCAAATTGAGAAGCTTCTCATGACAATTGATACTCTTGGATGTTTGTCAGAAAATGGTATAGTAGTAAGTACTGCTACTGCTTTATTTAAAGCATTTTATTTTCGAAAGCTGCTTTTCTTCTAACATTGAACAACGACCAATAAAACATTAACAGCCGTATCTATTAGATTCCCTTAAACCACCTCTAAAGCATTTACGCAACCTTTACGGATTTTCACCGAAATTCTGATTTATAAACGATTTTCCTCCGTGTTCATTAAATTAGGTTTGTGTCTCAATAAGTACAGAAACGAAACACTCTACCAAAAACATAAAATTCTACTACATTTTATTAAAGTCGATTCCTTTTGACGGATTGTTTTTGAAATAACGACTTTTTTGTCAGTTGAGAGGTTTGGCACATTCACACAATGACGTTTTCCCATTCTCACATTGAAGTTAACGTATTACGAAATTGGGAGCCATTGGTGAAAACGGTGAGAGCATCAGAGAAAACTTCCATCGGCCATTGTTAAACAAGCCTTACACAGTCTCTAAACGGAAATATTGACGTTAAGGTTACGCAAGCTCTAGCCAACGTTGCTTAAATTAGAAAATTGTTTATTTATAATGTTTTACGGAATAAGGACAATTTAATTATTGCGTAAAGTAACACAGGCTCTACAATATGTTTATAAATAAGGCTGTAAGTCCGGCCTAACGACCTGTCCTGCCAAATCAAGACAAATATTTAAACTCTTCTTGTAAAGGGTTTTTCAATAAGAGCGCTACAAAAGTTTTTTTTAAATAAAACAAAAACGGTTTTGGATATCAATGAAATTCTTTATTCATGTGAAAGTACGTTCGATGCCATTATGTATGGAACTCGATTTCTTTTGCATGGCCACCACGGGCACGCTTGCAGAAGTCCAGACGCTGAACCCAATTTTCGACGGTTTTCAAGCATAAATCGGCCGATACTGCTGCAATTTCACGTTCGATATTCGTACGAAGTTCATCAATCGTCGCTGGCTTGTTGGCATAGACCATAGACTTGACGTAGCCCCACAGGAAATAGTCTAACGGCGTCAAATCGCACGACCGAGGCGGCCAAGCGACTGGACCATTTCGTGAGATAACACGGTTTCCAAACTTGGTTTCCAATAAATTGATTGTGGCATTCGCTGTGTGGCTTGTGGCGCCGTCCTGTTGGAACCACATATCCTCCAAATCCATATCATCCAATTGGGGCCAAAAATATTCGGTTATCATTGAACAGATTTCGTCACAGAGATGCCCAACGCTTGAGAACGACGTGTGAGAGACACATTTGGGCTTTCTTCAACTGAAGCCTCAGCGGCAGCAATATTCTCGACACTAAGGGCACTTCTTTGTCTCACTGGCATGGGAACATTTTGTACTGTGCTTGTGGATTAAAATTTTTCCACTAGACGCTCAATTGTTGATCTGCTAGGACGATTATGGCGACCATAAATTGGACGTAGCGAGAGCTCTTAACGTTTAGTTAAGACTGACTCAGAATTTCGGTAGTAAATTTTAATAATTTGGACTCGTTTTTGGCTCGTATATCTTTCCATCATGAAATGCCAAACCTTACTGAAGAGAAATGTCAAAAGAGCGGCAAGAAATTCGGCGTCGTTTGCTGTCCCTGTCGCTCTACTTTTGTAGCGTCCCTGTTGAAAACCCCTTTATATTGTTCATTAACAAGTGGTGGTAAAACAATTATCAACATTAAACTGTCAGATTTGATTTAAGTCACCTTCAACGCAAAAGTTGTTTTAAAGTGTCATTCAGATTTAATTTATTGTTGCCTTATTATTAAAGTAATCATACATGTAGTAGTTTGATTTATTTTTCATCCAATTTTGTTTAGAATTAGAAATATGAGAATTAACAATTAAAAAATAATATGTAAATAAAATAATTTCTTTTTGTTAATTTGATGAAAATGGGGCTCCCAAAATTGACTACCCGGTCAATTGTGTAAGCCGCATAAAATGTGGGCGTTTTCCTTATTAACCTCCCAGTCTCGGAGGACTCGGGAACCTTCTAAAATGCTTGGCTGTTTACACGTCATATTTTGTTGATGGATTACAGTCATACAGGTGGCAATGGTGCGATGGTAGTGTATTCACTAAGTGATTGGCAGGTCGTGTGTTCCAATCCCGACCAGGGCCATGATTTTTATAAATTGAATACACACAACAAAAACAGATCTCCTTAAAGTAATTTAGGCGCCACCTGTTGAGAAAAAAAATCCCATCGCACCAAACTTCTTTCCTATCCTTCTATTCTTTCATACAGTAAGTAGCACCCAGAAATAGGAAATGAATTATTTGCTGGGAGCTACTTACAGCAACAAAACAAAATGCCTGCGCTGTGGTCTCCACTATAAGGTGTACTACAGAAAACAGAAATCCCTTTAGCGCACGCAAATTATAAAAAAAAAAAAAAAAAAAAACAATTTCGCCTATGTTACAAAAACATTTTCGAAGGCCGGTTAATGTAAGGACAACCAATGTTTAACTTGGAGCACTTTTAAGTATACAACTTTTAAAAAGCATAATAAACCCAAACAAATTATATACACCCCTATCGTAGAAAATACGTATCGAGATTCACTTCACTTCACGCGTTTGCTTATATATATATGTATATGTACATCGTGGAAAACGCCGTAAAAACAGTGCTGCCTATCGGGCATTTAAGTCCACGACACGGCACTTCACATTTCAGTGCAATACTGTTATAGATATATCAGTTGAATGCAAGAAAAAGGGAGCAACAAACACATATCACCTCACCGCCATCTGATTTCGTAGCATTTCAGTAAATTGAAGTTGCATGCCTTGTTAGTTCTTACTCTTCTAAATGCAAATAAATTCCATTCAGAACATTTTGAGTTGCGTTTTCCATAACGAGAATTTTATCAATAAACTCGATACGCATCGATTTAGGTGCGTCTAGGTTTGTATGGGGAGTTTCACTTTGAATGTTTTATACAATGATCTAAAGAGCATTCACCTTACCGAATGGTGAATCTGTCATTTCTAGGATGGGAAAAGGAAACGAGTAAGTGAAGTCAACCTCAGATACTTCGTTTTCTACGATAGGGGTGATAGACTCACAAAGCTTCACAGTCTCCCTAGTACATTTGTTTTCAATCATTAACACGATTAACACGAATAATCTGCCGAGGTTCAAAAGAGGTCAAAGTAACGGTAATACTTTTTTATGTGATGTTTTATATATAAAAGTTCCTACCTACGAGTACATTGAGGTATTCAACACCTTTATAAGATATACCGTCGTTACGTACAACAGGCAACACTCTCTTTGCTTGTTCGTGTGTGTATAGTAAGGAGCTGTGCCATGACTTTTCGTGAATTAAATTTTATCCTCTCAGTCTCATCCTTAACACTTAATTACTTATTGGGACACGATTTGTTTAAAGTGTGTACAGTTAGATTTTGTTTGTTTATTTTTAATATAAGCAGGGCACTTAGTCTTCAGTGAAGATCGAACGAAAATGTGCACAATGTGCACCAAGAGTTCAATAAGGATTACAATTCAACCGGCTGAGATGACTCCGACTATTTGTGTGTGCGAAGATATATTTTGAGCAAGAACAGAAGGGACGTACCCTTTTACGCCGACTCCGAAAGGCAATTATCAGAAGCTTCTCACGGCAATAGAAAACGATTTGACACTGTTTGATGTTCGCCAGACTTTCGCAAAAGGTGGCGCAGTGGAAAAAAATGTAGATGTTACTGGGCCCCGGCGAGATTTCAACGTGAAACCAACATATAACCACTGAGTTCAGATTCGAGTAAGATGACCAATTTAATTGATCTAATATCGAAACGCTTCTTTTTTGCCCATCTTACATGCAAAACACACCACTAAACAAACAAACACTACTACAATTTCATTGCCGGGCGCAGTGGCTCAAAGGTCTCCGGTTCAATTCCCGCCGGGGCCAAGCATATAGTTTTTTCCACTGCCCCACCTCTTGCGAACGTGACAAACATCCAAGAGTATCAATTGTCATGACAGGAAGCATCTCAAATTTGCCGTTCGGATTCGACTTCAAAATTGTAGGTCCCTTCCATTTCATACAAGAAAGTTGTTGGAGAAGCTAGGTTTTAGGCCCTATGGAAGAAGAAATATGAACTTGAAATCCCCTCAAAGTTTGATTAATCCGACCTAATGATTTATTTTGAACTGAGAAATATTGACTGCAAAAGCTTGGTTTAATCGTAGGCCTTATTTTGGCCTTTCGATTTTTGTTTTAATTCGCTTACGCTAAAGGGAGTACCCTTATAGTGTTAAACACAGCGCATTAATTTTTTGTTGAACAACAGTAAGCTGCACCTAAGGAATGTAGTATTATATTGCATGATTTTAGGTGCTACTTACTATTGTGATGCTTAGTATTTTTTTTTCTCCACGGGTGGCGCTTAAATTGCTTAGGGAGATCTCTATTTATGTGAATTCAATTAAAAATCATGGCCCTGGCCGGGATTCGAACGCACGACCTGCCAATCAGTTAGTGAATACACTACCATCGCACCAATGCCACCCGCAATATGTATCCCTTTCAGAAAAAAAGATCTGCCGTTATATTATTTCCTAAAAGTAAAGAATAGAAGCATTTCTAGTTATGGTCCGGGTGACCACCCTGGAGGCGACAACCATTGTCATTTAAATGGAAAAAGGTCAACGAGCGGCATGTCTCAGTATCGCGGGGGCACTGAGAACCTCTTCAACAGCAGCACTTCAAACAATGCTACACCTCCTTTCCATCGACACCGTAGGTAAGCAAATGGATGTCAGCTCAGCACTACGACTAAGAGACTCTCACCAAGGTAGAGAGTAAGACACTGGCCATGCCAACATACTTAAGATGCACCGCTATCTTCTGAACTCTACGGATCGACTGCCTACTGAAATGAACTTCATTTTAGGCTTCAAACACTCAATACTGGACGGAACAGCGTGGACGCAACGCGATGTCCTTAATAATAACTCGCTGTCAATTTTCACGTATGGGCCCAAGGCCCAAGAAGGAGTCGGTGCCGCAGACCTCTCAGAAGACCTGGACATCGACCTCTCCTTTAATCTTATCAACTATTGCAGCGTCTTCCAAGCCGAAGTAACAGCAATGTGCCAAGCTGTTGAATGGTTGACGGTAAATACGGTCAAATATATCGAAATTCAGACAAATATTACATCCAGCACAATAAGATCCAAGGCAGTGAACCCCTGCGGCGTATCTCGTATAGAGATAGACATAGTACAACATCACCCTCTGCTGGGTTCCAGATCATAGCGATGTAGAAAAGGAATGGTAAAACTAACGAATTGGCTAGACAAGGCTCCTCTGGTATAAATAGCATTACTATAGACAACAATAATGTACCAATCTCGTCTGGCAGGTACCTCATCCACGCAGAGGAGAAACCTTCGATGGAGTCAGCTTAGCCAGTGTAGCACCACTAGCCAATTATGGCCAAACCGGGAACAGAGAAGATCCAACGAGCTACTACGACATAAAATGGGAACCCTCTCTTCCCTTAGAAACATAATCACTGGACTGGACTGTGCAATGGGTAGGCATGCTCAGAAATTGGGCATCCCCTACAACGATTTCTGCAGAAGTTGTAGATATGAGGAAGATGAACCCCGCACTCGCCAACATAAGGATGGCTACTTAAGGACAATTCCTCTTCCACGATCTGGAAGATCTCAACGATGCCTGCACGGCCGATATCAACAATTTTATATAGAAAAGTAGAAGGCTCCTGGAGCGGGCAGCGTGACCCAACTGTTCCTTCCCAGTGCAGACCTACTTTGGTCTACCTCATCGAAGGCCATTTCTAACCGACCAACCAACCGTAAGTTCAGTCTGGATTAAAATAGCCCCATTTCGGCTCTACATATCTGCCCTATTTGGTGATTGAACTGGTTTGAAATAGTACGTTAACCACGATTACGGCTTATACTTGAATAGGGCCTCCAACCAACCATCATTCTCCCATTCAGGGAAGTATCTTGCATTCATATGACTAATATCCAGGAACACATTGAGTTCCTCCAGTCCAACTAAACTTAATGTAAAGACCACTGAGCCGAACTTATTATAATTTACCCCAAGTTGGGTATTCATTTCGCCCATGAATAGTCCAAATCCAAACTTCCGGCAAAATTACCGTCATCTCACTGTTGAATTGCCAAACACAAAGACGGTCAAACATTAGTCTCACGATTACTTTGAAAAATTAACTCACGAGTACCAACGTTCCCCACCGAAACGAAACATTTCGAGCATGAGCGAATTCCCCAAAAAAAAGGCGCCAATTCCCCTTTTAAATATTTCAACCTGCAGTTTATATGCAAAAATTCGCAATGTATATTAACAAAAGAAAAATAATAAATAAATATATTATGTTAATGCATTTTCGTAATAAACTTTAGGAGCTGGCCAGGCCCGCACAGAGAAATGAAAACAAAACGTTATCCACTGGGCCGAATATTTTTAGAATTCCACTCTCATTCCCATGCAAACACACACGCAGATGATGGTGATGGGTGGCTTGGTTATAGGTACCTATTTCTGTGTGTGATACGACATGGCGCGACGCAATGTTATCCACCTCCCCACCACTGCCCCATGACCAACGACATTATTTTCCAAGCTAGTGATTCACAAATGAAAATTCCTATTAAAATCGCACGAATGTGCGACTGCGATTGCGGCAGGGTGACGGGTGAAGAAGAAAATTATAAAATAAAAGAAAAGATTGCCAACGTTAAGGAAAATGGAAAATCGTTTTCACATTTTATACGATCCCATGCGAAAAAGGGAGCAAAAATGTAGAGCAGAATGAAATTAATAAAAAAAAATAAAATTCATTTCTCCCACGGGTGGGAAAATGTAGAACGCGTGCGAAAAATGTCCGTTCCACTGCAGTGGTGCCATAAGTAAGTAAGTGATCAAATGAGAATCGCACGCGATTTTTTTACTCGCAATTGCGATGTGAGAAGTGGCGAGATACATTTATGGCTTTAGCCATGAGGAATGCAATTTTCTTCATCATCGCCTTGGGGAGAACCTTCTGGGAATGCTTATTTGCGTATTTTAACTGAGCGTTTTTTTTTTTTCTTTTTGTAAGCTTCGAAAAATTACTATCGCCGGAAGTCGTTGACGTTGTCTCGCTGTCAGATTTAAATGAATCAGCAGAGCTGAACGCAGATTGTTTTAAATTCTTCGAAGTAAGGCGGACATATTCCCATGGATTAAGGTGGACAGTGTGAAGGGTCAGTGAATTGCCTGTGTAATTAAAAGATGCCAGTAAGACTTAAGGTTAATTGTTTCGAAACTGAAAGTTGGCGTGCTGATGATGAGAGGAGACCTCATCGGTGACCAATTGGAGTGGGCAGGTATCATTATTTATTTGGTTTCAAATGTAAATTAAGTACCAGCGCTGCTGTTAACTGGTTAAACAATGGACTATGTACACATCTGAAGTTGGGTTACGAGGCAATTTGGGAGGCGGATAATTTGTTGGTGCGGCGATGTCAGAGGAGTGCAGTTATTTTGGATGATGTCAAAATTCAGCACGAACGTATGTGAATACTTTTGTTGAAGAGACGGACCTTAATTGCTTAAAAAGCGCTCAAGATGCTTGCAGATACTTGTTGATGTTGTCAAATTTTTGCAGATTTTCACGCGGAAAATTGACCACAACTATATTAGCGCCCAGAGATGTTCTCAAATGATTTAGCTTACCACCTTATAATAGAAAAACGAAGAAATACTTAGTTATTTTTTTTTTTTTAAAGAGTTGCAAATTGAATTGCTGTGGTTAGCTTGGAAGCCAACAATGAAAGCCTCCGATGCTTTCTAGATAGATGCAATTGTGCTTGACATACAGTAGTGGAAATTGGATTATGAACAACAACAAAAAAATAGTTTTTCTAAGAAATTAAAAATATTTATTGAAAATTTTAAATGTACATAAAAGAATAATAAATGATAAATAACAAATTGTTACATAAAATTTGACTTCCAAAATAAAGGTTTAAGAAAACAGGAGAAAACGATGAAAAGCCATAGGGACGGGCTACAGTCCGCTTGGGCGAACTGTTGGATACCCTATTCCTATTCCTATCAGACACCTAGAGAGTCTATATTATAAATTTCAGTTTCTTTTCTCAAACTTTGACTTTTCAATAAAATTGTTTTATTTAATTGTGGGCGTGTCAGAGGGCGGATTTTATAAATTCTTAAACTTGATTATTTCGGGCCCCTAGCGAGTATATGGTTAAAATTTCAGCGCTCTAGGTCCAGTTTAAAAGGGTATTTTTTGCCGACAGACGGACGGACGGACGGACATGGCTAGATCGGGTATAATTAAAGGAAATCGATTATGAACACATGAAGGCTTTCCGGTCCTTTTTAAATAATGATGGAATTTTTTCGAAAAAAAAATCTGAATAACTAGAGGAGGCCCTAGTTTAGAGCACTTCTGAAAGGCGATTTGACATAGACATGGTAAGGTTTTCAAGCTCGTCGTGGCTGATTGACGACCAAGCCTCTTGGATATCTTCTTGAAGCTGATTGACGTGGTGGAACTGTCTGCCATGTGAGTAACCGTTACGTCCAAGTATCCCCCACAAATGTTCGATGGTGTCAAGGTCTGGACATCGAGCCGGCCAGTTCATTACCTGGATGGACCTTGCGTTGTGGACTGGCGCGTTATTGTGTTGGAAAATTTAATTTTCTAGAAGAAACTATTCGAACATACTCATTACATTGAGATCTAGCACACTGATGTACAAAGAAGCGTTAAAATGTATTGGTAAATACGCGATTTGTTATGTTACCGCAGAGCAAAATGCCAATCATGCCAATAATTTGAAAAACATCGGGGCCGCCGAGATTAAATTTTTTTTTGTCACTGAATATAACATTATTATTTTATTCTTCTATCCAGGTTACGTGAGTTCTCGCAAACTCCAGCCTCGCATCTTTATGAGGCTGAGAAAGCGGGATTTGTTCGACACGTGTACGGTACTTTAGGTTTTTGTTTTCATGTAAAATTTGTCGTACCCTCCTCGATGTGATAAGAGATCAAAGTCCCTTTGAATATCAGTGGATGTGACATTATGCCGTCGAACTTCGTATAAAATACGCCTCTTTTCACGAACTGAAATTCTTCTGTTGTTGTCAGTTTTTCCGCAACTGCAAAAACAACGCAACTGTTCATAAATCGAACTTCCACCAGAAGTGCACCATTTCCTATGACCTTCTCAATAATTTCTAGTGAGCTCTCAAACGAAGAATGAGAAAGCACTTGTAAGGTTACGGTTTATTGTATGGAATATCGAAAGATGCTTTGAACATGCTTGGAAGTAGGAGTTGCACTCCCAGGTCCTTTAAATGGAATTTCGGCTTTTCGGTGTGAACTGTTCATAATCGAGCATCTACTACTGTACTTTGAAGACATGACAAAAAGGGCTTGAACAGATGTTGTTTTTATTTTTTTTTTTTATTTATTTAGAGCGAGAGAGAGACAGAGAAAGAGATACCAATCCACGTCAGTTTTGAATGTTTGTAAATTATAATATGAAGGAAAGATAAGGCGTGGTATTCCATATTCGTGTGGTACGGCTAAGAAAAGATTTTTTTTTGATTCCAGTGTATGCCCCAAAGTGTACTGACACTTCATAGCATGGCCGATATAACGGTTGAAATAAAATACCAATAAAACACCGATAGGCAAGGAAATTGTGATGACAAATAAATGAGTAGAGCGCAATGCCTCCATCGCGGGTTTTTTTTATTTCTATCGAGCAGGTCCGACTATGTAATCGGTGTCCAAATAGAAGAGCATAAGTAAAAGATTTGATTTTGACTACGCAACGCAGTCAATTTCCATCTCCCAAGCTGAATGCTGAATAGCAGAAACACAGTAGCACAGCAACAACTAACAGCGACTACCATAGCGACAGTCAGGAGACAGCTGCTCATTGATGCGAAACACATTGCCACAACTCACGGCCAGTGCTGCCACAAGTGAAAAAATTTGCGTAGCAAAACTTAATTTGCGTAGCAAAACTCAAAAGACCCAAATATCATTTTTTTCGAAAACAAACAAAAAAACACTAATTCTTTATTCAAAGTAAATTATGTTTTTAGGGACTAGTACAAGTATAGTTGATAAACTATATATTTTACAAAACTATAAACAAACAAACAAAAAAAATAACATTAAACTTCACTTTAAAGGCGCTTTGAATGAAGGCATTGCCTTAAAAAAAATTCATATCACAAAATTATAAATGTAGGATCTTTGTACCAAAAGCAGAGTTAAAATCACATAGAAATTCCGGCAAGTCTTTTAGATTAATACAGTTTTTCTTTTTAAAAGTTCAAAAATTAAGTTTTAAAGTACCTTTTAAAAAAAATTAAAGATTCGACACCCATATTTCGTTTCTTTTTGAAACCAAACATTATGCAGCCATTATTTTATCTACTGTCTCTATTTTAAATGAGTTCGTCTTCTTGTTCTTTGTCAAGCTCAAATCTGAAAAAAAAATCGTTCAACAGCTGCGCTGCTATGTGGAAGAACGAGAAGTTTTTTCATTGAATTGGAAACTTTTAAAAACAGTGGCTTGCCAAGACCATCTTTCGTTTCACTAACATGAACCCGAAAATCAACAACATTAGTGTCCATAAATAAATAAATGATTTGTTTTAAAAGTCGCCACTCGTAATTTATGTCTTCCCCGTCCGAATGTGGAGGCAGATTTGAAAACTGTTTTAATAAATTAAGTATATTCTGTGCGTTTTCGTCTTTTACGCACTTCGGATCGAAATAAAATACAACTTTTAATTTATTATTCTTGAAGTCAATGCGTTTGCGGATTTAACGACACAGCTCAAGATAAAATTGGACAATGTTGTCTTTAACGGATGCTATTATGTCTGGGTCTATATCGTTAGATTCAACATAGTCTTCGATGTCTACTCCTGCATAGACATTATTCAAATTTAAAAAAGAACTTTCCTCGAAATCTAAATCTTTAACATGACTTTGTCTTGCAATATGGTCAGTCTTTATGCAATGGCTGTGGCGACTCAAATGAGACATGCAATTTGTTAAAGTCCTTAAGCACACCATGCAAAATGCACTTCCGTTTTTTGCTTCGAGCCAGTCAAACTTTTGCCTCAATTCCGATTTGAAGTCCCGGGAGCAGGGAGTTCGACTTGTCGAGCCCGAGGGCTCCTCGGAATGTTCCTGCTCGGTACCGGTAGTATCCATATAGGTGCGATTTCTAAAAGCGGACAATGCATATTAATTAAAGGAACTCTACTTGCATTTAAATTTTATTCCTTTGGCTCTTCATCGGGCGTTTGATCCTCTTGTTTTGGTTTAATTAAAGTTGCAGGCTTGGACAACTTTGGCTTCTTTGCAATAAATCTATAGGCAGGTACATAATTCAGATTGAGATAGCAAAGTTGAATGGAATTGGTTTTTGATTCAATTATTTCATACCTATCCATGACAGCCAGAATATTTAGAAATGTGGAATAATACACAAAACACTCGTCGCGTCGCAAAAAAAAACAATAACAAACTCTGACAGCAAGAACATGGACAAAGATGTGCGTGCATGTAGATTTGCTACTCTTATTTTCCGTTACAATTTTGCAATGTACCTAATTCCAGACCGATTCCAGATTCCAGTCAAATTCTAACACTGTTGGGTATGGTAGAAAAGAATATAAGTTGGTGTGGGAAAGTGAGTAAAGATTGAATATACTTTCGTTTATTTTTTTTTCAAGAAAAATACCAAGATTTATGTTGACATTTGGTGCTTTAAAAAAAGTAGCAAAATAGACGTTTTTAGGGAGAGTGCGTAGCAGCGTAACAAATTGGAAATCGCGTAGCAGTTTTGCTACGATCGTAGCAAAGTGGTAAAATCCGCTCAAAATATAAACATTTCAATGTCGGGAAAACTGAAAACACAGTAGCACCGAATTACGGATTTCTTCTAAAGCTGGGAACGCTTTTCCTGTGATTAATATGTTCTTCTTCTTCCTTGTAGGCGAAGATTTGCTCATAATTAAGGGGACCATAAACCTCCCACTTTACTGCAATCCTACTAGTCCCCCTGTGGGGTTTGCCAGTGTGAACTCAATTAACATCGGCAGATCGCTTCATTTGAAAATGCAAAGCAATGATTCTAAAGATATTGATGTGCCTGTCAAAATCGCTGTTGCTGTAGTCTTGTGTTTCTGCCATAAACCTGCCATTTTTTTTGTAAAATGTGGAAGAACAAATATTGACAATGTTTGTTGCAGCAACAATGGTTTTCCCAACAAACAATTCAATTCTGGCTGTCAACTTCATGACTTGTCATACTAAATAGACTTGTAAAACGTGAAAGAATGCATATAAAATGGATCTGTGCAAAGGGTGTTCTGTGCATTGATTTCTATTAACATCCAGTCGAAGGTAAAATAGAAAAGATATTTTTTTTTTTTTTTTTACAATAAGCGCGCACTAAAGGGATTTGTTGGGACCCTTATAATGTATTAGCTACACAGCGAGGGCGTTAAGGAAATTAGGGTGAGAGGAAAAGGAGAGATGCCGATGCACGTTGGTTTTGAATGTCTGTGGTTACAATGTGGGCATTCACGAAAAATACAAGAGCCTTAACCTAGCTTCTCCAACCGTTTGTATGTGAAAGGCTAAATTTTTCGGTACGAATAGAAAGGTCCTACAACTTAACGCCGATTCCTATCGGCAAATTTGAAGAAATCCCTATGAGAGTTTTGACTCTTGGTTCTTGGATGTTTGTTAGACTTCCGCTGGGTGCTGGCAATCGAAAATAGTCTTGACTGCATAATACTCGTAATAATAATATTTAGTTAGGGTATATTACACTGCGGCCTATTGGTCTTTTGTGTCCCCTGCTTGTGCCTCGGAGAGGTTCACGTCCTCTTTCAGACCCCTCTCTAGAAACTTCTTTGTGAAGCGTATCGATATATTGCTCTGATTTATCCTTGGCAGGTCACACTCTTTAGAGCATAGCGTCCAGTCCAGTTTCCTTGATGAATCTGAGAATGAGCTGTGGGTTCAAGGTTTATATGTCCTTGTCTGTTATTTTATGCCTGCCCAAATATCTTATCCTTGTGTGGGTCAGTGCCCAACAGGATTCCAGTATGTGGTCCGGAGTTTCGGCGGTTTCACTGCAGAACCTGTAGAGCCCGTCCTCAGATATACCCATCTTCTTCAGGTGCTCATTGAGTCTGCAGTGCCCCGTGAGGAGGCCTGTTAGGATTCTGAGGTTGTTTTTGTTAAGGCTGAAACAAGCTTTGAATCTCTTTTGGTTGTAATTTCCTAAGAGTTTCTTTGCTTGCCTCAGACCTTTGAGGTTGAGAAAGGTTTTGGCCCTTGTTTTTTCCTCCAGTCTCCTGAACTCATCCATAGAGTGTGTTTTCCTATCTCGGAGAACGGTTCAGGTCCTATGAAGGGTTCCCCTGCCCCTTTTCTTGCCAAAGAGTTCGCTGCCTCATTGCCTGTAATGCCAAGATGGCCAGGTACCCAGCAGATGGAAATTCTGTTGTTCTTGACTGCATAGTTTTATTGTATTCGCTTGATTTGGACAAGACAATGTAGTCGACGTGTTTTAGATTTTTCGACAGGTCATGGAGTTCGCGCAGCGCGACAGACTCTGTTGGTACTGGTTTGTTCAAAGGAGAGATCTTACGAACCCAGTCAAAAAGGCAATATCAATCAACGTTTCCTTACAATCGCGAAAGAGAGGCATACCTAAAAACTCCTGGATCACACAAATGCGGCAACATCAGCATTTGATTGCCCTCAGTGACGAGGCGATTCAAAATCGGGAGGCCTGCCAATATTTTTTGAGGTTGAACCGGCCAACCTCACAGGCAGACCAGCAGGGATCCGGTTAAATGGGAGGGTTGTAATCACCTTCAGCCCAGATCATATTTCCATCGTTATACAGAAGGAAGAAGAAGAAGATGGAATTCCCGGTTGTATTTTCTTTATTCGCCTTTTTTTTTTTTTTTTTTTTTTTTTTGTCGGGATGTGTGAAACTTTCTGCACTGGAGCACTCAGACTCAATACTGGTCCATTGTACTGCCAGGCAGACACACCACATTTTACTGTGGGAATTTACTCGTTTTTCTAAGAAAAACGAGAAGGCGCTTCAATGATAAGGAGCTTAGGTTTACAGCACTCACCATATCCGCACCAAATACCTGCCACCTGATACGAGCAAAAGCAGGACAATCACAGACGAAATGTTCCGCAGTGTCGTCGCTTTCTCCACAGGCTTCGCAGTTGGTGGTGTCGCTTAGGCCTAGCACCTTAAGGTGTTTGGCAAAAGCGTAGTGTCCCGTAAGAACGCCAGTAGTCTGTCTGCAGTCTTTTCTGTTGAGAGACAACAAGAATGCCGCGGATTTCCCACAGACGTCGGGGAGCATTTGCTTAGTCTGTCTGCACCCTGGAGAGTCATGCCAACGGCGATTGTGTTCATAGGAAACCCAACCGTCAATGGAAGCCCTGACCGAGGACGCAGGCAGACAGATCGCTGGTTCAGGTCCTGAGAGGTCCCCCTCTGAGCCTTGTCTAGCAAGTTCATCGGAGATCTCATTTCCCGTGATCCCGTTATGACCCGGGACCCAGACAAGTTTAAGTGAATTCAGCCTTCCGACCGAATTCAGAGATATCTTGCATTCACGTACTATTTTGGAGGTAGTTAAGGGTTTGAGTAAGGCCTTAAGCGCAGCCTGACTGTCGCTACAGACGCAGATACTTCGCCCCCTCCACCTGTTCCTCGTAACATAGTCCATGGCCATTAGGATAGCATAAGTCTCTGTTTGGAAGACTGACGCATGTTTGCCTAACGGAAAGAAAAGTCTAACGCTATCGCTCTCCACGAAGACACCAGCACCAGATCCTTGATCGGTTTTGGAGCCATCCGTAAAGATTCGACTGCATTCCCTTCCAGGTTCAGAGTCCGGCCAGAGCCAGTCCTGGACGCGAGGAAAGTCGACCTCGTATTTGCGCTTTAGCCGAAGTTCCGGTGTCATCGCATCAGACGGCATATCCATAAGACAGGAGTCGAAGGACAACCGTTGCGCAAGTTCATCAAAACTCCAGTGCGAGTTATACCAAAAGCCACCTCTTGTAAGACGTGAGATAGCCTTGATTGTACAGCCCATGATGTAAACATCAAGGGGCGGAAGGTTCAATAGTGCATCTAGGCCGGAGCCAGGCGTGCTGGGGAAGGCCCCCGTGCAGCCGAGACATACCTGCCTTTGGAGTTTGGCAAAAGCAGCAGTGACGTATTTACGTGAAAGCTTATTCCACCAAACAACCGATGCGTATGCTATAAATGGTCTTATCATAGCCGTATAAATCCATAGGACTCTTTTCGGTGATAAGCCCCATGTCTTGCCGAAAATGCCTTTGCACTGCCAGAAAATAGACAGCGCCTTGGCAGTCTTCAGCTCAACATGTTTGGACCAAAGAAGTTTGCTATCCAGGATGACTCCCAGATACTTTGCTTCATTGGAGAGTTGGATTGTGACGCCTTTTAGCACTGGCTGAGTCAACCCGACCAGCTTCCTCCTTCTCGTAAAGAGAACAACCTCAGTTTTAAGAGGATTGACCGAGAGCCCATTCCTAGTGCACCATTCGTCGATCACGTCAAGGGCCGCCTGCGCCTTGGCGCATACAGTCGCTAGGCATGATCCAACAGAAAGCACGGCAACATCATCCGCGTACGCCTGAGCGTAAATATTAGAACTGTTGAGTGCGTTCAACAGAGAGTCGACCAGCATACACCACAGCAGTGGAGACATGACGCCGCCTTGCGGGCAGCCTCTGTTTACCCCCGCCATAACATAGCGGCCACAATCCGCATCCGCAACCAACGTTCTATTCATTAGCATTGCTTTAATCCACAACACCAATGGTTCGTCTACTCCGTGTTGTCTGGCGGAGCTGCACATGCTATCAAAAGTCGCATTGTCAAAAGCACCCTCAATATCGATGAAAATGCCCATCGCGTATTCTTTTCTGTCAAGCGCGCCTTCAATTCTACCAACTAGATTTTGGAGCGCAGTCTCGCAGGATTTTCCGCGTTGATAGGCATGTTGCATCGGAGATAGTGGGTGCAATCGCAAAGCACCTTTGCGCACGTGAAGCTCGACCAGCCTTTCCAAGCTTTTCAGCAAGAAAGAAGTCAGACTGATTGGTCTGAAGCTCTTGGCGAGCGAGTAGTCACTTCTGCCAATTTTTGGTATGAATGCCACTCTAACTATACGCCAGGGTGTTGGAATGTATGCCAGTGCTAGGACACCGGTGAAGATTTTCTTCATAGTCGGTAGCAGCTGGTTTGTACATTGTTGCAGCATGGCTGGGTATATTCCGTCCGTACCAGGCGACTTGAAGCCGTCAAAAGACGCAAATGCGTATTTAATGGCCTCGTCCGTCACCACGGCCTTCGCAATATACCAGCTACGCCGAGTTGTTTGTCTTGGCTCACTCATAGTCTCGGTAATCGGGGCTGGTTGTGAACCAATTGTAATCTGGTTACCCGGAAAGTGAGACTCCAGCAGATAACTAAGAGTTTCCGCTTTCGTCTCAGTGAAGGTGCCATCAAGTTTTCTAAGTGAGTCCAGTTTGGCTGGTTTGCCCTTTTTCAGAACTTTAACCAACCTACTAGTTTCACCCAGCTTTTCAATCTTTTCACAGAAATTCTTATAAGAAGCACTTTTGGATACCCGAATTAGCCTCTTATATTCCTTCTGCTTCGATCGGTAGAGATTCCAGTCTGTCTCCAAATCAGTCTTAAGTGACCTATTTAGAAGCTTTCTAGCTTCTCTACGAATTCTTTGCAGTTCCGAGCTCCACCAGGGAACCGGTGTTCTGCCAGGGGGATTGCTTACTGGGCACGTCAGTTCAAAACAGCTAGTAATGGCACTATTCAGGTCTTGAACAGCTTCCTCTACCTTTTGTCTCGTCCTGAGTTTGGTTGGAGTTTTGAGAGTTTTCCCTAATTCCTCCCTGAAGCGTATCCAGTTGGTTTTTCTCGGATTCCTCCTCTCCTGCAAAGTTATGGCTTCGCATTCGATTTGGAATTCGATATATCTATGGTCTGAGAGGGACACCTCCGAAGAGACCCTCCAGTTAGTAACCGCCTTAAAGTATCTATTTGATAAAGTTAGGTCGATCACTTCCTGTCTTCTTGACGTCACAAAAGTTGGTTGCGAGCCAACATTGTTGATAGTAAGATCAGATGATAGAATGAAATCCAGGAGATGGTTTCCTCGCATGTTGCATTTGCTGCTGCCCCAAACAGTGTTTTGAGCATTGGCATCACAGCATATAACTAGGCCCATCTTCCTGGTGTCGCAATAGTCAATGAGTTCAGCAATTGCCCTCGGTGGTGGAGGCACTACCGAATCATAGGGGAGATAAGCTGATGCCACGATGAAGGTCTTCCAATTTCCATTCGTTTCGTAGCTAATGGCTGCAGCAACCAAATCTTGGCCACAAAATTGTCCAAGCTTAGTCGCTGAGAAAAGGTTCGACACAGCAAGACAAGCCCTTGGTCTCTCGGACCGCTCGTCACAGAGTATCGTAGTGCCACGGACACCTCCAAGGCCACAGATGCGATTTTTCCACACCCATGGCTCCTGTATGGATATTATGTGGGCTTTTGTATTCAACACAGAAAGCTTCTTACTGATGAGTGCAGTAGCAGCCTTGGAGTGTTGAAGGTTAATCTGAGTAAATCCAATCATTGGAAATACATCAGTCATACTAGTGGAAGGGCACGCAGAAGGTGCGCGCGCAGTTCCACCGACAGGAGTGCTTGAGGTCTTCTTCCTCCGTTTGTTCCTGTTCGAGCTATTGGAAGGGGAGGCAGCGTTGGTTTCAGTCAGCCTTAATTATTCGCCTTAATCGCACACAGGACCAAATATTCGATGGAAAATTTTGTCTTTCAAAGAACCCAGCCCCAACTCTCCTTTTCTTATAGTCCAGCACTCGGGGCCATACAGCAGATCTGCCAAGTTTAAGTTAGGAAGAGAATCCATTTTGTCTCATTTTTTTGCCAAACCGAAGAAGTATCAGCTTCCTAGAATATCGACAATGACGTTTTGTCCGAGGACGTACACAGATGTTTGTCTGTTTGTTAGTAGCATGTACTTGATTTTGTCTACGTTAATAACGCACATACCAATGGGCTACCAACTATCGAGCACAAAGCCGACATTTTTATCGACTTCCAGGAAGACATTCCAACTATTTAATCCTTGCTGGCAAAGTCTTTGCTGGCCTATCGGAGGGGAGTGGAGAGTCGTTGTGCCCCATGGCAGCAGCACCAGCCAGATATAGCTATCGACACCTTTGATGATCTACAACGAGTTTCCAGTTTAAAGAAGATAGATTAAGCTGAAAGACTTTAGTGCCAAAGTATGCTAAATTCACTATTCGAGTTTCTGAGGCGTCTGAAGAAAGCCTTCCTAAAGGACGTTCCTCGAAATAACCATTTTTAAAACTAGTAACAGGCTATAAGTGCCAACCGTCGTCCACTCATAGCAGAAGCGATTCAAGGAACCACCCGCTAGTTTCCCAGTTTCCTGTGTGATATGCTTGCTTAAAGAAGAGGGATTCAGCTAAAAGGCTTTAGTGCTGAAGTATGCTGAATTTACTATTTTTCTTAAGCAAACATAAGACGCGTTTCTGACGTGTCCGAAGAAAGACTTCCTAACGAACGTTCCTCGCTGGAATAGCATGACCACAACGTTCGAAGTCACCATATTTAAAACTAGCAACAGTCTATAATTTTAAAACGAAATGCACGCATCGCAGTGAATGAAACTCCGTTGCAGAAGCGATTCAAAAAGCCACCTACTATATAGTTTCCCAGTTTCATGTGTGACATGCTTGCAACTTCTTTAATGTTTAAGACTCACACAATCGACCTTATACTCTTTGTTCTTTGAAAAAAGATTTTCAGCATTAAACACTTTAGGATGATCTCCTAATTCGGCCTCTCTCAGTAAAATGTCCGTTTTCATGACAACTAGGAACATACCCAGCCATTTCGTATATTGAATTAAGATTCCCCTTCCACTTCAGTAAGTTCTTCTCAATCAGACAAATATGGCCGTTTAAATCCGAATAATTTTTATCAAAGATAAAGCTTTGCCTGCGTATACCTCGAAGCAGTTACAAAATTGAATTTTTTATTCCAAAGACCATCCATTTTGTAGTCCTCCCCAACACCTCAACCACAATTGTCATTATGAAGATTCTCGTTGTCCTTTTCCATGTCGTTGTCTCATTACAATTTCTAAATCCCATTCAGTTAGTGTTTCTCTTGAAATTACAATTTTACATCTTCCTTCCAATTATTCGCCACTCTGATCCTGATGCCTATCCCTACTGCTCGTTTTCCCATTTTGAAAGACTATAAGCCGAATGACAAATCACAACTAGGATTTATCTTTCTCCCGCACAATGCACAAACAGCCTTAGGGAAGACCAGCCAGCGGTACCGGTGCTTGTCAAACAACCGCGCGCAATAAGTTCTCTCAACTTAAATGTTGTACTTTGTTAAGTCTCAATCTCAGGCCCCCTCCAGTGAGGAACTGAAGCATCACCTCAAGAGAAATCAACGACGACAACGCGGCACCACGGCACAATCCTCATCACACAAAACTATATTGTAGACAACTTACTATGTATACCAATCTGGTTCGCGGGAGACGGGACAACAACTTTCCCGCAAAAATTAAGGAAATCACCTTTTGTGATTTATTTACCTTCGTGTGGGTGCATCCGCAGTGTTGTGGAAAATTGTTAGCATTCCATTGCACCCCGGGCGGAGTGGGGTAGTTTTTTTCGAATCCTCTTAGATACAATGACATCTAAAGTCACTTCTACCGACGCACTCACCAATGACATTGGTCTCAGTGGCGTGTATCATTGGTATCCTACTTTCTAGAAGAACAACACCCTTTACGCGAACTTTTCACCTATCAACCGATCTCTGTCAACGTGGCAGGGCTTATAGTTATATTCTTCTCTAGGAGACCGAGGAATTTGACATTTTTAATATAATTTCTCTGGAGAGAAACATAACAGAAGGGATTCACCATCAGAGGAATAAAATAAGATAAAATCCAGGGCAGAGGCGGGTCAGACTTGAGAAAAAACTCTGCTAATATTTACCCTGCTGATGATGATGAAGATGATGATGGCACACGTAAAGTAGAATAAAAGAAAATATACGAGTATATATATTTTCTCAGTGTGTGTATTACTCTTCATCTTTATCCTTTGCATCGTCGTCCTCGATCTATTTGTTGCAAAATCTTTCTTCGTATATTGTTTTTTTTTCTAGTTCGTGCTGTTAGCTACTGGATGTTTTAATGAGCATTTTTCGTGTACAAGTTGGCATTTGTCTTGCTCTCTACTTTTCGTTGGGTAAAATGTCCTTTTTTCATTGCTATGGCTTTATTCGAAATTTTTATTTTTACACAGCTTCAACGTCATCATGGTCGTTGAGGGGTTTTCTTTTTGCGTTTCTACATTTGGTATCAAATTAGCAATTGCATTTTTATGTGCAGAGGATTATGAAAGGGACCAGAGGAAGAGTGTGGAGAAACGACAAGCAATGGAGGATCTTGTTTTTTTGTGCTGTAAAAATTGTTATTAATTAAAATGAATTTCATGAGATTACTTTGTGTAATTTATTTTTTAGTTTTGCTGTCCTTGGTGAGTTGTATCAGATGAAATTAGTTCGTTCTTGTTTTTTTTTGTGGATGGATTGCTGTTGGCAGTACGATTAGGAGGGAACGAATTTATTGTTCTCTGATACTTAGTTGGAGTTGTTTTTGGATTGTGTTTTTTGGGGGATGGGTTTGAATAATATATTTGCGAGCAGCTGGATTTTAACGTAAAGGATTTCCGCGAATTTGTGACAATTTGTTGGTGTCTTTCATGCTTTAGCTGATGCAAATTTATGGAAAACACACAAAAAAGGCGCAAAAAGGACGGCGGACTACAAGAATGAATTCGTTAATTAGCTAAATTCGCGTCTGGCAGGAAGAGGATTTACGAAGCGATTTATTGCCATTTCGGGCGGTATTAAAAGTCGTGATTTAATTATTAAACCGAGATTAAATAAATAAACCGTACCAATTTGATGATCCTAAGCTGAATATTATAGCCCAAAACACCTTACACAAACTCAATACAGTGCAAGAAGTTGAAAGTGAGATATGCACAAGGCTAACTGGTGCAAAACGTGTTAGGTTAGGTTTGCGGGTTGATGGAACAGAGCGAATCTGTTACACCGCACTCAGGCCGGTGTGGACCCATTGTGATACCCTTCGTCGGGAGTGTTGGCCTAATTGTTCTGGCCTTGGTCCTTCGTCCTTGGTTTTCTTTGCCATGTGGATGTCCTTATAAACTTGTAAAGATTTTAAAGTGAGACATCAGGCAGTTCTTGAATGTCTTGGAAGAAGTAGCTTCCTCGTGTTCTGGTCCTCAGGTGACCTAGGCTTGGGCAGTGCAAGAGAAAGTGAAGAGTATCCTCATGGGTCTCCTCGTCACCGCAGCCTCTACAGATGTCGTCATCCTTGAGATTTAGTTTCATTGTATGGTACCTTAGCAAGTTGTGCCCGGTAAGAGTTCCAATCCACTTAGACAGCGATGTTCTTTCGTAACGTAAAGGTTTGATGGTTCGGTTCTTATCATTTTTTGGCCACAGTTTGCTTGATTAAAGATTTGAACCTATTGTTAGCTTTCATACGGGTCCAGTATTCCACTCTTTCTGTGAGATTGCAGAGCGGTGGTTCGACTGACTTAAGTGCCTGTTCTCGGTCCATCGCAGACCCTTTCCTTGCCAGTTCAACAGCTCGCTCGTCGCCGGATATGTCCCTGAGTCCAGGGACGCAGCAGAGATTCATCTTATGCTGCGAGCTAAGGGCTTTGAACTAATATCATCAACTACATATCATCTGGTATCGCCATGATTGAGACCATGCCTGCAACTTCAGTGATTACTAGAACTTCTGCTTTGAGTACACTACAGAGAGCAGGTTATCTAATCCATCTGTTTATGTTTAATTACTCTAAGAACAATCCAGCAGCCGTTCCATAGTCCATTTTTGCAGCCGATTCGTGCATGCAAGTTAAGATACCCCAGAAGAAATGCTGAAAAAGCATAATACAATCCAATACAATTAACTCTTCGATTCTTAATCGAAGACGACGTCCGACGCCAACCACCGGAAATATCACAACAAATAAACAAACGAGGATCGACTCCACTCCACATCTGTATAAACATTCAACATTCAACATTCTCAAGAGCCCATATCTCTACGAACAAAACGACGGCAGATATCAAGTAGTATATAAGATCAGATTTAAGTGACAGATTTTAGATTGTATCAACCATTCATTTTACTTCTGTTAAAATCCCTCAGGAATAATAAATGAGTATTTTTTAAAAAGACAATATAAAACTAGATTTATTAATTTGCATAGATCCAGGGGTGGCAGACTGAGTACGGCCTTTGTATTTTTGTCATTATCTTGAGATTGGTAACCCAGCCTGTGGCTTGTCACCAGACTAAGCTGCCGTATGTGAGCATTGGTCGCACGATTGCCATATACATCAAAAGAATTATTTTGGGGTTTGGTCCCCATTATTCGTAGAAAGCTTTAGCTTCTTTCCTAACTCAGTCATCGATATTTGGCATCCAACTCGGCTTCCTGTCGAGGATAATTCCTAGATATTTCCCACTCTCCGCTACCTTCAGGCTTATTCTGGTGATCTGAAATCTGGCACGCTAGCGAACAGCACCAGTTCAGCCTTTGGGGGATTGATCCCAAGACCGCATTGTTTTGTTCAAGTACTAATAGTGTTATTGTGTGATAGTGTGACAAAAATCGTTTGGAAATGGTTGGATGGCAACCGTCAACTGTCAACAAAGTTAGGGTCCCAGGATTTTGGTAAAAGAAAAAACTAAAATTAATAATTTTTACTTCGCCGAAAACCCTTCGAAATAAATCATTAATAAAATTAAATTTGCTCGTGGTCAAAACTACACCAGAAGGTTTTAAAAGAAAGCTAAGGAACTGACCATAACGTAGGAACGAAACAGCGGAGGAAACTCAAGGGCCCAGGCCATAGAATCCGTCGCATCCGTTGCATTGACGATAACATAAAATTAGCACTTTTAACGGAAGGAACAGTCCAATAGAATCCATGCATCGTAAACTTTGATAGCCGAAGATACATTGGCCGCATTAGGTATACCTTTAGCCTAACCTAACATCCTCTAAGTACAACTGATTGACCCAACTACCCAAGACCTTAAGAAATTTCAGAAGAGTGCGACTTTTGCTATTTCTCACTTAGGTATGCTCTTTCACCAAAGTGTCAAAACTAGCCGTACAATTTAAGACATTTCAAGCAACCAGCAGTTAGGCTGTGCCATACTGAACTGTTTGTTAATCGGCAATGCCAGATATCGGTCGCTGTACCCTATTCCAAGGATATTGCAATTTGACTCATAGTTTGTTATTGCTCGTAGATCTCCAAAAGTTCCTATATTTGTGCTCAGCACAAAAGTTATATCAATCGAGATAATATGTATCGTCCGTTGCCAATTATGGAAGTAAAATTCAAGCTTGAAAGCTGAAATTTGGAAAATATACTATCTAAGGGCCCGAAAGATTAATACAAATATGTTCATGTGCCAAATATTAGAAATAGGACGTTTTATTGAAGAAATCAATGGCAATGAAAGTTCTATTCTTCGCAAAGTATTTAGATAAAGTCCTTCTTAACAGTTCTTCATACAAAGTTTTTTGCTACGCCCAAATTATAGAGTTGTTTTTTATACCCTGTTCTAAGGGTATATTAATTTTGACGCATAGTTTGTAACATACCTTAATATTGCCGGTAGACCCCTAGAAGTTACTATATTTATGATCAGCATCGATGGTAATGTCGATCTAGCCATGTCCGTCCGTCCGTCTGTCGGCAAAAATTAGGCCTTTAAACTGGACCTAGAGAGCTGACATTTTAACCATATACCTACTCTCTAGGGTATCAAGTTTAAGAATTTTTGAAATCCGCCCACAGACACGCCCACAAACTCAAAAAAACAAATTTATCGAAAAAATCAAATTTTGAGCTGGAAAGCTGAAATTTTTTGATTTATATATGATCTACTCGTATGACTCCTAAAACTGCTCGGGAGATATTTTTTTTTTAAATCCGCCCACTGACACGCCCACAATTAAATAAAACAATTTTATTGAATAGTCATAGTTTGAGCTAGGGACCGTTTTTTAGGGTTCCGTAAACAAATGGCAAAAAACGGAACCCTTATGGATTCGTCATGTCTGTCTGTCTGTCCGTCCGTACGTCACAGTCACTTTTTTCCGAAACTACAAGTTCTATACTGTTGAAACTTGGTAAGTAGATGTATTCTGTGAACCGCATTAATATTTTCACACAAAAATTAAAGAAAAAACAATAAATTTTGGGGGTCTTACTTACAACTGAAACTCAAAAATAGGTCTTCAAAAATGATATTGAGGTTTCTAATATCATTTTTTTTCTTAACTGAATAGTTTGCGCGAGAGACACTTCCAAAGTGGTAAAATGTACCCCCCCCCCTATAACTTCTAAAATAAGAGAATGATAAAACTAAAAAAAATATATGATGTACATTACCATGCAAACTTCCACCGAAAATTGGTTTGAACGAGATCTAGTAAGTAGTTTTTTTTTAATATTAAAACATCGATCAAAGTTACAACGAACTACAAGAACTTTTTTATATGATGATACTTGCTGCTACGGAACCCTTCATGGGCGAGTCCGACTCGCACTTGGCCGCTTTTTTTTTACAAAAGCTTCGTTTTTCTCGATAAAATCCTTTAAATGTTATACGAGTATAACAAAATATGTAGAGCGTTCTTAACAATTCAACCATACTTAGACTTTTGTCACGCCCACGTATGAGGGATAGGAATAAGAATAGGGTATCCAACAGTTCGCCTAAGCGGACTGTAGCCCGTCCCTAAGTTTTAAGAACAATTTTCTTCTCCATAAAATCCTTAAAAAAAATTAAAAGACAGTTATGCATAACAAAAAATGTAGACAATATCCTTCTTAAGAACTCACACATTGGTACTAAGATTTTTTCATGTGTCCTATTCGCTTAAGAGGACTGTAGCCTTTCCTTACGTTTTTGTTTTCAATGTTATGGCGAATGCTGCCTCATCTCAATTTTGCAATACGTGAACTTCAATACGAGATTGTTAAAAACTTGAACGGACGCAAAAGTAGAACTTTACCTTCTTTATCCGTTCATTTTAGGTCACCTTTGATACGAATGTGTGTATTCTATCTAGGAGTCGCTTGAAAACGACGCCGCAGGGAATAGGTGATGTGTTTAAGCAATAGTTCCAGCAGCTTTTAAAGCGGAAACATGTAGAAAGGGAGATGTGGCGCTAAAAGATATCCTACGTCCTGTTAATAAAGAACCAATTTCATCACCCAGTATAAAAGAAGTTTGCTTTGCTGGTAAAAAAACAGCTTTAGAACACAAAACCGACGGCTCTGATTGTTTCACAGCACTTCAATTAAGAATGTGATAATTTAGAAGGGCACAGAATGCCAATTGCAGCGGAGGGAAGTAGTACGAAGTGCTCCAGTCATGAATAGACTTTGTTGGACTTTGGTCAGTTTGTCACTATTAGTCTCCAAACAGATTAGACTACCACACCGTACATAAGTATCGGTTTTTATTACCGAGATTTATAGCCAGTTCGTAATGCGATGTTGAATGCCCCATTTATTACCTATGGCCTATCTTGTATGTTGGACTTCCAGCTTAGCTTTTTATCCAAAATAAGACCCAAATGCTGAAGTACATAAGAGGACGTAGAAGAGATAAGGCATGATTTGGGCGTTCAATATATTCTCGGTATCGGGGTGAAGCTGTGGTTGTATATATAAATTGACTTATTTATCAAGTAATACTATTATTTTAGTGCGTTCATGTAAAATTTCATATAAATGTGATTATTAATTCGCGTTTTATCTCTAGTTAAACAGAATCATAATGGCAACTGAGACGATGATGGTGAAAATATAGCATCGCGCTGTAATTAAATTTCTCACTAAGCAAGGAAAAAGTCAAAAAAACTATTCATGAAGAGATGGTGGCTGTTTACCAGGGTTCCGCACCTTCAATATCAACTGTGCAAAAGTGGTCAAGTGAGTTCAAGAGAGGCAGAGAGAGAATTGAAGACGACCCCCGCTCCGGCGCCCCGGCTACTGCTTGTACGGGAGAAAGCATCAAAGAAGTCGAAAAACTTGTTCTTGAGGATGCCCGAATAAAGGTGAAAATGATGGCAGAGATCACCAAGCTTTCAATTGGTACCATTCACACCATTCTTCATGACCATCTTAACCTTTCAAATGTCAGTGCAAGGTGGGTGCCACGAATGCTCGCAGCGCCTCAGAAAAAAGTGAGAATCGCATGCTGTAGAGAGCTTTTGGAGATGTGTAGTGAGAACGCGGACGGTGTTATGGATCGAATTGTTACTGGGGACGAAACATGGGTCCACCACTATGACCCTGAAAGCAAACAAGAGTCCATGCAGTGGCATAAAATAGGAACAGACCACCCGAAGAAGTTCAAAGTCACTCCGTCTGCCGGGAAGCTCATGGCCACAGTTTTTTGGGACTCAAAGGGAATCTTGCTCATTGAGTACGAAAAAAAGGTGAAACCATCAACGCCACATCCTACGCTTCCACTTTGCATAATTTGCGGGAGGAAATTAAAAAGAAAAGACGGGGTAAACTCGCAGCGGGTGTGTTGCTTCTTCATGACAACGCTCCTGTTCACACGGCGCGAGTTTCCAAGGCTGTTGCGCGAGATTGTGGTTTCGAAGAAATCCAACACCCACCCTATAGTCCAGATCTTGCCCCTAGTGATTATTTCCTGTTTCCGGATTTGAAAAAATGTCTTCGTGGAAAAAGATTTTCGGATGATGAAGAACCCAAGACGGCAATAAATGGGTATTTTGCAGAGAAAGAGGAAATTTATTTTTTTGAGGGTTTAAAAAAGCTTATCTCAAGATGTAACAAATGCATTGATGTTAAGGGAAATTATATTGAAAAGTAAAGACAATTTAAATTGAATTCGCATTTTCCTTCATATCGATACCGAGAATATATTGAACGCCCCTCGTAGTTATGGTAAGAGTTAAGCATGCAACTCACTCATAATAATTTTAAGCTCTGTTCTTTCGCTAGCGACTTGACAACTTCAAACTTTCAGTGTGAACGCACCCTTAAACCGATTACCGAACTGTCAATGTCAAAATATTCAGTAAAATCAACATTTTCATCATGGTGAAGTAGATGAAGGAACAACGATTACAAATAATTAAAATTTACTACCGAAATTCCGAGTCGGTGGTCGCAGCTTTAAGAGTGTTAACGCCAATTTTTGGCCGTAATTCTCGTCCCAGCAGACAAGCTGGGTTCAGAATCTAGTGAAAAAGTTTGAGTCAGAATATTCGCTACTTGATGTTGCCGTCCCAGTGAGACTACAGTTTGCCCGAGGTGTGGAGAATATTGCCGCCGTAGAGGCGTCCGTCGAAACATTAACCAAATTAGCCAATTTCACGGCGTTCTCAAGAATTGGGCTTCTCCCAGACTACATTATGCCGAAATTCGCATAAGGATCTTGGCCTACACTCTTTACAAGATCAAGCTGACTCAAGAACTAAACCCACTTGATCATATAAAGTGACGTACGCTCTCGAATTGGGCTCTGGACTTGATGGAAGAAAATTAAGAATTTCATCGCAAAATCATCTTCAGCGATGAAACGCGTTTTTGGTTAAACGGCTTCGTCAATAAGCAACATATGCATTACTGGACAGGTGAGAACCCTCATGTGTTTCATGAAACAGCACTTCATCCGCAAAAAGTCACGGTTTGTTGCGGTTTTATGCCAGTGGTGTCATTGGGCCGTTTTTTTTCGTCGATGAAAATTACCGTCACGTTACGGTAAAAGCTATTCGCTACAAAGCCATGTTGGAACGTTATTTCTTTGAGAAATTGCATAAATTGGACATCAGTGATATGTAGTTCGAAAAAGACGGTGCCACAAGCCAGACAGCGGGTGCAACAATCGAGTTATTGAAGTCTCAGTTCGGTGAACGTGTTATGCCGAGAAACGGAACCGTCTATTGTCCACCGAGATCATGTGATTTAAAGCCTCTAGATTTTTTTTTATGCGGCTGCATTAAATCATTGGTCTATGCCAACAAGCCGGCGCCGTTAGAGGTGCTTAGAGCCAATATTGAACGAGAAATAGCAGCCGTATCGGTCACTCACACCACCGATGATGTATTATATTGGGCGCCATCAATTTGCAAGGCAACTGCTAGTCCCTACAATATTACCCTTCCTCATTGATCGAATAACTCACGTGGCCGTCGTTTGACAAGAGAGAGGAGAGATAGGTAGGATCAAGAAGAAATGAAAGAACAATAAAGAGACAGCGGCAGTTTTATGTCGCCTTTACAAACCTGCACAGGACTTGGCGAAATCCGACAACTCTGAAGTACTACTCAACAAGGAGACTCTACGAGGAGGCAGGAATCGCACAGCCGATCAACAAATTTATACTAGAACTCACAGGAAGACTATCCGAAACCTTGCAGACCACCCAAACACAGAAGTCCGGGAATTAATCCAGCAACAAATGGAACCAAGCCATCGTTACCTTAACCCTCGCGTCATCACGGATGCGAGATTTGACGACATCATCCACAACGAAGATACTCTGTTCTACGAAAAATCGGTAAGACATTACAGGGGATGACTTACTCCCTGTAATCAACCCTAATGCTATATATCTTTTCTTCCAAACAGGAACAATTACCTATTAAAATTGTTTAAACTAATTAATTGTTTAAACAAATATTATAAATACATTAAGAGTAGTCATAAATATAGTTTTGTAAAACTTTTGTAAACCTAGCCATAAGAAATTCTTCGGACCCCTTTTGTTGACGCACAAACCACAACGATCTGTCCATCTCGCAAGCTTGTTGAGAGCGTTTTAAAGAAGTTCTTTTAGGGTGTTCATATGCTTTCCTTTGATGGACGATTGCAACGTCATCCGCATAGGCAATCAGTCCGGAGCCTTCCCTTTCCAGGCACATCTGACAGTTCGTTCCCCACCAAGTTCCAGGAAAAAGCGGTTCCTTTTTTACCAACAAATCTTCTGGTAGATGTCACACCCGGACTTGGCAAGATTAACATAACTTTTGACGCTGATTACAAATGTATATAAGGGGTCACCAACAATTATTATGACTTGCCACGGACTCAAAATTAATAAATATACCCGTAGGATGGGGATGCCCTACAAACTAACCTAGTAAAAATGGATTCCACTTGCTAATTCCTTTTCTTTCGTTTGCAAAAAAAAACAAATCTCACTGACAGTTATCTCTACTCTTCTCATCATCATCAGAATAAAAAAAAACTCTGATATTCAGTTGCTTCAATTTTAAAAAGAAGGACTTCAGTCATCAGAATACAATATTGTAACAGTACTTACCAATCGCAGCATGTGCTCCTCCGCCAAATCCATGAATTAACAATGAAAATCCGATTAAAAATCCTTGTAACAACATTTTGTGATGTTTGAAATGTTTTCCTGATGTTGTCGCACGCTGCCACTCTGTTGATGTGGCCGATCTCCAGTATCCTTTTGTAAATGCACTCTGCGGGATGAAGTTGTTTGAGTGTGGGGGCGGGTTGGCTTATGTGGGAGGGTATAAGTATGTGTGTAAGTGTATAAATGTGATTTGTATGGATGTGTATGTGTGTTATAACGCGTGGTATAATGCGTAGTGCAACCTTAAGTGCTATAATTCACCGTGTGAATTCTGTAAACTCGCCCATACGTTACGTAAACACATTAACACTACCGTCGCGTCGCGGGATGTTTGGATGCACTTTACGTTATTACACTTTTTATTACGCGCGATATATATATATATATATATAGGTATATATATTTTATTTTATTTTTCTAAAAGGATATTTGCCGGGACTAATGCTATGTGCATAACTAACAACACTGTATTGCACTTGTATATTTTTATTTATATATTTATTTTAATTAAACTTTTCTGTATAGATATACTATTCAAAATAGCACTTGAACACTATCATGGGAAAAGGATCAAAAAGGATGCTGCTGCTGCTGCTGCTATAGAGTAGTTACGGTAGGGGTTCGTTGTGAATTTATTCCACTGCATGGAGTTAATTTCTATTTTTCACTTTTTCCATGCTATGTGACGTGGGGAAGAGGTATGATTACTTTTTTTTGTAGGTACTCGTACTAAGGTATGTATGCTCGGTTTGCACAAGAAGAGTCCTTTTTCGCAGTGTGTGTATGCCCTGATATTATTGAGAAAGATTGCTGTGCTGCGCGAACCTCATAAATATTAATAGTCACGATTTCAGCTAACTGATATCCTTATTTCTCTATAAATTTTTTGCTTCTCCTTTCTGATATCGTCCTTCAATTTAGGTAGTTTTGCTCAGGGTGGTACGATAGCACTAACTACAGTTGCCGGTGTGTGTCCTCAGAATAGACCACAACGACGAACGCAAAATAAGAAGAAAATCAAAATCCAATTGAAGGATACACCAACATATAAAATGGGGATAAAATTGTGCTTTGCTAATCGGATTCTGGATTTTTATTCGATCCCTTCAATATTGGTATCCTGAATCTTGATTATCGGTTCTGTTCTTTTTCTTAATATTTTTGCAAAAACCGTTTTTTCTTCTTCTTTCCGGTGATGGCAGTTGCTGCAGTGTTGTTGTTCTCCTTGTGTACGCTCTTGTTAATCCCTTGCCTACTATATATCATTAGGATATCCTTTTTTTCAAGTTCAGTTTCAGTTCGTTTTTTTTTTGCACTGGGTTATTTTATAAGTCTGCTGCTTTTGGTCTTTGGTTGGCTTTGGTCGTTTGCGGCCTTGCGGGTGAGCAGCGTTGTTGTCGTATAGTGTATATATTCTTGCTCCTTTTTTGTGTGTGGTAACGCTACGTTTTGGTCATTCAGTTGCGGTCATCTGGAAAGAAAATGAAATTATTAGTTTGTGGTGGCGGTTTTTTTTTTACTCAAGCCAGCGGCATAAAGGAGAGAGGCGTCTTGAAGGGACTTGGTTTTTTTTTTGGGTTTTCTACATTTTATTGGTGAAGGACAACTCAATAGACTCAATAGAGTGCGAGAAGGGCAGTGGATGGGGATGTTGTGGGAGTGTATTTTGATTTAAAATAAATGATCCTTGGGTCGTTATTAGGGTACATAAATCAGAGTGAAAATCTATATATTGGATGATGTAATAGAGCTTATAACACACTGGCCGACATTTTGATGAACTGGCACTGAAAGTTATGAAGTCTAATGGACTTGGGTTATTTTGAAGTTGTTGTTGGAAGGAAGTAATTCATTGAGCTTGAGATATAGTTACGTATATTTATTAACGGACCGGTTTGAGATGGGGGAAGGCCATAAAATAAAACATGATAGCTTTGGTTATTTTTTATGTTGTGGTCCTTTTTGTTAACTCTGATGGAGTGGACATTAATAAACTGATCATTTTCTTTAAGAATTTGAACAGAAAAGGAACGGATATGGTTCAAATAAAAATTTCATTGGGTTGAAGTAAGTCCACTTTGCAGGGGCAGTCTGATTAAGTCACATTTAATTTCATCGATTGTCCCAGAAGATTAATGTTGCTGACCTACACTTCTTGCCTTCATCAGTTGAGTTGATTAATCAATTTTGTCACTTGGTTGATGTTTGATATCGGCAATAAGGGAGATTGATGAAAAAGACTTTTAGCCAAGCAAGTCGTGAAAAATTGCATTACTATGTAACAAGTGTTTTGTTGGGCGATTTATCACCGCTACATTCATGCCTTTATACTTTATGTCAACGATAACGGTTCGATCCGGGCCACTTTATTCGATATGTAAGTTAGGGTAGACATGCGAAACCCGAATAATCCCGCAATTCATACCTCATTGAACAGCAGAACAAGCAAATCACATTCAACTGTAAATAAGCAGACGACACCGGATTTGGCAAACCAAAGCAACTTATTGCAAGCTAGCAACACCCAAATCACCTTAAACCGCATGCGACACCCGAATTCAATTAAACTGCTCACTTAAAGAGCAGAATATCAGTGTCACCAAACCAGACAGCAACCCAACACTATGGGATATAAAGAATAAGCATACCTTCAAGCAAATTAGGTACTCAATTATTTTAAAGAAACTTTAAGATGGAAAAATAAAATGTACAAGTATGCGAGTGGACAAGGACCTGGTGAATCGTTCTTAATGAGACCAAGTCAACTAATGGCAATTTTGCATACAGAAAGGTGAATAACTTACAACTTTTCATCAAATCGGTTGAACTACCGTCTGTAAGCGAGGCAAAATATCTGGGAATGACTTTTAGACGCAAAACTTAAGCGGAGTTCACACATTGAAAAGAAGTGCGACGAGCGCGAAATCAGGCTCGGAGAGACGTATCGGTAGATTTTCAAAGCTGAGCGTATACAACAAACTGCTTTTATATAAGCACGTGCTGAAACCGATTTGGACGTACGGTTTACAACTTTGGGGTTGTACCAAACGGTGCCGGGAAATAACTTCACATGGGCAATAACTTCACCTCGAGTGGGAAATAACTTCACTTTTTTTTGAAGTTATTGCCCACTGACGGTGAGCAATTAATAATAATAATAATAATATTTTGTTAGGGTATATTACACATATTGTGTCAGGTTCATGCCCCCTTTCAGAACCCTCTCTAGATACTTCTTTGTGAAGCGTGTCGAGGTGTTGCTCTGATTTATCCTTGGCAGGTCACACTCCTTAGAGCACAGCGTCCAGTCCAGTTTCTTTGATGAATCTGAGAATGAGCTGTGGGTCCATGGTTTGTATGTCCTTGTCTGTTATTTGGTGCCAGCCCAAATATTTCATCCTTTTGTGGGCCAGTGCCCCACAGGATTCCAGTATGTGGTCTGGAGTTTCGGCGGTTTCACTGCAGAACCTGCAGAGCCCGTCCTCCGATATGCCCATTTTCCTCAGGTGCTCCTTGAGTCTGCAGTGCCCCGTGAGGAGGCCTGTTAGGATTCTTAGGTTGTTTTTGTTAAGGCCGATACAAGCTTTGAATCTCTTTTGGTTGTAATTTCCTAAGAGTTTCTTTGCTTGCCTCAGACCTTGGAGGTTGAGAAAGGCTTTTGCCCTTGTTTCTTCCTGCAGTCTCCTGAACTCTTCGCGTATAGTATGTTCTCCTATCCCGCAGAACGGTTCAGGTCCTATGAAGGGTTCCTCTGCCCCTTTTCTTGCCAGAGAGTTCGCTGCCTCATTGCCTGTAATGCCAACATGGCCAGGTACCCAGCGGATGAAAATTCTGTTATTCTTGCCTAGTCTATTCAGTCCGTGTAGGCATTCCCAAACAAGTTTTGACTTGATAGCGTAGGCGTCAAGAGCCTTTATGGCTGCTTGGCTGTCAGACATTATTGCTATCTTGCAATTCCTGTAGTTTTTCTCGAGGTTGATTCGAACGCACCTGTCTATGGCACATATTTCTGCCTGGAAGATGCTGGTACATTTGCCCATGGATTCGTAGTGCTTAGTTCCTGGCCCAAACACTCCTGCACCAGTTCCCTCCTCGGTCCTCGAGCCGTCCGTGTACCACTTTGTTGTGTGGTTGCTCAGTCCATTAGTTGTGGATTCATTGCTCCAGTTCTCCTTATTGCTGAGCTTTATCTGGAAATTCTTTTCGAAGTTGAATTTCCTGATGCTATCGTCCCTAAGTATGCCAAGAAGTGGGAGTTTTTTCAGTAAGTCACCGTGTTCTTTCGAACCGATGCATTTCCCTCTCCCAATTCCCTCCTTTGCCATCCTAAGGATTGTTTTGTATGCCTCGTTCATCACCATGATGTGTAGAGGGTCAATTCCAATAACACCTCCATGGCTGCGGTTGGGCGGCTACGCATTGCTCCGGTAATGCACAGGCACACCAGTCTTTGCACTTTGCCGAGTGTCTCTCGTGTTGTGACTAGACTGGTTCGTTTCGTCCATACTACCGCTCCGTATGTGATCATTGGTCTCACGATTGCGGTGTACATCCATCGCAGGATGTTTGGGCTGCATCCCCATGCCTTCCCCGCTAGGCTCCTACATATCATGAGAGCGCAGGTGGCCTTCTTGGATATCTCCTCTGTATGTTTTCGCCAGAGGAGTTTACTATCTAGATGGAGTCCTAGATATTTTACTTCTTTGACTTGTATCAGTGTCGTGCCTGATAGGCTAATATCCTTAAGTCTTTGAAGTTGTCTTTTCCTTGTGAATGGTACTATCGTTGTTTCCGCCGGATTGATGTTAAGTCCGACAGTATGGCACCATTCCTTGGTTACTTTAAGCCCCCTTTTGTATAATGTCCCCAAGGGTTTCTTCGAACTTGCCCCTGGCAATCAATACAATGTCATCGGCGTATGCCTGACAGTTGATGCCAAGGTTGGTTAATTTTTCCAGCAGTTCGTCTACAACTAGGCTTCATATTAAGGGTGATAGTACACCTCCCTGTGGACATCCTCTTGTTGTGTTCACTCTGATGGTTCCAGATGGTGTTTGAGTCTCTGCTGATCTAGTGCTCAGCAGCTCACACATCCAGTTGGATACTGTACTGTTAACTCCTTTCTTATCCAGGGATCGTTTAATCGCCTCATGTGAGGTGTTGTCAAATGCTCCCTCTATGTCTAGGAATGCGCACAGTACTATTTCTGTTGCTTCCAAAGCACTTTGAATTATCTCCGTCAGCTGTTATAGGGCGGTCTCTGTTGATCTGCCCGCTCTGTATGCATACTGACGATGATGCAAGGGGGATGTGTTCAGTACATATTCCCTTAAATAATTGTCCACAACCTTTTCTGTCATCCTCAGAAGAAATGACGTAAGGCTGATGAGGTGACCAATTACTCCACCGTAAATTTTGTGAAGCTATTATAACTGAAGAGGAAATGTGAAATGGAGTTATTTATGAGGTTGTTGTATAATTTCATTTATAACAAAATATAACGATTTATTTTTAGCAAAAAAGTGAAATGATTTCCCACTCGAGGTGAAGTTATTTCCCTGCATCGTACCAAACTAAGCAATATATCAATATTAAAGGCATTTCAAAACAAATCGCTAAGAGCGAGCAATTGTGGCAATAGGTGCAGTAGTAGTGTATTCGCTTACTGAATGGAAGGTTGTGCGTTCGAATCCCGGCCAAGTCCATTACTTTATATCGAATACATGAAATTGTAATCTCCCTAAGCAACTCTATTCTTTCTAATAGTAAGTAGCACCGAAAAGCATGCAATGAAATACGATATTGCCAGGTGCTGCTTGCTGTTAAAACACAAATGCTTACGCTGTGTTCCTAAGGGTACTGTAAAAACGAAAAAAAAAACCCTTTATAAAAAAAAAAAAAAAAATTGTGAATGCTCCATGCTATAAGGAGGACGAATAGTTGAAATAGAAAGGAATAGAGATATTCACAGAGATCTAGGAATTGCTGGTTTGAGTGACGAATAGACGGACCTCGTGCGCCGACTACAAATAACAGGACCGCTCGATCTAGCGCAGTAAGGGCGAACCGCATGTAATGAGGGTATAGCACGTGCCTTCACTTTCAGGTAGCCTGACCAACAGGATGAACTATAAAAGCGTAAACTACTTGCTATGGAAACTTAGTTGTAGTCATAACAATAAATAAGCACGCGCGACCGGTTCTCAAAGTGCCTGTCCTGACTTGTCAACATCAGGTATATAGATCGGGCATAACCAATGGTACGGGCCTTTCGCAAATGCACTAACAGACCTCTGTGTGGATGGCTTACTTGGTGAACTGATCAATCTACTGCTCACAGGTCGGATTATCAACTCAAAACAGGGCGAAACATCTGTCAGTAGAGGCACGCCGTAAGACGGGCGGCGTCCTTTCCCCCCTTCTCTGGAACTTACTGTTGAATGAACTACTGATATGCCTGGAAGGGGAGGGTTGCGTGCTGATTGCCTATGCGGATGACGTAGCTATTGTTGTCTCTGAAAAACACAATTTCAGCTACAATAAAATTTTAAGTTTCATTTTCAGGATTTTGGTCTTTCGGAATTTTGGATTTTCGGGATTGTGGCTTTTCGTGATAGTGAGTTTTCGGGATTGTGGCTTTTCGGGATTTTGGATTTTCGGGATTTTGGATTTTCGGAATTTCGTGCTTTCGGGATTCTGTCCGACTCCCATCATGGGGAGCAGGAGTAACTGGCAGACGTCGATGTAGTTAGTGTTGAAATGCCACACTCCGGTTCTTGATGCTTTCCAACTCCTATAAAAAAAGGTTTTAAAAGACTGGTGGCTTCAAGAACGCCATTTTTCGAAGTACAACAAAATCTGCTCCCAAAACGGATATAGTTAGAAGCTACACTCTTTCTCTTCTTCAATCATGGCTACGCTATGATCAGGAATAAATGGATCAAAGCACTCTTACGTTACTGCATTCCTACCTGTCCGCCTGTGGGGTTCACCGGTTTGACCTAAATGAACATTGGCAGGCCTACGGGTTCCGGACCACTTCATTACTGAAGCCACTTAAATGCTAGTGGTCTAACATTTCTGTATTCCAGGATCATTTCATCTAAATTCTATTTGACTTCATTGACCTCAAAATCTAAACCAAAAGCGCTGCAATTCGTCGTCGTTTTCGCCGGGCTTTCAGCTGGTAAACGAAATGTTCCAAGCTCGTGACTTCAATGAAAAGCAGTTTAAATCTACGTGTGTCTCGTGGCTGTCATAATACCATCGCATTATGACTTTGCGATCCCCACACATTGTCTGCTCGCCTTCAGGCAAACATGAATAAATCCATTATCTAGTTACCTTCTAAACGGATTTGTATGATTGAATGTATATCACTTTCATAACAAAATATTATCCGCTCCATCACCCAGCATTTAGAAAATATTTCTTTACGGGCTTCGCAAGACGCCCTTCTCATAAAAAAAAAACTCACACAATGCACAATAAATGAATAAAAATAATATAATTTTTTATTGTGAGATGGGAAAATACTTTACAACAAATAAGCAAAATGAAAAACACGTAACATGCTTTCGCTAAGCCAAACACATTCAAGGCAATAAACATTGATATGTATATCAAACGGAATAAGCCTCCTGCTACTTGAGACGGAAAAATACCAACAATTAATTGTTGGTAAAAGAAATCCATAGCAAGAGTGTGGAAATTAAATTGCTATGAAAGACTAGATACTAGGATCTGCTGGTTTCCTTAATAAAAAAAAGAAGCTTTGAACGCAAATACATACTTAAAACGTTCTCAGGCAGACATGTTCTCATTAACAACAAACAAAACGAAACAAAATTCCATCGACAGAGTGAAAATGGATGAAAATAAAATTCAAAAAATACCTTCAAAGTAAACAATGGGATGAAAAGATATACGAGTTTGCTCTCCAGATACAAGTCATTGGTAGGTGTAGCACTCGATCAACCCCACATTTTAGCTGTTAATTTCTTTCTTGTATAATTGTTCTTTTTTTTGCAAATTTCTTTTTTCTCTTCATCCCGTTGCAAGTTTTTCCTTGCGAATAGTAAACACAACAATAGAAAAAGCAACGAATTACGAATGGGAAAAATCTAATTACCCTGTGTGTGGAAGTGGAAGGTGAACAAAATGGATACTCTAAGTCGTAACTATACAAAGAAAAGTCTCGCAAAGAAAGAAATTAGGACAGCAGAAGAAACGGGTAACGAGTAAAAAACTTTCCCAGAGCGACCTTAAATTGAAATTTTCCCTCTGCCGAGATACATGTATTTAGTGCTGGTGGCTGCCTTGTATCTGTTTAGTAAGTTATCCTTTGCATCTATGGGAAATTCGATTTTATCTTAAGTGATTGTTTTATTTGGAATTTTCTCCGAAACTACTTTTTATTGGGATTTTTCATTTATAAATGTTGTTGCAAGAATTTTAATTTGTATTGAGTAAGTTTTTTTTAAGGATTCATCTTGTTTTTTAATTAAACTTCTGGGAAATGTGGCGCCTTGAAGGATTATTTTTTGTTGAATTAAATTAAAATATTTATTTCTTGTGATATTTCTTCAGGATGTTGGCATTTTTAAGGTTCTCAATGCAGGCAAACACTTTAATGGTACATTTTTCGAAAAATATACGCACATTGAACATGACAGGGGTGACTGATTACATCATCATCCGTCATATCGAAGATACTTGTGTTCCTGACTGAATGAGATAATTGGGGAATATTAAACCCCTTACAATTTGATTTTCTAGTCATCTTATTGAAGCTAGATCTTTCTTCAAGGACTTATTTTCTTTTGGACGCCAGCCGGTTCATTCGACATATTGCGGCTGTATAAAAGTAGATAATAGTTTGATATTTTAAGTGAACTTAGGTGCAGGCGCAATAATATTTGTGTTAAGTGGGCTATAGTCCGCTTTACACAAAATATATAGCATTCACGGCCCATAAATATCCTAAAACAAAGTTTTTCCAATCATTCTGTATGCAAAGCTATATTTTTGACACATCTATGTAACGTCGCTTTCGAAGAACATTTTGAGAATTTTCTCATGACAGTTTTTAATATTGGATGCTTGTCAGACTTTTGTTAGAGTAGGGTCAGCGGATCATAGGATGTTCCCGGGTAGGATTCGAACCTCGAAGTCTTCGCTCAGACACCCGGAACACTAACCACTGAGCTACTGTGGTACTTTCGTAAGGAACAATAAGGCCACAGAAGACTTACAAAACGGTGCCTTTTACGAACTTAAAAACAGCACCACCCTGATGTTATGCAAAGATCAGTTCCAGGCTGGTATTCATGACCGTTCGTGGGGAGAGTTTAGTTCGAGAGATTCGGAAACACTTAGTGGCTATGAACATACATAACGTATATAATTCTTAAAGGGGGTTTTTCCTGTTGTTACAATACCCTTATAAAGCTAAGAACACAGCGTAAGCATTTGTGTTTAACAGCAAGCAGCAGCTGGGAATATCGTATTTCATTGCATGCTTTTCGGTGCTTCTTAGTATTAGAAAGAATAGAGAGATAGGAAAGAAGTGTTTGGGAGCAGTTGTAGGGTTTTTCTCCACGGGTGGTGTTTAAGTTGCTTTGGGAGATTACGATTTCATGTATTCGATATAAAGTAATGCAGTTGGCCGGGATTCGAACGCACGACCTTCCATTCAGTAAGCGAATACACTACTACTGCACCATTGCCACCCGCAATGCTTGTAATTGTTCGTTCGTCCTATGACGAAGCCGAGTGTTATATTATATTTTAATGCATTTTAAGGGGTTGGCGGACAGCTTTTCTGAACCCCAGACAATGTCTCATTCATTCGGCATCTATTTTGATACCACGTTCGTGGCCAAACATTATGAAGTTCTGTCATTGCGGTAGCCGTTTCGTTTGGGAATTGGGAATTGGTTCGAGAGATTCGAAAACACTTAGTGACTTTTGTTGCATCACAGATTCAGCCATAAGTTTTAAATGCTTCTTCTTTTTCTTTTCCTTTTTTTTCTTCTTCTTATTCTTCCTTCTTCTTCTTATTTCCTTCTTCTTCTTCTTTTTCTTTTGTTGTTGTTGTTGTTGTTCTTCTTCTTCTTTTTCTTGTACTTCTTCTATTCTGCTTCTTCCTTAACAGCGAAGTTATCCACTTAACTGACTTCCAACTGGTTCGCCGGTTTGACCTCAATAAACATCGGTAGGCCTCTAGGTTTCGGATCACTTTTTTCCTGAGGCAATTAGTTAAAGGAACTTCAGAGGTCGCCCTGTATCTTTACTGAGACAAAAAAAAACTTCAACTTGAGCTTCGGATAGGTTCACTACAGACAGTTGGCTTATGTTTTGATTATCGGTATACACCAAGGAAACGTCCTGATTCCCTTGATTATTACAGTCCTTGATTATCTGCTTGAAGGATAAGTGACGGAAGTTATTCTTTGGTGACGATGGAGCTATCATTAGTGAGGATTAACCGTCCCTGCAACGAGCACTTAATGTATGAGTGAAAGTTTTGCAAGGGAATAGGCATCCTATTAGTCCGAAAAAAAAACAGATTCCTTGTGCTGCCCGTTCGCTGATCCACTCTGACCAATTCCAGGCATTTAAATGAATGGAGGAGTGATTCCCAAGTGCGAATAGTTCAAGTATCTGGGATCTATGATCAATAGTGAAGTAAGCTGTGATGATGACATTAAACATCGCGTAAGATGTTAGGGAAAACTTAAGCCTCTACTGTGCCCAAAAAATGCCGCCTAAGCTGAAAGGAAGCATTACATTTACATATTACATTACACCGCAGCTGTGCGCTCGACACTCACATACGGCTAACAATGTCGGACAGCGTCCAAAAAGTATGAGGGTAATATAAAGGCAGCTAAGATGAAGATGCTTCGCATGACAGCTGGAGTGACAAAGATTGATCGAATGAGAAGTTCCAAGATCCGTGGAAGCGCTTCACGTCAAAGAACCCACCTCGAAGAAAATGGAGCGCGACCGACTCAGTTGGTACTGTCATGTTCAAAGGAGAGATCCTATGAACCCTGTGAAAAAGACAATATCAATAAACGTTCCAATACAAACGCGAAAGAGAGGCAGGCCTAAAAACTCCTGGACCACACAAATGAAGTCTGATTGGCCTCAGCGACGAAGTGATTCAAAATGGGGAGGTCTGCCGTTACTTTCTGAGGTCGAACCGGCGAACCCCACAGGCGGACCAGTAGAAATGTAGTTAAGTGGGAGGGTTATGATCCCTTCAATCCTGATCATAGTCTCCTCGTCATTACCATCACTAAGGGAGATATAGATAGCTTCATAAATGAAAATAAGCAAGCATTTACATTCAATCATGATTCACATGCCTAAATTTGTACCCATAAAAAGCTTTGATCGGCAAGGTTTGTGCCGAGATTCTTGACCACTTGATAAGTCAAATTCATATCAAATTTAACCACGTCTATAAGATGAATTTTTGTTTGCTCTATACAATAGAAAAAAGGTGATTGATTTACCAACATCAAAATTCAGAGGAATGGTTCAGAACTTGGATAACTTCCAGTTTAATAATTACATCCGATTCGAAGTGCGTTGCCATAGTTGGCTATTCTTACAAAATCTGTCGCAATAATATGCATCCTTCTACTTTAAACTAAATGCCTTACTAAAACTTACATGTGGAAAAGTTAGGATATGCGTTCGAATCAAGCTCACTTCTTCGCCCAATGCTTTCACTTTATTTGACCTGAACTCTTGTCTGTTTGTCAGACTTTCGCACGAGGTACGGCAGTGGAAAATATGTTACGTGTTTCTTGGTGGAATTCAAACCACTAACTCCTCCCTTAGTAGTTCAACGCACGTACCATTGAGCCACTTGGCCCGTCTTCTTCAATGGAAACTTTATTAAACACGACAGTGTCATCACAGCAAGGTCCAACATTGGGCGCCATTTTACAACCATTTCGAATATGCTTGCTTTGGGTTTGAAAGGCTTCACAGACAGTTACGTGATAAGAAATTCCACTTTCTCTAATCCCGTTTTCTTTTACCCATTCTTCTCAAATTTGACAGTTAAAAAAAAAACAAAAAGTTAAAATCCCACTTTTCCAATCCACACTAGTTATTTTATTAAAAAAAAAAACGCAGATTAAAAAATATTATGAACAGATCTTCGACTCATGATCAAGAAGAAGTACCCTGGCCATGCAGGTCTATCTGTTAAAATTTGGTGAATTTGTTCTTGATTTTTTTTTTATAAATTGGTATCCAAAAAATAACGACGAATTCTGAGAAAATTATTTTTTAAAAACGGCATTTTAAGAAAATTGGGGTTCGAAGAAGCGTGGGATTTTACGAATTTTTTTTAGTGTTCCAATTAACAGCATTTGAAAAGTTGAGGTCTCGATTTGCTTTATATTCAGAATCGTACACTGTTAATTGCTAGCAACATTTTTCCTGCCATTCAATCCACGATCTAACAAATATCCGAGATTTGTAGAAATCTTTTTTAAACCATTTTCGGGTGCTGGCTCTTATATTAATAACTCCTTCTTCTTCGTCTTCCTCGACGGCAAAATGATGATCAAAACTAAAGGTACCATAACCCTCCGACTACATCCTACTGGTCCGCTTGTGACGTTCTCCGGTTTGACTTCAATAAACACCGACTGGCCTCTCGGCTCCTTTTCAAGGCTTATTTTTTCTGTGTGAACTTCTAAAGCCGCTCTGCAACACTCTAATCGGCACGTACCAGTGTGGCTTCCGGCCGGCAGATCGACAATAGACAAAATCTTGACACTCAGGCAAATCCTCAAAAAGACTAATGCATTTTAAGTCGAGATCCACCATCTTTTCATCGACTTTAAAGTCGCATATTATAGCTTTCATCGCCAGTGGCTCTAGGTGGCGATGGCCGAATTTGGGATTCTGGTGCCAGATGCAGTACGGAAGATTTTGTTTAAATTTTTCTTAATATCTTTATTTATTATTTTCTTTTTTAATGTCACAACTTTTTTTGTTACACAACCGGAGACGAACAAAAATGGTGGCGAAATTGGTTGGCTTTGAAGTCAACGAGGGCAAAACGAAGTACTTGCTGCCAACAAACAAACACTCATCTGTCCACCGACTAGGAAAACGTCATCGTTGAAAGCAGCAACTTCGAGGTAGTAAGAGAGTTCACCTCGGAGTAAACATCAACGATCCGACGAAGACTTACGTTAGGAAACCGTTGCTACTTCGGTTTGGAGAAACAAATGGGTTCAAAGCTCCTAACTCGGGAGACCAAGTGTAAGCTGTACAAAGCACTGATACTGCCAGTGAACTGTGAGCTGTACCAAAATCTGGATGCAGTCCAAAAACTAAAATACGTCGACTACAATGGCTCAGCCACATCGGGCGAATGGACAGTAATGCTCCAGTAAAGAGGATATTTGAATCCCAGCCCCAAGGTTCGAGACGACAAGGAAGACCGAACCTCCGTGTGAAGAGCAAGCCATCACGGATGCCAGAGCCTTAGTCTGGCTGGACAACTGTAGCGTGCCCTACTTGTCGGGAGCCCGTCAAGTAAGTACATTTTTTCTAGAAAATTTAACGCTGCGAGAAATATAAAATTGCGAGAAACTATTCTTGCTCGCAACGATGAAATCAATAATGCAGGATCAATGTTTTCTTGCAAACGGTTTTTTCTCATTGTTTTTTTTACATTTCACAGACACTTTTTGAAGTAAAAGATATTAATTTCCGCAAATGCCGGAGGGGTCAAAGTGCGGGGTACGATACAAAAATATTTTCTTTGGACGCTATTTTTGGCCTTTTTTGAAATTAAGCATTTGAATTCCCCACCCATAAATAATGGATTCTTTAGTGAAATTGTGTCCTTATAAACTTTTGCAATAAAATACGAAAGCAACACCCTTGAATCTGATTTATGCACATCACGGCCTCTTGTTGGGCGCCATTTATCCGTCCTATTTTATATCCAAAATAACTGCCCAAAAAGCATAAGATAAATGTTTTTACGATGAAAATTTCTAAATGAGGATGTAATACCAAAAAGCCAGATCAAGAGATGTGCTAGTTTTCCTCTCTAATGGCTTGGAAATCCATGGGATTTTCTTTAGATCAACAGCCTGGGAGTTCATACCCCTAGAGCATCACAATGCGTCTACTTCAACCTAAGTTTGACGGTTGCCGGTTTTTTCTTTCCACAGATCCTAAGCTAATCTTTCCTGTCCTTGGATATTATCCTTGCGTTAAAATAAAATATAAGAGTGAGCCAAACCTGTGAGAACTCATAAGCATTATTAGCTGGACTTATGGTAGGTTGAAAGTAATCAAACCAAATATTGGCAAAAGCTTAAAAAAAAACACATCCACTATACTCATGAAATCTTCACTTCTCTTCGCTCTCGTCTTTATTTAGGGTCTAATAATAATCAACAAATTTCATGAAGTCGTGCGATATGTTCCACATTCTTCCCCACAAGCTTCCTCTCGAAGGATAAAAAAGAGACATACTTAACACTTCCCATCATGCTCGTTAATAAACCACACAATATAAGCAACTCATTGGCACATGTGTTTTCTCACATCCTTAACGAGTTTTGGGACGTATCATAAAAAAAACAAAAAACAGTTAATGCACAATGCACAGCGCAGTAAAAACAATTGTTATTATTTTCGTTTACCGCCAATCTCTGTATCCTTATTATTATGTTACAAACAAAGTCCTCTCGTGTGATGAAGCAGGACTTACATTAAATCCTCATAATGCAATTGGCAATAAAACAAAATTCGGTTATTCCTTCTTTTACGATTAGAACTTTTCTAAGAAGAGGAATATACTCTCCTCCTGGTTCGAAAGAGGAGCCTGCTCTTCCTCACAAAAGAAAATGCTGAGAAAATGCGAAGAAAAAAATATTATATTCTTTTATCTGCTAAGCCACGTTCAGACCATAAAAAAAATTTACATTTAGAAGGACATAAATCCGGCGCATATAAATCAATTTCGTTTGAAGGATATGTGTGTTATTTGTTGGAGATGAAGAACACTCTCCGCATCGTTACAATTTTGTGAATGGATTTTCTACGTTTTTTTTTATTATTTTCTTTTTTGAATTATTACGACAACGGATCATGTGTGCGAGTGTGACCAACTGATAGATGGATTGACAAATGGGGAAAGCAAATGGATGCCTTTTCCTAAAACAATTTCGATTGTTCATAGAAGAAATAAAAGGTGATTTTAAGAGGGCCCTTAACACTTCTTTGAAAGCATGAGACGGGGGGGAATAGGGTATTAGTGTAAGGTTTCTATTCAAATGAGGGGATTTAACAAGAGGTATTATGTTGCTGCTATGATTGAAATTTGTTTTTAAGCGCAAATACTTCCCCTGACACCTAATTTCACAATGTGGCCCACGATGATTAATTTTACAAACTTCCCTGCACACCTGATTATCTAACGTTGAATGAGGTCCGATATAATAAGGTGAAGCTATATAGCTTTAGGTAAATGGGCTGGTGGGGTTGGAGAAACCTGCACCCGTCACACTGAGATTAGTGTAGGTCCGTTGTGATGCCATCGGGGTTTTTAACTCCCACACTAGGAAAGCTTTGAAAGCCTGTGGAAGAGCAAGCCATGCTGAGGCATTTAAAAACTTAAGTAAGTCAAAAACGGTTATGCTACGTCCTGGAAAAGGAATTGTCGAGGAATTTATTTCTGATGTGACAGAGTGCTGGACAATGGCAGAGAAAGTGAAGAGTATCTTCCTGCTCTTCCTCATCGCCACAATCTCTGCATAAGTCATCCGCTGATTTTCATTCTTTGGCATGATATTTCATCATATTATGACCGTCGATGACGCCCACGAGAGAGGACAAAGTTTTTTGTGTTTGAAGTTTGTTGTAGAGCGCCCATATTTTGATAGTTGTGGCACAGGATTAAAGTGAGCTTCACCTTTCATAAGTCGCAACTAGTATTCTGTCCACCATCAACCGTTAACATAACAGGGGGAATCTGTTATGCCGGCCTGGTTTGTTTCGAGATGTGAACCCTGCCTGGCCAGCTCATCAGAATTCTCAATGCCCGGCACACCAATGTGACCGGGAACCCAGCAGAGCTTTATATTTTGCTGCTCGCCAACAGCGACCTACAAGTTATAGGTAGTTGCAGACTTACTAATGAGCTAAACTAAAGGGGGCTCGAAGGATATATCAAACAAGTTCTGTATTGCGCATCACTCAAGGGAAACAGGGCCTTAACGGAGACGAAAAAGAAGAGGAAACAGTTGGTGGCTTTAATTTCGATCGAACTGCTGAAGTGGCGAACATAGGGGAGTTGTGACTTAAGGAAGCGATTCCTGAATCAGAGGGTCAAGAATGGCTGTAGGACAATAAAAATGAGATATGAGGACTTCTGAAAAATAATACTTGAAACCATGACTTCAAATGGAGAAAAACCTAAAAAGCTAAACAACTTTTCATAGACAAAGCCAAATCTTCCTGCAGAATTTTACCAGCTTCCTGTGGTCTGTGCCGCTCAGCTCTCCTAATTCCTCGAAGAAGTATTGTCCTAGAAACCTCCTACGATTCCGTGCTATACCCTCACACTCACACAATGTGCGTTATGTCTTCCTCGGCTTGTAGATCACCACAGAACCTGCATATATACACACCTACCAATCTAAGACTCCTAGCATACCTCCTTAGGAGGCAGTGCCCCGAAATAATACCAACTACTGTTCTAAGCTGTTCCCTGCTCAATTTGAGAATTTCCTTGGATCTTTTCTTTTCTAAATGAGGCCAAAGTGCTCTTAACCCTATGCCCCTCTAAATTTTGCCATCTAAGGTCAGCCATATTTAAGAACTTCTCATTGATTATTCCCTTAATAACGCCAAGGGGTGGTTTAATGTTCACACCACCACTATTTTGCAGTTTCCCTCCCTTTCTTGCTAGCGCATCGGCTTGCTCATTTCAATCTATACCGCTGTGTCCCAGTACCCAGCGCAGTATTACTCGATTCAGCAGTTTGTGACTATCTCAGAATTGATGGTAACAGATCCTAGTGCCTTATGTGTCGCCTGACTGTCAATGTAGATGACGATACCCCTTCCCGACATTGATTTCATCTGCACTATCTCTACCGCTCTTAGATGCTAGTAAAGTAAGATGGGCAAAAGGATGAAATACGAATAAAGGCCAAATACATGATCCAGAAACTCGGAGAAGCTGCAAAGCTGTTCTAGGGATCAAGCAAAGAAGAGCTCACACTCGTTTGTATGATGATGAAATTCTGTATTCATCACGAAGTCAAAAGGCATTGGACAGCATAAGGAAAGCTTGCAGCAATTTTCAAAGCCAAGCAACATTGATTGGCGCTGTAATGGTTGATCAAAATATGATCATTTAAAAAAAGGCCTTCATAACGGTTAGAGGGTTTTTTTTTTTTTTTATTAAGGACTGACAAATCCCTAAGGAGCATTGAATTTAAGAGCTTTTTGTTTTAAATAATGGATTTATTTAATAAATAGTTTAAGACGGGAACAAAATATTTGTCATTGACACAGGGCCTTTAGCCTAGCTTCTCCAACCAATTGCGTATGTGACCTGGAAGGGACCAATAATTTTATGCCGATTCCGAGCGGCAAGTTTGAGAAGCTTCTCCTGACAACTCATGCACTAGGATGTTTGTCAGACTTTCGCAAGAGGTGGGGCAGTGGAAAAAAGGGATATCTATATAATACACAAGTGCAAATCCCCACCTTTTAAAAAATACCCGAATTGACTATCCCCAAGTACAAAAACAAAAAAAGTGGTTTTGAGCAACACACTACTCGACAATTGATCAAATTTTCACACTGAAATAAGTCCCGGAAATCACCAATGAATTTCAAGTCCAGATCTACCATCTTTTCATCGACTTCAAAGCTGCAAATGAAAGCATTCATCGTCCTAAGCTGAGAGAGACGATGATGGCCAATTTTGGCAAAGCGTGACGCTGGAAAACACGCGATGCAATTTGCAGTTTGGAAATAGCTTTGAAGAACGGGCTAAAAAGGTTGATGTTGATGTCAATGAGGACATAGAAGAAGAAAATCTACTGTCCACGGACTAGGATAAAACGTCGATGTAGTTAGGGTGTTCACCTTTCTTTGAGTAAACCCACTTAGTATTTGAATGACACCCTAGCAGAGATCCGACACTTCGGTTTGGCAAAACAATGGAAGACCAAGTGAAAGCTCTACAAAACACGCTAAAATTGGTTTCTTTTGAAAAAAAATACTCCTTCGGATATTTGGTCCTGTGATGAGGGCGGGGAAACAACCGCGAACTCTATAAGCAGTACCAAGATGCGGATGTAGTCAGTACAGCAAAACCGCGTCAACTACATTGTCCCGGAAACATTGATCGAATCGACAATAATGCCACAGCACGAGGGATCTCAGAATAACAGGCCCAGATTCGAGACGACAAGGAAGAACAAACCTCCATTTTAAATAGCCACCGAGGATGCCAGAGCGCTTGGTCTGGACAACTGGAAGCAGCGTGCCCGGGAACGCAACGATAGAAGTTCATAGTGTCTCAGACAGAGAAAGCGCAAATGATATGGATAAGGTATTATTATTTACTTTTCAAGGCGAAACGCAATTCTTTATTATTCGGTTAAGCTTTCAATTGTTTTGGACATTTTTTAGTTCCTTTAGTAAATTTTTTGGAAATAGTTTTTGTGAGATGACACACTCAGCATTTTTAGGATGCTTCCGTCAATTTCCTTTTTGATTTGTTTTGAATGAAGAACCATAACTTACAATTGCTTCCACGTGAAGTGGACGGCGGGAGTTACTTACTTACTTACTTAGGTGGCGCTACAGTCCGGGGTGGACCTGGGCCTCAACCAATACTTCTCTCCATTTAGCACGATCTTTGGCTATCCGCCTCCAGTTGCGCACTCCAAGTTGGTTGAGGTCCCCTTCCACTTGCGCGCTACACCTAAGGCGAGGTCTTCCCATAGGAGGGTTGGATCGAAGGTCGATGTCGCTCGTAGAGTTCGCTGTTAAATCTCCTCCTCCAAAGCCCGTCAACGCAAACGGGACCGAAAATCACTCTAAGAATTTTGCGGTCGAAACGACCATCCGCTTTTGCTAATCATGTCCACGCTTCTGCGCTGCAGTGCAGGTCTGGGATGATGAGGGTCACCCTAGTTTTTCTTGACAAGGCCTTACTAATCAATTGCCGTCTCAGGCCAAAGAATCAGCGGTTGGCAAGTATAATTCTTCGTTTGATTTCAGCTGTGGTTCCATTATCAGAATTAATATCGGAGCCGAGGTAGACAAAGTCCCTAACTACCTCAAAATTATAGCTGTCTATCGTGACGTTGTGTCCTATTCGTCGACGTTGTGTGTCCCTTCCTGTTGACAGCATATATTTTGTTTTGCCCTTTTTCCCTACTAAACACTGGACGGCTGGAGTTACAGCGCTGTTTCACGGTTCGCCACATCAGACCCATTCTTTCTGTGGGCATGTCTGTTTTTTTCAATTCATTATTTCATTACAGCCCATTTCAAAGGCACAGTGCGTGAGTGCTTTCCGGAGAAGACGCTGGTCTAGGTTCGAATCCCAGTGGAGGTAAAGTGTTTTTCGGAAATAATGAATGAAAAAAAACAGACCAGGGCCCTATTGCACCAACCACTTTCCACTTTGCAACTTTTCAGTTTAACTTTGCAAATTTCGTTTCACCAAACGCAAATTTGCAAAGAGGAAATTAGTGTTTTGAAAAGTAAAACAAAAATTCCTTCTTTGTAAATTGTGTTGCACCAACCACAAATCTGCAAAGTGAAAAGTACTTTTCTGAAAAGTGCAAAGTTTTGCCAATTTGCAAACAATTCTTTGATTTCGTTTCAGCAAACAAAAAAACTTTGCACGTTGCATTTCAAATTCCGCAAAGCTTTTCAATAATATGCAAAGAAAAAAATTCATTTGCGGTTGGCCATTTGTCGTGTTAAGTTCGTTAAGTTCGGGTTTATTAAATAATAAATTAAAATGAATCGCTTTGAACGACTTTTTGAAGACGAAGGGTACAGTAATAGTAACGTAAAAGATGTAAAATTAAGAATAAATTTTGGAATTACAAATAATTTTCAAACAGTGGACAAATTGGACATAAGTTGCAATATAACAGTCAAAGGAATATGTGTTTAAGTCCCTTGCAACAATTTTTGTGTACACTGCGTTGGATGGGAAATGGAGCGCAATTCCACGGAGTTGCATCCATGCACGGAATAAACAAAGCAACAGTCTGCAGAGTAGTACACCGAGTTGCAGATGCAATTATTGATGAAGTTCTTGCAAACACCATTTGCTGGCCAGAGAATTCTTCGGAAATAGCTACACGTTTTTTTTCTCAAGGAGGTTTTCCACGTGTAGCCGGATGTATTGACGGGACGATGATAAACATCGATGCAGCCAGAGAAAATGAAGAAAATTTCGTCAACAGGCATGGAAAGCATGCTTTAAATGTAATGATGGTTTGTGGCCCAGATCGGTCCTTCTACGCTGTTAACGTAAGTTGGCCAGGAAGTGTACATGATGCAAGGGTGCTGAGAAATTCCCGTTTGGCAGCAAATTTTAACGCAGGTTACCGACCAATTCCAAATGCAGTTCTTTTAGGAGATAGTGCTTATTCTTTAAGTGGATGGTTAATAACACCAATAAGGACAAACCCAGACAATCTTGTGGAACAAAGATTTAACCGGGCACATAAAAGAACTAGGCGAATCGTTGAAAATAGTTTTGGTAAGTACTTACTAGTTCCACTTTGCATTCTCAATCATTAAATTGTTTTAGGCATATTGAAAGAAAAGTTTCCTTGTTTAAATTACCTCCGTATGCAGCCCACAGTTGCTGGGAAAATTACAATAGCCTGTTGCATTTTACATAATCTAGAAGTGAGAAGAGAGGCATCAATAGGGGAGCATGATAACAATGCAGTGACGTTGCGTGGATAATTTTAAAAGGGAAGACGTTGAAAAATTTAGTCACCTATAAAAATAAAAATCTTTAAAACCTGAAATAAAATAATTTTTAATGGGGATATTGTATCTACATAATATGCATTCCACATTGACTTAGCAAAAATATTCTAGCCACATTTTTTATACTTCAAGACATTAATATTTCAATCAACAATGAGCTTAAAGCATAACAAAAGTGGGTTCAAAAGAAGCCGGTCTTGACAGACGCATGATACAATAACTTAAAAAAATTCAGCATAATGTGGATAGTAATTTTAAAATAAGAAAATTCAGAAGAATTATATGGATAATTCTTTATATTTGTTAAAATATAAAAACGATACAAATAATAATGTCAGCAATAAAAATAAATCAAAATTAAAAACATAGGGACGTGCTACAGTCCGCTTGGGCGAACTGTTGGATACCCTATTCTTATTCCTATCCCTCATAAGTGGGCGTGACAAAAGTCTAAGTATGGTTAAATTGTTAAGAACGCTCTACATATTTTGTTATATAACATTTAAAGGATTTTATCAAAAAAAACGCTCCCTAGCTCAAACTTGGGTGTTTCAATAAAATTGTTTTATTTAATTGTGGGCGTGTCAGTAGGCGGATTTAAAAAAAAATTAACACATGAGCATAAAGGGCCCCTAGAGAGTATATATTATAAATTTCAGCTCCCTAGCTCAAACTTTGGATTTTCAAAAAAATTGTTTTATTTATTTGTGGGCGTGTCAGTGGGCGGATTTTGAAAATATTTATACATGAGCTTAAAGGGCCCCTAGAGAGTATATATTATAAATTTCAGCTCCCTAGCTCAAACTTTGGATTTTCAAAAAAATTGTTTTATTTATTTGTGGGCGTGTCAGTGGGCGGATTTTGAAAATATTTATACATGAGCTTAAAGGGCCCCTAGAGAGTATATATTATAAATTTCAGCTCCCTAGCTCAAATTTTGGTTTTTCAATAAAATTGTTTTATTTTTTTGTGGGCGTGGCAGTGGGCGGATTTTGAAAATTTTATATCCCGAGCAGTTTTAGGAGTCATAGATCATATATAAAAAATTTCAGCTTCCTAGCTCAAAATTCGATTTTTTCCAAAATTTTGTTTTTTTGAGTTTGTGGGCGTGTCTGTGGGCGGATTTCAAAAATTCGTAAACTTGATTATTTCGGGACCCTAGAGAGTATATGGTTAAAATTTCAGCTCTCTAGGTCCAGTTTAAAGGCCTAATTTTTGCCGACGGACGGACGGACGGACGGACGGACGGACGGACGGACGGACGGACATGGCTAGATCGACATTACTATCGATGCTGATCATAAATATAGTAACTTTTAGGGGTCTACGGGCAATATTAAGGTATGTTACAAACTATGCGTCAAAATTAATATACCCCTAGAATAGGGTATAAACAGCTAAAATTCACACACTTAAAAAAAAAAAGTGAAAAGTTTTGTTAAAATATTAGTTCTTTATAATTATTTGTATTCTAATGCTATTCGACGATCTTTTTTGATAAACTCTGCCAATACCCTTTCATAGAAGTTTGGTCTATTTTTAACTTTAAGAAGAAGTCTTCTTTCTATCGATATGAGGGCTAAATCAGAGAGCCTATCCTCGCCCTGTGAGTTTCTTAAATAAGTATGAATTCTTTTTAAAGCAGAAAAAGACCTCAACGGAGGCGACGGAAATGGGAAGTGTTAAAAGTAAACTACTTAAGTTTAAGACTTGAGGGAACACTTCTTTCAATGCTTCACTATTCAAATGGTTGTGAAGGTCGAGAACCTCAAACTGCCGAAGTGACGACGAAGAATATAAAACATTAAGCTCATTTTTTAATGCCGTGAAGTCAAAAATTCTAGGAAAAAACTTAATTAGGGAAGATATTTTTACATCTGGACTGGAACGAGAAAAAGTGTCATACTTCAAATTATTTAGTAAATCCAAAAATGTAAGATTACTAAATGATTTATATCTGGCATTTATTTGGCTAACTATATTGTCTTTAATTTCAACAAAAAGGCGCTTATAATTCGTCTTCAAATCGAAGTCAAGCAACCTGCGTTTACGTGGAGGTTCGATGCAATCATTTACGCTGTCATAAATAACTTCAAACATATTTAAAAAGTCAGAGCTTATCCATGACTCAAAACGTTCGATTTCTTGCTTGGCATAACTAACGTCTGTTTGTTTTTTTTTGAATTAAATTAAATAATACATCGGTCTTTGCAAATATTTCAGAAAGGGTATGAAGGAAAAAACAGAATTCCTTGCTCTCTAATTTATTTAATAAACTTTCTGCTATCGAAAGTGTGTCAGTATCCCATTCCATAGAGTCATTAATTATTTTACTAAAAGTTTCAATTATATCTATTCTACAGTTAAAGATTACGTTTATTATTCTTGAATGATAATGCCATCGAGTTTCCGATACTCCTGGCATGCGTCGATTGGAAATTTGTTTTAAAAGATTGGACCTCTTTGTGGATTTATTAAAAAATCGAACGATGCTATTAGTATAGCCAAAAAATAGTTTAAGTTCTGCTATGTTTTCTAGAGATCGAGATAGTACTAAATTTAAAACATGTGCATAACAAGGAATAAAATTTGCCATCGGGCATTCATCAAGGACCTTCTTTTGAACACCACCCCCCTCGCCGGACATAACTGCGGCACCATCGTAGGATTGTCCTATTAACTTTTCCTTGCAGTCGTATGTTTCAAGAATTTTAAATATATGATTGGATAACTCATTTGCATTACGTCTTGCGCTAACGTCAAAAAATCAAAGAAATTTTTCTTGTATACCATCCTCTGACAAGTACCGATATATGGCACTCAGTTGTTCCCTATGACTCAAATCTGGTGTTTCGTCGATCATAATCGACACGAACCGAGCATCCTTGATTTCCGTTTTAATTTCGGATTTAATAACCGCCGCGATACTATGTATCAAATCGTTTTGAATATCGTTGGATAAACCTGAAAAAATTGGATTGTGTGTACTTGAACACTGCTCTAAATGGGATTCCAATAAAGTGTCATATTTAGATAAAAAATAAACCGCTTCGACATAATTGTCACGATTATCTGAACTAGACCTTTCATCATGACCGCGAAATGCTAACTCCTGTCTGCCTAATAAAATGACCGTGTCAATAAAACGTTCCATTAGTTTCCGATTTTTATCAACTTTTTTATTATGAACAACGAAAGAATTTCCTAAAGAAGTTTCAATGCGATTCGTGCCGAATTCGTGTAGGGATAAACAACAACGAATATGTTTTTCTGTCTTAATATGTTTTTTCGAAGAATTAACTAAATTATTTATATCAGTGAAACCCGTTCGGCTCCAAACACTGGCGGAGTTTGAAAAAAGAAGACAAGGAAAACAAAACATTTTATTAAGCTTGCAACTCCCAGTTAGCCACTTGTATTTTTGGTATAAGGAAACATTAAAATGCGTCACAAAACCATCTCTCCTTTGGTAATTAATATTTATAAAAGGCATAGAGCGCCCTACGTCTATAACTTTTTTTTTATCAAGAAAAGATAGCTTACTAAAACTATTTGAATCCTCCAGGAGGAAATCAGTTAAACAGCAATCTACACTAATCAAAGACATTTCCAAAAAAAAATCTAAAACTGCACTAAAATTAAGAAGCTAAAATGTTTTTATCAGTAAGTTGGTAATAAAAGAAACTAACAAATTACACATTAACCTTCACTTTCACTTTCACATCTAACTTTTCACTATTTTAATTTAAGATTTTATCAAATTGGCTTTACAAAACACTAGATTTTTTCAAGTTATTGCACTTAAGAAAAAAGAAATAAGTCAAAGAACACCGTGTTATTAGACACAAAGTTGCAAAAAAAACGAGTCAAACGTAGCACCTGCATTCCTGCAACATGTTGATATCTTCCGATTGAAACGCAATGCTAATCGCAAAAGGGAGAATGAAATGAAACAATTCCAAGTATTCAGCGTGAGATTTGGTTTATAAGACGAAATGTATCGTCTTTTTCTTTGAATATAAAAGCGGGTGTTGAACACAGAGGATCGGAACCGCAATGCTTGTAGAAGAAAGGGATATAAAACAAGTAAATAAGACGGAAAAATATTTTTTATTCTATTATAGAGAGCAGCGGTAGTTGAAAACTTTTTACTAAGAGTATTTTTGTGACTCTGCGTTGGTTTGTTGTTTGTGATTTGTGGATTGTGGAATGTGGTTGAATCTTGATTCTTGAATGAAGTATGAAGATACAGACGAGAGGTAGAATGAAAATATTAAACTTATTCGATAGCTTATGTGTGAGTGTGTGTGTAGATTTTATTTTATAATTAAAATACGGGACGGGTTTCATTTTTCATATATTTATTTGGCAGATAGTGCTTACTTTTGGTGGATTTTTAAAAGGGAAGACGGTAGGAATCGTGTTATATGGACGCCACGCCACTGTAACAATGATGATGAAGAAAATTACAACATTGAAGACATTGAAATAGAGAATATTGAACGACCAAATGAAAACGCTTATGCAGTTTTAAATGAGTTGAGACTTTTTTTCTGATTAAAATAAATTGACAAATTAAAAAATAAGAAACAATTTCCATTTAACAACCTTTTTATTTCAATATTCACTCAAATTTAAAATAGTTTCCGCTCTGGAACATGAATCTTTATGATTGCCCTCTGAATTGTTTAATTCTTTTGTAAATTCTGTATCCGGTATTCTGTGCCGGTAAGCGTAATTCACGTTCCAGTTTAAAGGTTTCCAAAGTAGCTTTATATATTTCGATGGATAATAGCTTTTTTTTTAAAGCTATGAGTTCCATCTCCTCAGCTTCAAGTTTCCTCTTCCTTGAGGATACATTTATCTCCCGTGAAGAGGAAATATGAAGCTGAGGAGTTTGGGAAGTTTGCTCGAAAGGTGGTACTTCAGATCCATCGCCACCTGCTTCTGGCAAATTGATTCTGCAACAGGCGAATCTTTGCCAATAATGTCCAGAATTGCTTCATCCACAGCGTCAAGAACAAAGGCTCTTCCTCCTCCAGTTCCTGTTCCCTTTTGGCCTAAAATATAATATTTATACTCATTTAACTGCATTTAACCCATAACCTAGCACTAACTTACTAGCATCCGACTCTTCCACAAACCGAAAAGATTAGCCCCCGCAAAAGTCCACTTTCGGTTGGCTGTGGCCAATCCAAGTGATTTTGCTTTAAGCAAGACTTCCTCCCAAGCTTCCTCTTTTTGCTTTTTTGACGCAACGTTATTTTGAAACGAAGCAAAGAGAATATCCTTTAATTAAAAAGTAAACGAAACAATGAAGCTTGTTTTTACATAATAAATTTAAAAATTACTTTTTTATTTTTTATCACTTCGAAAACAGCTAGCTTTTTACCGTTCTTGTGAACACGATTCATTTCGAATGTTTATTTACAAAAATGTAACCTTGACAAAAGCACCTTCAACAGAAAATGCATTAACATCATATATGTAAACATACATTTGATTACATTCAGAACGGTATTATACTCATGCTCGTTTCACAATAGAGCTGTAACCGTATAACATACATATAGTACATGGACTGCTCTTTCATCATGGCCACAGGGCCTCATCCAGCGTTGCCAACCGCCTTATTCAAAATTATTATAAGAAAAGTAGATTATGTTAATTGAAAAAATACAAAACAATTGCAATCGCAAGTTAATATAATGAATTCGATTATTTTTTTCTTTAAACAAATATTGTGTACAGCACGAGGTGCAGCATAGCAACATTCCAAATAACAATTAACAAAAAATAAACAATGATAAAGTAAAGTGCAACAAAATTGGGCGACGCTTTGAAAAGATATCGTTGTTTAAGTAAAAAAACAAGACCTCAACTTTTTTAATTTTGTCATCACAACGCAACGAAAAGAAGTTGAAACCATTTAAATTGTTTCACTTTGCAACTTTTCAAATTACGACTGAAAATGAAAAGTTACATTTTTAGTTGGTGCAACGCCCACACTTTTCACTTTGCAAAAACACATCAAAAATTGCAAAGTGCAAAGTCGAGGACTTTTCATTGTTGGTGAAACGCTTTGCACTTTTACTTTGCAGGAAATTATTATTTTGAAAAGTTGCAAAGTGCAAAGTGCAAAGTAATTGGTGCAATAGAGCCCAGCCGTGCTCTTCACGTCGTAGCAATTGGAAGATTTGGTTACTCATTCAAAACAACTCAAACAAAATTAGGTTTAGTCGCAATTTGGTTTCCCGATGGGCAACCGTGTATTTAGGTTATCAGACGTCTGCTTTTGGGTTTATTTCTTTCTTACAATCAGTATCTGAAGAAAACAGAATACATCATGTAAATAACCAGAGAATGACTTCATCATCAATCATCCGTGAGTCCTTGAATCTTCTTATGCCTTTTAGGGAAAATTTAGAGAATCGATTAACGAAATTCAACCCAAACTATGAGTACCTAAACTAGGTACTTCAATTTCATACAAACTTCCCTGTGTATCGGTAGAAGCTCTCTTCATCGCCACGTCCTTAAGTCGTCTACCCAAGGCGACGAAAACTGTTTTCATCATCTTCTGCTAAGGAGAAATTCATTAGAGAAACACACACAAACCACAGAGTATATGAAAAGAAGGAGCAAAAATAGCAACACACGCCAAAGGGAATACCAAAACATTTGGGCAAACAATATTGTGAACTTTTGTGTTGAGGACGTTACCTCACTCCTCCCGAAAGTTTCCAAACTCCACATATTCACACGTTTCATTACATTCCATGGAATCAAACAAAATCCAACACAAAAAGAGAAAGAAAGAAAAAAAACATTGTGAGAAGTTCCGCGGAATTTTCTGAGTAACTATAGGGAACCACCCTTCTCACTCCAACACCATGCTTAAGAGATATCTTCTTTGGCACACCTTTTCTCACCCTTCGACGTCAGATTTCTTATACGCTCCATCTCCAGTATAACCAGCAGCAGCTCAAGGTATCATAAAGTTTCTCGCGTGGCGGTTTGGTTTTCAGGCCAACAATAGACCAACCTCACTAACTGCCATACCATTGCCACCCGCACGAAACACAATTGGCTTAAGGAGGACTATACATATTCCCAGTCGGTTGGCCGCCTGTGGGAATATACGTACCCACCCAGTCTTCGCATTGAATACAAAAGATTCACCGTATATTTGCCTAATTGTTTTGCGGCAGATTGTGGCATAGTGTTGGTAATAATTAATGCCTGCCTTATATGAGTTTTTACTTAGGCTTGACTGTCTGCCTTGTTTTTCTTCGAAAGTCAGAAAATTGTACTAACAAGCATCAGTTTTACTTATTTACCGAGAAGAACAACAAAGAGCAAACTCATTTAGATTGAGTTGTTGGGTGGTAAAGAAAAGTTTCTAATTCCTTAGTGCAAACGGTCCATTGTCGGTCGGTGGCGCAAGACACATTTCATTTGATTCAACTTCAAAACTACGGTTAATGTGTGACAATCATTAACACTTTTTTGATTCGACACAAGTTTTGCCGAGCTCTAAATAAAAGCAAATACGTGCTGAAGAAACATAAGATGAAGTGATTTCGACTTTGACCTTTGTTAGATAAAAGCTTGCATAACAAGTTTTGAAGATACGTTTGACCTGAAGGCGACATTTTTATTGGGAAAGTGCAGGTGGGAAGAAATACGTGGCACTTAGGTTCTGACGTGGAAGCTTTTGTTCCGTCTTTTTAAATTTTTCAAAACCTGATGGTAAATAAGGGTAGGTTTAAGGTTGGTTAAGGCAAAGCAGCTTTAACTCCACAATATTTGGATCTTTGTGGGCCCATTGTCTTGCCTTTCAGTGGGATCTAAGTTTGCCGGCCGGGTGGAGCGGAGCGCACTCAAATTCCCCACATTTAGGTCCCTGTGGACTTATTGTGAGACCTTGTGGTCACTCAACGTTGTCCAACAATTCCGTTGTCCTCAGAATCCTGCAAAGATGGATAGTGCTACATCCGGTGTTCTGTTCCTCAAGTAACAGAGAACCGTAAAGTGATAGAAATTGTTAGTTGTTTCCTCGTGTGTCATCCATCGCAATTATTTGCTTACTTTGGGGGCGCAATGGTTCAGTGGTTAGTGTGTTGGTTCAAATCACGACGGGGCCAAGTAACACCCAAAGCTGGACACAATGGACCCAAACTGATGATCTAAGTGAGCCGTGACACCAGTCACAAGGGCATTCATTTACCTAACCTAAGCTAACACCCAAAGATAAAGCAAAATTAAACCTACTTCAATCTAGTAACACCCTCATTAACGGGAAAAAGTCGACAAGGATTCTTAATATGGCCGCCTTAAAAATGAATTATTAGATGGTAAGTCAAATTTCGTGAGCGTTTAACTACTGACTGAAGGGTCTCAAGTTCAAATTATCCCTTTGTAGTAATATGAGCAGAAAAAATGGGAATAGTCCTCTTAGCTAGGAGATATATCCCAACTTGTCGAAATCCAGGTATGCTCTGAAGTCAGAAGGGAAGTATCTTGAAAAAGCCCTAAACCTCTCAAGCCCACGTTCTTGCAGCAGGTAAGGTCCGCATATGAGGGAGTTGAAAAGGTCACTTTATCACTCAGCAGGCTCGTAGCAAATGTAGGTGGCCCAACAGCAAACAATAGAAGACTGCTCATGTCGATCACTCATGCCATTCTTCTGTATGGTTGTAAGATCTGGGCCGGCGCACTCAAGAACTGGAAAAAGATGGCAGCAGTTCACAGACTAGGGGCCCTCCAAGTACATAGCAAGCTTCTATCGAACAGTGACGGAGCTAGCCGCCCTCGTAGTTGCGGGAGTCACGAGTCACAGAGGAAGTACGTCTACGAGAATAAGGCGGAAGGAGTGAAAACGGCGACTGCAGAGGCGAAAGAGCTCAGCAAACAAGAGTGGAAGACAATGGAGCTGCGAAACAAGAGGTAGATGAACTGCGCGGCTGACCGGCGGCATTGATGTAGGGTTTTGGTTTTGGTGGGGGCATACGCCTCATTTATTCAGCTTAATACAAGCTTTAGGTCTTAAAAACTAATTACAAAACTAAGACTTACAGCTAGGACTTAAAAACTACTACTTAAAACTAATTAGGTGAGGGATGGAGGAGGGCAGATTTGAGCGAAGAGGTGCAGCGATTAAAATCAAAGAGGAAGTGGTTAGAATTTACATTCTGCAACATACGGGATATCGGCTCGTTCAAGCCGTACGACGTGCGACGGTTGGGAAGGTAGAAAAGATGAGGGGATCTTAAATTGCGAGGGTTGGTGTTAAAGGCAATATAATTCAAAAGATAGGAACAATCAATGGAGCCAGTGAGAAGACGATGTATAAACAGAATGTCAGCGACATCTCTTCTTTTTTCAAGGGTCTGAAGGTTTAATTAATTAAGGCGTTCGTGATATGGTGGTAGGATAAGGTGATTATTCCACGGGAGCCCACGAAGAGCAAAACGGAGAAATCGACGTTGAATGCTTTCGATTCTTGTAATGTGGACCCGGTAATACGGTGCCCACACTTGACTAGCGTACTCTAGAAGAGGGCGGACGTAGGTAATGTAAAGGGATTTTGTCACGTAGGGATTGGTAAATTCTTTAGACCACCGTTTGACGAAACCAAGGGCCTAGTTAGCTTTATTAATTATTTCGTCAATATGTGACCGAAAGTTAAGCTCTCTGTCACACAGAACATCTAGGTCGCGAATGGTTAGAACGGTAACAATGGGTTGGTTGTTCAAAAAGTAACATCTGGGGGGAGACGAAAAGGCCGACGAACTGGCCAGAAAAGGTTCAGAAACACCTTTCATAGGTCCCGAACCTTTCTGCTGCACTCCTAGATCAGCAGCAACGGCAGCAATTAAAAGCTGGGAACAAAGAAAATGTATCTATCTTTGGGAAAGCTTCCCAGGTCTAAGACAGGCCAAACGAACCATTCGGCCCTTCAATCAAAATGCCAGCAAATGTCTAAACCTAAGCAGGCATGATATCAAAAACCTAGTAGGTTACCTTAGTGGTCACCATGGGTTAAGATATCATCTACACAAAATGAGAATATCAGACTCTCCTGAGTGCCGACTCTGTCTTGAAGAGGACGAGTCAGCTGAACACATTTTATGTGAATGTCCAGCCCTTAATGGAATTAGAAAGAAGATCTTTTTCAGGGAGCAAATGAGCCCCGAGGACATAAAGAATTCTTCTACTGGTAAAATTATCCGCTTTACACGGAAAGTGGAAATTCTACTAGTTTAAACTTTTCTGGCCCATACGGTACAAAAGATCTTTTAGGTCGAAGTACCCCCCCTTATAAATCGCCTTGGCGAGCCAGAATTAAAAAAAAAAAAAAAATTACGGACTTAAAAACGGCACCACCCTGATGTAGTCGAAGGAGGAATTGGAGGCGTTTAGTGGGGAAAGTTTAGTCCATGGGAGTCGGACACACCAAGTGGCTGTGGCCTTCCACTTGAAGGTGCATAACGTATTCTCTTCTCCATACAAAAAAAATAAAGACAAAAAAGGGCCCAGTAATACCTTATGCTTTGCCACTGTCCTACCTTGCCAACATCTGATAAACATCCGGTAGAGGCGTCTTATTGGGAAATGTCAAGCTTAGCAAAGGAAGTTGCAATAAAACCATATCTTCACTCCCGTACAATTAATTAATCTAGGTACCTAATTTTTACTTTCCAAATCAGTTTTGATTTCTACTATTTATTCACTGCGACCGAATGAGTGTAGTACATTTATTTAATTTTCTTACTTAAGCTTAGACATTGAAAATCTTAGCTAAGGTTCAAACTTAGGTGTCATTTCATTCCAGACATTCCAACATTTTATCTTCACTCGTTATGTTCACACTTATGCTGACCAATTTATATTCACTTGTGCTTTGTTTTTGCTTAAAAGGTAACATTTTGCTGAGCTGCATGTACCTACACTTCCCAATAAGACGCGCCCAGTATCAATTGTAATGAGAGGCTTCGCTAGTTTTCCTTTCGGATTCGACGTAAAATTGGAGAAGCTAATTTGCAGACCCTATACGTAGGTGTGCCTTATTAAACGTAACTAGGAAAATTACTTGCCTACGACTCCAATTAAGACTAACAAGAACACGTTGCAAATAAATTCAATGCCAACGTCAATGAAAAACCATAAAATAAATACATAAATACTTCAACATGATTCCTGTTTGAATTAATGCCACTCAAAACCCATTCATCAATCAAGACTAGTTCAATGACATTCACGTGACACCAGATGAAAACTGTTACCCAAAACAAACAGTGTCTCTCACTTTATGTACCGATGTACCGATCCCGATAAGCATAGGAGAAACTCAAAACAAACACATATATCTTTCCCGCTCACAGAGCAAAAATTGTATAAAAGAAAAAACAAAAATTAAAACATCATAAAATATGCATGCATCAGCCAGTGTCCCCCAGGAGGACTTATAAATCTAAAAACTTGCACCAAACCGCAGAGCCCAATGAATGGACATACCCCATCCTTAATGGCTATCGGGACAAAAAAAAACACTCCAACTTTTCTGCATGATTGGCGATACAAAAAAAAATAATCGTTAGTCCATCCTCCGAACGAAATGTCCTATCAAAATAATAAAATTCCTATAAGGGCAATCATCCTTCTGGTCATTTCGTCCAACACTTTGGACTAATATAATTTACCCCACCAAAACCATAGCACAATGAAGTAGACAAACCCATAAAACTGACACATTAATCATAGATGTTTGACTTGACAAAAGGATAATGCCCAAAAGGGGCCTAACAAACAGATATTTATTAACAATGTATAGGTAGTTGCATGGTGTCCGTTCCGCGAGACCCGCGACAAAAAAAAACTTAATTTATTTTAAACCAAAAGGCTTACACCAACACAAAGGCATATCACCACCAAAGTCAAAACAACAAAAAAAGGATACATAGGTATATTCAAACTTGCATGACAGTGAAACTATGGTTATCGCTTTATAAATTTTTCTATTTTTGTTCGAAAATTGTATTAATAAATTGCATTTGACCAAAAAATTGACCTATTAGGGCGGGATAGTCACCGGTTACGCTATTTATACACATTATCCTTTTGTCGTATTATGTACCTACACTTTCTCTCCGAATAGTGCATTGCGACGACAATAAATTGAATCCAACAATGTGATAACGAAATTTTCACTTTTGACACTCTACTGTGTCGTATCAAAAAAAAAGAAACACAAAAAAAAATGGTACATCCGCAGGACTAAGTAGCAATTGGCCACAATGCGGTTTTTGTGTGACATATTTCGGATGGGAATAGCATGGTACAATGGTCATTTAGGGCATCTTCTTGGTGCAATTTAGAAAAAGCATCGAACTTAAAGGTCATCTAATTCAATTAAGGACCAAATGGATAAATTAGTCTTTTAAAAAAAAAATCATGGCACCTACATATGTACGAGTATGTTTAGAATTGACTTTTGCACTTGGCAGTGTTTGATTTGAAGGTTTACAAACCGTTTTTCCATATCCAAATTAGTATTTCACATCCATTTGGAATTTCCGCGCTCAAATGAACTTTTTTTTGTGTGCGGACACCACTTCAAATAAAAAAAAAACACTTGTAAGGATATTTTCCTTTTAATTTCTTTGGCTTCCAAATTGGCGGCGTTACACTTTTTCATTTATTTAATTTTATTATTTTTTCGTACACAAATTAAACACATTAAAAGGGGCAAAACGGAATCACTCATCCGTATGCGAACCGTTCAAAGGATATTACCTCGTTTTTTTCAGTTTTTTTTTATTACTTAACTCGAATCCTCATCATTCCGCACGTAGTTGTATGTTACTCATACGGAAATACTCGCATCTCGAACTCGCGCATACAAGGTACCACGACGAACGACGGATGAATTCAAACTGACAAGTGGCTAAAGTACGATGGGTAGGAAACTAGCAAAACAATTCTGGTGTGGCTGTTGTGCTCGTGCCATAGCAGGCAGTGTCATCATCCCCTAAACGAATTCCTTATATCCATTGTAGGTGTAGCTGTGGGGCTGGGGATGTATCTTATGTGAGTGTGTGTATTTGGGGAGAAACGATGGGTTAAAAAAGAATGCGCGCTCTATACTCTACAGATATGTAGGTAGTTACATGTACATTGTACAATCTCCATCTGCATCTGCTCCCCCTCGTTGACACACACTATTAGCAGAGCACTCGCAGAGATACGTTGGTCGTTGACTAGAGTAGCAGGTGAATGTTGAACATTGCAATTGAACGAAAGTGAAATGTAAAAGAGATCCAAAACCAACAAGAGAGAGAAAGCAAACAGTGTTGCTGTGGTGCAAAAATGTGCGGTTTAACGGTGTTGTCTGTTTGTATGTATACCTCTTTTATTTCGGAGCACGTTTTGGAAGATATTTTGCATTTTCTCTTTTTGATTTATTTTGTAATATAGATGACATTGATTTTTGCTTGAGATAAAAATAAATTGGGCGTCGAGTTGCGGGCCAGTTGTGTGATTTTTAATGGAAAACATTTTGAAGGAATAAGGTCGAGATGGTGGGTGAAGTGAATAAAAATATTTCATGAGTCGCGGTCTTGATAGGGTAAATAAATCAACTTTTAATATGCGTAAAATGGAATTGTAGTAAAAAATGTCACAGCGAAATAAAGTCGTACCTAGGTTGTTTTGGTGCAATGTTTGTAGCCTCTTTCACTCTCAAGCAAAAGAGATTTAAGAGAATGGGGCACTCATTTAAACTTCACATTAAATTTGTGATTTATTAGTAAGTCCAATTTTCATCATCCAATCCTTAATGTTGTATTATTGCTACCTATTTTTGCAAAGCCCAAAATAATGGGGTGGTCGAGAATAGGAAACCATAAGACCGTCAGTTTCCTGTAATACAATACTAAGGAATGTGGTGTTCGGAAAAAGGGCCAACATTTTAGAAGCGATCTCTGATACCAAGAAAAAACATTTTTAAATGTACTTGCCTATTTCCGAACAGATATACCTAGTTGGGGTTAGGTAAAATTGGAGTTCCTTTTCTCGAACAGTCCAAAAACAGAAGCAACCTTACTTTTTATTTGCAGAACTTCTGAGAATATAACGTATAAGCGAATGCACTAATACGATTGAGAAAAACCACAATTGCAAGTTCTTACGTACATGATTTACTATGAAAATTTTCCCAGATGTTCAACATAAGGTCGACCACACTTATAGAAACCTTCTAGCGGGAAGACTTTAGGGATGTGGACTGGGGATGTTCGGGAACAGTTACCGCTACCCCAAAGTAATGCGATGTTCCTAGCCAAACTAAAAAGTTTTGAAATCAATTTTTTCGCGTTGCGTCTGCCTATACCTACCTACTTCATCCTCTTTTATTGCAAATTGATTGAAATTTAGTTAAGTCGACCTATTAAGTAAGAATAAGAAGGCATCGCCCAGAAAAAAAGATCAAATAAACAAGTTACTTGAAGATCCATGCCGGAACATCTTTAAGCCGCTCACCCAAATATGTACGACGAAAAGACCGTCAAAATATAGTGATGCCCAATTGTGCATCTCGTTGATAGTTGAGAATCCTTTTGGACATCTACAGCCAAAGCAGCGTTATTCTCAATCGAATAGCTTTGCCAGGGTAGGCCACGTCTACTATTGTTCCGTACTCAGCAAGTCGCCTCAATATGACCTGCAAAATACCGCAGTTTTTGCCCAGTTGGGCCAAATGACCAGGTTATCGACACTTTGAGCAAAGATTAATGACAGATTATATTCAAAAATATTGACGTAATTGCTCCGTGTTCTTGGCTTATCTACTTGTATTCTGCTTCGATTTACTCCCTGAATTTCAAATTCAAGATGAAATATGACACCATTGGAAGACGACACCTCGCTGCATTGTATTGTATTTTCATCCCGAAACAACCACAGAGGTTAATGTGGCTATCAGCCGAGGCCGACCCATTAAGACCAATATGAGATTAATTGAGGTATCACGTGGATCTGGGAATGTTTTTTTCCTCTACTCTTTAAACCAGTTAGAGCTTCTAATGAAGCGTATGAGACTTCTGATGTCAGTGTTAGATAGATCGTTTAGATCGTTGTGGGAGACAGCTGGATATGTACAGAGGAAATGGCGATTTTTTTTTAAAGACAAGGCTCGTCTTCGTCTTTTCAGATTCTGCAAAAATCGTTTGAATATACGTCAAACTTTGTTGCATCCTTGCTTATGAGACAGTGTCCAGTAATGCCACCATTAGAGGTGTTAATATCCAATATTTTAAGTGAAAGTAGACTCTAAGAACCTCGTACCTCTAGTTATGGCTAGATCCGCTTTGTCACTGGAAATGTGTTATCCCTTGTACACCTTAGGAATGCATATAGGTTAAATATGAGTTTGCATGCAGCGTTTGGTATACCAAGCGAAGTCACTTAGTCTAATTGAGCTCTTAAAATTCCTCCCCAAAGAAAGAAGAACCGATTCCACAACACTGTATGCTTGCAGAAGTTAATTTTTGCCCAGCATTAAGAGAGGCTGGTTTTCCTCATCGATAGCCTGCCCTCAAAATCAATTCAATTTATCGCAACCAGAATTAATAGCGCAGTCAATGTAAACTTATTACTCCAAACAGCATTTGTAGAACTAAGTTGGATTATGAATTCAGACTCAGAGTAAAACTTGAATTGTGACTGTTTCCCATTTCATGTTATAAGTGACACTTCAGTAGCATACTTAGGCCTTAGTTTAAGATGTTCCAAGGGTTTTGTAAGTATGCACTTATTTTAAAGTACAACAATTTAGCAGAAATTTAGCTTTTAGCCAAAATGTTTAACAATAAGCTATATAAAAGCACAAAACATGCCTACGTATCAGCAAACCCTCGTAATATCCTACTTTGCCTGCGATACTTCAATTATAAATCCCTTAAATACACATTCCTGGAAAAGGTAAAACCCCGCGGGTAATCTGCGAATGCGATTGAATTTTTAAAGCTGATTGCCTTGATTTTTTGCGGTAATCAAAAGGCATTATGTCTAGTGCCCTCCGGATACCTACATTCACTTTGATGTTTGATAGATAACAATACGTTTTAACTGCAAACCGCTGAGGGCCAGCTTAAAATTTAAATGAAGTGTACAACGATTCTTTGTGGATATACGAGTAGTAAAAGCAAATATTTGCTGCAGGAAAGTTTTTAATTAGGGTGCCAAACAGTCTCCCAGAAACAATAATTGTACTTTGCTTACACAATTGAATAAGAAAAGAATTAAAATGTTTTATTTCGAAGAATGTTGGTGGTTATTTAAAATTGATACTTAGTCCTTAAATGTTAAAAGCACGGGGTGACAAAAAGCAGACCAAACTAAGGGGTATAATAAAGAGCATCTATTTTATATTTCATTGTATTTATTTTAGCATACAAGCATTCTGTTTTTTCGCACTAATACGATACCCATTCCCCTCCAAAACTTCCACTCATACATCAAGTGCTCGTTGCTGAGACGTTTGATCCTCGATAATGATGGTTCTATCATCAACAAAGAATAACTGGTGCACTTTGGAGTTTGTCACTTTTCCTTCAAGCAGATAATTAACGACTGTAATAATCATCAAACGCCTTAAGAGAGTTAAAGTATCCCACTTTTTAAATTTTACATACATACATACTTATTAGGCCTTAACGGCCCATACAGGGCCTAGAACCTAGCTTCTCCGACCACTTTCTTGCGAAGTGGAAGGGACCTACAGTTTTACGCCGAATCCGAACGGAAAATTTGAGAAGCTTCTCATGACAATTTGATACTCCTTGGATTTTTTTTTTTTTTTTTTGAATAAAAGATTAACTTTATTTGTTTATAATGTAAAAGTTGTGACATTAACAAAGAAAAATAAATAAAGATAAACATTATAAACAAATAAAGTTAATCTTTTATTCAAAAAATAACACACAACCGGAGACGAACATAAATAACAAAAATGGAAAACTCCTTGGATGTTTGTCAGACGTTCGCGAGAGGTGCCAACAACACGCGGTATTCCCAAGTGGTCCCCAATCTACGTCGTTTTTAATTGCGGTGGTCGAACGAGAACCGATTGATTCGACGTGGCAAGGTCGTTGGCGTTTTAAATTTGTAACGAAGTCCCAATCCATTTTTGAAGATAAGAATTGTGAAAGGGTATAAACCAATTCCCTCAAGCTGATTGTATCGTTTTCAGATGTTAAATAGTTTAGGAGATTACATTTTGTTATTGTTAAAGTCAAGCTTAAGAGTAAGGTTCTTCTTGTCATGTGTTTCGTAACACACGCTTCGTTATTCAAGATGGCGACAACTAAATTTTCCAGTACACATCTTATACCAGGAATGATTGAAACTGAAATTTCAAAATGGCTGCAAATGAGGAAAAAGTTAAAATCGGGATTTTCGTGGCGGTATACAGTGAAAACGAGACAGTTATTCTTGGTGCGGAGAATTCGACTGAAATGGGTAGTCAGGATGTTCACTGCACGGCTACTTACCGCATAACAAAGGAAATATGACAGATCGGAAACGACGCGACGAGAGGAGGAACACAAAGGAAAGCGTCAAAAATCGCACCAACATTTTCGCCAAATCGCTTCAACCAAGCTTCCCTTCTCGCCAACAAAACAGGTTTTCAACCAGGAAAAAGTACCGTGTATACACAGGCCCCTAGGGTTGTTAAGGAAACCTTGAACCTATTAGCTGATGAGTACCATCTGCATGGAAAAAAAGGTACTAACTCCCAAAGATATCTACTGATAACTGATATGCATTAACCCTAATTTTACTTCTTTTCTCTCTGAAAAATGTCTTCCACAAAACTCTCCACTCCTTTGGTGATACAAAAACAAAATCCAGCAACAAGCTTTTTGTTCATCGTGAGTCTACCTCTTCGTCTCGTTTATTTGATTTTTAACTGCAAACGCGTCTGTTCTGTTATTGTCCACAACTGTGTTAGTAAATCGTGTTCATTTGTTGTTGTCGGTTTTTTTTTTCTCTACCTCTATGCCAATTCTTAAATCTCAAAAGTCTGAAAACGGAAACATAACAAAATAGGATCCACGACATATGGTTGGGGATGGGGCAGAAACAGAAGTCGACTCATACTGGAAAATAAAATAACCGACTTTCACGGTTGGTAAGTTTTCAGTCGTTATTAACTGTTGGTGTGTTTCTTAAGATTTTGGTCCTATAATTTTATTTTATTTTTATTTATTTTTTTAACATTCGAACAGGGGTGAAAGGAGAATTCATGGTAATTTTGTGCTCGGAAACACATTTATGCATATTTATAGAATTGGACAGGTTAATGACGTCAAGGAGATGTTCAGAAGAGAAGGGTTGGTAGGTACCTATTTTAATTTCTATATTTAGGCGTTTAAATGTACCTACGTAGTAATAGGGAATCCGGAAGCAATGTCCCGAATATTAGAGGTTTGTAGAGTATAGGCACTTGGACGCAGTGGCTCAGAAGTAGTGCGTTGGACTGTTGATTGAGAAGTCTCAGGCTCAAATCACGCCGGACTGCCCCACCTCTTGGGCAATCCTGACAAACATCCAGGGTATGAAGCCTCTCAAACTGGCCGCTCGGAATCGGCGTCAAATGGTATGTTACTTCGACTCCGCACACGCAAATGGTTGGTGAAGCTAGTTTTATTTACTTTATTTCTAAGCACATACACATACTACAGACTGTCCCCCAATAGAAAAGTTTTAATTAATGAGTTTTATCTTAAAAGGTTTAACTTCATCATGGGTAGAAGCTTAAATAAGAAGGAATGCCACCCTGATATAGAGGGAATGATGTCTCAAGGTTCTGCTGATTACTTATTTCAATTAGAAGTTTTTTCTTTTTCCAGAATGAACATGATGACCTTTGGGGTGAACACACATATCGTACATTTTGTATGAATAGGTAGGGGTACCTATACATATGTACCTTACCTACCTATGTATGTATATCCTTTCAACTTCAGTCTAATTCATACATAATTATGGTTACCTAGATTATGTAGGATGTTTCCCCAACAAAATGATGAAAACACTTGTAAACTTTTTTATCTAACTGCCGGAGGAGACAATGATAGATGATGAGAGGTGACCATGGGAGCTGCTTGGATTGTATTCTGTGGGAAGGTTTCTCTTTGATAATATTAAAAATACCTCAAGACTTGTAGGTATCATCGTCTTTTTTAATAGGTTGTTGCCTGTGGTAAACCTACGCAAATAACACAACCGAATTTTCATGAAATACCTATAACTTCAAGTTTCCACTTAGACAGCCATTCCGTAAAGTCCTTACTTGAAAACGTTATACTTCCGTAGGTTGCACATACTTACGTCAAATTCTCTTTGACTCGAATAAATGTTTAAGAACTTAGACCTCGGACTGCGTAAATAATAATACTTCACAAATCGAACACTATCCTCATTAACGACGGGGTCATGATCTGGACTTCGCCGCATCCCTACTGGTCCGTCTGCGGGCATTGCCGAGGAAATCGAACACATTGGGCCCTATTATGGTATCCGTTTGGAAAACAATATTTCCGATTTTGTGCGGTCAAGTATTCGGGAAATTTCTAAGACAAAACTAAAGAAAAAACGTGGCAATTCTCCAGCCTCTACACTAAAAGGAGGATTTCTGCCTGGTAGTCCAATGGACCGTTACCGAGTCTAAGTGCTCTGTTTTTTAAAAAAACAAAAAAAAAGACAAAACTTAACGCACACCGGTTAATTGCGATGATTTGCGATTTTCGCGTCGGGTTTTGGTGGTGCCAATTTCTCTGCAATTGTCTGCGACGCGACAACTATTCGTCGGCACGTTGGAAGTATGATTGGTAGCTCAAAGTTTGATGAGATGATGGTTAAAAGGCGATCTGGTGTTTGTGTGTTCAAAAACGAACGGGCGAAACACTTAAAAAAGCTTACAAGATGTCATACTACAGGCGTAACAGGGTAGGAACGGAATCGGTATCATCTTTGCTAGAGAGCTACTTTGCATCATCTTAACCATTTCAAGGTTCAGTGGTCGTTTGAATTCTCATAGCCATGCTATTCTTTCTGTTAAAAGTTGTTTTTCAGGAGTGTCAACCCTTCCAATGCGCAATACTCTTCCTTTCCTTGCTTTAACCTTTAAGGATAACTGGTGAGTGGTTCATACTGTTGATGAATATGCTCCCCAAGTCAGATTTGAGCAAAGAGAAAAACATGCATTCTGGGTAGATTTTCAAAGACACAGCAAGAACATTCCAAAAAAGAGCTTTTGTTTATTGGCTACGTTTAAAACGGACATGTCGGGAAGTCAAAGGAAGGCTATGAAGACAGCCATGGATTACTGGGATACGGCACCAGGACTTCACCCGGTGAAAATATCCTTAGCATGTGCCTATCCTACATAAGTTATACCGTCTTATCGTTCTAAGTCCATGTTCATCAACAGAAGATCACTTACGGAATCACGACAGCAATGAAATCCAAATTGGTTACCAGTTGGTGGCATGTTCCATGAAGCCTCATGTTAAGGATTGCAAAGTGATCCTTGGTGAGGCAATCGCCAAAAAACACCGTCTCCTCCCGACAGAAATTTTCATGGAGACGGGGAAGAACAAAATTAAACAAAGACAAAATTCCTAGAAAATCTAACGGTACTATCTAGACCAGGAGAAAGAGGAAGCATTTATTGCCAATATAAATTATTTGTTTTGTTTCAAGCATAGCTAACATTTTTATTTGTTTATTAAACCATGTGATTTATTGAGTATCCATTATTGCCAAAATAAATTATATCCGACTAACCCCACAGGCGGACCAGTAGGGATGCAACAAAGTGGGAGGGTTATTGTCCCTTCAATACGGATCATAACTTCAAAGTCAAGGAAGAAGAATGTGATGAAATATTTCTCCGATCTATCTGACCTACCTACTGAATTTATTTCACAATAAACTAAAACCACGTCTTCCTCACTTTGACATTTGACACAATGCTATTTGTATGTATTGGTAAATTATAGAGCAACTCTCTCAATAGTAGGTATGAGATCGCATCTTTCGTGTTAGGGGCAAATCTAGAACTGCTCTCTTTCTTCAATGAAACATGCAAACCGAAAAAGATTTGTCCTTTTGAGCAAAAGAGCAAATGTTTTCTTCAATGAAAAACGTCCTTAGACAGAGCCAAATAACTGTTAAGCTCTTCAAACGGACACTATCAATACGATAAAGAAACATGGTGGTGGACAGATGAAGCTAAAAGCAGTGATAAGGGACAAGAAAGCGGTATTCAAAGCCTAAAATTGGAATACAGACTGCAAGCAACTCAGGAAGAGAAAGTGCGACCAAATTCAAGTTAAGTGTGTGGAGGGCGTGTATCGGGATTTAGAAGAAATTCCTCTTCGTATGCTGATAGAAACCAGGCTCGCACAACCGTTCCAGAAAACCAAAATTCATTGACCATCGTCAAGAGCAGCTTCTTGTGGATGACAAAAAAAAAAAAAACACTACACCACATGTGGCAACAGTATTGTGAAAGACGTCTAAACAATCAGATTCCTCGGATATACTGCCAAAGAAGTTTGAAAGGCACCCAGTTCTATATTGCATTGCATTGGCATTATCCTTTGTATAAAATGGAAAATAGAAAAACATCGTGATTACTTAAAAGATTTGCATATGTTAGGTTAGGTTATAGTGGTAGTCGGCAGAAGCCGACGCACTTAGACCAACAAATAGTCCATTGTGATACCAGACGGATCTATCTTCTCCCCACTTATTGAACCAGTTGGATGTTTTGATGGAGCTTGACAGACTTTTGATGTCGGTGTTAATGAGATCGCTAAGGTCATTGTAAAAGAAAGATCCTAAATGGAGTTTTCGTCTTTGAGAGAGAGCAGGGCATGTGCAGAGAAGCTGGAGTACAGTCTCCTCCTCCTCGTCCAAGCAGCTTCTGCAGAAGTCATTTGCATAGACGCCAAGCCTTGTTGCATGCTTGCCTATAAGACGGTGTCCATTGATTACACCAATTGTAGCACCAATGCGCAGTCTGTTCATGTCAAACACTTAGAGCGTTTCAGATCCAGCTTTGGGGAAATCTGTTTTGTCCACCTAAGGTTAGTATTCTCAATGGCCTCCCTAATAAACATGAGTTTGCATGTAGCAATTGAAATGCCTAAGAGAGCTTTATCAACAAGAAGGGGCAGTACATGGTTCCTTTTGTGACGAGTTCATCCGCCCTACATTTCCATGGAATGTCTCTTTGTCCTGGCACCCAGCATAGGTGAATGTTGAATTGCTCCGCCATCTCCACGAGAGATGATCGGCAGTCTAAGACTACGATGGAGTTTGTGGAGACAGAATGCAGACATTTTAGCGCAGCTTGGCTATCTGAGAAGATTCGGATGTCCATAGCGGATATCACGTTCCTCTTCAGCCACGATAGGACTTCTTTAATCGCCATGATTTCCGCCTGCAGTGATTAGGGAGACGAAAGGAGATGCTGAGGTTCAGCCTGTCAGAGAATACACCTCCACCTACCCCCTAAAGTGGATCGCATCATCTTCGACAAGGGGAACCTTGATCCCAGAATGTTGGGAGGGAGGTTGACTTTGAAGTTTTTGTCAAAACGTTTCTGAGGGGTGGTGTAGTCTATGTTGCTAGTTAGGGTTCTAATTTTTTTTAGAATAGAGGCGTGGCCGATTTCATTCTCGGACCACTGGAAGTAGTTTTAAGGCAAACAGCTTACTAAAGAGGGAGTAGTGCGCAGTAGGTACACCACTCATGCAGAGACACGCTGTTCGTTGGACTTTGCTTAGCTTATCGCGATTTATCGCTTTGTCTAAGGCACTCCACCAAACAACCACCCCGTACATATAAGTATCGGTCTTATTATGGAGATGTATAGCCAGTTGGTGATGTGGGGTTGAAGCCAGTACTGATTACCGATGGTGTTTTTGCAAGAGAGGAGTGCTACCATAGCTTTAAGAACTCTTTCTTGTATGTTAGGTTTCCAGCTGAGCTTTTTATCCGGAATGAGACCCAAATATTTAGCTTCGTCAGAGAAGACTAAGCTTGTGCCGCTGATTGAGGGGACATCAAGTGAATAGAACAAGTTCGGTTTTGTGGGGGTTAACAACTAACCCACAACGATCTGCCGTGTTAAGAGCGTTTTTGAGAAGTTCTTTCAGGGGGTGACGTGAAATAAAACCAAAACAAGGCCGAATTCCCAAAATTTGGCTTTATTTCGTTTTCCAAAGTGAAATTAAACCAAATTTTTAGTTTGGCTTTATTTCGTTACTGAAAACGAAACAACACCAATTTGCCATTATTTCGTTTACATTATTTAACAAAACTGTGACCCCAAATTTGGAAAGTATTGAACATTTTCTTTACGAAGTTGTATTGTTCATGAAAAGCTATGCTGAGAATTTGGTCACTTTCACTGTCAATGTATTATGTCACTTTCACAAAGCGTCATAAGGCCAAATCCGGAAAGTGCCATAAAGCCAAATTTTCGAAACCGTACCTCGCACCTATTCCAAATCAAACAGTGATCCCAAGCAGGGGGTTTGCAGGGGGGCAGCATGCCCCCCCATAGACATTGTACTGTTTATGCAATCTACTTTCGATTTCGCAACTAATCCCATAAACAGTGCAATGTATATGGGGGGCCATGCTGCCCCCCTGCAACCCCCCTGCTTGGGGTCACTGTTTGATTTGGGGTAGGTGCGAGGGCAAATTGTTGAAAGCAGCACCAAGCGAAAGTTTCATAAAGCCAAATTGGCCTTGTGACGCTTTTAAAATGTGTCATAATACCAAATGCTAAAATTTGGCCTTATGTCACTTTCACAATGCGACATAAGGCCAAATTTCAAAATTTGGGCTTATGACGCTTGGGGCACCGTTTTATCGTTAAGTCTCATAACATAATTGTAAGCAAACAAATCGATAATAGTTGCACATTTGCGCACAACAAAGCGGTTTGGTCTTATTTCCATTAGTTTTTTGGTATTATTTCGTTTTGCATGACGAAATAAAGCCAAATTGGCTATATTTCGCTTTCGAAAGCGAAATGATGCCAAATTTGGAATTTGGCCTTATTTCGTTTGGCTTTATTTCACGTCACCCTTTCAGGGTGTGTGCTTAAGATTTGCATATTGAGTTGGTGGATTTTGAAAAGGCCTTCAATCCACATCAAACAGGTCTGTTATGAGTGGCACTTGGACAACGAAAAGTCCAGTGTATGGAAGTGTATAAGGGAGTAAAGACAAGTGTAACATGCCTCGCTGGCGTCACCGAGGAGTTCCGAAATAAAGTCGGTATTAACCAGCGAAGCGCCCTAAATTCCTTGAAATTTATTTCAGTCCTTGAATATCTGCATAAAGGAAAACTGACGGGCTGGCTCCAATGTGCATCAGTTATTCTTTGTTGACGATAGAGCAATCTAGCGAGGATCAAAGCACCTTGGAACGAGCACTTGATATATGGGTGGATGTTTTTGGGGGAAAGGGATATCGTAGTAGTCCGAAAAAATCTTAAAGTGATTCTAAAATACGAAAAGTTCAAATATTTGAGATCTGTGATTAAAAACCAACCTGTGATGGCGACATCAATCATCGCGTAGCATAGGGTGGATGAAGTGGCGGGAAACTATCCATCTTCTGGTTTATAGAGCGTTTATTCTTCGGGGGATCAGTAGGGACACCATTAAGGAAAAAAAAACTGTTCGACTTCAGCCAGAAGTTCCCCTATTTATTTTTTTAAATTCCTGAATCACTTGACGCTTAAGTTCGATTAGAGTGGTAAAAACCGAGTAACCATTCAGATCTTGTCATAAATCGTAGATCTGAAAATATCACATGTCAATTATTCGTAGACTCTTAAACTTGATTAAACTCTTTAAACATATTCAACCTTACCTCAGTCAGAAAGCTATTCACCCGTTCCTCCTTCACCCATCTCGGGTACGACAATTTTCAATCTAATACCAACATTCTGCACAATAATATGTTGATAGTTGTTAAACCAAAATACCGAAAATATTCCTTTAAACGCCTTTTTCCGGCCTCCAACTACCTTTTGCGGTCCCACACAGAACAATTAATTCCAATGATAGGAAGGCGCACACTGCCTACTCCTAGGCAAAGTAAATCCAAAAGACGAACAACAACAATGACAAGGCGCGCCCTGCTCTGTTGTATAGATTCCTGCCGCCAACTTGAAGATGCATGCTACTCGTTCGTTGTATTCATACTTCTAGTCCTGCTACTGTAGCAGTACATCCAACTAAACTCACTCACTTGTGCCATGCATAGTCATGGGCTCAGGCTCAGTTCCATATTACATGACATTGGCATTATCCAGGTGCAGGCTAGTTCCTGTGCAATAGAGCCCAACTTTACCTACCTACATTGAAAGACAATGCTATAATGCTGCACAAGGCTTATACACCTGTTATCCTGTGTACGTTATTTCTTTCTCAGTATGGTGTTCATGCAAGCGTGCGGATGACATAACCGACACGGTTAAGGTAGGACGTAGGATATGTGCAACAAGGTAAACTGCCTCTCTCACTTTATGTGTGTGTGTGTGTGTGTGCGTGTGTGTTATGATGTGTCACTGTGGAAATTGAATACGGAGTAGGTCTGGCAGAATATACTATTTCAAAAGACATTCGTAGCTATAGTTAGGTACCTTAGCCCCATTGTCAACGTCAACGAAGAATTTCCATAAAAGAGGCGCCAATTTGGAAAACTAGATGTATGACTGCTGATAGTGGTGTAAATTGCAGTGTTTCTCTGTCGTTGTTTTCTGCTTTCCTATACATATGTTTGTGCTTGCAGAAGGGTCGGTTCCCTGTGGAGCCTCAAAGCGATGAGGTGTAGCTGCTGAATTTTGAATGTGAGGTTGATATCGTTGTCACAAAGTTTCGTCAATGTTCAAGGCATCCTGAAGGTATTTAAATTTTTAAATAATTTCTTTAGTTGTCGTAAGTTGTCTATTGCCTGCAGCAGAGGTTGAGAAGGTTTAATATCATTGGTGCCTTCAGACGTCCGCTTAACTGGGAAGTGTTAATTTGAAAAACTGATGGAAACGGTTCGTCCTTGGCGTTGATTTATTGTTAATAGAGGCTGGCATCTTTCTGGGAATTTTCCAATTTCCCATTCGAAAGACGAGGACTAAGTGTTTGGGTCACTTTTTCCAATGCACACTTCTGCAATGCTCATCGGGAAGGACGGTTAAAGTGTCATTAAGCAGTTATTTAGGTCGACCCCGTTTAAATTTAAATTAAATTTTAAACTTGTACTTTGCGTGCCGTGCCCCTTCCCCGAAGTCGACGACAGTCACTGCGATGAGCAACTAAATGCTTATTGTGGAAAGTGACATTCATTGAAGTATTCTGGCGTTTTTCCTTCACTTACTTTGGAGAAAACTTCAGGGCAGCTTTATGACGTTTGCACCTTTTCAACGTGTCCAGAATAGTGTTCAGGAATACCTTGCTGAAAACTAGGAGTGTAAGCGTTTACAAAGCTGCGCATCCTGTGTCTTTTCCTTCTACTTTAACTTATCCGCAAGCCCAACGAAGTATGATTCTTGGGGACAAATAATGTCAATCTCAAACAAATTTTGCACAGCAATCTGGTAAATCAAGTCAAGCTCGGAAAAGCTACCTTATTGTCCATCTAGATCAGGGCTGCTCAACATTTTTAGCAGTCGGGCCAAACGGACGATTCAGACATTTTCGGTGGGCCACTGATGGTTCCTATGTCAATTACTTTTCTAATTTTTTTATAAAAAAAATCAATATTATGAAGTGTAATAGTTGCTTATTAAAATAAGAAAAAAGGGCATTTAATGCCAAAAAACGAAACAAAACTGTACATATGTAGCAGCGGGGTCCATAAAATGTATGCTATCATGACCTAACTTAACCTCATTTTCTCATTCTTTTGATACATTTTGCATGAAACTACGATAGTGCCGTTTGTGTGGTTACCACCGCAAACAATTTTAATTCGGAACATCTACTTCGCGACACAGTGTCGATAATTTTTTGATACACAGATATATATATGCACCAGTTATGAGTGGCGAAGTCAAAGGAGTAAAAGCCCATATCAGATCTCATTTTCCTCTTGCAATCTACGTTCAGTGTGCCGCGCATGGCTTCAGTTTGGTTATCAATGCCGCTTGCGGAGTTTCGGGTATAAAAAATGCGTTAGGAACTATCGGAGCAATAGAAGCATTTTTCCACTGGCCGAAGAGACAAAGCATTTTAAAGGAAGACATTATGAAAATGCCGAAAAAGAGTGACCGGAGAAAAGAAAAATTGAATTCTTTCGCTGTTTCAAGATGGGCTCAGTCTCATGAAGCAGTTTCAACTTACCTCGAACTTCAAAGGGCCGTTATAGAAGCTTTGGAAGAAATAAAAAAGTGGAAAGATCGAGAGACTTCACAAAAGGCTTCTCAGCTTTTGACCGCGATTTTGACAATCGAATTTCAAATCTTCTGCCATATAATGGAATCGATCAATTCTATCGTCTTGCCTCTGAGTCGGGAATTGCAGACGAAAAATCAAGATCTAGGAGAAGCCACAAAGTTAGCTGATGATGCTACGAATGATATCAAGGAAAAGCGGGAAAACGTTGATTCAAATTTTTGTATCATTTACGACAATGTAGCTGAAATCTGTTCTTAATATGAAATTGCCTCGTCGTTGCAGTCAACAGAAAAGCCGTTGCAACGTTGAAACACAAAATGTCGAAGATTATTACAGAATTGCCTTCTATCTTCCATTCGTTGATACTTACATTTTTCATCTCCAAAGTCGGTTCGAAAAACACAAATCGATCTTCCACAGTTTCGGACAACTATTTCCTTCCAAGCAGGAATTTGATGAGGAAAAATGCGCAGATCTTTACAAGTTTTATGATGAAATATTGGACTGTTCAGAAAGGAATTTTATCTCAGCGATCAGCGATGTGGAGGCAACGGATCTTTGATCAAGATATTCAAAATGCGCTCGATGCACTATCAGTGAGTAACTTCAGATCGGAATTTTTACTTCCAGAATCAGTTTCTATAACCCATCGAATACTTAACTTTCAATGGTTACGTTATTTTTTAGGTTATCAATGAAAAATGTTTCAAAAACGTGAACACGATCTTACGAGTATTGGCAGAAGAAGAATAAAAAAACTATCTTAGAAGTACAATAGGACGGGAGCGCCTGAATGGACTCGCTTCTTTGAGTATCCATCCTGAAATTGGACTAACGGAAGACGAAATTCTGCAAGAATTCTTCAAAAAACGGCGGAATTGTCAAAACGATTGAGATTTTCTCTAGATTTCGCACTATTGCTAATATGTTTATTTATTTATTTATTTATTTATTTATTTACCATCTATCGAGTACATATCTCTTAAAGACTAAGCGTTATGAAAATTTACAATATTACAATATTTCATAAATACTCGTACATATCTAGGTATAATAATAAAAAACAGAAGGTACAAATTAAAATGAAATTACAAGAAAAAAAGAAAGAAAAAAAAAAGAAAACAAAGAATATGCGTTAATGCTACAACGAATCTAATACAAGTTCTTTAAAAACATCCCTGCTAAGGAAGAAGTAGATGTTTTGAGAAAGAGAATTAAACTCAGAACTGGATCTAGAAATAGGGTCAGACCTTCCGTAGTTAGTGTACGAAAGGGGAACGAGAAAGAGTACCTGTCTCATCCTTAACGACCTTGAGGGAGCATATAGACAGAAAAGAGAGAGCAGTTTAGGGCAATCAATCCGATTACAGAAGGTATCCCTAACGAGCATTATTAGATAATACTTCCTTCTAATTTCAAGGGATTTAAGATTAATAAGAAGACATCTGTGGGCATACGGTGGCAAAATATCGTCAAGCCAATTGAGTTTTCTGAGCGCAAATCTTGTAAATTTTCTTTGTACAGATTCTAAACGATTTACATCCACTTTATACAACGGACACCATATACAGCAGGCATACTCTAAGATAGATCTTATCAAAGAAATGTACAAGGCTTTCAACGTATACGGGTCAGAAAACTGTTTAGAGTTGCGCATTAGGAATCCTAGTAATTTGTTGGATTTTGAAATCAAGTAGTCTAAGTGCATTTTAAAATTAATTTTTGCATCAAAGATAACACCGAGGTCCCTTTGGTTGTACACCAACTCAAGCGGTGAGCCACCAATACAGTATTCAAAATTAATTGGTTCATTCGATCTTGTAAATTTTATACTTTTACATTTAGCTACATTTAACTACAAACAGTTTTCCTCACACCACGATGAGACTTCATCGACGTCAAACTGCAATTCCTGACAATCCAATTAGGACTTAATAGATCTGAATAATTTTAAGTCATCAGCATAAATCAAACAATTAAAATATCGAATTCTCGACGGAAGATCATTAACAAACAGTATGAATAGGAGTGGTCCCAGATGACTGCCTTGTGGAACACCTGAGTGGTTAAGGATTTCTTTAGATACCACAGTTCCAATTTTCACATTCTGCCTGCGGTTCGTCAGGTAGTTTTTCAGCCAGAGGAAAATATTGGAATGAAAACCTTACTCAGCAAAATATTATGCTGAACTCTATCAAATGCCTTTGAAAAATCTGTATAAATTGCGTCAACCTGGTTCCCACGCTCAATTCCTTTAATGCAAAAGTTTGCAAATAAGGCGAGATTGGTTACCGTCGATCTGCCACTAACAAAACCATGCTGATCCATTGAGATGCTTGTTCTTACTTCCTCATATATACAATTTTTTACAATGGCTTCAAAAACTTTAGGTATTAATTTCAGTTTTGAAATGGGTCTGTAATTAATAACCTCTTGTTTAGAGCCTGATTTGTGAATTGGACTTACAAGCGATAATTTCCACTCTTCCAAAAAGTCACCTGTAGAAAGTGACAAGTTGAAAATCTTGGTAAGTGGGGGCGAGACTTTCAGAACACATTTTAAGAAACGTAGGACATACGTTGTCCGGAGCCAACTTAAAAGTGGATTCTAAAGAAGAAAGCTGGAGCAATACTTGATTTACTGTCAAATTTAGGCTACCCATATTGGTAATAGTATCACAAAAAGTCCTATGTGTTGACGGAGAGGAGTCCTGGACATAATTAGACTGCAAATAAGAAGCAAACATATCGCAAATACTTTTTTCATTACTACACGATTGACTTAGATAATGCATGTTAGCCGGTAAACCGAATCGATTTGCGCTTTGAATTTAGAAACACCCAAAAAGCCCTAGAGTCACTTTTAATGTTGGTCTCAATTGAGTGCAAATATTTAGTGTACACAAACTTTTTTACAGTTTCGTATTCACGTCTTATTTGCGTGTAAATAACGCGATGGCTACAATCCTTTCGATACTCGTACATGTTGTAGTAACATGAATTGAATAATAATAATATTATGCATGACAAAATACGAGAAATCATTTATTTGCACATTACAATCTTTTTTGGATTTTCGAATCGTAAAATAGAATATGCAAATTTTCGGCGACAGAATACCAGCACTTCAGATTCAGGTCGGTTCGGACCTCCCTTGATCCGGCACTGATATCTTAATAAATCAATGTGATTTCTGACATTGTTTCTGTTGTAATAATTTACTTATGTTAGGCATCAAATCGGATGTCGTTATGTGCGGTATTTATTTTTTTATATAATTAAGATTTGAAAAAACCTTTTCCCAAATATATCTCGACCCAAAACTGCTTAAGAACTGCAAGGCCAGGTCTCTTATTGCAGGAAAGTCCTCTATTGGTTCCAAAAATCTGCAAATCTTCTGGAGAATTTTGTGGTTTGAAAGTTACTTTCTCGGTAAACGGTTTTTTGTAACGAAAATTGATTTTGCAGTTCAGTGAGTTCCAACTAAATATCGGCCGGATAAGTAATTTATTCTCTCAAAATGATTATGAAGGGATTTATAAAATAAAGTCCTTAAATCTGCTCTCAAACGACTAATAAACATTATATTTTGGATTTGTACTAAGAACAGTTGATAGTGGCGATATTGAGCTTCTGTTTCAAACCTTTGAGTGTGGGAAAAAGGTCAATTTTGTATGCAGCTTCATTAATTAAAAACAGATTTAATTAGCTTCGAATCCGCTTATCAAATTAAACATTATTGGAAATGAACAATCATTGAGTTCGAATTTGAGATTCAAGTATACATAATTCGTAACGTCAACAAGAAATGAAAGATCACTCAACCAGGATGTAGGTACTCTTCAGTAAAAAAGTTCCCAAAGGTAAAGCCCCTTTTTCCTCTAAAAATTCCAACACCTGCTCTCTCAAGTTGAAGAAATGTTTCGACATGCTGCCCCTTGAAAGGCATCGCACAGCACAGTACAGTTGTAACTCTCCATATTTGCTCATTTCTCCCTCAAATAAAACTCTGAATTGACGTCTATGAAGAGCTTTTGCACGTCTGAAATTTTTGCAACGTACTACTGGATCGAGAATATAATCCAAATCGCAAGTTTCGTCTAACGCCAATGAAAAATATTTGCTTTTTGTTACGATTTCTTGGATCTTACCGTTGATATCAACCGCCATCTCCTCCACCTGTTTTGTAACAGTGTGCCGTGAGAGTGAAACACTGTCGGCTTTAGATTTGACGTTTTTATCATTACAATTTTGAGCAAAGATTGTTAAAGCTTCTTTAAAAATTTCTCCATCTGGAAAAGGTTTCTTCTTTTACGCTATAAACAAAGAAATCTCATAAGATGTTTTGACCATCGATTCAACCTCGTCGTGTCTTTTAATCTAAAATATTCTGTTGGTTCAATAATTCAATTTCTTTTTCTTTAAAAAATATTCTCTGATAGCACTACCAACAGGATACGCTTTTTCAAAATTAGTATGATTATGCTTCTTCTGTAGTGAAGCAAAGTAAACATATGTGCTCACGCAAGTAGCTTTGAAAATGAATTTCCCGCAGAAGCAAACAAAATTCTTGCTAAAATTGCTTTGGAGAAAATTTGTGTGTAAAGGTGTGTCCACACCAAAGAAACATTTCAGGAAACATTGTTTAAAAAACGTTTCTTTCCCATTTGTTTAAAAAACATTTCAGAAAGATTTCAGAAACATTTAAGAAATGTTTTTTAGGTGTGGACGCTTCGAGAAACACTTCTGAAATGTTTCTGAAATGTTTCTTTGTTTCCCATTTTATGTATTCAGTTTTAGCTTGAAAATGGATTGTAAAGAATTTGATAGCAATCGTGCAATGATAGCTTCGTGTTTTATCATCATGAAAAAAAATACAAAAAAAATAAAAAAAAAATCCAAGACAGTGGAAAAGAAATATTTTTAAAAGTAGAAATAATTCAGGTGGTTTAATGTTAAATATTAGAGGAACTTAAAATAGATAGTTTAAGTGGATATAGAAATTTCGCTCGGATGTCAAGTGAGGATTTCGAGTTTCTTGTTAATTTGGTTGGTCATAAATTAGAAAACAAAACACGAACTTTAGATCCAGCATAAGTGTTGTAAAACGTTTAGCAGTGACTCTTCGATTTTGGCCACTGGTGATTCTTATCACTCTTTAATGTATTTATTCAAAATTTCAAAACAAAGCATATCTTTTTTGTTGTTATTTTTAAAATGTTCATCAATTGAATCCCACAAAACTTTTTTGATTTCATAAATTTTAATTAATTGAATAACACCCTGGTTACTCCACACTTTTTGCGACATTTTTAATTTTTATCACTCGCTCTCTTTCTCTGTAAATTCTTGAGAAACAAAGAAAGTTTCCCCGTTTTTTTTCATAAGCATTTCAGAAATGTTTCACGAATCGTCCAGACCAAAATAATCATTTTTTTAAATATTTCGGAAACATTTCAGAAATGTTTCTTTGCTTCTGAAATGTTTTTGAAATGTTTCTGAAATGGTTCTGAAATGTTTAAAATATGTTTCTTTGATGTGGACACACCTTAAGATACATTTTAGCATGATGTGCACACTAAACTTTGGCAGGAAATTTTCAAATTTCTTGCGCGGGCCATCTAATATTCGTCCTGGCCTGGGGTTGAGCAGCCTTGATCTAGATGGTGATTTTCGTTGCTGGTATAGCTACACTGATTTGACGGTTTTCGCTACAACATGTTTCAATCGTGTAGTTCTGAGGAAACGATTCAATTCAAGCATTGTTCCATTGCCACGTTGCGTTGTGCAGGTACGGTCCTAGGACACCACTGCAGCGCCCTTAAAAAAAAAACAGCGCTTGTTGTAAAGGGCGCCTAAAGGGAGAAATTACATCTAGTCAACTTTAACATTTAAGTTAGCATTGCGACACATTGAATATCTCAAACCTCTTCCTCAAGTGTGCATGCAAAGCTGACTATACTTGAGATCACCGGCGTGGCGTCGTCCTAAGAACTCAGGCGTCAAACAAATGTAACAGTCTTTCTTGCTTGTGCAGAAACGTCAACTTATATTGCCCTTTGGAAGGGTTCCGTGGGATATTACCTTTGAATATGGCAATACCAACTGAACTGCCACTAGAATGGCACTGATTCCGTTGTTAGTATCCTTTCTTTAGTAGCATGTTTGTTATTCGTTGCAGCCCTTACTAGAAGCTATGCGGTGGATATTATTTGAATTAAAATAAGGGAAGCGTTTCAATAACCTCGATTCTTGTGAACATATGCCAGCCAATAGCCATTGACAAGCTACCTGACTTCAATTAGTGCTTAAAAGTGCACATGATCAATGAAAGGTTTAACTCGTGAAAGCCCTTCAAGACGAAGCAAAATTATTTTCTGTTGTTTTGAAATGGGAAAAATCAGTTCGCAGTGCAAATCAAATATTTTGTGTTTGGCGCGCGTAAATTTGACAACCCTCAAAGTTTCTGAAGGGTTGAATATTGCTCAACGAACTGTGACGTGAAATTTTAAAATATGTCTTGATACCGGGACTACAAGCAGAAAGAAAGGCTTAGGGTGCCACAAAAGAGGTCACAAGTGAAGGATCGTTTATGGTGCTGCAAAAACTTCGGCATCGTTTCAGGACTTCATTGATGGATTTCACAAACGATCTATTTCGAACAGTGAAACAAATTCTAGTTAAAGTTGGACTAAGAACACTCAAGCTAGTGCAAAGGCCAGTCAGACAAAAACGACTAATTTGGGCTCAGGAACATCTTAATTTGGCGCAAAACATGTGGGACAATGCGGACAATGCCATCTTTTCTGACGAAGCCAAGTTTAATCTGCATATTTGAGAAGGGACAATATTTGCACGAAGAGGACCAAAGAAAAGGCTATGCTCTGAATGCCTCTTGTGGATGGCCTCAAAAACTGATAGTGTGCCTGGGGTGGGGATGCTTCTATGTAGATAAAGAAGTTAGAATGGACTTCTTAGAATCAAAATTCATGCAGCGCTTAGATAATGAGTTAGATTCCTGCGCGCTAGAGCTTTTTGGTGGTACATCTAGGTTCATCTTTCAACATGACAAAACTCCTTACCATTACCATACATCCAATGTTGATAGTAGGGACTTGTTTTCTTTATTTATTTTTTTATAAAATCCAAATCTCAGAACACTCAGACTCGGTAATGGTCCATTGAACTACCAAGCAGAATTATCTTTTTACTGTAGAGGTTGGAGAAACAAGGTACTATCCGTTTCTCTCCTTTAATGGTTGGCGAAAGTTGTTGTTACCCGCATGGAGATTGAACCTGCACCACAGGGGTCACAAGCCAACACACTACCCTGTACACCCTCGCCACTACAAGTATGGAGTTAATTTTTTTAAACAATTAGCTTTTAAGTAAGTTTTAACTTTCACGACTTAAAACAATACTTGTAAATAATTTTTCTTTGGCTAAGAAGTACTTCGAAGAACACAATGTCGATATGCTAAGCTGCCCTCCCTACAGCCCCGACCTCTATCCAATTGAGAAAATTTGCTCCATGATGAACACTTCGATTGCACAGAAGCATCCATAGTCACTTAAAGTCATGAAAATCTTACTAATCCGAACCTGGAACGCCATACCTACATCCACATGGAAAACTTCGCCGAGTCAAAGAATTGCAGGTGTGCTGCGTTGATAAAAGCAAGAGATAGGCAAACTCAATAATAAGAAAATGTTTTTCGGATGTAATGAAAAAATACAAAAATAAAAACTGCACTAATTAACGATTTTTCGGGTTTTCAACATTTAGCTCAACATTAAACTCTAACACTTTAAAGTACTCGTATCATGAACCTTTCCTAACATAAGAAAACCTCTTTGATAAAATACTTATTGCAACCATTTAACCAAAAGCAAAGGCAATGCCCCTCCTTTTTTTACAACTATAGAATTCAATATAAATGAAGCTGATTTAGGAATGATGGATATGTATTCATTTTACATTCTTCGTTAGATGACAGCGACATGGTGGCCACCATGAATTTGCTTGCAGTGGCATAGTGTCCATCTATCTAACCCGATTCTTACCGTCTCGCCTTCAAACATTTAAACCGACAACACTTTCTAGTTTCTACAAAATCACAGAAAACCCTACCAAAAGAAACTTAATAATGTTGTGATGCCTTTTTCGTAATTGCTGAGGAAAGCTCGTCGGAGGCGGTGCAGGGAAATAAGTCCACGGGAACTAAGTCCACTGAGGGACTTAGTTCCCATTGAGTGGGAAATAAAACCACTTTCGCGAAGTGGACTTAGTTCCCATGTAAGGTGGGAAATAAATTCCCAAAACTCTGAGTGGTTTTAGTTCCCTTTTAATGTGAAGTAAATTCTCACTGTCGACTAAGAACAAAATAAAATTAAAGAGTCAAGTAGGTACTTTGCAATTTTTATTAACAAAATAGAAATTAACTTCTAACTGAGACAGAGTAATATAGGTACCGTGACCTCGCACCTACTCAAAATCAAACAGTGACCCGAAGCAGGGGGGTTGCAGGGGGGCAGCATGTCCCCCCATATGCATTGCACTGTTTATGAGATTAGTTACGAAATCGCAAGTAGATTCCGTAAATAGTGTAATGCATATGGGGGGGCATGCTGCCCCCCTGCAACCCCCCTGCTTGTGTATGTAAATTCAGCATGCCTTGCAGTACTGCAAGTTGTCTCTATTTCTAAATCCACTGCAAAAGATAATGCCACCACAACACAAAAAAAAAAAACTAAATTTGAACGTGTTTGGCATCATTGTGTTTTGACGTTGATTTCAAATCTTCAAATCAAATAAAACCGCTGAGTGACGAAATGGAGGAAAAACTAATCGAATTTGTCAAGGAAAATGATTTATTTTATAATAAGCGCAATAAATATTATAAAAACATTTATGTGAAGGACAAAAAAATGGAGGAACTTTCAAAGAAAATAAATGTTCCAGGTAAATATGAATGTTTTTACGAATTGTACGTTTACCACATTTACCTATTTTATTATGCTTTAAATCAAGCCAAGAAATTAAAAGACCGGTGGAGAAGCCTTAAGGATAAATTCTACAGGGACATAAAGGCAATGAAGCTTCCATCTGGAAGTGGGGCACTTACTCCCAAGAAAAAATGGAAATGGATGGACAGTCTGATGTTCCTCAATGATGCCGACTATATGAACGAAAAGTGAGTTTATTCCTATGAGAAATGCATGCATATATCTTTATTTATAAACTAGAATTAGTACCTATATTAAAGAGTGCTATAAATGTTTTTTTTTTCTTTCAGTACTTCAGGAAACTTTCCACAGTTAGAGCCATCGTACGAAGAAGACCATTTTCATCCGGAATTCGAGGAAGATAACGTACAATCCGAAGTCCTTTTTTGTCCGCCAGGTATAGACGAGGAAACGGCAGCATCATCCACATCCATACCAAAAACCAAGAAAAAAGAAAGTTCCATTGAAAGGATGATGTATGAAGCCCAAAAAGAAATGTCCGATTTGGTAAATTTGGCCAAAGAATCTTTGGTTGACTCAGCAGTCGACCCGCCAAAGACGTTGGCTGATCTATTCTTTGAGGGCCTTGCAAGACAAACGAACGAGGCAAACCTGTCGGCAGAACAAATTTCTGAGCTGCAGCTGGAAATTCTCCAATGTTTTCATACATTTATGTATAAAAAATAAGTACCTGTTCCTTTTTATAATAATAAAAGCTTTATTAATTCAGGTAATCTTTTAAAAAATCTCTCATGTTAAATGCGTTTCGCGAGGCATTAAATCTTGTAAAGAGCCTGCTCTGATCTAATGGGTTAACTTCCAGCCGCCAGTTTCCTCTAATTATTTCACCTGCTTCCGTTATTTGGTCAACGTAATTTTCAGGGCAATAAATAGAACCGTCATGGAATTTGACAAAATTGTGAAGAACAAGTGTAGCTTTTACGATTTTTTCAGCGTTTTCTGGAACCATGTTTAGTGAATTAGTCAAAATTCTCCATCTGGCCGCAAGAATTCCAAAGGTGTTCTCAATTCTTACACGGGCTTTAGACAACGTTTTGTTGAAATTCTCTTTATCGGGAGAAAGATTTCTTCCCGGATATGGCCTCATTATGTTGCATTTCAATGGAAAGGCTGCATCCCCAACAAAATAAAACGGAAATTCATGATTTGAATTCGGCAACAGTTTTGGTTTGGGAATGTTAATCGTTTCAGCTAAAATGCGGCTTCCAAATCCACTTGCCCTTAGAATACCTCCATCGCTTTGGCTACCGTAGGCTCCAATGTCGACTGCGGTAAAGGCATAGTTGCTGTCACATGATGCCAGCAGGACGATACTGAAGTACTGCTTATAATTATAGTAAAGTGATCCGGAATTTGGTGGACACTTTATTTGAAGATGTTTCCCATCGATTGCTCCTACAACGTGGGGCATTCCCGATTTAATAAAAAATGCATCTTCTATTTTTTCCCATTCAGCTTCATTAGGTGGAGCCAAGTAAATGCCATTTAGTTCATCCCAAATCGCTTCACAGGTTTCCAGAACTATCTTACGGATTGTTGAAACTCCAACTCGAAATGACCACGCCAACATTTGTCGACAAACACCATGTGCCAAATATCTGAAAGAACGAATCAATTACCTATTTTGTTTTCAATAAACTAAAGATGTAGGTATTCTACACCAAAGTAATTGCTAGTCGGCATTCTGAGCTAATGGATTCGCGTATGAAATCTTTTTTCTGTATGCGTTTCTCTATTAACTGCTTGAGTAACATGAAAGTTTTAACATCCATTCGCGTTGATTTTTTAAATTCTTCAGTGTCTTGATTTTTTATCACAGTGAATAATTTAGTGAAGAATCCATGGAGTTTCCTTTCGTGCTCCGAATATATGAACCTAGTCCATATGCGCTTTCTTTTTTTCCTTTGCGCTAGGCTGCACAAATACAAAAACTTCCAATACGATTGGAAAGCAGGTAGCAGCGAAATAATTTTTCGAACTTTATTGTATTTCACAATATTCATTGAAAAATGTAATAAGTATTTAAATCAAAATTTCACAAAACACAACACAGCTGTCAGCAAAAGAATGACGTTTAGGTATTGAATGACAGAACTCACTGCAATTACGTCAAATAAAACTTCTGTTCGTTTATCTTGCTTGCTGTACTGCGCGCGTCACTGCGTCCAGAAATTCAGCACATGTATTTCAGGCATAAAAGTATAAATTCAATATTTGTTTAGTAAAAATAAAATTTGGGGTATTATGTCAGTTAAGTAGAGATGAGAAATATCAAAGTTTTGAAATTCGATATCAAAAGTTATCGGAATACGGTGTTTGGTACTCGTAGCACTGATCTATGTCACCTCTAGGACTTATCAGCGATAGTAATCCTCGCTAAAGTTAGCGTATATAGGCTAAGTTGTTGTTATATTTAACATGCAAATGTGAATTAGCGTATATGCCCTTGAAAAAAAAATCACACCTAATATGCCCCCTGTCAAGAACGGCTTCTTTCGGAGCCACTTTTATTATGCTTTAAGCCCAATGGGAGCTTTAATATTAATAATTTGAAGTACAGTATTATACGGTTCTAAGAAAAACTGAAATTCCAAAGAATCTTTTTCTTTTATCGGTTTTTTCTTTTCTGAGAAAAACGGATATAAGAAAAAAAAATTCCTATAAAAAAACAACGGATATAAGAAAAAACAATTTATAATAAGCATTGCAAAAATCTCAGAAAAAGTATTCTTCATTGCTTAGGTAAATAAACTATTTATTCGTAAAAAAAACATAACGGAAAACAATTCACAGCAGTAATAAATATGTATGTACATAAAGCACATAGATACCTACATAATAAAAAAAACAGTCTTAGATAACATTCGATGAAACTTGAAAATAGTTATCTATTTTCTTTTGAATTATGGATTTTTCACGGCTTTTGAAAAGGATTTCTTCAACTTTATCCAAACATTCTTCCTCAGTGTCCAGATATTGTTTTAGGGTAAAAATGCATTAACTGCCTCATCCCTAACAATTTTGTGTAACCTTTGTTGTTCATGTTCATTAATCTCGTCGTCTTCCCCTTCATCGTTTCCATTTTGTTCATTAAGCATCTCATTTACAAGTTCTGATTCGTCTATCTCACCAAAACAATCTCTGTTTTGCTCTTCGTCTTGTGCCCTATCGTTTGCGTATTCATTATTGCTGTCGGTGAAAATGATGTCCAGAACTTCAATTTCTTGAGAACTTTCAGAAACGCCTGCATTTCTAAAGCAACTCGAAATGGTTTGAGTTGTCACAAGCCACTAAGATCGTTTTGCGACATTTAAAGCTACAAACATATTATTGTCACGAAAAAAGCTTACAATACGACCGCTTTCTATAGAACTAATCATTTTCTATATTGAGCCTTAAACGAGTGCATGATGCCTGAAAAAACATAAATATGTATTGATTAAGTGCATCACCCATCGTGAATTTAAAAAAATTGGCAAGATTCATAGACGGAAAAACTCGGTTTTAAACATGGCATTTATATTGGAAAACCGTATTAAAACTTGAGTTTTTCCTTATAGCAAATGTCACAATATTAAAGCGACCTACCCTGGTCCAAGGGTTGTATGATGCTTGTAGTATTTGCAGAAAAAAAACATATGAAGTTTGAGGAGGTATTTACAGTACAAACAAATCTTTTTAGCTATGTTTTTTGAGGTATTATTGTACAGTATAAAATAATATGGTTTGTTTGGGAGACAATTTCTTATAAGTGTATTTTTTTCATATACAGTGGTGGTCCAGTATAACGAATGATATAATGTTCAGATGTATTCGTTAAATCGAAAAATTCGTAATATCGAGCACATTTTACTTGTACGAAACGTTAAATAAAATGTGCAAATACTGTTTCTATTCATATTTTCATTTATTCATAAGTTAAAAAAAACTAAACTTTTCAAAGGAAAAAGTAAAAAAGTCTGGATACTATTATTAATTTTTTGAAAAGAAATCACCAATAAACGTTTGTTTTCGTGAACTTTGAACAGAGCAATATACAGCTTTTTCCTGAAGGCTTCTTAAGACAAAGATTTTGGAATGTTCAACGTTGTTTTCTTCGGCCCATTTAATACACGTGTTTAAATTCTCAACCGCATCGGTATGTTTTATTTTCTGAACAGAGTTTGAACCCGTTTCTGAGGAGCTATCATCTTCATCATTGTCAACATCAATAACATCGTTTTCTTGAAATGTGCTGGTACGACTATCTTCTGCAAGAAACATTTCAGCATTGTTCCAAGACTCCAAATCCTCTCCAGTGAAGTTAGCCTAAAGTACATTACATATGTAATGTAAAATGTATAGCTTATAAAACAATACCTCATTTGAAAGTGATTCTAACCTCTGGGAAAATATTTTGGACAAGAGTCAAAGTGTTCGTAAAACTGACAGGGGAATATCATCCTCCTCATCAAACTCCGTATCCGGTGTTGGAGCTAATATGTTTTTCCAGCACTTGTGAAGCACAACCGCTGATACATTTTTCCATGCCAAGGCAATGAGTGAAACAGCCTCAAAAAGATTGAGCTCCTTCAGAGCATCTGTTATGCCTTTTCCGAACTCACAATTTTGCTCAGCAAGCTACTTCTATAAAATAGCTTAGTTAAGCGGATTGCATTCTGATCCATTGGGGTTGGATCAATGGTGTAACATTAGGTGACATGTACACCACCCAAATTTTTCCATCGGCCGTTTCTTTTACTATTTCCTCTTCGGGAGGATGACTAGGCGCATTATCTAGAAGCAACAAAGCCTGTATTGGTAGATTTTGCTCTTCCAGAAACTCTTCAACCTATAAAATAAGTAGGTACATAGAATTAAAGAACAATTTGTATTTTTTTTTTAATTTCGAACCTGTGGTATAATATTCTTGAAAAACCGAATTTTGAAAAGACCAGCATTCATCCATGCAGATTTAGAAAACGCATAGTCAATTGGTAGAGTTTTATTTTTAAAAGCCCGCGGCTTTCTTGACTTCCCAATTATAAGTGGCTTTAATTTTTTTAAACCAGAAGCATTCGAGCATGCAAGGAACGTAAGGCATTCTTTGAAAATTTTCCTCCCTGGAGCGCTTGCTTCTGTCCGGCAGCATTATCCAATAAAGACCAGTTTCGTCGGCATTGAATACCGCATCTAAGCTGAGTTTATTTTCTTTTATGATTTCAGCCAACTTTTTTTTTTTAAATGGGTTAACAAGATCTGTTCGTGATGAAAGCTTTTCGCCAGACTGTTTAAGAATACGAATCCCAAAGCGCTTTTTAAATTTTGTCAGCCAACCGTTGCTCGCTGAAAATTCTCCGAGGTAGTATTTTTTTTTTGGATCTCCATAGCTTTGGCTTTCAGAATGTTTCCATTTATGGAAATGTGTCTTTCACGTTGGGTAATAAACCATTTGTATAATGCCTGTTCCATTTTTGGGTATTCACCTTTCTTTAATGATCGTCGGTGAAAAGATCCACTGTGTGTATCTCTCAGATTTTTGAGAACCTTGATTCCATTTTTCTTAATGGTACAAATGCTCGATTTGGGAATAGCAATCTTCTTTGCAATGTCCTTAAGCGGGACTCCCTTATTGCACTCGTCAATGATTTTTACTTTATCTTGAAGCGAAAGGCGTTTGCAAGTTAAAGACATTTTTACTAATTTTACCGAACTACTAGCGCAAGAAAAGAACCCGACCGATATCTTTTGAAAGATGCGCCTACTTACTAACTCGTTCTTACTCGAAACATAGATTCATATGTTAATACCAAATGTGCATGTGCCCCAGACAAAACAAACAAGAACAAACTTGCAAACCGAAAGCATTGTGAGTGCAAATACACAATAACAAAAAGTTATACGTAGTAGCTAACAGTTTTACAACAGGTTCATAACCATACATACATAAATTCACAATCCAGAGAGTTGCTTTACACCTGCCTACATATGTATGCACATACATACGATATATGTTTAACAGAAACATTCGTTATATCGAATGTCAACCTTTTTTTTTTATACGTTGTATAGAGACACCAATGGAATTGAAAAAAGTGTACGTTATATCGATCAATCGTTATATCGGCATTCGTTATACTGGACCACCACTGTAATTTCAGATATTAGTGCCTGGAAAAACTTTCTTATACCAGTTTTTTTCTTATAAACGTTTTTCTTATATGAGTTTTATTTAGTGGGGATTAATATGGGAAAGGACATGGTGCATTGTTCTTTGGTTGTTTTAAGCGTTTTTTTCTTATATGAGTTTTTCTTATATCCGTTAAGTACTGTATTAAGAAGGTGGCTTGGATTGCTTTTGCTTAGTTGATTTGAAAAACATATGCTTTTGTTTCAAGGTGCACAGATGTAGATTTTTTATTTACGTTTGGAGGTTATTTATTTGTGATTAAACTTCCTTTTTAAAAATTTTCACGCCACGCCACTGTTTAAGTCGGCTTTAAATACTTTGAACCACTTCGCCAATAAATATTTTGTAGAATTTTATTCCACTTGGAATCAGCTCCGTTTGTCTAGGTTAGGTTAGGTTGAAGTGGTAGACGGCAAAAAGCGGCACAATTGGTCCAAGAGTCTTCTTAATATTTGAACAAACCAAAATAGTAATTCCACTTTAATACTTTCACATCAATTTGTTCATTTTTAAACAAGTGAAGCAGGTGATTACTTCAAATGAGTAAGCATTCCAGCCGTAAGCTACTTCAATTAATTTAAGTGACTTTACTGCAATTAACACTCGCAAACATGAACATATAACCATTGCTGGCCATCTTCGTCTTACTGTGTTCAAAGGGATTCATCACAATTGCCTCTATAGAACCTTCCAGCTAGTGATTCACTTTCACATTTAAACAAGAAATAATAAAACGAAGGAGCAACCTTACATCGCGCTTGGTCCAGAAATACATCTGCTACTTCTCCCAATTAGACAACCTTCTACTTTCATCGAAAACATGTTGGAAAATCATTAAAATGGAATTTTCTTCATGTAGCTACTGCTCCAACATCAAATGCATTACATCGCTATTCATCATTCTATCTCTTGGCTCTGGTTCGGGTTCATCGGTAGCTGGCCTTTCAATTGTAGGTAACATTCTGTGTTTTTCTTTTGATTGCTCTCCCTATCTCTATCTCTTCGTTCTGCAAAACGAATAGAATAAACAATCGACCTTGTTGCGCCACACGATATACCTAAAATATCAGTAGGTCTGAATGAAAGCTGAACAGAATAGAATAGATACGCTTCGCCAATAGAGACAGGGAGCAAGTCCTTGTAAAAATTGAGTCATGTTTCCCTGTACTCGAGGGAAATGCTCCTTCCCGAATAAGAGAAAAACCAATAAACGAAACGGAAAAGAAAAACAAGCATATATATGTACTAATGAGAAAATTCATGTGGGGGTAACGAAGTTTGCTACACACACATCCTTTGGGGGGTTTTTATGCGAAGAAGATCATTAAAGGTGAAACGAAACGTGCATTACCAAACGGTCAAATATGAGAGGCGAGCTTTAATTTTAGAAAAAAAAGCAACAGAAAAGTACAATATAGGTGAAGCACCCCACCCAAACTGTTCCGCTGAAGAGCCCTAATTAGTACACGAGAGGTTTTAATGTTCCCCGGGACTGTTAGCTGATTACGTTTCCTGTTGGAATTTCTTTCACCCACCAGAAAATATGTAATTCCAAAATCATTATTCCCCAACTGACAGGCATCCCAGAACAGACAGAGAAGAATCGTTTTTCGTTTGTAATTCGCTTCCTTCATGTGCACCTATAGATTTCCAGAGCTTACCCTCTTTTTTCGGAACGCATTTCAGCAACTACTATTGAACAGAAGACTCTGCAGCAAAAAGCATGTAAATTATGCAGGATGTAGTCATGGATGAGTGCAGCAAATGACAATGCTTGGATCAAGGGATTTTTCGCTTGTGATTGTTCTGCACGCGTGGTTACTCTTCACTGATGATGACGATGGCGGTGGCGACGGCAATGGTGAAATGAAATTCTTGTCTTTCGGAATCGAAGGGATAATGACTGACAGACTGAGTCTCTGTTGGCCGAGCAATGAACGAGGGGTTTAAGTTTTTTTTTTTTTTTTTTTTTTGCAAAAACTGAGAGTAAAACACATGTCAGTTACGAAATGCGATGTGTAACGGCGCGACGAAAAGAAGATGTTGAAGGTTCGCATTTGTTGGTCATTGTGCGATGAAGTCAAGTGAAACCGGGGGGATTTTCCCAGAATTGACAATGACTTTGAGTTAAAAATCCCAGGAATGATATGTTATGTAGGCATGCAATTAACTTTTTCCAATGGCCAGTAAGTCCCGCAACCATGAAGGGAATAAAACAGGGGTTCCGTATTCAATGCTGTAATTTAAAATGCTAAGTTTAAAATGGGGGTATTGAGAATAATGACTGCCGGCGGGTGGTTGGCAACCTGTAGTAATCATGTAACAGTAAAGTCGGGTTAAGCGACGAAGACCGATGTCCTATGGGTCTTCTTTGTGGAGCGCCTTATGACTTTACCATAATGTAGGTACAAGTGAGTACTTGTGACGGTTAGGTGGTTATAGTCTATAGACAAGAGTTTCGATGTATGGCTGGAAGTTTTGGAGGGGGATGGGTATCGTATTAGTCCGATAAAAACAGTAAACTTCTGCTGCTTGTTCACTGATCCACGCCGACCTATTCCAGACATTTATATAAATGGATGAGTGATTCGTAAGTGCAAAAAGTTCAAATATCTGGTATCTATGATCAATAGCGAAGCAAGCTGATATGACGAAAGTAAGCATCGCGTAAGCGTAGGGTGGATAAAGTGGCGGGAAAACCCAGCCATCTTTTGTGATAGAAAAATGCCCCTAAGCTGAAAGGAAAGCTCCAAACCGCACTTATGTGACCGGCAAATTAACGGTAGCTGAGATGAAGATGCTTCGCATGACAGCAGGAGTAAAAAAGATTGATCCAATAAGAAGTTCCAAGATCCGAGAAAGCTTTCATGTCAAAGAACCTATCTCGAAGAACTTGGAGCGCGAAAGACTCAGTTGATTCTGTCATGTTCAAAGGAGAGATCCTACGAACCCTGTCAAAAAGGCAATACCAATCAAGCTTCCCATTCAAACGCGAAAGAGCGGCAGGCCTTAAGACTCCTGAATCTCACAAATTCAGCAACACCAGCATTTAATTTGCCTCAGCGACGAAGTGATTAAAAATCGGGAAGCCTGCCGGTATTTTCTGAGGTCGAGCTGGCGAACCCCACAGGGGGACCAGTAGGGATGCAGTTAAGTGGGAGGGTTATGATCCAACTAATCCTGATCCTGGCCTCACCGCCATTAAGGAAGAAGAGGATATATCAGTCGTATGGTTTAAGCTGTGAGATATTGAGAAGTAAGTCTTTCTCAAAATGCACGTTTCCATACACATTGTGCCCAAAAGCAAAAGCATCTTAAGACGACTAATGAATTGCTATTTTTTAAATAAGATTAAATCCATTCGAAAATATTCGAGTAGAATCCAAAAGAAATGTTAATCAGGAAACTTTTATACTATATTAGACAAGTATTCGGAGGCTAGTGAGCCTCCCGTTAGGCCAGTGTGGTATCATCTAAGCCAGCATAGGTTAAATGCTCAGACACAGAATGTAGGTTTTGTCTGGAGGACGATGAATGCTTCACACACTTCGTCCTCCTGTTCTTCCTCTACTTTGAAGTAGGTAATGATCAGGATTAAGGGGATCATAACCGTCCCACTTTACTGCAGCCCTACTGTTAAGCCCTGAGGTTCGCTGGTTCGACCTCAAGGAATATTGCAGGTTTCCTGGTTTTGAACCACTTTATCACTGAGGCCAAACAAATGCTTATGTTGTTGCATTTGTGTGATGATTCGGGAGTTTTTAGGCCTGCCTCTTTTTTACGATTTTGACACGCGCTCTCATTATTGACTATGAGCCTATGTCCAGAGTTATTATTTCATTCAATGATGTTTATATTTTTGTTGATCTATATTTTTCTTGCGAACGCTTCAAAATTGTTATACTTAATTTGGCAGCATTATCTTACTATTAAGTTCATTGTTTTTATATCATTGTTATATTTATGTTGTAATCCGTAGCTAGTAGAGGAAATGAAATAAATAAATAAATAAATAAATTTTATAGTTCAAGCTTCTGCCATTTCGCCTGGCCGGAACCACTCCAATTTCATTTTCCAAAATGCGGAAATACTGGATTCATATCTTGTGTTCTTGAGTATATGCTAGGTCTTCCAGCATTTAGCCATTGTATCGACCTCATAAAATGTCACTGACTTAGTTTCTTTACTTCTCACGTTAGCGATTTCAGTTAGTCAGGACTTCCGAGAGATATCTTCCGGAAGTAAACAACTTAAATTTAGATATAACCATTTAAGAGTTGAAGCAACACGTATCTAAAGGCATCTTGGGGCGCTTGTTAAGTTTCCTGAGCTTGCCTTTCCTGAGAGAAGAAACAAAAGACCAACAAAAAACAAATATCAATGTGTAATGAATTTTGAAATGGTTTTGTATTCGATGTAGACTCCAACACCTAACCTGTCAGTTACAATATTTCTGTTCAAACGATTTCCATAGCCCCAGCATTGACACAGGTTGTAAGGCTACTAAAAGACGTAACTTCCTAAATGTCTGTCTATCAATGTTGAATAGTGATTTCGTCCTTACATTATACAATGCCATTAGCTGGGTTCCTTTACCCACCCTTACAGTATGTAAATGTAACTTTCGGGGAAATTTGAAATAAACAAATAGAGCTCCTTCAATGTTCCGTTAATGGACTTCCTTTCTGAGGAAATGATTAATGATAATGTTGGTGTCCATCTATCGCAATTTGACTGAGTTTCCAAATATAAAACAAATATGTTTTAAAATAGCAAAAGGTATTTATTTTCAGTGAACGCGAAAACGGTTCGTTAATTGCTAAATATTGGATCAAATTAATCACCCCACTCATTGTACTTCAAATAAACCGCTCACCGAAAGAGTGAAGATGGGGGACTTAAAGGCAAGGCTAAATGTAAATACAGGTCAAGCACCATGACACACACAAAGGTCTATAAGGATTTTTATTGAACAAACAAAATTCTAATGAAAATTAATGCAATTTAGACATTTGTCAGCTGTGTAAAAAATTTTCACGAAACTACCTTTCCCACTGCAAAGCATAAGGAAAAAAAAAAAAACGTTCCAAAAACGCGCTCAACAAAAAAAGACCAAACCAATTGATCGACGCTGCGAAATTCGATTCAAACTGATGAATCATTAATCACGGATTCATTTGTCCGCCTATTCTTTGGCGGAGGACTTCAATGGAAAACAAATTAGGATGGGAATAAGGACACAACGGAAAATAGTAAGTATTCACAAATCGAAGAAGGATAAGAAAAGTAAACATTTGGAATTGTAAGGATAGCAAAGCGGTGTGTGCGTGTTCGTTGCGTTTTGCTTAATGAATGCTAAATGCCGTTTTTATTTGATTTATGACATCCCAATAGTGTGAGTGAGTGTGACGCAGCGCAAAGTCCTGTTAATGGAATTTCAGTCAAAAGAAAATGTAAAAGGTAGACTTTTGCTGTGTGGTGGTAAATGCCACAAACAAGTGAATATAATCAAGGATAAGAGAAAATTACGATTTTATTTTCTTTAAGTTTCAGAGACGATTTTGTGGGAGTCAGTGTTTTTGTCGTTTCCTTTCTGTCCAAAAAGGGATGACTGCGAATGGCACGTGGTGCTTCGTCAAGGATCAACTGGGAAGTAGGTTGGTTTTTGGACACCGTTTGCGTTTTTTGAGCATTGAATTTTATTTTTAATGGATTGTGTGGGGTTTTGATGTGAAACGTCTGTAATTGTTTGTACATGTGCCTGGGGTAATAAACTTGGCAGCTTTGAGGTTTGAAACAATTTCAGCTGATGGAATGTTCGTGATAACAATCAATCAATCTCTTGCTTGGACATAGGCAATTCATTGTGATATAAAACAAATATTGTTGCAGAACAAGCTATCATATCGAATTCCGTGTCCATAAATACTTTTGGAAATTATTTTTAAGTTGTGGGTAACGAGAGCTCTTTGCACGATTCGCGCATGAATGAAGTCAGCATATATTTGCTCACCTAATGGGTTCTGGCTCCTTATTATTGTATCTGACTTAGGGTCACCGGAACACAAGAACAACGTAGACCTGATGGCCCATTGTACTTCATGAAAGTGGCCCGTTCGCTAATTCCCAGCGAGTAGGACTCCAGCCAAGATTATTAAATCTACCAGTTGACTAATGAAGTAACACCTTTACAGCCTGCCCATCTTAACGAAGACAGGGTAAGCTTTGAAACCAGTTGCTTGTCCCCCTTAGGCTGTAGATTGTCTTTTCCGACTATCTTTAGAGACGACTGCGGCTTGAAAGGCCGTCCTTAACGCCACCATCCATGTACACAATGGTGTCACCCGGGCTGAAGCCGAAATAACGATCCCTGCTCCCTTATAGGGTATCCGGAAGGACTAGTCGAAAACTGTGCTAATATCAGATTTAAGCGCACTGGTCAAGTGCGCCCTTCCGATAGGCAGTCCTGCTATTTGCAAGATTTCTGAGCCTTAATAGAAACTTCGCCGACATGGATCTGTCCTCCGAGTAGCATTTAAACATGCGGTATAGAAAATTTCTGGTTTCGCTTTTAAAATAGATCTGCAAGGAAGGTAATCCGAGCAGGTCTTTCATAAGAGCATTAAAACATTTACCTGCTGTGTGTAGCTTAGACAGATGAACTCTAGGCCCACAAACAGCCGCGCCATATGGTTGGTATGATCTAACGATGCAAGTGTATAACCAGAGATCAAATTTAGGACTCAGTTTCCAGGTTCAGCTGAATATCTTAAGGCATCACCAGATAATGTTTTTATTGGACCCTAAATGTTCTAAGGAAGTAAGTTTAGGGTTCAAGACAACATTTAATTCTGCTTGATAAGGTCGGTGAAGTACGCAATAAAACCAGCCACATTAACTGATTGATTTTCTTATTATGAATAGCATCACATCTGTATTGGTTGGTTTGCCTGATGGCAAAGCTTGCTCACAGAAACAACAACCGACTATTTGAAGCGCTGACTCCATGGGCTCATAAGTAAATCATAAGTTACTACACCTAGCAGTGATGATCATGAGCGTACCCAATTGCACGGACTTTCTCCTCAGCATGAAGTCGTCCAAAAAATTCCACAAAGTGATGCCGAGTACGCTTTCTAATGCAGCCATACCAATCGACTTTAAATTTCTCTGCTCTTAAAACCAGAAGAATCCATTCCACTGTGTGGGTTATATGCATTTCGATGTCAAACCTGACTCAATTCTGCAACAGGTGGGTTAATCAAATGCGGCCTCAATATCCAAGGAGAGCGCAAGTGTATACAACGTGCGGTCAAGCGCCTTGCGCACTCTAGACGTGAGCTCTATCAACGCCGTGTCAATAGACTTGCATTTTTGATAGAAATTCTGGCGGTCATGATAACCCAAGGAAAGTAGAAACAAACAACATTTAAACAACTTTACAGATATGATGATGGCTTTTTGGAAGGATATAGTTAGCCATTCCTATTTTGGGAATAAATCCTGCCCTAATCATTTGCCAAGCTTTAGGAAAATGTCACCTAGCATCAATAGCTCGATAAAATCGTTTGAACAGGATTAATATCGTTTGAAGAAGTGATCGGAAATCGGGAAGCCTCCCGGTTTTTATTGAATTCCAGCCGAGGAATTCATCAGTGGAGTGGGTGGGTCCTAATCTCGTCCTTAGTGAAAATGAAGAACATCGTAAACATTTGATTTATCTACTCTTTTGTAATCGCACAAGAAAGATTCCATCAAGAGACATGAAAAGGAAAAAGGCCAAGATGATTGCTCTACGCAAACTGTCACTGTTTGCTGGGGTTCTATTTCAACTGAGATGCATACAAGTTGAAGGGGTTCCTTTCAGAATCAAATCATCTACACTTTCCGTAATGTTGGTTCAGATCTTCGATGTAGACCTAACCAGCCTGGCATTTGGATCAGTACCTGCACTCTCCGCACTGAAATCATTTATATCTCCACAGAACCTCTGTCTACATAACTTCTTGGCTTCTGGAAATTTAAGCCGATTTCCCAGATTGTTAGGAGCGTTTACTATGTACAACGTCCACACGTTCTAGGTGCACTCTCAAATCGTAGTCCGTTGACGTTTTGGGACTGGCATCCCCTTGGCGGACCATATACTCACTTTGACCATTGGACGGCGGGCGGGATATTCCGGTGCCAGTGAACCAGCAGTGAGAGATTTCGTTGGGCTATAGAGGGTTCTTACTCCCCACCCCACCATCCTTTTTTTTTGTGTTTTTATAAGAAACACACACTAAAGGGATTTATAAGAGCCCTTATATTGTAATAGCTACACAATTCCGGCGTTAATGACATAAGGGTGAGAAGAAAAGGAGAGATGCCGATGCACGTTGGTTTTGAATGCTTGTAGCTTAGATATAATGTGAAGGAAAAACAGTGCGTGGAAGAGTATTCCACATTCGTTTTGTACGGCTGAGAAAAGATTCTTTGAACTTGAACTGATGAGCATTCCTTGCATGGCGGGTATTGCGGTTGAAATGTTCAAGGGTCGGAATTCAACTGGCTATTTTCTTTGAGCACCTATGGTGGTAATACCGATACAACAACGAAAGGCAAAAGACATTGCGACGATGACTACGAAAGTCAAATGATTTTGCGATGTCTCGATCAGCAATGAGTTTTATCGCGCATTTTTGGATCAAGTAGCTCCAAATAAGTTGTTGGTGCACCAGACCAGATATGGGCGTTGTACTCGAGTTTCTGGCGGATCGGCGCCTTATAAATCGTAGCCAGATCAGAAGGGATGAAACACTTCTTACATCGCTTAAGGAAGCCTAGACATTTCGCAGCGTCCTTGGCGACATCGAATATGTGGTCATCCCAACGAAGCTTGTCATCAACACACATACTGAGAATGGAAAGTCTTTCGGTTTCAGCGATGCAATTTATGGATAATACCAGTGTGTGTGGGTTTTGCTTTAATGACAGAGGACAGCATTGCGTTTTAAAAGCATTACATTCCTCTCTCTTGGTTCTACCCCACTGAGTTATGCTGTTAAGATCGGAAATTAATGAGCTTAACATACGTTATCGTTCCAGTTCCACACCCAAAGAAACGAATATGAGAAGCTGTCATCGGCAAAGGAATGGATTGGATTAGAAGAAATAGACAGCAGATCATTTACAAAAATGAGAAAGAGAGTCGGGGACAGAAGAGAGCCTTGGGGAACACCAGCATTTATTTGGTGAGTTGCAGACTTAAAATCGTCCAAAACAACTTTAATTGAACGGACCGTTCAAAAGGTAATTTCTAATCCATAGAAGAAGATTATCATCGATTCCAAATGCACGCATTTTCGACAAGACAGCTTGATGCCAAACTCTGTCAAATGTCTTTGAAATATCAAGCGCAACAATCTTACTTTTACCACCTTGGCGAAGAGATTGGTTCCACTTTTCGGTGTCGTTAAATCACGAGTGGACCTGTTGCTGCGAAAACCGTACTGCCGGTCATTAAAAAGTTTTTGGGATTCAAGATATTTCATGAGCTGACAGTTTATCAGCGTTTCCATGACCTTGGAAATAGGAGAAGTTATTGCAATTGGTTGGTAGGAGGAGGGAGATGAAGATTCGCCTTTTTTGGGAACAGGCTGGACAAATGCTGTTTTCCATCTTCTCGGAAAGAGCGCTGAGGAATAGGACAGGTTGGCAGATTGGCTTTATCTAGAGAGCTAACATCTGGAATGTCGTTGTAAATGAGTGTCGGGATAGATGACGAGGCCGAATTCTTGATGTTTTTAACAAACCACCAAAAGCGTTTACTACCCGTGGGACCCGTATTTTTTGCCTCAGCTTTTGGTCCTACAAGAATATAAGTTGTACCCAGGTAGGCTAAACTCTGTTAAATCAAAGCCAACGCTAACCTGTGTTTCATTAAGTGGCAAAACAGCTGGTTTGTTGTGGAAAGCATGGGCGTATAATTAACAAAATTGTTTCCTCAACCCACGAATGTTATTGACATCAACTAGCTACACAAATTCCTACGCATTATGAAAAACACAAACATAAAAGAAAACACAAACTCCGACGCTACCTTAGCAAAAGCCACTAATAGAAGATCTGCGCTAGGTTTCTAAAACAATTTATCGCAGTTGTTATGCCCGTTCGGTAACTTGTTTCGGTCCACCAACAAAATCTCGCGACCCGCTATCCGCCAAATGCTCTCTTTAAACACTCAGACTAATTTTGAAAAAAAACTTTACTAACATCGCCCCAAATACGAGTATGTCGAAGTAGCTCATGTAACGTATCCTGACTACCGACGACACGGTTTCCTCAATCATCTAAATGCATCCGCTGTACATAATCCATCTTCCGCGCTCATGTCTGACTCATCAGTCAGTCTTCTCGACAGAGGATTATAGTGTTGCTATTTTCTTCTTGTTCAACACTCTCGCATGACCAGTGCCCGCTGGTTAATAAAGGGAAGTAAAGTAAGTACAATCGATGTGTAATTTGATTCACAGCACTTAGCATCGCTAGTTTGATGTCGCTCCGTGCTTACCCCAATCCAACAACACCGAACCACTACGCAAATAGAAGTCCTCCAAATGTTGGCACACAAACACGGACTTTGAGCGCATCTAAAATGGAAAACTGATAAATATTTGATCTCAACCATTCATCATTTCGTATTGAAAGCAAATCAACAGCTTCAGTTCATAAGACAAACATCAACCATACTTGGAAAGCAATTAGACCTCTCTCATACCAAATCATCATACTTAATCCACCTAAATGTAGGTTAATCTGCGGGTATAGAATAAGCACAAACAAACGAACCTCATATGACCTTGTGGCCCTATTTCATATAGAATATCCAATCCAAATCCCATAACAGATTCCTATTCAATTTCCACATCCGTTTTTAATTATCTACTAATTCCAAATTAATAGCAGTTGAGGAAGGAATCCACCTCCTCTTTACATGCCTCAACCATAAATCCGGTGTATGAGTAGATAGCTATTTGTTGTTGTTGTTGCCTCCCCCATTTTCTTCACTGAGCTTCATAGGGAGCCACAAACACATAAACAGACAATCCCTTATTTATTCAATGTAATATGTCCTTGCCACGACACATGTATGATAGCATAAAACAACGTATACAAGTCGCGTACTCAATCATCTTTGTCACATGAGACAATCCTAAGAACCAACATGAGTTTAAGATAAAAAAAATGAGAACAATAGCAAAAATCCTTGAAACATCTGAGAATGTCATTATTTCCAGATTGATTTGTAATTTTAAGTGAAATGGTTATGCATGGCGCGGAAGGAAGTGGTTATCGGTAAGTCGGAGCTAGGATCCTGTCTCTCCATGACGAGTGAATATGAGCGCTGCAATAATGAATGTACAGACACACCAACGGCATACTTAAACGAAGGAAAACCTGATTGGATTTCCCAGGATACACCGTAAATATTACGAGTAATATGACAGTATAGGCTCGCGTTCTTTTAAAGTGTTGTGCTCTTTTTTATCTGACGAAAGGGTCCTTCTCTTTCATTTGGTTCGTCTGTCCGTCTGTCGGCAAAAATTAGGCCTTTAAACTGGACCTAGAGAGCTGAAATTTTAACCATATACTCTCTAGGGGCCCGAAATAATCAAGTTTAAGAATTTTTGAAATCCGCCCGCAAACTAAAAAAAAAAAAAAAAAACAAAAACTAATTTATCGAAAAAATCGAATATTTAGCTAGAAAGCTGAAATTTTTTATTTATGATCTTTGACTCCTAAAAATGCTCGGCAGATAAAATTTCTAAAATCCGCCCACTGACACGCCCACAATTAAATAAAACAATTTTATTGAAAACCCAAAGTTTGAGCTATGGGGCGTTTTTTTTTATATAGAGCGTTCTTAACAATTCAACCATACTTAGACTTTTGTCACGCCCACTTATGAGGGAGGCCCAAGCGGACTGTAGCCCGTCCCTATGTTCTTCTGTTTGTTTTGATGAGGATGATAACTATGTCCGACTCTCAAGGACTAAACTCTCCCCACTATCGGTCTACAATCCACCCTGGAACCGCTCTTTGCATTACATCAGGGTGGTGCCGTTTTTTAGTCCGTAAAAGGACGCCGCCTTGTTAGTCTTCTGTGGCCTAAGACGTCTGTGCCTGCTGAGACCCTTGGTGGTTTTTCTCCGGTTCTTTCTCCTCTAGGAACTTTCTTGTCAGTGAGGATTTCGTCCGTTTTGTGAGGGTATATTAACGCCACCCTCTATCTTTTTTGCTCGGAGTACCGACTCGATGAATGAATAGATTTTGTTCCAAGAGTCAGTACTAGAGGTCATCTGGTTCACATCGGTATTTGGGGAGAAATCTCCTATCTCCGACTCGAGCCTGTTTCTTTCAACGCCCATCTGCTACAGATGAAAAAGGTGTGGTAAGCATCGTCCTCCGAAGAGTCGCCGTATTTGAAGGCTGCGTTCCCTACTTTGTTTAGGTACCGGTTGAAATATCCATGCACGGTTAAGAACTTAGGTTAGGTTAGGTTAGTTTTAGTTGGCTGTCGGAAACCAATTAAGGTTCATTGTGATACCACGTATGTATTATCTTCCTTAACTCTGTAGATGGAACTGGCCAACAACACGCGGTTGTTCTCAAACGGTCCCCCATCTACGTACTAACGGCGCCCAACGTCGTTTAATTACGGTGATCTGACGAGAACCGATTAACTCGACCTGGTATAGTGGTTGGTTAAGAACTTAGTAACATAGAAATTTATTTCGCCGTGTTTCCGATCCGTCCATTCATCGATGTTCCTGATCAGCCGCTCCGTCCATCTACCTCTTGTTCGCAGAGAAGCTGCCATGCTTGTTTGATGAGCTCCTTCGCCTCTGCAATGGCTCTTTCTACTCCTGCTTCCGTCTTGTTCTCGTATACGTACTTCCTCTCTGTCGCTAGGAGGTCGATGGGTGTCACTCACGCGACGACGAGGACGGCTGGTTCCAACACTGTTCGGTAGGAGCTTGCTACTCTGAGTGCCCCTAGTCTTTGTACTGCTGCGATTTTTTCGCTGTATTTCTCCTATCTGAGTGCATCGGCCCAGATCTCACAGCCATACAGGAGAATGGCATGAGTGATTGTCATTGACATCAGCAGTTTTCTTTTATTTGCCGTTGGGCCACTTCCGTTCGCCATGAGCCTGCTGAGGGATAGGGTGACCTTTACAGCTCGCTCAGATGCCGACTTTATATGATGCCAGAACGTGAGTTTGGTGGCTATTCCAAGGTATTTCACTGCCATCTTGCTGGTGATGACTTCCGAGCTTACCTGGAATTCAATGATCGTCGGGATGTATCTCCTAGTTAAGAGGACTATCTCTGTTTTTTCTGCGGCTAGACTAATTCCATGGGCTTCCATCCAGGCGTGCACGCGTCTCAGGACCTGGTTGAGTCTTTTCTGTGCGAGTTTGGTGTCCTTTGCGGCAATCGACTCACCAATATCGTCTGCGTAGCCTTCTAGGAAGGTTTATTCCGGCATTTCCATGCGGAGTATTCCATGGTACGAGATGTTCCACAGATCGGGGCCCATTATGGATCCCTGCGCGGCTCCAGTAGTTAATTCCTTTCTGTGGATTCCCTCCGTCGTATCGTACAACAGCTCCCGGTCCTTTAAATAGTCCTTCACCATCCGTAGGAGGTATTGCGGTATCCTTAAGGCATTTTCAAGGGCGTTCAGGATATCAGTCGACCTGGCTGAGTTAAAGGCGTTTCTCACATCTAAGGCTGCCAGGACGACGACTTTTTTTGGGTGGTGATTTCCCTGATGAGCCAGTAGCACGGCCTCTACTACTTCATTGATAGTTCCTATTGTTGAGTGATCTCTTCTGACTGAATCCGTGCTGTCGTTCGGATGGACCACCTCCGCTGTTAGTTACTGCTGTCGCCGAGTCGCGGCCTGAGCATCATCTCTAGTAGTTTTCCCAATTATGATGATAATGATTACGATTCGTTCCCCGAAGAGCTACACTCAGCTGTAGAAATGGTGTTTGGATTGGAGGTCTCTGGTGTTGTATCTTTCTTCCAATTCACGCTTTGTTGGATTTAAATTTCGCCGTATCCTTGCTCGGCAGTCAAGATTTCGTGGATATTTATTCGTTGAGGCATAATGTCAGATTGGTTATATAATATAATGTGGGAACATTATGGGAAATGGTGTGGAGTGGATGGATGGGATAAAGCACGCTTACACGCTCATACCCACACATACAGATATTCTATACATTTTTTTCGTATAATAATTTCTATATTTTCTTGTTGATTTGGGGTTTTCTTTCTTCTCCTCGTGTATTGCTTTGACTTCATTCATCACTTTTGGGATAGAAATTACCCTTTTCATGACATTCTAGGGGCTTGGAGTAGGTTTCAATACGGTTGAGTGTGTATCTTTGTGTTCGACGGGCGGTTAATGTAGGTAAGTTATGTTATTTCAAAAATGGATATACCTTTGGTAATTTAATATGGAAATGACTAAATGCGGCGAGTAGTTACAAAAAGACATAATACTACTTGTGGTTGATGTAGTTACATACCGACATAGTTGACTGAAAAGCGTAGGTTTTCTTTTACATACCTAGTTGATGAATAATAATCTCAAAAAACGGATGTACTGAAGATGGTGACATGAAAGGAGACACTCATAGAGGATTTGAGGAATGGAAGCTGAATTGATAAAATATTTTTATATAATTTCGAGTGTTTTGCTGATTTTTATGTTGAAAGTTGATTTTGGTGTTGCACGAAATTTGGCGAATAACTATTTTTTTTGTCGGGGAGCGAGACTTTCTACACTAATACTGGCCCATTGTACTACCAGGAAGACACACCACTTTATCTGTGAGGCGAATAACTAAGTTGGAACACCTTTGCTGCGATGTTCCAACAAAAGCAGGAACATGTTCAAATATTTTAAGTTAATCTAGGTGCGAACTCCCCAATCGGTATGACACTTTTTCTTTTACATTTCCGATTTGGGAACCTACATATAGGTACATAATTTGGAAACAGCCCATGTGTTTAAATTTACTAGCGGTAGGTGCCCAGCGGCATTGCCCGGGTAACTGAAAACACTTACAATGATTCTATTCAAGATAAGGCGTTTTTTTGTAAGCTCTGATCAGGGAACTGAGCTGAGCTTGAGCACGTCCAGTAAGCTCTGATAAATTTATGAAACACAATTCAGCATTTCATTGTTATACGATTAGCAATAATTTTAATTTTTTAAATAAAAATCATTTATTAAATTGTATTACATTAAACTCCAGAAAAACAGCCATTTTAATTCTTTTCCCTACTTTTATTCTTTCATTGGCCGTGATCAGCTTCTTACGCCAACTACCCGGTCATTTTTTTCATAGGTCTCATAGCGCGGGGCTCTGAACCAAAAAAAGAAACATAAGTTGAGCTCTCCGAGCTAAAAGAGCAAACACTGATTTTTTTTTCGACATCTCAGTGCACTGCTCCTAGCTTAAAAAGAAAAATCCTATTGAGTGTGCAACACTCTGAAAAAAATAAAAATGATCTTTTTGTACCTACAACGTTCAACATAGCTGATGTCACACACCTGAAAATCGTAGAACAGTATTAAACAAACAATGCGGAAAACAATACGGCTATCTGAAGACCAGTGAATAAGGAAATCAACCAGCGATGCAATCCAAAGTATAAGCATCGTGATTCCTCACAGGCATTGAATGTGGTGTTGGTTGATTTTGAAAAAGCCTTGATACATATCTAAGGGATCTGTTATATGGGTGGCGCTAGGACAACGAGGAGTTCCAGAAACCTATACGTACAGATGATCACCGACATGTATCAGTGAACAAGGGCAAGAGTAAGATGCCCCGCTGGCATCGAGGTCACCGAGGAGTTCGCAATCAAAGTCGGTGTACACCAGGGAAGCGTCTTAAGTTCCTTCAAAGTTATTACAGTCCTTGATTATCTGCTTGAAGGAAAAGTAACAGTCTCCAAAGTACATCAGTTGTTCTTTGCTGACGATGCCGATGGAGCCATCATTAGCGAGGATCAAACGTCCCTGCAACGAGAATCACAGGAGGACCAATAGGGATGCAGTTAAGTGGAGGGTTATGATCTCGTTAATCCTGGTCATAGCCGCGCACCGCCATTAAAGGAAAATTACATGAATTTTCAAAATTCACAGTTATGTAGGGATCGCTACAGTTTATCAATTTCTACATCCGAGAAGCAAAAACAAAAACAAAAAAAAAAATTTCAATTTTTTTAATTTAAGAGAGAAGTTCAAGTTAAAAGCAATGAAGGGAGTCTTGCAGCCGGTCAATTATTACATCGGCGACGCAGAGACCCACTACACAGTGTCCTGTGAGGACCCCCGTCAGTATTCGAATATCTTTTCGGTTAAGCCCGATCATGGTTTTAGATTTCATTTTGTTAATCGCTGGCCAGATCTCTCTTATGTGTCTGCATGTAACAAGGTTGGTCCAACGTAAGTTTGCTCCACCCATGGATTTGGTATCGATATTTAGCATTAATGTGCTTAGCGGATTTCTTTTGGATTTTAGGGCCAGAGATTCCTTCATCTCCGATCCTTTCCTTGCTAGTTCATCCGCTTTCTCATTACCCGATATGTCATTGTGCCCTGGTACCCAGCATAGGGTTACCGTATTGACAGTTGATATCTCGTCTAGGCATTTTTTGCCTTTCAACACCGCCCTTGATTTGACTACTACTGACTCCATAATGGTAATGAGGTGTGACCTTTTCTTAAGGTGACAAAAGAGTTAAGCGAGGCTTACTTACAGTAGTAACTCGATTCCTTCACGTAATGAAAACCGGGGTCGGTGCAAGTTTCGATGTTGTCGCAAGTACCGAGTCTTTATTTTCAAAACAAAAAACAAGAAGGCACTTATATGCCTACATCTGTTAGGAGTCTTAGTTTATTATTTTTAATATATACACTTGTATAAATTATAATATAATTAAAGACATTTACGATTTTGGTTTTTATTGTGCAGACTCGCTTGTTCAGTACTACATTCCTTCTAAGCCTCTGAAGCGTCATAACATGGTCTAACGAAGCACTGCTGCTTTATAATCAAATATTCAAAGCTGAACTGATTCATTTTGAAATTGATTCATCTCAATACATTTCGTCAGAAGCAAAAATTGACGGTACGCCCTTGAACTTTATTCAGTAAGAGAAAACGTTAACAAGAGCAGAATAAAAGAACAAGACACAAAATGTCGCAGGTATCGAAATCTAAATGTTTGGATGTAATGCACAAGCACATAATGCAACGAATTTTGTTGTCGCAAGTATCGAGTATGTGCAAGAATCGAGTAACTACTGTATTTCGTTTCTTTTTTTAATTTTTTTTTGGACAGATGAACGAATTGATGAACCAAAATTATTGACATCGAGTCCAATCTTCAATCACTGGCTCTCGAAGACTTGTCGCTATCCTTTGTTCACTTTCAAATGCCAGGATATCTTTTAACCAACAAATATTTTTAATTAATAATTTTAATTTTTTTCAATACAAATTCAAAGTTTTGATCCCTCTAGTTCAGATCATGGACCAGGTTCAAGAAAAGAAGAAGACAAATTCAAAGTTCCCATCAAATGTCGGTAAATTGTCGAGATAATTGAACTGATAAATTTCCAAAGAGTATTTGCTTCAAAATAATTTTGAAAACAACATACCTACGAAGTGTTTATTCATTGTAATTCATGGATACATTTTCTTCAGACGGATTTGATTGTGTATTGTTTTCTCTAATGTTAACCAAAGACCTTTTTTAAATATCATCACCCAACATTTTTTCGCAAATCCGAGCGATCCGCTTTATAGCTAGAATATCGATAATTTCCTTCGTTATTCACGAAAATTAATAAATTATTTACGAGTGACTACAATGTATTCGTAAATCTATCAATTCTGAAACATAGCACCGGTTATGCATATGCAGATGACACAGCCATTGTAGTTAGCCATAAAAACGTGGAAGCGGCGGAAAAAATGATGCAAAATGATTTTAACGCAATCCTAGCATGGTGTCATGATCATGGACTGATCATGAATGCACAAAAAACTAAAGTTATGCACATACGACCACCACATGTAAAGGGTTTTTCAACAGGGACGCTACAAAAGTAGAGCGACAGGGACGGCAAACGACGCCGAATTTCTTGCTGGTCTTTTGACATTTCTCTTGAGTAAGGTTTGCCATTTCATGATGGAAAGATATACGAGCCAACAACGAGTCGAAATTATTAAAATTTACTACCGAAATTCGGAGTCAGTGACCTCAGCGTTAAGAGCGCTACGTCCAATTTATGGTCGTCATAATCGTCCTAGCAGATCAACAATTGAGCGTCTAGTGGAAAAATTTGAATCCACAAGCACAGTACAAAATGTTCTCGTGCCAGTGAGACAAAGAAGTGCGCGTAGTGTCGAGAATATTGCTGCCGCTGAGGCTTCAGTTGAAGAAAGCCCAAATGTGTCCCTCACACGTCGTTCTCAAGCGTTGGGCATCTCTGTGACGTCCTTGTGGCGAATTTTGCAAAAAGATCTTGGCCTACATCCTTACAAGATTAATTTGGCGCAAGAACTGAAGCCGCTTGACCACCAGAAGCGTCGTATGTTCGTGAATTGGGCTGAGCAACAACTTGAAAATGATTCGGATTTTCATCGAAAAATCATCTTCAGCGATGAGGCTCATTTCTGACTGAATGGCTTCGTTAATAAACACTATATGCGGTATTGGTCAGGCAGCAATCCACACCATGAGTCATCATTGCATCCCGAAAAAATTACGGTTTGGTGTGGTTTATGGGCCGGCGGCGTCATTGGGCCGTACTTCTTCCGTGATGATCAAGACCGGCACGTTACTGTGAATGGGAATCGCTACCGTTCAATGATAACCGAATATTTTTGGCCCCAATTGGATGATATGGACTTGGAGGACATGTGGTTCCAATAGGACGCGCCACAAGCCACACAGCGAATGCCACAATCAATTTATTGGAAACGAAGTTAGGAAACCTTGTTATCTCACGAATTGGTCCAGTCCGCCTCGGTCGTGCGATTTGACGCCGTTAGACTATTTCCTGTAAGGCTACGTCAAGTCTATGGTCTATGCCAACAAGCCAGCGACGATTGATGAACTTTGTACGAATATCGAACGTGAAATTGCAGCAGTATCGGCCGATTTATGCTTGAAAACCGTCGAAAATTGGGTTCAGCGTCTGGACTTCTGCAAGCGTGCCCGTGGTGGCCATGCAAAAGAAATCGAGTTCCATACATAATGGCATCGAACGTACTTTCACAGGAATAAAGAATTTCATTGATATCCAAAACGGTTTTTGTTTTATTTATAAAAACTTTTGTAGCGCTCTTATTAAAAAACCCTTTATTAAAATATAAAATCACCATTAAAATGCACACCGATAAATTTCTACACATAGCAGGAAATCAATCAAAATTACAAAATGAGGATAACTGCTCAACAACAATCGAGAATGTATCAACATACAAATACCTTGGTGTAATCGTTGACTTTAACCTGAAATGGAGCCAACACTTGCATGTTCTTACAATTAAACCTCGGCAATCAGCATATGCACTATTTTATCTCAGTTACTTATGCACACCAGATGTTCTCCGACAATGCTACTTTGGGCTGGTTGAATCGCACTTGAGATACGATATTTTGGCGTGGGGAAATGCACCACAACAAAAAAATTTAAAAGCAACGGTTATAAGGATACAAAAAATGGTGTATCGATCAAAGCTACGCATGCATGATATTGATTGGCATCAAATCGATAGCAGGACGAGACAACTTAACATAGAAAGACTACATAACCTGGAGGTAGTATCACAGATCGAAGATGATACCACCTTCAAGATACTAACACAGCAAACTGTCAGCACAAGAAGAAGGTACCAAGCCAGATATGACAGATACTGTAACGAGTACGGACGACGAAAATATGATGTAGCGATTCCCACAATATTTAATGAATTACCCGTGAATTTTCGCAACTTCGAAAAATCATTTTTTTTTTAAAAAAGGTTAAAAATTTTTATCAAAATAGTGAGCATTTTTAATACAAAAATACTTATTCCACAAAAAAAAATAAAAAAAAAAATTAATTTGGAATGCTATAAAAACTAAAAAAAAAAAACAAAAAATAATATCCTTCCAGAAATAATCTTCTGCAGACAAGCCCATGCGGCTTTGCAGATTTAAATTTGAATAATATACATATCACAACAAAGCCTAATCCCTTGGAAAATATTGAAACTCTATATTATAAAAAAAAAAAAAAAAAAACAAATGTTAGGCATAATGGATCATACAGGTCCTAACACCCCCCGACCGACACAACCGACAAATTAAATTCAAAATTGAAATTGAATTGAACCTGAACGGCAAATTTGTGAAGCTTTCGTTTTTGGATACCTTGATACCTAGCTTATTCTAATCCTTTAAATTATTTAATCCTTATAAAAATATATGAGGAAGCATAACCCTTATATAAAAAGACAGAACAATTTTCCCCAATTAGACATAACTCAAATATAAAATATAATTATTAATGCAAATATAATCGGCCAATCAAATTTTTAATTTATACCTACTCGGGCAAGTTGTCGATATATTTTGAAAAATTGTAAAGTTAAAAAGTAAATTTAAAGTAAAAATTAAAGTAAATGTAAAGTTAAAAGTTATTTAATAGTGGATTAACATCTTCAGCAATCAATAGATCAAGTTCATTATGAATCTAAGCCAGATCTAATGTTCTAACAATTTCATTCGACATTGTTAGCTTGCGAAAAATTTAAAGCAAACAATGTATCTGAACGTCCGGAGATTTTTCCGGTCGCTAACCCTTGAACCTTCTTAGTATCCTTCGAATAAGGAAGATTTGGTCCTGGTTATTGTTTCCATTGATCGAATGCCGATGGACTTGAAATTATCTTAGTGTACTTTACCGAAAGGGGATTAGACGAAGAAGTCGAAAGTTGAACAATCCAAGCGAATTACGATGATTAAAAAGGCGGTGGTTTCCCCTAAGGGTTTAAATACAAAAAACTTTATTCTTTCTGATTTTTCAAGCGTATTTAAACAAAAGTGCGTGAGAGGATTTTGGTTTGACCGAGAGAGACATTATCTTATATTTTTTCAAGTTCAAATTTTACGGCGAATTCAATAAAGGAAATAAATATGGTGACTGGTCTAAACTTAGCTCCAGATTTAAATATTAAGTATTTACATTTTATAGTTCATTACAAATATTAGCAACTGCGATATTTATCCTATGGTAATATACGATGATGATGACGATGGTAATTCTGCCCCAACAGTATCAATGAACGAAACTTCAAAATCTCTCAACACATTAGTTGGACATTTATCATCTTGAGAATAAAGCCATTTTATATTAGAAAGATTAAAATCAGCTAAAACTACAGCAAACGAATTTTGATCAAGTTTGGAACCAATATGTTGAATATTTTGTACATGCGAATTATAAATGGCGAAACCAGAATTTGGAGGTACATACGAAACAAAAAATAAACGAATATCGTTCTTACATTTGAACCAGGAGAGAAAATTAAAAATTCAACAGAAACACAAATTTGTTCCGTCAATCCAGAGCAATATTGACAATCCGATTTCACGACTTTAAAACTCGAATTAACCGCAACCAGCACAACTCATTCCCTATTCAATAAAATCTTTTCTAAAGACAGCGAAGCGTGAGTCAAATAGTTTTGTAGGCAAAAGACCAGCATGTATCCATGTTTCAGTCTTCAAACTTACCCATATAATTTTAATTCCAATGCAAACCGAACATTTTTGCTTTCATCAAGAAATATAAATATGTCGCCCCCTAATCCAGCGCCTTACCATTACTATCATAGAATATACCGTTGAATACCTAATGCGCAATGAACTCTCAGCAAAAGAAAAATATTATTTCCTAAAAATATTCTTTTGTTCGTTGGCCAAATTTGTGAAAGACCTTCTTTTCCTCGAAAAGCATCTTCTTAATAACTTGTGAGCTCTTTATAGCATTTCTGCCCATTTCGTAATTCGTCTTATTCATATTTTAAAGTAATGGAAAATTTATATATTTTTCTCCATTCAAACATAATTTTCTCTTAAGGATAATGGTGAATTCTCTGGCTCCACATTCCCGTAGGATTTCGGTCTATTGCTAAATAAATTCCAATATCACAGGTCGACCTAAATTCATTTTAAATTTAAACTAATCGCACGGATAGTGAGATGGTATTTTTGCCATATTCGCAACAAAAAAATTTAATAAAAAACGTTGTCCTATGAGAAATGAAGTGCTCCCGAAGGAGATAAAATATTATACTGGGAACTCAGCCTGCTATTTATCGCGGGAGGAGTTTATGTCCATTGAACTAGAATCCAGTTTATTACAATCTTTTGCACTTTAATGAGATATTAATGGTCCAGTGTCTGCCTAGATAGCATATTTGAATTTATTAGGTAAGCTTTGCTCAGCTGGGTACGGCCGATGATGTCGATATCGTCCGCATACCTCAGTTGTTGGATGACTCTATTGCAGAATTGCAGATAGTGTGTTCTACGTTGACTCCTGCTCTACACGCTATCTTCCCCAGAACAAGATTGAAAAAGTTATATGAAATCGAATCTACTTGCCGAGATCCAGTGGAAGCTTAGAATTCCTTTCAAACTGCACATTACATCGCGTGTCTTCAAGTGTCACGCGACACAGTTATTGTTCAGTTTTGCGAGGATCCCGCACTCGCCTATCGCCATTAGGAGTTCCTTACGATGAATGCTATCATATGCCGCTTTTAAGTCGAAAAGGTGGTAAGTCCCAACTAGAAATTCTTAGGTCTTCTCCACGATTTACCTCAGTGTGAACATTTGATCTACGTACGTCCCGATAAGTGTGTTGCAGAATAGCTTGAGACATTCACCCAGCATTTTGGATATGATCTTATAAGCGACATGGATGAAAACAAACTTCGCGAAGCTCAAAGAGAAATGCGGGATGGAAGTGACGCTTGTGGGGGAAGAACTTTTCCCGAAACCACATATCGTCAGAGCCTTCTTTCCTCATAGTACCGGAGTAGCGAATGAGAGAATACTGGCAATTCTAGATGGCCAGAATAAAGAACTCAACACCAGAACGTGGAGAGTTCTGCAGAGATCTGACGACAGAGATGTCGCGCATATGGTCCTTGCTGTCAACGAAAGCACGATGAAGCGACTTGTTGAGCTAAAGGGGATGGTCTCGTTCAGGTTTGGACAGATCAAAATAATCCTCAAGAGCGCGGACAAATCGACGAATCTGGCATCAAGAGACAACCAAAGGAAGGCTACAACATCAGGGGCTAGTATTAGTACTGCCACTGATGCTACAGAAAATAATAAGCCATCCACAAGCGCCAACAATAGCGCCACACCACCAGTGGCTGGCATTAGTGCTGCCACGGGTAACTCAGTTGCTAAAACAACTGTGGTGCTGGATGCTACTACAAAGGCGAAAAAAACGGACAGCACAAAAGCGAACCGTAACCGCTTTAGGCCAAAACTGGCGGCCGAACAGGCACATACAAGCGGGAAAGATGGACAGAACACCAGAAGTCCAAGGGGGAGACAAAGTGGTCTCTCTCAACAGGGTTACGTACGACGCAGGGGTGATAACAAACCTCATAGAGTGCGTAATCCAGAGTACGTGAAGAAGAAATGACGTCTCTAACTGTGCTGCAGGCAAACCTGCACCGCGCTATGGGTGCATCGGACACCTATAGCCAAAGATGTGCCGAAAGGAACGTCGCTCTTGGTTTAATCCAGGAACCATGGGCAACTACAGGTAAGATCTTTGGTCTTAACAGCAGAAATAGAGAGCTAATTTTTGTCAAAGGTAATTTCAGACCTAGGGCAGCTCTTTCCATTGCGAAAGATATAAAATTTTCTCTCATTCCAGGTTTCAATACTAGGGACCTGGTGGCCGTTTTAATTGAACGCCACAATGGCCATGTGATACACAAGTTCGTATGCGCATCGGCGTATTTTGCTGGGGACATAAAAGAGGTACCACCTGCACCAGTACAGGAACTTGTCCAGTACTGCCAAACTCAGCAAGTACATCTCGTTATCGGCTGCGACGCGAATGCACATCACCAGATTTGGGGCAGCCGAGACACAAACAAAAGAGGTGAGTTACTTTTAGATTACCTATATACTCGTAGTAAAGACCTAGTTATTCTAAATAAGGGAGATAAGCCCACTTTTAGGAACAGTATACGAGAAGACGTTTTAGACCTTTTGCTCTCGTCTCCTTTTATACAAAACATTGTAGAGGACTGGCACGTGTCTGATGAAGCCTCTCTGTCTGATCATATGCATATTATGTTCAGGCTGCGATGCAACACCGAGTGCGCGCCGGTCAAATACAATAATAAATTAACTAACTGGAGAACCTATAGTGAAAATCTGGCAATCAGAACTGATCTGCTACCAGATTCACCACTAACACCGAGTGATGCGGACGCTGCACAATGTCAGCTTAACGACATCATTATCTCATCCTTTAGGAGTAGTTGTAAGGTAAAGCGCACCGTGGTAAAAAGAAGCGTACCATGGTGGAATGAAAACCTGGAAACTATCCGCAAGAAGGTGAGAAAACAATTCAATAAATCGAAACGCACCGGCGTATGGGATCAATATCGATCCCTGTTAACCAAATACAACCAAGAGTTGCGAAGATCTAAAAGGGCCTCATGGCGCGCAAACTGCGAAAAGCTGGAAAAACTCCCAGCAGTGGCGCGGCTCCAGAGAGCACTTTCAATAGATCCTTCAAACTGCATGGGATTGCTCATCAAACCTGATGGAACAATCACAATCGACCGGGAAGAAACTCTCACAACCTTGCTGCAAGTTCACTTCCCTGGTTCCCTAATTGTCAATCACACAACTGATCAAACTACTGAGGTTTATATCCAACTAACCTCAGCAGAAATAATAGTTTATCTGGTAAACTATTTAGTCCAGATAAGGTAAAATGGGCCATAAACTCATTTAAACCATTCAAGGCACCAGGAAATGACGGAATTTTTCCAGCCCTCATTCAAAAGGGTATGGAATTCTTCCTACCTAACATGATTGCCTTATTTAGGTTCAGTTTCAACTGGGGCTACATACCACGCACTTGGCGGGAGGTCAATGTAGTATTTATCCCCAAACCAGGTAACAAACCTAGTGAACTACCTAAATCTTATCGTCCCATAAGCTTGACATCGTCTTTCCTGAAAATAATGGAAAGAATAATTGACGTTCATATCAGAGAATGCGTTACTTTTAGCATGCCTCTACACCCCTGTCAATATGCGTATCAAAAAGGCAAATCAACGGAAGGCGCCCTGTTAAAACTAACAAATCACATAAACAACGCCTACCGTTGCAAAGAAATTGCACTATGCGCTTTCCTTGACATAGAGGGTGCTTTTGATAACACTGGTTATGATTCAATATCAAATGCTTTAATTCACCGGAAGGTAGACCTTCCCACCATAAACTGGGTAAAAGCGATGCTCGAAAGTCGGAAAATTACTGCTTCGTCAGGACAGACTTCAGTATCAGTTTCAGCTATAAAAGGCTGCCCACAAGGAGGAGTTCTATCACCCCTCCTGTGGTCTTTGGTCATAGATGACCTACTTCAAAAACTAAGTAATTTAGGCTACGACATAATAGGGTACGCCGATGACTTGGTCATCATTATTAGGGGCAAAGAATCAAACGTAGTTACTTCACGTATGCAAAACGCCCTTAAGATAGCTATAGACTGGTGCGTCAAGGAACATCTCTCCATAAACCCCAGTAAAGCTATCATAGTTCCTTTCACAAAAAGAAGAAATCTCAACTTAGCCCAGATTTCACTAAATGGCACGACCATTGAGTATTCCGATGACGTCAAATATCTTGGAGTAATCCTGGACAAAAGACTAAACTGGAATTCTCACATCACCAACAAAATCAATAAAGCTAACAGAGCTTTATGGGCCTGTCGGCGCACATATGGCATAACCTGGGGAATCTCTCCAAAGATTGTCCACTGGATCTACACAGTGATGATAAGACCCATTATTAGATACGCCTCCATTGTATGGTGGACGAAATCCACACAAAAGGTCGCAATAGAGAAGCTCAAAAAGGTACAACGGCTTGCGTGCCTTGGTATCTCCGGAGCCATGCGAACCTGTCCAACGGCTGCCATAGAGGCAATAACAGGTATTACACCTCTCCACATATATATTCAAAAAGTGGCGATCCGCAGTGCAATAAGTCAAATACAGTTAAACGAGATAAGTCTTAACGATCATCCGGAACTTGAGACCCTTCTCGATGAACTGCCAGAACTCAACATGAACTGCGCGGTCACAGACCGCATCCATAAAACACTATGCTTCAATAAGCGGTTCTCCACGGAGATTCCCAAGAGAGAAGCATGGGTTAGTAATAACCCACCTAACAGCCACAACGGCATAAAGTGGTATACGGATGGTTCTAAAATGGAAGCGGGGGTAGGAGCGGGAATATACGGACCAAACAAACGCTTTACGATATCCATGGGAAAAAGTCCCAGCGTATTTCAAGCAGAGCTCCACGCCATTCAAGAATGCGCTAGCCACATAAATTTATCTGGTATAAAAGGTGCAACCATCCATATATTCACTGATAGTCAAGCAGCTATAAACGCCCTTAGCTCGCATACGATTGACTCCAAATCAGTCATGTACTGCTTCAACACCCTACAGGTACTCGGAACAAGTAACAAGACCAAGCTATTGTGGGTTCCGGGTCATGTCGGGGTGGAAGGTAACGAAAAGGCCGACGAACTGGCCAGAAAAGGTTCGGGAACACCCTTCATAGGTCCCGAACACTTCTGCTGCACTCCTAGATCAGCAGCAACGGCAGCAATAAAAAGCTGGGAATACAGAAAATGTATCCATCTTTGGGAAAGCATCCCAGGTTTAAGACAGACCAAACAAGCCATTCGGCCTTTCAATAAAAATGCCAGCAAATGCCTAAACCTAAGCAGGCATGATATCAAAAACTTAGTAGGTTACCTTACTGGTCACCATGGTTTAAGATATCATCTACACAAAATGAAAATAGTAGATTCTCCTGAGTGCCGACTCTGTCTTGAAGAGGACGAGTCAGCTGAACACATTTTATGTGAATGTCCGGCCCTAAACGGAATTAGAAAGAAGATCTTTTTCAGGGAACAAATGTATCCTGAGGACATAAAGAATTCTTCTACTAGTAGAATTGTCCGCTTTACACGGAAAGTGGAAACTCTACTAGTCTGGCCCACCCGGCACAAAAGATCTTTTTTTTTAGGTCGAAGTGCCCCATATTTAATAGCCTTGGAGAGCCAGAATTTAAAAAAAAAATAAAAAAAATAATCGACATTTAGCAGGGATATGCCGCGATAGTTCTTGCAAGTCATAGGATAGCCATCCTTGTAAATGGGGCATATGGAGCTATTATTCCATTCCATTCATTCGGGCAGGCTTTCTTCCACCCATATTTGGTTGATGATTCCATGCATGCGCCTTTCCAGATATCACTTGGTATTTGAAGAGTTTTGGTGGTAAGCTGGTTGGTCAAAAGCTGTTTCATAGCTGAACCAATAGTTTCCATACTGGATGGCGGAATCGGCTCTTCATTTGCAGGATCTGTTATCTACTTGCCTTAGAACTGTCTCTGTTGAAAAGCTGATTAAACACATATACTATTCCCTGCGCTTTGGCGACTCGATTGTCGTCGCTGTTTTGAAGAACCTGCGTTCCTGTCTTAAAAGCAGCAGTCGTTGTTTCCCTTTCTGGCAAAACCTGTGGATATTATTTCGAGCGCGAGACTCTTAGATTTCATTGACCTATCAAACTGTGTACTCTCTCTTTTTCTAGGAAGGATCCTCTTCTCTTTCCTTCGCCTGGCTCGATACTCTTCCTTCGCTGCATATGTCTTCTGTCGCCTTCTTCGGGTAAACGCTTGCATCATCGTAACAGGCGCTCTCCTCTGGGGTGACTGGTAATCTATGGTAGTCTCGGCTATCTCTTTGATGATGTTGCTATATCGGTTCCACTATTGGCGATTGTGGGTGATGAGTGCACTAAGACGAGTCTCTCACTCAGGTGCTGGCGGAGCGCGCAAAAGATGGCAACAATTTCGCGCTCCACAGGATAAAACCATTCTTAACTACCTTTGCAGTAAACTTAAGAGAGAAATTCGAGACTTTAAAAATCGTGAAAAATGAAAAATCTCCATATCTTGGAAGCCTAACTGCGGATAAAAGTACAAATTACTCACTCTGGAAAGCCATGAAAGGCATTACGAACCCAAAAACGCAAGCGCCACCCATCAGGAAAAGCAATGGAGAATGGGCGAAGAGTGACAAGGAAAAAGCCGAAATATTTGCCGAACATCTGGAAGAAACATTTAAACCATGTGATTGTCAAGCTTTGCTCGAATTTCCTGTCCTAACCGTGGCACCTGACAATTATAGAATAAAAAGTGTATCGCTACCCGAACTACGCTTCGAAATTGAGAAACTAAAATTAAACAAAGCTCCTGGATATGACTTAATCACAGGACAGGTCCTTAAAGAGTTACCTAGGAAAGCTTTAATCAAGTTCGCCTATCTTATAAATGCATCGTTCAGCTTATTGTACGTTCCACGACAATGGAAGGTAGCTGATGTTATAATGGTTCCAAAGCCCGGTAAACCACCAAATGACAAAAAATCATATAGGCCAATATCGCTCTTACCTACAATGTCGAAGGTATTCGAAAAACTTTTGTTAAAGCGCCTACTTCCGATTATCGAAGAACGTCAATTAATACCTGATCACCAATTCGGATTCAGGATTAAGCACGTTACAATCGACCGGGTTTACAGAATAAAAAATGTAATTGAAAGGAGGAGGAGACAAAAATATGTTCTAGTGTTTTTCTCGACGTCTCTCAGGCCTTTGATAAAGTATGGCATACGGGTTTGAAACATTAAGACATGCTTTTCCGAAACAGTTATCTGATATCCTCAGTTGTTACTTATCAGACAGACTCTTTCGTGTAAAACACGGAAATGATTACTCTGAATTCAAAGAAATCGCAGCAGGAGTTCCCCAAGGAAGCGTTCTTGGACCGATTCTATTTCTAATATACACTAGTGATACTCCGCAAGAAGAAGGCTCAGCAGTAGCCACGTTTGTAGACGTTACAGCTATATTAGCGGTTAGTAATACGGTTGAATCAGCAACTTATAAACTCCAACGTGCTATTTACAAAATTTGTGATTGGACAAAGACTTGGCGTATTGTTCTCAACGAGGCCAAATCAACGCACATGAATTTTGCTTATAGAAATGTAGACAACTTACCCACTTTCTTTGATTCGGTACGAATTCCGTACGCAAACGAGGCAAAATATTTGGGAATGACACTCGATGCGAAATTAAAATGGAAACCGCACGTAAAGAAGGAACGCGAAGAGCTCGCCATTCGATATGAGCAAATGCAATGGCTGCTTGTTAGATTTTCCCAACTCAGCATGCAGAACATAGCTGCTTTTATAGAAGCAAGTACTAAAACCGGTTTGGACATACGGTATACAACTTTGGGGTTGTACCAAATCCAGTAATATCAACATTCTACAATCTTTTCAAAACAAAGTGCTAAGAAAAATAGTAAATGCACCATGCTTTATCAGAAACACTGATATCCACAGAGACCTAAGTATGTCTACCGTCGAAGATGAAATAAATTATTTTGCCCGCAAACAACAGACACGCCTTCACGGTCATTGCAATTACACCATGCTACAAATTCGAGACGATACTAACGTAGTGCGCCGATTACAAAGGATAACACCATTTGAATTAGCGCAATAAGATGTAACCGCGTGCTTATGTCGGTATTAGTAGGTGCCTTCACTTGGTTTTTGTTTTCTTATCTTAAGTGAGAAAGAGTCGCATGTAAGATTTTCACCTACCCCTATTATTCATCCGAGCCTAGTTCTGGTTCCAAGTCTCGTGCTTTTAAGCAGGATATGTAACGTTAGTAACGTTAATATTACTATGGCTTGGGAGTTATATTAAAAACTTTATAAAAAAAAACATAGGGACGGGCTACAGTCCGCTTGGGCGAACTGTTGGATACCCTATTCTTATTCCTATCCCTCATAAGTGGGCGTGACAAAAGTTTAAGTATGGTTGAATTGTTAAGAACGCTCTACATATTTTGTTACATAACATTAAAAGGATTTTATCGAAAAAAACGCTCCCTAACTCAAACTTGGGTGTTTCAATAAAATTGTTTTATTTAATTGTGGGCGTGTCAGTAGGCGAATTTAAAAAAAATTAACACATGAGCATAAAGGGCCCCTAGAGAATATATATTATTTTTCAAATTTCAACTCCCTAGCTCAAACTTTGAATTTTCAAAAAAGTTTTTTTTTTAAATTGTGGGCGTGTTCAGTGGGGGGATTTTAAAAATATTTACACATGAGCATAAAGGGCCCCCTATAGAGCATATATTATAAATTTCAGCTCCCTAGTTCAAATTTTGGTTTTTCAATAAAATTATTTTATTTATTTGTGGGCGTGTCAGTGGGAGGATTTTGAAAATTTTATATCCCGAGCAGTTTTAGGAGCCATAGATCATATATAAAAAATTTCAGATCATATAAAAAATTTCTAGCTCAAAATTCGATTTTTTCCAAAATTTTAGTTTTTTGAGCTTGTGGGCGTGTCTGTAGGCGGATTTCAAAAATTCGTAAACCTGATTATTTCGGGACCCTAGAGAGTATATGGTTAAAATTTCAGCTCTCTAGGCCCAGTCTAAAGGTCTAATTTTTGCCGACGGACGGACGGACGGACGGACATGGCTAGATCGACATTACTATCGATGCTGATCATAAATATAGTAACTTTTAGGGGTCTACGGACAATATTAAGGTATGTTACAAACTATGCGTCGAAATTAATATACCCTTAAGCTTAGAGCAGACGGTATGCGAGTGCTGACGTCACGAAATAACTCGCAAATGTGAGGCAAATTCCATACGTACGGCAGTGCTCGCAAACTCGCATATAGGCGTGTTCACACGATATGCAACTTTTGTCCCAAAAATCGCAATTACATTTGCGATCAAGTTGCTCGAATATGATATGTCCGCAAATGGGATCGCAAATGTTGAGGCCTATATGCGAGGTGTTCACACGATATGCGACAGAATTTGCACATCACATATTTTCAATCATATGCAGGTTTGCGAACAATAAATCGATCTGTCACTTTGTGTATTGTGTTGCTGATTTTTGCGTACCTCGTCTCAAACATTTTAAAGTGCTGAATTAAATTTAAAATGTCGAAAAGAAAGTGGGCTGCTATTGCTGTTTTGGCATTAGATATGCTGGAAAATGACGACGAAGAAGCTAATTGGAAAAAGTGAAACATGTGCGTCGTGTGTGGACAAAGGATTGGCTACGACTTCGCGAGAAGGAAGGCTTTTGCGCAAAATTGTGGCTGGAATTACGTGGCAATGAACCAGATTTATTTTGCGGTTTCGTTCGCATGTTGCAGGTGGCAATGGTGCGATGGTAGTGTATTCACTAAAGTGATTGGCAGGTCGTGCGTTCGAATCCCGACCAGGGCCATGATTTTTATAAATTGAATACACACAACAAAAACTGATCTCCCTAAAACAATTTAGGCGCCACCTGTTGAGAAATAAAAAATCCCATCGCACCAAACTTCTTTCCTATCCTTCTATTCTTTCAGTAAGTAGCACCCAAAAATAGGCAATGAATTGCTGGGAGCTACTTGCGCAACAAACTAAATGCCTGCGCTGTGGTTTTACCATTATAAGGGTACTGTGTCACTACAGAAAAAAGAAATCCCTTTAGCGCACGCAAATTATAAAAAAAAAAAAAAAAAAATGTCGGCCGATCAATTTGGTCATTTACTTGGTTTGGTAAAGCCGCTGATCGAAAAAGCAGACACGAACATGCGCTTCTGCTGACGCTGCGTTTCTTGGCCACCGGTGACAGTTTTCGGTCATTGCAATACCTTTTCCGCATTCCAGTGAATACTATTTTGACTAGATATAATTCCGGAAGTGCTGGACGCGATCTACAAAGTTCTTGTCGTCGAAGTGAGTGTTCGCACCATAATTTCATTATTTTTATTGACTCTTTTAAATTTTTTGTGGATAGATGGCGAAAGCGAGTGGGAGGCAGTAGCAGATGCGTTCAACCAGCAATGGCACTTTCCCAACTGCATCGGGGCAGTAGACGGCAAGCACGTTGTGATGGTGGCACCGCCTAATGCTGGCAGCGTCTTTTATAATTATAAAGGTATTTATTTGTTTGCTAATTCGCTTTCAATCGGCACTAATTTTTTTGTTTCATATAGGAACGCATAGCATTGTATTGATGGGAATTGCAGACGCGGAATACAAATTATTGTATGTAGATGTCGGTCGCAATGGACGACAGTCGGATGGTGGCGTATTCAACCGTTGCAGTTTCGGTCAAGCATTGACCAATAACCAGCTGTGGTTACCACCACCGAAAGCACTGCCTTGACGAGAGATTCCCGTTCCGTACGTTCTCGTCGCGGACGATGCGTTCGCTATGCGGCCAAACGTAATGAAACCGTATGCTCAACGCGGTCTAACAATGGTACAGCGGGTTCTTAACTATCGTTTGAGTCATGTACGCCGCATCATTGAAAATGTCTTCGGTATCATGTCGTCACATTTTCGTGTCCTACGGAAACCCATAAATTTGGATGCCGAAAAAACGAAGAAAGTGACACTCGCCTGTTGCGTACTTCACAATTATTTAATAAGCACAGATAAAGCGAAATATGCGCCGAATTCATCTTTTGACCAATACGATGTCGATGGTAACATAGTGACCCCTGGTGAGTGGCGTGCCAACGACGGTCAGAGTTCGACAATGTATCCGCTCGAAGCATTGCCATCGCGAGACCATTTGCCCGACGTAAAAAAACAACAAGAAGGCGAAGTTGACTGGCAATATGGCCACATTTAATTTATCCATTAAATTAACGGTCACTCTTATACTTTTTTTATTTTAATTTATTATTATAATGATATGATTAAAGATTTGCGATTTAACTACTTCGACGTCGGGGATCTCCGAGTTAATTGTTTGTGCTGGACGTTCTGGTGTCGGCTGAGCAAACACATATGTGTTCCCGTCATCATCACTATGCACGTAGATCTGCTCCACATCATTCACATTTATGTTTGGTCCATTCCCAAACAAATTGCATGGGGTGCCAACACAAAAAATTTCATTAATTGTACTTTTGATCAAATAAAACTACAAAAGATTGACATAAAATACATTTGCGATGTATCCTGGACTTCCAGGACGAATTAAGTCCTGACTATTAAAAATGATAGAGGTGCCATACCTCATGAAAAGATAGTGAAAAATTTTGCCTATCTTTTCATGAATATGTTATATGAACATGTGTCAAAAGAATTGTTCCTTGATTTAATGAATCTGGAGATTGCTTTTACAATAATTCTAAACACTCACAAGAACCAACTGTTTGTGTAACTGAACTCTAAAACTGTTTGCTCGCAGAATATGCAATGTACTGTTTTCGTGCGGTCGCATATGGTTGGGACGCTCGCAAATGCTTGCATATGTTCTCAAATTGTCACAAATTATATGCGAGCGTGTTCACACGATATGCGGAAAAGTCGCAAATCGATTTGCGAGCTGGGTATCGCATATCGTCCGCATATGGTTTGCGAGCATTTGCGGACTGTCCCAAAAAGGCGCTCAGACGATATGCGAGCAAGAATCGCATATTACGTCAGACTCGCATATATATGCGGCTTTCGCATACCGTCTGCTCGTAGCTTTAAAATAGGGTATACAAAAAAAAAACTCAGGTGCTGGCTACTCCAGTTATGCCAAGTCGTCCAATTCTTCTTTTGGGCAATTTGCAACTTCTTCTCATTTTATAGTCGAACTCTTCAGCAAGCCGCGTCAAGAAAAGTGTCAGAGTGACAGAGTGACATTTGCCCTTCGTAAAGTGGATGTTTAAGATATTGGATGCGTGCCTTGTATCGATTTCAACCATTTGGAGAGCGAAAGGTGCTTAGTCTTACAAATCTAGTGCTTCTTATCACCGTATTGCGAGCTGTGCAAAATCGATAAGTGGGTAAGCGTTATCCGTTTTCGTATCGTGGAGGCTGTGGTACCAACTAATCTACCGAAGATGTTTTCCTTACCAACTTGAACATTGAAATCACCGAGCACAACTAGGCTCCGCAGAGAGAAAGAGATCGTGCTTGCAAAGTGTCAACTGTGTGGTCATTGGAAAGTGTTTCCAGCTTTTCTTTTTATCTCTTAGTGGAGGCTCTGTGGACTGACAGCTATTTAAGGGACAGAGCACTAATACCATGATGAACGCAAGTCGAAAGTTGCAATGTTAGCACCTTTCCCCATTTGCCATGTCAAGGATCATACTTCATACACCATATTGGAGCTGGTATGTTGACTATCTACCTTGTCTGCCCAATTATTGTTGGGCTATGAAAAGCATCAGTCTGCATGTTTGATCGTAGTAGACACATTAAAAAGCCATCTTCTTTTTGTAAGGATATTTTTTTTTATCGATTTTTGCTTTCGTACACCCTCCAAGGCTATTATTTTTCAAGTTAGTTCGCTCTCACTTCCTTTTCTGTGACTAAAATATGACAGACGTCTGCATTTCTGTTTGCTTGGTTTTTCAAAATTTTCGTCTACAAATAGTCAACCGACATGAATTTTAACTACAATTTCCAGTTCATATATTTATGCATTGCGAGTGCGATACACTGCGGAGTCATAAAATAGCAGCAACTCCATATTCATGTCCCGTCGTTTCGTTCTCTATTTGTTGTTTTTTTTCGCCCAGCATTTCTCGTGCTTAGCATGCATCTCATTCCTCTTTGCCGCCAGATAGAATGATGCATTTCATAGGAAAGTTCAAACAGGAAATGGTACAGGATGTGGCATAGCCACATTGGGCAACAAAAAGAAGCTAGAAAAGTAGGATTTTTTTCATGCCAATAAACAAAGACTTCCGTCAATGATCAGGGCATGACTTTTGCTACAAAATGGCACCAGCAAGGACATGTAGAACGTTTCGGCCAGTATCAATTGCAGACATTTTGACTTTCATTTGTTGTTCGATTTCATATTTAGTTGCACATAAGGATATATTGGCAAATGTGCACATCCTGTTGGAATCATTATTTTGCAGAATAAGACCTCTCATTTAAAATCAGGACACATATTTATACAGAAACGGAACAACACATCGTTCTTTTTACTCGTAAATAAAAACGGAACTAAACAATAAAAAAAAAACGATGCCTGACTTAAACTTGTTGCCTACACGTCATGGCATTATTGTACTCCTACACCCGACGACACCCTTAAAAAGGATCAAGAAAGTGTGTTCCGTGAAGAACAAAGAAAGAAAGATGAAATTACCGTCAGACTTTCGGATTTTAAGTACGCATGCAGTATATTGTTGCTCATCCATTCGAATGCGGAATCCTCCTGTCGACATTGGGGAATATACCTTTCACATTTACATTTTATAACCTGGAAAATAATAAAAACAAAAAATTTACAGCCGACCGTAGAGGGTCGATCCGCTTGGGGGATTTTTTTAACCCGTCTGGATAAGTTGACGGTAAGTAGCTTCGGGAAAAGTTATTAAGGCGTCTACAGCGATATATTTCCGTTTTATGAAGGACGGCTTACGGCCATCCATGTTAAGCAAGCTGGATATTTAATTTTGTTTGGAGAGGTTTAATGTTTTTTTTAGGGTAGGGGAATATGATATATGTCTGGGATTTTGGTCGAGACAAGAACAGTCAACTTTTTGGATAATAAGGACCGTAGATAAATGACATTATAAAGTCAGCTCAAGTGAATGTTATTGGTTTTATGATTAAGGAAGGATTGACTTGAAAGGGTTGGGTCTGCAAAAAATGATATCAGGATATTGGTAATCTTGTACCATTATATCAGGAGGGACTTCGTACTTTGTGCAGGCAACACTTACACCCTCTGAAATTGCAAAACAAAAAATTGACCTTAACTTTCAGTGTTATTTATACGGTCGCGAGACGTGGGCCAGAAATAAGGGGCATATATCTGCAAAGGATTGGCATTAAATATTGTCTAGTTCGAGGAACGACTTATCCATCGCTGAGCATGAGCATCTGTGAGCAATCTAATTGCCCACAAGATTCCCAATAAGGAAGAAGTATACGTCATCAATAGACCAAACCGGCCTGGAGGAAGGTCAAATTCTTAAAAAAGACGATATACACCGATGGGTCAAAGACTGCAGATGGCACGGGATAGGAATCTTCTCAGACCGCCCCGAACTGAATGTCGCATTACGATTTCAAGCGGTAGTCACGGCAATCCGTTACAACATGTTTACTCTCTATCAGCTCAATAGACGGCAGTACTATCGTGATTAACATTAACATAGCAAGCAGCGACAGAAGCCCTAGCATCACCAATAACAAGATCCAAGTTGGTGACCGCGAATCTCTTGACAAAATTGCCGACATATGTAGGATTTTACTGTGCTGGGTTTTCGACCACAGTGACATTCCAGATAACTCTAAGGCGGATGAACTTGCAAAACGGGAAGGGCACAGGGCCTTTCTAATAATAACAAAGAGACACCAGCCGTACCCATTCAAAAGTTAAAGCTCAAACTATCTGGTAACGTATTTATAGAAGCGAACAGGAAGTGGAAGGCCATCAGTACGTGTGCGGCCTTCCAATAAATATAGACTAAATATGATACAAAAAACACAACAAAACTCTTCTCCATAAGCATGACTGGTCACTGCCATTAGAATGGAAGGTGGAGTGAACCAAACGAAATAAGGCCAAATTTGTGCATTTGGCCTTATTTCGCTTGGGAAAATTAAATAAGGCCAACATATTATCTAACGCTTGGCTTTATTTCACTTCGTGAAAGTGAAAGAGGGGCATTCCCATCCATACGCATTGGACTGTGTATGGGATGAACTTGTGATTTCGCGGCTCATCCCATAAACAGTGAAATGCGTATGGGGGGACATGCTGCCCTTGCAACCCCCTGCTCGGGGTCACTGTTTCGTTTGGAACGGGTGCGAGGTTTTATTGCAGCATTTGGCCTTATTGCATTTGGGTAAGTGAATGGCTTTTACAAAGTGAAATAAGGCCAATCGTTTGGCCTTGCTTCACTTTCACAAAACGAAATAAGGCCAACATTTTACAATCGTTTGGTATTGTTTCACTTCACCGAATGGAAGTACCGTCAAACGACTTCTGCGGAATCTGCAGCGACGTTGAGCAGGAGGAAACCAACATACACCTCCTGAGTAACACAAGTAGACACACGGAAACTATTCTTTGAACCGATTTCAGAGAGATAGATTTTTGCTGCATCAGCAAGTTCGTCGCAAAATCCAAATTGTGCAACTAACTTGAGGATGGATCCCCTGCTACGCTTGACTGTGACAGCCACCAGTTTCTGCGCTCTTCTGTGGAGCAGTGTGGCGTGAGGTTCGGCTGCCACAACCATTTCAAGCTACACTACTTCCATGTAGTCACTCTAGTCTATAAGTTACTCCGATCATCTTTCATGGAATCTTATGCTGATCTTGGGTTCTATTGTTTCAGTCTTCCTACTCAGAATTAATTAGAAGAAAATAATTTGACGTTGGATTAAAACATTCGTCTCAAAAGGCTCTCCTTTCCTTGAAATCGGGAAGCAGAATAGGGCTCGAATTCAACAGTCAATGAAGCTCTTGCTCTGCGGCGTAGTTTAAAAGGATCAGTCTGGGGTTGGATTCTCTCAGCAACTGCATCCTAATCATAACCCGTGGTTCTGGAGTCGGGCTGAGATCGACTGCACTAGTCACTCCTGGTTGGATTGTAACAGTCACCTATAGCCACTCTCTCCTTCCTCTTTCTGCGCCATAAACTGGAATTTTATTCCTTTCAATCACATCTTCCATCAAAAAAGGAATATTATGAGTGGCATCCTCACAACCACTACCTCACTGTAGGTAAAGGATTTCTAGATGACTGAGTGACTGCTGGTAAAAATTCATTGATCATGGTAAGATATCGCAATCCATTCGCAATAACTGGCACTACCACTTAATTTTCGAAGAAACAAGACCCAATGCTGCCTACTGCCCACAAACTACACCGCACGGAACACTTTGTGAATACAGGCTTCTTGACAATGTGACAATTCTAAATATTATGCATTAACGGCTCATACAGGGCCTAAAACCTAGCTTCTCCAACCACTTTCTTTGCGAAGTGGAAGGGACCTACAGTTTTGAGCCGAATCCGAACGGCAAATTTGAGAAGCTTCTCATGACAATTGATACTCTTGGATGTTTGTCAGACGTTCGCAAGAGGTGGAGCAATGGAAAAAAACTTTAGATGTTACTTGGCCCCGGCAGGAATTGAACCGGGGACCTTTCGATTAGTGTTCGACACACTAACCAATTCTGCTTACCCACAAAGCGTTGAAGATAAAAATGTGACCAATCGCTCGGAATGATTTTCCAGTAAAACTCTGGATCAATTTTATGCATTTCCAACACCAACTGAAATTAGAAACGAAAAGCATGGTATCTTTGTATCCGCTATGCAGCTTATGGTAAACACTTATTCGGCGAACCGCAAACATTCTCTAACCGCTTCGTTCACATTTGTTTTACCACGAATTCAACCTCAAAAATTTAGAGGTTTATTTACACACCAATAATGCAATCCTCGTGCAGTCATTTTCTGGAATTTAATTTCTAATATTTTCAATAACAGCAACATCGATACTCGGATTGTGTGGCCCCACCACTCTGTTACGCAGTATAACACCGCTTTTGAAATTTACCAAAGCTCGAGCAAACCAACCAATTCGAAATGATACAAACACACACAGAGCCAGAAGGACCATCTGCCTTAGAATCCAACACCTTTTGTTAATACATATAAATTTTAAAAAATAAGCTTTCACCCTCTCATTCCAATACTAAATCATCCGCTCTCTATCGAAAAAGGACGCCAGCTGCTGTTGAATAAAAGGAAATCAAATCTGTAGCACCTTTCAGAAATAATCCTTATTGAAGTGCGCTCGGTTCGATGAAAACCTTCAAGTAAGCAAATGAATGAAAGGGAGGATACAAACAAACCAGCGTCCTTTGATTTATTTTTGTTGAATTCGTAATCTTTGATTGGGTCGCAAAACCACCAGCCATTTCAAAGCCCTTATCAAGTTTAACAAAAAAAAAATTAAATTACCATCAAAGTGTTGCCTCTTTTTTGCTGCTTGAATTCCCCTTTCGAAATACCTTCCACCTACCGCACATTTTCACCTCGGTTCATTCAAATACAATTATCCTTATTATTGTGTCGAGGTACTTAGTCGGATAATAACTGTCACATCGAATTCCTCTCCAGAATCCGAGCATACAACAATAATAGGAACAGCAAGCGCCCGGATTATGGTGGAAATTGAAACAAAAGGAATACGTCAAAGTTATTTTATAACATTTATTTTGGTGCTTTTTACGGTCGTTGTTATTGAGACGATATTCGCTTATGATTATGATTGTGTTTTCTTTTTTTGTTTTGTGTCTTAGCAAACGGAGTTCTCGAAATTGAAATGACTTTAAGGATTACTGAGTGAGTAGAAGGAACAGCTTTTATATAATTAAGGTTGAGGTGACATTGTCGTCTTATCAAGAGGCAAGGCATCTTTTGTACTCTTATTGGCAATGGCGTAGAGTTGCAATGGAAAGAGTGTGATGGGAACCGTTAATGTTTATAAATCTTCATTTTGGGCTGTAAATGTCCTTACACTGGTGATACTTTAAGTAGTACAGTGCACGACTGGATCTTACAAAAACTTTCTCGGTTTTGTAAGAACTGGTTGCGAATCTGAATTGTTTTGATTGCATTTCAAAATGCAGTTTGCACAAAAAATATTTTTATTTCGACTTTCAAATGCACCTGGTGAATATTGGTGTTGTCTTGTGGTAAAAACTGAAAATGTCAGTTTCTAACCTTCAAATATTTAAAACACCATCGCAATTCAAAATCGGCCGTTTTTGAGAAAAGTGAAGTTTTAGAGAATTTTTAAAACTGGTACCTATATGAAATAAAACTTTATTTTGACAACCTGAGTATGCAAATTTGTTAAGGATAGTAGTGTCAGCATTTTATTTTACCGTATATTGGGATATAGCCGTTAGTCTCATGTGCCGTTGTTTGAGACTTTTGCGAAAATCTGAGTAAACCATATTCTTACATTTACTCCAAGTATTAAAAACCCAAAAAATAATCAAAATCATTACAGCCGTTTTTAAGAAACGTGATGCTTTCAAAATTTGCGCAACTGTTATAAGAAAAGATTATAAAAAAATATTTCAAAAACCTAAATAGGCAGATTTTTAGGAAATATGAATTTCATTTGAAATCACTTTTTCACCGTTTTTGGGTTATTGTTGGTTAAGTAAAGTACTGTTAATCGAGTCTTTTTGGAAAACTTGAGTACGTCATCTTCTGACACTTACCTTAAGTATTCAAAATATCAAAATTCATTACAATCGTTAGACCCGTTTTTGAGAAAAGTGACATTTTCAAAAATTCAAAAAAGTGTTACATATGTGAATGAAAAAATTCTAAAAAATATTTAAAAAATTTTATTATTCAAATGTGTTCGAAACGGTAGAGTGTAATATTTTAAAAAAATAATTTGACTCGTTCTTGAGATGTAATCATTTTTGTAAAGTACTGTTGTTCGGCCATTATTGGGTCATTCTTTTACAAACCGTGCAGAATTGAACAAAAAATAACCGACACATTTTTGATTTGCCTGAAATTTTTTTCACGGGTTCTATATCGAATAAAAAGAGACACGTGTTTAAGGATTTTTATTTATTATTATTTTTTTTTTTTTTTTCAAAATAGTGTGTGCTGTGGTTGTAATTTTGAGATTTTCGTGATTTTTGCCTTGGAGACTCATTTTAAAAAATTCATAACTCCGGTTCTTTTGAAGCTAGAGGTATTTTTTTTTTCATTAACAAGATAAAAGAGTGAATTTTAAGAAAAAAATAGTTCCAACAAAATTTATAAAATAAAATTATATTTTTATTAAAAATTTTAATTGTTTAAATCAATTATTAACAATGTTACCCACCACTTAGCCTGTTTTAAGTATAACCATCGTATTCTACGTCAAATTTTACATCTAAACTGATTTTTTTTATCGATGGAGAAATGATTATTACTATTGCAAAAAAATTAAATAAACCTGACGTCGGCGCAAAGTACACCTCATATTCTCGCCTCATATCCGTGTGTAGTGTGTAAAAACGATGTATTGTATACTGTAGGTATAATTTATTTATTATTTAATAAGTTAATATTATTTATTAATAAAAATGATATAAATAAAATAAAAATTAAAAAGATAGTGATCATGCAATATCTGTCGTTTAAAAAGAAAGAATCTCAGTTTTTAAATATGAATCGTTCCGCCGAAAAGCGTCGGCTGCCATTCATAATACTGAGTCTCTATGACTCCTTCAAATGCTCCATCTATTCTTTACTTTAGGCTGTATTCGGAAATGATAGTTTCGTCAACTTTGGTCAGGCAGTAGGTTGACAAAAATTTATTGAAACTGTCAACTTCAAACAGTGGATAACAAGTGAGAGAACTTCATTACATACTTTGATATCTAGTGTACATAGATGCATTTTTAAAATATTTAAGTAGTGGTTTAAGTAAATTGTTGTTACATTCTTTTTTAGTAAAAAAGCAAAGGCAGTTTATAAATGACAAAAAAACTAAATTGATGAAAAATGAATGCATTGTAATTTGCGACTTTTCTGAAAACTACGCATTTGTTATTCAAAATTCTGTTCAGGGCATACATTGGAATAATGATCAAGTAACAATACATCCATTTTCTTTTACGAGTACTACAAAGATGACAACGACGAATTAAAAATTAAAAGTTTTGTTTCTGTTTCTGAGTGCTTACGTTACATGATGCTACTGCTGTTCATCTATTTCAAAGACAACTAGTAAAATTTATAAAAACACATTTAAAATAAAGTCAATAAAATAATATACTTTTCGGACGGTGCGAGTGGACAATATAAAAATAAAAAGAATTTTATAAATCTTACGCACCATTTTGAAGAGTTTAAAATGGCAGCTGAGTGGCACTTCTTCCCAACATCATATGGCAAAGGACCATGTGACGTAGTAGGTGGAACTCTGAAACGACTTGCTGCTAGAGCAAGCCATCAAAGGGCGAATAATCAAATCCGTACACCAAAAGAGTTATTTGACTGGGCTATAGAAGCTCTACCAAGTATTCAACAAATGACGAGTACAACGAAGAAGAAAAACGACTATCAGCACGTTTCCAAAAAGCTTTAATGATAAAAGGAACTTTAAAATATCATTGTATGATCCCAATCTCGCTTCAAGAGTTAGAAGCAAAGCAATTGTCTTTGTAGAAAAAAAAATATTGTAAAAATTAGTAGGTAAGAAATGAATATTATGATAATTATAAATATTTAGACTGATATAATATTGAGACAGAAAAATGTACATGTAGAATACTTATGAATTAAAATCATAATATAAAATCAAAATAAAAACTGGATGAACTGAAACTCGTGGCTTCAATGGCGCAGTGTATGAGTGCTTGCCTGAGCAGACGCTGTTCTAGGTTCGAATCCCAGTGGAAGTGATGGATTTTCGGAATAAAATGCAGGAAAAAGGCAGACCAGCACCATAGAAGGAGTCTGATGATCGGTTATGGCGAACCGTGAAACAGCGCTGTAACTCCAGCCGTCCACTTCACGTGGTAAGGATTGTAAGATATATGGTTGTTCATTCAAATACAATATAACGGAAATTGACGGAAAAAAAACAAAAACCAGGAAAAATTGTGAGCTATCACATATAAAAAACCAATTATGTACATTGTAATAATATATCACTTTATTACCTGAACTAATGTTATTTATTATTTAAAGTTGCCCCAATTTTTTAAAAAACCTTATTTATTAATCAATAATATTGATCAATTAATTATATATATACTGTTATTCATATAATACAGAGAACAACGGTATGAGGCGAGAATATGAGGTATACTTTGCAACTGGTGCGCCGAATTCAGGTGCCGCGTTAGTTTATTTATTTGTTTTGCAATAGTAATAATCATTTCTCCATACGATGGTTATACAAGGTGGCGCAAAAGTAATCTTCCTATCAGAAAATGCTATAAATTTTGGGATTGGCCCCTAATGTCAGTTCTGTTTTGACATTTGTGTAGTAAACACATGCGAAATACACGTTAATAAACAATGTTACGCTACACTGCTCCAGAACGCGGAATATTGGTGACTATTTATTTGAGCAATAATCGGTCGGTGACTTTGGCACAACGTGAATTTCGTCGCATATTTCCTACCCGTCCAACGCATACTGGTGAAACACTGCGACGTTTAGCCGCTCGCCTCGAAGAGACTGGCACAACACGAGATGCTGCCAGGCGTGGCAGACCCCGGAGTAGCCGTTCTGCAGAGAATATTGCTGCTGTAGCCGAAGATGTCATGGAAGCGCCGTCGACATCGACCAGACGACGTGCCACACAAATGGGTATCAGTCGACGGTCTTTACAGCGAATTTTGGTACAAGATTTGAAGATGTTTCCGTACAAAGTCCAGACGGTGCATCAGCTGTTAGCTGCTGACCGCCAATCGCGTCTAACATGAGCGTATGTCTGCCATCCTTAATCACCACCAAGAGGAAGATGATTTTTCATCAAAAATAATCATGAGTGATGAGGCCCATTTCCATATTAGCGGGTACGTAAATAAGCAAAATTTACGCTTCTGGGGCACTGAAAATCCGCGTGTAACCCACGAAGAGCCATTACACCCGCTCAAAGTCACTGTATGGTGTGCTGTTTTCGCTGGAGGAGTCATCGGACCTTTTTTCTTCGAAGACGTCGCGGAACAAACGGTTACTGTGAATGGTGAGCGCTACACAGCAATGATCAACGAGTTCTTTTTGCCGCAACTTGATGAATTGGGATTGGAAAACATGTGGTTCCAACAGGCCGTTGCAACGGCACACACTGCACGTGCCACAACCGATATGCTGAAGGATGCATTTCCCGGGCGCCTAATCTCCCGTTTTGGCGATTTGCACTGGCCAGCAAGATCGCCTGATTTGACCGCTCCAGACTTCTTTTTGTGGGGCTTTTTGAAGTCGCGGGTTTATGTCAACAAGCCTCAGACTCTTGCAGCTCTTAAAGACAATATCCGTCAACAATGTGAGGACCTATCGCCGGAAGTTTTGGCCAAAGTGATGGAAAATGCCATAAAAAGGGCTCAAATGACAATCAACTGTGGCGGCGGCCATTTACATGACATCATATTCTCGACTTGATGTAAAAAAAATTAAAAGACCAAATAAAAATAATCCACAAGAATCAAAGTTTTTCATTTTTTTTTTTAAATTACAGCCAAAAAACATCGGAAGGTTATTTTTGCGCCACCTTGTACTTAAAACAAGCTAAGTGGTGGGTAACATTGTTAAAAATTGATTTAAACATTTAAATTGTTTATAACAATATAAATTTTTTTATAAATTGGAACTATTTTTTTCTTAAAATTCACTTTTTCTTGAGAATGAAAAAAAGAAAAGTTTCCTCTAGCTTGAAAAGAACCGGAGTTATGAATTTTTGAAAATGAGCCTCCAAGGCAAAAATCACGAAAATCTCAAAATTTCAACTCCCTTTATTTTCAAAAAAATAATAATAAATAAAAATCCTTAAACACGTGTCTCTTTTTATTCGATATAGAACCCGTGAAAAAAATTTCAGGCAAATCAAAAATGTGTCGGTCAGAATGGTGTTCGGTTTGTAAAAGAATGACCCTATTGCAAGAAACTGAATACGCCATTACACTCATCTTAAATATTTTACGTTTTAAAAACGATCAAAATCGTTAGGGGTGTTTTTGAGAAAATCGGTTTTGTAAAAACCAATTTTATGGTACATAGGTACGGTTATTAAAAATGATTAGACTTAAAAAAATGGCCGCGAGATAAAAGCCTACAAACCCCAAATATGATTTTGAAGTAAATCCGTCCACCCATTGTGGAACGGAACGGACGGAAATGCGGGACACAATTTTTTGGGCTACTCTATGGTCATTATATCGCAGCATAAGACGAATCTCGGGTGGGTCCCTGGACACAGGGACATATCCGGCAACGAGCGAGCTGATGAACTGGCAAAGAAAGGGTCTGCGATGGACCAATAACAGGCACTTCTGTCGGTCAAACCACCATTCTGCAATTTTAGAGAAAGAGTTGAATACAACACCCGAATGAAAGCTAACGACAGGCGGAAATCATTAACCACAGGTTAATCATATCAACACAATGAAACTAGATCTCATGGGTGGTAACATCTGTAGAGGCTGTGGTGACGAGGAGACCCATAAAGATATTGTTAACGGGCTCTCGACCCCTGAAGAGTCTCTGCCTGAGACACTGCAGCCTTCCATTCTCTGCGTTGCTTCCAGTTCCTCAGACCAACTGCTCCTGCATCCATGATGGCTTCGTCTTTAAAACAGAGGTTCGGTCTTCCTTGCCTTCTCGAACCAGGGGTGGGAGTCAAAGATCCTCTTGGTTGAAGCACAGTGCGAATGAATGTACAAAAGTTAAAGCGGTATTTTGAAACGAATTTTATTGGTTTTGACACTCTTTTAATGGACTAGTACCAGATGGATGCTTGTAAGGGGCTTATTGGTTGCCCGAGATACTGACTATCTAAATGTTTGGATAGTTAAAAAACCCGCCAAGAAGGCTGTCAATCAGATATGGATCCATGATCCATATTCTTCTATCTCTTCAGCTTAAAAGTCCACGGTTAAGGCATGACTTCGCTTCATGAATGTATTTTTACATCTTACAATTTCGAAGCGCAGGGTGACGCACCAACTGTGCTACAACAGGAAATTCGAGTAACTTTTTTTTTAATCAATGTATTTAATTTTTTTTTGTATTGTATAGAAAATTAAATTTTATTTAATATAGGTAGGTAACTAATTGTTTTTTAAGGTGATAGACCGTAAATGACCTCCACGCATATGCGACACCTGGTCAGAAAATTATTCATTGCGGCCTGATGAGTTGAAGTCGTGATCGCCTCAATTATTTTTTTGATGGACTGCCTCAATTCAGTCAAATTCCTTGGTTTCGTTTTGTACATCTCTTGCTTGAAATAACCCCATAAAAAAAGTCTGGTGCAGTCAGGTCAGGTGATCTTGGGGGCGGGCCAGCGGAAAGTGGAGTTTCGGGATATTAATTTGTTTGGGAATTTTCCTTGGAGCTCCGCCATAACTGATCTGGCTATGTGTGCAGTTGCTCCTTCTTGCTGGAACCAAATGCTGTTGAAACGCAAATTAAAAAATCACTTTCTCATTTTTGTTTTTAAAAAAAGTTCTTTTTATTTTTTTCCTTACACTTTTACACTTAGAATTCTACTTATGAACTAACCGGACTTCTCCGTTTGGATTATACTTAAGAACTGATTTGGATCTCCTCTGCAAGTCCCCAACAAGTGGTTTCATTTTATGATCTGCTGAGTCAAGTGCATTATGACTTCAGCTTGAAATTTATGTTTATTGTTTCGGTTTGTTGTTTCAGGTTGCTGTGGCTGGGCATTGAATGTTACGTTGTAACATTGTATATTGCGTGATTGTTCGATATAGATTGTAACATTGTATATTGTGTGATTGTTCGATATAGATCGTAACATTATATATTGTGTGAATGTTCGATATAGATCGTAACATTAACTCCCCTCTTTCTTTAAGAAGAGCGTCCCGCCTCTTCTGTCATTTCCGTTGTGAGTTCCTCCACTTTTCGTAGGAGTCCTTGGAATCTCAGCTCCTCTAATTCCGTAGATGAAATTTTGTTTCTTGATCTCATCTTGAGGTAAAAAATTAAAAAGCTTGCAACCGCTACAATCACCGTTACTACTGTAAAGGATATGATGACAGGATTGCTCAAAGCTCTAGGCTGTAGTGGACTGATAAGATCAATATTATTAAATTTCAATTTTTCATTGTAGGATTCAAAATATTGACTAATTTCGTAATTGTCAATGCTGTATGTTTTTAAATAGTTTTGTATTGTTGCAGTGGGGTTCTCGTATATTCTATTATCGATTGTTGTTGTATTTTAAAAATTAATTAGGTATACTCCATTTATAGTTGCATTGTTTACCACATGTTGTCCAGATATAAGGATTGATCCATCTTTAATAATTTCTAATTCTAAATTCTTTTCCCTTATTTTATTACATATAGCTTTCTTATTATTTAATAAATTGGATAAACATGTTTCATTTGTTATTCTCTTACAAAATGCATATCTTAATTCTAATTTACAATCTTGTATATTAATATAGTTCTGATTACATTCAGCAATTTCATTATTAATGATAAGTTTACCATCATTCTGGCTTATGGCCCTTGTTTCATAGAGTTTACAGTTTTTTTCAATTATCGGATATTTAATTAATATAACAATTATATCTTTGTTTTGTAATATTTTGAATTTAGAAACATCAATCAGGTCTGTAATTGTCATACTACCATGCTCATGTTTAGTTATGTCTTTAATGTCTTTTAGATTTAATATTGAAGGATTTAATATTCCCAACTTGGCTTTTTACGATTACCGTGTGTATAATGTTTTGTAATTCTATTATTATTAACTTGTTTCTTTCCCTGACTATTCTCAGATGCGTGTTAGTTTCTATTGTGTTTAGGGATTCAGATAGCTCGTGTATTGCATTAAATATTTCTGAGTTTGTAACAAATTGTTTGTTATTACTCGTGATTAATTCAGTTAGTTTATTGTTTATTAAAATCGCGTCGTCGTGATCGGGTGAACCTGAAATCCACTTCCAAACTTTACCTATTTCATTAATGCCTCTTTTATTTCTTATTTCTTTTAGTTGTCCTAGAAGGGTTTTAACTATATTTATGTCCACATCTCTGTTCGGGTCTAGTAAGTCGTTGTCAATGTTTTCTTCTATTGAATGTTTAAAAAAATTATTATTATTTGATATTTTATCCTCAGTATCCTCAATAAGTTTTTCAAAGTATGTTAGGTTGGTTATATGGAAGAGTTGCTTATAGCTGGTATAGATAGCTGCATCTCCATTTTCTATTAGTAAATAATTCTCTCTCGTGTAATCAATAATGTCGGCTGCTGCCATGATGAGTAATAATATAAATATAAGATGTGACATCATTCCTGAAAGATATTTTTTATATTGTCTTTGTGAACTATTCTATTTTTCGATATTATCCTAACTCTATTTCCGAGGTCTTCTTTTATTTTTTGTTTTTTGAATCTTGGTTTAAGCTTGTTTCTGACTCCAACTATTTTTTCATAAACTGTCTCGTTTGGTTTATATGTCTTAACATACCTGTTTTCATTGTTTCTGGCTAACATTTTTTCTTGTGCTAATAATAATTTTGGTACTAGATTCCAATGGTTTTTTTTATTATACATGATTTCAAATGGACGCTCGTTAGTAACAGAATGAATAGCTTTATTATATGATTGTACTGCTCTATATATCTCTTCTATATAACTAATTAATTCAAATTCTTCTCTTATGCAACGTGCAATTTCTGTGATTGTTGAATGGACTCTTTCCACTCTACCATTAGAAGTACTATGTTGAGGGTCACAAAAATAAATTTGAATACCTAATCTTTGCATTAAAGATTTGAATCTGGGGGTCGTGAATCCGGATTCATTATCCATTGTTATATTCTTTACTTCTGGGAAACTTTGCAATACTTCCAATACTTTTTCCTCAAGATTAATTCTATCTTCAATTTGTTTAATTACTAAGAATTTTGAATAAGCGTCTATACATGTGATAAAAATAAAGTGTTGAGCGAAAAATATGTCTAAATGAACATGCTCCCCCTCCTTTTTTGGGATTGGAGCCTCGCCAATCGGTACCTTGTTAGGATGACGGTCGTACTTGTTTTTATTACAAATATCGCAATTTCGTACGAATTCTTTAAATTGTTGTCTAAGGTTTGGCCAATAGTATAGCTAGTAAATTTGTTTTATATTTTCTCTGTAATTACGGTCAGCTCGAATATGTGTTTGTGTAACTATTGCTGCTTGATCTTCAATGTTACAGATATCATTTGGAAATATTTTACAGTGAAGGAATTTGTTGTTAAATGTTTCTAATAATTTAGTTTTGATTTCATATAAATCTTCAGGAGTTATGAACAAAGCTACTACTCCTGGTCTAATAAATTCTAATAATATTGTTATCAAATTTTCTATTGTATCATATTCAATAATGTGTCTAACTTTATTAGCAAAGTTCTGCAATTTCTCATGCACTGTGAAATTTCCTTTTGCAATCATAAATTGCTGTCTGAAATCATTCAAAGGTTTATTTGTCACTGTGATTTTTGTATTATCACTACTTTCAGCTGAATGCTGAGTTGCGTCAGTCGAAGAACTGTCTGTCATATTATTTAAATTTTGTCTAGATAGCGCGTCGGCTACTACGTTCGTCGTTCCTGGTTTGTATATTATTTTGGGTGCATATTCTTCAATTAAGGCATGCCAACGTTTCATTTTAGTATTTGGGTTTCGTGTAGAAACTGCATAGGTTAACGGTTGGTGGTCTGTATGAATTTCCAGATTTGTTACACCATACAAATAATTCCGTAATGACTTTAATGCCCAAACTATAGCATAAAGTTCCTTTTCATTTGTGTCATAATTTCTTTCAGCTCCATTAAGGGTTTTGGAAATAAAAATGATTGGTTTATCCTCTTGAGATAAAACTCCACCAATTGCATCATTGGATGCATCTGTTGTTAAAATAAACTTCTTATCGAAGTTAGGTTGAGATAATTCGATCTCATTAATCAAATGTTCTTTTAGTTTTTGAAATGACATTATACCTTCTTGATCCAGGTTAATGTTAGTTTTTTTTGATATATATTGCGAAACTCTACCATTTTCGCCTGCTAAATATTTTGTCAAAGGTTTGGCAATTTTGGCATAATCTTTGACGAATTTCCTATAATATCCTGTAAGTCCTAAGAAACTCCTTAATTGTCTCAGAGTCTTAGGGACTGGAAAATTTTGGATTGATTCAATCTTTGTCGGATCGGTTTTAATAATATTATGTCCAACAATGTACCCTAAAAATTCTACTTTCTTACGATAAAATTTAGATTTCTGCAAAGAGATTTTCATATTCGCTTCTTTGAGCGTTTGTATAATTACTTCTAAATCCTCTGTGTGATTATTTAAATCTTCAGAGTAAACAATTATGTCATCAATGTAAACGTGACAAATTTTTCCTACAAAGTTTCTCAAAATATTGTCCATAGCCCGTTGAAAAATGCTTGGAGCGTTTTTCAGTCCAAATGGCATTCTTAGGAATTCATATTTTCCATTATTCACTGAAAAGCTTGTTTTTTCTATGTCTTCGGGTTTCATTTTAATCTGATGAAAACCGGATTCTAGATCTATGGTTGAAAAATATTTAGCTTTGCCTAAATTAGAAAGGATTACGTTAGTATCTGGGATTGGATACTTATCAGCAATTGTAGTTTCATTTAGTTTCTTATAATCTATGACGAGTCTCATTTTTGGAGAACCATCGTCGTTTGTTCCTTTCTTTGGAACAACCCACACCGGGGAATTATAAGGACTTTTCGAAGGTCTTATAATTTCATCATTTAACATTGTCTGCAATTCTTTATTTACAAACGCGTTAGCAGATAGTGGGTAGGGATATTGTTTGCTCCATACAGGAGTTTCATTGTTTGTGCGTATTTCCGCTTTTATATCCGTTCTGAACGGTATTCGCGTATCTATCCCTGAATGCATTTCATTAATTTTAGTTTTTATATTTTGTTCTAATTTTTCCTCATTCATTTCTACAATGTTATTTAATTTTCCTTTACCGTTACTTATAAATAATTTCTCCTTTTTATTCTTACGTACTAACGTCTCATTTTCAAAGTCTAGTTTGATGTCTGCTTTTTTTAGCAAATTACAACCTACTAAAAGGTCTGAGTCAAGGTTCTCTAATTCATAGAATCTCATAATTTCATCAAAAATGGAAACTTCATAAAAATGAGTTATCAAAGTTGATCCATTTACTGTTTTCACTTTCTGCTTTATTAGTAATTTTTGCCTATAATCTAAGACATTTGGCTTAGCGTAACAATTTGTTGCGCCTGTATCTATTAGTATTCTTAGTCTTTGATTTCTTGGGCCTCTTCGGAATACATAGGGTAATCCGGGCACTCGTCTAAAAAAGCCTCCTCATCTAAGTTGTTAATCCGCTCTACCTTAATTGGTGGTTGAGTACCTTGTTGACTACTCTCGTGAGGGCGTTTTTCTGGTAAATGGTTATAGTTCATTTGCCTGTTTGGCTGAAAATTATTTGGTCTTCTAAACTGATTACGGTTATTGTAATAATAATTGTTTTGGTTTTGGTTATTATTACGAAATCTTTGCTGGTCAAATCTATTCTGTTCATGCCAATTAACTGGTCTATGTGCAGAACTACCTAGTTCCATTGGCTCTGGTTTTGAGTTTCTAAATGGATTAACGTTCTGATTATTGACGCGTGGGGGAAATCTTAAGTGATTTTGATTAAAATTTTGATTTCTAAAATTTTGTTCGCGCGGTACCGCCACATTATGAGATTTATTAAATTGCAGAGCAAAGTTCGCTCTCATATTATTGCTTTCAAGCTCCTGGGCTTTCGCTAAAGCACAAGGTAAGTCACTTGGTGAAAGTGAAAATAAAATATTTGATAACGGTGCGTTCAATCCAGTTATAAATATTCTGAGTGCGTTTCCTCTGTTTGACTCATTTAATTCTTTAGTTAATTTAGTATCTGTGCCATAGGTCATTGTAGTTTTATTTGTTAGTAATGTTAATTTTTTGTTGACTTCATTATAGAAATCTATTAATGTTAAAGATCCCTGTCGCAAAATACTCAGCTCCTGTTCAATGATATGAACTGGGCGTTTATCTGAATACGCGAAATCTAACCTGGCTATTATCGCATCGTAATTTAAAACTGTGCCATGATTTGTTAGCACATCATTCGCGTTCTGCGTAATTTTATTCCTTAGAATAGTTAATGCCGAGAAGTACTTACGACTTCCTTTGGCATATAAGCTAAGTGAATTATTGGCGGCTTCACGCCAGCTAACGTAAGCGTTAGGGTTCCCAGTGAATTCTGGTAAAGATTTAATCACGTCTAAAGTTTCATTACAGGGGATAAGTTCATCAATTGTCTGAACTTTATAGTCTGTAACTAGATTGTTGTTTGTTAGGTGTTCTAACGATGTTTTTAAGATTAAAATTTCTGCCTGCAATGTTGCAGTATTGGCAGCTACTAGCCTAGCAACTGTGTTTTCTAGGTCCGAGTTAGGATTTGCCATGCTGAGTTTATTAAATTTCTCGCGTAATTCGTCCAGGATTTAAAAATTTCTCAAAGATATAATTGCGCAAAATAATAAATTTACTTTTACTAAAATTTTTATTGAATTCACAATCTTGATTAAAATTGTTTTTATTGAATTTAAGGATACAATTGTTAATATCTAACTTACTTAAATTAATCGGATGATCCCTGGTTCTGGAAAAGTTGTTACAGCACAATCCTTCTTCTATATTTTATATTTTATTTATATTTCACTGTTTATTTATTTTTGGCTAAATAGAAACCATCGGTGTTTTTTCTTTTTATTTGATACTTTTATGTTGTTTATTTATATTTTTTTCTCCTTTCTACTGGATACTTTTATGTTGTTTATTTAATTTTGGTTAAATAGTAACCATCGGTGTTTTAAAACTTTTCTCCTTTTTCTAGGATACTTTTATATTATTATTAAACCACACAGATCTTCCCATACTTTTTTTTCTGGTTGACAAAGAAATGTGTGTCCTGTCACGGTCGCCAATTAAAAAATCACTTTCTCATTTTTGTTTTTAAAAAAAGTTCTTTTTATTTTTTTCCTTACACTTTTACACTTAGAATTCTACTTATGAACTAACCGGACTTCTCCGTTTGGATTATACTTAAGAACTGATTTGGATCTCCTCTGCAAGTCCCCAACAAGTGGTTTCATTTTATGATCTGCTGAGTCAAGTGCATTATGACTTCAGCTTGAAATTTATGTTTATTGTTTCGGTTTGTTGTTTCAGGTTGCTGTGGCTGGGCATTGAATGTTACGTTGTAACATTGTATATTGTGTGATTGTTCGATATAGATCGTAACATTAACTCGCATACTTCTTTGGTGCAGTTCTGTGTAAAAAAAAACTACTCCAACATTTTTAAATAACGGTCCCCATTGAAAATTACTGTTACACCGTTTTCTTCAAAGAGGTTTCGCCCCACAATGCACCTTGATGAAACTGCGCACTATACACAGTGACTCGTTCTGGGTGCAGGTGCAGTACCGCCTCATGGAGTATTTCTGGATTAGATTCACTTCATATACGGTAATTTGGCTTGTTTACCTTTTGGATCCAAATGGGCCTCAGCAGACATAAGCAAGCAATTTATCAAGCTGTTGTCTTCTTCGGTCATTTCAATATTTTTTTGGCAAATAAGCAAATCCAGAGGGTTTAACTTGCTTGCAATTTGGACTTTGTACGGAAACAAGTTTAAGTCATCATGAATTATCCGTTGTAGTTACCGTCTGCTAACTCCAATTTGCGCCGATAAGTTTCGAGTCGAAACGCTTGGATTTACCTGAATTGACGATGCTACAGCCGCGATTGGGTCTTGAACCCGAACATATTGAGTTATTGATATTGATTGTACGGTCTTCGTGCGATGCGTCCATATTCGGTAAACATGTTTACCGCCTCATAATGGCCCATCTATTCGAGGGAGTGCCGCCAAACTCTTGCCTAAATTCAATTTGAATGGAAATGAAGGACTGCAAAGCATGGAACCCCTGCACTATCCAAATCCTCTGTTCAGTATCCCAAGCATTCATTTAAATAAACCTAAATAGTGACCTGCCAAATAAAAAAATAATAAGCACATTACCCAGACAGAAAAAAAGTTATTACGTTTTGTTTTTATAGCACGATTCGTGCGCCACCCTTTATAATAGGAGCTTGCACGTGTCGGAATCGTTTAAGCTCCAGCATTATGAAGAAGAACGCTAATAGAAAAGGCACTACTAATAAGGGTATCGCGGGTTGGGACGTTGGAAGTATGAGTGATCGTAGCTACGAGTTTCTACACATCATGGTGGGAAGGCGAGTGGACATCTTGTGTGTTCAAAATGCGAACCATGCGAAAGGAAATAACGACTTAAGCTTGCAAGATCTGATCACTTATAAAAGTCGGAAATGAAACCAAGATTGATTACCATTTGGATGCACTTGAAGCATCAGGTTAATGAATGCGAAGTGATCCAGCAACAGCTTCTCCTCCTCACATACATTTTTATGGAGACGGAGACGAACAAAACTAAACAAACAAAGGCGTCGTTCAAAGACTTCAAACAACGAAAGCCGGTTCGGCCGGACGTGATACCCTCTTGTTCTGGAAGAGGATGGGAGACATCGGGTACAGATGGCTCATGATTCTCATCTCCAAGCTGATAAGAGTCGACCCAACGCCAACTAATAAAGGAAAAGTTATACTCTTGCGGAAAATAAAGCGCTGAACTGTGAGGTCGTACGTGAGCCCGGATATCTGATGACCAGTGCGGGTTAGTCAGATGAAAATCAACCCCAGATGCAATCCGAAGTATAAAGATCATGACTGAACAACATCGTGATTCCTTAAAGGATTCGCATATGGTGTTGGTTGATTTTGAAAAGGTTTTGATGGACAACTAAGGGATCTGTTATAGGTGGCGCTAAAACAACGAGGAGTTCCATAAACCTAAGTACAGATGATCATGGACATATGTGAGGGAGTAAAGACAAGAGTAAGATGGCCCGCTGGCGTCACCGAGGAGTTCGCAATCAAAGTCGGTGTATACCAGGGAAGCATTTTATTTCCGTTGATATCCTTGCTTATTTGCTTGAAGGGAAAAAGACGGACTACGAACTGCATCAGTTGCTTTTTGCTAAAGATGTATCAAACGTCCCTGCATAACGAGCAATTGATAATATATGGGTGGATGTTTTAGAGGGGAATAAGCATCGTTTAAGTCCGAAAAGGATAGAACACCTGTGCTGCCCTTTCTCTGACCTATTCCAGGTATTTATATGAACGGAAAAAAGATTCCCAAGTGCAAAAGCTTATAATAGATGGAATGTGAACTTTAGCGAAATAACAAATGTTGATGATATCAATCATAGCGTAAGTGACGGTTGGATGAAAACGCAGAAAAACTAAGCCATCTTCTGTGGTGGAAAAATATACCCTAACCTGAAAGAACCCGAGACGAGGGTGCTTAGCATGAAAGCAGACCTAAAAACGTCTGAATTACACAAATGCATTAACACCAGTGTTGGATTGGCCTCAGTGACGAAGTGATTCGAGATCCTTAGGCCTTCTGATACTTTTGAGGTAAAACCGGCAAACCCCACATCCGGATGCCGTGAAGTGAGCCCTGATCTTACACTCGTCGCTAAAAAAAAGAAGAAGAAGAAGCATGTTCGAAGCGCATCAGTGGAGCGAGTTGGCGTCTTGCACCTGACATTATCTTTAAATCGTCAGCTTGGACAGCCCATAAGATGCCGGCAGCATAAAAAAGGACATTTTTAATGATTACCCTCAAGCAAAACACACACATACGCACTCTTCCATTAATCACTGCCATTCCAAGCTGAATCACATTAAAAAAAAAACCTTCAATCCTTTTATTCTGCAAACAGACTTCCATATCCGGCTGATGGATGATTTAACAATTTTTTTTTGTCCTGAAAGGTTCAAATGTCAAATCATTAAACCCAAACTGTCGACTCAATTGTTTTTGTAAAGCCGTCAAATATATCCATCTTAATTAAGGATTTGAATGCTTTTTAAACACGTAACGTCGAAAGCCAAAAATGATTTAAGGAAACACTGTATACGAGTACATCCTGTTTGCTGCTTCTCCGTATTTCAATCCATTCTTTCGACTTGACTTGATAGTCATCGATCGATAACAGTCTAATTGATTATTCGACACTTTTATTCATTTCTCATTCACTCTGCGAAAGTTTTCGTTTGCTTTCTCTCTATCCTTTTACTACTTAATTAACTCTTTCTTACTAAAAAAAAAAAGAAAGTAAATGCGTTTTTTTTACTGGGATGAAACTGGAGTTATATACGAGTATTACTCTGGCATCCGCTCGTTAGTTGGGTAACAAAAAAAAAATGGAATAATATTAGATAAATCCATTCAGAAAATATTACCTTATCCGGGACGAAAATTTCAATAGAAAGAAATCCTTATAGGAAGCTTATGCTTGGTTTATTTTTCTCTGTCGTTTTATACGGAAAGAAGACATATTCCTGAAACCACTGAGATGGTTGGAAAGAAAGAAGTCGTATACCATCACCTGGCACTAAGGATTGAATCCAATCAGATTTACGATGACGCGCATTGAGGAAAATGAAACGAACAAAAAAGAAAATAATAAAATAGAAAGAATAAAATAATGTAAAAGCGTACAAAAGGTTCACAGTTACTCGAGAGGAAGCAGGTTGCAAAATAGCAAATCAGAAGGACTCATTCAATTTCTTAAAAAAAAGTAGAAAAAATGGCAGAAAGAAAAGCATAGAAACGAATTGAAATGAATCCAATGAAGATCCTTTGGAAAACTGAGCAAAGAAATTGCCATGGATACTCTTCTAAACTCATAGATTGGGAACGTTTGCAGAAGACTGTAGGCTCAACAGTAGTTACCGTTGTTCACAACATTCTCATCTGCATATACTCTGAAGGGTGAAAACAATGGCAGGTAATCTGTTTGCTTTACTCCTGTGATATCTTTTGTGATGTGTACCTATCTACCTAGCGTAAAGGATACCAATTGTAGGTGTCGCAGGTTGAGGAGTACTAAAGTCAAGTCTAAGTAATGTAAGTAACTGTTCATGTTTTTTTTTCGATTCCATTAGGTAACCCTTTTGAGCTGGATCAAGTCGTCGTCGTACAAAATAGGTTCCCATTTGGACTTTAATTATCCTTCAAAGTGATTGAAATCTCGTTGCATCGAGATAAAGGGCTGTTAAGGCAACCAGCAATTTAATTAAGTTGGGACAAAGTAATGAGTAATATAATAATACGAGTAATAAACAAAGTAATTGATGGAAAACTGGGCTTAGATACTGGGAGTAGAAAGTTTTGACGACATGTGATCTATCGAAGAAAATGAAAGGACATTGGGATACTTTGATAGCAATGCCAACTTAAAAGGGTAAGGGAAAGGGCAGGGGAAATATACATATATATGAAAAATCTTTCAACTTACTTCCAAGCTCTTTGAGGACAAACTTTAAACCATACTAATATCTGCGCCCGTGAAACTTCGAACGCCTCTACTTGCATCTCGAGGAGATTATATAGGTGTGGCGAACCGCAGTAGCGAACAAATCTGAACCTCAGTGACCGGATGTAAGCTGGAGTGGATAAGCAAGCGAAGTATAGATAGCCTCGGCGAAGGCGAGGTAGTTGGCGATCGTATTTGGCACATGGAAGCTGATCGGGTTGACTCAGCCAGTGCTAAAAGGGGTCACAATCCAACTCTCCAATGAAGTAATGTATCTGGGAGTCATCCAGGATAGCAAACTTCTTTGGTCCAAGCATGTTGAGCTGAAGACTGCCAAGGCGCTGTCGATAATAAGCTTTCACGTATATACGTTGCTGCCGCTTTCGATAAACTAAAAAGGAAGGTATGTCTCGGCTGCACGCAGACCTACTCAGCCCGCCTGGCTCCGGCCTAGATGACTTATTGAACCTCATGCCCCTTGATGTTTACATCATGGGTTGCACAATCAAAGCTTTCTCACGTTTAAGAAGATGTGACTTTTGGTATAACTCGCACTGGAGTTTTGATGAACTTGCGCAGCGGTTGTCCTTCGACTCCTGTCTTATGTCTAACCCGTCCGATAGAATGACACTGGAACTTTGGCTGAAGCGCAACTACGAAGTCGTGTTCAGGATTTTTTTTTTTTATAATAAGCGCGCACTAAAGGGATTTGTTGGGACCCTTATAATGTATTAGCTACACAGCGCGGGCGTTAAGGAAATTAGGGTGAGAGAAAAAGGAGAGATGCCGATGCACGTTGGTTTTGAATGTCTGTAGGTTATAATGTGTAGGAAAAATGGAGCGGGGAAGAGCATTCCACATTCGTGTTGTACGGCTGAGGAAAGTTTCTTTGAACTTCACTGTACGTCCGAACACAGGCTTGAGGGTGAACTGATGAGCATTCCCTGCATGGCGGGTATTGCGGTTGAAATGTTCAAGGGGAGGAATGCAAGTGGCTATTCCGTTTGAGCACTTATGGTGGAAATAACGATAAAAAAACGACAGGCAGGAGACATTACGACGATGACTAGGAGAGTCAATCGATCTCGCGATGTCTCGGTCGCCAATGAGTTTTATCGCGCGTTTTCGGATCCTGTCAAGTAGCTCCAAATAAGTTATTGGTGCACCGGACCAGATATGAGCGTTGTACTCGAGTTTCGATCGAATAAACGCCTTATAAATTGTAGCCAGATCAGAAGAGGTGAAATATTTCTTACAACCCTTAAGGAATGTAACCGTTAATGTTAACCGAATATGTGGTCATTCCAACGAAGGTTGTCATTAACACACATACCGAGAATGGAAAGTCTTTCGGTTTCAGCGATGCAAGTGCCATTCATAGATAATGGCAGTGTGTGTGGGTTTTGCTTTAATGACAGGAGACAGCATTTTGTTTTGGAAGCATTAAATTCCACTCTATTGGTTTTACCCCACTGAGTTATGCTGTTAAGATCGGAATTTAATGAGCTTAACATACGTTGCCGTTCCAGTTCCACACCCGAAGATGAGGGGCGTGACCCAAGAAATGAATATGAGAAGCTGAGGGTACTGTCATCAGCAAAGGAATGGATTGGATTAGAAATAATAAACAGGAGATCATTTATGAAAATGCGAAAGAGAGTCGGGCACAAAACAGAGCCTTGGGGGACACCAGCATTTATTTGGTGAGTTGCAGACTTGAAGCCGTCCAAAACAACTTGAATTGAACGGTTCGATAGGTAATTTCTAATCCATTGAAGTAGAGTATCATCGATTCCAAATGCACACATTTTCGACAAGAGAGCTTGATGCCAAACTCTGTCAAATGTCTTTGAAATATCAAGCGCAACAATCTTACTTTCACCACCTTGATGAAGAGATTGGTTCCACTTTTCTGTTAGATATGCCATCAAATCACCAGTGGACCTGTTGCTGCGAAAACCATACTGCCGGTCATTGAGAAGTTTTCGCGATTCAAGATATTTCATTAGCTGACGGTTTATCAGCGTTTCCATGACCTTAGAAAGAAGGGACGTAAGTGCAATTGGTCGGTAGGAGGAGGGAGAAGAAGATTCGCCTTTTTTTGGTACAGGCTGGACAAATGCTGTTTTCCATCTTCCCGGGAAGTGTCCTGAAGAATAGGACAGATGGAAAAGCTTGCGCAATGGTTTTGCCAGCGAAGAAGAACACCTCTTCAGAACGATAGGGGAAATACCATCTGGACCAGCGGATTTGTGTACGCCAAGATCTTAAAGTACTCTAGCCACTGTTCGAGTGCGAAAGTGGATTTGTCCCATAGAGAATGCTACGCGCTCGAGTACAGGGGGAGACAAAGCACAATCTGGGAGCGTTGAGCTGACTGCAAAGTGAGCAGCAAGCAGATTGGCCTTATCTGTAGAGCTGACAGCTGGAATGTCGTTGTAAATGAGTGTCGGGATAGATGACGAGGCCGAATTCTTGATGTTTTTAACAAAGGATTGTTTCTGGCCAGACTCTGTGCCTGGAAAGGAATGCATTCGAATCTTCACGGATGGCTCCAAAACCGATCAAGGATCTGGTGCTGGTGTCTCCTTGGAGAGCGACAGCATTAGACTTTTCTTCTCGTTAGGCAAATATGCGTCAGTCTTCCAAACAGAGACTTATGCTATCCTAATGGAGGTTGCGAGGAACAGGTGTAGGGGCGAAGTATCAGCGTCTCAAGCGACAGTCAGGCTGCGATTAAGGCCTTGCTCAACTCCTTAACCACCTGCAAAATAGTCCGTGAATGCAAGATTTCTCTGAACGTCGGTCGGAAGGCTGAATTTTAGACTTGGCTGGGTTCCGGGTCGTTACGGGATCACGGGAAATGAGATCTCTGATGAAATTGCTAGACAGGGCTCAGAGGAGGACTTCTCAGGAACTGAACCAGAGATATGTTCGCCTCTATGTGCGTCCTCTATGTGCGTCCTCTGTTAGGTTTCATATGAACACAATTGCCGATGGCATGACTCTCCAGGGTGCAGACAGACTAAGCTAATTCTCCCCGACGTCTCTCAACAGAAAAAACTGCAGATAGACTACTGGCGTTCTTACGGGCCATTACGCTTTTGCCTAGCACCTTAAGGTGCTAGGCCTAAGCGATACCACCAACTGTGAAGCCTGTGGAGAAAGCGACGACACTGCGAAATATATCCTCTGTGATTGTCCTGCTTTTGCTCGTATCAGGTGGCAGGTATTTGGTGCTGCTGTGGTGAGTGCTGTAAACCTAAGCTCCTTATCATTGAAGCGCTTTCTCGTTTTTCTTAGGAAAACGAGTGAATTCTAACAGTAAAAGTTGTGTGCCTTCCTGGTAGTATAATGGACCAGTACCTATTGACTCTGAGTAATTGTAATTTCGCAAATGTACAAATTTGGCCTTATTTCGTTTGGCGTTATTTCACTCCACCGACGCGCCCAGATCGCCAGACTTTTTATCTCGCCGCAAAACCGTGGACGTACTCTTAGGCATAGGAACTATTTTAACTTACTTTATTGAGATCAGAAGTACGCGGGATGTCTTCATTTCGTCTAATGGACGATTCTCTACCGACCCTCTGAGAAAAGGTGTGCAAACTATAAAGGGTGTTAAGCATTCCATTATATAAGAAAGCAGCATCAGTATAAGATTGGGGCTCATACCATCAGGACAAGCATTGGACTCAACAGATAACAGCACCAATGCAACGTTTTTCTCACATGCCCCGTTAAAACAAAGGGGGATCTCGGTACCGCATTCAAACCCTTTTTCCAAAGCATTGAAGCACTTCGGGTGGGTACAAGATAAGTGGTGTGTTAAGCTAAAGCAGACTTTATTTTTGAAACCACATCATTTCGTGAGACTGTCTGGATAAAAATACTTAAAAGTTCCTGTGTACCAGCTCTCAGATAAATTGAACTTAAGAATGGAGCGACATTTAAATGGAACACCCCTATCATGGAATCCGTCGGATCTGAGATTCACTTCACTTATTCGATTCACGTGAACAGAAAATTGCTATCGTGGGATCCGTCGGATACTCTCCATTACCGACCACTATTGGTGATTAGGAAATTCAATTGTGACAGCTCATTTCAAACACATTTGTTTTGTAAAAAATAAATTCAGTGAAAATAAAATAAAAACTGCGGATGTCAAATGCATGGATAGATTCCATCCGTTCGTTTTCCACGATACAGTGAATTTCATTCACGTTACCGACATGTGGATGGTTCATGTCTGCGGATTACACAAGGAAAATTGTTCACTATTAGCGGATCGTTCCCCCCAACGGATTCCACGATAGGGGTGGAAGTTTTGAAAATCATGAGATTATTTTCAAAGACAGTTTTTGAAGGCACATATTTTGATCGAATGTATTTAAGGTACGTTGTTGAACCACACCTCTTTGTGGATTTATCTTTGCATTGTGTTCAGCCAGTAAGGCTGGAACTTACTCTGGAGTTGGCGTAGTTATTCCGCCATATATTTATTTTCGAACGAGCCGATCAATGAGACACACAGACACACCCACACCTCGTATTAGAGATGTTGATCTTAAAATTGAATGTAGTATGTCTCGCAGCTCTACGTACCATGTAAGGCCTCTCTTGGAGTTGTTGAAGTATTTTAGCCTTTTTTAGGGCAATAGCTGGTATTTCCCATTGGATGATAGATAGATAGATTTTTTTATTTCGTCATAAAATTACAAATAGAAGCCATCACACAATTTTAAGTACAGAGATATGATATATAGGGTATTTATATCTTTCAACTGAAAAAAAATCTTAAATATTCTAAATACTATTTAATAAGCTCAGTAATTTAATTTAATTTTTTGAAGGGAAATAACGAGAAACCCCTTCATTATACAATATGAAAAATATGATCTATGAAAAATTAATAAATAATTTTGATATTAACTTACTTGCTAAATATATAAATTAAAATTAAAGTGAATTTAATAAATAAACGAATATGCATATAAGTTAACAAAGGAAAATAAATAAATTAACATTAAAGTGAACTTACAAATTAATTATTAAATTTGTGTATAAATTAACAAAAAAAAGTAAATAAATTAACATTGAAGTAAAAAAAAAAACAAATATTATAAACAAATTTGTAAATAAATTAACAAAACAAAAAAGTTTATTAAATATGTATATAAATTAACGAATAGATTAATAAACAAGAACCTATGTTCATAAATTAGCGAAAACATATATTAACAAATATGTCTTTGTATAGGTATATCTAAATTAACAACAAAATAAATAAAATAAATATGTATATATACAATATACATAGATACATGCATAAATAATTTAACAAATAAATAAATTAACATAAAAGAAACATTGGATGTGTTCTGCGGATTTTACTGCAATCATTTTCAAAAGAGCAGGTAGGTTGGTGGGCCAGTAAATAACTATCAGGACTTGTGACCGGCACTCACGAAACCTGTAAAATCGGAGATGAGTTGCTTTGAAACTCTAAACCAACCTGTGGTGTTAAGGAAGTCAATGCTTCTAAAAGAATGGGTTGCCGAGTATGTGTTATCTTAAGTATTTGCTATGGCTGGACACGCGCACAGAAATGAAACAAAGTTTCACACCAGAAGGTCACGACAATCACAATCTCCAATCAGTAAATTGAAACCCAACTCAGTGATTATCAGGATAACGGAAGTCATAATGAATTCTATGTTTTACGATCCCCCAAAGTGCCAGGCATCTAAATGAATTACAAAACTCCGACGTCGAACTCTTTCTACATGGTTTCCAACACTTTCCAATTCCCTTGTCATTAATCTGATTCAATTACCGACTTATCATCAACTAAAGCAAAATCCTTTTCTATTCCATTGTAAGGCCCATTAGTTCACGTATAGCCGATGACGACGGCGACGCCACATCCACAAGGCAAGTATACGGGATCAGATATATGTAAGTAGGTAGTTCCAGCCATACCTATAACTACCAACCTACTCAGGAACTGCTCCCAAATTTCGATTATTTTTTTTTGTTTCATCCTGACTGGGTGTTTTCTTTGTCTGTTAAAACAAATTAAAGTCACATCCCTTTTAATGACGTACTAAGTCGCTATAAAATCACAGCAGCACTACCTACGCTATACCTATAGCTACTAACTGTAGCTTCTCACCATTATTCTCCATTCAGTATGAGGATGATCAACAGGGTTTCTAATTACATGGCAATAAATCGAAGCTTTTCGAATTCGAACCACGTGATGGCATGTTGCCATCCTGCTACTGTGCTACTCTACGGCGTTGTTCCGTAAATCCTTTTTTACCACAGTTTGCAGTTGGAAATTCAGGTTGAAAGATGTGTGAGGGTGTTTGTGCGTGTATTTGAGCAGAATTTACACCCTGTGTGGTGTGTGTGCGTTTGACAAGGCGAAGCTACTCGCTCTCTGCTCTGCCAATCGATATACTATAGGTATTCATGCCACGTCCTTTATCTTCGGTTGTGTTTTAGGTGCTGGTATTTGGAACGGCAAGGATCGCCCCACATTCGTCTGAAAATTGTATTTCGCAACATTGCCCCCTCCCATGGTGTGTCGTCAACGTCCTCACCAGAGATACCCTATCACTATGCAAAATTGCGTTCGAGTACGTGCTCACTTCATTACCATGAACAAATTGGGTGGATTTTGGGGTTTCCTCAGGATGATGCAGCAGAGAATCTCTGGTGTTTGTAGATTTACTACACACAAAAGGTAAAACTGTAACTGTAACACTGGGTAAATCCGATTTTCGCATGTTTAGCTAAAAGTCCTGCGAAATATTTCCGCAGTTTACCAAGTCGATTCAGTGTGTACTTGTGAATTTGTTTGTGTTGTCGTCCTTTTGTATCTATCTGTGAGTGTTTTGTTTGTGTAGGATTCGATTTCCCTCCAATGATAGTGTGCTCTACTCATAAGAAATGCATAAACAGCAGGTGTGCGGTGCGACTGGATGGGAGTAACGAAATTTTAGTGTGAAATTGTCGAACATATTTAAAGGAAATTGAGGTGCCTTCTTGTGCTAAGAGGGGCCGGAGAGTGGAATGCCGTTGAGAATTCTGATTCAGTTTCCGTTTATGAATGATCGCCTTTGTTCGGGATATAATAGTTGAGCACATGTCTTCGTTGGATATGCGAATCCTATGCTTTAAATTAAGCTTTTTACCTACATCCTCATCGTACCTATCTGGCGTTACGTACAGGAAGGCGGTGCTGGAATGACTGAGCGGGTGGATGAATGGTGTCATGCTACAAGTATCTATTCAATTAAATACTTACGTCAAAAAATGTTTCTAATTTTCCACATCAACTGAAATAGGAAGTTTATCCTTGAAGTACATATATTAAATTCGTTGGTTAGAGAGAATTCTGAAATTTCGGCAGACAACTGAGAAAATGTATATAGGTACCTACCTAGTAAAAATTAGCAAATTTAAATTTACTCAAAGAGTAGGTGTTTGGTTGGCAAGTTTTAGCCATGTTTTTGTTAAGCCCTTTAATATCAGAATGAGTGGGTTGGATTGATGGTGGCTGCGGTTTGTTGCGGCATAGTTTTGCATGGGCGAATGGAAAATCAATGCCTTGAGGGAGTAGTTGAATAATTGTGGGCTTTCAAGGAAACCAAGTGAACTCTTTAAGCAGATTCAGGTCACATGGCGCCTAGGTTAAAATTTAAAACAAACGCCACAGCTTTAAAGAAATCCGCAACTAAAGTTTAAGCTTAACCAAAATCTCAACATATTTCGAGATTTCCATATTTTTATGCCCTAAAAGGTCCACCAATTTCGGCTTTGAATTATGAAAAGTCTCATGTTAAAAACACCCCATATTGCGCTCAGGCTTTAATTTTTTGAGTTTGTTTGTTTATTTATTTATTTACGATAATGTTAACACGTAAATAAAAAATCCATTGATTGTGTAACCGTCAGGTTAATAGGAAAATAATTTCAAGTGAAAACAAGAATTTAAAACAAAATTTAATCTACATACTTATGTAAAGAGAAAAGGAATAAAAAACATAGGGACGGGCTACAGTCCGCTTGGGCGAACTGTTGGATACCCTATTCTTATTCCTATCCCTCATAAGTGGGTGTGACAAAAGTTTTAGTATGGTTGAATTTTTAAGCACGCTCTACATATTTTGTTATATAACATTTAAAGGATTTTATCAAAAAAAAAAACGAAGCTTTTGCAAAAAAACGCTCCCTAGCTCAAACTTTGGTTTTTCAGTAAAATTTTTTATTTAATTGTGGGCGTGTCAGTAGGCGGATTTAAAAAAAATTAACACATGAGCAAAGAGCCCCTAGAGAGCATATATTATATTTTTCAGCTCCCTAGCTCAAACTTTGGATGTTCAAAAAAGTTTTTTTTAAAAATTGTGGGCGTGTCAGTAGGTGGATTTTGAAAATATTTACACATGAGCTTGAAAGGCGCCTAGAGAGAAAATATTATAAATTTCAGCTCCCTAGCTCAAATTTTGGTTTTTCAATAAAATTGTTTTATTTAATTGTGGGCGTGTCAGTGGGCGGATTTTGAAAATTGTATCTCCCGAGCAGTTTTAGGAGTCATGGATCATATTCATATATACAAAATTTCAGCTTTCTAGCCAAAATTCGATTTTTTTCGAAAAATGCATTTTTTTGAGTTTGTGGGCGTGTCTGTGGGCGGATTTCAAAAATCCGTAAACTTGATTATTTCGGGACCCTAGAGAGTATATGGCTAAAATTTCAGCTCTCTAGGCCCAGTTTAAAGGCCTAATTTTTGCGAACAGACGGACGGACATGGCTAGATCGACATTACTATCGATGCTGATCATAAATATAGTAACTTTTAGGGGTCTACGGGCATTAAGGTATGTTACAAACTATGCGTCAAAATTACATAATATACCCTTAGAATAGGGTATAAAAAGAAGAATGAAATTAAAACAAATACCCTAAAACAAGTTTGAAATTACATATTTCCAAAAATATATTTTAAATTTTCTCTGGAAGTCGCTGAAGCCCGATGATCTCCTTATGCTAACTGGAACGTATTCCGCAGTCGGAGGGCGCACAAAAAAAAATATTTTTTTCGTTGTGTTATATTTATAGGTCGAGAAAATAAGAATTCTGCTTCTAGCTGAGGGAACAAATTGTAAACTTTGGAATAGATAATCTGGCGCCTGGTCTTTTTTTCAGATTCAACATTCTGTGATCTAGATAACCTTGCAAGTCCATTCCCAGCAATTTTTTTACACGACTAGAAAAGTGGTCTCTTCGACTCAAGTTTTAGACGAATCGACAGTGCTATTTGAAGTGACCATAAACTTATGGAACTGTGGCTATCAAAATTACAGAAAACTGGATGGGCGTAAAAAAGATTAGGCAACAGAAGTGACTTCCCTACATCACTTTAATGTTAAAGGGCAGACAGTTTCCCGCTTGGGAAAGAGCTCGCAGCTGACCGTACATTTTACGAACTGTTTTCATGATTTGGTCCTCCCTTGGTGAGCACCCCCTTTGGTTCCAAGAAAAGCGGATGTTGTGTCGTTGATATACACAGCTTAGTTGCGGTCTATAAAGTTGCTTTCCATCGGTTTAAAAGCCGTTGAGTCAAAGTGGGAGTAGTATTTTAGTTTATGCAACGGTATTTCATGGGGAACTGTATCGAAAGCTTTCCAGAAATCTAATAGTACCAGCGATTTTACATTGTCCTTGCCCCTTTCAACGCGAACGTTTTCAACAAAATTTACAAGTGCAGTAGTACAGCTATAATGCGGTACACAAATAGTATCGACTTTCCCATTACCAAAAACTGTCTGAAACTCGTCAACATGTTTAACTAAGCTCTGAGTTTAAGAAGAGGTGGCTTTTTGTATAACCCCCACTGGAGTTTTGATGAACTTGCGCAACGGCTGTCCTTCGACTCCTGTCTTATACATATGGTGTCCGATGCAATGACACCGGAACTTCGGCTGAAGCGGAACTACGAAGTCGACTTTCCTCGTGTTCAGGACTGGCTCTGAGCCTGGAAAGGAATACAGTCGAACCTTCACGGATGGCTCCAAAACCGATCAAGGATCCGGTGCTGGTGTCTTAATGGAGAGCCACAACATTTGACTTTTCTTCTCGTAAGTCAAACATGCGTCAGTCTTCCAAACAGAAACTTATGCTATCCTAACGGCTATAGACTGTGTTGCGAGGAACAGGTGGAGGAACCTCCAAAATAGTCTGTGAAGACTTAACTAAACTTGACTAGACTAGACTTGTCCGGGTCCCGAGTCATAACGGGATCACGGGAAATAAGATCTTCGATGAACTTGCTAGACAGGGCTCAGAGGAGGACTTCTCAGGACCTGAACCAGCGATATGTCTGCCTGCGTCCTCGGTGAGGGCTTCCATTGACGGTTGGGTTTCATATGAACATAATCACCGATGGCACGACTTTCCAGGGTGCAGACAGACTTAGCTAATTCTCGCCGACGTCTGTAAAAAATCTGCGGCATTCTTGTTGTCTCTCAGCAGAAAAGACTTCTGACAGACTAATGGCGTTCTTACAGGACTTTACGTTTTTACCAAACACCTAAGGTGCTAGGCCTAAGCGATACCACCAACTGCGAAGCTTATGGAGAAAGCGACGACACTGCGGAACATTTCCTCTGTGATTGTCCTGATTTTGCTCGTATCAGGTAGCAGGTATTTGGTGCTGATATGGTGAGTGTTGTAACCCTAAGCTCCTTATCATTGAAGCGCCTACTAGTCTTTCTTAAGAAAAAGAGTGAATTCTCACAGTAAAAGTGGTGTGTCTTCCTGGTAGTACAATGGACCAGTATTGAGTCTGAGTGTAGAAAGACTCGCAACCCGACCAAATAAAAATAAAAGCTCTGAGCGAAATGCCAGAGTATCTGTTACAAAAAATATTTAGCATAAGCCGAGTTTTTAGTGAGGGCTTGATGATTCCAGTTTCCGGTTTCAATTTTCTATTATAGATAATTTCAAAAAAGAGTGTCAAACCAATGCCGAGTTAGCTTTGATATAGTTTCGGCCAGTTGTTATTTAAGATGCAGCTTTTTGGGCGTTCGGTACAGGTGACGACAGAAGACAGAGAACATTTAGTTCCAATTTCCCAAAATCAGACGAGATCACTCCTAGATGGAAAATGTTTTGAGCATCCTCGACTTTTTTGAGGGTTCAAAAGCCAACCTAGCACCTAGTTTTGCTAAACGGTCCAAAAAATTATCCAATTCATGCGTGACCGTATCTTTTAATATCAGTTTTGTTAGCCTGCTTCTTAAGTACGCTAGGCAAGCATGGTCTCCGCCTCATCGAGTTCATGTGTCCGGAATCGAGATTATACGTTTTGACCCATTTGATCCGGCCTACCTTGAAAGGATTCTTTGTTCTTGCCTCCTTATTAAGCCTGCCTCAAAGTTATTAATTTGAAAAGCCTTGAAAAAGGTATAGACGATAAGAATTGTCTTTTCAATCATCGACTGCTCTCTGGCTCCTTCGATTGCGGGTCTTCTTATAGTCTTATTTCCTTCAATTAAATTAACGATGCCCTCTGTCTCTCCTATCCACCTACCACCCTAATCTGCTATGGCTCTAATCAGTCTTGCTGAGGAATGTTAACTCAAACTGTTGGTTAGGTTAGGTTAGGTTTGCGGGTTGTGCTACACTACACTCAGGTCCTTGTGGTCAGATTGTGACACCTTTTGGTAAGCCTTGCCGTTTTTGATTTCAACCGTCGCACTTCTTGCCTTAAAGTTTATCTCCTTTAAGTACAGAGCCAATTCACTGCTAGGGGCTTCAAAAGAACACTATCAAAATGACAAAGAGATATGGTGGTGGACAGATGAAGCTTATGCAGTTACAAGTGACAAGAAAACATTATTAAAAGCTTGTTCACAGCTTTCCTCTAAAAATGTAATTGAAAAAGCTCTCCTCATTTTTCTCCACTGTCCCACCTCTTGCGAACGTCTGTCAAACATCCAATAATATCAATTGTGATGAGAAGCTTATCAAATTCGTTATTTAGATTCGGCTTAAAATTGTAGGTCCCTTAAACTTCGCACAGGCAAATAGTTGGAGAAGCTAGGTTTAAGGCCCTGAAGGGGGCGTTTACGCCTAATTTTTTTTTTTAAATTTATACTTTGCAAGAGCCGTTTCTAACAAATAAGAAGTACCCGGCATAACTGTTGAAAAAGTTACCACAAAGACTCCACAAAACGAAATACGAAATACGAGAAACCCGCTGACGGTGAGCTGTGAAAAGTGCACTTGATGCATGTATACATATAACATCGATGAAAAAAAGTATACGGCTGGTTTATTTATTGATATCTTCAAAGCTTTTGATATGGTTAACCACAATATTCTATTGAGAGAATTGGAAAAAGCCGGTTTTCGCGGTTTTGTGTGAGATTGGTTCAGATCATACTTGAAAGAAAGGTCGCAAAGAGTGAAGTTAGATGAAATTGGGAGCGAAATAAAGTTTTTCAATTTGGGTGTACCACAAGGTTCTGTTTTGAGACCAATTTTGTTTCTTGTTTACATTAATTCACTCCTTGCACTAAATTTTAAAGGGTCACCTACTGATTTTGCGGACGATACAAGCTTTTCTTGTGGTTTAAACAGTCCTTGGGATCTAGTTTCTGACATTTATTGGGATCTAAGTTTACTAAGAAGCTGGTTTGCTGACCATAATTTGAATGTAAGCTTTAAACAAAATTAATATTTTTCAATTTGTCATTCCTCAATAATTTGGAAGCGAATGTCTTTTATCACGTACCTGAGTGCCAAAAATTCAAGCTTTCTACTTGCAAGTGTACGCCTTCTACCTCATTTTGTGATAATTCAAGCTGCAGTTATAAGTGTTTTTTAAATGAGACAGTGAATGAATTTAAATACTTGGGACTCACAATTGATTCTAGAATGAGGTTTTACTTTCGCTGCGCACTTAGATATTTTTTTTTATTTTCGAAATATCTGCTCAAGAATGCTCCTAAAAACCATTTATTATGCAATTTTCCATTCCAAACTGCAATATGGAATTGTTTGTTGGTGAGGTGTTTATTTGAATTAAATTCAGTCGCAGAAATATATTTTCGGAAAAGAGAGAGCCGCATGTCCAGAATAGTAGGAGTAACAAAGATTGATCGAATAAGAAGTTCCAAGATCCGAGGAAGCCTTCACGTCAAAGAACCTATCTCGAAAAAAATGGAGCACAACCGGATCAGTTGGTACTGTCATGTCCAAAGGAGAGGTTCTATGAACCCTGTCAAAAAGCATATAAATGAATCAACGTTTCCATACAATCGCGAAAAGGAGGCAGGTCTAAAAACTTCTGGATCACTTAAATGCAGCAACACCCGTATGTGATGGGCCTCAGTGACGAAGTGATTCAAAATCTTGCGGCCAGCCGTTATTTTCTGAGGTTGAACCGGCGAACCCCACAGGCAGCTTAGTAGGCATGCGGTTATGTGGGAGGATTATGGTCCCTTTAATCGTGATCATAGCCTCAGCGCTATTAAGGAAGAAGAAGGTTTAGCCAAATAAGTTGGGAATTATGCTCAAAAAACTGAAACCAAAAATATTAAATGCTAAAAGCCAAGTAAGATGCCATTGTCCACCATAATCCCTGGATAACTTGACCTTGATATTAAATACTCAACATAGCGTCAAACCTGTCTTAATCCATTGTGGACTTCAAAGCCTTCTGAAAATGTTCCTTCGACTTCAGATTTTGTCATTCCGATGTAGCCTAGTCGAATAGGCTAAATAGCTCGAAAAGGCTGAACATTTCTTGACAAATATTCTTCTGACAAATCTTCTTCTTCTTTCATGACGAAGCTAGGGTCAGGATTTAGTGGATCATAGCCGAACCACTTTACTGCATTCCTATTGTCCTATTGGACCACCTGTTGTGTTCGCCGGTTCGACCTCAGGCCTTCCGATTTCGCAACACTTCATAACTGAGGCCAACCAAATGCTGGTTGTGTTGCATTTGTGTGATCCAGGAGATTTTAGGCCTGCATATTTTTTTACTATATCGACACGAGCTCACATTATTGGTTATGATTATTGTTTGATCTTTCTTCGAGGACACCGGCTATCTCCAGTCATGTGAACTCACGGATTTGCATGCTTACCTATGCGGGACAGCTTTAATGATGTTAAATGTGTCGCTAGGGCTGGACTCACATAAATTGTAAAATTGCCTAGATGTGATTTCTCCCCTTAGTTGCCTTTTAGGACCAGAGCTTTCTTTCAGGGATAGCTGGTGTGATATTCTTAGCCCGTCCCTGCAAGGGCATGTTTTTTGCTGACAGACAAACAAATAAATAAATAAATAAACTCACTTATTAAAAATTTCAAATATACTTGAAAAGTTTCCTGCAATAATAAAGTTTTTAAAAACTTGTCCGCTATACCTAGCCCTAGCGTTGAGAGAAAGCAAAACATATACTTTTTTCACAGGACAAGCCCTTTTTTCATAACAGGTACGAGTAATCAAACAGCACAAAATTATCATAAAACAGAACTCAAAGGAATTCTCACATCGTAACAAAGAAAAACGACCATCCGTGGTAGAATAATTTTTCACGGCGACATTCTGTTTGGTGAAAATTCGTCCCTTTTTTTTGTCATCATTCATTTGTTTCACAGTAAAAATTTATGGTTCTCATTACAATCTACAGTAGCTACCATCTGTGTACTTTCATGAAGGCGTTCACACAGATATACCTATACATGTAATTTTTTCTGAAACTCTTTCACTTATTCATTCTGTCACCGAATGTGAAGATAGAAAAAAACGGTAAGCGATGGAATGGAAGAAAGTGTGGGCGTTACAAAAAAAAAATACAAACACAACTTTTATAATTTATTTCTGTTTAATTAGTGTTGCCTGTCTTGGCTTGGCTTATGGATTTCGAACAAAAAAAAAAGAACTACACAAATATTAACAGGGACGAAGAGTTATATCCAGTCGGATAGTAATTACAGTCCACGTCCATTAATTGTTCCCGGAATATTAATAATTATTTATTGATTCGAGGGAAACAAATATTGCAGGGATAATGCATTGCATCCTCGCTTCCAATGAATCCATATAGGTACACAACTTTCAAACCAGAATAACGCTCGAAAATAATTATAAGGGAGTCCATCCCTTCAGCTTTACCAGGATTCGGGAGGTGAGTTAGGAAAAGTTGCCGGGAAATAGCAACCGCAGATATTTCGATGCCCAAATTAATATTTCCAGATGGGAGGTCAAATATTCAGTTTTTTAATGAACTGGCGAGGATATGATCTCGATAAGAAGGAGTCCTTTATCACAGTCCTTGTTATTTACCTGTGGAGTTCGCCGACTCGGGCCGCACTGTAAAAGTCGGAACTTCAAGCCGATAGATAACATTGAACGATTCGGTTTGCTTAATGAACACGGCTTTGGGTTGAGATTGTGTCTCAGCAACTTAGGGTTACTATGTTCAATTACATCCAGACGATATCGCTTAATTAATCAGAGATACATTTGAAGAAACAATATCAGATCGCCTCCAGAGAGCTCTAAGCATCGCTGCTGACTGGGGCAAGAAAGTTGAATTAAATGTTAACCCCAGAGAAACACTATAGCAGCTTTCGCCAAAGGTCCATTGTAATACCACGTGGATCTATCTTCTTAATACGCGTTGAACCAGTTGCAGCTTTCAATAAAGCTTAAAAGACTTAAGAGATCATTTAAAAACAGCTTCCAAAAAGCTCGTCTTTAAGAGAGAGTAGGTCAGGTGCAGAGAAGGTGGCGAATAGTCTCCTCCTCCTCCTCGTCCAAGCAGTTTCTGCAGAAGTCATTTGTGTAGACATCAGGTCTTGTTTAATGCTTGCCTATGAGACAGTGTCCGGTGATGACACCAATTTTAGCCCCAATATGCAGTCTGTTCAGAGAGATCAGACACCTAACACGTTTCTGATTCAGCTTTAGCCAAATCTGTTTTGTCGCTAGAGAAGTATTACTACTGTTAGTTCTCTCGGTGGCTTCCTCTTAAACTTGAATTGACGTGCAGCAATTGGAATGCCTAAGGAACTTTTATCGGGTAGATGGTGAAGTATGGTTCCTTGGGGTGGCAACGGTGTAGAGGTTAGTGTGTTGACTTGTGACCCGTGCGGTGCAGGTTCAATCCCCATGAGGAATAACAACATACGTCACCCATTCTTAAACCTTTACACCAAAAAGAGGAATTCTGCCTGGTGGTACAATGGACCGTTACCGAGTCTGAGTGTTCTGGGATTTGGAGTTCCTTTTCTATATAAAGGTCCCTTGTTTGGCTAGTTCATCGGCCCTACAATTCCCTGGAATGTCTGTGTACACCGGCACCTAACTCAGGCGGATGTTGAACTGCTCCGCAATATCCGCTAGAGATGATTGGCAGTCCAGGACTACGATGGACTTTGTACAGATAGAATATAAGGATTTTATCGCGGCGTGACTGCCTGCGAAGATTTGGAAGTCCTTAGCGGATACCGCGTTCCTCTTCAGTCATAATTTCCACCTGGACCACACTGCAATGATTAGACAGACGAAAAAAAATGCTGAGGTTCAACCAGTCAGAGAACACACCTCATTGTCAGTTTTGGATCAACGGGTTAAGAAACGTAAAAGTGGAATGATGGGGTGGGGGTAGTCTTTGTTGCTAAAAATCACTGCAAAGATAGCAAAGATAGACTGCCTCAAGCTGCTCACGACATTAGCCAATTTAAGTGACAGGTCGCAGCAGCTTTGACGGCAATGACAAAGCAGGCGATCTAGCCAGAAAAGATCTGCATCATCATTTATGATGCGAAGACCATTCTGTGGTGTGCCTATGTGCTCTGCGAAAAGCGGCATCAATAAATGGTAAAAAAAACAAAGCACTTCTTTTTATGGAGAGAAACCGAAGGTAACAGACAGGCGAAGTACCAACCCCTACAACTGACTACATGGCAGATGCACACAGTCACCGGATTCTAGATGTGACTCTAAAAAGTCAAAAAGCACCTTCTTGCCATAGGACTAGCTGGAGATAAAATTTGTCTAATGTGCAACGAAGATCCCTTGCCTCTGAACCGGCTTAGCAAGATCACGTCTACTTTTCCCAGCCAAATTTTACCTTGAAACAGATGATACTTCTGCTAGCTCGCCCAAAGGCTTTGATGCTTTTTTTTTTAAAATCCGGCTTCATAAGCGAACCCTAAAAAGGAGGACAACACAACAGGCCCAGTTACGCCCGCGGTACTAAGGGTACTACTAGTAAGTCCCACATCCTTTGAAGTCTAATCTAAATCTACAATGCGGTGGGGCAAGCTTTCTTTGACACAAAAACTGGCTCGCTCACTTGATCTTTTGCTGCTAACGGTCCTTGTAGAGCTACATTGTAGTTCTGATAATCACTTTTGCTGCATACTCATAGCATGATTTTTCAGAGACAGAAATGTTGATGTAATGATCAAAAATCTGTTCTAAAATTCGTTATAAAAACCTCTTCCAAAAGGGCTTGTGGTTTTTTCGGTTATAGCGGGCAAACGGTGCGCCCGTTCAAAAAATTGTTAAGGGGCATCTATGTAGCCCCGGCGAAGACATTCAGATTTAGTAAACAGAACCTTTACCAAGGTAAGGTCATTATTTTTGCTTCATTAAAGCCATAGGACGGGCGGGGTCTCGGAGATAGAAGAGACGAGGGTATCGTAGATTACGCGCCATCAACGGAGCAAGAGAGGAGTCGATGAATGAAAAAAACTTCTGCAACGTTCCTGCGTTTCTTAAGAATATCCAAATTAATACGTTTGATGCGGTCTTGATAGAGAGGCAAGATAAAGGTACCGTTTCAGGGTATAGACGACGAAGAGCGGAACGAAAAAAAGCCGTTGGATGCTCTCTTTTATGGAAACATGAACCCTCAGAAGGCGTGACCACACTTTGACAACAACAAAAGTGACGTAGAGAGATTGTTTGGACCACCGTTTAGCGAAGCCAAGTGATGAGTTGGCTTTAAGAATTATCCGATCAATATGCGAACGAAAAATAATCTCTCGCTGGCGTAGGGATAGACCGGGGGGAATAAGTTGACCCTGCGGAAGGAAAAGTCGGGGATGAGACTTGTTTCAATTACGCGATAAGGATGTGGAATGACATTTGTCGATATAGAGCTATTAACAGTTTTTACGGCACCAGTGGAGGCGGGAGTCTTCTGGTAATGCGACGGGATTATAACCTTATCAAGATCATTAATACTTATAACAAACAGAAAGGGTACCTCTGGGCCGAGGCACTCAGACAGTAGAAATGCCGGAAAAAAATCGCTCCAATACAAAGGCTAGCAGCACTTCGAGTAGCAAGCTCCTACCGAAAAGTGCCGAAACCAGCCATTCTCGTCGTCGCGTGAGTGACCCCCATCGATCTCCTAGCGGCAGAGAGGAAGTACGTGTACGAGAACAAGACAGAATCAGGCGTGGAATCGGCCACTGCAGAGGCGAAGTAGCTCAGCAATCAAGAATGGCAGAGAAGATGGAGCTGCGAAACAAGAGGTAGATGGACAGCGCGGGTTGATCAGTAACATTAATAAATGGACGGAGCGGAAACACGGAGAAGTGAACTTCTTTGTCACTCAGTTTCTGACTGGACATGGATATTTCAACCGGTACCTCCACAAGATGGGTAAAGTAGGGAGCGCAGCCTGCAAATATGGCGACTCCTCGGAGCACGATGCTTACCACACCTTTTTCATCTGTAGCAGATGAGCAGCTGTGAGAAACAGGCTATAGTCGGAAATAGGTATTTTCACCCCAGACACCGCCGTAAACCAGATGACAATGAGTACTGAGGCCTGGAACAAAATCTGTTCATTTATCGAAACGGTACTATGATCAAAAAAGAGAGAGGAAGACGAAAATATACCCTCACAAAACAGATGAAATCCTCACGAACAAGAAAGTTCCCATTGGAAAAAGAACCCGACCACGGGTTTCAGCAGGCACAGACGTCTTAGGCCACAGAAGATTAACAAGACGGTGTCCTTTTACGGACTAAGAAACGGCACCAACCTGATGTAATGCATAGAGCGGTTCCAGGGTGCTTTGTACGCCGAAAGTGGGAAGAGTTTAGTCCGTGTGAGTCGGACACACTAAGTGGTGATGCCCTACCGCTTGACGGCACATCACGTATTCCCTCCTCCAAAAAAAAGAGAAGGGGACCCATTTGACTTCCTTTCGGAACACCAGCGATGGTCAAGATAGGGTTCGATAGAACAGATCTGAAGCGAGCACTATAATAACGATTTTCCAGGTAAGTTGATATGTATTTCAAGCCGAGAGCTGACAACTTAGATAGGTCTAATTTGTAAGATATCTTATCAAAAGCCTGGCTGAGATCAGTTACAAAAGAGAGAGAACAGAAGACACGAATTCAACGAGGTTTGATGTAGTTGATCTTCCTTCAACAAAGCCATGCTGGTTTGGGGAAATAAGACGAAAAAATTAACGCTTAGTGATTCGTACAAGATACTTTCGAAAAATTTGGGTAAATGAGAGTTCAGACGGTAATACGTTACCAAAGCAAAACCAATCTGAATTTGCAACAAATTTAAGGGAAGATCTCAACGATTTTGCTCAAACCAAGTTGCCCAATCGGAAATAGACAACGAAAAGGAAGGGCGTAGCACAAAAGCAGTTCTCGGTTTTTACTCTTTTCTCATCATTTAGCAACCAAAACGAGAACCTTTAGTATTGTTCTTAATTTTAATTGCAGTGCGCTTAATGTTTCAGTTCATTCAGAAATGAATATTTTAAATGAATGAAATTCGTCAACCCTTTTGATAACAGGGACCCCACTATATTTGCTTATGAACTTCTTGGTGATTTGACGGACTACATACATAAACCCTTAAGTCACCTTTGCCATTGACTTTCCAGCCTAAGACTCCCTACCCTAGGGAAACTATCAAGGGCATCGCCTGCATAACGTATATCGTATCCTTTCCCTCAGTAAAATCCTCTTAATGTTCACCACGTAGCAACACATCGGATACCACTTTCAATACCAAAACAAAGAACACCATTAGCCAACTAGGAAAAGCCGCATCTTAAATTTTTCTTTTACTGTCATATGGAAGGCACTCGCTCACCATTATCATATCCCTTTAAAGTGGCAAAAATTCCCTCTTGCAACCATTGTCGCATAGTCATCACACAGCATGCCAAGTCGTCCTTTTTAGCCTTCACGTTTCTGTAAAAATATCCCATTAGAGACTCAAAGTGACACCTTATGTTGCAGGGAATCCATGTGCCATCTGCAAATAATACACTCCAGGGTCACATTGTTTCAGGAGTTCGAGAAGTTGCACATCCTTTTTGGCTACCTTTACTTTTGTGTCTTGTTTTTTTTTTTCACTGCAGAAGAGTCATCAAAATTTGTTTCCTAAGCGCCAAAAGGTTACCTGAGCTTAATGCAATTGTCAGATCTAAGGATGTAGGTGTACAGTACCCAGTGTAAAAAGAACTCCTTCGGTACATTATCCTTTCATCGAGATTGTCTCGAATTCACTTTTCTCAACCCTTTCCCCCTGGCAAACAGCAAAAAAAAAAAAGGAAAACAGCATCATCAGGTGCAATAGACATATTTCATCGTTAACTGTTGTTCCCTGGACTTTTGCCCTCTCTCTCTCTGTCTTGATATGAAACAGAAACTAATTCCTGCATTTGATGGTGTTCTTGGCCATATTCATATGAATCGCATCCATTTGTAGTTCATGCAAACTAACCACCCGGTGGATGGGGTAGTTAAGTGTTGGTCTTTCCAGGTTATATTCAGCCCACAACGAGGAGGTATATATGATGTGTAACGACAGCCAAGAACCAGATCCCAAAATACTCGAATTGTAGGATTCATTGGACATGTGAATGTGGTCTTTGCCTGTTTTGTTGTGTAATATTATTACAGTATCCTTTGGGGCAAATCATGCATACATGCATCCGATATATTTATTCAGGCGTCGTTTTCTTTGTCGGCTGCCTCTGGTATCACTTCAGATTGTTGAGTTTAATTTTTACTTACGGCAAATAGCTTTGTTCACTGGCAATAGGATTAAAGTCGAACAAGGATGAAATAGCAGACACAGGCGGCTACAATTCACTCGCAGTTGGGTTATACATTTCGGAAACACATAATAATAAACGTTCAAGATGTGTACGGGTCGGTCGGTCGGTTGTAGTGATAATTTTTGCCGAGCTGATTTTGAAATACGATTGCAAAATACTTTATAAAGATACCGCAGGATGTACTCCTAAGTCAAAGTTAGAAGTATTTCCTTCTGTTCGAATGGTTGTGTGCAGGGCCGGCCCAACCATATGTGCAAGATGTGCAAATGCAAAGGGCGCCAAATTCCGGGGCGCATTGCTACGATTGGCGGATATTGCCAACTTGTTAAAATAAGCCCAAAATAGCAACATCCATCACATCTGTGCTGAATTTTTGCAATATTGCAACTTCAGGGAGAATCTAACTAAAACGCTTTCTGTAAATCTTGCACAGGGCGCTTGTTTGGCTGGACCCGGCCCCGGTTGTGTGTGCGTTAGTGGCTGTGGTTGATACAAATGAGTAGGGCGAATGGATATTTCAAGGAATTTTTTAAACTTTGCGTAAATGGAATACCTAACTTGTTGTGAGAAACTATACATTTTACGAATGAAATTCTTCATGTGAACTTCATAAACAGGACATTTATTGACCCAATGGAATTTTGAAACCTTTGCAAGGAAGGGCTAGTGCTGTGAGTTTTTCGCAATGTATTTTACTTTTGATTTGACAAGGGTTGGGATCCGTTCATGACTATTATCATTCGAATGAAAAAACATTAGAGGCTATCCAACTGCAAGTGGGATACGATTTTGTTAAATATTTATATGCCACAAAGAGATAAATCAATACCGATATTAAAACTCCCAACTAGGCCATCTGATATTAGGTATTTACGGCCCATTCAGGGCCTAAAACCTGGCTTCTCCACACATTTGCTTCTGCGAAATAAATCTGAGAAGCTTCACATGCCAATACTTTTAGATAATTGTCAGACTTTCACCTTCAGATATGTACTTGTTTAATTATCGTTTGATAAAGGTATTGTTTTTATGATCTTTCAGGGAAGATTTCCAATTGCCCTCAACACAGGCTTAATGGCAACATAGATGACTTAAAAAAAAAAACACCTGACGCACTCCTTTGGTTTAGCAATCAATATCAATTTCAGTCTATGACACCAAAATATATATAATATCTTATGTTAAGTTGAATGTGTACAAATGTTTGTTTAATGTCAAATTTAATTTTTATTTACTAATCCTCCGTTGATTACCCCCTTCCAACTTTTGTGCAATTATTAGTACCTACCTGTTATCAATGCCACTTCCATACGATAAATACATAAATCGGATATTGTGTTCCATACGTTACCCCCATATCTACACTCTTCTTCCATGTTTTAAATTTCAAATAGGCGGTCTTAATGGGACTCCCCTTTTATACAAAGTTTGATGGTATGTATAGAAATATTCTGGCGGTTCAGTCAGATGGTAAACCTTAGCTCTAGCTCCAGCAATTATTTCTTTTCATCTTTTGAACATTTCTCAGGGCAGTATTCAGATGGTAACCTTAGCTCTAGCTCCAGCAATTATTTCTTTTCATCTTTTGAACATTTCCCAGGGCGTTATTCAATGAGCCAGTGCTTGGATATTGGATGTCAATTCTGGATTATCAATTAGACGAACTGCCCCTCCTTGAATACCGTCTTCTATCTTCTTAATATATATAATACTAGCTGTCCCGGGCTCGCCTTGCTTCGCCAGTCTGCCACTTCTCAAATTTAAAACAAAATACTTGCTAATAAGAACTGATAAAGAACGTTGAGAGTGTCCCTACTCATTATATGGATATACTCTGAGTGTGACTCCCTCTCAATCTCATTTACATTTCATACAACACAAACTGCAAAAGGTGCATAAAAAAAGAAAGAAAAAGCACATTGCACAAAAGGTACAGGTAGAGAAACAGATTTGTGCCGCACACACACACAAATGTTCCTGCACTGAACGCTGGGATAATCCAACGATCTAGCTTCAATCGCACATTTTACTTTTTTGAATTGTATAAAATTTATAGTTTAATTCTTATTGTTCAACTTCAGGATAACCTACAAAGATGATATATATATATAAATCTTTGTACATAATTGAACTTTATATTTAAAAAAATCCTATTTCATTTGGATGAGTCACTCCAAAGCTAGGAGCTAGAAAGCATTCGAGAGTTACAACTTTTCTTAGATATCAGCTTAGATCTCCGCTTCTGGACAGCGGATGAAGCATTTTCCCGCGGTAAAAAGTAACCTATGTCCATTCTCAGGCTCTAGACTATCTGTGTAGCAAATTTCATATAAATCGGTTCAGTAGTTTTGGCGTTAAAGCGAGACAGACAGACAGACAGACAGACAGAGTTACTTTCGCATTTATAATATTAGTATGGATATAAAAGAGAGTGACGTTAGTTACTACGCCTATATCTCAAGAACGCCTGGACCGATTTCGATGATTCGTACCAATTCGGATTGGTCTCCGGCCAACCAAGAAGAATAGCCAAGAAAATAAAAAATAAATTCGCCGAAAGAAAAATTATGAAGAAAATTAATTTTCGCACACATTTTGTATGGCGCGATTTTACGACGCCATCTTCATGATAGATGACGTTTACGTTTACGTTACGTTGTGATAATTTTGATGACGCATCAACTTCTGATAGCTGATTCAACTGCATAGTCGTTCCATCGCATACTATTGTGCTGTGCAGACGTGCGTTGCGATTTATCAGCATTTTTTTCAAGTTTTATCATATTTTTATCAGCTTTCGACAGTTATTGGTATTCAATTTAATTTAATACATTGGTTTGAAACGATTTTTTGTGAAATTTACCAGCGAAAAGTAAATCTATAGAGGTGAGTTTAGTTTAATAAAGTGCACATTGTGAATGGTTATGTTCTTTGTAGGTTATGTTGAAGTTATGGCACCAATTTTAACAAAACTTATAAATATGAGTCTTGAACAATCAAAGCTCCCCGACAAACTAAAAATATCCGTCATCCGATCAATATACAAACAAGGCAAGAAAAGTGAAATCGGGAACTACCGTCCAATTTCAATACTATCAGTAACCGCCAAAGTCCTCGAAGAGGTGGTAGCGAAAAGGTTCATTGATTACGTCGAAAAATATAATATACTGGCAAAGAACCTGTTCGGATTTAGAAAGAACAAAAGCATAAATCGGTTGCTCGGTGATTTCTCAAACCAAATAAACCAAAATCAAGAAAAGAACCATAATACCATAGCACTTTTTATCGATTTCAGGAAAGCCTTTGACACTCTATGCCACAAAAATATTTTAAGACGGATGAAAAAAGCTGGTGTAAGAGAACCACTTCTGTCATGGTTTGAGTGTTACTTAAAAAATCGAACCTATAAAGTTAAAATAAGACAGAGCCTAAGCAAAGAATACCCTTCAGAACTTGGAGTGCCACAGGGCTCAAAATTAGGTCCACTAATCTTTATTTTATACATGAATGAGATGCTTACAGCTCTTAAACATAACACAGTTTTTGCATATGCAGACGATACGGCAATTATCGTAAACCATAAAGATGTTGAAACAGCTGAAAAAATTATGTAGAGAGAGTTCGATGTGGTCACTACATGCTGTCATGACAATGGATTGCTAATAAACGCAAACAAAACTAGAGTAATGCATATACGACCCCCGCATATATTAAAATACAAATTAACTATAAAAATGTACAACTATGCTTGCTTACATAAGGTAAACAGTCATCAACTTGTAAGAGCCAACGATGATTGTTCGACAATCCTGGATAATGTATCTACATATAAGTACTTGGGCGTCATCGCCGACTACAACTTTATGGAGCTACCAGATAGAGGCATTAACCAAAAAATTAAGGCAATCCGCCTTTGCTATTTTCCATCTCAGCAATCGATGTCCAGCGGTCGTGCTTCAGCAATGTTACTTCAGCTTGGTGGAGTCTCATCTGAGGTATGGCATTCTGGCATGGGGCAACGCGCCGCAGTTACAACGGCTTAACTCCCTACATGCTAGCATCCAAAAGATGATAAAGAAATCACAACGTTTACATGATGAAAACGACAGACAGTTCCTAACTATAGATCAGCTGTATAAAATGGAGATTCTGTCAAACTTCAAAGATGACAACACATACAAGCAACCAACTCAACAGACAGTAAACACCCGCAGGCGACAACAAAACAAATTATTGTTCCCAAGATACTGGAACGAGTACGGCGAAGAAAGTATGCTGTAGCTGTTCCAGCAACATTTAACGAGCTTTCAGCAAACTCAAATTTAAATAACCTTCCAAAAACACAATTTTTGAAAAATGTTAAGAAAATGTATCTAAACTCAAACGTATAAAGCTGTAAAATATCCTAGTAGATACATATATGAATTTATATCTTTTTATATGGAATTTCTGTAACAATGATGAATTGCATTCTGTATTTAAATCTATCCAATCTTTAAAATAATAAAAAAAAACATAGGGACGGGCTACAGTCCGCTTGGGCGAACTGTTGGATACCCTATTCTTATTCCTATCCCTCATAAGTGGGCGTGACAAAAGTCTAAGTATGGTTAAATTGTTAAGAACGCTCTACATATTTTGTTATATAACATTTAAAGGATTTTATCAAAAAAAACGCTCCCTAGCTCAAACTTGGGTGTTTCAATAAAATTGTTTTATTTAATTGTGCGTGTCAGTAGGCGGATTTAAAAAAAATTATCACATGAGCATAAAGGGCCCCTAGAGAGTATATATTATAAATTTCAGCTCCCTAGCTCAAATTTTGGATTTTAAAAAAAATTGTTTTATTTATTTGTGGGCGTGTCAGTGGGCGGATTTTGAAAATATTTATACATGAGCTCAAAGGGCCCCTAGAGAGTATATATTATAAATTTCAGCTCCCTAGCTCAAACTTTGGATTTTCAATAAAATTGTTTTATTTATTTGTGGGCGTGTCAGTGAGCGGATTTTAAAAATATTTATACATGAGCTTAAAGGGCCCCTAGAGAGTATATATTAAAAATTTCAGCTCCCTAGCTCAAATTTTGGTTTTTCAATAAAATTGTTTTATTTTTTTCTGGGCGTGGAAGTGGGCGGATTTTGAAAATTTTATATTCCGAGCAGTTTTAGCAGTCATAGATCATATATAAAAAATTTCAGCTTCCTAGCTCAAAATTCGATTTTTTTCAAAATTTTGTTTTTTTGAGTTTGTGGGCGTGTCTGTGGGCGGATTTCAAAAATTCGTAAACTTGATTATTTCGGGACCCTAGAGAGTATATGGTTAAAATTTCAGCTCTCTAGGTCCAGTTTAAAGGCCTAATTTTTGCCGACGGACGGACGGACGGACGGACGGACGGACGCACATGGCTAGATCGACATTACTATCGATGCTGATCATAAATATAGTAACTTTTAGGGGTCTACGGGCAATATTAAGGTATGTTACAAACTATGCGTCAAAATTAATATACCCCTAGAATAGGGTATAAAAAACAATCTTCTGCAGACAAGCCCAAAGGGCTTTGCAGATAGAACAATGTAAATGTAAAATGTAAAGGTGAAATAATAGATAAAATAATAAAATAAAATAATAATAATTGCGTGCGCATCGACAATCCATCCAAACGTTAATTTTGGATGGTGCAATTAATTTTTAGGTGGGTTACTTTTTAAATCATTTTGAAAATACCCAAGAAAATCGAAAAGTCAAAAAAAAAATTATGTAGAAAAACTTTTGACAACTAATTCAATTGCACAATTCTTCCATCGCATACTATTGTGCTGCGCTTTGCGATTTATCAGAATTTTTTTTTTTAGTTTTATCAAAATTATTATTATTTATTATTATTATTATTTATTTTTTATATTATAAAGCTGAAAAGTTGTTTGGGTGAATGCGCTAATCTCATTACCTACTGGTTTGAATTGAAAAATTCTTTTTGTGTTGGATAGTTAATTTGGTGAGGAAGGCTTTAGGCTTTATAACATCACGCTGCGCCTGGTAGGAGCGAGTATCATTGGAAAATGTTGCAAAACGGGAAAATTATTCTTTTTTGAGAGTTTCCGTTGCGTGCGCTGCGTAAACTGTTTAAGTTACGTAAAAATCAGGTATGATGAAAATGTTCCTCTTTAAAAATTCTAAAAAAAAGTCCACGGCAGTATATGCTTATCTTTTAAGATTGACTCACTATAACCATTTTTATGGTAATCAAATTTGCTCCAAATTATTGCATTATTTGCGAAGGAGTTTCATCAACATAATATTAATCCTTATCCAAATAAATATGTTATTAATCACAAGTATTTAATTGTAAACAAAATTTGTCCTTGACATCACTTGATTTCAATCAAGGAGATATTTAGTATTTTTTTTAGTATTTATTTATTTCATATCACAATTTTAAAATAACTCCGCAACAAAATAGGTTCGGGTTCATGCGCGCACGACGCGCAAGACGCTTGCCGGCGGGGGAGAGAAAGGTTGTTTTTTCCAATATTTTCACAACGGGACTTACCGCGATTGGTCTTGAATGTCGTCTTATATTTCAGCAACATTGGTTTTGTTTTCGCATGTTTATTTTAAGTTTTTGTTCTTATTAATTAAGACTCCGAGCGAAGCCGGGGTGGTCAGCTAGTTTTTAATGAACAATAGTTCTCGAACCAGGAGGATATCCGAATCCCAGAACACATGATCCCGACGATAAGAAAGACGAAGCTACAATTCCAAACCCCAAGCCATTGCGGATGCCAGAACGCTTGGTCTGGGAAAGTGGAAGTACCATTTACGACAATGGCTGCGTTAATATGTAAAAGTAATGCTCTTTGGAAATATAGCCGTTCACAGCATAATAATCGCGAAAGGCTCTTCGTTGTTCAAATGTTTTTTTGACCACTTGGTTAGTATTCAAAATGGAATTGATATGACTTTTACTTAAATTTAGGCATGGTCCAACGTACTTGTCTGTGAATTAACGGGGCACTCCGAACAACTCCCTACGCTGCACTAGACGTTCTACTTCATCTGACATCCCTCGACACAGCTGCATGTTCCGCTGTCCGCATAAAAGCTACCTCACAGTGGATCAATAAGAATATTGGCCACTCCATCTTTTGGGTCTCTACCAGGAAACATATACTACACCATATCACAATTACAGCTCGGAAAGAACTTCCAAATCACCATCCCAGATTATTCTTTCAGGATGATGCACTAAAGGAAGATAAATCGATCCCCTTCTACACCGATGGATCCAAAACTAGTGATGGGATAGGTTAGGTGGAGCTGTTTTCTCAGAAAGACTAGGTTATTTTAGGTTAAACAGGGGTATGCAGTTCGCATGCAGCACTAGGCAATAGGAGGGCCGATCGCAAATCCTAGGGAACCGATTGAATCCGAAACTTCAAAAGGAGAAAAACCTAAATACTTTCCAAAACATCAAATCTTCCTGCAGAATTTTCCCAGCCTCCTGTGGTCTGTGCCACTCAACGCCCCTAATTCCTCAAAGAAGTACAATCCTAGAAACCTCCTACGATTCTGTGCTATATCCTCGCACTCACACAGTAAGTGCGTTCTGTCTTCCTCGGCTAGTAGATCCCCACAGAACCTATATGTATCCACATCTACCAGTCTAAGCCGCATTGCATGCTTCCTTAGGAGACAGCCTCCCTCCTTAATCCCAACTACTTTTCTAAGCTGTTCCCTACTCAATTTGAGAATTTTTCTGGATCTTTCCTAGTTCAAATGCGGCCAAAGTGCTTTAGACAAACTATGCCCTTCTAAATGTTGCCATCTAAGGTCAGCCATTTTTAAGATTTTCTCATTAATTATTCCCTTGATAACGCCAAGGGGTGGTTTGATGTCCACACCACCACTACTCTTCAGTTCCCCTCCCTTTCTCGCCAGCTCTTCGGATTCATTCGGATCATTCCCCTCTATACCGCTGTGTCCCGGTACCCAGTACAGTCTTACTCCGTTCCGCCTGCACACTGCCTTTAGCATTGTGCGACAGTTGCTGACTGTCTCAGAATTGATGTTAACAGATTCTAGTGCCTTAAGTGTCGCCTGACTGTCAATGTAGATGGCGATTTCCCTTCCGGACATTGATCCCATCTGCACAATCTCTGCCGCTCTTAGAACAGCCTGAAGTCAGAAAGACTAAATATTAGTCACCCTTTTCGTCTTCCTTATTTTTGTAGCGTGTTCCAGGCGGAAATTATGGCGATAAAGGAAGTCTTGTCGTGGCTGAAGAGAAATTCGATATCCACTTAGGACATCCGTGTCTTCTCGGATAGTCAAGCCGCTATTAACCCTCTATCGGGTAAGACCGTCTCCAGACGGCCTTTGATTTTTGGCCTCCAGAGTTCAAATCAATTATTTTTTTTTGCTGAAAGTGGTGAAAACCTTGTTAGTGTAGTCTGATTGGTATCGTGACAACATATGATTGCAATTCGACCACGTGTTAAGGTGTTATCATCCTTCAAGTGCAAACAGCCAACAAAATAGCACCAAAAATTGTTTCGCAAAAAATGATGTTTTAAATTATTAAATAAACATATTTTAAAACAAGTGATCGAATCTATAATTTTACAGTAAGTAGATATTATATTATATTTGGGTTATATGTTATAGTTAAAATGAAAAAATAATGTAAAGGGTGCTTTAGAAAGGAAAAATTAAAGACCGTCTCAAGACGGCCTTGCCGGTTTATGCGTAAAAAATGTCCCCCTCTGGTTCATTGTTTCCCCCTTTTATTGAAATTTTTGTGTGGTATAGATGAGCTGCCAAGAACGATGGACAGGCAATTGAAGAATGCATCCAGGAAATGAATGAAGCTGATACAACAGATGCATTTGTAGAGGCCATACAATTGTCTATAAATATTAGTGAAATCGAGAATTCAGCAGCTTCTTCAACATTTGTTCTTGGTATTGCGGCGAACGAAACTGAACAAGAACCATCCACATCAACTGCGATTATAACAAACTCACGCCTAAAACCACCCAAAAGAGCCCGATCTCCCTTGCCAACATTCGAAACTACTGAACCATCAGTTCAACCTACTGCTGGTGGCTACACTGGAGGAGGTATACCTTTTTTTAAAAGCTCTAAATGAAATTAGGAAGGACTCGAAAGAGCTATCCAAACTGATGTGGAGCAAACGCTCCATGCGGAAACGAAGAAGCTTTTTGTGGCGATTTATTTATTTATTTTGTTGATCAAAATTACATTATTTTATTCATAGCTAATCGTATAACAGCGTGTAAGCTGCCGACTGACAGAGAAGTGGGCAAAGAGAATAGAGGATTTTCCACAGAATACATGACCTCAATCCAAGGAATCGATGTGTACACTGTTTTGTGACAAGATAACAAGTGTGTGCGCCTGGCATCTACATAAGTTGGTATTGAACCTTTCGCAGGGATACATTTTGATCAACAAACAGCAAATGCCCCTCGGTATAATAGAAAGCAGAAAAAATTCAGTGAAATAAACTACCCGCAAATCATCAAATCTTATGGGCAGCCCTATGGGTCGGTATCACATTCGAACTAAGTGTCGTGACATTATGATTAGACTCCTCTACCATTTTGTGGACATGGCCGATACAAATGTGTTAATTTTATACAAACGTATACATTAGGGTGGTCCTTACTTTTGAATTATCCCCGGGGCACTTTCCCATTGGATTATATACCTCTAAATAAGAAATACGTTTTTTTTTGTTTTTTTTTTTGTTAAGATTTAGAGGTCGCTACCAGCTGTCAAAATTTTTACAAAAAGCCCTCGCCTCGACCCCTCTTTTGTACCGATGCGTGGAGATTTAGCCCGCCCAGCACTTCAGTTGTAATAAGTCATTTACGAAAGCGTACGCGTTTTATTTGTATAAGTCATAGTAACGTGTTTCAACTTGTTGCAATGGCGTCTAAAAGTAACGGACTCAGTAAAGCTAGTAGAAATCAAAGTAAGGTTTGGCTTATCGGTCAATTATTATCCGATTTAAGAAAATCAACATTGCCATCCATCGGTGAAGATTTTGTCATATTTTTTTTCCTAAAAAAGTACAAACATTGTAAAAAGTCGGATACACAAGTAATTTGTTCCAAATGCAACATTCATTTATGTGGAACAGTCGATACAAATTGTTTCTGGGACTACCACCATAGAAAATAATATATTTTATACCTTATCCAACCCCTTTTATGAATCAAACATACTTGATACATAAATATTTACTTATGTTATTTATGTATTATTATTTACATACAAACGGGCAAGATCGTCTCAAGACGGTCTTCACTATTTCTCACGTAGCGGTCGTTTCACACAAAACTTGTGCCTGAAACTTTAAACTTAAGCTTCTTTTACCTATAATTACTTGGAAAAAAAAATTCAGTTCGATCTGACCAATTTTACGAGTTTGCCCGTTAGAGGGTTAAGCCCCTAGACTCAGTTTCTTTAAACTCCATCGGAGCCCTAGGCTGGTAATCTTCTCTTAAGGAGATGGCGGAGCAGTTCAACATTTGCCTCTGCTGGGTACATGTGCTGTGCATATAGACATTCCAGGGAACTGTATCGCAGATGAACCACATTACCTCTTCTACCTGATAAAGGTTCTCTAGGTATACCTATCATATGTAAACTTAGGTTTAAGCTATTTGCATTCCAGAGCAAACCTTAGTTGGACAAGTGGTACTTCATGTCTAGCGACTAAGCATACCTGGCCAAAGCTGGACCTGCGACGCTATATATGTTTAATCACACTACGCCGACTGCACATTACCTCTACTATAGGTGTCATTACACGACACTGTCTAATAGGCAAGCACGCATACGGACCTGGCGTCTATTAAAAGGACTTCTGTAGAAGCTGCATGGACGAGGAGGGAAAACAGACTACACTTCACTACACCTCTTTGTACATGTCCTGCACTCTCCCATAAATGAAATCTGTAGCTTGCAGCCTTCTTGCTAAATGTTCTTAGTGACTTGGCTAACAGAGACGCCTATCGCGATTCATTAGAAGCTCTAAATGGTTTAGCGGGTAGAGGGAGAATCTTCCTGGATCCATGTGTCATCACAATGGAGCTCACATTGGTCCAAGTTTTTTGGCTGTAGCTGACAACCACCTCAACCTAACCTAACCTACTTAAATTTAATTTCTTGACTCCGTACAGGCCTTCGATTCGCGAATGGTCAACCCACTCGAATCAATTCAAAATGGTCCTGCAACATTTATACATACATTTTCCACTTCATAAATTAATAAATTACTCTTAGTCGCCATGTTCAGTTGAATCAATGCCTGACACGTGCCGGTACTCCCAATTAGATTAACATTCTCTCGATTCTTTAAGGGACTTCTCAGCCGAAGGACACACATTATTGTACATTTAAATGCCATGTAATGTGAGTCCCTTCGCTGGGCTCCACCTGCTTTAGAATGTTAAGAAATTTTTTATAAAAAAAAAACAATGCACGATAAAAAGAAACTTTGCAATTTTAATTGTACACACGTACAGCTAAAAAACAAAACGAAAATCCTTAACAAACACACCTCTACGCATGTGTACCATTAAATGACATAATTTTCCAGCAACAGCGTCATTCCGTGCTGGATATTTTCAAGCGAAGCCATCGCAACGTCTGGGGCGTATACGTAATGTATTTATGAATTATGCGACATTATGAAGTCATATGGGACGGCTTGGGGTTTTTTTTGTTTTTTTTTTTTTACTGAATATTCACAAAAAGAAGTCAAGTAGAGGGTTGTCAGCTTTCAAGCTTGTAGGGTTTGGACACACAAATGCGGGATCTGGGGAAAACAGGCGCAAACCCAAGGGATTCAGGGGAAAAAGGACGCAAATTTATGCTAATTTCTACGAAGGTGGAATATAAACAGACCCACGAGACCATCATACATGGCAACAACCTACAGGCGACGATGCTACAGACTACGGACGTATAACGAATGCGAAAGAATTAAGCGTAGATGGGAAGCTAAGTACATAATAGAAAGGTTATTCACATTTTAAATGTTTGCTTTTAATTTTTAATTTTCTATTTCATAATGGAATGCACCTACCCGGGCAAGTGGTTAACATCATGTTCCACGATAGTAAGAGGAAGTGACTTGCAATGTTTATTTTTTTATTCATTCTGTCCTTATCAATTGTGAAGAGCCACATGCTCTGTGTTAAGGGATCACTTTTATTCAGTACAGAGGATCAAGTTCAAGGGTAATTCAGTATTTGAAAGCACTTTGGGTCGTTTTTATAATTAAAACGTTCACCCTAGCAATATGGTATCCTGGTGCCTCTCTAATAAGAATATTTTTTATTATATTAATTACTGTCTGTAATTGAATTTTTAGCTTTAGTAGGAAAGCACCTGATGCGTGTACTCGTACGCAGGCTGTGCGCTCAAAAGGACGTCTGTGCTCCTATGGAGTGTCGAATGAATTTTGTATGACGGTTGAGGCTATGATGGTGTTTTGGTTTTAATTAAAAATGCAAAAGATTCAATATATTGCTGTTTGCGTTTTACGAAGCTTCCTTCGTTGAGATTTATCGAAATTAATTAAAAGCTCTTAACAGAGAACTTGAATAAGTTGAATAAGTAATTTGCGTTTTTTTTTTTTCAGACATCAAGTTATTTGTAAAACTAACGTGAAGACTCAATATGGGCTCGGTCTTAGTATTAACCTGTCGACATCTGATGAACGTATGTAGTTTGATTGCCTTTTACGATGTTATGCATCTTTTTGGGGTCTTAAGACTCCACATCGATCTTGAAGAATATATGAAAGCAATTTTTGCATAAATATCTATGTATCTGAGAAACCAGATGCTTTTGAATTAATATCTCTATTTATTTGCAAAGCGTCTTTCATTAGCGACTTGGCAACTTCAAACTTTCAGTGTGAACGCACCCTAAAACCGAATAAGGAACTGTCAATGTCTAAATATTTAGTGAAATCAACATTTTTATCATAGTGAAACACACGAAGGAATAACATTCACAAATAATTAAAATTGACTACCAAAATTCCGAGTCGGTTGTCGCAACTTTAAGATCGTTAAGTTCCCTAATTTTCGGCCGTAATTCTCGTCCCAGTAGACAAGCAATTCATAATTTAGTGAACAAATTTGAGTCAGAATATTCGCTGCTTGTTGTTGCCGTGCCAGTGAGACTACGATTTGCCCGAAGTGTGGAGAATATTGCTGCCGTAGAGTCGTCCGTTGGAAACCAGCCAAATCAGTCAACTTCACGGCTTCAAGAATTGGGCCTCTCCCAGACCACAGTATGGCGAATTTCGCGTAAGGATCTTGGCCTACACCCATACAAGATCAATCTGACTCAAGAACTAAAGCCACTTGATCATATGAAGCGACGTACGTTCTCGAATTGGGCTCCGGACATGATGGAAGAAAATGAAGAATTTCATCGCAAAATCATCTTTAGCGATGAAGCGTATTTTTGTTGAACGGCTTCGTCTATACGCAAAATATGCATCACAGGACAGGTGAGAACCCTCATGTGCTTCATGAAACAGCACTTCGTCCGCAAAAAGTCACTGTTTGGTGCCGTTTTCATTCCGGTGGCATCATTGAGCCGTTGTTTTCCTCGATGAAAATGACCGTCAAGTTACGGTAAATGGTATTCGCTACAGAGACATGTTGGAACATTATTTCTTTGAGCAATTGCATGAATTGAACATCAGTGATATGTGGTTCCAACAAGACGGTGCCACAAGCCACACAGCAGGTGCAACAATCGAGTTATTGAAGTCTCAGTTCGCGAAACGGACCTGTCTATTGGCCTCCGAGATCGTGTAATTTACTTACAATAAATCATTGTTCCATGCCGACAAGCCGGCGAAATTAGAGGAGCTCAGAGCCAATATTGAACGTTCATCGTATCGACCGCTGCATACGTTCCCGTGGTGGACATATGAACGAAGTCGAATTCCATTCATAAATGTTTTGATGCAATTCAAGTCAATAATTTTTTTTGAGACATTTCAAGTAGTTTGAATTTTATTTAAAAAAGAGGTTGTCAAGTCCTTAATGAAAGACCCTGTAGTTTTGCTCTAGTTGAAAATTCAGTACAAGCTAGCTCAATTTGTGTCTTCGTTTATGCGGAAGAAGCCTTAACTATGTTTAAAAGGATCACAAATGATGCGATTTGGCATAGATGAGCAAACATTTTTATACCAACCTACAGTATAAGCTTCAGAAAAAAGTTGCTACGTTAATAAAGACGTAGATGAGCAGGATGAACAAATAAAACCAAGTACTTACTACAATGAAAGAGAAAAGATGTGCTTACCTGAAAAAGACAAAATGGTATACATTAAATAAGAGCAATGAAATTTAAAATAATAAAATATTGCTTCAACTTTTTAACTAAACTAACATCTAAATTTGCTAAACAAATTCGATATTTATAATAACATTTAAAATTAAGAATCAAAAATATCGACCCAGTGTGGGACGGGTTTCGAAATTTATCGTTCATCTCGAATTGAAGAAGTGTCGTTGCCATATCAAAAAGAGGAACCGAAATGATGAGTCTAGGCTGTAGCCCTATGTCTACACATTGTAGAGGCGACATACTACTACGATGGATATCCATGCAAGTACAAACATTGATGCACAACTTTTATCTGCTGCCCAGAATGCATACTCAAATCAGTGGAAAAGGCCTTGCACTCTCTGGTTCGCGCCATCAAGTACTCCCTACAAGATATGGAGTATACAATTGTTGCTTTCCTTGATAAAGAAAGTGCCTTTAACAACGCCAACATATCTGCGTACCTGTCAGATTTCACTTGGTGAGTTGACCACTATACTGTAATTTAGTCGGATTATCAAATTAGAACTGGAGACCAAAAATTCTCTCAGGAAAATCTCAATACCTCACTTATTTAGAACTTGATGGTCAACGAACTACGGACATACCTGACAGGAGAGGGCTGCAAGGTGGTCGCTATGTGGATGACGCCTCAGGAAAGCATTCCAATACATAAAAAAAACTCTACATCTACCTACCTACATGGTTAACTTAGCCCCTACCAAACTGAATTATCCCTCTCCTCTAGGAAATCAAAAATTCCTCACATAGACCCTCCCTTAGCAATGGTAAAAGTTTAACTTTTTGCGACAAACTAAATATTTGCGTCTGATTTTTGATAAAAAGTTAAGCTGGAAACCTAACATTGTAGAAAGAGTCAGGGAAGCTACCGAAGCACTCTTCTCTTACAACCCCGCATTACTCACGATACTTACATTCAGGATGGTTGTCGGGTGGACTGCCTAATATAAAGCGACCAATCATGATAAGCTAAATTCCTTAATTCCCGCCTAGACGAAGAAAAACGATACGTCGACCTGAATAGACCCATTGCACCATAGGTCAGAGAAGATTTTAGGCTAGTGCGTTTTCCACTTTTCTAGAAAAGGTAATAATGCTTCTAGCAGGGGATTTCTTCAAGTCTTCATTGATTAAGATTTCTTTGAAGAAGATCTTCTTTCTGGTTCCGCAGAGGGCTGTGCATTCGCACAATATCTGCTCCTTGGTTTCGTCGTCCTCGAGGCATAGCCTGTACTCTGAAGAGTCGGCTAAAAAGGTGGTATCGTAAGCCGTGGTGACCTGTGAGGTAGCCTATTAGTTTAGGATCCTCTGGCATTGTTTTTAAAGAGCTGAATGGTTCGTTTGGCCTGTCTTAGACCGAGTGTTTTCCCAGTGTGAGATACGTTTTGAGTGTTCCCAGCTTTTTAAAGCTAGATTGGTAGCTGAAGTAGGTGTGTAGCAGAAGGATTCAGGTCCTGTGAAAGGGGTTTCTGAACCACCTAGTTCGTCAGCTTTTTCATTTCCTTCAAAACCCCCATGGCCAGGAATCCACCACAGTTTGGTTTTGTTTCTCTGGCTAACTTTCTGGAGGATATTGAAGCAGTGTAGGACTGATTTGGAGGCAATCGTGTCTGAGCTAATTGCTTTTAGAGCTGCTTGACTGTCCGTGAATATATGGAAGTAAGCGCCTTTAATACCAGTGTTGAAGATGTGGTTAGCGCATTCTTGAATGGCGAGGAGCTCTGCCTGGTATACACTAGGGCTTTTTCCCATTGGTATTGCGACGTTTCCGTGCTGTGTAACTATCTGCATTATGGGAATGCTAAAATCACTTTTGCACGTGCAAATTATATTTAAAAAAAAGGTAAGCGCAATCCAACGATCAGCCTGTTTGCGCATCAGCGGGGCACTCCAAACCACTCCCTCCGCTGCACTGGACATCCTGTTTTATCTGACACTCGACATTTTTAGCGGACAAAAGGGCGGTTCATGAGGCCGTTCGTCTCAAAGCTTCATCATAGTGGATCAATAATGAAATTGGCCATGCCACTATCCAGAATACATTTAGAACTTTACAAAGAAACACAGACTACACCATACCTCAGCTTCAATTTGGCAAACATTTCCAAGAAACAATCCTAGTGATTCTGGGAGGATGATGCTTTCGTGGATGATCAAAAGATCCTCTTTCAAACCAATGACCGGCAAGGTGTTTACGAGTATGTTTTCTCCGCCAGGCCAAGTCTTTCCTTCCGTCTTCCCAAATACTGTGGCACATGTCTAGCAACCAAACCTGGTCCTACGACGTTCCACTAGAGGTATCATTGCTGGACCCTGTCTCATAGGGCAAGCATGCAACAAGCCTGTCGTATATTGAAAAGGTTTTGACAGACGGCTGCATGGACGAGGAAGAGAAGACTATGCTCCATCTTTAATGTATAAGTCCAGACCTCTCCAAAAAATGGAAAATTGATGTGGGTGATTTCTTCTAGAACGATTTACTAACTTACTTACTTAATGGGCTCCCGACAACCATGAATAGTATCTGCCTGAGACACAGCAGCCTTCCATGCTCTGCGATCCTGATCACGCTATTTCCAGTTGTCCATTACAAGTGATCTGGCATCTGCGATGGCCTCGTCTTTCAAACGGAGCTTAGTTCTTCCTTGCCTTCTCCAACCCATTGGCTGCGAATCGAAGATCCTCTTGGGTGGAGCGTTATTGTCCATTCGCTTAATGTGGCCGCGCCAATGTGATCGACGTAATTTAGCTTTTTTCTCGCACACAGGACCAAATATCCAACGGAGTATTTTTCTTTCAAATGAACCCAGTATTAGCCTAATTTTTCCACTTATCGTTCAGCACTCGGCACCATAAAGCAGGCCTGGCAGGATAAAGATTGATAGAGCATACATTTTGTCTTTCGGTTGACGAGTTTCGAGCCGGTTTGTCAGATCTCTACTAAGGTGTCAAAACGATCTAAACCGTTTAACTAACAATGATATTAGAAACATTATACGCTTCATTAGAAAATCTTACCTAAAACCATTTCTGGGGGGCAAAGGTGCAGAGGTTATTGTGCTGGACTACCAATCTAAAGGTTTCAGATTCAAATCCCGCCGGGGGCAAGTAACATCTAAACGCTTTTTCACATCCAAGAGTATCAATTGTAATGAGAAGCTTCTCAACATTTTTCGTTTTGATTCGTCTTAAAATTGTATGTACTCTCCTCTTTGCACAAGCTAATGGTTGGAGAAGCTAGGTCTTAGGCCCTGTATGAGCCATTAATGCCTACTATTTATTTTTATATTTAAAACGATTCCCCGATCTACGTGGTACGCAAACGCAGCTCATAATGGTCTCGGCTGGCAGACATATTACCCAAACCTAACCCACATACTGTTGAATACTGTCTTTATGTACAGGGAAACCAGGATACATGTTCCAGCATATTGCTGAGACTCAATAGCCTCGTTTTGGCTTCCAAATAAGACGTCCATTTTATTGTCAATTTACTTCGCTTAAGTACTAATTTGAATATTCTGTTGCATTATTGATACTATCTGCACTTCGTAAATTGATCTCTCTCTGCCCATAAGGGTACAGCGGATGATCGCCGCGCCTCCGATTTGCTAGTGTTCATACTTCCAATTGCAATGCAAATCCCCAATGTAATTTGACCTTTTGGTTGGTCTTATTTGGGTAAGAATTCCCTTGAAGTTTTTCACCTTGGGCAACATACACACATTTTACTTCCTTTGATATTTCTATTGCTTCATCAAGATTTCTAAATTTACTTCTCTTACTCTTTAAATAAATGCAATTAAAGTAGTTATGTTTCTTCTACTCTACTCCAAACGGCAACCTCGCCGTTTAAGGAAAAAAACAAGTTTGATATTTATTTTCATGTTTCATTACTTTGGCTAAGTTATAAAAAGCAACCTCTTCCCTCAAGTCTATCGAAGATATAAAAGCAAACTTTATGCAAAACTGCATGCTCCTTAAATTACGAGATTAGTTTCTGCGTTGGTATAATTCAGCGGGATTTGCTTGGCTTTTAAGAAATTTATATTCATAAGAGATCTTCAAAGATATTTATCTCCCTCCAAATGAGCTTCAAAGAACACACCATGCTTCAAAAATTTATATTTGTAGAATCGCCTTATGGATCTGAAATGAAGTTTTTCAAATGGAGTCTCTCTTTGATTTCATAAGAGCAAAAAAATCGTGGACACAAAATTCAAAGTAGAACTTGACGATGACCAATTCATAGTTATTAAAGTGTTTTTTTTTAATGTCGCATTAAAGTATTTACATCGAGTTCCTTAGCATTTTCTGGGATAGAAAAAATAAGTCAGTGTATGGAGGACAGCAGTATTTTAACACCCACGCAATGCTGTTTTCTGAAAAAAAAACAGCTGCATCTCTGCGTTATTTGATGTAACTGAGGATATATGCGATAGGTTGATAGAGATGAGGTAACATTCTAAGTCTTGCTCGATTTTTCAAAGGCGTTTGAAACCGTTGACCACTCCACCTCATGCCCTCGGCTTCTGCATTTGTTTAGCTTTTCTTCATGCGCTGTAATCGTCATTTATTCAATAGATATCCTCGCTTATAGTTATAATGCTTGCATCATCAGCAAAGAATAACTGATGCACTTTGGGGTCCGTCACTTTTCCTTCAAACAGATAATCATGGACTGTAATAAATATCGACGACTTAGGTTAGGTTAGGTTTACGGGCTGGTGGAACAGAGCGAATCTGTTACACCACACTTAGGTCCGAAATCCAATCGACGACTTAACCCTCGGATTAGCGACAAGGTCCGCTGGGACCATATCTACTCATATTCCTTGAAAAAAAAAAAAAAAAATGTCGCTAATCCAAGGGTTAAGACGCTTCCCTGGTGTACACCGACTTTGATTGCGAATTCCTCGGTGACACCAACGGGGCTTCTTACTCTTGTCTTACGTATGTAGATTTCTAGAACTACTCACTGTCTTAGCGCCACCCAGACACCCTTGGTTGTCTATCAAACGTCTTTTCAAAATCAACCAACACCATATGCAAATCCTTTATGGAATCATGATGTTGTTCCATCATGATCCTTATACTTTGGATTGCATCGGTGGTTGATTTACCTGCGACAAACCCGCACTGATCTTCGGATACACCCACTCAACACGATCTTCATGGTGTGGGACATCAGCTTGATTGAATGGTAATTGTCACAGTCTCGAAGAAAGCTTTCCCTTCATTGGTTAGGCATTGGATTTATATTAGTTTGATCATGAGAATCATTAGCCATTTGGACGCGATGTTTCCCATCTTTTCCAGAACTCAGAGGGTATCTTGTCTGGCCCAACTGCTTTACGCTTTTTGGAGTCTTTGACCACCTTCTTCGACAGTAATGTCGTGTACTTCTTCTTTCTACGAACGGCTCCCGGAAAATATATCCGAGGAAATTTTTCATTTAGAAGTCCTTCACAATACTCCTGCCACCTGTTTAGTATTTTTTTGTCATCAACAAGAAGCAGCCCTTGAGCATTGTTGATGAACTTTGGCAAACGAATTTCCTGGGCATTCCTCTTTCTCTGAGCGGCAATTTAAAAAAAAAGTTGTGACCCTGCTCAAGGTGCTTTGATGGTTTCTATCAGCATCCGAAGAAGAAATGTCTTCTAACTCCGGATACCGACCCTTTACACGCGTTGCTTGTATTTGAGCGTACTTTTTCTTTGCGAGTCTCTTCCAAAGTCTATATTTCGATTTGAGGCGAGCTTTTCATCGAAATTATTAGGGGAAGACTTTGACCAAGCTTTGAATGGCGCTTTCTTGTCACTTATATAATAGATCCCAAACTGTTGAATTTAATAATACTCTTTCTTATTTATTACTTGCTGTCAGTGGTGTGCCGCATGGATCCATCTTGGGCTCGCTATTGTTTTCGTTGTATATAACGGAACTGCCTTCGATTGTTAGGCATTGCTCTAGGCTCATTAGCTGTCCGTTGGATCTTATCGAGTACACTGTTTTCTGAAATATCACATTAGTCTCTAAAAACTGGTCTCTTGCTTAACCCATCTTAACCTAACTTTTTAGTCTGATTTTCAGAAAACCGTTTGGTTTATCTATTTCCCCACCATTCCATCAAATAATTCTGCAATCGAGCACGTTCAATCAGCTCGTAGCTATGGAGTAACATTTAACCAACATGGAAAAATCGCATAAATAGGTACGGTTGTTAGAAAATCTGACGGTAATCTTCGCGCATTGTGGACTAAGCGATTTCTCACGCCGGCCGTTGGCTACTAGGGCTACTGTCGCGAAAACTCTGATAATGCCCATTTTATCTTATGGTTGTGAATTATATTTAACATTTAGCGGAAGCTTTATTTCGCCTTTAACTGTATAATTCGCTATGTTTTTAGTTTGTGAAAACATGACAGGGGTTTTGAATTTTCTTCTCGTTTGTATAGTATGTCATTCGATAGGCTTCTTCAGTTTCGTACTCTATGTATCTTTTCTGATGTTTTGATAACAAAAAAACCGACCACTTACCTTTATGAATGAATAAGGACTGTCTCGTCAAATAGGTCTGGGCATTTAATTAACCCTCGTCACTCAACATTGAACTTCGAACGTCAATTTTTTGTTAGCCGTTAGTGGAATAACCCACAGCGACAACTCCGAAGAACAGATAGCGCAGTACAATTTAAAAGGAAACTAAAAAGATACTTATCATGCTTATCTCAAACACCTTACCATAACATCACTTCTGCATTTTATTCATAATTGTATTATAGATTGATAGATGTTTTATTTCGTATTTGTAAAAGTGTTTACGTAAGTATTGTTACCGCACATTTTACAATTTATAGATGTGATAGCTTATACGAGTATCTTTCTTCTAAAACATTGTGTATTTTGTGTAATAAGTTTTTGCCTAATGACTATAATTTTATAATTTATTCTATATTTTGGGGGAAAAAACAAAAAAAAAACTCCAAATAAATAAATAAATAAAACATCAATAATAACAATAAATAAATAAATAAAAAATTGACTAGATTATACAAAAAAAAGGAAATAAATAAATAAATAAATGCAAAAAAAATAAACTAAATAATAATAACAATAAATAAAAAAATTGTCTAAATACTATAAAATAACAAATTTGAAGCAATAAATAAATACATGTTGTTGCTAAATTATTTAGGCCAAGATCCGCGGAACAAACTACTTATTAACCTATTAAATGGCGGAAAAACCGATGAGAAAATTTGCGGCCGCCACCGCCCGAAGAAAAAAATCGAATATACGCTGTCAAATAGCCACAGACCATCGATAATCAGCAACAAGCAACAGGTCGCTGCTACTTCCCGGTAGCTGAGTGGGACGGGGTCGGTTCAACGAAAATGATCGCTGATATGAAGAAAAAAAAGAAAAAAATGTTCGCTCCAATGAATGGAACCAGGAAAATGTAACGAAATAAAGTGGGCGCTACACAATTTTATGGGAAATTGTGAAACCTTGGTACAGAACCACTGAAAATTTAAATAAAATGTAATTTCGCAAAAAAATTAAATGAACGCAAAAATTTCCACAACGTTATAATTCTCCGTTGGAGAACGGTCTTTATTGCGGGATTTGAAATTCCCTGAAAATTTAATGGTAAGTACAACGGGTCGTTATGAACCGTTAGTATAACCCGCTATCACTTGTCCCGAATACGAAATTATAGAATTTTAAGGGGTCGCGTGTCCCGTCACGTAACAGAATCCTACCAGACTATCACATCAACGAATCAATCGAAATCAAACGAAAAACTATACTTAGCTTTAGTAACTCTGCTCTTTGGTTTCCTGTTCTATCCTCAATCTTCCTTATTTTCTTTCGAAATTCGTCCTTTCACCTGTCTTCCAAATTTAGCTTCCTTTATTTCCCTTCTTTCGTCTTCCATAACTTTCTCTCTTTACTTTAAACAAAACTTCTTTTTTTCCCACTATGAACTTTCAGCAAAATTGCCGAACACTTCAAAAACAACTCGCTAAATCGCTGGTCAACCAAGAAGTGATTTTCCAGATTTTTCTATTGTCCAAAGTCGGTCAGTGTTGGACTCAATCTCTCACACACCCACATTGACAGTGCAATGCCACTGATGGCGTGCAATGGATGTCCACTTGTATTGGTGGCTATCCGCCATCCCACTGTCCACACACATACCTTCCAGCCCATCCAAAGCTATTTTGCAGTGGTGTGCGTATGCCTGCCATTACCCTTTCGCTCTTACTTTCCATTCACTCTCCGAGCTCCGAATTTAGCGCGACTGGAAAGCCAGCTTGCGATAAATTCTCTGACCGACCTGGGACAATCTTTCCAATCCAACCTGATTGGTGTTTTCCCGCGTTCATGCTAACAATCGCTAGGCAATTTTGCTGAACTGTCAACCGTAGCTAAACCCACTACATAACAATTAAAAGTGCGAAAGGCAAAAGAAATACAGGAAACGCCGTAAGGAAGAAAGACGACCTCGGGGCGATTATAAATATCTCACCCACTATGGTAAGTTAAACTCTAGCTATTGAGGGCGGACGAGGAAACAAAGTCCACTACCTACGCGCCAATTACCTTAGTCTGGTGGAGTTCTGCGCAGGTTTGGGGACATGGGGATCTGTCAATAGCGTGTCATACCTTACAATATGTCAACATTTAGGGTGGGCTCTCGGCCATTCTGGTTCAGCTTGACGTGACATCTGTCAATACCAATCGGCTTATATAGGGTGCGACGGCGTTCTTGGTTAGCCGTCCATGCTTATTTAGTGTTGGAGGGTGTATTATAACGTGGCCGTCCGCCCACCCGCCTCTGCTGCTCCTTCGGTGCTCCCTAGACGGAGTTGGATCAAAAGGGATCGTCGCCCCTTCCCTCATCGACCTTAGCTCACTACCGTGTTCATGGTAGATCTTAATTCGCTTTTGGGCCTTTGACTATTCGGGCCGTCCGCCCGCGCCCACGAATTTCATTTTGTCTCGCTTATTTTGTTTTTGCAGGGTGGATGTATAAGTACCTTGGGACGTGTCCACCCCGCCGTTGCAGATCGTCCGTCTGGTTGCAGAGTGCTATGAACTTGCACCCCGCCTTTACAGACCGTCCGTTTGTCTTAGCTCTCCCCCAGACCGCCCGTCTGTATCCGCTGTCACAGGCCGTCCGCCTGTACCCTTGTCGCAGACCGTCCTTCTGTATCCGTCGCCACAGGCCCACCGCCTGTACTCTTTTTGGGCCTCCCGCCCCTGCAGGTTACCTGTGGTGGTTGCTGCTCCACGGATGTGGACCAATGGCTGATGGTACCATGGTTGCCCCTCCACTTCTTCAGACCATGGGGATCGCATACCAAGAAAAGAGGGAGTGTGTTAGGAGGGAACCGGGAATTGAGAATGGCTCCTGTTGCGGAAAATTTGACCTCAACAATGTGATAATTTAAATAATAGTAAATAAATAAGTCGAAATAATCAATAAATAACAAATAGAAGTACATGCAGAATTTAACTAAAAAACAAATAACAAAACATTAAATAAATAAATAAATAAAAAAGAAATATGTTTAGCTTTTAATTATACAAGAATCATATTTCAGTCTGTGATGAAGGGATTTTCAGCAAAATTACAGCGTTCTAAAAATTTGAAGTGGAGATTTTGTATTCTAATTGAAATCAATTCAACATTTGCCTTATAGTGAACATCTAAGTTTGAATGATGCAATGGTAAATTAAGCTTCATTTCCAACAGTTCGTTTTGAGATACTTGTAATTTTTTAATATGGCATTTTGAGCAGTTACCCCATACTTGGCAACCATAAAGCAGAATAGCCTGAAAAATGACTTTATGGATGATCATTTTGTTATTGTCTGAAAGTGATGATTTTCTATTTATAAAAGGGTACCTATAATATTTTGATTGCAATACCCATTTTTTAAAGTGTATTATTGATATGTTCGTTAAAGTTTTGTATCTAGATACGAGTATATTCCCAAATATCGAACAGAGGGCTTCGAATTTATAAATGATCCATTTGTCTGCAACTGACTACTGGGAAGAAAATAGGGGTTTCTTTTTCGTGTGAAAAAGATGGCCTGCGGTTTTTCCTCATTTAATTTAATTTTCCATTTACTGTAATATTTTTCCAATATTTTCATCGCATTTGTAAGATTCCTCTCAATATTGAGAGCGAACTCATGAGAAGAAAATACCGCAGTATCATCTGCAAATATTGCTGCATGATATTCAGGCAACTTGGGAAAGTCTGATGTATACAGGTTAAACAAAATTGGGCCAATAACTGAACCTTGTGGCACACCCGAACGAAAAAATATCAAATCAGAGACACCACTATGGACGTGAACTTTGAAACTACGACGAGAGAGGAAACTTTGGACAATTTTACAAATGTAAGGCGTCGTAAAGCGGAAATTTATTATTTTTTTAAAATGCCCTCATGCCGAACAGTGTAGAATGCCTTTTCTATATCAAGTAGAACCATTCCAGTAGATCTGCCCACTGCTCGATTTCTCTTGACATGTTTACATATTCTAAGCACCTGATGAGAAGAGTTATGCAGGCGCCTGAATTTAAATTGTATTATAATTATTGAATTTTGTTTTATTGTCATTAATGCTATGTAGCTTTCATTATTAGCTTCTACTCTAGCTAAGCAATAACTTATAAGATAATATATCTTACTTTGTATAAGCTTTCAATGAAATAAATAAATATGCAATAAATATGTATCAGTATTTAAAATATTATACCTATATATCCATTGATTTACACACATACACATAGATAAATTGTTTACACTGCTGCCTCATTCTAAAACAACAATGAAATATAAATTATTTCCAAAAAGTTAATAAAATTATTCAGCAGAATTGATATATTCGATTGTTCGAGCATCGCGCTTACATCCCTGGTTTCATTTAATTCATCCAAAATCAAAAAGCGCCAGCTGAGGCACCTCTTTGAAAAAAATTGCATCCTTTCTGATGTTTGATTCTTTTCGATTTAAAAGTATTTTTTTTTGTTTGCCTTCTCAACGTCTTTATGTGCACTTTTTCGTTTACTCGCTACAGAGGCTCGTGTCTAGGGGTTGGAAAGAGACCGATTTTAGTAGAGATTGCTCGTTTAGAAGAAATTTTTTGATAAGAGGGGTTGCCTTTTATTGCCCAGTCTTTCGTCAGACGGTTTTATTCAGCCGGATGGTAGCAATAATCCGTATAGGTTGACTGCTTAACCTACAATATAGGTAGGCAGGCACACAATCGATAAATTCTTTCCGTTATAAGTGCGGTGCACAGTGTATGCTTAATTGCCAATTAAAAATTAATTGTGCAGTTATTGCTACTTGCATAGGTATTATTTTTTTATATGCAGGATTGAGGATATGGGAAATTGTCTTTGTTTTTTTTTGTTTGATATAAAGGGCACAGCATTCTTCTGGGAAGCTAGTCGAAACATTTTGTGGTTATGTGCGCATTTCTAAGGAGGAAATTAAAAATTAAGCAAATTGTGTTGGCTGTTATTTTTTAAGGACTCTTTTAATGGAAAAATTTATGCGATTTTTGTGGGTTTGTGGAGTGAAATGCATAACTAAGGACGAAGTAAGGTTTTGATCAGTCATTTCTGAGGTGAATACGATGAAGGAGGGTTTTGATCTTTTTAGGAACAAATTTAAAATTAAACAGGTAGGTGGTTTAAGTATGTGAGTTCTATGGGTCTTGTTAATAACAAATTGAATACGGAGCTTAAATTAGTGTTCCCATTTTTTATATCTACTTTGTATAGAAGTAAGAGGGACTACAAATTTACCATTTAAACTTAATTTGTTTTCGGTAAGGGCTATGTGCATTTTTATCTAAAAAGACGATGTTTATTCAAATCCACTCTTGCAGAAGTTGGTCGAACTTTTACACAGAACCAACAATGAATAGATTAATAATAGATTAATTAAGACAAATGAAATCGTGCCATTATGGCTTTAAAAATTATAGCCAGGAACAACTTATACCATGTCGAGGTTTAGCAAAGCATTGCAGAAGTCAGATTGAAGGTGTAATTGATATGTTCCCCCATGGGTAACAGGATCCGCTGTGTGCAATGTCACAAGCGACGTTGTCCAATGCGCTGTACTAGACCCGCTGCATTGAATCTAATGTTTAATGATATCCTTCGACTGAGATTCCCAAGGTCTTTAAATACGTATCGCTGTAGAGCCATGGTCTTGGAGTAGTTGGATTATGACTGCAACGAAAAATCGGTATTGTTTGAGACTGGCCGATCCAGTAAGAGGAACTTGATGGACACAGAAACAACCAGCATCCACGGAAATATCGCTGCTGACGAGTAAGCTGGTTCGGTACTTTTTTTTTAGTTTCTGTATACAATAATAAGCCTAAAAAACAATGCTAAGAAGATGATGAGTTTAAAACAACATGGAAACCAAAGAAACGCCATTCAGGAGACTCCAAATATGTGCGAGTGGAATGGAAAATTTGAAGGTTACAGGCCACACCGAAGAAATCATTTCAGCAATATGTTGGCAGAGGAGGGTATTCCCTTGCCATGATCCAATGGACTGTTTTCCTGGAAAATAAACGCTTTTAACTTCTATAACTTGGACACGATATACCCAAACTGATATCCTAACTGAGCCATTTTGGTTGTCACAAAGGCACCTATCACTTCAGCAACCCTGGATTGTACGTGACTCTGAATACGAATTCCTCGCATACATTTCTCGAATGCGTGTGACTTCTCCGAAATTTACTTTACACCGTCTTCCGGCTACAGCTCCCCTGCCTTTTATTACTTCTATACAAGAACTCATGGTGTGCTGAAATTCAAATTTCGTTCACCCCAGCACCCATCTTTTCTGCATTTGACAGTTCCATAAAGTTCCATACAAAAGAATACAGGACATCAATATTTTGAAGTTATTTTTTTTTTTAATTTTCTTCTCACGAATTTCTCAAATGTTCATGTATTTTATTGGACGCGTTTGCATTCGCTTGGGCGATGGCAAAAATCGCATCAATTCAACGACCAGGCTAGTGACTCCGGAAGGAGTTTTCTGACATTGTAAACAGAAAAGTTAAATCAATTACGGATGCAAATTTTTAAATTATTTTTAATATGTAAATCGTTGTACGGAATTCGGAGAATTCCATTAAGACCAAAGAGACCACTAGGCAGCCAGCCCGACATCCTGGCAATGGCGTCAATATCTCACAAAGCTTGCTGAATGCGTAATATGTAAATCGGCAGCATTTACGATTTTTCTTTGTTCTGTTTATATTTACATACAACATACACGTTCTTTGTTTTCCATCATTCTGTTGTATCTTTTTGATTTTTTATACTTATTTTTTTTTTATTCTACAGAGCTAGGAAACAACAAGGATGCGTTCGTATAATGTTAGTTTGCATTTCCATGCATGTACCTTTCTGTACTGCGTTCGTACTGCGTAATGTGGAAAACAATAAGACGACTTAGACAAACCACTAACACAGTCTCGTCTCGGCATATACTTATTGCCTACCCCTACTCCATACTGGAGGTTGCTGCTGTTAAACATCTCTACGCTTCACTTGGTTAATTTTTCTTTTCTGTCTCTGGCAGGATACTCAGCCCTCGAGGAGACATACGCCTCATTAATTGCATTCAACGCTAACAAATAACAAACAGCTTTAGTATTATCGTTCTTTTTCCCCTACCCGATACAGCATCATCATCATCATCATCATCATCATCAGCAGTGGATGTGGAAGTAGTAGCTATAGAGTTAAAAGCATAAACATTATCCTTATACCAACCATCATTTTGTAACACAACAGAACGGGCTGCCAGAAGTTGTTGCAGCAATAATAACAAACATTGTGTGGGATGGCGCATAACCGACAAGGAGAAGGCATGAGTTCCAGCAATGTTTAATGGCAAAAAAATGTCGGATCCTTTTCTTTAAATATATTTTCTTTTTTTACATTAAATGAGATGCGCACTCAACTGCATTCACATTCCCAAATTTTACGTATAGACACAATATGGAGCGAGATACATTTTGGTTTGGTTGGCTTTTTAAAAAGCAGCGTTGCCAGATGGTTAGATAAGTAGGAAGATATATTTTTATGGAGAATATTGTCTATGCAAGTGGTTTGGTAAAATAGTTGTTACAGGCTATAATATAAGGCTGTTCTACGAACGCTCTGATGGGTTCAGTCGGTTGGTTTTGAGTGCAACAAAAATATGGGTTTGATTTTCGCTACACACACGCGAACAAGACGTTCCAACCGAGCAAGAACAAAAAAGGCCACTTTTGGGGGAAGAAGAACTTGCGCACTAGGTGCTTCCTTCAAAAGGTGGAGGTTCTGCTTTAGTATGACCAAAACTGAATCTGCGCATATACATTTGTGCAACCAGCTTGCTTAATACCGTTTACGTATTAATTTCAATGATACCCAACTAACTCATAACACTCACCCAAAATACCTAGGAGTGACCCTGGACCGCAACTTGTCATTTTAAAAACATCTTACGAGAACGAGAACAAACATCCTTCAAAAACTCGCTGGCACATTATGAGGATTATCTGCCGGTGTCCTGCGTTCGACAGCTTTCGGACTTGTTTACTCTTCTCCGGAATATGCGGAGCAAGTCTGGCTAATCCTCTTAAAACTGAGGTTGTTCTCTTTACGAGAAGGAGGAAGCTGGTCGGGTTGACTCAGCCAGTGCTAAAAGGCGTCACAATCCAACTCTCCAATGAAGCAAAGTATCTGGGAGTCATCCTGGATAGCAAACTTCTTTGGTCCAAACATGTTGAGCTGAAGACTGCCAAGGCGCTGTCTATTTTCTGGCAGTGCAAAGGCATTTTCGGCAAGACATGGGGCTTATCACCGAAAAGAGTCCTATGGATTTATACGGCTATGATAAGACCATTTATAGCATACGCATCGGTTGTTTGGTGGAATAAGCTTTCACGTAAATACGTCACTGCTGCTTTTGCCAAACTCCAAAGGCAGGTATGTCTCGGCTGCACGGGGGCCTTCCCCAGCACGCCTGGCTCCGGCCTAGATGCACTATTGAACCTTCCGCCCCTTGATGTTTACATCATGGGCTGTACAATCAAGGCTATCTCACGTCTTACAAGAGGTGGCTTTTGGTATAACTCGCACTGGAGTTTTGATGAACTTGCGCAACGGTTGTCCTTCGACTCCTGTCTTATGGATATGCCGTCTGATGCGATGACACCGGAACTTCGGCTAAAGCGCAAATACGAGGTCGACTTTCCTCGCGTCCAGGACTGGCTCTGGCCGGACTCTGAACCTGGAAGGGAATGCAGTCGAATCTTTACGGATGGCTCCAAAACCGATCAAGGATCTGGTGCTGGTGTCTTCGTGGAGAGCGATAGCGTTAGACTTTTCTTTCCGTTAGGCAAACATGCGTCAGTCTTCCAAACAGAGACTTATGCTATCCTAATGGCCATGGACTATGTTACGAGGAACAGGTGGAGGGGGCGAAGTATCTGCGTCTGTAGCGACAGTCAGGCTGCGCTTAAGGCCTTACTCAAACCCTTAACTACCTCCAAAATAGTACGTGAATGCAAGATATCTCTGAATTCGGTCGGAAGGCTGAATTCACTTAAACTTGTCTGGGTCCCGGGTCATAACGGGATCACGGGAAATGAGATCTCCGATGAACTTGCTAGACAAGGCTCAGAGGGGGACCTTTCAGGACCTGAACCAGCGATCTGTCTGCCTGCGTCCTCGGTCAGGGCTTCCATTGACGGTTGGGTTTCCTATGAACACAATCGCCGTTGGCATGACTCTCCAGGGTGCAGACAGACTAAGCAAATGCTCCCCGACGTCTGTGGGAAATCCGCGGCATTCTTGTTGTCTCTCAACAGAAAAGACTGCAGACAGACTACTGGCGTTCTTACGGGACACTACGCTTTTGCCAAACACCTTAAGGTGCTAGGCCTGAGCGACACCACCAACTGCGAAGCCTGTGGAGAAAGCGACGACACTGCGGAACATTTCGTCTGTGATTGTCCTGCTTTTGCTCGTATCAGGTGGCAGGTATTTGGTGCGGATATGGTGAGTGCTGTAAACCTAAGCTCCTTATCATTGAAGCGCCTTCTCGTTTTTCTTAGAAAAACGAGTAAATTCCCACAGTAAAATGTGGTGTGTCTGCCTGGCAGTACAATGGACCAGTATTGAGTCTGAGTGCTCCAGTGCAGAAAGTTTCACACATCCCGACAAAAAAAAAAAAAAAAAAAAAAAGTCTGGCTAAACAGCCGCCATGTTTCTAACGAAGACTTTCAGCTGAATACGTCAATGCGCATTATGCTAGCATTATTAAATCTCATCCAACGGAATTTCGACCAATTCTCAACGATATTGCTCCTCCGGATGTCAGGAGAAAACACTTTTAGGTTAGAGAGTAATGTAAGATAAACACCAATGCGATCTTCCCATACATGATGAGATAAATCCAAATTCCACTTAGCTCCGATCAAGGAAACCACCCTTCCGCCTAGCTGAAAATCTTGTCCAAACACACAGTGACGCTCTGAACTCATGGGCAGCTGGGTGGAGCGAATCGGCACTTTCCCACTACAGCGGGATCATCAACCCCATGAAAGAAGTCCTCTGTTTCAACTTACCTAGGAAAACCTGGAAGATCCTCGACCGCAATAGAATGGGCGACTGAAGATGCGTTAGTTTTCATTACGAATGGGGAACAGTGTCAGATTCTACGTGCGACTGTGGTGCGACCAACCAAACTATCATGCAAACTATTAGTGAATCACATTGCAGCCTTCCATCCTCCGCGATCCGGGAAGTAGATGCGCTTTCATGTTAATCCTTCAATCTTGTTCTGGAACAGATAGTACCCCAGGCAGTTTTGAACACGGAAAACTCTGTCTTCAACAGATCCGTTCAACTAATCGGATAGGAGGACGATATCGACATCATCGACCGTTCTCAACGTGCCGCAAAATTGGTTGGCCCTGAAGCCAACGAAGACAAAACAAAGTGATTGCTTCCAACAATCAAACATCTGTCCAATTACTTGGACAAAACCTCACTACTGATGGCAGCAAGATCAAGCTAGTAAAGGAATTCACCCACCTCGGAGTAAACATCCACTCCTCTGACAGCTTATCATCCGTGCTGTATATGAGGAGAGTGAATGGAGGAGAAGATACAACCAATAACTCTATGAGCTGTACCAAGATGTGGATGTTGTTCAAAAAGCTAAATCACTTCGACTACGTTTCCACATCTGGACAATAATGCTCCAGGCAAGAGAATCTCCGACTCACAGTCCCCATGTTCGAGATCGCAAGGAAGACCGAACCTCCGTTTTAAAGACCAAGCCGTCGCGGTTGACAGAGCACTTGAGATGGACAATTGGAAGCAGCGTGGCCGGGATCGCAGAGGATAGAAAGCTGCAGACTCCTTATAACCCTGTGTCTTAAGTTAATCCACATCATATTGCTTTCCCAGTAGCACAGATCTTCCTCGGCATGTACCAATTTATTCATGGATTACTCTTCCCATGATGGATACTTTGCTAACGTGTATAAAAATAGGGTTTTCGACTTACCAAAGTATTCTGAAGCCCATTCATGAAACTCTTGGTGTTGCTGCCCCTTAATGTTACGCGAGACCCGAAATAAAGATTTTTTTCGAAAAGAAAAGGCTCACCGAAACATCCACGTTTCAATTTTCGTCTCACCTATAGTGATTTTTCGGCACGGATATCAACCCCAACAAGAGTTAAGCAAATAATTGAAGTTTAAACCAACCTTAATTTGTTTTCTTTATATCGATACTTTGAATGAGTTTTGGGCTTGGGCATCGTCTGCGGCTAGTCAATTGCTCCTGACTTCGCTTGAATGGAACGCGTGTTAATCTTTGTAGAAAACTGAAACTGTTCACTACCTTAAATATTTTGAAGACTTAACTAGAGCAACAACATATGTTTTCCCAATCAAATATTAAGTGAAGATTTAAAATGAACTTTAAAAAAGCTACTGGGTCCATCTACATATTACAATTAGTCTAAGTGTATCGGTTCTTACTGGCAGCCCTATAACCTCACCTAATATAGGCCTATCAATTTTTTGTCCGCTTGGGCGAACTGTTGGATACCCTATTCTTATTCCTATCCCTCATAAGTGGGCGTGACAAAAGTCTAAGTATGGTTGAATTGTTAAGAACGCTCTACATATTTTGTTATATAACATTGAAAGGATTTTATCGAAAAAAAACGCTCCCTAGCTCAAACTTGGGTGTTTCCATAAAATTGTTTTATTTAGTTGTGGGCGTGTGAGTAGGCAGATTTAAAAAAAAAAACATAGGGACGGGCTACAGTCCGCTTGGGCGAACTGTTGGATACCCTATTCTTATTCCTATCCCTCATAAGTGGGCGTGACAAAAGTCTAAGTATGGTTAAATTGTTAAGAACGCTCTACATATTTTGTTATATAACATTTAAAGGATTTTATCAAAAAAAACGCTCCCTAGCTCAAACTTGGGTGCTTCAATAAAATTGTTTTATTTAATTGTGGGCGTGTCAGTAGGCGGATTTAAAAAAAAACTAACACATGAGCATAAAGGGCCCCTAGAGAGTATATATTATAAATTTCAGCTCCCTAGCTCAAACTTTGGATTTTCAAAAAAATTGATTTATTTATTTGTGGGCGTGTCAGTGGGCGGATTTTGAAAATATTTATACATGAGCTTAAAGGGCCCCTAGAGAGTATATATTATAAATTTCAGCTACCTAGCTCAAACTTTGGATTTTCAAAAAAATTGTTTTATTTATTTGTGGGCGTGTCAGTGGGCGGATTTTGAAAATATATATACATGAGCTTAAAGGGCCCCTAGAGAGTATATATTATAAATTTCAGCTCCCTAGCTCAAACTTTGGATTTTCAAAAAAAATGTTTTATTTATTTGTGGGCGTGTCAGTGGGCGGATTTTGAAAATATTTATACATGAGCTTAAAGGGCCCCTAGAGAGTATATATTAAAAATTTCAGCTCCCTAGCTCAAATTTTGGTTTTTCAATAAAATTGTTTTATTTTTTTGTGGGCGTGGCAGTGGGCGGATTTTGAAAATTTTATATCCCGAGCAGTTTTAGGAGTCATAGATCATATATAAAAAATTTCAGCTTCCTAGCTCAAAATTCGATTTTTTCCAAAATTTTGTTTTTTTGAGTTTGTGGGCGTGTCTGTGGGCGGATTTCAAAAATTCGTAAACTTGATTATTTCGGGACCCTAGAGAGTATATGGTTAAAATTTCAGCTCTCTAGGTCCAGTTTAAAGGCCTAATTTTTGCCGACGGACGGACGGACGGACGGACGGACATGGCTAGATCGACATTACTATCGATGCTGATCATAAATATAGTAACTTTTAGGGGTCTACGGGCAATATTAAGGTATGTTACAAACTATGCGTCAAAATTAATATACCCCTAGAATAGGGTATAATAACACATGAGCTTAAAGGACCCCTAGAGAGTATATATTATAAATTTCAGCTCCCTAGCTCAAATTTTGCTTTTCAATAAAATTGTTTTATTTATGTGTGGGCGTGTCAGTGGGCGGATTTTGAAAATTTTATATCCCGAGCAGTTTTAGGAGTCATAGATCATATAAAAAAAATTTCAGCTTTCTAGCTCAAAATTCGATTTTTTCCAAAATTTTGTTTTTTTGAGTTTGTGGCGTGTCTGTGGGCGGATTTCAAAAATTCTTAAACTTGATTATTTCGGGACCCTAGAGAGTATATGGTTAAAATTTCAGCTCTCTAGGTCCAGTTTAAAGGCCTAATTTTTGCCGACAGACGGACGGACGGACGGACATGGCAAGATCGACATTACTATCGATGCTGATCATAAATTTAGCAACTTTTAGGGGTCTACGGGCAATATTAAGGTATGTTACAAACTATGCGTCAAAATTAATATACCCTTAGAATAGGGTATACAAAAATAATTAACAAATTCTTCCACCTGGCATTTCTGTTCATAATGGAAAAAAATAGGAACAACATACAACTGGCAACATCTGGAAACTGTGGTGGTAGCGCAAGAAAACGGAAATGAAATGAAGAAGGATGGCGATATGCCCTGCACGTAATTCAAAACAACAACATCCTGCGGAAAACAAGTCTTAATGCATTCAGCAGCATTCAACCAGCCCATATTCAGCAGCGCCATTGAGTGTTTGCTGCAAGGCTTTTGCAAAATGTTCAAATTTATTTTTGTAAATATTATTTGCAAGGATATTTTATTTTGTTTTAACTCTAATTTTCAGTCCAAGAGAAAAAATAAAATAAAAGGGATGCTTTGGGTGAGTAAATTTTGTAAATTGTTGTAAATATTAAGCAAAGCGGAAAGATGCATTTACATAGCAAAGTTTTTGTTAAATTCGAATGTCCTTGAATGTTGTGGCACATGTTGTTGATTTCATTGGGTAGCTTTTCATCATATTGCCAGGCAAAAAAATAAAACTAAACTTGGCTGCATCTTTTGTTTATGCGCTGGAATTGTGGGGAATGTTATGTTCAGAATTAACGGGGTTATTATTCAGGCAAGCAGACTTATTGAAATTAATCGCATGTATACTTTCAGGGCGTATAGGAAAATGTTTACCTGTTAATTAAAATCGTTAAGCAATCAAACCCCATTTTTGGCTGAGCTAAAACTTGTGGCTTCAATGGCGGAGTGCGTTGTGAACTTGCCTGGGCGGTGGTGAATTCTCCGATCCTGATTGACATTTATACGAGTGGTCTGATTGGTTCACTCAGGCATGCTATAGGGTATGTCGACGATTTTATGGCATACAGATAAGGCCCCAAAATCGAGATCATTAACATTATTTTGCAGCGTGACTTCGATCAAATTTCGACTGGAAGTTGAAAATCAACTTTCAGAAGACGGAAACAATCTTGTTCAGAACAACATTGGCTGGGGCATCTAGGGATACCAGAAAAAACTGGAAGAAATTGGCCATTATTGGACAAAATGGGCAGCCATTGGCGGTTAGAAGCGTAGTTAGATATCTGGGGTGACTGGCTCGACCAGTATCTGTATTTCGATAGACATATAGGTGCTTGTCTTGCTTGGGCCCAGAAGGCTTATGCTCTGACAAGAAGACTGTTTTATAGCAGTCAAATTGACTCCAGAGTTAAGGTCATATGCCACGTGGCATTTATAAGGCCGATCATATGTTATGTCCGCCCATTGTGGTTTAATATAGCGCCTAGTTATATCGGGTTATGGGAAGACAATGTCTTAGGACATATCTCCGCTTTTCCGAACGCCTGAATCTAATTATATCAAATACTATTCCAAGAAGGTCCTAGACGATGGGGCTCAGTTGAATAGGATCGTCAATTTCCTCATTAAAGTGACTGGAAGGCACGTTGCATGGGCGATGGCCAGCAACAAAAGTCTGATCTTTGGGGCTTACTACCCCAATCAAATGTACACAGAGAGTACCTACGCTTCGGTCTGGAGAGGGATAAATTCAATACGGAATTTAAGTGAGTTATAGTGCGTTTCTGGGAGAGGAAAATTTTTAAAGTTGGCGGAAACGTATTACAACTTGTAAATTTGGCCAAATGGAAGGAGGCTTAGCAATGCTGGACATGTCGTATATCCATTTAGAACCTAATCAGTTGTAGTCAGATGTTTCTAATGTCCATTTCAATTTGTGAAACAGTCATTTGCTAATGGATTTCAAACCTTTCTTTCAACTACTCCCACTCTTCATTTTGTTATCCTTTTCCAATTAGTCCTTCATCGAGTCATATGTCAAATGTCACTTGATTCAAATGCCTACAATTGTGTTGCCGATAATTGATGAATAAAAATAAATAGTTTCATTGGCTGGCTTCATACCGTATTTCCTGTATTGTCTTGTTAAGGAGTTGCCCTGTCATTTATCCATAAACAGTGTATTATTTGTTTGTACATTTTGTATGTATGAGTAAATCATACTATCAATTATGCTATCAAAACTTAAATAATACTAGGACAACTATTATCTGCTAATTGTATAGCAGAACGATATTAAGAAGTCAATTACGTTGTTCTTGTTGACTAGCAATATCGATGAAAATATTCGTAAAGATTTTTAAAATTTTCTATGGACCTGCAACGTCACAGGGTAATAATTTCATACAGCAGCAAGTCCTGGGAAACACCAAGGAATTTCAAATTTTTATACGCATCTGCAATTCAACATTTGCGGGTGGCAACAGTGCAGTAGTAGTGTATTACCATCCATCCAAATATTATTCCGACCAAGTCCATGAAGCAAAAATTCGCCGAATAAAAATCAATAGAAGTGTAGCGTATGCTGTATGTACATGTACACTACACGTTGTAAGGCGCATTTTATTAGCAAGTGTATAGCCAGCTCAGCAAAATTTTACTTCTTAAACAACAACAAGCCAAAAGTGAAGATAAACTGGTCAGCACAAGAGTGAACTTAATAAGTGAAGATAAGGGTTTTGGAACTAATGAAATGACACATAAGCGTGTGTCCGAACCTTAACTAAGATTTTTAATGTCTAAGCTAAGTTGCTCAAATTAAATAAATTTACTATCGCGCAACCATCCACCATTCGAGCAAAGTGGATAAATAGTAGAAGGAAAAATTGACTTGGAAAGTAACAATTAAATTAAATGTACGGGAATAATAAATTTGAGACTTGCTTTCGGGAATATACGTCGTATGATTCCAAAGTATTCCAAATTTGACATATAAACTAAAGGTGAACATAAAAGTGAACAGCGTTTTTTTGGGATTTCCATTGCTGAGCGATAATTTCCCATTAAAACGCGCCTATTATATTTATAAGTTTCCCGCGGATTAAATTTAAATACAAAACTTCAACATTAAATGCTCCCAAAGTAATTAGACGAATGAGGACAAGACTAAGTACAATGCTACTCATATCAACAGACATAAAAACATCTGTCCACCCCGCCTAGGTCAAAACGTCACTATTGATAGCAATAGCTTCGAGGTAGTTCTGGAGTTTATCTACTTAGATGTAAACGGGTTGGTTACACTATCCTCAAAACCAAAATCCTCAAACTAAAATCCCCAAACCAAAATCCCTAAAACCAAAATCCCCAAACACAACAAAGTTTCCCCATATTTCGAGTACATCTAAGAAATTATGTTTGGTTCGCAACTCATCCCATAAACAGTGCAATGCATATGCAACCCCCGTGCTTGGAGTCACTGTTTGAATTAAGTAGGTGCAAGGGAAAATTGTTGAAAAGAGTACAAAGTGCAAAACGTTTGGGGATATTGTACTTGGGGATGGTCAATTCGGATATTTTTCAAAAGGTGGAGATTTTGGAGTTTGAAGATTTTGCACTTGTGTATTATGTAGGTATCCCGATGTAAACATCAACTCAAAGAATGACACGTTAGTGGAGATCCGGCGGAAAATTACCTTAGGCAACCGCTGCACCTTCGGTTGAGCGAAACAAATGTGTTCAAAACACCTCACTCGATGGACGAAATGCAAGCTCTATCGAACCATAGGTTAGGTTAGGTTAAGGTGGCTGTTAGCTGATAGCCAACACACTTAGACCAATGAGGTCCGTTCTTATGCCGCATGTATCGGGAGTTTCGTCCACTACTCGCTTAACCTTCGCATGGATGGTATCTATCCGGGTAGATATTTGAATTTTCTTGGTGAAATATCTTGGAAAGTCTGAAACTTTTATTACAACCCTTTCTACTCAGTGACTGAATTATTGAAATGTATACGCAAACAGTAAAATTTACTTTTTTTGATATTTTTACATAGATGAACAGTATCTACACTGGTAGGTATATTTATATTCATACATTTTGTATGAAAAAAAAACAAAAATCTCCTTCATTGTAATAAAAATTGACAACAAAAGTAAATCTTGAACATCCACTGAAATTAAATCAGAAACAGCCGATCTTGGGTTATAGTTTATTTGAATAAATAATAAAGGGTTTTTCAACAGGGACGCTACAAAAGTAGAGCGACAGGGACAGCAAACGACGCCGAATTTCTTGCCGCTCTTTTGACACTTCTCTTTGGTAAGGTTTGCCATTTCATGATGGAAAGATTTAAGAGCCAACAACGAGTCAAAATTATTAAAATTTATTACCGAAATTCGGAGTCAGTGGTCTCAACGTGTTATCTCACGTGGAAACCGTGTTATCTCACGAAATGGTCCAGTCACTTGGCCGCCTCGGTCGTGCGATTTGACGCCGTTAGACTATTTCCTGTGGGGCTACGTCAAGTCTATGGTCTATACCAACAAGCCAGCGACGATTGATGAACTACGTACGAATATCGAACGTGAAATTGCAGCAGTATCGGCCGATTTATGCTTGAAAACCGTCGAAAATTGGGTTCAGCGTCTGGACTTCTGCAAGCGTGCCCGTGGTGGCCATGCAAAAGAAATCGAGTTCCATACATAATGGCATCGAACGTACTTTCACAGGACAAAGAATTTCATTGATATCCAAAACCGTTTTTGTTTTATTTAAAAAAAAACTTTTGTAGCGCTCTTATTGAAAAACCCTTTAGAACAGTTAGGGAAGAACAAACAAAATTTAAAGCATGTAACAATTCTGACACATTGTTTGGATTAGGCTGTGCTCTGCACATACTGGTTTTCGGTATTTAACACACCCCTGACAGGTAGCTCGTTTTTTTCTTTTCAGTGGCATAACACATACCGCATGCAGCTTTTTGACGGTTACACCGCATCTCCACGAGTCTGAATTATGTCAGACTTTTAAGTCAGACCTCTTGTCCGCCATATTTGCATTGCTTTGGTTGGACAAATTTTGTTATGACATTTCATTTCACAAGATGTCATCAACGAAGAAACAAGTGAAGGTGGCTCTCGCTTTGAAAGCATTAAACGACCTAGAAAAATTAGAAAACCAGATGTTAGCCGAAAACAAAAGAAAGCACAGATTGTGGGTGAATCCGTTTCTTCAGAAGCGAGAGCTACACGATTTGGTAGCGCATTTGTTAAAAGATGTTTTATGGGACAACGCATCGGATTACAAAAACTTTTACCGAATGTCAATAGACAAGTTTGAATATCTTCTGGCACTAGTAAGGCTTAAATGGATCTAAGTTTTGTGATAAATGCTATAATTTTTTGCATTTTATTAAGGGTGGAACCATAGATAAAAAAGCAAGACACGATAATGAGATATGCAATAACATCGAGAGTACGTCTTGCAATCACGTTACGATATATTGCTACTGGGGATTCGTACCGATCTATGGAGTTCCTTTCACGCGTATCGAGGAAAACTATTAGTAAATTCGTACCACAAGTTCTAACAGCAATTTACAACGCACTTCAAAGTGAACATATGACGGTTAGTTCAGATATTTATGTATGGAAATCAAATTTTTAAATTATTGTCTTTCGGATGCCGTCCACAGAAAGCGATTGGTTCAAAATCGCCAAACATTTTGACAAATTCTGGGACTTTCCTCATATACTGGGATCAATAGATGGAAAACATATTCGGATAAAAGCACCACCACATTCTGGATCCGATTTCTTCAACTATAAAGGTTTCTTCAGCATCGTTTTATTAGCTGTGGTAGATGCGCACAGCAAATTTATTTATATGTATAGACGTTGGAGGCAATGGTAGGGCTTCAGATGTTGTTGTCTTAAAAAACAGCACTTTATATTCATCGCTAACACACGGTAGACTTAATATACCGCCTGCGAAAGCCTTAAAGGGCCAAGATACTTTGACGCCATATTTCTTCATTGGTGATAACATTTTTGGACTTGACAAAAATCTAATGAAGGGATATGACAGGAACACTAAACTGACAGTATCTCAAGAGGCTTACAATTACAGATTGAGCCGCGCACGTTTGACTGTTGAAATGGCATTTGGCAGATTTGCTGCGCGTTTCCGAGTTTTTCATAGGCCCATTGAAGTGCCAGTGGATACTTGCGATCTACTTATTAAGACCTGCTGCGTTTTACATAATTTACTTTCCCCCAATTTGACCAGAGGAGCAGCAGCTGAAATGGATAGACAAACTGTATGTGAACTTCCGAGTACAATGACACAGCTTACTACGCAGGAGTAAGTTGTTGAGTTGTTGTCTGCACCCCGACGCAAGCGCACGTGCAGCTTTTTTTTCGGTTTCGTGTTCGCCTCCGCTACATAGTTTCTCTGTTTATTCAATTAATTATTGTACGCGCCGCGACATCGTGCGTGTCAAAAAAAAATCAAAAAAAGGCAAAACAAAACCGTAGTGCCAGTGTTGGTGTCGTGAAAGGAAAGCGCAAAAGAAAAACGGAAAAAAGCCACATCGCTGGGTATCCCTACGTCCTCCATCCAACTTCATCACTGTTGCATTTGCTTGGCCATTGTAGGTGTCGTACGATTTTCGTCTGTACACTTGTAATGGCTGAGTAAAGGCAGCATCCGATGGATAGCGGCCCGTGAGTTGTTGATTTTGTTGGTGGACCAACAAAAAATTACCGTACGGGCGTAACACCTGCGGTAATTTGTTTTGGAAATCTAACGCGGATCTTTAATTCATGTTGCTGCTGATATGATAACAAACATGATTTTATTGGGTATGAAATGCTTTATCCCTAACCGGATAAAAAGTATCAAACCCAAGGTAAACGCGTGGTGTGAATCGAGCTGCAAAGAGGCTATCAGGTTAAAAGAGGTAAGCTTTCGGTCTTATAAGGCCAACCCATCTGAGGAAAACCGGAAAAAATTCAAACGATCCAGAAATGACTGTAATGCCCACATTAATCGTGTAAAATTCTCCCACGACCAAAAGCTGAGGCAAAAAATACTGCAAACTCCCACGGGTAGTAAAAACTTTTGGTCGTTTGTCAAAAACCTCAAGAATTCGGCCTTGTCATCTATCCCGACACTCATTTACAATGGCATTCCAGCTGTCAGCTCTACAGATAAGGCCAATCTGCTTGCTGCTCACTTTGCAGTCAGCTCAACGCTCCCAGATTGTGCTTTGTCTCCCCCTGTACTCGAGCGCGTAGAAAACTCCATGGGACCAATCCACTTTCGCACTCGTACAGTTGCTAGAGTACTTCGAGATCTTGACATACACAAATCCGCTGGTCCAGATGGTATTTCACCCATCGTTCTGAAGAGGTGTTCTTCTACGCTGGCAAAACCACTGCGTAAGCTTTTCTATCTGTCCTATTCTTCAGGGCTCTTTCCGGGAAGATGGAAAACAGCATTTGTCCAGCCTGTACCAAAAAAAGGCGAGTCTTCTTCTCCCTCCTCCTACCGACCAATTGCACTTACGTCCCTTCTTTCTAAGGTCATGGAAACGCTGATCAACCGTCAGCTAATGAAATATCTTGAATCTCGAAAACTTCTCAATGACCGGCAGTATGGTTTTCGGGGCAATAGGTCCACCGGTGATTTGATGACATATCTAACCGAAAAGTGGAACCAATCTCTTCACCAAGGTGGTGAAAGTAAGATCGTTGCGCTTGATATTTCAAAGGCATTTGACAGAGTTTGGCATCAAGCTCTCTTGTCGAAAATGCGTGCATTTGGAATCGATGATAACCTTCTTCAATGGATTAGAAATTACCTTTCGGAACGTTCAATTCAAGTTGTCTTGGACGGTTTAAAGTCTGCTACTCACCAAATGAATGCTGGTGTTAACCAAGGCTCCGTCCTGTCTCCGACTCTCTTTCTCATTTTTATAAATGATCTCCTGTCTGTTACTGCTAATCCAATCCATTCCTTTGCTGATGACAGTACCCTCAGCTTTTCATACTCGTTTCTTGGGTCACGCCCCAGTTCTTCGGGTGTGGAACTGGAACGGCAACGTATGTTAAGCTCATTAAATTCCGATCTTAACAGCATAACTCAGTGGGGTAACACCAATAGAGTGGAATTTAATGCTTCCAAAACTCAATGCTGTCTCCTGTCAATAAAGCAAAACCCACACACACTGCCATTATCTATGAATGGCACTTGCATCGCTGAAATCGAAAGACTTTCCATTCTCGGTATGTATGTCAATGACAACCTTCGTTGGAATGACCACATATTCGATGTCGCAAAGAACGCACGAAACTCGAGTAGAACGCTCATATCTGGTCTGGTGCACCAATAACTTATTTGGAGCTACTTGACAGGATCCAAAAACGCGCGATAAAACTCATTGGCGACCGAGACATCGCGAGATCGATTGACTCACTTAGTCATCGTCGCAATGTCTCCTGTCTTTCGTTAATTTATCGCTATTTCCACCGTAAGTGCTCTAATGAAATAGCCAGTTGCATTCCACCCCTTGAACATTTCAACCGCAATACCCGCCATGCAAGGAATGCTCATCAGTTCACCCTCAAGCCTGTATTCGGACGTACTGTGAAGTTCAAAGAGTCTTTCCTCAGCCGTACAACACGAATGTGGAATACTCTTCCACGCTCAGTTTTTCCTTTACATTATAACCTACAATCATTCAAAACCAACGTGCATCGGCAACTCTCCTTTTCTTCTAATTCTAATTTGCCTAACGCCCGCGCTGTGTTGCCAATACATGATAAGGGTACCAAAAAAATCCCTTTAGTGCGCGTAAATTTAAAAAAAAGGAACTAAGCGGATATAAAATGGCAACCAGAATTAGTGGTTAAAAATAAAAAAAAAGTGCTATTAACATTACATAAATATATTTTATTATAAATTACATTACATTCGTGTTTTGAATCCATTTTATAAATTTCTAGTAGGTACATATAACTTGATAAACTTCACTGAAATATCAAAATATCGTTACTTTCTAACGAAGTAGACGCAGAAGATACGTACGCTTGTTGCTTTTTGTTTAAAGAGCGAATTATGTGGCGAGAAAGTGTTTGCTGTAAATCAGCCATTGCAGCAGTGGCTTCGATTGGCGATAAGTCCTTTAACTGCCTTGCGATACTTCTGCCGAAGTCTGTTAATTTATCCTGTTCATCTGTTGATAAGTGTTTTTTTTAAAGGTTTAAATGTTTATTTTTATTTATTATCTGGTTCAGGCACTTGGCTTGTGCTATTAATAATAGCATTAATTGCATTCTCATATTTTGATGTAACATTAAGTTCTCGGCTTTTGCGCTTTGCGGAAGAAGTTGTTGGCAACAATAAATCCTCGTTGTCATCATATTCATCGTCCTCCCTTGCTTCAGAAGCTCGCTCCAAAGTGTCATCCTAATAATATAACTTGAATTAAAATTATTTTTTTTTTTCAGATATTTCTTACCACAACATAATTGGTCTTCGTTTTTCGCAAAACAATCACATCATCCAGGAACGAAAACGAATCAAAATAGAAAAGATGCGGCTGATACACTTCATCAGTCCCAGCTCCAGACGTCTTCGATTGGTCTACTCTTTTTTTTCCGCTAGATAAGCGGAGCGCAAGGACTTCACCTTATTCCTCACATCCTTCACGTCCACTCCGAATCGCCTGGAAATTTCTTCCCAAGACTTTTTTTTTAAATCGACCCTTTTATAAATCGGGCTTTTGTAATTCCACAATTGCTCACTATGTTGGTACATATTTATTAAATTTAAGGTATCACTTTGCGAAAGTCGAAAATCAGCCATAATTGTATCCGCGCACTTGTATTCCCGAGAATTACCAAAACAAATGATTTTTTGCTGTCAAACGCTGGTCTAGACTTCAAATGTCAAATTTCAGTCAGAAGATCAGTCTGCAGAGATGGCAGGAAAAAAGTCAGACTGAAAAGTCTAGATTTATGTCATGTCCACAATATCGCGGTCTACACGAGACACATTGTTGTCGTGACTGAAGTCTTGACTGAAATTATGTCTCGTGGAGACGCGGTGGTACGACCACTTTTATCTTATTTGTATTCATTTGGAATAAATTCGACGTTGTCATCATTGATTGCGTCAATACATTCTCCTAAAACGCACTCCATTGCACTTCATATGCAAAATTTGCCTGTCGCTCTTCGGTTTTAAAATCTGTCCTTGATATATAGTGTACAGAAATTCTCACCAAGGGTTTCAAGGAAATGAATTCTTCCACATTTTTTGACTATGTGCTTAGCATAAATGATATACGCAGCAGGGGCGGCGGCTGTATCGTTCAAATCATAGAATACGGCAAGAGGCCAACGGCAAGTCCTACGTTTGGTTGTATACTGGCTCAATATTTTATCCATCGTATCCACTCCACCTTTCGTGCTGTTATAATAGTGGATTACCTCTTGTTTTTTTTCGGCCCTGAAACTGACTTATTGGTATGGAAAGTTGATAATAAAACGACGGCCTTATTGTTTTTAGGGACACAGGAGCAAATCGTGATGCTTTGGCTAAATCCAAACTCTGTAGATAAAACTTCTCTATTTTTTGAGGCCTTGAACTCATTGGGCAAGCACCTTTTTTTTCTAATTTCCAACGACCGATAGTTCTCAATAATTGCAAGGCCACTGGAAGAGTAGTCAAAAAGTTGTCCATTGTTATATTTCGCCCAGTATTTTTGTATGGAGCAACTAGTTTTTTACGATACGCTCACCTTGATTTACATCCCTTGCTGTACTGATTTTTCCGGTGTAAATCTGGCCATTAAGAGGATAGGATGTTGCGGAATCACAAGCCCACCAAAGTTTAATTTCATACTTAGCTGGCTTGGACGGCATATATTGTGTGAACTTAGTACGTCATCTGAATCGATACAGCTGCTCGTCTACAGTAATGGATTCAGATGGTCGACAATTATGACCCAGATTGAAATTTAACATTTCAAATACATCTCTGATAGGTTCTGCCTTATCAGATGCCATGCGATCGGCACGTTTTAGTTCAGAATCAAATCTAATAAACCTAGTTATTGATTTGAAGCGACATACTTACATTGTAGCACGATAGATGGGATACGACTTTTTGCACCAAAGTTTATTCAGCGCTTCAAAATTTGATCTGTGACATCCCATCACCAGCAGAACTCCAAGATAAGCCGAAAGTGAACAGCCTCGTTTCCAAACCCTCAAAATTTAATTTAAATTATTTAACAATATAAAGAAAGAAGAAAATAGTGTAAGAAAACAATATTAAAGAAAAATTGCATACAAAGTATATAAGAATCTAATGTATCTACCCGGGTAGATACTATTCATGCGGGTACTTGAAAACTTCCATCCATGCGAAGGTTAAACCATTTGGAGCTTCTAATGAAGCGCGATAGACTTCTAACATATTATGTGTTAGCTAAGCCACTGAGTCACAGGGACTTTAGCGCAGCTTGACTATCCGAGAATATGCGGATGTCCTTAGCGGATATCACATTTCTCTTCAGCCACGACAAGACTTATGTAATCGCCATGAAGCCTAGTGCTGGACGATAAGTAGACAAGGCGAGCCAATATTGGGTTCTTTTGAAATAAAAATATTCCGTCGGATATTTGGTCCTGTGTGCGAGGGGGGCGAATGAAAAATGCTTCAGCCAAGATGATCTTCGATTCCCAGTCCCCAAGTTCGAGAAGGCAAGGAAGACTGAACCTCCCTTTTAAAAATCAAGCCATCGCCGATGCCAGAGCGCTTGGTCTGGAGAACTTTAAGCGGCGTGCCCGGAATCGTAGAGGATGGTGGGCTGCAGTGTCTCAAGCAGAGACACGCTTCGGGACCCCGTTAAGTAAAGTAGTAAGTTATTAAGACATCACCCGTGGAGAAAAACCCTACCTAATGCACAAACCAATCTTTCCTATGGTTATACTTTTTTCTAGTTTTAGGAAAACCTCGTAAGGGTATGCTGATTATACGAGAAAAATTGATTCCAATGTCGAATTCAAAGGAAATCGACAAAAATAATCGATTCGAAGTCTGCTCAGTTGATGCGCATCAATTACCTTTGGGATGCGTTTAGAAACTTCTGACTTTGTCAGTATTTTCTTGTTTGCGTTTTGGAACTTATAACTTTGCATCTTAAACGTATCTGATGCATATTGGAGCTTGACCAATCTTTACATCTACTTTAATACTGCCTATGATAAAATTAGTTTGTTTGATTTTGAGCGAGAGCGAGGTTTGACTTTTATTTTAGAAGCGAGCAACTTAGCTCGCTTAATTGCTTTCGTGCTTTTAGCGGCCAAGCGGTGTATAAGTCCAAGGATCATTTAGGGGACGCGGGTAGTGCTGGCAAGCTTCTAAAGAAATGCCGTATTGCGTGGTGTTTTAGAGACAGAAATGTCTGAGCTTAGTTCGAATAGGTAGGTTTGAAGTGGTTGTAAGCTGAAGGCCAACACACTTGGACCAATTTAAGGTCCATTGTGATACCACGTGGAACTAGGGGATTATCTTCTTCTCCCTGTTAATGTTAGTACTATAAACACTATATTAATATTAAAGCGGTCCAACAACTCAGTAGAACAAAAAGTAACAGTAGAACAAAAAGTAACAAAGAACAAGAAGTCAAATAGTGAAGGAAGGACAACGGATTTTCCAAAAGTAACATTTTTTAAGTAAGCGCATTACACTCCTAACATTTTAGGGAAGTATGTGTAGTTTCTTATAGTGATATTACCTTCTTACCACTGCACTTACTAGCTTACGACTTATAAGGTTTACAGAGAAGGTGGAAACGGTCAAACGTTTTTTCGAATAAAGGTGACGCGAGCAAGAAGAAAATATACCTATAGGTCGTGCGAGAGAACGAATACTTTAAATGGAGGAGATTTCAGTGTTGTCTGCATTTTTTGCTGGTGTAAATAAACAGTTTTTTCCACCCGGTTATTCGATTTTAAAAATAAAACCAGTTTTACTGGAGATAAATTAATAACCGAGAAAAACCGGTTAACCAAAACAAAATAATCGGTTTTCGTTTTAACGGGCGGTTTTTCTATGCCTAATATACGCCAACCCCTGATGAGTGCTTACCTATGAGACAGTGCCTTTTGGGGCACAATAGAGCTTATTTGCAGTCGGTTTAGCGAAATTAAACACTAAGAGCTCCGCGGGTCCAACTTGGCCAGATCTGATTTGTCGTAAGACATGTTGTGCCACTTAAGGCTTTTTCTCTCTATTGCACAATGCTTAATCATGAGTTTGCATATAGGGATTGCCATTCCCAGAGAACCTTTATGAGGTATAAAAGGTAATGCGGTTCCATTTTTCCGAATTCATCAGCCATGCGGTTCAACCGGAATGTCCCTGTGCCCCGGCACCCAACACAGGCGAATCTTGAGCTGCTCCGCCATCATGGACAGTCTAGGGCTACGAATACGATGCAGTGGAGAAACTAGGACCTAGGATTCAACAAACATTTTGTTGTTACTCCGAGCGAGCGAATTTGTTCGTTCAATTGTTCTTTTGCTTTTGGCGGCCAAGCAGTGCACGCGCTGGCAAGCACATACGAAATATCGCGTAGCAATATTTTACAGAGGGATAAATGAAGGACTAGGTTAACAAATCTTATTATAATTAAAAAAACCTCTTGCGGGGTCAGTCACCTTGACGTGTGCACCATCACCGCAAACAAACTCGATGGTGCCGGTGCGGAGGCTTACGACGCAAAGAGTCATCGGGCTTGTTAAGGGCCAGGCCATCTGATGAGCGTCAACCAAGAACTGACCAGGACTTCACGTCCGCTCCCACCTCACCCTTACATACCCCCCCCCCCCTCTGTCGCCCCGTCCGCTTACCCCCCCCCCCCCCCCCACCCACCATACTCCTTACTTAAAACTTTTCGGCAATGCCCGGGGAGACAACCCCGACAACAAATCCCCAAATCTAAGGTGGAACAGCTAGCGCCGAGAGATGAATGGCTAAGGGGTTCTTAGTCGTTAGCAGCGAACTTCGGATACCAGGCGACCTCCGATTTCAAGATAGCCTTCCTGTGGTTATACGGGTAGACCACGGGCGACCTTTCTATCCCGTTTACTCGTGGGATTCAAAATATATCCAAAAAATAAAAACCAAATAGAGAATGATGCCTCTACAACTGCATCATCAACTAGGGATGTTTCAGAACACCCTGCATTACCAACTGGGGATGTTTTAGAACACCCTGTCGTAAATGACGTGACACCTGCCAATCGGGAAGGGTCACAAACCACGGATTCGGAGATGATGAGCTTAGAAGAGAACTCGTCTCTTCTTAGTGACGATATCTCTGAAGCCAGCACGCTATGCAATGTAAGCATACTCTCGGATGAAGTGCATCCCATGAATACTGACGCGCCGGAGACCTCTGGCATAACTGCACAGACTGAGTCTAAGCGCGTCAAATTCACACCATCCGAACAGCGCCGTTTTAGGCGTGCGCTGAAAAAGGGGAAAAACGTAGAGCAGGCCAGAGCACTTGCTCTGTCGACAGAGGTCGACACAGGCTCCGAGGTGAAGCGTACAAGGTCCGAGGACAATACGCCGCCCCAATCCGAAGCGAAACGAGCTCGCACAGGAAATACAGCCGTCGACAAAGTCTCCTATAGAGATATAGCGAGCTTTGTAAGACTGGGTGTAGTACCTGTCGATCTGGATCGCAATCCTCTCAGTAACGAGCAAATGGCTCAGATTCAGGAGAGGATTATGGACATCACCATCGAACAACGTGATGAGGGGACCAAACCAGCCTTCCGCGGTACAACCTTCAAAGCCGGATGGCTAATGATCGTATGTGCGGACGCTACCACTGCAGAGTGGATGAAAACAAACTTCGCGAAGCTCAAAGAGAAATGCGGGATGGAAGTGACGCTTGTGGGGGAAGAACTGTTCCCGAAACCACATATCGTCAGAGCCTTCTTCCCACACCGGAGTAGCGAATGAAAGAATACTGGCAATTCTAGATGGCCAGAATAAAGAACTCAACACCAGAACGTGGAGAGTTCTGCAAAGATCTGACGACAGAGATGTCGCCCATATGGTCCTTGCTGTAAACGAAAGCACGATGAAGCGACTTGTTGAGCTAAAGGGGATGGTCTCGTTCAGATTTGGACAGATCAAAATATTCCTCAAGAGCGCGGACAAATCTACGAATCAAGCGTCAAGAGAAAACCAACAAAAGGCTACAACACCAGGGGCTAGTATTAGTACTGCCTTCCACAAGCGCCAACAGTAGCGCCACACCACCAGTGGCTGGCATTAGTGCTGCTACGGGTAACTCAGTTGCTAAAACAACTGTGGTGCTGGATGCTAAAGCAAAGGCTAAGAAAACGGACAGCACAAACGCGCACCGTAACCGCTTTAGGCCAAAACTGGCGGCCGAACAGGCACATATAAGCGGGAAAGATGGACAGAACACCAGAAGTCCAAGGGGAAGACAAAGTGGTCTCTCTCAACAGGGTTACGTACGACGCAGGGGTGATAACAAACCTCATAGAGTGCGTAATCCCGAGTACGTGAAGAAGAAATGACGTCTCTAACTGTGCTGCAGGCAAACCTGCACCGCGCTATGGGTGCATCGGACACCTATAGCCAAAGATGTGCCGAAAGGAACGTCGCTCTTGGTTTAATCCAGGAACCATGGGCAACTACAGGTAAGATCTTTGGTCTTAACAGCAGAAATAGAGAGCTAATTTTTGCCAAAGGTAATTTCAGACCTAGGGCAGCTCTTTCCATTGCGAAAGATATAAAATTTTCTCTCATTCCAGGTTTCAATACTAGGGACCTGGTGGCCGTTTTAATTGAACGCCACAATGGCCATGTGATACACAAGTTCGTATGCGCATCGGCGTATTTTGCTGGGGACATAAAGGAGGTACCACCTGCACCAGTACAGGAACTTGTCCAGTACTGCCAAACTCAGCAAGTACATCTCGTTATCGGCTGCGACGCGAGTGCACATCACCAGATTTGGGGCAGCCGAGACACAAACAAAAGAGGTGAGTTACTTTTAGATTACCTATATACTCGTAGTAAAGACCTAGTTATTCTAAATAAGGGAGATAAGCCCACTTTTAGGAACAGTATACGAGAAGACGTTTTAGACCTTTTGCTCTCGTTTCCTTTTATACAAAACATTGTAGAGGACTGGCACGTGTCTGATGAAGCCTCTCTGTCTGATCATATGCATATTATGTTCAGGCTGCGATGCAACACCGAGTGCGCGCCGGTCAAATACAATAATAAATTAACTAACTGGAGAACCTATAGTGAAAATCTGGCAATCAGAACTGATCTGCTACCAGATTCACCACTAACACCGAGTGATGCGGACGCTGCACAATGTCAGCTTAACGACATCATTATCTCATCCTTTAGGAGTAGTTGTAAGGTAAAGCGCACCGTGGTAAAAAGAAGCGTACCATGGTGGAATGAAAACCTGGAAACTATCCGCAAGAAGGTGAGAAAACAATTCAATAAATCGAAACGCACCGGCGTATGGGATCAATATCGATCCCTGTTAACCAAATACAACCAAGAGTTGCGAAGATCTAAAAGGGCCTCATGGCGCGCAAACTGCGAAAAGCTGGAAAAACTCCCAGCAGTGGCGCGGCTCCAGAGAGCGCTATCAATAGATCCTTCAAACTGCATGGGATTGCTCATCAAACCTGATGGAACAATCACAAGCGACCGGGAAGAAACTCTCATAACCTTGCTGCAAGTTCACTTCCCTGGTTCCCTAATTGTCGATCACACTACTGAGGTTTCATATCCAACTAACCTCAGCAGAAATAATAGTTTATCTGGTAAATTATTTAGTCCAGATAAGGTAAAATGGGCCATAAACTCATTTAAACCATTCAAGGCACCAGGAAGTGACGGAATTTTTCCAGCCCTCATTCAAAAGGGTATGGAATTCTTCCTACCTAACATGATTGCCTTATTTAGGTTCAGTTTCAACTGGGGCTACATACCACGCACTTGGCGGGAGGTCAATGTAGTATTTATCCCCAAACCAGGTAACAAACCTAGTGAACTACCTAAATCTTATCGTCCCATAAGCTTGACATCGTCTTTCCTGAAAATAATGGAAAGAATAATTGACGTTCATATCAGAGAATGCGTTACTTTTAGCATGCCTCTACACCCCTGTCAATATGCGTATCAAAAAGGCAAATCAACGGAAGGCGCCCTGTTAAAACTAACAAATCACATAAACAACGCCTACCGTTGCAAAGAAATTGCACTATGCGCTTTTCTCGACATAGAGGGTGCTTTTGATAACACCGGTTATGATTCAATATCAAACGCTTTAATTCACCGAAAGGTAGACTTTCCCACCATAAACTGGATAAAAGCGATGCTCGAAAGTCGGAAAATCACTGCTTCGTCAGGACAGACTTCAGTATCAGTTTCAGCTATAAAAGGCTGTCCACAAGGAGGAGTTTTATCACCCCTCCTGTGGTCTTTGGTCATAGATGACCTACTTCAAAAATTAAGTAATTTAGGCTACGACATAATAGGGTATGCCGATGACTTGGTCATCATTATTAGGGGCAAAGAATCAAACGTAGTTACTTCACGTATGCAAAACGCCCTTAAGATAGCTATAGACTGGTGCGTCAAGGAAAATCTCTCCATAAACCCCAGTAAAGCTATCATAGTTCCTTTCACAAAAAGAAGAAATCTCAGCTTAGCTCAGATTTCACTAAATGGTACGACCATTGAGTATTCCGACGAAGTCAAATATCTTGGAGTAATCCTGGACAAAAGACTAAACTGGAACTCTCACATCAACAACAAAATCACTAAAGCTAACAGAGCTTTATGGGCCTGTCGACGCACATATGGCAGAACCTGGGGAATCTCTCCAAAGATTGTCCACTGGATCTACACAGTGATGATAAGACCCATTATAACATACGCCTCCATTGTATGGTGGACAAAATCCACACAAAAGGTCGCAAAAGAGAAACTCAAAAAGGTACAACGGCTTGCGTGCCTTGGTATCTCCGGAGCCATGCGAACCTGCCCAACGGCTGCCATAGAGGCAATAACAGGTATTACACCTCTCCACATATACATTCAAAAAGTGGCGATCCGCAGTGCAATAAGTCAAATACAGTTAAACGAGATAAGTCTTAACGATCATCCGGAACTTAAGACCCTTCTTGGTGAACTGCCAGAACTCAACATGAACTGCGCGGTCACAGACCGCATCCATAAAACACTATGCTTCAATAAGCGGTTCTCCACGGAGATTCCAAAGAGAGAAGCATGGGTTAGTAATAACCCACCTAACAGCCACAACGGCATAAAGTGGTATACGGATGGTTCTAAAATGGAAGCGGGGGTAGGAGCGGGAATTTACGGACCAAACAAACGCTTTACGATACCCATGGGAAAAAGTCCCAGCGTATTTCAAGCAGAGCTCCACGCCATTCAAGAATGCGCTAGCCACATAAATTTATCTGGTATAAAAGGTGCAACCATCCATATATTCACGGATAGTCAAGCAGCTATAAACGCCCTTAGCTCGCATACGATTGACTCCAAATCAGTCATGTACTGCTTCAACACCCTACAGGCACTCGGAACAAGTAACAAGACCAAGCTATGGTGGGTTCCGGGTCATGTCGGGGTGGAAGGTAACGAAAAGGCCGACGAACTGGCCAGAAAAGGTTCGGAAACACCCTTCATAGGTCCCGAACCCTTCTGCTGCACTCCTAGATCAGCAGCAACGGCAGCAATAAAAAGCTGGGAATACAGAAAATGTATCCATCTATGGGAAAGCATCCCAGGTTTAAGACAGACCAAACAAACCGTTCGGCCTTTCAATAGAAATGCCAGCAAATGCCTAAACCTAAGCAGGCATGATATCAAAAACTTAGTAGGTTACCTTACTGGCCACCATGGTTTAAGATATCATCTACACAAAATGAAAATAGTAGACTCTCCTGAGTGCCGACTCTGTCTTGAAGAGGACGAGTCAGCTGAACACATTTTATGTGAATGTCCGGCCCTAAACGGAATTAGAAAGAAGATCTTTTTCAGGGAACAGATGTGCCCTGAGGACATAAAGAATTCTTCTACTAGTAGAATTGTCCGCTTTACACGGAAAGTGGAAACTCTACTAGTCTAAATTTTTCTGGCCCACACGGCACAAAAGATCTTTTTTTTAGGTCGAAGTGCCCCATATTAAATCGCCTTAGCGAGCCAGAACTTAAAAAAAAAAAAAAAAAAAAAAAAATAATTAAAAAAACATAGGGACGGGCTACAGTCCGCTTGGGCGAACTGTTGGATACCCTATTCTTATTCCTATCCCTCATAAGTGGGCGTGACAAAAGTCTAAGTATGGTTGAATTGTTAAGAACGCTCTACATATTTTGTTATATAACATTTAAAGGATTTTATCAAAAAAACAACGCTCCCTAGCTCAAACTTGGGTGTTTCAATAAAATTGTTTTATTTAATTGTGGGCGTGTCAGTAGGCGGATTTAAAAAAAATTAACACATGAGAATAAAGGGCCCCTAGAGAGTATATATTATAAATTTCAGCTCCCTAGCTCAAACTTTGAATTTAAAAAAAAAAAAAAATTAATTGTGGGCGTGTCAGTGGGCGGATTTTGAAAATATTTACACATGAGCATAAAGGGCCCATAGAGAGTATATACTATAAATTTCAGCTCCCTAGCTGAAACTTTGGATTTTCAAAAATTAATATACCCTTAGAATAGGGTGTAAAAAAAATATTTTATTTATTTGTGGGCGTGTCAGTGGGCGGATTTTGAAAATTGTTTATCCCGAGCAGTTTTAGGAGTCATAGATCATATATAAAAAATTTCAGCTTTCTAGCTCAAAATTCGATTTTTTCCAAAATTTGGTTTTTTTGAGTTTGTGGGCGTGTCTGTGGGCGGATTTCAAAAATTCGTAAACTTGATTATTTCGGGACCTTAGAGAGTATATGGTTAAAATTTCAGCTCTCTAGGTCCAGTTTAAAGGCCTAATTTTTGGCTACAGACGGACGGACGGACGGACGGACATGGCTAGATCGACATTACTATCGATGCTGATCATAAATATAGTAACTTTTAGGGGTCTACGGGCAATATTAAGGTATGTTACAAACTATGCGTCAAAATTAATATACCCTTAGAATAGGGTATAATGACCTTCGCGTTAGGGGTTCTGTTGGTTTGCTCTTAGCGGCCAAACGGTTCGACCGATCAACAATTTGTCAAGGCTGGTTAAATATAGCTCTGGCTAGTATGTACCATTGAAATACCGTACAGCAATGAGGCGGTGAGAGTGCGTTGCCTCACCCTGGTAAAATTGCAAGGAGAAGTTTATCATCTTTGCCGTTTCAAATCGGTGTAAGACTTAAGGTCCCAACGCTCGCGTCAAAATGTCAGCGTCGTGCACAAGAATGGTTGATAGCCAGCTAAAAAAATACAATTACCCAAAACCATTCATCGTTTGATGTTTCAACTCCTCCGAAGGAAGACGCACAATCATTTTAACACGAAAGGCACCATTTCCAATAGGTTCAAATGACCCCGAAGCAAAAGGCAGGTATGCTAAGGCATCTTAGAAGGAACACACACCTTCAGAACGACGTCGGAATGTTTTCAGCGTGACATGACTTGTTGACATTAATCTGACACAAATATTGTCGTCTGAGATGGCGGAGAGTTTTTATGAAGGAGTCTGAAGTAAGCCATTATATTTCACTTCTTTTAAGAAGGGAAAACATATGACTGGCCTTATGCCATTATAAACCCCGCATGTACCACGACGATTTCTGCCAACTTAACCTTTCCAAGGCCTTCGAATTTCCCTTTACGCTTGAGTATCTACGTCTCTATTGACTATCTTTTTAATAAATCATCACATTCAATTCCTATTTGGAATCCGACTCGTTAACCACAGGCCAACTTTTTCGTCACTTCTTGTGATTAATGTGCAGCCAACACGCGAACGACATCATTAATCCGCCCGCTGACAGTCATATAAATTTATGCCATATCCCGACACAATGCAAGGTAGTACCTATATGTTAATATTTACCAATGCCAACTTAAGCTTATCCTTTACAACCCGTGTGAGACATACAATTCCCCAGGCCCCTAATTAAAACGTACTTGTTAATTCCAAAAGGCGTACAACCTCCCCTAAACTTCCTATAATAAAGTCGAACATACCTACTCGTAGCACCCAAAAAGACCAGTGAATTGATTCCAGCATATAATTTCGGACGCGTTTTGCAGGTCTCCAAATTTTCAGGTAAATTAAGGTGGATTTTTCATTCGAAAGGATTTTCTAGACCAACCCACCCCCGCCACGGATAAGGATTAATATATCCAGGGGATTGAGGGTACCGGAAAGGCCAACCAAATGGCTTAAGATATTAGACAAAATCACGAACTCACACAAATCGCCCATAAATTCGATATCCACATGGCTTGCGGAACCATACACATACATAACATAAAATCAGTTGATATGGGTTTCTTAAGGTTTCCTTCAAGAACCAACATAAGTCGCAACAGCTACAACAACAACAAAACAGAAAAAACAATACAAGATTGGTAATAATAATCGTAAGTAATGTTCTCTGACCGCACCGCAAACGAAGGTTATGATCGTAAATAATATTAGGAGGGGGGGTCCTTCCAGCAAAATATAAGCCGGTCCCAGCTTGGACCAGGGTACATATTTTTTCTTAGGCTGGTGTAGGTTGTCTTTTGAACGAATGGGTAGAATAGAAATCAACTTAAGACATATTCCAAACGAGGGGTGATTCCGCTTTTACTCGAGCATACATTTATTTGTTTGTGGTATAAATTTGGTAGTGGAAATCGGGCAAATGGATGAGGTAGTGAATATAAAATGCGAAAGTTATTGGTATAGCATTGATTTTTATGTTTCGAACAGAAAATGAATGATTATTGATTCGGGTAGGGGGCTGGCCATTTTCCGTAACGACCTTTATCCCCTCAAACGTCATGATAGTCGTCATCATGATTTAATTGAATTGGAATCATAAATTTGTCCATAAACACTTTATTGACCTGATGAAAGTCGTTGTCGATGTGCGGGATGGTGTAATGGGTTACTTTTTATTTTAGCAATTAGACTACGTTAGTGCTATTTCAAGGAAAACAAGACCCTCATCTAATACAGGTTGCGACAACATCCTTTTTTGAAATGCACGCCATTAATTTTGTAGGAGTCATGCGGGCGGAAGTGGTCTCACTCGACAGGCGTAGTTCTAAAGTTTTTTTTTCCTTATGCGTTGGAACAGTGAAGCCTTCTTTTCAAATGTATGTTCTGTGATCTCAACCCAGCACGCCTTTCGAAATCGCCTCAATATAGCCCCGTTGGGCCCTGTCCCGGACCGGGTTACATGGGCCAGTACGTTCAGACAAATCGCGAGTGTGACAAAACGAAGAACTGGAGTCCACAGGCCCATCAGATCACCTTAGAACATTGAGGCATTGAGAACTTCAATCTTGCAATCCCCACGGCGTTCTGCACTCAAACATGCTGACGCCCTTGGACTTTCCGATCATTACGATCCGTACAAGTTGGCAATTGTGCAGGAACTCTCCGAAAGCGACTTCAATTCCCGAAGGAGGGCATTTGAGGTGCTTGTCGAAAATTTTCCAAAGGACGCAATTGAAATGAAGCCCATTTCCATTGAATGGAAGCGTCAACAAATAGAACATGCGCTAGGTTAGGTTAGGTTAGGTTTAGGTGGCTGTCGGGAGAAACCAACACACTTAGACCAATTTAGGTTCATTGTTATACCACGTATAATTATCTACCTCAACTCTGTAGATGGGACTGGCCAATGACACGCGGTTGTTCTCAAACAGGCCCCCATCTACGTACTAACCGCGCCCAACGTCGTTTAATTGTGGAGATCTGACGAGAACCGATTAACTCGACGTGGTATGGTCGTCGGTGGTGGAAAATGTGCTACTGGGCTGACAAAAATTCCCGAGAATTACCTACATCAAAGGCCTTTGCATTCACCTAAGGTTACAGCGTGGTGTGCAATTTCCTCAGCCAGGATTGTTGATCTCTGGTTTTTTGAGCAAAATGAGGTCGCAGTGACAGTGAATTCAGACCGGTATGTGAAAATGTTGGAGGGTTTTTTTCCACGACTTGAAGAATTGGGCTTAGGGGACATTTGGTTCCAACAGGACCGAGCAACGGATCACACTTCAAGGGCATCGATGGCGGTTTTAAGGTAACACTTCCCGGAGCGCCTTATCTCAATAAGGGGCGATTTAGAGTGGCCAGCCCGCTACCCCAATTTCACCCAATGCGATTTTTGTGAAATCCCTCATTTATGTCAACCGTCCAAGGACCCTACAAGACCTGAAGGCGAAAATCCGAGCAGTAATTGCCAACATACCCGGTGCTATGCTGGTAAGGGTCTGAAAAACGCCAGAAATCGGCTTATTCAGTGTATGGACAATGGGACGGCGCCACCTACCTGAAATCATTTTCAAAACTGTGTAAAACAAAACTCTAAATATGATTTATGATTTATGATCTAAATATTAATTAAAACATAGGGACGGGCTACAGTCCGCTTGGGCGAACTGTTGGATACCCTATTCTAATTCCTACCCCTCATAAGTGGTCGTGACAAAAGTCTAAGTATGGTTGATTTGTTAGGAACGCTCTACATATTTTGTTATATAACATTTAAAGGATTTTATCAAAAAAAACGAAGCTTTTGTAAAAAAAACGCTCCCTAGCTCAAACTTTGGTTTTTAAAAAAAAGTTTTTTTTTTTTAAATTGTGGGCGTCTCAGTAGGCGGATTTTGAAAATATTTACACATGAGCATAAAGGGCCCCCTAGAGAGTATATATTATAAATTTCAGCTCCCTAGCTCAAATTTTGGTTTTTCAATAAAATTGTTTTATTTAATTGTGGGCGTGTCAGTGGGCGGATTTTTAATTTTTTTTCTTTCGAGCAGGTTTAGGAGTCTTAGATCATATATAAAAAATCTCAGCTTTCTAGCTCAAAATTCGATATTTTCCAAAAATTTGTTTTTTTGAGTTTGTGGGCGTGTCTGTGGGCGGATTTCAAAAATTCGTAAACTTGATTATTTCGGGACCCTAGAGAGTATATGGTTAAAATTTCAGCTCTCTAGGCCCAGTTTAAACGCCTAATTTTTTCCGACGGACGGACGGACGGACATGGCTAGATCGACATTACTATCGATGCTGATCATAAATATAGTAACTTTTAGGGGTCTACGGGCAATATTAAGGTATGTTACAAACTATGCGTCAAAATTAATATACCCTTAGAATAGGGTATACAAATAAATTAAAGAAAAATGCTGATTCATTAAATGGGTTTTATTGCGTATTGAAAAAATTGCCGACCCTGTATATGAAAATCAATGTTTGTGTGTTTGTCCTCTCTTGGTTCGCGCATAGTTCATCCGATTGAGTCGAAACTTAGTACAGTTGTTGTTGTCACTTCCATGAAGGATACTGGAATATGCCCGCCAACGTAGAATAGCCCTTAGCTCGCATACCATTGAATTCAAATCAGTCTGCACTGTTTTAGACACTTCAAACACTCGGCTCAAGGAACAACATCAAACTGTGGTAGGTTCCGGACCTTAAGGGTTTTGAAGATGATGAAAATGCCAACGAACTGGCAAGAAAGGGCTCAGAAACTCTTATCACAGGTCCCGAACCCCTTAGCTGCACTCTTAGATCAGCAGCTATAAAATCCTGGGAACTTATGAAGTGTACCACCTATTGGGAGAGAATCCCATAAACATGCCAAACGAGTCACCAAGCCCTTTAATGCCTAAATTTGAGTCGCCATGATATCAAAAAACTAGTAGGATATCTTACGTGTCACCACGGGTTACAATACCACCTCAACAAAATGAAAAATGAAAGGAGACAGAACAGCTGAACACGTTCTAGATGAATAACCGCTACTCAATGAAACTAGAAGGAAGATATTCTTCAAGGACCATTTTAGTTCCGAAGACATAAAAATTCCTCTGCTGGCAGCATTATCCGCTTTATACGGAAAGTAGAAATACTACCAGCGAGCATTTCTGTGGAGGACCGTTTGTTGAAGCAAAGTGTTTTGTGAAGGTGGTCTGTGGTCCGCTGTAAATTGTTGACTTTCTGTATTGCGATCTTTTGTGGATTTTGTCCACCATACTATAGAGGCGTATGCAAGTATGGATCTTAACATCACTGTGTATTTCCATTGGACGATTTTTGGAGAGATTCCCCAGGTTCTTTAGTCGGTTAACTGCCATCCGGAATTCTTTAGAATCTCTGCGGTGTGATAGATTTAAAGCTTCAGCTTCGTAAAGTATATATTTTTTCTCTTTGGAATTTTTTTTTTTAAATCCATCGTTTGATATTGATTAAAAAATTGCCTTTCTCCTTCGTAAATTTTTCTTGAAAGCCATCCCAAACCGTTTTTTTTTATATCCAGTCTTGAGTTGTCCCTGCGGTATGTAGGGGGGCATAATACGTCTGAAAAGTCCATCGTTGTCCAAAAAACAATTCGGAAAAATGAGGAAAAGCTTTTTACAGTTTAGATTTGTAGGTATCATCCCTCATTCTTGAGCTTTTAAAATGCAGTTAAACTGTGCAGGAAGAACTAAATGCTGTCCATACGACTACGCCGCCTTCCTTGCTGTATCTTCTTTCCAAGGTTATCCTTCTACAAATCATTGAAATAGTAATTGTATGGATTGCAAATTGTGCCTTATTTCCCCCTTTAAAAAAAAAAAAAAAAAAAAAAAAGGAAATCTAAATCCCAGAGCACTCAGACTCGGTAACTGTCCATTGTACTACGAGGCAGAAATCCTCCTTTTGGTGTAGAGGCTGTAGAATGGGTGGCGTTGTTGTTGTTATCCATCTCCCCCTTTACTCGAGGGCCAAGAATACACCATGGGACTGATCCACTTTCGCACTCGTACAGTGGCAAGATTACTTCAAAATCTCAACATACACAAATCCGCTAGCCCAGATATTATTTCCCCCATCGTTCTGAAGAGGTGTTCTTCAAAGCTTGCAAAACCATTGTGTAAGCTTTTGTTTCAATCCTATTCTTCAAGGCTCTTTTCAAGAAGATGAAAAACAGCATTTGTCCAGCCAATCCCTAAAAAAGGCGAATCTTCTTCTCCTCTTCCAACCGACTTACGTCCCTTCTTGCCAATGTCATGGAAACGCTGATAAACCGTCAGCTCATGAAATATCTCAAATCCCGAAAACTTCTTAATGAACGGCAGCATGGTTTTTGCAGCAACGGGTCCACTCTTGATTTGATGACTTATCCAATCGAAAAGTGGAACCAATCTCTTCACCATGGTGCTGAAAGTAGGATCGTTGCGCTTGCTATTTCAAAGGCCTTTGAAACAGTTTGGCATCGATGATACTCCTCTTCAATGGATTAGAAACGGCTTTAAGTTAGCAACCTACTAAATAAATGCTGGCGTTCCCCAAGGTACTGTTTTGTCTGCGACTCCCCTTCTCATTTTTATAAATAATCTCCTGTCTGATATTTCTAATCAAGTTCATTCCTTTGCTGATGACAGTATGCTCAGCTTTTCATATGCGTTTCTAGATTCACGTCGCTCATCTTATGGTGCGGAACTGGAATGGCAACGAATGTTTAGCTCATTGAAATCCGATCTTGAAAGCATATTTATGTGGGGTACAATCAACGGAGTGGAGTTCAATGCCTCCAAAACGCAATGGTGTTTCCTGTCACTTAAGCGAAGCCCGAATAGTCCACCATTATCCAAGAATGGTACTGGCATCGCTGAAACAGAAAGACCTTCCATTTTCGGCAAAATCCGGCAGGGGAAGGGATATTGATACTTTTAGTCTCCCTCAATATCCAAGAAGGTGGCTAGGGTGTATTCTTTGTAGTGTATGGATTTTTCGATAGTTCGCACTACCTCATGGAGAGCCGTTTCCGTGGATCTGCCCTTGAGATAGGCGTGCTGTGATTTGGCAAGCGATGTTTCTGGCAGAGAACTTCGCATATGGATGTCTAGGACACGCTCTTGGAGACAGAATTCAAAAATGCGCGATAAAACTCATTACTGATCGATACATCGCGAAATCACTTGACGCTCTTAATCATCGTCGCAATGTCTCCTGCCGTTCGTTGTTCTATCGGTATTTCCACCATAAGTGCTCAAACGAAATAGCTAGTTGTATTCCTCCCTTAGAAAATTTCAACCGCAATATCCGCAATGTTAGGAATGCACATCAGTTTACACTTAAGCCTGTATTCGGTCGTGTAGTGAAATACAAAGAATCGTTCCTTACCCGTTCCACACGAATGTGAAATGCTCTACTATGCTCTCTCTTTCCTTCGCATTACAATTTACAAACATTTAAAACCAACGTGCATCTGCATCTCCTCTATCTTTCCAATCCAAATTACATTAAAAGGGTGCACACCACTCCATTTCACGCGTGCAAATTATAAAGAAAGGCCTATACGAATTAAACTTCTTTTTGTTGGAAATGACGGACGGACGGAAGTCATTCTATTGGCCTTAACCCCAAGCCTAGATTTTTCCGATGGAGGGCCTTAAATTGGCTGCAGTTCTAAGTATTGCTCGCCACTTTTGAGATGTTGTTGCCTTGCTAACACGTCCTTTGTGACTGTTTTTCCGGTTCCTTCTAAGTTCGAAAACTAAAAAATATTCAACCCAACCGTGAATTTCTTTTCACAACATGATCGCTATATATCATTCTCACCATCCGCAAAAGGGCTTTCCCAGTTTATACATTTTCTTTATTACTCGTAACTCTCCTTAATCACGTTGTATGTGCACCTACTTCGAAAAAATTACAACAAAATCAAAGAGAAATTGGGACGCATGCCGGGAATTAGCCAGTCATCATATACAGGTCAAATGAATGACGTGCACTTTCATAACGAAAAAAAAACAAACCAAGGAGCAATTAAAGAACAAAACAAAAGTTTATTGAGATCTAACATGATATGCAACGAAAAAACAAAGTCCTTTTCCTCGACAATGCTTGCGACGACGTCAATGCCTTAATCAGTTAGTTATTTTTAATAAGAAAGGAAGGTTCGTTTCCCAAGCTCGTCATTTTATAACGGGGAAATACGTCCTAATGTTTCCAATTCAAAGACCTCTATACAGGTACTTATACATAAATGTACCTATTACAACATTCCCACATTAAAAGGAAAACAAATTACCCGGAAACTCCTTCCTATATAACCAAACTATTGTTGCAACACCGCCCCAAAAAATCTTCTTTTATATTTTAAGCAGCGTACCCGCTTCAAAGTCAATAATTCATTATTAAACCTTGACACAGCGACATTAAAAAAGACCTTTACTTTATTTTTTCTTCTCTTTCTTTCGCTCTCTCTCCCAGCTGTCTGTCTCGTGTTTTTTTTTACAATTTTGCCTAAGCCCCATCAATGTAGTATCCACTTGTAGCAAATGTCAAACCCAAGGACACGAAGAATAACAATGATGAGAGGAGGAGACTTTGCTGCCATTCGTGCTTACATAATGATTCCATGACGATGCAACACACTTTACCCTATCTCACCAGCGGACATTATCATAAAAATAATTTGTAGTTTAAACAACTTTCAGCGTTTCGCAAAAGAGGTAAGTATAAGTTTATGCAGATGGAAGTATCATCGCCCTCTTCCCAACCCACTTGGTCATGCATTTTAATGTATAAAGCCAAAGGATAATGACATAGATACCAGTTATCCACTTCCAGGAGCAAAAGTTAAACCTAATTTGTAGGTCAATAAACATTAATTAACCTTTTGCAAGAAATGGAGAGGGGGAAGGGTGAATAATTATTTGTTGCCTCACATGCAGAGGAAACAATTTCGTGATTTTTCTTTGAAATATTAAAATTGAGAAAAAGTGTTAAGGAAAAAACAAACGCTTGATCTTTCTCCCGATGGAATGCTTTATGTTAGTTTGAATATTAAAACTGCAGACTCTTTACAATCTCTGAAGGAATGTTCCAGTAATAGAAAGAAACAAAAACTAGGAAGACGTGAATGTAATACATAGTTCAACAAAGGTCGTCCTAGATTGATTAAATTTAAAATGCTATAAGGGAAATTAACAAAAAACGAATTTCATAAAAGCAGTTCGACTACAGCGGATATTTTTTTTGGTTTTTTTAAAAAAAAAAAGGAAATCCAAATCCCAGAGCACTCAGACTCGGTAACGGTCCATTTGCTCCTTTTGGTGTAGAGGTATGATCCTGCTGAATAGTGCAGAAGCATGGACCCTGTCAAAAGCGGATGAAGACCTTCTTAGATGCTTTGAGAGAAAGATTCTTCGAGTGATATTCGGTCCAGTTTGTGACGATGGAGTGTGGAGAAGAAGATTCAACTATACGGGCTATACAGCGACGCTGACCTGGTCGAAAAGCTAAAAATATAATAGATGGCTGGGACCCGTGGAGCGTATGGACAACAACGGACCAGCCCGACAAGTCTTCGAAGGGTTAACGCCCCAAAGGAAGACCCCACCTTAGGTGGCGCGCACAATTGGAGATCGACCTCAACCAACTTGGTGTGCGTAACTGGAGGCAGGTAGCGAGAGGCCGAGCTGGTGGATGGTCTTTTTGGTTGAGGCCGTGGTCCACCCCTGACTGTTAGCACCATTAAAAGTAAGTAAGGGTTAGTGCAAGAAAAACCTTTTACCTGATATCCTCCGATGAGTAACCCACTTACTCACTATATATAGGAACGTTTTTTCCGACATAAAAAATATGATGTTAATAGGACTTTGCTCATAAGTCTTTTCAAGGAGCTTGTAGAAACACTCCTTGAGCAACGTCAATTTATTTGGACTGTATGGCGGTAGCGCATATCGGGCTGATGATCGCGAATTCGTCCTTGATGCGGATTTTGATAAGGCGTTGTCGAAAGCTCAAGACTTCTTGTCTACGTCATGATCCTTTTTTAACGATTTAAACACGCTCCTTTTATTCATTTTTGTTTGAGCATCCTTTTACAACACTGGGTAATCTTCAGTCGAGAAACCCACGGTATAGCTTCCAAACTTGCGAGGCATACTGATTTCACCCCTAAGTCGTCCTTTTCGACAAACACTTATTTAGGGGGCACTAAAAATAGCACCAATGGAAAGTAAAATAAAGCCAAACGTTAAAATTTCACTTTCTCAAAGCAAAATAGGGACAAATGCACAAATTCGGCCTTATTTTGTTTGGCGTTTCTTACCTGCACCGTTTGAACGTCTAAAAGAAATATAAAAAGATACGGTTGGTAAATTCGACTTAGAAGTAAATTCGAACTATAAGAGGTTTGACTGGCCACTGAACTTTCACTAATATTGGGGAGGCTTTTTCAAGAAAACAGTACTAATGCATTAGACGTCATTTTTCACGCACAAATTCAGGCGTCCCTCAGCATAATAGGGCAGGACCTGTCCCGTATTATGTGGGGCTGCTTGATGCTAGGAACAATGCCGGCCGCCCGGACTGAAGTAAGAGTGGTATTTATACTCAAGGCAGGAAAAACATCGCACACTTCCCCGAAGGACTTTGGGCCAATAAGCCTAACATCCGTCCTTCTTAAGATCATTTTTCATTTCATTTCATTTCATTTCATTTATTGAACATCATGTACAAGTAAGACTTAGTCTTTTATAGTACTTAACAATAGAGGATAACATTTTATGGTTAGACCTACACTATACCTAACAATAAGAAAATAAAAAAAAATTCTAGATCTTCACATAAAAGCCACCATTGATAGCAACTTGCTATCCACGTCACAACACGTCCACCAACAAAGGTTGAAACGGCGGTTGAAATCCCTATCCCAAAGAACTGGCTTTTGTGCTATTTCTCGACATAGAGGGAGCTTTCAACAACGTTAACACCAATTCGATTACCAACGCCTTACGCAGGCTCAACATGGACGACTCAATCTGCTGCTTTGCGGAATACATGCTGAAAAGCAGGGTAATAACTGCATCCTTCGAAAGTAGCACTGTCAAACGACGTGCACACAGAGGCACCACCCAAGGGGGAGTATTGTCTCCGCTACTGTGGAATCTAGTGCTCAACAAAGCCCTTCTGCACATTGAATACACTGGATGCAAAGTTATCGCCTATGCGGACGATGTCGTTATACTTGTCACAGTCATGCAAAGAGCAACACACTGGACATGCGAAAATACTATCGATGTATCGACATCTTCCTAAGGTTACCGACTACCTGCCCACTGAATGCAATTTCAACCTGGGCTACCAACATCTTATCCCAGACAGAACCGAGTGGACACAACGTCACGTCCGACACCATGAATCGCTGTCAATTTTTACTGATGGGTCGAAAACGGAAGACGGAGTCGGTGCCGGAGTCTTCTCTGAAGACCTGGACATTCACTTCTCCTTCAATCGTTCTGCAGCGTTTTTCAGACCGAAGTCACCGCCGTCCGCCAAGCCGCTGACTGGCTGTCGGTTAATACGATATCGAAATCAGATATTGTAATATACATCGACAATCAGGCGGCCATCAAATCCCTTGCATCCAGCACTACGAGATCCAAGGCATTGAAAGACTGCCGCGCATCTCTTAACGAGATAGTCGGTCATTATAGCCTCACCCTTTGCTGGGTGCCGGGTCACTGTGACATACCAGGGAATTGTGAAGCTGACGAACAGGCTGGACGAGGCTTCTCTGGTTCAAACAGCATACATATCACCGACATCGAGGCGCCAACGTCTCATGTTAAACACCTCATAGACACCAATGTGGTGAGCGAAGCCAACCGTCCTTGGCACCAACTCGACCAGTGCAACACCTACTCTGGCTGACATTAAATAAATCCAGGTCCATCGGACTTCTGAGGCATAAGAGAAAAACCCTCTAAAAATTAGTAAACACCCTCACCGGACACTGTGCTATAGAAATACATGCTCAAAGGCTGGGCATCCCATACAATGACTTCTGTAGAAGCTGTAGGGACGAGGAGGAAGGGGATACTATCAGTCACTTCCTTTGCACGTGTCCTGCACTCGCCAACATTAGGAAGGATACACTGGGTGAATACCTTTTCAACGATCTAAATGATACGCTTGCTCAGCAAAGATTAGCTCCTTCATTCAGAGGAGCTAATGGTTTCCTGAGTAAGAGGGTGACCCACCCACCTTACACATCGGCAGCACAATGGACGCACGTCTGGTATAAGTGCATCCTCATCGAGGGCCGGTTCCAACCAACCAACCAACCATTTCATCAGCTGTTGGTGATGAAATCAACTTCAATCAAAACACGCTATAGCTGTAAAAAGCATAAAATTTACTATCTCCGTTTCATTTGATAGATACCTCCCTGTGTCACCTTCCACCCTTAACAGTTCTCTTCTACTAACAAGCGCCTCTACTTATGTAAGCTAACACTTTTCCAAAGAAAGCTCAAAAAATCCTCTTTGCGTGCAAACACATTTCATATCTAGATTGTAAAAGCCAATGTGACGATCCGGGGGAGGGGTCGAAGTTTTTCATTTAATTTCAATTATTTCACAACTTGACTTAATTAATTTCCATATGCAAACAAGTCACTTAACTTGTAAATTAATTTCCATCCGCCTCTGCGTGTGTTTGTTCACGGCGTAAATACTAAACGCATACCAACTCTAGCTCCAACCGCCCAGTGACCCACTTGTAAGGCGACTTTAGCAGCATAGCAATTTAATTCCCATTTTCAAAATCTTATTATTAATCAAACAAACTCCATCAAAATTGTTCCGATCAATTATCTAATAATTATACACGACATGAACTGCTAAGTTTGAGTGCCCTGTTGTTGGCTACAGGCACGGGCAGGGCATTCCCTTCAGATGACTATTCCCAAATTATGGAATACTTTCGTATATCTTACGATTTCATCAAGGACTTTCGGGACACAAAATTGTTTTTTTATGCCACGTGGGATTTTCTGACCTTTCTCACCTTCCCACGTTAAAGTTTCCCAATTGTATACATGTTTTCCGATTTGTGTATTTTTTTTTTTTTTTTAAATTGGTACAAATTTAATAACACTGTAAGGACATCATCAATACCAGGGTAAATATTTAGATGGAAGGAACACTCTCAACCTTAGCCCCTCGCAGTCTTTATTTATTTAATTCTCTCTAAACGATTTGGTGTTGTGCTTAATGTTTTTCTTATACAACTTGAATTCCTTTTACCCACACACGAGTATTTGTTTTTGTTTTACTGCATACGTGCTAAAGGATCTTGCTTTCAAACGCATGTGTTTGTGTGTATGGGGTTGGGTATGTAACCCCATTTAATAATGACAACATGACAAGGAAAGGTGGCACGAAGTAACTCTTGGAGAATGGTAAAAAAAATCGGATCCCTATCGCTGCGCACAACATGGGATCCTTTAACATGTAATTTGTTGAAAACATGCCGGTTAGTTAAACTGAAAAAAAAAACAACAGCAAATGGGGTGGGTGGAGGACAAATTTGTAATTAATTGAAAACAAAAATCGGGTCGGTTTTCGAAAGAAAACCTTTGACCAACACCAGGCGAGAGGAATAATGTAAAAGTTTTTTCTTTTCTCCATTATTGTTTTTTTTTTTTTTTTTTAAATACTCAACAACTTGAATGCTGCTTATACAGTAATTAGAGGAATGAGGCTTTTCTTCTTCTCTGACACTTGAGTTGGGGTATTTTGTGTTCCATAAAAACAGTTTTAATTAATGAGCGGAGAAGTTGTCCAAGGCAGCTAAGCTGATTGCAACAGAAGGAAATATATATTTCTACGGCTGAAATGGGGTGACACAATTAATTAAAGAAACAAAAAAAAAAAAAAACGTCAAGCCTATATAATGTGTGACTTCCTTGTATACAGAGATGAAAGATTGACATTGAAAGAGGACGCACTTTAACGTTGAAGTTGGCTGAGTGTGGAGCTAGGGATTTAGATTTAATTGCAAGGAATGTTTTCTTCTAAATTAAAGGTTTGACATTTGGGAAACATGGAACATGGTTTCTTATAGTAGACAAGACAACAGAAAACGCTAACAGATTGTTGAATTGTATTCGCAGATAATTGAAAACTGGGCGAACATTTATTTACGAGAATACGCTATGACAGGGATCAGACGAGGAGCAACATCCTGGGGTAGATATTGGAAATAAAGTTTCCGGAATATTATTAATTAAACAAGTATTTGTATAGCAAGAATAGTTAAACATGCATGTGGTGACAATGAACATTATGGCGTTTTTAATTGAAGAAAACATACAGCAAACAAGCTGTATAAAAAATTTCAAAAATCGAACTCTCGATCTTGTTTTCTCTTCTGTCTCTGTTAGTACTGTGGTTCTCGAATTCCACTTCAGTATAACTAACATGGATAATAATATTTATTGAACTAGGCGAACATTTGCCTGAAGAGTGCCGGTAAGCACATGCAGCGAAACAAGAGGCATACAAAGCGGCGCTACAAAGAAGGACAAGGGCTGCTCGTGAGCTCTACGCGCAGAAAAGAAGAGACGAACACTGGCTTTTCAGGAGAAAAAAGAAAGAGCACGAAAAGCGCGCGATCGAGGAAATAGAGAAATGTTACAGCAGGAATGAGGTTCGGAAGTCTTACCAAAGGGTAAAAAGAACCTGCCAAGGATACAGAGCCCGAACCGAAGCCTGCCAGGACGACCAAGGGAACATCATAGTAGAATCGCAGTCGATGCTGAGGACATGGAAGAAATACTTCTACAGATTGTTTAACGGCGATGACCAACTAAATCCCGCTGACAGGCAGAATGCACCATTCAACCTGGACGATGAAGAAAAACTATTCCGTCCAGCACCTGGACGAAGTGAAGATAGCCATATCTAAGCTTTAGTCCAACCAAGCCGCTGGAGCAGATGGCCTAACCGCCGAGCTATTCAAGGCGGCAGGCGATGACTTGGTTAGGAGCATGCACCAACTCAGCTGTAAAATATGGTCGGAGGAAAATATGCCCGATCAGTGGAACCTCAGCATTGTTTGCCCGATCCTCAAGAAAGAAGACCCTCTGAACTGCGCCAACTACAGAGGTATCAGTCTTCTTAACATCGTCTACAAGATCTTATCTGCCGTGCTGGGTGTGAACGCCCGACTTCTTTCGTCAACAACCCGATTGGTCCCTATCAGTGTGGCTTGAGGCCAGGAAAGTCTACCATCGACCAAATATTCAAATCTTGGAGAAAACCCAGTAACTCCAAATCGATACCCACTACCTTTTCATTGATTTTAAGGCCGCCTATGACAGTATTTATAGAGACGAGCTATACAGAGCAATGTCTAGTTCTGGCATCCCTGCCAAACTCGTCCGTTTGTGCAGGATGACAATGGAGAATGCACGCTGCTCTATCAAGGCGCATCGCCTTGTCAAAAAAGGATTTAGGTGAGGTTGTCCAGCCTCTTCTTCCTCAAGGAGGAAAATAAAACAGAGTAGGTTATTTATTTTATATTGTTTTTGAATGAACAATCATATATCTTACAATCATTAGCACGTGAAGTGGACGGCTGGAGTTACAGCGCTGTTTCACGGTTCGCCACAACCGATCATCAGACTCCTTTTCTGTTTAGTTTTATTTAATTGGACAGAAGTCAGGCGTAGTGTTGGCTTTTTAAAAATGAAATGTTAAGCTCAAAAATGGAAATGGAAACCTCTACCGCAGGATATGCGAAATAGCGCAGTACCCTGCTGAATAGACAATAACACAAAAGGTAGGTATGAATAGGAAGTGCAAATAAATAAGTAGTTCAAACCAATGAGGCGGTAGTATACCTCCGACAATGGGAAAGATGAAACTCGGTTTCCTTGTTGTGAACACTTGAGGGGCAAAAGGCAATAGTCGAATTGCTTACCTCTAGCTATCACTACCAGAAGTGATTTTATTCTGATTCGGCGCGGCCTTTTATACTAATTCCTGATGAGCATTCCATTTTCAACAGTTTACATTGGTTCTAAAAGCTTAATACTAAAACATATGTACGTACAGTTCGAAAAGTTCTTTTAAAAAAATCAAATGAAAGAGAGTAGGTTAGGTTCGGTTGACGTGGCTGTCAGCTAAGGCCGACACACTTAGACCAATATTAGGTCCATTGCGGTACCACACAGATCTGGGGATTCCCTCACTGCTCGTTGAACCAATAGGAGCTTCTTATGAAGGGCGAAAGACTTCTAACGCCAGTGTTGGCTAAGTCGTTTATATCATTAAATAAGAAGTCCCCTAGATGGAGATTTCTTTTGTGGGAGAGCGCAGGACATGTGCAGAGAAGGTGAAGTATAGTCTCCTCCTCCTCCTCGTCCATGCAGCTTCTGCAGAAGTCGTTTGAGTGCACGCGAAGTCTGGAGGCGTGCCTGCCTATTAAGCAGTGTCCTGTGATAACACCTATAGTCGAGCTAATATGCAGTCGGTTTAATGAGATTAGACACTTAGAGCGTCGCAGATCCAGCTTTGGGTAGATCCGCTTAGTCGCTAGGCAAGTATTGCTACATGTCCACCTAAGGTATGATCTCTCGATTGCTGATAGCTTGAACAAGAGTTTGCATGTAGCGATTGGTATTCCTAAAGAACCTTTATCAGGTAAAAGAGGTAAAGTGGTTCCTTTTTTGGCGAGATCGTTTGCCCTACAGTTTCCTGGAATGTCTCTATGTCCCGGCACCCAACAGAGGTGAATGTTGAACTGCTCTGCCATCTCCGAAAGAGATGAGCGGCAATCTTGGGCTACGATGGAATTTGAAGAGACTGAGTCCAGGGACTTAATCGCTGCCTGACTATCCGAGAAGATACGGATATCCTTTGAGGATATCACATTCCTCTTTAGCCACGACAGGGCTTCTTTTATCGCTAAAATTTCCGCCTGGAACACGCTACAATAATCTGGAAGACGGAAGGAGTGGCTAAGATTTAGCTTTTCTGAGAAAACGGCCCCACCTACCCCATCGCTGGTTTTAGATCCGTCGGTGTAGAAGTGGATCGATTTATCTTCCGCAAATGCATCATCATCCCAGAATGATCTGGAAGGAATGGTGATTTGGAAGTTTTTTCCGAACTGCAGGTGGGGTATGGTGTAGTCTATGTTTCTGGGTAGAGACTTAAAGGAGTCCAAAAGGATGGAGTGGCCGATCTTCTTGTTGGTCCACTGTGAGGTAGCTTTTAAGCGGACAGCGGAACAAGCCGCTGTTTGCATGCTGAAGATGTCGAGGGGTATCAGGTGTAACAGAATGTCCAGTGCAGCGGAGGGGGTTGTACGGAGTGCTCTGCTAATGCACAGACACGCTGAACGCTGAACTTTGCCCAGTTTGTCGCGGTTTATAGCTATATCCAGGGCAGTCCACCAGACGACCACCCCATAAGTAAGAATTGGTCTAACCACCGCTGTATATAGCCAATGCGTAATGCGGGGTTGTATACCCCACTTGTTGCCAATGGCTTTTTTACAAGAGAAAAGTGCTACTGCAGCTTTCTTGACTATTTCTTGTATATTGGGTTTCCAGCTTAACTTCCTATCGAAGATTAGACCCAAAAATTTTGCTTCATCAGAGAAAGTTAAGCATGTATTGCTAATAAAGGGAGGGTCAATGTGTGATTTTATATGTCCTGGAAAAGAGGACCAACTCGGTTTTGTGGGGGTTAACGCCCAGTCCAAACCGATTAGCCCATCTCGTTAGCTTGTTAAGAGCGTTTTGCAGGAGTTCCTTTATGATATTGAGGTGTTTTCCTGAGACGGCTATAGCAACGTCATCCGCATAGGCAATCACCCCGCAGCCCTCCCCTTCCAGGTTTATCAGTAGTTTATTCACCACCAAATTCCAGAGAGGGGGAGAAAGAACACCGCCTTGTGGCGTGCCTCTGCTGACAGACCTCCTGGCAGATGTAACGCCCAGTTTTGAATTAATAATCCGACTTTCAAGCAGTAGATTAATCAATTCACCAAGCGGGCTATCCACCTTCAGTTTTATCAGTGCATTTGCGATTGCAGATGTGTTAACGTTGTTAAAGGCGCCTTCTATGTCAAGGAAAGCCACCATGGTATACTCTTTGTGATGAAGAGAGTATTCGATAGTGCGTACTAAGGAGTGAATAGCGGTTTCCACCGACTTTCCCTTACAGTATGCATGCTGAGCCGCAGACAACAATTGCGGATTTATGTTCGTGCAAAGATGGATATCAATCAACCGCTCCAACGTTTTGAGGAGGAATGAAGATAGACTAATGGGTCTGAGGTCCTTTTGACTGACAACGCTGGAATATTTGCCAGCCTTGGGTATGAAAACCACTTTAACTTCTCTCCAAGCCCGGGGAATATGAACCAGGTCTAGACAGCTTTTCAGGATGATATCCGCTGACAATTGTAGTTCGGCAGGTATTATGCCGTCTGGTCTTGCGGACTTGAAGGGACCAGACGGCATAATACCAAGAAAGAGAGTACATTCTTGCATAAAAGTTTAAAATGTTTCGTAACATAAATTCTTTATGTTTGATAGTTAATTGCATTCATTTAATAATAATAATAATTAATGATGAATGTTGTGTGCCGCAAAATGGTTGTTACAGTTGCTAAGAAGTGCCTTTGTATTTGTAGGTTTCAAGATTTATCAATTATACAAACCTCTTCTATGCTGGGTGATGGGATCGGCTCTATATTGACTGGACGCTGATTTCCATTCAACAGGTGTTCGACGAAATTTCGCAAATACGTCTCCTATTTCCTGCACTTCGGTTGAGTAGGTTTCCTCCGCTTTTTCTAAAACCTGGCACTCCCCCACACTGGAGAAAAGCCCGAATCTTTTCCAAATAACTAGTAACCAAAGAGCTCTTTAAGTGAAACGTAATAAACTTTACTTAACCGGTAAAATGGCTCCACCACAGATCTCTATCGAGCTTTTGGAAGGTATTTCAATCTGTTCACTTGTAATATTCTGATTTGTAGTCTGATCTTATAAAATATTTAATTTCCTTTGAAAATATCATAAAATCCGATTTCCTCTAACCAAAGTTTACTCTCTTGCTTCTTCCCAATTTAGCACAATAACAAAAGTTAATATTTCTTTGTCGCAATTTAATTTGTAATGAACAGCATGGATTTGTAAAAAAACAGATCCACTGTCACTAATCTGTTAAGTTTCTTGCATGATTGTTCTAATGCATTAGAGAATAAGGACGAAATGGATTGCATATACACTGACTTCTCTAAAGCTTTCGACCAGCTGTCCCATGAAATAATCGAGTTTAAACTCAGGGCTTTTGGTTTCCCACGAAGTTTCATAAAATGGGTTAATTCATACCTTAGATCGAGGGTTTATCAAGTCAAATTTAGAGGATCGCTATCTGTATCTTTTACAGCAGCAATGGTGCGATGGTAGTGTATTCACTAAAGTGATTGGCAGGTCGTGCGTTCGAATCCCGACCAGGGCTATGATTTTTATAAATTGAATACACACAACAAAAACTGATCTCCCTAAAGCAATTTAGGCGCCACCTGTTGAGAAAAAAAAATCCCATCGCACCAAACTTCTTTCCTATCCTTCTATTCTTCCAGTAAGTAGCACCCAAAAATAGGCAATGAATTGCTGGGAGCTACTTGCGCAACAAAATAAATGCCTGCGCTGTGGTTTTACCATTATAAGGGAACTGTGTCACTACAGAAAAAAGAAATCCCTTTAGCGCACGCAAATTATAAAAAAAAAAAAAAAAAAAAGCTGAGTCTGGAGTTCCCCAAGGTAGTCACCTCGGACCAGTAGTCAAAGCGCACGCAAATTATAAAAAAAAAAAAAAAAAAAAAGCTGAGTCTGGAGTTCCCCAAGGTAGTCACCTCGGACCAATTCTATTTATACTAGCCATTAATGATGTTAAAGCATGTATAAATCACAGTAATATCCTGATCTACGCTGATGATATGAAAATATTTAAATCTATCACTAGTCAGCAAGATAGAATTTTTCTTCAATCTGACATTAATAGCTTCGCCAATTGGTGTGATAAAAACGGTTTATCCCTGAACCCCACTAAATGTCAACATATGACATTCTCTAGAAAGAATATCCCTTCCACCTTTCAATATTCTCTGTCTCAACATATTCTTTGTAATGTTGATAATTTTAAGGATCTTGGGGTTTATTTCGATCCCAAACTGGTTTTTGCCAAGCATATCAATTTTATTGTTAATAAATCTAATTCTATGCTGGGCTTCGTAAAAAGGTGGGCGAAAGAATTTAATGACCCATACGTTACTATGTCATTGTACAATTGTTTTGTCCGTCCGATTCTAGAGTATGCTTCACAAGTTTGGACGCCGTTCTACAACATTCATTCAAATCGAATAGAGGCCATTCAACGTAAATTTATTCGATTTGCACGTAGAGGACTTCCATGGGATGATCCTTTTAACCTTCCTCCTTACAGTCAGCGTATTAAGCCTCTTCAAATGTTACCCCTTTCTCAACGAAGGCTTAATAGCGATATCATTTTTTTACAGCAGCTTATATCCGGTCAAATAGATGCACCTGACTTGTTGTCGTCAATTGGCTTTAATTTTCGTGGTGGTGCCCATAATTTGCGCAGTGTTGAATTATTGTTTAGCCCCCATCATAGAACGAATTATGGGAAGCATGAGCCTATTAGTTGCATGAGTAGAATCTATAATCTAAATGATCATGTGATTGACTTGCATGTTAGTAAAATTAAGCTAAAAAATATTTTGCGTAATAATGCTTTAATGTCTTAAATTGTTTGCATTATTTTGTGTCTGTGTTAGTATTTTGTAGGTACATAATTATTGTATTTTTAATTGTTTTGTCCTTACTAACACCTGCACTAAATGATGAGCCTGTGAGAGCACTTTTTGTGCCGGCAATTTCTGCTCGTGATAGTTGCTTGCTTTAAGCACTCCACGACACAGAGCTGATAGTGTATTAAGAAAAAAAAATAAAAAAATATGCCAATTTGCAACACTACACACGTGTGTGTCAACCTTGAAAAATACAAAACAAAAACAACAATCAGCATGTGTAATCCTTAGCAAAGCCATTTTTTTCACGTCTGTTGACTCTACTTTGCACGTGCATGCTTTTTTGGATTCGAGCTAAACCAAACACTCCAGACAACCAGACAACCAACAAAAGCGATTTATTATTATTCCATTAAAACTTCGCCACTAATTAGTATATCGACTCTGTGTGTTCGAGTACCTGCCAACAGCTCCCACTCCACGTCACCCAGATACTCACTTTAATTACCATAATTGGTTGAGTAAAACATATACATACATCCTTTATATTTCTATAATACAGTCATAATTATGTTTTCATTAGAAAAGAATTTCATCGATTTTGTGTTGCCTGCCTGTCGGTTAAAGTAAGACATGCTAATACTATGTGAATATAACGTTCATCACCCCACGCAACCCCCTTTTGGATTATTAATACAATTTGCGTATTTTTTGCCCGTCGTCCCGCATATGAACTTATTACAGACAGCAAAGAAAGGATCGCACAGCATAGAGTAAAACTACGCCAAGGACAATCATTATGTTGATGCAATAGTCCCCCCGCATTTATCCTCGCCGAAGTGGACGAAAGACGAACGAATTCAATCTGCATAATTGGCATTTCGTTCAGTCGCTCGTGGATGTGCATAAATTGATTACATTCAAGAGTGAGTGTGTAGCTGACAAGTGAGTGTGTGTCCTTTGTGGAGGTTAGATCGATAGTTTTTTGGCAGCTTGACAAGTGTGAGAATAAGGTCTGCGGTCATTATATGTAGGTTCTAGCCAGACGAATGGCAAACAGCTTTCCGATGCAGCTCCTTTATTCTTCTGTGGAATGTTAGCTTTTTTTGTGCTCGTGAGTTGATTACTTGCAACAGGAATTTTGTGGTGTCGAAAAGGAATACGAGTATCGATATAATGGTGGTATTTGTCCTTCGGAAATAAACTACAAGGTGCTATAAGGATATAGAAGAAGAGACAAAAATCAACAGCATATATTTTTGTTTTGTCCTTTTTGGCATATAACAGTGGATACAAGAGCTCCTAGAGTAGCACTACGATACTTTGATATCAAGGTATTGAGTTTAGGTTTGGCAGTTGATTTCCTTTGAGGTTGATTGAAAATTACTTAAGGGGAATTTAACCGCTGTCGAATGACTATCAAGTAATGTTCAGCGGCGGATGGTTTTGATAGGTGAAAGGAAGAAGGAAAGGAAGGAAGGAACGCTGATGGAAAATTAGGAAAGGATTCATTCTGTTGGAAATAATGGAAATGCAGATAGAAACCCATAAAAAATATTTCGGCCTTTGGTGTCATTCAATTTCGGAGCCCATAAACATGCATATGTCTCGCATGCAAAATGCGATTCCAACAAGTGATGGTACCGATACCTTACTTGATGTTTCTTAAATCATGGGACTTTTTTAAATACAAAGCTTGGATACTTTTTCCTTTGTATTTAAAAAAAGTCCCTGGATTTATTAAATAATAAATAATTAAATTGGTTATTAACTAATTTATCATAAAACAAACTCCCTTAAGCTTACAAGATGGCGCTTACATAGATGATGCTATATGATGCACATTGCGTCATATGCCATCAGGACTTTGAAATGTAAAGTAAACAGAAGCGGAAAATACGTCAACAAACTATCATTATACTCCTCAAAAATATCTAATAGAGGTTTTAGAAAACAACGCAGGCAGACATATCGCCGGTTCAGGTCCTGAGCTGAGAAGTCCTCCTCTGAGCCCTGTCTAGCAAGTTCATCGGAGATCTCATTTCCCGTGATCTAGTTATGCCCCGGGACCCAGACAAGTCTAAGTGAATTCAGCCTCCCGACCGAATTCAGAGAGAACTGGCATTCACGAACAATTTTGGCGGTTGGTTACGGGGTTGAGCAAGGCCTTAAGCGCAGTTTGACTGTCGCTACAGACACAGATACTCCCCCTCCACTTGTTCCTCGCAACATTGCTTACTGCATTGTCTCTATACCTCATTTAACAGCACAATTTGGTACAATTTTTCCGGTTTGACGTTTCGTGCTGTGACATTCTACAACAATTTTAGTCTGTTTGGTCGTTCGATAGTATTTATGTCAGGGAGAAACATACTGAATGATAGCATTTTCTAACTGCACATGTGTTGGAAATTACTCAATTGTTAAAGAAGAAAAGGAGAGCGCGCAAAAGATGGCAACAATCTCGCGCTCCACAGAATAAAACCATTCTTAACTATCTTTGTAGTAAACTTAAGAGAGAAATTCGAGACTTTAAAAATCGTTAAATTTCTACATACCTTGGAAGCCTAACCGCGGATAAAAGTACAAATTACTCGCTCTGGAAATTAACAAACACAAAAACGCAAGCGCCACCCATCATTAAAATCAATGGAGAATGTGCGAAAAGTGACAAAAAAAAGCCGAAATATTTGCCGAACATCTGGAAGAAACATTTAAGCCATTTGATGGTAAAGCTCTCCTCGAAATTCCTGCCCTAACCGTGGCACCTGACAATCATAGAATAAAAAGTGTATCGCTAGGTACCTGAACTACGCTTTGAAATAGAGAAAGTAAAATTAGGCAAAGCTCCTGGATATGACTTGATCACAGGACAGGTTCTTAAAGAGTTACCTAGGGAAGCTTTAATCAAGTTCGCCTATCTTATATATGCATCGTTCACCTTATTGTATGTTCCACGACAATGGAAGGTAGCTGAAGTTATAATGGTTCCAAAACCCGGTAAACCACTAAATGACAACAAATCAGATAGGCAAATGTCGCTCTTACCGATAATATCGAAGGTATTCGAAAAACTTTTGTTAAAGCGCCTACATCCGATTATCGAAGAACGTCGATTAATACCTGATCACCAATTCGGATTCAGGATTAAGCACTCTTCAATCGACCAGGTTTACCGAATAACCAATGTAATTGAAAGGAGGGGGAGACAAAAATATGTTCTAGTGTTTTTCTCGACGTCTCTCAGGCCTTTGCTAAAGTATGGCATACGGGTTTGAAACATAAGCTAACACAAGCTTTTCCGAAACAGTTATCTGATATCCTTAGTTGGTACTTATCAGACAGACTATTTCGTGTAAAACACATAAATGATTACTCTGAATTCAAAGAAATCTAGAAATACTAGTGATATTCCGCAAGAAGAAGGCACAACAGTAGCCACGTTTGCAGACTATACAGCTATATTAGCGGTCAGTAATACCGTTGAATCAGCAACTAATAAACTCCAACGTGCTATCGACAAAATTTGTGATTGGACAAAGACTTTGCGTATTGTTCTCAACGAGGCCAAATCAACGCACGTGAATTTTAATTATAAAGGGTTTTTTAACAGGGACGCTACAAAAGTAGAGCGACAGGGACAGCAAACGACGCCGAATTTCTTGCTTCTCTTTTCACATTTCTCTTCAGTAAGGTTTGCCATTTCATTATGGAAAGATATACGAGCCAAGAACGAGTAGAAATTATTAAAATTTACTACCGAAATTCGGAGTCAGTGGCCTCAACGTTAAGAGCGCTACGTCCAATTTATGGTCGTCATAATCGTCCTAGCAGATCAACAATTGAGCGTCTAGTGGAACATTTTTTATCCACAAGCACAGTACAAAATGTTCCCGTGCCAGTGAGACAAAGAAGTGCCCGTAGTGTCGAGAATATTGCTGCCGCTGAGGCTTCAGTTGAAGAAAGCCCAAATGTGTCTCTCACACGTCGTTCTCAAGCGTTGGGCATCTCTGTGACGTCGTTGTGGCGAATTTTGCGAATATTTTTGGCCCCAATTGGATGATATGGACTTGGAGGACATGTGGTTCCAACAGGACGGCGCCACAAGCCACACAGCGAATGCCACAATCAATTTATTGGAAACCAAGTTTGGAAACCGTGTTATCTCACGAAATGGTCCAGTCGCTTGGCCGCCTCGGTCGTGCGATTTGACGCCGTTAGACTATTTCCTGTGGGGCTACGTCAAGTCTATGGTCTATGCCAACAAGCCAGCGACGATTGATGAACTTCGTACGAATATCGAACGTGAAATTGCAGCCGTATCTGCCGATTTATGCTTGAAAACCGTCGAAAATTGGGTTCAGCGTCTGGACTTCTGCAAGCGTGCCCGTGGTGGCCATGCAAAGAAATCAAGTTCCATACATAATGGCATCGTACGTACTTTCACAGGAATAAAGAATTTCATTGATATCCAAAACCGTTTTTGTTTTATTTAAAAAAAACTTTTGTAGCGCTCTTATTGACAACTTTGTCATTTTCATTGATTCGGTACGAGTTTCGCACGCAAACGAGGCAAAATATTTGGGAATGACACTCGATGCGAAATTAAAATGGAAACCGCACGTCAAGAAGAAACGCGAAGAGCTCGTTATTCGATATAAGCAAATGCACTAGCTGCTTGGTAGATTTTCCCAACTCAGCATGCAGAACATAGCTGCTTTTATACAAGCAACTGCTAAAACCGGTTTGGACATACGGTATACAACTTTGGGGTTGTACCAAATCCAGTAATATCAACATTCTACAATCTTTTCAAAACAAAGTGCTAAGAAAAATAGTAAATGCACCATGGTTTTTCAGAAACACTGATATCCACAGAGACCTAAGTATGTCTACCGTCGAAGATGAAATAAAACATTTTGTCCGAAAACAACAGACACGCCTTCACGGTCATTGCAATTACACCATGCAACAAATTCGAGACGATACTAACGTAGTGCGCCGATTACATAGGATAACACCATTTGAATTAGCACAATAAGATGTAACCGCGTGCTTCATCCCTCTCCAGTGTTTCTGTATTGTATGAGCACGTAATTGTCTGTGGTGATTTTAATGCAGATTTGCTTAAAAACGATTCCCGCTGCTTCCAGATCCGCGACTTAGTTTCCTCAGTGGGACTTCAAATAGTCAATACCACATATCCTACACGTTTTGCCCAAAACTGTACACCCAGTCTTCTTGATCTAGCTATTGTTTCTAATCCGTCCTTAGTTATTCTATTTGACCAATTATCTCTTGATTGTGTTTCTGATCATGACCTTATTTTTTGTACTTACAACATTATTTTTTCCCGCTCTGCTGTTTCTTTGTCTTTTACGTATAGAGATTTACGTTCTGTTGATTTAAATGTACTTCAACTTGCAACCTTGTCAGCCCCTTGGCATAGATGTCGCCTAAATGCAGATCCTGACCAAAAATTGAACCAATTTCAAGCAATTATTTCAGAACTCTTCAATCAATGTGTAGCTATCAAAACAGTGAGTATACGTAACAGAAGCTGCCCTTGGTTTACAACTGACGTACTCAACTCACTGAAAGCTCGTAACAGACTGTACAGTAGATGGAAACATAGGCCAACAAATTCCAACTGGGCTTCATATAAAGTCGCGCGAAATAACACAATTGATATCATACGTACTGCCAAGCGAAATTTCTATGCTGCAAAATTGAATACTTCGCTACCCTCAAAAACACTGTGGAGTAACCTGCGTATGATTGGTGTTCCTGGCAGTAAAACTGATTCAAAATGTGACTTTAATCCAGACGAGCTAAATGAACATTTTCTTGGTGGTGTTGCTGAGGCGATTCATTTTCCATTCGATAGAAATCCTGACGTCACAGTTCCAAGACTGGAAGATTTTGAAGTGGTTATGGAAGATGATGTCCTTAAAAGTGTAGCTGAAATCAAGTCGAATGCTACTGGGGATGATGGGGCACCAATTCGTTTTATAAAATTAATTCTACCCCTAATCGTCTGCCACTTGACTCATGTCATTAACCATTGCATCACTACGTCCACCTTTCCCCAGTCTTGGAAAGTTGCCCGAGTTCTATCCATTGCAAAAAAGGCCAATCCAGTGTCTGTTGGAGACTTTAGACCCATCAGCATTTTACCATGTTTGTCAAAGGCTTTCGAGAAACTCATAGCTAAACAGACTAACAAACACTTATCGCGTCATCAGCTATTAAGTCCTTATCAATCCGGCTTTAGAGCCCACCACAGTTGCTCTACGGCAATGGTTAGCATTATTGATGACATAAGGTGTGAGTTTGACAAAGGATATATGACATTTCTTTGTTTGCTCGATTTCTCGAAGGCCTTTGACATGGTTAATCATGAAGTCCTCTGCTGGAAACTCAAAAACATGTTTGGCCTCAGCGAAAGAGCCACTAAACTGGTTCGTAGTTTTCTTTCCGGTAGACTGCAACATGTTTTTTCTGGTAACAGTTGCTCGATTTTAAAGCCCGTCAAACAAGGCGTACCACAGGGATCAATTTTGGGCCCGATTTTGTTCTGTATGTTTATTAATGATCTGCCATCCATCTGTAAACATTCATCAGTTCATCTTTATGCTGACGATGTTCAGCTTTACTTGTCTCGTCCCGTAAATGAAATAAATGAACTGGCGTCTGGTCTGAACGATGACTTGTCACTAATTCATCACTGGTCGGTGGCTAATGGCTTACGGCTGAATCCATCCAAGTCCAAGAACATCCCAATATCGAGTAAAGTTATGGAACTCAACCATCTTCCTGATCTTTGGCTCTCCGACAAGAAAATTGCGTCCGTCGAATCGGTCACAAGTCTTGGATTTATTATTAATCGCAATTTGAGTGGCTATAATCACACCAACGTCATCATTGGTCGTATCTACGGCTGCCTTCGCAAACTGTGGCAAACTGCAAGGCTGTACACTGCAACAGCTCATCAATGCCAGGAACTGTATCTTCTTGCATAAAATTATTAATAATCGGTGTCCTTCCTATATTTTTGACAGGCTCAATTTCGCTCGTTCTACAAGGACTTTCAATATTGTTTTACCATATTATCGGTACTTAAATTCATCACGTTTATTTTTCATTCACGCTGTAAGATTATGGAACTCATTGCCCTCTCAAATGAAAACTATAACTAACGCCACACATTTTAAAAGGGCAATCCTTTGTCATTTCACTAGTACAACATAAAAATAATCCTCCATACTCTGTCCTTACTTATTCTTCTTGTCTGTTACAATATTCTTGTCTTGTTAACCTACTTTCGTTTATTCCAACTACATATATCCTTATTACCCTTCCATATGTTCGCCCAACTCTTAGGTTAAGTCTAATTATTGTTCATAGTTTTAAGTTTTGAAACATTGTCTATCTTCATATTTAAATTACTACTAAGTACTAAAGAAGATTTTATCTTAATGTACATACCATATTAATTAAAATAAATTGAATTGAATTGAATTGAATTGAATTATGGCGGTATTAGTAGGTGCCTCCACTGGGAAGCTGCCTGCCAAACGCGTATTTAACAGTTTAAATAAAACTACTAGATAGGAATAACCTAGAGTATGAAGGTTTAGTTTAGTTCAGTTTATTTCATCAAACAAAGTTACAATAATACTTTAGTGATTACTTGATAATAATATAATATAATAATTATAAATAATATAAAGAAAACAAAATTACACTTTGCCACCTTTACCGTTACTCAAGATTAATAGCAAATTATTTTTAAATGGAAATCTTTTGGTTTCATTTAAGCACCTAGTCAATGGTTCGTTTGCAGCATAATTTGTTCTGTGGTATGGATTGTTAAAAAACAATCGGTTTCTAAACATCCTCGCAAGAACATTGAAGTTAATTAAGGCCAGAATATAGGAACAATCAATATGATTTGTCAATATGTCACGAATGAACATAACTTCAGAGAACTTTCTTCGAATGTTAAGAGGCAGGATACCAAATAATTTGCACCTTGTTCCATAGGAAGGCATATCCATGTCCCAGTGAAGCCTTTTCACTAACACTCTTGTACAACGTTTTTGTATTTTTTGCTATTCTGAAAGAGTGAACTTCAGACAAAGGGCTCCAAATAGTATTACAATATTCAAGAGCAGATCTAACAAACGCAAAAAACTGATATTTCAACGTGTGTGTGTGGATCGCAGAACTCCTTTGAATTGCGCAAGATAAATCCCAACATCGAATTACCTTTGGCAACTAAAAAGTCTATATGTTTTACGAAATCAAGTTTTTGGTCAAAAATTACCCCAAGGTCTTTCTTAAAGGATACATTTAAAAGAAATGTACTGTTTATTTTATAAGAGAAGTTAATTGAAGAACGAGTCCGACAAAACGTTAAACTTTGACATTTTGCAATATTAAGGTGTAAGGAGTTAACCAAACGCCAATTCGATAATCTCTCAAGATCTTCTTGTAATGACATGCAATCATGTTGAGTTTTTATACACCGAAAGACTTTCAAATCATCCGCATACATAAGACATTTAGAATTTAAAAATGCATTTGGAATATCATTGAGAAATAACAAAAAAAAAAAAGAGCGGTCCAAGATGGCTTCCTTGCGGCACACCCATGGTAACAATTGTAGGTGACGAGAGAATGTTATTTATACGAACATACTGAAGACGACTCTTTAGATATACATTTATCCAGTTCAAGAATTTAGAGTGGAATCCTATTTTGTTTAACTCCATAAGTAATGTATCATGACTAACCAGATCGAAGGTTTCGAAGGGAGGTGTTTTTTTTTTTTTCCTTTTTATACCCTATTCTAGGGGTATATTAATTTTGACGCATAGTTTGTAACATACCTTAATATTGCCCGTAGACCCCTAAAAGTTACTATATTTATGATCAGCATCGATAGTAATGTCGATCTAGCCATGTCCGTCCGTCCGTCCGTCCGTCCGTCGGCAAAAATTAGGCCTTTAAACTGGACCTAGAGAGCTGAAATTTTAACCATATACTCTCTAGGGTCCCGAAATAATCAAGTTTAAGAATTTTTGAAATCCGCCCACAGACACGCCCACAAACTCAAAAAAACAAAATTTTGGAAAAAATCGAATTTTGAGCTAGAGAGCTGAAATTTTTTATATATGATCTATGGCCCATAAAACTGATTGGGACATAAAATTTTCAAAATCCGCCCACTGACACGCCCACAATTAAATAAAACAAATTTTGGGAAAAATTGAATTTTGAGCTAGAAAGCTGAAATTTTTTATATATGATCTTTGGCCCATAAAACTGCTTGGGACATAAAATTTTCAAAATCCGCCCACTGACACGCCCACAATTAAATAAAATATTTTTTTTGAAAAACCAAAATTTGAGCTAGGGAGCTGAAATGTTTAATATATACTCTCTAGGGGCCCTTTATGCTCATGTGTAAATATTTTCAAAATCCGCCTACTGACACGCCCACAATTATTTTATTTTTATTTTTGAAAGTCCAAAGTTTGAGCTAGGGAGCTGAAATTTATAGTATATACTCTCTAGGTGCCCTTTATGCTCATACTTAAATTTTTTTTAAATCCGCCTACTGACACGCCCACAATTAAATAAAATAATTTTATTGAAAAACCAAAGTTTGAGCTAGGGAGCGTTTTTATTTACAAAAGCTTAGTTTTTTCGATAAAATCCTTTAAATTTTTGTCACGCCCACTTATGAGATATAGGAATAAGAATAGGGTATCCAACAGTTCGCCCAAGCGGACTGTAGCCCGCCCCTATGTTTTTTTTCTTTTCTAAAGTAAGGAAGAGTCTCATGTAAGACTTTCCACCTACTCCTATTATTCGTCCGAGCCTAGTTCTGGTTCCAAGTCTCGTGCTTTCAACTTGGATAGGTGACTCGCAGCTTGCTGAGAATACCGTAATATTACTATGGTTTGGGTGTAGATAATATTAAAAACTCTACAAAAAAAAAATGTGTTTCATATGCGTTACTGCATGCATATCTATTTCAGGCATTATAGTCCGGTGAATTTAGACATCCGAGGGTACAAAAATTCGTACCCAGCTGAAAATTGGTAGGATTGTTCATAAAACCATTATAAATGAAATCTAAAAAGTCCTCATCGATCCGACATCTGGAAAAAAAATTACTCGGGGTCAAAGTTCACAAAAATGGGGTTTTCGCGATTTTCAGCAAAACGGTAAGTTTTATCATAAAATTAGCCTTGACAAAAAATGTGGATCAGATAATTATCTATAAAAAATGTCCAAATACTTTTTTTCCTAAGATCTACCGTTTTTGAGATATAACGATTCAAAAAGTTGAAAGAGTTGTAATCGTCATAATATTATGTATAAGTAGGTACACACCTCTGAAGCTGTAATACAAGTAAAAATATTATTCTATCGGCCAGTGTAACTTTATGTGTAAGTAAGCTTTATCTTAGAATACCAAATATATTCAATATTATTAGTCTTGAGTGCCACTCCGGAATGAAAACGCGTGTATATTCTAAACTATATTTTTTCACGTATTTCGTGCTGTTTTGAGTTTTATTACAAAAATGTCAGAATATTGTTTTGTATTAAACTTTTAACTAAAGGTGAAACTATTACTGTTGAACGTGGTAGGAAAACATTAATCAATGCAAGTACTGAAAGAGCTGATGAACTTTCAGAATATCTTAAAGCAGAAATCTGTGACCATGCATGTAAAGTGTCGTAAAAAATATACTCGAAAGTGTTCTATTGCTGCAGCTATTAAAAGACAACATAAATAACAGGAAGCCAGTACATCTACTGAAAGTCCTCCTCGTACTAGAGCACGTGAAGGTGCATCAGCTTTTTGTTTTAAAAAACAATGCTTATTTTGCGGCCAGGAATTGAATGAGGAGCACGAAAAAAGAAATACGACATCTGCATTTTTCAGCAGGTATTAAGATACTGTTATTAAAATGTTTGAAATACAAGATTTAGTTCAATGGGCTGAAGTTTTTAAAAATAGTAATTCAACTCCACAAGAAGTTATCACCAACGGAATTCGCTTTCTTTCCTCTATGTTTGGAGCTCCTAAAAAAACTACCCGCTTAGTTTCGATATGCATGTTTCCTGAAAAATACTCGAAATAAAAAACAAGTGCAGTTGTTGCAGCTTGTTTTCCTCCAACCTCAGCGGCTGCTCATCAACATATTTTTTTCGGGTATATTACCAAGTTCAAGTCGACAATACATTAGAACCAGTTCAAACATTTTTCCAACCTGCGCCGGAAAAACTGCTAAACTTTTTTTGCAACTGTAAAAAGGGATGTGATAAATGTGGTTGCAAAAAAGTTGGACTGTTTTGTTCTGTAGCATGTACAAATTGTTAAGACCGGTCGTGCTCCAATGTTGAATCACCAACAATTGAGGATTGGGGCAAACTATTTGCATCCAGGACGAAGAAGAAGAGCAAGGAGAAGATGAAGAACAAGAAGAACAATTAGAGGAGGCAGCAGAGGTATTAGAGAAATATGAATCAGATGGATAAATTTCCCTATTTTCCAATTCAATTCAATTCAATTGTATATTTATTAATTCAATTCACAGTAAGAGTACACTTTTAAGTTTGTGAACTGTAAACAATTTGTATAAAAATGAGATGAGTTAAGGAAAAGCGGAATGATGTTAAATAAATAAGACAAAAGTTAACAATCAAAGAAAGCTAAATAATAAATTATCAATGTTTCCACTTAAATCTTTGAAACTTTCAAGTTTTAAATAAGGTACAAAAAAAAAGAAAAAAAAGGTAAATTAAATAATTAATTGAGTTTGCTTGATCAGAAGGTTTGGGGGCGGCGGGTGGGGTTGGTTTGGTTTAAGCGAAATTAGTTGCTTTGTTTTGTGAAGAAGAGTTTCAACTCATTCTCGAATCGATGTGTGTCGCCTAGTTCTCTAATATTTCGCGGAAGTGCGTTCCAAAGGCGAATAGCAGAAATAAAAAAATGCCTCTCAGATGTTAGGCAAGTAAATTGTGGTAGAATCAAACAGGCAGATCTACTGGATGCCGAAAAACGAATTTGATTGTACAGATATATTGGTTGTCTTGTTTTTGTGATTGGAAACAATAAAAGTAGGGTTCGTAACTTTATATAACTTGGAAAGGATATATCCAATAAGTTTTTTGTCAGATGTGATACATGGTCGAATCTTCTGAGACTATATACATAGCGAATGGTACTATTAAATGCTACTTGAAGCTTCCTTTTAGAATCCGCATCACAGTTATTAAATATTTCGGACCATACACAAGTATTGGAAAAACCAAAGTTTTAGCAAGAATTAATCTTGTTTTAGGTGGTGTAAACTTTTGAGCAGTCCATAAAGTTCGAAGAACTCCATATGCCTTGCCCACAATCAGATTAATGTTGCTATTCCATGTGAGTGTTCTATTGAAAACCATTCCCAGATTTTTTGAGCTATACACGTATTCTATTGGCGAACAATCAAGCTTAATTGTGGGAAAATAAGAAAGCTCTAGCTTCTTCTTTGAAATTACCAAATATTTACATTTTTTTGGGTTAAGTGACAGATTATTCTTAAACGACCACTTCGAGATCATTTCAAGGTCTTCGTTCAAAACATCGGCACAGTTTTCGATAAGGCCAAGAGGACAGCTTTTATAAATTTGAATGTCGTCAGCATAAAAATGCCTCCTTGAATTTAAGATTATGCTTTGTAAGTCGTTGATGTAAGGCGAAAATAAGAGGGCTCCCAGGATCGAGCCTTGCGGAACAGCCTGCACCAAAGGAAGAAATTCTGATAGAACGTTCCCCAAAGACACAGCCTGATATCTTTCAGTAAGATATGATGAGATTAACTTTACAGCAGAAGAAGACATGTTGAAGAACTGACGTAATTTATCTTTTTTTTTTTAATTTACATCGGTTTTATCACTTTTATCATTTTCAACACTTTCAAATATCTTTAATTATTCAATAGTTTCAAATTAAACAGAACCACAACAGATCCGTGGAATAGGCTTACCGGGGAAACCACATAAAAAAATGCGCTAAGTACACTACCTCAAAGGTGGCGTGGAAACGTGTGCATATTATGACGATTACAACTCTTTCATCGTTTTGAATCGTTATATCTCAAAAACGGTGGATCTTAGGAAAAAAAGTATTTAAACATTTTTATAGATAATTATCTGATCTACAATTTTTGTCAAGGCTAATTTTATGATAAAACTTACCGTCTTGCTGAAAATCGCGAAAACCCCGTTTTTGTATACCTTTGACCCCCAGTCAATTTTTTTTCCAGTTGTCGCATCGATGAGGACTTTTTAGATTTCATTTATGATGGTTTTTTGAACAATCCTACCAATTTTCAGCTGTGTTCGAAGTTTTGTAACCTCACCCCTATTTTTTGGTCTAATTTGTACGGACTATTAGGGTATAAAATGCACAACTAAAAAAAATTGTCCTTCCATTTACTCGTAGTAACTACATTTCGTATCTACATGAGCTTGCAGCTCATCCCATTTCCTATCAAAAAACAAATACTTAACTCACTTGGAAAATGATTACAATTAAAACATAAGCGCCATGACTTGGGAATGCAAGCAAATTTTGTTCGTTCTCCACCCCTCAATAAGGTTTCTAAATATGTAACGTAACAAGTTGTGATGTATGTTCTCGTATTAACCCCGCGAGGACAAAAACGGCGCTGGAATGCAACATTTATTATTCATAAAATGTGAAAGGTAAGATTCCATTGTATAAGTACCATTCTTCTGCTCAGGGTAATAAAAACAAATTCTCTCGCATAATGTTTATTTAAATGCAAATTGTTTTTAGCAGGCACTCCCCGACTACAAGCTATCCCCCATAGATGCATTGCATGAGCACGAGAGTATAATATAAATTTTGTACCGCCATTCCAGAGGGTTGGTTGCGAGCGATAAACAAAAGTTAAGTTCATAACATGGATGAATGTTCCAATGTGTAGCATTAAATTTAATTGTTTGTTTGCATTTATAGTTTAGAGCCATGCTGCACACCACTCCCTCACCCGCCCGGCGTGTCCTTTAAAAATACATATACCCTTCCAAACGTCCATGTAAATGTTTCCGTTTGGTCATTAACTGCAATTGCATGTTTCACGATTTTGACTAAACGCGATCAGCATGCATGCATAGGATTGTGCTTTCATTTGAAATAATATCCCGAGGAGATACAGGGATTTTCCACCTACATACATGAACAAAAATTACAATAATTAATAACGATTTGAGGTTAATTCACTGTTGAAAGCTGGCTGTGCCGCATTGGTGTTGGATGCAGTGTAATTGAATGTGAAACTGTCAGCATGGATCAAATTTCAATCAATTTAATTCGCATACTCACATGCACGATGTGCTGGATTGCTTAATTCGGGCCGATATAGCGAACAAAGCACTTTAATGGGTCGGTATCGGTATGCAATCGGAATGGACGACCGAATTTGTATTTTTACTTTTTGCAAATTAATAACAATTTGATCGATTGCGTGTCGGTGGTACTAAAATACTAATTTCAGTAACTGACGACCATATCCAGAGGTTCTAACATTTGCAAGAACAGAATCATTATACGGTTTATCATGATTTAAAACTGCTTATTTGGTGGGGGTTTTTTTTGGGCCAAACATTGGCATATAAAATTCTGACTTGTTTTTCTCTTACCTGTGGCATGGAAATGGAGCGCGCACGATGCATATAATTATTTATAATGTCGCCGATGCATATGCTAGAGGTACATTTAAACCGGGTGGGAGTGATCAACCTTTCAGTGTTTGTAGATTGAAATAAGTAACACACTTATACAAATATGAGGTCCATTGTGATACCACGTGGATCTAAGGGGGTTCCCCCGGTGGGGTGAATTATCTCCAACGGAAATAAGGCCACGTTTCTGCTTTTGTAAGTAACATGGCCACTGCCACCAATATCCTGTTAAAAAGAAGGATTAAGGGTAAAACCTTATACATCTGCTCAGATAGCCAAGCCGCTATCAAAGCCTGTTCGGCTGGCTCTCTCAACTCAAAAATAGTTGAGGATACCATGGATAAGCTTAACCGTCTGGGAAGATGTAACTCGGTATCACTTGCCTGGGTTCCTGGGCACACAGGTATCCAGGGTAATGAAAGAGCGGTTGCTCTGGCTAGGAAGGGCTCTTCAACAGCCTTCATTGGCCCACAACCATCCATTGGATGCTGCTCATCCGTCCACAAACGTGAAATGGCTTCGGCTCTACGCCAACAACATTTCGAATACTGGCATGACCTGGTCTCATGCAGGTATTTGAAGAAGCTAGTGGACGGTCCAAAAATCAGCAGAGATAAGCTTGGACTAAATAGAAATGACTTGAGATCCTTGATTGGTCTCGTCACTGGTTTCAGTCCTCTTAACGAGCACCTAAAGACCATCCACATTAGGAGCTCGGGCCTATGTGAGTGCTGCCTAGAGGCGGATGAAACGGCATCTTCTGTGAATGTCCTGCTTTCGCCAAAACTAGGCTTAACACTATAGGTAAACAATTCGTCAACGAAGATGAGATGGGGAACATCGAACTTGATAATATCCTTCGCTTTGCCAAGGCTACTGGCAGGTTCTCTCTTAGTGACTCTATTACTAATCGCCAATAAGCAGCGAGAGGGCAGCTATGCTGAAGTACAATGGACCAATAGGTCTAAGTGCTTGTCATCTACTGATGACCCCACTGCACATACAATAAAATACAATACAAGTAACATGGATCCTCAATAGAGAGTCCAAAAAGCTTAATCACGTCGAATATATTGGCTTAGCCACATTGAGCGAATGGACAAAAAGGCTCCAGCCAAGAGGATTTTCGCCTCCCAGTCCCCAGGTTCGAGAAGGCAAGGAAGAACCTCCGTTTAAAAGACCAAGCCATCGCGCTTGGTCTGGACAACTGGAAGTAGCGTGCCAGAGATCGGATGGATGGAAAGCTGCAGTGTCTCAGGTAGAGACTCTTCACAGGTCGGGGGCCCGTTCAGTAAGAAAGGAGATATACTTGTAGGCGCCTTGAAAATGTTTGCCTGTTCATTAAAAATCGATAAACAATCAAACCCTATTTCAGGATGAGCTGAAACTAGTGGCGTCAATGGCGATGCGTGTACTGTGCTTGCCTGAGAAGACGCTGGTCTGGGTTCGAGTCCCAGTTAAGTAATAAAAGTTTTTCGAGAATAATGCATGGAAATGGATCGGCACCAGTAGACTAAGGAGTCTGAGATTAGTTCTGGCGAATCGTGAAACAGAGCTGTTACTGCTGCTTCCACTTCACGTGGTAGCAATCACAAGATACGGTTCTTCACTCTACAATGCAAAGTACAAAGAAGGTGAAGTGTAGTCTCCTCTTCTTCGTCCATACAGCTTCTAAAGAAGTCGTTTGAATATACGCCAAGACTTAATGCCAGCTTGCCTACACCTACAGTTGTGCCATACGTTCAGTCGGCTTAATCAAATTCGGCACTTGGAGCAGCGTGGGTCCAGCTTTAGTCAGATCTGCTTTGCCGCTCCACAAATTGTGGTACTTATCCACCAAACGTTCGTTCTCTGGATTACATATAGCTTAATCGTGAGTTTACATATAGCGATTTGGTGGCTCCTTTTTGGGCGAGTTCATCACCCAAACATTCCAGAGCGGGTAAAGAGATACTTGACTCCTAAGTGAGTGATTGGGTGTTTCTTCTTATCAAGATCCTATGGCAAATTGATAAAACATACTTGCCGCTGAGTCGGATCGTCTTCGTCTTCCTTAACGGCAAAGTAATGATCATAATAAATCTAATTCTATGCTGGGCTTCGTAAAAAGGTGGGCCAAAGAATTTAATGACCCTTACGTTTCTATGTCATTGTACATTTGGTCCGATTCTAGACTATGCCTCTCAAGTTTGGACACCGTTCTACAACATTCATTCAAATCGAATAGAAGCGTAATCAACGTAAATTTATTCGATTTGCACTTATAGGACTTCCATCGGATGATCCATTTAACCTTCCTCCCTACAGTCAACGTATCAAGCTTCTTCAAATGTTACCCCTTTCTCAACGAAGGCTTAATAGCGATATCATTTTTTTACAGCAGCTTATATCCGGTCAAATAGATGCACCTGACTTGCTGTCGTCAATTGGCTTTAATTTTCGTAGTGGTGCCCATAATTTGCGCAGTGTTGAATTATTGTTTAGCCCCCATCATAGAACGAATTATGGGAAGCATGAGCCTATTAGTCGCATGAGTAGAATCTATAATCTAAATGATCATGTGATTGACTTGCATGTTAGTAAAATTAAGCTAAAAAATATTTTGCGTAATAATGCTTTAATGTCTTAAATTGTTTGCATTATTTTGTGTCTGTGTTAGTATTTTGTAGGTGCATTATTATTGTATTTTTAATAATAAAAGGGATCATAACCCTTCCACTTTACTACATCCCTATTCCTTAACCTGTGCGATTCACAGTTTTAACCACAAAAATATCAGCAGGACTCTCGGTTTCGGATTGCATTTCTACTGAGGACAATCAAATTCTGGTGTTAATGCATTAGTGCGGGATCCGTTCATTTTTAGTCTTGCACGTGCCTGCTTTCAATTATTGTTTGTTGTTTCTTCTAACTTAGAACCTATGGCTCATTGGTACAATATACTTGCTACTGAATCTGATTTTTCTATAGTCATATTTCTGCAAAAACTAGGTTATGGTCAGGTTCAAATGGGTTTATTGACGCTGACTTATCCGCTGAAGCCAAATATTGAAAAAATACTTCCAAAACAAATAGTTAAAAACAAAATCAGTAGATTTACCGCCTCTAGTTGAATATCATGAAATTAATAAAATTAAAGCCGCATATCCCGACTGCAAATGATTTACATTACAATGTACCTTTAGAAACGGCATCGTAGTTTGCAGTAATTTGTTATCCAAAAATAATGAATTCCCACATGTTTAACCCGATTTGTATAGCAATGTCCTCGAGCAGTATTCTTCATGCAGTGAAGGACCTAAACATGTTGAAATAAATTTGTATTTTTTGATTCCCTTACAATAGGGCAATAACAGCCTTGTGGGCGAACGGAATATTTGGTAGAAAGTGGTAAAAAATGGTAAAAATACTTTTGTTGCATTCAAAAAGTAGTATTAATTGGTAAGTACTCATTAGCCATGTCGTGAATTCGACGGCGCAGGGACATAAGTCCCGAAGACATAAGTCCCGAATTCATTTTTCGGGACTTATGTCCCACTTAATTGGGTCGCTTTCGCTTTCGAAATGGAACATTACTCTCGTCAATGCAAATTTCTTCTTCCGGAGTACAGATTTTTTTGAATTTCAATTCCAGCATTTTCACCAGGTCCGAAATTTTTGACAAGCGATCATTTGTGTCGATACTATTATCCGCAAAGTGAAGCATACTAAGTAACATTTCAAAGCGGTTTCGGCTCATAAGTTTTGACATTTTGTTTTCGTAGAGTAAGTTTCTTGACCAATAGTCTCTAAATTGGGGCAAACGAACAAGGTCCATCCACAAAATTAATCCTAAAAATGTTCGAATTTCTTCAGGGTTTGTTTCCGTCCATTGCGATGATTTTGGTTTTTGAAGTGAAGTACTTGGAGTGTACTAATTTTTTGTGCAGCAAACCGATTTGTTTCGTTAACAATAAGCCTAATTATTTCATCACTGACGAAGAAATATAAAAATCGACTGGATTTTTTTTAATAAGTTGTACGCTAGCACCAGGGGCTACTCCATCACTCGCGAAATCGTTACTAAATTGTTGTCTTACTCCATCAACAGGTTGTCATGCGAGGTGCTGTGTCGTTGATCCTGGTCTACCTGAACCTCCTTCAACTTCACCTTCCAAAACGTTACCTTCAAGAAGGTCTTCATCGAGAACGTCATCTTCCAGAGAAACTGAGCTACTTGAACTTTCTTCCTCCGTAAGATAATTGAGGTCATCAAAAGAATTGTCAGATAATCCCTCGCCTTCTTCATCTTCTGACTCACTCAATTCTTCAAGTTCTCTCTTCAATTCTGCTTGACCTAGACGTCTTGCCATTTTGCTAAAAAATAAAGTAAAATTTCTTTAGGCATGTCAAAATAAAGTGTCCACGGGTGGCCACGTTGTCCCACGAGGGAAATTTAGACCCTGGAACCACGTGGTTCACCCGTGGTCATTTTTCTAAGTTCACATTTTTATACAGCAAAACACATAGAATTCACATGAAACACTTGTTAATACAAAAAGATCACTTACATTTAAAAAAATAAAAGAAAAAACAATATGTCCCACCACGCAACACAACAAAATTTCACCGGGGCTTAAATACCCAGGTGATTTTGTTAATTTCGAACCCATTGGTGATGTAAGCTACCACTCTAGAATGATCCAGAAATTTGTAGATGCGTGTACTGCTTTCCGATGCCCTCCGTAATTTTGCTGTTGACCCTCTGATTTCAGCCGCCGCAGTAGATCTAATCTCTTTTGTATCCAAGCGCTATGAGCAATGTTTCTTTCATCCCAATGAAGCACAAAACTACGCCCAAGATGGTTTACTTCTTTGACTCAGAACAATTTTCTCCTTAAGAGAATTTCAGTTAGTTGGTGTGGTAGTCTTCTTTCCCTATATTCAAACACTGCTTCTGCTACACATAATATCTCATGTGAAGATCAAGGGTATAGTAATATCCGTCTTCTGTTCCTGTCTCTAACTTTCTACACTGGAGCACTCAGGCTCAATACTGGTCAATTATGTACGCATAGTTTGGAGTAAATGGAGGTAACTTTAAAATTCGTTTCAAAAAGTATACCTGTAATCTATCAACTTCTTCGAACATTCCGAAACCCCAGATCTGAGGGCCATAAGTTTGGATAGCTATACAGACCGCTTGGAACAATTTCCACATTGCTGTGAGAGTGATATTTCGTTTTGCCAAAAAGTTATTCCACGTCGAGTTTATGCTGCTCTTTGCTGCACTGTTTCTCTTCTCCACATGCTTTGAAAATGACATCTTCAGAGTCAGAGAGACTCCTAGGTATGTATAATTTGAAACAATACGTATTCCTTGTAAATTGAATGTCGAATTTTGTTGGCACGATAGCCTCCCAACATTTCTAAACACCATAATCTCTGATTTAGATAGGTTAACTTCTAGACCCCATTTCACACAGTATGGGGAGGTGGGGTACATTGATACACGGGGCACATAGATACATTCAATATTATTTGAAAACGAATAGCAGTAGGCCACTCAAACACGCGCACAACAACACAACATGTCTATCAAACCATATACACACCTAACTGTCGTTCCTCTTCAGTCATCCGTAAAGTCTCAGCAGAAGCAAACGTGTTTTTTAAGTGCGTAAATAAATATTTTTATATTTCTTTTGAGTGATTTTTCGCCTTGAATATTTCGTGTCATACATTTCATTTCAAGTTAAATTGTAAGATATTGTTATTGATAATTTGTTTTGTATCTAAAAATAAATTGTTTAACTTCAGTTTCATTGATTTTTTTTGTTTCATTCAGTGAAGACAGTTGGGGCACATTGGTACACAAAACCACGGGGTAGATTGATGCGTATCAATGTGCCCCACTAATGTTTTTTTTCTTATAGGTATAGGAAAATGGTACGAACATACAAGCAAAAAACGGAAAGAAACAATATTAATGAAGTTGCTGTGGCTGCTGCAATATCCGATGTACTGGAGGGGAGATTGTCCATTAGAAAAGCAGCAGATAAATATAATTTGAAACATGCTACTCTTCAGCACAGAGTTATATCAAGAATTTATACAGATACTCCCGAAAAGAGAAGATTGGAAGAACTACAGAGCTTTAGGCACGAAGCAGCTTTAAAAAAAGACCAAAGAAAACGAGCAACTGATCTTAAAAATGCTAAGAAATTTCTGGGCCTAGAAGCTGTAAAACCTATAAAAAAGGCAAGAAAAAAATGTAAAAAGGCTATGGAATCAGATTCATCAGACTGTTCTGTTGAAGTTATATTGCAAGAATCATTCGATTCCGAAGAAATCTTCTCTTCTGAGGTTGAAACCTTTAATATAGCAGCACCTCTGGCCAGTGATATCAAGGAAGGAGATTTTATTATAGCAAAAATAATGAATTTGGAAAAGAAACAACCCTTCAAAAATTATGTTGCGAACATTTTATCAAAGTACGAAGCCAACGATTTTAATGTTTGTTTCCTTAAGCGCAAGCCTACGGGAACTTTTGTTTTTCCTGATGTGAGAGATAAAGCTTCTGTAAATATATCCCACATTATTCTTAAGCCACCAGAGTCCGTAGTCAAGAAAGGCACTAACAGAATAGCTTCACTTTTTAAATGTAAGCTAGATTTGTCTCCTTACAACTTGATTTTTTTTTTATACTTCCTTGCTTTTAAAGCTAAGAAGAGCATTGTTATTTATTTTTTTATATTTTATTTATTTACTTTAATTGAAACAATATGAAGACTGTTAATTTTTAAATGCTTAATTTTTATTGCTTAGGAAAGCATTTAGTTTATTATTTATTCTACTAATAAACGATATAAAAATAATTAAAACGTTTTTTCACTGAAAATACTCTATAAATACTATTGTTTTCCTATGAATCAAAGTGCCCCATGATATGTATCAATGTGCCCCACGACTGGGGCAGTTTGATACAGATTTCGGCTTTTATAAAAAAGCTTTTTACTTTTTTTGCAAATGAAGTTGTGAGTAATACGGTTTTGAATAAGATTAATAAAATGATACTGATCAATATAAAAAGTGTACTTTCTTATTAAGCTTAATATTTTGCTATTTTTTGGCGTTTAAGTGAAAATCGTATCAATGTGCCCCAACTCCCCCTAAGCTTCAAGTCGCGTAGTCATCTGCTGTAACACCTTGGGATCATCCGCCAAAATCACCATATCGTCCGCGTACAGCAGAATCCTTACGTTGATCCGGTCGATGTAGAGTCGGCGACAATATATATAAACGCTATGATGCCGTTTTTCCGCATTTCGGCAACCCTGATCCGAGAGTCGTTTTTAAAGACCTCTTATAAGGCATTGTGGGTTAGTAGCTTGCAAGTACGTTGGACTTCTTTCCGAGAGTTCTCATGTTCAAAGTTCAAATCACCCAGTTTTTCCACCGCCCCCCGTCTGGCAAACATTCAAGAGTATTAATTGTAAGGAAAAGCTTTTTAAACTTACCATTCGCAGTCAGCGTGAAATTGTAGGTACTTTCTTTAGGTGGCTTTCATATAATTCGGACACTATAACGATTGGATAAACTTGGGTTTGGGCCATGTCGTTGCGCTTGTGTAGTTTCTTTCGAGTATTTGCACGAATTTATTTGAAATTGGATTACGAGTACCTATCACTAAACATTCACTCATTGTTTGTTTAAAGCTCAATTTTTTTTGTGTGAGCCAGCTTTCTTATAGCAAACTTATGACACATTTTTTTTAATAACTCTTACATTACTCATAACGTCATAACACTTTTAAATCGTTTAATCTTATTTTAATTTTCAGCGCCACGGACTGTACGCAAATACCCAATTCCTAGTTTCAGGAGAAAAATATTCCATCGATGGGACAAGGCTTGCCTCGTACCGCACCGAGAGATTCAATTTTTCCAAACCGTATGTAAATTCGAATTCAGATAAATTCGCAATTTCCACAGCTAGTAGCCCAAATGCTTCCTGCTTCAATCAATAGGATACACGAGGTAAATCGTAAATGTAATTGAATACTCATTTCGGAACCAAAAATATTTCAATATATCTAGATACAATTTGAATGAATCTCGTTAATCCCAATTTATTTTGATTGTATGCAGTCCAATCAAAAATTAATTAATTTTGCATCCCCATGCAATTTGCCCCTTTCTCACCCCTCTCTCCCTGTCTTTCCACCTCTCTGTCTCATATATGAAAACTATGGTGGTCGAAAGTGGGTAAAGGAATGTACTGCGAAAAATGCAACTCATCTCCATCGTAAGTCGGCGGTTATAGTCTGCCCAAAAACAGTTGAGACAGCTTTCTATGTAAATAAAAAATTCATATGTGGAGCTCTGTGTCAACTGATTTTGGACGGACTTCTAACATTTTGAAGCTGATTGACCAAACGACAGTTTGACACGTTTCTCAATTTAATTTCAATTGTCTTTCTCCCCCCCCCCCCTCTCTTTTTTTATCTTTTCAAGAATGCATAAATTTAAAACTTTAATAAAAGTTCATCCTGGAACAACAATTTGCTTCCGGGCGGCTCTCTTAATCTAAATCCATACCAACAAAACCCAAACATTGGGGTTAAATAACAATGAATACCCTCCTCTCGCTTGCTAAGAGTTAGCTGCCTATATCATAGCATAACTATGCTATGGCTCTTGCACCCCATCTCATCCCATAGTCATGGATTATTGCTGGTTTTGTTTGTCAGCGTGGTTAGTTTGGGTGGGATGGGGAATGTGCGAGTGCAACTGCGACAGTGTCGATATGTGAAAACTTTCCTGCTCCTGATGTTGTGTTTAAGCCGTCAGCAACTTTTTAAACATTTTTCATTTATTCCCCTTTTTTTGTCTGCGCTGTTGTAGTTACAACCAATACGATGAGGGCGCTAATTAAAAATACGTGCCTGCAACTGTAAAACTAATATAAAAGATGTTGTTGCAGTTGCAAGTAATTTTGTTGTTCTGCATTAATGGAGACAACATGGTACTTAGTCTTGGGGGATGTTACACAATAATATTGCTTGTGACGTATGAGCCGAGCACCGACCCACTCAGACTGTACAGTGTACATGTGTGTAGTTTATTTTATTCCTGGGAATTGTTAAATATGATAATGTTGTTGCTGTTATAACTTTCTTACACTTTCCGCTTGATTAATGGAGAGAACTTTTGACAACACATGTTAGGTACCTCTGAAATGTGCGTGAGTATGTGAGTCATTCGTATTGCAATTGCGGAGGATACCTATCCATACCAAACACGATGGTCACACATGTGCCCGTATGAAGCTTATTAATTCAGTCCATGCCATTTGTTGGTCAAATGTGTAATCATGTGTAACAATTTGAGCAAAGTAACAGATTTTCTTAACTTATTTTGAGACGGCTCTTGGGAGTTGGGATGAATTTGATTAAGTGGAAAAACGAGTGAATTCGCACAAAATTAATAAAAACGATGACGCTGGCGCTGGTGGACTCGGTGGGTAGTCATAATAGTATTTAGGATTCTTAACCAAAATGGAAACAATCTTCGAATGTTCTTGTTATTGAGGCTCACGCTCACGTATGGTCCGCACATGGTTAGCTGGACAAATGTAAGAACAAATAACTCGCAAATATCGATTTGTTGCTTCACAAATAGCGGAGAGCTAAATTCAGCGTCGCTTACAAGCCTGCCTCATACGGTGACGTGAAATAACGCCAGACGAAATAAAAGTAAAATTTCAAATTTCGGTATTATTTCATTTTCCAAAACAAAATAATATCAATTTGGTTTTGTTTCGTAACCATGACGAAATATTGCCAAAAAACTTATGGAAATAAGGCCAATATTTTCGCAAATCAGTTTGTTGACTCTTTTTCGCCCAAATTCCGAAAACGAACAGTTGCCCAAAATAAAAAGCCGACATTATTTTGGGCGATTGTGCAAAGTGAAATATCGCCCTAAAGTAGTCAGGCGATTCTGTGCAACGCAGGTCTTAAAACACGTAGAGTTGTGAAATTAAAAGTAGATCCCATAAACAGTGAAATGTGTATGGGGCATGCTGCCCTGCAACCTCCCTGCTTGGGCTTGCTGTGGGATTCTGAATAGGTGCCAACTTGGGAATATGTAAAGTTTCTTGAAATCCATGCGAAACATGGATATAATTTGTTCAACCTTATGCAGTTGGAGTCGCGAAATCCTTTTCACATGCATTCCCAGAAACTGCATATACCGAACTTCGCACTTACTCCAAATCCAACATTGAGCCCTAATCGAGTGTGGCAAATCGCACTGCTTATGCGATCTACCTTTGATTTCAAAACTCGACGTGTGTGGCATAGAAGAAGATGCAAGAGATTTACTTTACAACGGCGACTTTTGTGTATTTGTGTAAATAGTTGAAAACGAAATAACGCCAAATCGGCCTTATATCAATTTCTTATTTGAAACTCTGAATTTTTGGTCTTCGTTTGAAAAAAAAACAAACAATAACCCCAAATTGGTGGTCGTATTTCGTTCGGAGTTATTTCATGTCATCGCTTCGTACATCGTGTATGATTTGCGAAGTAACCGACGAACGCGACAAACGGTCGAAAAAACGGTTTGAAAAAAAAAACAAACAATAACCCCAAATTGGTGGTCGTATTTCGTTCGGAGTTATTTCATGTCATCGCTTCATACATCGTGTATGATTTGCGAAGTAACCGACGAACGCGACAAACTCCATATCCAACTCAAGCACCAGCCCCGAGATGAAACACAAATTGACTCGAAACGAAATTTGAAGCCATTAATACGGCTCGGATGTGGCACTTCGATGCCAGGTGGAAGGATGAAATTGCTCTGCGCCGAAGTAAATGCTTACATCTTATGCTAGTCGTCAGGTGAAGAAGAAGATACCCTGGCTCTATAGAAAACACGCTCGCGGAGTACAAAACCAAAAGATCCTAGCTAAAGAGGGCAATTAAACTGAGTTAAAAACAAAAGTGGAAAGATCTCCGTCGAGATATCAACCCATGGGGACTAGGGTAAAAGGTCGTAACGAAAAAGGAGGGGGCTCAGGCAACCAGCGAAGAAAAGATGCTGCAGCATCTTTCCAACTGATCCTGTCAGACCCTCCGACACCGCACCGGGCTGAAACCGCGACTCACAGCGGCAACACAAATGCCAGGAGACTTGGCAGAAAGACAACATGGATTCAGAAAGGCCCAACAGGGAAAGCAATACTCAAAACAGCTAGCACTGCTGGCAACGCTGGACATGCGAAACGCTTTTTAAATATTTCAGGAGGAGTTATATACTTAAATCGCTAAAAATTGCTTTCAAAGTCACAACTTATCTCTTGCGTATGGTGAAGGACTATCTTAAGGACCGGGAGATGTTATACGACACCAGAGATAACCCTAGAAGAAATGACATCGCTACAGGTAGTGCTGGAGGACCTCGATGATCGATCCAGGGACAGGATATATGTAACATAACCTTCTTACTTCGTATAGAAATGCCATAGCATATCCTCCTGGTAGGGTATGCAGATGACATCGCCGTGGTTATTACGGCTACAGAGGCCGATTGCGTGCAGAGGGAGCTGAACCGCCCAATGAGACGAGTGAACTCGTGGATGGAGGTGTACGGTCTCAGCCTGGTCACGGAAAAAAACATAGACAGTCCTTCTAAAGAAGAAGAAGATCCCGATCATCGTCGATTTCCAGAAGTCATCCGAAGCAAGGATGCAGTAACGTACCTAAGACTGACGCTTAACATAAAGCTCATGTTCTTCGAATATTTTTTTAATTTTGGTGAGGGTATAGATAACCCTCATTTATTTGGCTAACTACAAGCTAAAACTAACATCTAATGAATAACTTAAAAACTAGAACTTTAAAAATAAGAAGACTTAAAACTAAAGCTTAAAGATTAGGGGAATGGTGAAGGGGATCGATTTTAAGGCGGGCAGGGTTACGAATGAAATCAAAGACTGAAAAGTTTGAGTTAACCTTCTGCAGCCTACGGGAGATTGGTTCGTTGGAGCCATATGAGGTTCGATGGGGTCGGGTTGGGAGGTAAAATAGACGAGGGCAGCGTAAATTACGAGGATTAGTGTTAAAGAAGATAGAGTTGTTAAGAGACGCGCAGTCGACGGAGCCTAAGAGAATGCGTTAAATGAAAAGAATATCTGCAGCGTCCAGATAGATCAAGTTCACATCTAAGCTTGCCTCAACGATTACAGATTTCTTTAGCCGACTAATGGCAAATATGTAGTGTAGGTGGTCCCACTACCATCTGCGAGTCGAAGAGGTGTTCAGAGTTTTAATTTGTGTGAGCCGAAGAGGTGTCCAGAGTTCTAAATCGTTTTACCCGCGAAGCGGGCCACTCAGGTACAATTGTGGGATTAGGTGAAATTTTTTCCGAATAAATTTTAATATTTTCTGGCGATGTTTTGACCGTGGATAAAAGGATTTAAACAGAAGTAATCCTTTGGACATCTCTTCGACTTATATTATATTTTGAAGGTAGGATATTTTGACCCTGGAAATTTTGCGGGGATTTTAACCTGCAAAATGGTTCATTTGCTTTCCGTAAGGCGTTCAGTTTTTTTACCCTATTCTAAGGGTATATTAATTTTGACGCATAGTTTGCAACATACCTTAATATTGCCCGTAGACCCCTGAAAGTTACTATATTTATGATCAGCATCGATAGTAATGTCGATCTAGCCATGTCCGTCCGTCCGTCCGTCGGCAAAAATTTGGCCTTTAAACTGGGCCTAGAGAGCTGAAATTTTAACCATATACTCTCTAGGGTCCCGAAATAATCAAGTTTACCAATTTTTGAAATCCGCCCATAGATACGCCCACAAACTCAAAAAAACTAAATTTTGGAAAAAATCGAATTTTGAGCTAGGAAGCTGAAATTTTTTATATATGATCTATGACTCCTAAAACTGCTCGGGATATAAAATTTTCAAAATCCGCTCACTGACACGCCCACAAATAAATAAAACAATTTTATTGAAAAGCAGAATTTGAGCTAGGGAGCTGAAATTTATAATATATACTCTCTAGGGGCCCTTTATGCTCATGTGTTAATTTTTTTTAAATCCGCCTACTGACACGCCCACAATTAAATAAAACAATTTTATCGAAACACCCAAGTTTGAGCTAGGGAGCGTTTTTTGGATAAAATCCTTTAAATGTTATATAACAAAATATGTAGAGCGTTCTTAACAATTCAACCATACTTAGACTTTTGTCACGCCCACTTATGAGGGATAGGAATAAGAATAGGGTATCCAACAGTTCGCCCAAGCGGACTGTAGCCCGTCCCTATGTTTGATTTAATTTTTTTTTATTTAATTTCGCTATTTCATTTTTAATTTTTAAGTTTAGGAACTTAAACTCATCAAAATAAAACTGAAGTCTGCATTGTTGCCACTTCCTTCTGAATCTATTTCGCAGCTTAATTAGCTTAAGGAAAGTTTGCGGCAACTAAACCACTTTCCAGGATCGATGAACTTAAAACATTTAATCTTCTGCATGGACACTTTTAACAGTCTTTTTTAAGTTGACTTATATCCACTCCAGTTTGAAACCTCAAAGTTTAAAATGCAGGTATTTTCTATCGCAGGTGAATTAAGTATACTGCTTGGTACGGGTAGATAATCCGAACTGGGGTCATTTATTATGGTTGGTTGACTTATCAGTCCAAGCGCATTAGTTAAGAATTGGTCAAGTATAGACGAGTTTAACCCATTACTAATATACTCGTAAGTTGGATGTGCCGAATGTAATATCAAAAAGTTTAGATTGGACAAGATATTACCGTAAGAATTTGATGGGCTACGATGCAAGTTGCGATGATTCTTCAACATATCTTTAAGAAATTAATTTTGTATAAGAAAATATTTAGACGCTATCCTTCTATACAATTTACCCATACTTAGATGTTTGCTAGGCCCACTTTTTGGAGCACAGGAATAGGGTATCCAACAGTTGGTCCAAGCGAACATAGCCTTTCCTAATATTGTCTATTTATAACGCATCATTTTTTTTTATTTATTTATTTATTGTTTCATCGAACAGATAATACATTTACATATATCTCTTTAATACTACTGCATAGATACATTATTAAACACTAAGTACCACTCAGATTACCTATAATAAATAACAACTGTTTTTTAAACACCTCCCTATAGGAACTGTTGAAAAAATTACATAGTTAACAACTGTGTTAGCTTCTCTTAAACATCTTGTAATTGGCTCGTTAAGCCCATAGTTCATTCTATGAAAGGGTTCACAAAATAATTTTTTTGTTCGCAAGTATCTCTAGGGAGCATAGATCTCAATTAGAGATAGCAATAAAGGGCAGTTAATTCGATTACTTAACATGTCACGTATGAAGATTATCGAAAAATATTTACGGCGATCTGACAGCTTTAGTAAGCCTATTAGTTTACATCGTGCATCATACGGTGGCATTCGAATATTCCAATGTAGACGATAAACGACTAGTCTTGTGAAGCGTTTTCGGATATTTTCAATCCTTTGTGAACTTGTTTTATAAAAAGGGCACCATATAGCAGAGCAGTATTCCAAAACAGATCGTACAAAGGCAATAAAGAGAGATTTGAGAGTGTATTGGTCAGTGAACTCCTTGGAATTTCTCCCAATAAATCCCAGCATAGAGTTAGCTTTAGCTACTATAAAATCAATATGAAGGTTAAAGTTAAGTTTACGATCAAACCAAACGCCAAGGTCCTTCTTTTCTTCTATTCTTGTGAGAGGTATATCGTCAATTTTATAATTGTAGAACACCGGAGACAGGTGACGATAAAATGACATAACTTGACATTTTGCAACATTTAGAGACAAGCGATTTTTTTTTGCACCATTCACACAGTCTGTGAAGGTCTTCTTGAAGGTGTACGCAATCTGAAAGCGATTTTATCCGACAAAAGATTTTTAAATCATCCGCAAACAACAATTTCTGCGAGAACAGGATACGGAGTGGAATATCATTTATTAAGATTAAAAACAAAAGTGGGCCCAGGTGGCTTCCTTGTAGAACCCTAGAGGAAACATGAATTTGATGGGAGATGATATTATTTATTTGAACATATTGAAAACGATCACATAAATAAGACTCAAACCATTTAAGTAGATTTGAATGAAATCCTATAACTTTCAATTTTTGCATTAAGATTTCGTGATTGACTCTATCGAGAGCTTTGGCAAAATCAGTATAAATGACGTCGCATTGAGATCCGCTTTCAAAACAGCTAGCGGTGTGATTACAGAAGATCATAAGATTGGTCGAGGTAGATTTTCCAGTGACAAAACCATGCTGATGAGGTGAAATAATTTCTTTGAGAAGAAACAATAGTTTCTTTGTAAAATTTTTTTCAAATAATTTAGGGATAGCAGAAAGTTTGCAAATCGGACGATAATTAGAAACATCTTGTTTAGGTCCCGCTTTATGAATGGGGACTATGAACGAAATCTTCCAGTCATTAAGGAAATTACCCTCACTGAGGGAGGCGTTAAACAAAAGTGACAATGGTAAGCTAAGAGAACTTGCACACTGTTTTAAAACAAAAGGAGATATTTCATCAGGACCAGGGTCTTTCACCGGACTTCATTTGTTCCCTTTGCTATGCAGCCAGTTAATGCTCACCATTTGACGGGGCACAACTTGTAAACCGCATTTTTCTTAGCGGCATATGTTCACCTTTATTAGGAGTAGAAGCGTTAACTAAAAAAAAGAAAAAAATAACAGGTTCTGTAGGCCAGATTGATTAACCAAATGCCAGAGTAAACTAGTTACGTCCTTTTTTTTCTTCGAAAAAACTACATATTTCATTGATTCGAAGGTGGCAGACACATTTTTCAGGCACTTCGCTCCTTACTCATTGCAGATAAATGGCGTGTACTTACATCCAAGGACATATATATGTATATGTTCTCTAGGTAGGTCAGACCAATCTCGATACAATAAGGCACACAAAAAGCTCTGGCCAGCGGTAAGAGGTCAACGTCGATGACCTCTATTTCTATATTTAAATTTAAATGGGGGTCATTTCTTTACAGATTAACTCTCTTAGTCATCATCGTATTGTCTCCTGCCTTTCATTACTTTATCGTTATTTCCACCATAAGTGCTCAAACGCAACAGCCAGTTGCATTCCTCCCCTTGAACATTTCAACCGCAACACCCGCCATTCAAGAAATGCTCATCAGTTCACCCTCAAGTTTGTGTTCGGACGTACATTGAAGTTCAAAGAACTTTAATATACGTCCTGTCCGAACTGTTGTACGGCAACACGAACGTGGAATACTCTTCCACGCAATGTTTTTTCTTCAAATTATAACCTACAAACATTCAAAACCAACGTGCATCGGCATCTCTCCTTCTCTTCTCACCCTAATTTCCTTAACGCCCGCGCTGTGTAGCTATTACATTATAAGGGTCCCAACAAATCCCCTTAGGTGCGTATGTATATTATAAAAAAAAAGAAGAAAGACCACAGTGCACTTGGCCTATTTGCGGAAGCTGCAGAAGCTGACGAAACGTTAAAAAGAATATATTCCTTACCTTTTATGTGAACGGCGGCTTTAAATACCGATCGACTGATGATTCGCGGCAGCTCCTTCCTTGAGGGACCGGAGGATAAGGACAAAAGTTCATTTCAAAAGTTTAAAAAACTCCCGAGATGTGTACATTTATAAATCAGTTTATTTCTGCCTCTAAAGCCTTTGATATACGCTTCTCAGAAATGAACACACTGGATCCAAACTGTCGGTCTACTCGAGCCATGACAGCTATCCCAATGTTGTCCATTCGCTTATCTACCCACATACCCACCTATCTCCAAAAACCTCGTCAATCGACTATAACTTTGCTCCAAACAACATCCGCAATAGGAATGTGCCACAGGTCTCCCTTAAAACAATTGCCTAAAGTTCTTAACTTTCCCGAGGCGAGTTATTTAATTCTCCACCAGTAAATGAAAGGAGGAGCACTTCGGAAAAAATGCCATATTAAACTAAAAGATCATGAAAGTTTGGATAGCATGCCACTTTGTCTTTTCCTTTTCAACGCGTCATTCTTCAACAGTCGTCCTTTGAGTTTTCCGCATTTGAGTCCCTTCCCTTTTTTATTATGAAATAAAAAATACCTATGAACTATATTTTTCCTTTCCGAGCGACGATGACGCGACGCCGGCGCCGACAACAAAAATATAAATACAAATGAACAACATACGAAGAGCTAGCAAAACTCGCCTCTTTCTTTGACCCAAAATGCCAGAGTTGTTGAATTTTTAATTCAAATGAATGCCTTCTGTCTGTCAAATGTCATCCGCCTGCCTGTGCAGTGCACGAACAAATAAACAGCAACAACATAAAAATGGGAGCATAAAGAAAAAGCAAGATGTCACACCATCAAAAAGAATAGTTTTTGTATCTGTTCTGCAACACTCAACCGCAAAAAACAAAACTCTTCAAGTTAACTGTCAGGACAAACTGACAACAATGATGACACTTCCTTCACTACTTCCACATTTAATATTAGCTCCCACCCAGTTTTTTTGCGCGACAAGAATTTGTTTTATGGTTAATGCAGCAGGTTTTGGCTTTGTTTTTTTTTTTTTTACTGTAGTGTCCTTGTAATATGTAAGCCCCATCAAAGGATAGCAGTATTTTGTGTGACGTAATAGTTTTGAAGATGTGGGCAACCAACTGAGTGCGTTTTGAAAAGTAAATTCAACTGAAAGAATGCGCCCCGCGGGTAAAAGATACATAAATAAGTAAGGACACTACACATTAGGTGTCACTACCCGCCCTCCGGGCCGACACATTTACATTCACTTTGATGCATTATGACGTTCTTATGTTATGTGTCATTCTGTCTATCTTCATATGTGTCAACTCGAAACACCATAGAATATGAAAACATAGAACGTGGTCCTGGATACTATAATTTTTTTTCTCTGCTTGTTGATAACAATTGAAATGAACATGAACTAAATGACGGTTGGAGTGTAAATAAGCGAAACGGTGGAGCTGCTGTCGAAAAGGATACAACATAAATAGCGACATTTGCTCAACAAGTTAACGAACAAAAAAAAACCAAGCTATTAGCGCGACTGCTTTGAAAATGTGTTAGGGAGTCTTAGCTTGTTTTGGGTCACGGAGCGAGTTAGTCATTTCCTGCTTTGAAAATCATGGAATGAAAATTTATCACGCGATTCATGTGGTGCCTTAACCCCGCGTATACTTTGTTTGAAATTATAATTGCAAGCAATAACTGTCGGGGACCTGGTAAGGCATTCCTTTTGGTCCCTTTTGAATATTAGCTAAAGCCAGAACTACATAAGTGAATTCCTAACGGATAACTATGTACTTATGAGCGGATGGCGTAAGTGCTCCTTACCAGCACCGGCACGATGTGGGTGTTAAGTGTCCCAGTGATAAAAAGCATTTATCGTGAGACCTTATGGCAGTATAGTTCTGACAGTGAATTTCTAAAGATATATTTTCTGCGCCCTTTCTGAAGGACAGTAATGGATTAGGTCGTTCGAGAAGTATTTGCAAGGTGTGCACTTTGTAATGAGCATGTTATACAAACCTTCTCATTTTTTAAAAATGTCATAGTTTCCCTTTGGGGCTTGCAAAGGTTTTATAGATTAACGATGATTGTAAGTTTTGTCAAGTATAAGACACTTGAATGTCAGTTAAAAGAATTAGAAAAGAATGCCTGGTAATACTGTAGCATTTTTTTTTTTTATATAATTTGCGTGCGCTAAAGGGATTTTTTTTGTAGTGACCCTTATAATGGTGAAACCACAGCGCAGGCATTTTATTTGTTGCTACAAGTAGCTCCCAGCAAATAATTCACTGCCTATTTTTGGGTGCTACTTATTGAAAGAATAGAAGGATAGGAAAGTAGTGTGGTGCGAAGGGATTTTTTTTTCTCCACAGAAATTGCTTTAGGGAGATCGGTTTTTGTTTTGTGTTTCAATTTATAAAAATCATGGCCCTGGTCGGGATTCAAACGCACGACCTGCCAATCACTTAGTGAATACACCATCATCGCATAATTGCCACCTGCAGATAAGAAAGAGCTGATTTTGGCCGCAGAATTACCTTGGTTTGATAGCCGTAGATGTATTTGTGCTATAGTGATTAAATTTGTCCTGTCATTCAAAGAGGAGCCCTTTTGAAGATTTTGGGGAGCCATTTTGGTAAAAGAAGATCCACTGAAAAAGTATCAAAATTCCAAACAAATTCAGATGTACTTCACTTAAAAATGGAAAGTCTAAGTTGTATCTGCTGGAAGCTGTTTTTTTGCTTTTTTTCTCTTCAATGCAGATGTAGCTGAAGATGTTGATTTTGGACCTTTTTTGGTCGTTTGGATTGTGGCAGCCGTCTGCGAAGATTCCTTCGGTTTTCTTATTAAAAATCTTCAACAAACAAAATAGTTTCGGTATAACTTACGTTCTACGAATAAATTGGAATTGTTAAGCAAAGTAACAAATTGTCCCAATGAAAACTGCAATATGCGCATTCGAAATCGAACCGTCATTGTTCATGACGATAGGTCCCCTCCCTTCTACCCTTCTATTGGGTAGCTAGGTTTAAGGCCCTGTATGGGTTAATGCCCAATATTTATTTTTTATTTTGATTTATGGGGAGCATAGTGATCTCACCAAAGGAGCCAAAAGCTCCTTAAGAAGTCATTCCGACAGCGCTGCTGTCTACAGTTGAGAATTATTGTGTTGCAGTGACAAGTGCATTTGAATATTCGAAGTAAAAAAAAAACAAAGCACAGTAGTGAAAAGTATAAAAAATAGACATCGTAGTATTTCTTTAGTGAGTTTATCTCGCTGAGATGTAGCTTTGTTAAGTTTGTTTGGTTAGTTTTAGTTTTTAATCATTTGTGTAATTATTGAAAGAAGAGCGTGTTGCGATAGGGTATATATTTTTCCACGAACATGGGTGTAACACCCATCTGTTATGGGTGGCGCTAAGACAACGATGAGTTCCAGAAACCTACGAACTGAAGGTCACAGACATGTATGAGGGAGTAAAGACAAAAGTGAGATTCCCCGTTGGCGTCACAGAGGAGTTCGCAATCAAAGTGAACACCAGGGAAGCGTCTTAAGTCCCTTGATATTTATTAAAGTCCTTGATTATCTGCTTGAAGGAAAAATAACGTACGCCAAAGTGCATCAGTTATTCTTTGTTGACGCTGTAGCCATCAATAGCGAGGATCAAACGTCCCTGCAACTAGCACTTGATGAATGGGTAGAAGTTTTGGAGGCGAATGGATATCGTAATAGTCCGAAAAAAACTGAATATATAATATATATGCTGCCTTTTCTCTGATTCACTCCGACCTATTCCAGACATATATGTATATGAATGGAAGACTGATTCCCAAATACGAAAAGTTGAAATATCTGGAATCTATGATCAATAGCGAAGCAAGCTGTGATGAAGATATTAAATATCGCGTGAGCGTAGGGTGGATGAAGTGCTGCGAAAACTCATCCATCTACTGTGATCGAAAAATATCCCGTAAGCTGAAAGGATGGCTCTACACCGCAGTTGTACGTCCGGCGCTCACATACGGTTCAAATTTTCGGACAGCGTACACAAAATATGATGAAGATGCTTTGCATGACAGCAGCAGTAACAAAGATTGATGGAATAAGAAGTTCCAACATTCGAGAAAGCTTTCACGTCAAAGAAGCTATATCCAAGAAGGCCTAAAAATTGTTGGATTTTTTTTTTATAATTGGTTTACGCTAAAGGGATTTTTTTCTATTGCTACAGTACCCTTATAGTGTTAAGAACACAGCGTAAGCATTTGTGTTTAACAACAAGCAGCACCTGGCAATATCGTATTTCATTGCATGTTTTTCGGTGCTACTTACTATTAGAAAGAATAGAGAGATAGGAAAGAAGTGTTTGGGTGCAGTTGTAGGGTTTTTCTCCACGGGAGGTGTCTAAGTTGCTTAGGGAGATAACGATTTCATGTATTCGATATAAAGTAATGGAGTTGGCCGGAACTCGAACGCACGACCTTCCATTCAGTAAGCGAATACACTACTACTGCACCGTTGCCACCCGCAAATCACACCCAAGATCACACAAATGAAGCAACACCAGCATTTAATTGGCCTCAGCGACGAAGTGATTCAAAAACCAGCAAGCCCCATAGTCGGACCAGTAGGGATGCAGTTAAATGGGAGGGTTGTGATTCCATTAACCTTGATCATACCCTCGCCGCCATTAAGGGAGAAGAAGAAGAAGAAGATTGGTGTAACACCCATTACCTGCCTGCGTAGGTACTAGAATTACAGTAGAGCGTGTAATGGTCTCCTTGTTCGATTTGATATTATATTATGATTAGAAAGCATAATTGGTGTAATATCCGTCGGTTCCCCTGCGAGTCAGAAACTCAACGCCGTGGCTGATGGTCTCTGGGCTTTAGTATATGTCGCGTTATGGTGTAAGGGGCCAAGTACATAGAATCCGATTTATCCAATGTTTTCGACGGTGTAAACATACTTAACCTTCCCGTAGAATCCGTGGCCTACGTTGTCAGCCGAAAACACATTGGTTGCATTTAATATACTTTTCGCCTAACCTGCCTAAGATGCCAGCACAGCACAATTGTTCATTTCTCCACAAGCCAACACACTAACCTCTACAGAATATGATAATGGACAACTGGGATGTCGTAGCAACGGTTATGCTAGAAATCATTAATAAATCTTTAAAGGACGGGGAATTTCTGAATTTTCGGAAAGGATCTGTGAGAAGCCTTGTGGAAAAAGTACAAAAAAACCAAAAAGGGTGATGAATTCCGACCGGTTAACTCCTTATACCCTATTCACACCGAGCCGAAAACTGGGTTTTCGCGAAAACACTCGAAAACTTCATCGAAAACATAAGTTTTCCCATACATCTTTCAGTTTTGAAAACGAGTTGTTTAAAGTCGTTTTCCACGAAAACACAACGAAAACGACTTCCAGACGTTGGGTTGTTGAAATAAACACACCTTTTGCAATATTCGGCAAATTCAGCAGAACAGCTGACCGAATGAAAGTGACAACTGACAACATAATTATTGTTTTTTGTTTTGATATTGCTTTTATAAGAATAGCTTTTTTCTTTTGGAGTTTCAGTAGGAGCGACATTTGTCGACGGCGTTTTTTTTTGTATCGGCTGGCTTGGGAATCGAAGGCTGCTGCCAAAATATTGAATTCATTTTCCACACTTAATTGATGGGCTAATATTGTTTTTAAATGCTCTGAATTAATTTTATTTATTAATTAATGCGATCGAAATTTGTAACCAAAATAGTTTGCACAGAAGTTTCACGACAAGTAAGTGTCTCACAGCTGATTGCAACGTCAAACGAAAACTGGTTGGTTTTCGGTGTGAATGCATCGACGAGTTTTCGTAAACTTTTTGACGAAAACACGGTTTTCGATGCGGTGTGAATAGGGTATTAAACACCTTAGAGAAAAGTTTTGAAACAAGTTGTTAATCAGCAATTGGAAGAGTATATGGAGAATAACTCACATTTTCATAATTTAACCCTTGATCTCCACAGAAGGGCGAATGTTGTACTGATTTTCGATAGGATTCGAAAACTTACAAGTATTTTAATAACAGATAGTTCTGATAATCCTCTCATAAACCAGCTAAATGTTTAATCTGTGATATTTCTATGTAAATATTTATTGCGTTTGCTGTCATTTACTAGTTATTTATAAATTATTTACTTATTTATTCATATATTTATTTATTTATTTATTTTTGTATTTATTTCTTTATCTATATATTTATTTATTTATCTATTTATATTTGTCTATCTATTATTTTTATTTTTTTCGTATTTTCCTTCGATTAATTCTTCCCATCATCGGAGGGCTCACAGCTGTACCGAACCAAGTCATAAAAAAAACCCAAAACTACTGTTAAATTCTGCGCAAACTTTAACTCTATTCAGGTCTGTAAGGAACTAAGTCAGTAAGTGTTTCGTTTCTAAGGTAATCGTAAAAAAATCAAGTCAGTGACTTGTATTTTCGATTTCTTTCAAAGCAAAAAAGAACCAAGTCAGTGATATGCAGTGTTAGTAAGTTTTATTCATGAACAGACATATTTTCAGCTTCTACCAATTTTTTCGGGAACGTGTTTATTGTTTTACAGTTTAAATAAGTAACTATGGAAAGTGAATTATTTTTTACCTCATTTTGGAAACTCGCGGATGCAAAGCAAATGCTTTTTTAAGAGGTCTTGTTAAATCATCCAAACCGTAAGTTAAGCGTGTTCGTGGTGGAAGTCGCGGCTCAAAGAATAAGACCTTAACATACTCTATATTGGGGCAAGGACAAAACGTCCAGGTTTCTAAGACATATTTTTTAAAATCTCTACAAATTGGTTGGGGAAGATTGTTTCGATGCCTATCACGAGAGAAAGTATCTGCAGTGATTGATTGCCGTGGTATAAACGCCAAAAACAAAAAAGATGATAATGGTGTTATCGCACACATTTCATCCTTCCCAGCTTATCAAAGCCACTACAGCAGGAAAGATAACCTAGGCCGAAAATACATCGATTCCAATTTAAATATTCGCAAAATGTACGATATGTTATGTATGTGGAAAAGCGTACTGCCAAAATGTGTCAACGGTTAATCAAAAATTTTACTACAAAATATTAAGTATAAAATTTAATTTACATTTGAAAACTCCGCATAAGGACACGTGCAGGATTTGTGATGAGCTGGATATCAAAATAAAGTTTGGTGAAAGCGGAGAGTCCAATTTACTTTCACAAAGAGAACTTCATTTAAGAAAAGCGCAGCAGGCACGGGATTCACTCAAAACTGAAGTGCTATCTCATGAGAACTATGTCTTGACTTTCGACCTTCAGAAAGCGTTTCCTTTTCCTAAATTTTCAACATCAGTTGCTTATTATAAACGAAACATGTATGTGTATAATTTTGGAGTTCATTCAATGAACACAAAAACTGCCTATATGCACATTTGGAATGAAACTGAAGGGGGGGGGGGGGGGGGGGGGGAGAGAAATCGCAGCATGTTTAAAAAAGCATTTACTCACTCATGCGTCGGAGTATAAGTTTATAACTATGTACAGTGATGCATGCGGATTGCAAAATAGAAATATAAAATTAAGCCTTTCATTATAATTTAAGTAAGTAGGATCAACTGATTTAAGTGCCGAAGTCATCGATCTAAAATTCATGGAATCTGGCCACTCGTTTTTGCCCAACGATGCTGATTTTGGAGTGATTGAAAATAAAAGCAAAAAAAAAAGTTCGACAAAGTTTACTTAGGAGAAGCAAAAAAAGGGAGATCCTTACAATCTCTTCAAAATTTTGGACAAAATAGCCTCTACCCAACTCGTCGTACAGTTACGCCAGAGAATAAAAGGGATGTGATGGATTTAATTAAATTTATTCCACCTGTATACCACAATTTTTATAAAAACTTACCAGTCAAACAAGAGTTAATAACGAGATAGCACCAGGACCAGCCCCAAAGTGATGAAGACGATGAAAATGACGAAAATTTTTATGTGTAATAAATGTTTTTTATTAAAAAAATTCTATAATCTTGTTATAAACTTCTGTTAAGTTTTTGAAATAAATTAATTTATTGCTTTTATTGCTTTCGTTACCTTTTTCAAAAAATATTTCGATTTTTATTATCTTCAATGGCAATTTTTCCAAGCAAAAAAGACACAATTTTTTTTTTTTAAATTTTTGTGAATATTTTTCAACTCTAGTTTTTTTTAATTTTAAATAAGAAGAACGTTTAGAGAATTAACTTTAGAATTGTCTTTATTACGAACAAAATATTCATTTCAGTAATTAATGGCAATTGATTTACTAAACCTCTGAATAACTTCGAATTGCATTTTTCTGACTTGATTCGGTACAGCTGTGAGCCCTCCATTCTATAGTTATTTATTATTTGCCACACAAGAACATGTTTCAGTTGAAAGATAATGTATTAAATCTCTGAATTGTAAAATGTGCGGTCACAGACTTTTTTTTGAAAACATTGCTACGAAATAAAATGAATTGAATTGAACTCACATTTAAACAAATACAAATCGGGTTTTCGGAGAAACCATTTATATGAGAGTGCGGCTAATATGTGTTGTTAACGAGTGGAAATGCAGTGGAAACAATACGAAAATCATGTCGTTATTTTTAGACTTTAAAAGAGCTTTTGAAACGATAGATCGCGTGATTTTTCTTCAAAAACTTGTATGGAATCGAGAATAAATAGCTAAATGGTTAAACTCGTATCGGACTAAGCGAACCCAGCGCCCAAAAGTAAACAACATCATCTCTGATTCCGTAAATGTTGACTCCGGGATATCGCAAGGATCCATACTTGGCGCGTTATTATTTACAATTTACTTATATCAAATACCCAATATAATACATTTTTGAAAATAAGTGCTGTATGCAGACGGAACGTTGATTTATGCTGAGGGAGATGACTCGAAGGAATGCTATCCAAAACTAATAAACGATTTTTAAAAAATAAATAAATGACGGAAAATGAATAACATAAAACTTATCAAAAGCCATTTACGGCGAGGTTTTAGCCCGGAAATCACCTTAATAACGCCGAATTGCATAACTCTTCAAGGACAAAATGTTAAGAGTAATGATCAAAAACTAGTTTTCAAAATCGTAATCAGAATTTCTTACCAAAATAAGGGCGTGTGGTTTTTCACTTCTGGCGCGAAAACGGTGCGCACAATACCAAAAGTGTAAAGCGCCAATCGGTGTCGCTGGCAAACACCTTTGAAGTAAAGTTGAGCATATTTCCTTAGAGACAGAAATATAGAAATTAAGATGAAAATCCTTTTTTATAAAATTGTAACCAGAACGCCTTACCCAAGTAAGGGCTTGTGGTTTTCGCATTTTGCCAGCAAAAGCTTTAATATCTGAATTCAAAAATGCGGTAAGTATTATACTCGTATATGTAGTTATTTTATCCTTTTTGTGACATACGTACGTAACTTCTGATTACATTATATGACCAAGTCCCATGCTTATCTGTCAAAATCAGCCTACTCATTTGTGGTCATATTCATCAACTGGTCATATGATTTATGCTGATAAGATTGTATGTAGCGTACATGAAGCCCACTTAACTTACAATCCAGTTAAAGATTTATTATGAGCATTCCAAATTATAATTCAATTACAGCAACAAAAGTCGCAAAAAGCGGACGATAGTCGCGAAAAAGGCAACAGAAGTCGCATATCGATAACCCTGATAACTCGTACCTAAAACTTTTTTGGTTTTTTTCAAATGAAAATAGAGTGAAAGAGTATCAATCGTTTTTTTCCTGATCTCAGAGTGAGTTACTACTCAGTTGCAAAAAAAAAAACTCCTCTATAGTTGTATCTGTTTCTAAAAAAAGAAAGTTTAAATAAAAATATTCAAAGGTGGGTTTGGGCAATTTCGACCGATGAGAGTTAACGCACCTATAGTAGCCAAGCTATCTATGTCGGTTTAAAGCAAAATTACGTCTTACAGATAACTTACTGATTTATATATTTTCAGCATAGAAATAGATGGACACAACTCGAAGTAATTTACCTACCGATGTGTGCAGAAAGCCACAAGAACATCATTTCATGAATAAACTTTCTTCTCTTCCAAATCAACAGGTCGCTGCAAAGAGAAGAAAGTACAAAATTCAAACCCACTGTGTCCTGCCGTTTGCATCAACGACTAACCTAAATATCACCACCATAAACTCCACAGCCAATACTTATTTAACCCAGACCTAAGTTCCCCAACCGAATCATCACTGTCCCACTTGTCCAATTAATGCGCTCAACTTTCCCCATTAAGACTCATCGAGCTCTAATTAAATTTTGGTTACCGCAACAAAGCCCAAAACAAAACCAATATCAAAATCCACGAACAACTGTCAAGTCGCCACACTCGAATCTTTAATAGTTCCATAGGCTCCAAGCTCCATCTCAAAATCGGACAACATTTACACAAGTTCGCAATATCATTGACAGCAATAATGTCAACTTATTAGATTTTGTCGGAATCAGCTCAAATGCCTACAGAATAGAATTTAATTTTTTTTCTCGAAGAAATTAGTAGCAACAAACTTTTGTATTCCTTCCTTCGATATCCTAATTGCCTACACGATAATGTCGGTTAAGCACAGTGTCCATGGAGTAAGCAGAATCCCTTTTGGAATTTCTTTTCATTCCGTCAAGGACATGGCAATGACACTCCAGAGGGCGAACAAATTCAATGTGATTTGCTTCTTATTGGTGTCAAGAAACAATATTTTGTTCGATGCTTTGTCATCTGTCAAACTTTAATTGCAATGATTTCCCCAAGTTTCGGCCATTAGGCGGATCATTGCCTTTGCGTATAAATAAATTTTTGTTTTTCCTGCGGAAAAAGGACTTCTTCATGGTTTTTATTATCTGATGGAATTTTTATTGGAGGTAGGTTAGTTATAGATATTTGCAACTTTGAATGTTACTGATAGGGTCGTTTGTATGGAATAGCCGAACACTAAGCAAGGCCGAACTATTGCATGCAATTTTATTCCAATCGAAATGATAGCGTGGCTCGAAACAAAAGCGACAGAAACGCGCAAAGTGAATGCAACATTAATTCCCACGACACGCACTAATTATAAATTCAATTATTTCATGCCAGAGTCGCTCCATTTTCCGGTTGCAAGGACATTTTCATGATTTATTTGCACAGAACTTCACACCATGCCAGAGAGCGAGTGAGTGTTGTGCATTGTGTGCTGGCTGCTGGCGGAAATGGTCATGAATTTACTTTAATACCAATAAGGCGCTTAAATGTGGGCGGGCATGGACAGTGTGTAGTAAAAGTGCGGAGAAAGCCAGCACTGTGTGGCTACTAATTCAAAAAATATGCTACAAAACTTATGTCACAGGCACTTAAAAAAAGAAACAGCCATCGCAATGTCCTGGGCTTCCAGTTTTCGGTTTGGCTTAGACGCAAGGCACTGTTTGCGGCAGATTCTTGTACAAAAAGGGCTAGAGGTTTAAGATTGAGAATCACTTCCAACCCCGCTGTAGGGGTGGTTCTCATAGCCCCAGAAGTACCAATACAGGCGATTCTTTGGACTCTAGTCATAGTCTTAAGGTTAGTGACCTTGCACAACCCCTGCCACCAGACTAGATTACCATATGTAAGTACAGGTCTTACCACAGCCGTATTGATAAGCCACTTGATAATTCTGGGACTAGGACCCCAGGTTTTCCCGAAAATTCTGTTGCACTCGTTGCAGTCATATAAGGCTAGCATTGCCTTCTTTGGTCTTTCTTGTATATTGAGGCTGCAGTCCAATTTTCTATCTAGAATAACGCCAAGATACTTCACGTATTCCGATGTTTTCAGTGGAGTATCCTCAATTGTTGCCCAATTAAATTGCGGTATAACCTTTTCATTGGTGAAGAGTACCAGTTCTGTCTTCTGTGGGTTAACCGCAAGTCCGTAGTTTCTGGTTTCTTCGTATACGCATGCTGAGCCGGGGATAAAACCCCTGGACTCAGATTACTTCGAATATAAATGTCAGCCAGTCTCTCAAAAGTTGTTAAAACAAATGGAGCTAAGCTGATTGGCCTAAAGCCTTTAGCGGTAGTGTGACTGCGTTTACCAGCCTTGGGTATAAAAAAAACTTTAACTCCTCGCCAAACTTTTGGTACAAAAGTTGACCCCTAAAGGTGGTTTGGAAATAGCAGCGGTTCGATATTTTTTCAGAAAATATAAAACTTCACACGCAAGTAAAATTTGGGGGTATGTGTCAGTTCGAAGAACAAAATGCATGCTCTATCGGACCTTAATCCTGGCAGTCCTGCCGAACGATAAGTTGGAAAGGGGAGCTAATATTGGAGGAGAAGATACAACCGCGAACTCTAAGAGCTGTAGCAAAGTGTGAATGTAGCTTAAAAAGCTTAATCACGTTGATTACATTGACTCGGCCACATTGAGCGAATGGACAATAATGATCCAGACAAGAGGATCTTCGACTCTTAGCCCCCAGGTTCGAGAAGGCAAGGAAGACCGAATCTCCATTTTAAACATCGCTTAGAATGGAAGGCAGAGAATGAAAGGTTGCAGTGTCTCAGGCAGAGACTCTTCACGGGCCGACAGCCCGTCACATAAGTATGTGTACGTGTAGTTCAGTTGGTGAGAAATGTCAATTACCTATTGTGTACTCCGAGGGATAATTAGATATATCCTTCCCCGTGTGTCGAAAGCCGAGCCAAGTATTTCTCTTTTCTCGATATTCTATTACATCGCTGACCATCTCCGTTGAAAGTATGTCGCCAAGAACATGCGAAATGTCTAGGCTTCCTCGTTTTAGATTATTCGAAAGCATTCCACGAAATAGTTGAATATCTATGTATAATTTTTTACTGTCGTCCCCCTATTTATTTATTTATTTTCATCAAGCTGAGTTAACAGTAGTTCCCCCCCCCCCCCTCCGATTGATTTGCCTACCTTGTCGTGGTGGTGGGACTTAAGTACTCCCCTCTCTATTGATAATCGACAAAGAGGGGGTGGAAAACTAAAAGGCATCAAATCCAAGGTAAGGTTCGACGCGCCGAGACCTGCATGGCTGAGGGAGTGCTCAGTCGCTAGCGCAAACTCTGGATACCTGGGGACCTCCAGTTTTAACCCTAATTCCCCTTATCTGCATACAGGGGGTGAGTGCAGATGGACCTTCCTTCCCGCTTACTCGTGGGATTTTAAATGAACAAAACTAACAAACCAAACAAACAAAATAAAACAAAAGAGACTAAGGTGCAAGGATCGGGCACCACTGACTCTACAAACACCGATCCCCAAACGGAACGACTGACGGAAGAAGAAGAAAATCTTCTTCTGAACCCTTTCGCCAATCTTGGAGTATGGGATGGGGAGAGCGTTGGAACGGATGCTGGCATGGAGGGCATGAACCTTGATGTCAGCGACAGCTGTTCCCTAAATAAACATACATACCTACAATATGGAATGGATATGGGTCAGGGAAACAATATACAAATCGATCGACAAAAAAAAATTAGGTAAAATAAATCAAATATAGTTTTTTTTTTATTTTTTGTAGCGTGTTATAGGTGTTTTCGTGCCTTCAATTTACTGAACTCCTCAATATCTTCTGTGAAATTGATTTCTTTGGAAATTTTTCTTTCTATTAAAAGCACGGCTAGATAAACCAGTCGCTCTTAATCCATTGTAGATGGAAGATAATTTTTAATTAGTTTAAATTTCGAAAAAATCCTCACGCATGATGCAACCGAGATGCAAGTGGTCAAGAAGTATTGAAGTATGAGCGATATACAGGGTAACGATTTACTGAAGTCCCATTTCATTATAAATTGAAGCGGCGTTGGTGCAGGTTTCTACTCAGAAACGCTCGGAATATCTGGCATGATCAGACTCCCCGACTACAGCAGCGTCTTCCAAGCTGAGGTTCTGGCGGTGACAACAGCCGCTAAGCAGGCTGCAATGACGGCAATACCACAGGCTGATATTACCTTCTTCATTGACAGCCAAGCGGCAATAAAATCGATTTCCGCCACAGAAATAAAATCGAGGCTTGTAAGAAGCTGTCGCGAAGAGCTGCGGGCTCTCCACATCAAAAACCCCACCCTGTTACCTTAAACAGGTGATTGGTGATAAAACGCTGATGACAGCTAACGAAAGATGGAGTGCCCTTGACTCCTGTGTCAATACCAGGAAAATGTGGCCACTACATGACAAGCGAAAGACCGAGAGAATCCTTCAAATGAACAAAAAGTCTTTGTCCTCTCTCACAGGTGTTATCACCGGACACAACATGCTGGGCTACCATGCAAAGAAATTGAAACTCAGCACAGACGAGCTCTGCAGAGGTTGCGGGGACGAGGAGGTGAACGAGGATACCCCTCATTTCCTCTGTCACTGTCCTGCACTCTGTCACATAAGAAACAATGTCCTTGGCAGACATTTCTTCCAGGACTTAGAAGAACTCTCCGGCAAGTCTGGAAACGACTTGCGCAAGTTCATCAGCGCATCGGGATGGTTTGTAAGCCCGCTAGGTTTTTCATAGGTCCCAAGTAAGGGAATCAACCTCCAGGGTATCACAAAGGGTCTACATAGACCTAAGTGTGACGGGAGCAGGACTCTCTTGCCCCGTCAACCCAGCAACCTTACCTAACGTAACAGTAGTTCCGGGCGCAGTAGCAGGTTTACTAATTTTTCATTTTCGCAAATTACTTTAATAAATTGGGCTCATCTTTCACCTCAATAAATGTTAACGAAGTTCCGAAAGCAAAGGAACGTTGCCTTTAACAAAGTGGCTTTATTCATCTTTGGTGTTAGGTGGTATGCTCATTCTCGAAAAATATATATAGGATTTGTTTTCACAACCTTAGAAAACTTTGAACTCTAACAATATTTGTCGCGCTCCCGACCCGTGAAGAGTCTCTGCCTGACGCTCAGTTCTCCAGATTGCATTCGCAATAGCTTGGTCTTTAAAATGGAGGTTCGATTGTCCTTGCCTTCTCGAACTATGAGCTATTAGTCGAAGATCATCTTGGCTGGATCATTATTTTCCATTGGCTCAATGAGGCTGAGTCAATGTAGTCGACTTGATTTAGCTTTTTGGGCTACATCCACATCTTGGTAAAGCTCATAGAGTTCGCGGTTGTATCTTCTCCTCCATTCGCCCTCCTCGCACACAGGACCAAATATCCTTCGGAGTATTTGTCTTTCAAAAGAACCCGATATAAGCTCTCCTTTCCTACTTCTCGTCCAGCAACCGGCATCATAAAGCAGGACTGGCAGGATTAAGGTTTGATAGACGATGCTTTTTGTCCTTCGAGTGATGAATTTTCAACCAATGTCTTTAGCCAAACCGAGGAAGCAACGGTTTTCCAAGGTAATTCTTCATCTCCTTAATATCGACTAAGCTGTCATTTGTCGAGATGATGTCTACTCCAAGGTATAGGAATTCCTTTACTACGTCGAAGTTATTGCTAGTCGTATCAACATATGCGTATTGTCCTGGGCGGTGGAAAGATGTTTGTTTGTTTGTTGAGAGAACGTATTTAGTTTTTTTCTCATTAACTTCAAGACCAACCAATTTCGAGAGTACTTCAATCACCGTAAAAGCAAAAATGGGAACTGCCGATGATGTCGATATGGTTCTCATACCCCAGTAGCTAGATGGATCTATTGAAGATAGTGCCTTCCGGGTTAATACCTACTCTGTGCACTATTTTCTCTAGAACAAGATTAAAGAAGTCATATGATAGCTCATTCTCTTGCAGAAAACCGGTGCAAGTTTGGAATAATTTCGGAAGAGTTGCTTTAAAAATGCACATTACACCGCTTGATTTCAAGTGTCACGCGGCGCAGTTGTTTTGTTCGGGATCCCATACTCGGCCATCGCCATATAGGCCTCCTGACGATGAATGCTATCATATGCGGTTTTAAAGTCCATGACCAGATGGTGAGTCTCGGCTTGAAATTCGTTGGTCTTTTTCAGTATTTGCCTCAGTGAGAACATTTTGTCTACTGTTACTCTGCCGGGCCGGAAGCCACACTGGTACGTGCGGATTAGTGTGTTGCAGAATAACTTGAGACGTTCACTTATGAATATTTATGCTTTAATAGTTTTTGCAAAAGATAGGATCGCCTTTCTTGTAGATGGGGCATATGGAGCCTATAGTCCAGTCATCGTGCATACTTTCTTCCTCTCATGCTTGATTGATGATTTGGTGCATGCGCCCTTCCAAAATATCACCTACTAGGTTTTTCAATATTGTCCAAACGCACAAACCTTCATACTTTTATGATAGGATCCAGATCTAACCAAATTAGAGTTCCCGGTTTTTCATGTCATACTTCAGAGCGACAGGTTTCGGACGCATCTCGGGTATGGAATGTGTATGCCACGCCATGTGCAAAATACATATAGTTTTATCAACTTTAAGGAAAATGTCTTCTCACATTATTTGATGACATACCTGAGGGAGACGATTGAGGGACTTTGAAATCCGAAAAGTCGTAAACGGGGAAATTATATAATGTGTCTTTATGCAACTTAAAATGTGCGAAAGAGGTTTTGAATGAGATTTAGCGCCATCTATCGAATATACATTTTATTGGATCTACTGAAAATCTTAAACTGTTCCATATCCTATAATCATCGCTAAATATTTCGTTCAGGCTTTGATAAGAAGAACCTGCAATTAATTCATCTTGGTTTGGAGTCCAATCTCAGTTCCACCGTTAGGAAACTCTTTCTTGTGATAGTCACTGTATATGTGTTGTGCCCGTTTCGATTTTATTTCCCATGGACATTTTTCTGTGCTTTCACCATTTGCACATAACACTTTAAAATATAGTTGTTATTTCTCCTCACCAATCAAAGGTAAAAGAGCGAACGTGCAGCTCCCGTATCTACTAATCTAAACACAATGCATTCCCACTACATGACGGCGCTGCGGAATAATAATGGCAAAACACCTTTTAAGAGCATATTCGGAAAATACTTAAATTGTTATTATTCACTGATATCGCATTTAAACCGCCACAAAAACTCAACCCCACCTCACAGTATGCATTCGAAATCAAGTTGCATGACTCATTTAATACACATTTTAACATTTAATTTCACTTCCCCCACCCACTGTTCACTTGCACCCACTCCTCGTCCTGTTCCACACCTACGCGGCTGAATACTGTCATGCAGCCATTATCGTGACATAATGAACCGTCTGACCAAAGTCATTTATTTGAATAAATAGTCAACTAAGTGTAACATAAAAAATGCAGCAATCCTAGCCCGAAGTGGGGGTCGGTGAAGGTAGACTTGAGGGATGTGTACGCTGGTTGGCCAGCTAAATGGCTGCCATTAGTTTAGTTGAATTGGTAATTTACAGTTGTGTACAGGTGATAGCTGAAATTTATGAAAATTGTTGGATGCTATTCGAAAGGGATGTTTCTCCTCCAGTGACCGGGTGGCGGGTGGGAGTGTTGAATCTTTTTTGTCGGTCTACTCTGCCGACATAACACAAGCTTGCCGGAGCGATGTTATCGTTCCGTAAGTTAATGATGTAGCAAATAGCTCCGAATCCTTAAAGGCAAAGTCCCAAAATATGTTACAACAAGGCAGCAGGGAAATAACAAAGGGCTAATGAGAAAAGTCGAGATGTTCCGTTTTTTTTTTTGCAGAGGAAGTCATTCTCATTTGCATTGTAAATCAATGAGATTTATGAGTTCCGATTTGGGCCCGGAAAAGGAATTTGAGAGCGTTGAAATATTTAAATCGTTTCTATAAATGAAAGTAAGTGTGGACGGCTCATAAAATCAAAGTACGAGTATTTAAGCGTTAAAAATCTTTGAATTACTTTCTTTTGATGATTGCTTTGACCTTGAGGGGAGGTTCTTGGAAGTTTTGAACGGGTTTAGTGCCATAACCAAGTTTTTTTTTTTTACTAAATTACCGGTCATTGTAAATTTAGCGTAGTGATCGGCATGGCAAGCGTCACTTCATCAATTCGCTACAAAAGATGTAGAAGATGAAGTAAGCAGGTGGGAGAGCAAACCGTTTGCAGAATCACCATTCATTTCTCCAGCTAGAGCTAACAGGTGCAGGGAAATAAATTCACGAGCAATAACTTTACCTCAAGTGGGAAATAATTTCACTTTTTTAGAAAAAAAATTGTGATGTTTTTTCCCACGTATGGTAATGATTGGATATATCCATTTGGACATCAACTTATAGGGAACGATCGCCCATAGGGTAAAATGCCCCGAATTACACTATTTATGGGGGATGAGGTGACATGATGCCCATGGACCTCACGTCCATCCGAAACTGAAATGGAACTCCATGGAAATTATGTCATTATGTCAAGTAGGTCGATTAGCGGGTAAATGGGTTTAAAACTCTGGACACCACTTCGACTCATACACCGGGCTCGCACGCAGGTACTCAGGGCGCTATGCTGCATGCTTCAAATGTCATAGGGTATGAAATATTTTAACAGATAACAATACCTGGATGGCCCTCTTCGCGGGTAAAAGGGTTTACAACTCTGGACACCTTTTCGACTCAAACATCGACCGGCTTTCGGCCTCACATGCAGGTACTCAGGGCGCTACGTGTCATGCTTCAGAGCTCATAAGATATGAAATAGGTCAACAGATAACCTGGATGGCCCTCTTTACGGATAAAAGGGTTTACAACTCTGGACAACTCTTCGAATCATAAATCGGACGGCGTTGGGCCTCACATGCAGGTACTCAGGGCGCTACGTCATAGAGAGCATTCAGAGCTCATAAGATATGAAATAGTTCAACAGATAAAAGTAAAGGGGTGGCCCGCTCTTCGAATCATTACACCGGCCGATTCGGACGGACAACACGTCCATGCCAGCATCAACAGGTACCATAGTATTTTGAAATACGGCCTTATGTAACAGTAAAAGAAATAATCACCGATTATGTCGATTCATAAATTATGATAAAATATGAAGAGAAATTGTTTCTTTAGAAATTCCTTATAGATCTGCTCAGATAGCCAAGCCGCTTTCAAAGCCTGCTCGGTTGGATTTCTCCCCTCAAAAATTGTTGAGGAGACCATGGCTAAGCTGAACCGGTTGGGTAGGTGGTACTCTGTAACACTTACCTGGGTTCCTGAGCACACATCTATCCAGGGTTATGAAAGAGCGAATGCTCTGGCCAGGAACGGCTTGCCTTCATTGGCCTACAACCATTCATAGGATGCTGCTCATCTGTTCACAACAGCATTCCGAATTCTTGCATGACCTTATCTCATGCAGGCATTCGAAGAAGCTTGTCGACGGTCCAAAAATCAGCAGAACTAAGTATTTGCTTGGATTGAATAGGGAAGACTTGAGATCCTTGGTTGGTCTCGTTACTGGTTTCAGTCCTCTTAACGAGCACCTAAGGACCAACCACATAAGGAGCTCGGGCCTATGTGAGTGCTGCCTTGTGGAGGATGAAACGGCATCTGATTTCATGCCTTGCCTTCGCCAGGACCAGGCTCAATACGCAGGGCAAATAAATCGCCCAGAAAGATGAGCTGGTCGATATAGAGCTCGCTAGTATCCTTCGCTTCGCCAAGTTCAATGGCAGGTTCTCCAACATTGACTCTATTGCAAATCGCCAGTAAGCAGCGAGCAGGCAGCTATGCTGAGGTACAATGGACCACTACGTCTAAGTGCTTGACTCCCCACCTTTAGTGGACAACTTATGATGGAACTTTTTTTTTGGTCGGGGGTGCGAGATTTTCTATACTCTGGAGCACTCAGACTTATTACTGGTCAAATGTATTGTCAGGAAGACACACCACACTGATGGAACTAATAGATGGTTATTTGCTTGCTTCGGACGATCTTCAGCATAGCAGATGAAATTAACATTTTGCAATCGGTTTTGAATCGTATATTCGCCAGTTTTATGCACTGAGGGGTGTCAAAAGTAACTATTTCCAAAATACGTATTACAAACTTTAATCAGGAGGAGGGAATCACTACCGCGATTAAAGCACTGAAGAATAACAAGACGGCAGTACTCAATGTCCGCATTGGATGAAATTCGATGCAGAACAAGCAAAAACGTAATTCTGGCTGATCCAGACCCATGCTTCGGTTGTGTGCTGGGCATGTTCTACACAACTCCACTCTATTTAAAGCCGTTCGGTTGAGCAAGTTTCCTTTGAATATGATTCGACTGACGGTCCCAAGCATGTGCAATATATTTCCTTATGTTTCTGTGTATCATGTTGCGTATCATGGTCGTGCAGTGCATTGAATACCGTTCTGTGCGGACAACAGGGAATTTATTTGATTTGCCTTACGCAAAAGAGGTTCCATCTAAATATTATGTTCTACGTGGATGAAGGCTCTCCGAGAAACTCGCGATCCGAAGTGAGGTAAGACAATGCTGAACTCTGTTCTCAAAATTATTTTTGTTGATGATTGGAAGTGTGGTTCTTGCCACCTTGGCAACGTTATATGGAAGGATTCTTTGGATTCCTAGGACTTGTAAACCTCAAGTACTATACGCGACGTCGCAGTTTCTAGGACAGTTATATTAGATAGATATATAGATAGATGGATGCATTTATTTCAGATAAAATCAAAGCAATGCATTATTCAATAAGTTTAAAAGTATTTTACAATTACAGTTATACCCTAGTTGAATCTTAGCTAAGGTATGGTATACTTGCTTGTTGCTTTGCATCTAATACCCAAGAAAGCTGCAAAGACTTCAAAGTAACATATTCCGAAAAATAAACGAGCTTACTAAACGAAATGTGTCTGCTGAAAGGACGTTCAAAGGGCTCCGGGAAATAACCCATCAACAAAACAACCCCCCAAATGAAAAATGAAATAACTCCCCAAATCGAAGGGTATGAAATAACTCTCCAAATAAGTATGAAATAATTCCAAGTGCTAAAATAAATCCTCGCACCTATTCCAAATCAAACATTGACCCCAAGCAGGTGGGTTGCAGGGTGATAGCATGCCCCCCATATGCATTGCACTGTTTATGGGTTCGCAACTAATCCCATAAACAGGGCAATACATATGGGGGGCATGCTGCCCTGTGAAAGTACGTTCGATGCCATTATGTATGGAACTCGATTTCGTTTGCATGGCCACCACGGGCACGCTTGCAGAAGTCCAGACGCTGAACCCAATTTTCGACGCTTTTCAAGCATAAATCGGCCGATACTGCTGCAATTTCACGTTCGATATTCGTACGGCAGCAATATTCACGACACTACGGGCACTTCTTTGTCTCACTGGCACGGGAACATTTTGTACTGTGCTTGTGGATTCAAATTTTTGAACTAGACGCTCAATTGTTGATCTGCTAGGACGATTATGACGAACATAAATTGGACGTAGCGCTCTTAACGTTGAGGCCACTGACTCCGAATTTCGGTAGTAAATTTTAATAATTTCGACTCATTCTTGGCTCGTATATCTTTCCACCATGAAATGGCAAACCTTACTGAAGAGAAATGTGAAAAGAGAAGCAAGAAATTCGGCGTCGTTTGCTGTCCCTGTCGCTCTACTTTTGTAGCGTCCCTGTTGAAAAACCCTTTACAACACTCCAGTACTATGACGACAAAAAGGTTCCAGAGCACAATGAACCATCAAGTCAGAACAAGACGGCGCGCCAGAGAGATGTTCCAAACACCAAAAATTTATAATATTTATGGCAAGACAGAATTAAAGTACAGCGTACTCAAGTTAACCAGTTAAGACTATTGCTAGCCCTAAGTCTAGAACAGATTTCTCTATGTCATATATTGCTACAAAGTTGTTCGTATAAAAATCACTTTTTTCTGTTTTATTAATTTGAATTTAACATACCCCCTTCATTTAAGCTTTCCTTATTACCCTAAATTACGATTTATTTAAAAATACGCTTTAAGAAATAACCAGAAATTCAGCCTTCTCCAAAAAGTGCTATTTGGCTTCGTAGAAAACCCAATGTAAAAGCCTACATTTTCGAAAAATAAAATGAAAATATACAAAAATTTAAATATCTGTTATGACACTTACCTCAATATTTTTTAATCCGAATTCAGCGTTTCATAGCCTGCAAAAAAAAAACATTTTTTTACTAATTGCTGTATTTCAAATAAACCTTGTAAAAATGTGTAAATTTTCCTAGCCGCTCGGTGTAGTTCAATGAAAATAGGAGGCTATCATATGAGTGATAAATAAGTAGTCGATTGAAAACCAAGCGCTTTACTGGTGGTGCCTACATAACAGTGGATGAAATTTACTCTGTTTTTTTTTTGTACATATTTGCTTATATTCCACAGAAACGCGTTCGCGAAGTGAATGTACTGAAAGAAGTATTCATTACAAGTTTCATTTATTTTTGTCCAATGAAACGGACAAAGCCCAAATCAACCCCCAATCAGTGGCTATGATTCTCTAATACCAACGCAACGATTTTCAATACACTATCAGATCTGTTTCATGGAGTGCTTAAAAAAATTTTCTAACGTTTTCCATACCGTATGTGTGTAGTACTTGGACGTCAGGATAACCTTGGCGACAGAATCAGAGGTGCCAGGTACAGAGCTCTCTATGGCAGCCGACCTGGCTATCGGTGAGAGACAAAGTTTTTGACCACTTTTTCAAGCATGGGTGACCGTACGTCCTCGATAACACTAATAATGTTATTTTCCAATGCGTCGATTGCTATTTGCAGCTTAGACTAGCGATTTTACGTATCCAAAACGAGTCATAATCAGGGGACGTCAGATCAAAAGATCTTGGAGGCTAATTTACAGGTCCATTACGCAAAAGTATGAGTTCATGTCGTTCAATAAGTTAATTGTTTCGTTTGCTGTATAACACGTAGCGCCATCCTGCTGGAACCACATCTCCCTCATATGCATGCCATTCAGTCGGGTCACGAAAGTCACTTATCATGGCTCTATAGCCCGTAACACGATGATAAGCTAAATTTTTAGAAAAAAAATATGGTCCGATGACTCCACAAGCCCACAGACCGCACCAAACTGTGCATTTTTTAGGATGTAATGGCGTTTTGATAATCTAATGTTGATTATCTTCGCTCCAAATACGACAATTTTGCTTATTGACATACCCATTGAGCCAAAAATGAGCATCATCGCTTAACACATTTTTGTCGATAGAACAGGCTCATTCTGCTTCAATTCTTACACTGTTTTTATACCCTATTCTAGGGGTATATTAATTTTGACGCATAGTTTGTAACATACCTTAATATTGCCCGTAGACCCCTAAAAGTTACTATATTTATGATCAGCATCGATAGTAATGTCGATCTAGCCATGTCCGTCCGTCCGTCCGTCGGCAAAAATTAGGCCTTTAAACTGGACCTAGAGAGCTGAAATTTTAACTATATACTCTCTAGGGTCCCGAAATAATCAAGTTTACGAATTTTTGAAATCTTCCAATTTAAAATAAAAATATTGCGGAACGGAATAAATTCCGTTTATCTTTTTCCTTTTCTGGTAAGATAATAATAGGCGCGTTTTTTTAAGGGTATCTCCAGTAGATCAACAAAATGTATAAATTTCGTAACACAAAAAAAATAAAAACGAAAAATATATCACGTAATCCAATTTATTCATTATAAATATTGTAAAACATAAAATACTAATTTCTAATATCACTACTCAACTAATCCGATGAGTAATTACTGCTACTGCTCTCGTTATTTAGGTCTTTTATTAACCTTTCAACTGCTTCCTCGGCAAAAACGTCCATTTCCCACATATTTGGCTCAGCAACCTGTTCAACGTGTTGGACACATTGGTACCATTTTTCCTTGTCAACCCTTGTAAGTGCTGTCGTTAGTAAGTCTGTTATTTCAGCCATTTTAAATGACTTGTTTTGGCTTGCTACAAATCCTTTCACTTAAGCCCAAACCAATTCTATTGGATTAAGGTCACAGTGATAAGGCGGCAAGCGAAGCACTTTATGTCCCGCATTTTGAGCCATTTCATCCACGACGTATGTTTCATACTTGGCTTTGTAACGTTTAACGATTTCAAGCAACTCTGCTTTAAGTATATCATCCTCGGAACTTATCGCATTAGACCCCAACTGCTTTTTTATTTCATCTTTTCTCGTGGAAGTGGATGGTGCTTTATTATGTTTTCTGGAATAATAGGAAGCATTGTCCAAAACTATGACGGAGTTGTGTTCCAGGCGTATTAAAATATCTTTAAACCATTTCTCGTACACATCAGCGTTCATGTCCTCGTGGTAGTTTCCGGTTTTTCCGGAAATGAGGCATCAAAGTCCTCAATCGACGAAACCTGTAGAACTTCCTCGTTGAGCCAGGTCTCATCAGTAAAAGAAATTTGTTCTTTTCTTTTCTTTAATTTTGTTTACTTCGCGTAAATATCTTCGTCTCCAAGAAATAATGTCACTTCTTTCCAATTCTTTCACTGACGTTTGACGAATTTAAGTCCAAGATCTTTTTGTAATATTGTATGCAAAGTTGATCTGCTTATTTTTGTTATATTTGCATTTGTTTGTACTTCCAATAAAATCTTGTCTAGCGTTGGAAGGTCACTATCCATAAAAAACTGATGGACTGTCTGCCTAATGGCACATTTGTCAAAATCATCGACCTTGCTCTTGGCACCGGATTTATCTTTCTTCTTTGGTGAATTGTGGCGTTTGATTGTTTTTTCCCTTAAAAGCCTGTACACAGTTCGTTCCGTAACAGAAAAAATATTAGCTGAATTTCCTACGGCTTCCGATTTACTTTTAAAAAGGCTATAGAATTTTTCAGTTGCATCAACACTTTTTTGTTTCTTTTCTACACTTAGATCCTTTGAAGACTTTGTAGCAATGTTTCTCTTTATTCATATAGACAATAAAGTAAACCAATTGCTTAGATGCACTATCAGCGATTTAGATAACAACCATTGTTTCCGCCTTATAAACACAATCAGGCAATTAGAATACAAAATTATATAACCACGACGCAATGTCATATACCTACCTAAACAGATGGTAAAAAAAACTGCACTTGTGCAGCTGTGCAATACAAATACAATAAAATTAAAACCGAATGGCAACACCCCACATAATAATTCATTCTCAAAAGCACCAAAATCGAAAGTTCTTTGACAAAATCCATAGAAAAACCCTTAATGTTATGCTTCATTGTAGAGATGGTAATACTCTTCTCATGTGCTTCAGTCACACACACTGCTTATTTTGGTGGATGATAAGATAAGAAGATCATGCTCATTCCCATTCGGACTGGTTTTGGTGGGTTGTATGCGAATTTTAGGAAAAATACAAGAACAATTCCTTGGTATGACAGTGCTTTGGTTTTTATTTCAGTGGCAATTCTTGCGTTTGAGTGCCGTGAGAGTATCTACAGGCACCACTGGTAAAAAAAAAGCTCCTCCATAAGGCCTGTACTGACAATTTTTGTTGGATTGAGTATATCAATCGCGTATTTCATTGCATGTTTTTCGGTGCTACTTACAATTAGAAAGAATGGAGAGATAGGTTGGAGGTGATGTTGTTGCAGTTGCACGAGCTGCATCTTGTTAGCCCTCAAACCAAGATCTTTCCTTTAAAGTTTCCAGAAAGTGGATGGACAAAGACCAAGCTGTTATGAACGACATAAAATCAATAAATTTCGATCTTCTTCAACACTATCCTGAACGCATGCAATGTTCTCCTCACTATGCACTCTTCTTATGTCTTTCAGTGCCACTGCAATTTTCAAAGATAATTTTGTGCGAAAACGGGCAACAATACGCCGAAAAATGGTCTCATATGGTCAATTATGTCGGGTGTAATATGATGGAAGTACTCTGTAATTTTTCCTCACAGCACCATTATTTTGGAACCAAATTTTCTAAAATTTGATAAAGCTTTTGAAGCGTGTATATCCTATATACCTACATACATATTAGGCCTTAACGGCACATGCAGGGCCTAGAACCTAGCTTTTCCAACCACTTTCATGCGAAGTGGAGGGGACCTACAGTTTAACGCCGAATCCGAACGGCAAATTTGAGAAGCTTCTCATGACATTTTGATACTCTTGGATGTTTGTCAGACGTTCTCAAGAGATGCCAACAACACGCGGTATTCCAAAGTGGTCCCCGATCTAAGTAAGTACTAACCACGCCATACATCGTTTAATTGCGGTGATCGAACGAGAACCGATTGATTCGACGTTGCAAGGTCGTTGGCGTGTATGTCATCACGATAAAATTAAAAAGACTACTGAATGAAATTGACACTGACAGTTCGCAATCTGACAATTGGTTTGGCAAATAGGTATAACAGTCTGAATCTGAACCTAGTAGGTACTGGGCTAAAAAAAAACCCCTTACAATTCACATAGGAACGTAAGGGTTATTAAATTCTTTAGACCACCTTTTAACGAGCCCCGGGACAAAATTAGACTTATTAAGAATAAAATTGATCTTCTTCCCCACCAATAAAATTGATGTGCTTTATGAAATCAAGTTTGGGATCAAAATAAACCACAAGATCCTTAAAACTATCAACATGAGTATTAGGGTGTCCCTTATTTTTCTGTATTTTTTTTTCTTGCACACCCCTTAATTTTTTTGGTTTTACCGTGAAACCGTTGCAAAAAAAGTTTGGAGTCATTTGGATTTCATTTACTATACCCAACATTCGAACAAAAATGCCATGCAATTTATATTGGAAAATAGCACTTGCCTCCACTTTTTGTTATATATTGTAATTTTTCACTCCGATTAGACGTTCGGGACTTTAGACGTAGACTTTTTCATTCGTTAGACATGTCATCGCAAGGAAGAAGTTCTAACGGTATTTTTTTAGTATGACATTTGAACCGTCAGATAACTGGTGCAAAATTACCTTCAAAACGCCAAGTTTTAGAAGTTCTATTTTTTAATATCCGAGAAGTTAGACTGACAGTTAGTGAAAGTGCGAACCTAAGTGAGTGCCTAATATTTTTGGAAAAAGCGAGGATTCCTGCAAGCGCACTTTCTCACTGTGTTAACAAACTTGTAAGACTCTATGAACTTTGGAAAGATCTACAGAAAAAACTCCAAGAAAACTAAGAATTTATTCAAACAGCGGGAAGAGGATTTTAAAAATGACTTGGATAATTTGTTCGATATAGCACACACAGACGCCTTGCTTAGAATTAAAATAGAGGAGGACAAAATATTTTTGCTTTATCAGAGGGAACCAAGCAGACCAGGCTGCCTAATAGGAGTAGACAAGAAACTAATGGACAAGGAGAAAAAAGTCAAACAGAAGATTTTAGAAGAAGAGACGAGATTGCGTAAATCAGCAGTGCCGTCCAGCTCTTCTATATCAGCCGATTGTTTTCTTAATGAAGAACTTGCTGACGATACGTGTTCCAGCAGTGATGATAACCAGGAAGACCATTTGCCAATTATATCGGATACAGTAAACGCTAAGACTGCTAAAAAGCGAGGAAGAAAAGTATTTATGACTGTAAAATTAGTATTGGCTTTACACAGATGTCAGTTAACCATTCGGGATTCTGTTTTCATTCTCCAGGCTACCTTAGAAGCGCTTGGACATAATGTTGACGAGTTCGCAATCAATATATCCTCTATTCAGTGTATTCGGACACAAGTAAGGAAAAAAGGAGCTGAATCTATAAAAACTGATTTTAATAATAATGTGCCTGAAGTCGTGACTGTTCATTGGGATGGAAAATTACTACCTGACCTTACCGTAAGAAGTTCCAAAGAAGAACGACTTCCTATCGTTATTACCTTTGGCAAAAACGAACAACTTCTTTCTGTCCTAAGCTTGAAAGTTCGTCGGGAAAAGAGCAATCTGCAGCTGTCTTTGGAGCGTTAAATGACTGGAACCTAAAAGACAAAGTTCAAATTATGTGCTGTGACACAACAGCTTCCAACACAGGCCGCTTTTAGAACAAAATACAAAACGCCAACAAAGATCTGAAGATCAGACCTCCAGGTGCAATGCATCAAGCGAGATGGATGGCAAGAGCTATTTATTCTCTAAAAATATATTTATTACAAGCTCAGTGTAAAATAAGCAAGAAGGAAGTCCGAGGTCTTGAAGATGTTTGTTTCTTCACTGTCACAACTTATTTAAAATCATGGCTTCATTGTAATTTGGAGTTTAAGGCACCCAATGAGGACTTGCATTTTATAAAAGCGTTTAAAAACTACTAAGAAGTGGATTCGTCAATTTAAAATGCAACTTTAAACAAATTTTGCTAGCACCTATATTATTTAACTGAGGAAGTAATAATTTTAGACCTTTTCGATGATACGAGTATGGTGGACAACGAAACAAAAGCAAAAATGGTTAACAATCTGAAAAAGGAAAGTTGTTTCAATATCTCCAAACGATATATTCCATCAAAGGATGAAATGCGATACTCTTTACACAATAATTAATTTTAGATATTAACTCATTTCTGTTTAATAAAAGATTTCATTTCGATAATTTAGATAAGACCCTGGATGAATTTGTAACCCTTAAAAGCAAAAACTTGTTTTCCCGTTTGAAAATAGACGATTCCTTTCTTCAACTGTGTCCTTCATTATGGGCAAGTAACACTTCATATTTGGAGGCCAAGCAAAAGGTTTGTGAACTTAAGACTGTAAACGATACAGCAGAACGAGCTGTAAAGTTAGTACCTACCTACAAGATTTCCAAGGACTTATAACAGTAGAGGAAGAACAGAAACAATTTCTTTTGCAGTGTGCCAAGGAACACAGAAACCTGTATCCTGATTACAAAAAAGAAACACTGAAAAGGAAATATCCACACTAGTTTATGATCAATAACATTTATTGGAAAATAAATGTTATATGTTTTTATTGTCATAGCAAAACAAAACGAAAAAAATATTAAAAAATAATTCTTAAAAATAATTCCTTAAAATTGTTGTCTCAACTTCAAAGTCCCGTCGGGTAGGGTTCCCTTTAACCACGGAGGTTAAAATTTTGCAGGTGATACGAAAAGAATAAAAGGGTGTGCGTTTAAAAATAAAAAAAAAATAAAAAAAAATCCAAAATAAGGGACACCCTAATGAGTATGTTGGGACAATGAATGTTGCAAGTTGGAAGGGTTATTCTTTCTGGAAAAAGTTATATGTTGACATTTAGTTGGGTTCAGCAATAAACCGTTTTTAATATCTACACCAAGATTTGCGAAGCTTGTAATGTCGCTTTGAATAAGAATTCAGTCTTTCTGATTAGTGACAGATATATATAATTTCAAATCCTCAGTGTCGATCAGAATATTGCTGTGAGTTATACATCATTAATGCCTTGTATAAATAGAATTGTTCCTAAGTGGATTCCTTGAGGGACTCCAGACTAAACTGTAAGTAATTCTGGCAGCGAGGCTCTAAATTTGACTTGATAAACCCTTGATGATCTGATGAATGATTCAACCCATCTTATGCCACCTGGTGGAAAACCAAATACCCTGGCTAAAAATCGATATTTTCGTTGTCCAGTGTGTCCCTTTTCTTTAAGGTATTAAAGAATGCATGCAAGAAACGTAATAGATTAGTGACAGTGTAGTGTTTCTAAAAAATCCGTTTATTACAAAGTGCATTGCAGCATAGAAAGATAAACAATTTCCCATACAAATCTTGACAGTTCACTTAACACGTCATAAACATCGAAAACTTCGAAAGTTTTCGACGAGGTTGTACGACTTTGTATGAATATCCTTATTAATTTCCACAGACAATTTGCTGAAAGACCTAAGGAATACATGAAAGTTTTGAAAGAAGTCAATAATAAGTCAAATACCACCAGATTCAGCTTTTTTTAAATTCAGGCGGATAAAGGCACTTTTCCAAAGATTAGGGAATTTTCCCGTCCTAACAGACAATTCAAACATATATTTAAGGTGGGTTGTAGAAAGCTTGTAAGTAAACTAAGATGGATAACCATCCCTTTTTTTAATTGACAAATTCCCAAAAAAGTTTGGGGTAATTTTTTTTAGAGAACATTCCCTTTTGTATGCGCAGTGGCTCAGTGGTAAGTGTCTTGGACTTCTAATCGAAAAGTCCCCAGTTGAAATCCCGCCGGGACCAAGTAACATTTCAAGTTTATTCCACTGACCCACCTCTGGCGAACATCTGACAAACATCTAAGAGTATCAATTGTCATGAGAAGCTTCTCAAATCTGCAGTTCGTATTCGGCTTAAAATCGTAGGCCCCTTCCACTTCGCACAAGCAAATGGTTTGGAGAAACTAGGTTTTAGGCCCTGTATGGGCCGTTTTATTTCGGTTTTCCATTTAGCTTATACATAAATAGTCAATATATAGACTGTAGGTTGTCTCCATTCCAAATCTATTTTAAGCCAAATTTTTATTTGGAATTTATTTAATAGAGCGCTGACATCTCGTCATTGGCAATCTGAATAAAATTAGAGCGTGTAGCTGAAACGCGTTGAAAATAATTGGGTCGGAAGCATTATGCTTGGTTAGCGGCTGAAAAGTGTGCACATATGAGCCATCGAAAATGCAATAGAAAAAGACACGCAAATTAATTAGTTTTCCCCTCCAGGAGATAGAAAAAAAGGTCGAGGAAATACTGAAAAAAACAAAAACAAAAGAGCCTCTGCAATCCGTGTTGTATGGAACACGTTCTCCAGCGGAAAAAAAGGAGTAGCATTTTATTTGTGTGCATTATTGTTTGTCCAGATAGAAATGGAAATTTTGTTGCAATTTTAGAAACTATTCCGCATGGCGTAACCGGAACTTAAATAAATATATGACCTGTGCTTAGGTGTTTGCCTTTTGGTTATTTAATATATTTATTTTGAGAGTTAAAGAGAGCGAAAGTGAGTGCTTACGTGTACGAGAATACATTTGGTTGAATAATTGTTGAATAAAGTTTAGCGAAACTAACACAGGTAAGAACTACGAGTAACAGCTGAAGTTGTTATTTTCGGTTTTGAATTTGATTTGAGGACCTTGCGCCGCTTATGGATACAAATGTATACATATAGCATTTTTTAAGCCCTAATTGATAGTTGAATCTGTTGGACAGATACACATGGAACATAATTTTGTGTTTCAAGGATTTGTAAACAAACTTTTAGAGTTGAAAAGTTAGGTGGAGGTCGGGCTAATTAAGCAATATATTATTGAGTAGGGTTCGTTTTGAATTCAATTTGTATTAATTGAATTTGTTTTTATTGAGTTTTGTGGTGATCCGGATGCTGTCAAAACTTTAATGAGGGATGATAATATCCAACTCCCGATGTCTAATTAGATCCGGATTAAATGGATAGAAGGGCGAACTGACCTTTGGCTTCTGTGCTGAAGGCTGGTGAACACACGGGTGGTTTGTGTATGTACCAAACCAAAAGCCTGTATATTTCCACATCGAGATTATGCTTGGAATGAAGAGGAGAGGAAGGGATATCATGTAAATTCATAACTTTGTGAAAGAGTTGAATGGTTGGAGGCCACAATGCAGGTTAGACAGCTAGCCAAATTCGATTAAGTAAACATTCAAAAATGATTTATATACATCCAAACACGTTTATATACATTGGGTTCCAAACTGTGAGAAAGCAGACTCATTCTCTTACAATTTCATGCCGTCGCAAACCATTGTGTCTTATAAGCCAAACTGCTCGTACTCTTATTTGGAGAGTTAAGGATAAAACTGCTAACCGTACGGTATATGGCGATACGAAAATGCCAATGACGACAGTCTTACCATCTTCTTTAGGAATTTTAGCTGGCCACCATGGCTTCTACGGTGGTGACCACCATGTGGTGCTGATTTATGATCTCAAAATCTATTCCTTACCGAATGAAGAGTTTGAAACCAAAAGAAAATTCAGGGTGCGGTGCCAAGAATAAACGTCTTCAGTCCTCTTCAGTGGGGAATAATTTCCATTTCTTAGGTGAAGTTGTTTTCTTCGGTGCAGGGAAATAACTTCACCGGCAATAACTTCACCTCAAGTGGGCAATAATTTCACTTTTTTTTGGTGAACTTATTGCCCACCATAGGTGAGCAATATCTTCACTTTTTTGTGGGAAATAAATTCTCTTAACATTTTATGATAATTCAAGAACCGTACCTCGCACCTACTCCAAATCAAACAGTGACCAGGTACAGGTATTTAACTGTTTATGGAATCTACTTGCGGTTTCGCAACTATTCCCATAAACAGTGCAATGCATTTGGGGGGCCATGCTGCCCCCCTGCGACCCCCCTGCTTGGGGTCACTGTTTGATTTGGAGTGGCTGCAAGGTTTTTTAGTTATAATAGACAAATTCAAATTATAGGTGGGAAATAACTTCACAAAATTTACGGTGAAGTTATTGCTCACCATCAGTGGGCAATAACTTCGCAAAAAAAGTGAAGTTATTGCCCACTCGAGGTGAAGTTATTGCCCATGTGAAGTTATTGCCCGTGAAGTTATTTCCCTGCACCGTTTTCTTCGTATTAGAAATTCAGTCGTGCCCATGCAGGGACGGGCTAAGAGTATTACTGAGTGCCCCAAAAAAAAATACCGCACGATCATATAAATGCAACAGTCACAGCATTTGATTGGTCTCAGTGAAGAAGTGATCCGAAATCGGGAGGGCTGCTTTTATTAATTTAAATTAAACCACAGTGTTCAGTTTCTTCTTCCAGAGGTGGTAGGTGTGCAGGTAAATGGATGCCCTTGTGACTGGTCTCACGGCTCACTTAGACCATCAGTTTGGGTAAATTGTGCCCATTGTTGGGGTTTTTAAAATTTTTAAGAACCTGCAAAGAAGTCAAGAGTATGCCGCTGTTTCACAGCTCAGTGATTCGCTGTATTAGAACCACCTGGATCTATATGTAAATCTCAGGAGTTTCCTCTGCTCAATATCGGTCAGATCCTGTAGCTCCTGAAAGAAGTAGCTGCCAAGAATCTTGAATCTGTTGGTTCTAAGGGCAGAGCATTCACATAGTAGTTGACGAATAGATTCTATCTCTTCGACGTCTCTACAGCTCCTGCAGTAATCGTTGTGCATTATGCCCAGCAGTGTGCCGTGTGGACCCCCGTCAGTGTGCGTAGGTCTTTCCGGTTCAGCCCGATCATGACCTTAGATTTCATTTTGTTTACCGCTGGCCAAAGTTCCCTCGAGTGTCTGTATGTTTCGCGGCTGGTCCAACGTAGGTCTGTTCTACTCATCAACGTCAAGCCAGAGATGCATCCATCTCCGATCCGCATCTTGCCAGCTTGTTTGCTTCTTCGTTGCCCGAGATGTCCTTGTGCTCTGCTACCCAGCATAGGGTCACTGTATTGGTGATTGATATCTCGTCTAGGTGTTTTCTGCACTGTAACACCGCCCTAGAGGGTGGGTACAATAAAATTTATTTTTTAGAGGTAGAGGTGCGACTTGTAAAGAGGCTATCACTTTGAGAGAGTTGAGGTTTTGTGATTATAAAGTCAACCCAACTAAAGAAAACCGAACCGATTGCAATATTTTGATACGACTTGTTAAATTCTATTTTTTGACAAACAAATGAAGCAACAAACCCTTAATTGCTCCGGGGTTAAAACATAATTTTGGTCTTTTATAAAAACCATTAGAAATTCGACCTCGCCATCAATCCCATTTCTTGTTTACAATGAAGATCCAGTTGTCACCTCTTTGAGGAAACCCAATTTGCCCATCGCGCAAATTTCTGCTAGATCCACGCAAAATATTGGACTTTCTCTTCACCTATGGTCGAGCGTGTGGGAGGTTAAATGGGACAAGTCTCATTCACACAATTGCAAGTGCAGTGCACTTCAAGATTTCAACAATTAGATACATCCGCTGCTCTAGATGGTATTTCCTTTTAATTTTGATGATGTGTTCTTCCGAATTAAGCGGGCAACAGAATACTAGCTATGACACAACCACAAGCGTTGTTCCACCATAGCCAATTTTATCGTGAGAAATGGAGCTTTTAGCTGTACTTAAGGCGGGTACTTCCTGCCCGTCAGCTTGAAGTGACTCGTTCCCTGCCACACCAACGTGCCCGGGAACCCCACAGAGTAGAATTTTGACGCATTTCGCGAACATTGATTATCTTTTGTGCTCTCCTGAATATTCATCTTGAGGCTACTCGCGGCCCTTGATGAAGGCTTCTTTGGGACATGGCTGTACATTGACATAGGATGCCTCTGTTCACCTCTTGTGAACGTCTGACAAAGATCCAAGAGTATCAATTGTCATGAGAAGCTTCTCAAATTTTCCGTACAGATTCGGCTTTAAATTGTAGGTCCCTTCCGCTTTGCACAAGCAAATGGTTGGAGAAGCTAGGTTTACGAGTAAGACCCTGTATGGGCCGTCAATGCCTAATATTTATTTATTTATTAAAAACAACATATTCCAAATTTTAAATTTCCAGCTCAAGTTTCGATTTTTTTGTTGAGATTGTGAGCGGATGCCCGGATCCACAAGAAAGGAGACCTTCTAAACTGCGCCAATTATAAAGGCACTAGTCTCCTGAATACTGCCTATAAGATCATGTCTGCTGTACTGTGTAAACGCCTGAAATCATTCGCCAACCAGTGCGGTTTTAAGCCCGGTAAGTCCACGGCCGATCAGATATTCACACTACGGCACATCCTGGAGAAAACCCAAGAAGTCCAAATGGATACCCACCATCTTTTTATCGATTTTAATGCCGCATATGACAGCATCTATAGATACGAGCTATACAGAACCAGGTCTAGTTTTGGCATCCCTGCCAAACTTGTCAGATTGTGCAGAATGACGATGAAGAACGCGCGCTGCTCCATAAGGGTCGGAAACAATCTCACCGAGACCTTTGATGTCAAAAAAGGATTTAGCCAAGGTGATGCGCTGTCATGTGACTTCTTCAACATCATACTTGAGAAAATTGTGCGAAACTCGCAAGCCAACACTAGAGGCACGATTTTCCAAAAATCTGTGCAACTACTTGCATATGCTGACGACATTGACATAATTAACAGAACTCAGCGAGCTGTCACTGGTGCGTTTGGAAGTATTAGCACAGAAGCGGCAAAAATGGGTTTAGTAGTGAATGAGGGCAAAACCAAGTATATGCTGTCAACAAGAAGGGACACACAATATCGACGAATCGGACAGAACGTCACGATAGACAGTTACAACTTTGAGGTAGTTAGGGACTTTGTCTATACCTTGGCTCCGCCATAAATTCTGAAAACGACATCGCATCAGAAATCAAACGAAGAATTACACTTGCCAACCGCTGTTTCTTTGGCCTAAAAAGGCAATTGACTAGTAAGGCCTTGTCAAGAAACACTAAGGAGACTTTGTATAAGACCCTCATCATCCCAGTCCTGCTCTACGGCGCAGAAGCGCGGACATTAGCAAAAGCGGATGAAGATCTCCTTGGTCGTTTCGAACGCAAAATTCTTCGAGTGATTTTCGGTACTGTTTGCGTTGACGGGCTTTGGAGGAGGAGATTTAACAGCGAACTCTACGAGCTGTACAGCGACATCGACCTGGTCAAAAAGGTGTGAATCAGTCGACTAAGATGGCTAGGACATGTAGAGCGAATTGACATTAACGCTCCGGCCCGAAGAGTCTTCGATTCCATCCCGGAGGGACAGCGCAGTAGAGCAAGACATGGCCTTAGGTGGCGCCCGCAAGTGGTAGGGGATCTCAACCAACTTGGAGTGCACAACTGGAGGCAGTAAGCCAAAGATTGTGCTAACTGGACAGGCGTATTGGTTGAGGCCCAGGTTCACCCCGACTGTAGCTCGACCTAAGTAAGTAAGTTGCGAACGGATTTAAAAAATGCTTACACTTGATTATACCGGGCCCGTACAAAGTATATGTTTCAAATTTCGGCTTTCTAGCTCGAGTCTTAGGTCCCTAAGGTAAACAAAGGGTTCCGATTCTGACAAATTTGGTTTGCTGGACGCATCCCATGGATAAAGTTCCAGTAATGGGCCCGCATTTGCGGTTCCCAACAGCTTTGCTAAAACATTCATGGGAAGTTATTTTCTCCGTAACCCAAATCCAGTCGGAGACCTAATTAACGTTCATCGTACCTGTTTTCCTATCGTACATAATGTAAATGTTCCGCCACGAATAGTTATCGGAGAGAAATCGACAAATGACGCAAATATCGCATATCATACCGACGATTCCCTCTTTTAAGCATGGGGACTGGACAATTAAAAGAAACACTTAAAGGACATTCACATAGTCAAATTATTTAAAGAAATCATTCGAGTGGAAATAAGTATCCCCCATGAAGATAGAATCACTCTCACCAAGAAGGTCAAAAAGGACCAACTGAATTGATGAACGATGACCAAGTCAAGATGAACCAATGGTGAAGATTACAGGGATTATTGTTTTTCCCCCTCTTTACACAGCCAATGGACTGGAGAAGCAGCTGAATCAGAGAAACAAAAATTAATTAACTGAAAATGTTCAAAACGTTTCATCCTTTAAAGTGCGAAAGGTGGTCGGTCTTACTTCATCTACAAACTTCAATATCAAGTGACCATGAAAAGCAGAAGAACATTTTTCATTTAAATTGGTTGAGGTCTAAAGGGGAGGCAACCCTTAATCAGGATAATAATTTAAAGAGAACATATTTTCCTTGCGCTTGGCTATCAAGCGCAGGGATAAGAACTAAAGACAAGGATATCGACGCTATACTTATAAATGAGCAACAAAAATGGAATGTAAACAATATTGCGAAAGGATCCTAATTTGGAGACTTTGTTTTGTTTGCATGTGAAAGGATTTTCCGTTCTTGGACTGTAGAGATAAGTCTGATTGAAGGAGTTTAATATCATTTACGAAAAGAGGATTCAAAGCAAGTCCTGGGAAATCTTATAAGATTGTTGACTTTTAATTTTTCGCAAATAATAGGATGAATGGATTGAGCGAAGAGCAAACGCAAATTGCTAGGGATAAATTGAATTTTTTGTTTAGACAAATTTGAGTCAACATTTGGGAAGAAGTTGTAATCCGTGCAACTAATGATTGTACAAAGATTGCAATTAGAGAGATTTGTCAGTGGAATAGTTTTTCTACGTCTTTGACTAGGGGGTTTGAGATGACTTCAGTTTTCTTATATACACGGAAAAAAATTATCAATCTATTGACATTTATCAATCTATGGAATATCTATACGATACCGCCATAAGGTCCTTAACTCCAATTTTGCTCACTCCAAAGCATTCTCCAAAATGGATTATTCTCTCAGTTATAAAGGGGTCTTTTATTAGCGACTTGACAACTTCAAACTTTCAGTGTGGACGCACCGCACCCTTACCGAACTGTCAATGTCAACATTTTCAGTAAAATCAACATTTTCATCATGGCGAAGTACACAAAGAAAAACCGTTTACAAATAATTTAAATTTCCTACCGAAATTCCGGGTCGGTGGTCGCAACTTTAAGAGCATTAACGCCAATTTTCGGCCGTAATTCTCGTCCCAGTAGACAAGGAATTCATAGTCTAGTAAAACAATTTGAGCCAGAATATTCGCTGCTTGATGTTGCAGTTCCAGTGAGACTACGTTTTGCCGAAGTGTGGAGAATATTGCTGCCTCAGAGGCGTCCGTCGCAAACCAGCCAAATCAGTCAATTTCACGGCCCTCTGAATCAGAGAAACAAAACACCCTTACAAGATCAATCTGACTCAAGAACTAAAGCCACATGATCATATGAAGCGACGCACGTTATCGAATTGGGCTCTGGACATGATGGAAGAAAATTAAGAATTTCATAGCAAAATCAATTTCACCGATGAAGCCCATTTTTGGTTAATCGGCTTCGTCAATAAGCAAAATATGCGTTGCTGGACAGGTGAGAACCCTCGTGTGCTTCATAAAACAGCACTTCATCCGCAAAAAAGTCACTGTTTGGTGAGGTTTTCATACCGACATTTTATTTAAAAAAGAAGTTGTCAAGTCCTTAATGAAAGACCCTTTATAATATGAGCTAATTCACACGGCACTCACACTGTCTAGTATTTTTAGGATCTGTTGAGCATTATGGCCTTCTCTGGTCATTCTCATTCTCAATCTCATCTTCAACATAGTGTTGGTATATTCGGGAACTCCATCGTTTGAATCTTCATGATTGCATATAATGACCTAACAAGCTATCATTGTGCTACCGCAGCAATATTGAAGCTCCTCAAAGGAAGAGCTTATTAGGTGGATTTCATTTCCTGGGCGTTGTTGTGTTTGTTTTTTTCGGCAATTCAGCATAAAAGCAGTAAAAAAGGGGGAGTAAAATACCGCCACGATGAAACCCTTCAATGTAGAGGGTTGTTTCAGTTCCTTTTTTTAAAGGACTTCATTACAACTGCTCCCTTATTTAAACAAATATCTGAGCACCTTAAATTGTATGCAGATGTATGCTGAAAAATTCTATAAGGGCATTCCGTGGTAGGGACCTCACTCACTTTGTAGCGGGGACATTCAAGTCGCGCTTGATTTGCGTCCAGATTTTGAAATGGAAAATAAATCCAATTTTCTCTCGTGTTTTTTGTTTTACTGCAAAAATATGATTTAATGAAACACTTTGATAGAGAAAATTGCTGAATAAAAGAGAAAAGCGGAATAGTGTAAGAGTGACGCAAGGAGACCAGGGAGTTGGTGTAAAGCCCCATAGAAGGGCGAGCAAATATTGAAGATTATTTTTGATTTTCTTTTTATGGCCATCCGCTTAGAAGCGTTTTTTTTTTTCTCTTTGTTGAAACTTTTTTCATGAAAAGCGAAAAAGGGTATTTTGCTTTGCGTATAAACGTGAAAAGTGGTTTGTGAAAGGAAGAAAAGGAATCGTAATTGGGTTTGTAAGGGAAATCTGCATTTTGTAAATACCTAGAAATGGAAACCAACCCGTTAAGTAAAGAGTATCTGCCTGAGACACTGCAGCCTTTCCTCGTTTGCAATCCTGGGCACGCTGCTTCCAGTTATCCAGACCCAGCTCTCTAGATGGAGCGCATTCGCGATGACTTGGTGTTTAAACCGGAGGTCCGGTCTTCCTTGGCTTCTCGAAACTGGGGCCTGAGAGTTGAATATCCTATTGGCTGAAGCATTATTGTCCATTTTATATCGACATTATACATTGATAGATACAGATAGATATGTCTAGAGTACAAACATGGAGAATATACGTTTGTCCAACTACTGGATTAGTATCATTTATATTCATCTCTTGACGAAGCGCGATGTACATACATGTAGGGTATCCTGTATTTAGCTGATGCATTTGTACTGTATGAGCGTGTGTCGTGTTTTTTTTTTCATATGGGGTCGAAAGAGAAAAGTAATACAGAATGAATACAGAAATTATTTATGGATGTGGCTCTGTGTCGTACATAGATAATTCATCTATTTCTCGCCAAAATAAAACGTTGCGAATGAATTTTTTCGTTTTATTTTTTTTAACTAGGAAATATTGGGTATGATCTTATTGTGTTAAACGGCTGTACAGAAGGTGATAGAGAAGGGCATTACACATTTGTCGGAGGGCAAGGCAATTCAGTTATTGATTTTTGTGCTGTTAACAACGACTGGACTGGGAAAATTAAAAAATTTGAGGTACAATACAAAACTTTTTCGGATCACATGCCAATCGTGGTTGAAGTTGATGGTGAAACACCCTCATATCACAAAAACCTGCCCCTGCTACCAAGACTTAAATGGAAATCCGAAACAACAAATACCTACCACAGGTTATTAGACAGCTTGCTCTCAGCAAATAATTCGATACCTGAAGAAACAGAAACACTCGCAAACCAAATAACTTGTTATATAAGAAGTGCTGCATCAAACAACATTTCAAATATAAGGTCACCATTTAAACAAAAATGGTTTGATAGAGAATGCATAAATGCTAGGAAGAAATCATTTGCCCTTTTGCGTGTCTGGAGAACTTGTAATGACCCTGATGTTAAAAAGTGGTATAACCAAGTGAATACCCACTACAAAAATCTATGCCTAGCTAAGAAAACTGACTTCGATAATCAGCAAGCTCTCTTACTTAGTAAAACCAAGTCTTCAAAGGACTTCTGGAGAATAGCAAGGGAGATTAATGGTACAGTTTATCAAATAGGTACAGGAGTATCTGCTGATGATCTATCCATATATTTTAAACATCTTCTACTGGATAACTCAAACCTTTCTTTCTCGTATGCGGACCCCCTCATTTTCGACGATTCCCTAGATGGTGAGGTAACAACTGACGAAATTAATGCTGTTATCATGAAATCCAAAAATGGAAAGGCGCCAGGCGAAGATGGGATTCCGTACGAATTCTATAAAAATGCTAGTCCAACCTTAATCAACTATTTGAAAGTTCTCTTCAACAGTGTGTTCTCGAGTGCAGATACCCTTCATCGTTTAAGAAGTCTGTAATATTCCCCATCCACAAAAAGGGTTCGCTGGAAAACGTAGAAAACTACAGGGGAATCTCATTCATGAATGTGTCAGCCAAGATATTTTGTGGCATACTTGTAGGACGATTAGAAAAATGGGTAGATGAAAAAAATATTCTGACAGAGCGTCAAGCTGGATTCAGAAAAAACTTTTCAACCGTTGACCAAATATTCACATTATCTGCGATTATAAGAGCCTTTCAAGCCAGAACCAAGAAAATGTATAGCTTTTTTGTAGATTTCAAGGCAGCTTTTGATCTTGTTAGCCGAAGTGCACTCTTCTATAAACTGTCTCAGTTGGGTATCTCTACAAAATTTCTTAAGACCATTAAAAAAATGTATGCCGAAACAAGTGCAGCAGTCTGGGATGGAAAGGATTTCTCAGAATGGTTTAAAACACAGACTGGTGTAAAGCAAGGATGTCCTCTTAGTGCCTTATTGTTTTCTCTATTTATAAACGACATAGAAAAAGATTTGCCTGGTGGAGTACGAATTGCTAATACCGTGGTCAATGTCTTGTTATATGCCGATGATCTTGTTCTACTCTCTGAATCTCCTGAAAATCTCCAATTGATGATAAATCGTCTAGCCAGTTACTGCAAAAAATGGGGACTAACCATCAACACCGAAAAATCTAAAATTATGGTATTTTCCCGTTCACCACGAGTGCAAAGTGGAAATAGATGGTTTTATAATGGAAGCCGATTAGAGATTGTGAAGGAACTCAAATATTTAGGAGTGAAACTGAACCCAACCCTAGAATTTGGTAAACATCTAACGGATAAAGCCAAGTCTTCCCAAAGCTTAGTGAATCTATCATGGAAAAATGTTTTTGCAAACAAGCGGATTCTCCTCTCAACGAAATACAGAATATTTGATTCAGTTGTTAAATCAACTCTTTGTTACGCCTCTCAAGTTTGGGGATCAGACGAGTACGAAGTAATCGAGAAATTCCACAGGAACTTCTTGAAAAAATTATTCAACTTACCAATGAAATCGCCGAACTACACAATCTATTTGGAAACGGGTCTTCCAATGCTTTTTACAAGCACTCTCAAATCGCAAGCGGATTACATCATTAAAATGGGTTCGTATCCAGACTCCCGAATAACCAAAAAAATGCTATCTTATGAATTAAGAAACAAGGACTGGTGGGCGTTAAGATGGTTAAGAATTGGAAACGCGTGTGGAGAAACTATTTCATTCGATCTAAACAACCTGGACAACTTAAAGAACCAACTTTATCGAATAATAAATAAAAATGAAGATGCTATTCGTGTGCGATTTATAGAGAAAGCTCGTGAATCAGATAGCAGAGTATTGTATTCTCACCTGAACTTCAATCTAAAGGATAAGAACTATTTCAATGACTCACTCAACTATAGTGAAATATCTCTTATTTTCAAAACAAGGTGTGAGTTGATTGGTTTAAATGGCAGCCCATATAATGGAAGCTTCAACCAGTTTTGTAATATTTGCAACTTAAAAGCGAAAGAAGACTGCTTTCACATTATTAGTGTTTGTCCAATCTACAAACCACAGAGACTAGCTTACTTCGGAAAAAATTCCTTACCATGCAGGAGACAATACAAATTCTGAACGAGTGTGATTGGAAAAAGTTATTTTATTATATTAAATCCATCTACAAATACAGGTCGCTATTAATAACAGAGTATTATGATTGATTAAGTTTATTAAAAAAATAACTATATTGTTAAAGTTACAAATGTAGGTACATGTATAAGCATTTTGCTAACCAAGCTGACGGCTAAGCCATAGCTTTAAAATTCATTCTATCTTGTAACTTATGTAATAAGAAAATATTAAATAAATGAATTTCTTACTTACTTACTTACTTACTATTGGGGTTCATTTCTCGCTGATGCTTTTAGATAAATAAAATGGGTTGTATGTGTAATGGTTTTCTATTTGTAATTATAAGAGGACGAGGAGTAAAAAATCGGTATGGGGAGAAAGGCTTTGCTGCAAAAATATTATTTGCCGACCATTAACATAATTTTCCGAATTTTCCTAATTTCAATGAAATTGAGGGACCACTTAATGTATGTAATGAACAAAGTTAAAGCTGCTCCACAAAAGTTTAATTGTGACTGCTATTTTCACTGGTTGTTGAAAAAGGAGGTCTAGCTTCAGAAATAGAAGGTTTTTACTTTTTACGAAAATACTTTATATGCCAGAGCGAACGCCCTTAACAAAAAATTGCTAATTTATATCAGAGTTATGACTTTAGAATTAGGCGGGTAATAAAAAGTATTGTGACAGAATCCACCGATGATTGCTTTTTCGATTGAAAAATATTCGGCTAGACAAATCAAATACATAACATTTTGTTTTCTTGGGCACCGGCAAAACCAAGCAAGTAAAGGTAGTTCAATAATAATTTCGCGATACAGAAATAAATTTGAATTTTTTATTATATCGTCTAGCGTATTTTTTTCTCTCAGCGGCAACACTAGTATCAACTCATGCAGCAAACTCCAAGAAGACATTTAAAAACATAAAACATTTCAAAACTGCATTTTCTTTACATCTTGAAGGCCAACGATTCAACAGTACAAACAATTTGCGGTTAAATGCAATGGCTCTATAAGAACCAAAGATGCATGTTACCCATTGGGAATGGCAAATGGGTGAAAAGAGTAGAAGAAAAATTCTAAATATCTAACGAGAAATCTCTGCACCATTTGACGGGGGAGCGTCGATAAAAGATCTTAATTAAATATAATGCTTAAATATATGGTTCATATTTTTAATTCTTGTATTTTTAGCAGTCAGTTTCTTCTGAGTTGTGGAAAAGAGCTAGGGTAATACCAGTACCAAAAAAGACAAATTCGTCTTGCCCTCAGACTACAGGCCTATAAGCCTCTAGTGTTTTATGGCTAAAGTGTTTGAAAAAATAGTCGCTAAACAAATTCAATGTTATCTGAACTTGAGTAATTTGATTACTAAATGGCAGTCGGGTTTAAGAAATAAGCATAGCTGTGAGTCTGCTGTGTTAAAAGTTACAACGGATCTACGTTTTGCTCTAGATTCTGATAAACTTGGTTTAATGGTTGTAGACTTTTCCAAGGCATTCGATTATATAGATCACTCAATTTTGCTTAATAAACTTAAGAATACATTTTATTTTTCAACTACCGCGATTAAAATGCTGGGAATGTACCTTGAGAGTGCAAACGGTTGAAACTGAAAGTGGTACCTCTCTTCCCTCATTGGTTAATTCGGGGGTTCCACAGGGGTCAGTTATGGGTCCATTATTGTTCTCCCTTTTCACCAATGACCTTCCAGAAATCATTGCCCATTGTACTCGTAAGATTCATTTGTACGCAGATGATATCCTGCTATATGTTTCACAGCCTAATGGCTTCATGGATGATTGTGTGGCGGGTGTTAACGAAGACTTATCGAGGATACTTTTCTGGGCTTCAGTCAATAAACTTTTTTTTTACTTAACCCATCAAAAACAGTTGCTATGATTTGTTCTAGAGCCTCAGTTAATCCTAATGTTTTCCCCAGTACTGTCTTTGACGGCAAAATTAAAACGTATGCTAGTAATGTGAAATCTTTAGGGTTCAGTAGTAACTCTTCCATGAGTTGTTGTGATGCCGTCGCTGAAACAATTAGGCAAATTTACTCTGGCTTGGGCACCTTGCGATGTTCCTCAAATCTACTATGAACTGGGATGAAGAAAGGTTTGGTCAAAAGTTTAATTTTACCTTTTTTACCTACAATTGCAATGTTTATCCATGCATGGACTATGAATGTAAGCGTAGGTTGAACGTTGCTTTTAATGATTGCATACGGTTCATATATAATGTTCCAAGATTCACCAGCGTCTCTCATCTTAAGGTTAGTCTATTGGGAGTTAGCCTTGACAAATATTATGCCCTCAGAAACCTTCTAGAGTTGTACAATATAATTCACAGTAAGTGCCCTGACTATTTACGTGAAATCCTCCACTTTTCTCGTTCACGTATAGGTGTGCATTTAAAGGTGCCGTGACATAACCCCAAGCGTCATAAGCCCAAATCTCGAAATTTGGCCTTATGTCGCTTTTTGAAAGTGACATAAGGCCAAATTCCAGCATTTGGTATTATGTCACTTTCGCAAAGCGTCATAAGGCCAAATCCGGAAAGTGACATAAAGCCAAATTTTCGAAACTGTATCTCGCAACTACTCCAAAGCAAACAGTGACGCTTAGGGGGGGGGGGGGGGGGGGGGGGGGTTGCAGGAGGCAGCATGCCCCCCCCCGTAGGAATTGTAACCATATAGGCCCTGCAACCCCCCTGCTTGGGGTCACTGTTTGATTTGGGGTATGTGCGAGGGCAAATTGTTGAAAACAGCACCAAGCGAAAGTGTCATAAAGCCAAATTGGCCTTATGACGCTTTTCCAATGTGTCATAATACCAAATGCTAAAATTTGGCCTTACGTCACTTTCACAATGCGACATAAGGCCAAATTTCAAAATTTGGGCTTATGACGCTTGGGGTTATGTCACGGCACCGCAATTAAATTTGCCGCGCTTCCTACACACTGTTGTAGAGCGTTCCTTTTTTGTTTCTGCAATTCGACTCTGGAGCTGCCTTCCAGATAAACTGCAGATAATCACATCACTACCCATTTTTCGGAAGAAGATATTTTTATTTTTATCATCATAGTTTTTATACTAAAAGTTATAGCTGATTTTCAGATTTAATTTTTCTGCTTTTCTCTTTTGTACGTGTCATTTTTAAATATTTTAAATATTGTGAATTTATATAGATACTTCATTTTAAGATTTTAAATCTTGTAGTACAGTTTGCCTAGCGACTGTATGCGCCAAGGCGCAGGCGGCCCTTGATGTGATCGACGAATGGTGCACTAGGAATGGGCTCTCGGTCAATCCTCTTAAAACTGAGGTTGTTCTCTTTACGAGATGGAGGAAGCTGGTCGGGTTGACTCAGCCAGTGCTAAAAGGCGTCACAATCCAACTCTCCAATGAAGCAAAGTATCTGGGAGTCATCCTGGATAGCAAACTTCTTTGGTCCAAACATGTTGAGCTGAAGACTGCCAAGGCGCTGTCTGTTTTCTGGCAGTGCAAAGGCATTTTCGGCAAGACATGGGGCTTATCACCGAAAAGAGTCCTATGGATTTATACGGCCATGATAAGACCATTTATAGCATACGCATCGGTTGTTTGGTGGAATAAGCTTTCACGTAAATACGTCACTGCTGCTTTTGCCAAACTCCAAAGGCAGGTATGTCTCGGCTGCACGGGGGCCTTCCCCAGCACGCCTGGCTCCGGCCTAGATGCACTATTGAACCTTCCGCCCCTTGATGTTTACATCGTGGGATGTACAATCAAGGCTATCTCACGTCTTACAAGAGGTGGCTTTTGGTATAACTCGCACTGGAGTTTTGATGAACTTGCGCAACGGTTGTCCTTCGACTCCTATCTTATGGATATGCCGTCTGATGCGATGACACCGGAACTTCGGCTAAAGCGCAAATACGAGGTCGACTTTCCTCGCGTCCAGGACTGGCTCTGGCCGGACTCTGAACCTGGAAGGGAATGCAGTCGAATCTTTACGGATGGCTCCAAAACCGATCAAGGATCTGGTGCTGGTGTCTTCGTGGAGAGCGATAACGTTAGACTTTTCTTTCCGTTAGGCAAATATGCGCCAGTCTTCCAAACAGAGACTTATGCTATCCTAATGGCCATGGACTATGTTACGAGGAACAGGTGGAGAGGCGAAGTATCTGCGTCTGTAGCGACAGTCAGGCTGCGCTTAAGGCCTTACTCAAACCCTTAACTACCTCCAAAATAGTACGTGAATGCAAGATATCGCTGAATTCGGTCGGAAGGCTGAATTCAATTAAACTTGTCTGGGTCCCGGGTCATAACGGGATCACTGGAAATGAGATCTCCGATGAACTTGCTAGACAAGGCTAAGAGAGGGACTTCTCAGGACCTGAACCAGCGATCTGTCTGCCTGAGTCCTCGGTCAGGGCTTCCATTGACCGTTGGGTTTCCTATGAACACAATCGCCTTTGGCATGACTCTCCAGGGTACAGACAGACTAAGCAAATGCTCCCCGACGTCTGTGGGAAATCCGCGGCATTCTTGTTGTCTCTCAACAGAAAAGACTGCAGACAGATTACTGGCGTTCTTACGGGACACTACGCTTTTGCCAAACACCTTAAGGTGCTAGGCCTAAGCGACACCACCAACAGCGAAGCCTGTGGAGAAAGCGACGACACTGCGGAACATTTCCTCTGTGATTGTCCTGCTTTTGCTCGTATCAGGAGGCAGGTTTTTGGTGCGGATATGGTGAGTGCTGTAAACCTAAGCTCCTTATCATTGAAGCGCCTTCTCGTTTTTCTTAGAAAAACCAGTAAATTCCCACAGTAAAATGTGGTGTGTCTGCCTGGTAGTACAATGGACCAGTATTGAGTCTGAGTGCTCCAGCGCAGAAAAACTTTAAGAATTAATTAATAAAATGAAATGAATGAATGAATGAAATGAAATTTTCTAAAGTAAAAGAATGACTTGAAATAACCCTAGAGAAAAATATGGCAAACCTCATGATCTGAAGGTCCAGCAAACGCTTATAAAATTGGAGACATTATTAATTATTATGCTAGTTCTTTGGTATTTAGATTGAATCACTCATTGCCCAGCTCTGCAGTGGCAGATAGTGAGGTATGTCTTCAACTATTCATTCAACTTTCATTACGAAACTGCCCCAAATGATTCACTTTGGTCAAGTTGTACCTCCATGGAATGTATGTATACTAATTTCCCACTTACAGAACAAAGAAGAACTTTTTGCATCCGTACTTCAGCCATCGCCCCCACCTGAGTCAGCGGTAACAATCAATCAATTATTACATCAATTGATATAAAAGGCTTTGATATTTTTGTGTCTCGTGCATCAATGAACGAATTACCTCACCTTCAGTTTGTCATCGGTTTCCCTAAAAATTTGGCCAGAAATAGCACAGCATGATAAACGCCAACACAATTACACAGCTCATTCGAATTTATTCAACAAATTTGTCGATGTTCTGGCCCAATTTCATGTGGATCACAATGCAATCGGTTCTCGTAGAAGCGCATGCCGGCTAGCAATGATGAAGTAAAGAATGCAATGTATCTGCACATACGTATATATGAGATCATTCCACCTCATGAGTGTCCAAGAATAGGTACCTTTCTCACAGCAAAATGTGTCTCACGCAAATGGAATCCAACGCACGCAAATAGAAGCCACCACCTGCTCATCGCGAGAAGAGTATTCCATCATCCTTCAGCGCTTTGGTTAGTGACATCACTCAATACAAACTTGTCGAACTATGATGACGCCAACTATTGCAGTGGCGTCGAAATGTCCTATTTAGTTTAATCGATTTAAGTGCCATGTTTTGTTTTTATTATGTGTGTAACCAATCCACTGACAGTAGTTTCTTTATTGAAAATTCAGCTGAAGGGTGACAGGCGGCTATTAAAATCCGGAAGAAGGTCTGTGGGCCAAATTCGAAAAGTTCAAAGTTGTTAGGCAATTTTATTTTCTTATTTATTTAATTCTATTTATTGGACATTACCTCATGGATGAGTTTCCTATTGAATTTTGTATTCGTTTCTTTTACGTGATTTTGTTGGGAGAACTTTTCAATTTTACGATGGCCCCGCTGCTATTATAAGTTTTTATTTTCAACTGTGGCATCAAAAATTTGTTTTTCGTTACAATTTAATTTTCCTAGAATCGGCCTGCCTGTGGACCAAGCATGAAGATGATGTCAATTTTAATGTTGATGTTGAATAGTTTATTTTTAAAAGCAAACATCATTTGGATATGGTTTGTCTTTAGTTAAGAGAGAGAAGAACATAAAACAGTTCGAAGCGCTGCTTTAGAAAACTGAATCGCAGGATGTCATGCGACAACAAATCATCTTCTTCTACTTAAGTGCATCCCTACCCGTTGGATTTCAAAAAGTATCGACAGGGCTGCCGGTTTCGGATCACTTCGTCACTGAAGTCAATCTGCTTTTTTTTTAACGTGCCTTGATATTGGTCATTGACCCCTTAAAGTATTCGTCATTATCGAAAGTTATGTCAGTCATGTCCATCCTTCCGGCACAAATTTCGTATTAGAAACCTGAAATTTGGTGCGTATATACTCTCTAAGGTTCCGAAATTTACAAATGCTAAGATTTTTCAAACCCCCACCGACTTAAAATAATTTATATGTTCACAAATGACTTGCTTATAAACTGGTGCATTTTGAGTCAAATTTTCAATTTTTATTAGAAAACTAGCGGAGCCTACATTCGTAAATAAAAGTTTTTTTGTGTTATCCTAAAATCAGAAATACAATATTTCAGCGAATAAACAGCGTGCGTGGCTGCTCCTACCCGCCAGTAGTAGAAACTTATTCGAATCAAACAGGGCCCGCTTCTGTGGTTAAATTGTTTTCAACATTTTCTTCGGATGGTTTAGGTCATCTTAATTTTGTTTTGAGCTACTCGCCGTTTGAGCCAGTAATTCTTAATACTAGCAGCATTTTTACTTTCAGTAAAAATGCTGTCAGCAGAGGACTTCTTTATTTCTTTTGAAATAAATTGTTTCTTAAAAAATATCTGATTTCTAGTTTAATCGAGGGCTGGATATTCACCTAAAATGTTTTCAGCTGTGCCGTCTTCTTCAACCCGTAGCCGGCGCTCTAAAGAATCGGTCATTCTTTATTTTATTTAGGTTGTATCGTAACCCGTGGTGAGCTTGCGGAGCTCACGTTAATAGTACTTTGTCAGAAACTTTCTCGCAAGTACCAATAACAACTGTACAAAGTTTCAACGCAATCGGATGAACGATGTGCGAACACATAAAAGACGAACACATCAGCATTATTTTTATAAAGACTAGCGGGCACCCGGCACTTATCTGCACCTTAGAAAAGAAAAAATGTGTTGTTATAGTACGAGTACCAAACAAAACTGCAACTAAACAGCTTTACCAATTTTGACCAAACTTCAAAGTAACGCTCTCGGGCCAATACCGAAGGTTTGCCTAAAAATTCGAGCTCAATCTGTTTGGTGTTGAAAGGGATTTTACCCTTTTCTCCGTATGGTTTTTTCCTGCTCATATAACTGTAATGCTAAGGTAGGCGCTAGCTGTCCGGCAGGCGCCTATGTCAGCTTACTTTTTCGGATCAAACAATTTTTGGAAGGCCCTCTGCTTGGGTTAAGAAGATTTCACCTTGTTCGCCGCATAGTTAAGCCCATGTTGATGATAATATGCCAGAAACTTCTACCCAAGTGCATATAGCAGCTGAATAAGTTTACAACTCAATCGGAGTAACGATTCATGCCAGAAACTTGCCCGCAAGTGGCAACAATTTGGGTTTTCCGGAATTTTCTATTTTTCTCAACCACCCTAGTATTGAGACGAGCAAAAAAAGAATCATCCAAACGTGCTCGAGATTTTGCTAGACTTACGCACGGCAATTGATTTTTACATATATAGAAATATTACACAGAACAAGCGTTTGAGCCCGTATGTCACGAATGTTGCAATCGGTATTGGCTTCCAAGCTGAAATTGTTGTGGTCACATATACACAACGACTTCATTTATCCAGAGAAAATAGTCTAGCGGCGTCAAATCACACGACCAGGCCACTGATCATTTTCGGGAGATACTGTTATCACCCACTACTTCCTTCAATATCTCGATAGTATTGCCCGCAGTGTGGCATATGGCACCATCCAGTTCTAAACCGTGCTATGGCGTAAGTAATTGCATGATGATTTGCCAAATAATTCTGAATAAAAAAATTGTGTCAGCTGTCAGATTTACATTCAGTTGTCTAAGTGATGTCATATTAAAAAAAAAACATTTAAAGAACTCATATAAATATGTACAGGCTTATTAATAATAAAACCCACATCCGCTCGTTAAGTCATGTGTTAGCTAGCACGTAGTTAAGCTATTAAATTACTTATTGAATTTCCTTATTAATAATACAAAGTTAACTAACTGACGTTTACTAAGAAATGGTATGCACATTTGAAATCGTTATGTAGTAAATTGTTTGAAAATTCGTTCAGCTATTGTATTAAACCGTAACCAACATACCATAAGGTTCAAAGATGCTTTAAACAATGCTGTCAGTTATTTTGAATCTACGCGCAATTGCTTCAAATTTATCAATTTATTTAACAACCTAAAGGGTGTTCAAATTAGAGGTATCATTTTAAATTTTGAATGAAAGACAGAAATTGTGTGAAATCAGTATTTATTTTTATTGGAAATTAATGTACATTAGTTCCGGATAACAATCAAAAAGAATGTCGTCCAAGTGACCTCCTATGCTAGCTCGGCAGACTGTCAATCTTTTCCCATAATTTTCAATTTTTGTTCGCATAATGATGGTTCAATAAGTGATATTGGTTCGATGATGTTGTCTTTGAGGCGCTGAACAGTTTGAGGATTATCGGCACAAACTTTACTCTTTAAGAAACCGCATAAGAAAAAATCCAGTGGTGTTAACCGTGATAACCGCCAATTTCAAAATGAGCCTCATCGGTGAAGATAATTAGCTTGAAAAAATATTCATTTTGTTGTTGCTTCTCTATGACCTAATTAACGAATTGCCGACGCACTGCGTGGTCAATTGGCTTCAATTCTTGTGTTAACTATATTTTGTAAGCCTTTACATGCAGATCTTTCTGCAAAATATTAAACAAAGTTCTTGGTTTGAGGTTTAATTGCTATGAACGACGACGAATTGACGTCCATGGCTCTTCAGCAACACTTCTGCTAACAGCTGCAATATTTCCACTCGAACGACCACTACGATGATGATGAATTTATGAACGATAAGTTTGATAGCACGTTTTGACGGAGCATTTTCTCTAGCGTATTTTGAACGAAATTTTCTTTCAACTTCTGAAAAAACGTTCACCATATTTAAAATAGGTTTTAATAATAAGAACACGTTGCTCAATAGTGTACCGATCCATTTTAGCTAACTCGAGTGTATTTACTTCATACCTGTAAAAACTTCGGTGTAATCAAATCGCTGTAAAAGAAAGTGGCGGCCAATTTAAAATGATACGTCAAATTTGAACAAGCTTTACATCAGTGAGTTAGTTTTTAACCAGCGGATATATTCCAAAAATCAACATTCTAACTGAACACCAGGCTGGCTTTAGAAAAAATTACTCCACAGTACAAGGTGGCGCAAAAGTAAACCTCCTATCAGAAAATCCTATAAATTTTGCGATTGGCCCCTAATGTCAGTTCTGTTTTGACATTTGTGTAGTAAACACATGCGAAATACACGTTAATAAACAATGTTACGCTACACTGCTCCAGAACGCGGAATATTGGTGACTATTTATTTGAGCAATAATCGGTCGGTGACCAAAAAACATCGGAAGGTTATTTTTGCGCCACCTTGTAGATAACATTATATAATTTAGCTTCTATCGTACACATCAAGCTGGCTGAAAAAAGGAAAGTATACGCCTTCTTCGTGGATTTAAAAGCCGCTTTTGATAAAGTCTCGAGAAGATTGCTGATTTATAAGCTACGTGAAATGGGAGTTTCAACCAAATTTGTTAATCTGCTTGAATGCATATACTCTAATACCCAATCAGCGGTGTGGACGGGAAATGAGCTATCAGACTATTTGGAAACACTTTTTGGGGTCAAGCAGGGATGCTTATTATCGCCGTTACTTTTCGCGCTCTATCTTAATAATTTAAATGACTATATAGGAGGAGGTCTCAATATCGAGCTTTTAACCATACGTTTACTGCTATACGATGACGACATGGCGATCTTACCAGATGATATTGCAGTCATGCAACAGATAATAGTCCGCCTTAAAGAGTACTGCGAGAAATGGTGTTTGGAAGTGAAGCGCTCAAAATCAGAAATCATGGTGTTCCGAAATAGTGGCAGACTATCAAGTCAAGAAAAATGGATCTTTAAAGGGGAATAAATTCGAATAGCCTCGCAGTAAACCTACGAGTATCTTGGCGTACTGCTCACTCCGAAAATGAACTTCACAAGGCATGTGGAGAAAAGAAATAACGCTGCGAAGAGTAGCATCAACGCAACATGGCATTGCTTCCTAAGCAAAAAAAAAGTATAACCCTGAGTGAAAAGTGGAAACTATTTTTGGCAGCCTGCAGAGGTATCCAAACTTATAGTGCACAAGTCTGGGGTTTTGGAATGTTTGAGAAAGTGGACAAATTACAACGCTATTTTTATACCCTATTCTAAGGGTATATTAATTTTGACGCATAGTTTGTAACATAAACTTTGCTTCAAATGAATAAGCACAAACATTTTCTAAGCTACGTTGTCCATTTTTTCAAAATCTTGTGCCGTAATATAATCATTTGATGATGCAAACTGTTTGCGTATGATGTTGATAAAATAAATCGGAAAGAATAATTCAAAAAGTACCGCTATTTTTTCTCTGGTTCCCTTGCAAAGCATTCAATATGGAAAAATGCAGTTTTATTTTGCGTCAACTGAATAGACACAAGGTCATTATTTTCACTGCTTATGAGTAATCTGTAGAGATTAACACATTAGATCAACATTTGAAGTGCTTTAAGTGAATTTTATTTGATTAATTGTATTTCACAGAAAAACAGTTAGATCAAAATGTCTAAATAGTGTTGAAAGAGCTCAAATCGATTTACTAAGAGACCAAGGACTAACCGGGCGTTCTATAGCTGACAAAATTGGACGAAGTTCTACTGTGGTCTATTCTTATTTAAGAAGCAAAGATTCGCACGGAAAAACATGAAAGGAGGTCAAAAAACGGCAACAACAGCGGTTGATCGAAGAGCAATTTTAAGATGTGCTTCCAATTCCTGCGACTCTGCGGCAAAAATAAAGCAGAAAGCCGGTGTTACTGCAAGAGTTTCAACAGTGCGAAGGGTTATCAATAGTGCCAAACATCTAAAATGGTTAAAAATTCAAAAGAAACCACCACTTAACGAGAAACGGAAGTGTATGCGCTTAGAATTCTCTAGACTCCATTTGAGTTCTAAAAAAGAATGGCGTCACGTAGCTTTTTCGAATGAGAAGAAGTTTAATTTTGATGGCCCTGATGGGTTTAATTATTACTTCCACGATGTGAGAAAAGAAGAACGATTTTTAGCGCGGCATCATATTCGAGAAGGTGGTGTTATGGTATGGGTAGCAGTTAGCTACTATGGCACTGTTGAGTTTGAGTTAAAAACCTCAAAAATGACTGCTTTAAGTTATAAAGGAATTTTGGAAAGAAATTTCCCTAAATTTTCAGGCATTTTTGCACCAATAAACTAGACTTTTCAGCAGGACAACGACCCCATCCACACGGCGCGCATAGTAAAAAATTGGATAGACGAGCAGAATGTGGAATTGCTTCAATTGCCGCCGTACTCACCGGACCTGAACCTTATAGAAACCGTTTGGGGATGGTTAGTACGAAAAGTTTATGAGTCTGGCCATCAGTTTGAGGATAGAGAATCCCTTATTGCAGCCATTAAATTGGCCTGGAGGGAAATTTCGCTAGACTACATAAAGAGGCTGTACGGTTCCATGCCTGATGGAATTTACGAAACTATTATGAATAAATTCGGCAGTACCCACTACTAAAATTAACCAATGGAAACCTATTTTAAGAAAAACTTGTTTCATTTAATCCCAATAACTTTTATTTCCAATTTGAATATTTGTGTCTATTCAGTTGACGCAAAATAAAACTGCATTTTTCCATATTAGGCGTTTTTCTTTTTTAGCCCCGAGCGGGGAACAGAGCGGGGTCCGAGCGATCAGAGCTCGCTCCGAGCTGAACATAACCTGAGCGCTCCGAGCTAATTAAGAAACAGAATTGGGCACTGAACTGTCATTAGATAATTTTTTTTCTATTAATTTTCAAAATAGTGAGGATTGCTTCTGAAATTGGTGTTTGTCAAGGATTATTCCATTTAAATTATAATTTCTAGTAAATAAACTATGGAAAAAGCACAAATAATGAATGAAGTCAGCCGCGCTCAGCTTTTCGCTCTATGTGCTCGGTCATTTTTAATCGAGCTCATAGAGCGAGCCCTGAGCTAGCTCAGAGATAAAAAAGAAATACAAATTTTGTGCTCAGAGCGCTCCGAGCTAAAAAAGTAACACAGTTCTTTTTTTGACAGCTCAGTGCCCCGCTCGGAGCTAAAAAAGAAAAACGCCTATTGAATGCTTTGCAAGGGAACCAGGGAAAAAATAGCGGTACTTTTTGAAATATTCTTTCCGATTTATTTTGTTAACATCATATGCAAACAGTTTGCATCATCAAATGATATATTACGGCACAAAGTTTTGAAAAAATGCACAACGTAGCTTAGAAAATGTTTGTGCTTATTCAGTTGAAGCGAAGTGTACCTTAATATTGCCCGTAGACCCCTAAAAGTTACTATACATATTTATGATCAGCATCGATAGTAATGTCGATCTAGCCATGTCCGTCCGTCCGTCGGCAAAAATTAGGCCTTTAAACTGGACCTATAGAGCTGAAATTTTAACCATATACTCTCTAGGGTCCCAAGAAATCCGCCCACAGACACGCCCACAAACTCAAAAAAACAAAATTTTGGAAAAAATCGAATTTTGAGCTAGAAAGCTGAAATTTTTTTATATATGATCTATGACTCCTAAAACTGCTCGTGATATACAATTTTCAAAATCCGCCCGCTGACACGCCCACAAATAAATAAAACTATTTTATTGAAAAACCAAAATTTGTGCTAGGGAGCTGAAATTTATAATATATACTCTCTAGGGGGCCCTCTATGGTCATGTGTAAATATTTTCAAATTCCGCCTACTGACACGCCCAAATTTAAAAAAAAACCTTTTTTTTTAAATTCAAAGTTTGAGCTAGGGAGCTGAAAATTATAATTTATTCTCTCTAGAGGCCCTTTATGCTCATGTGTTATTTTTTTTTAAATCCGCCCACTGACACGCCCACAATTAAATAAAACAATTTTATTGAAACACCCAAGTTTGAGCTAGGGAGCGTTTTTTTTTACAAAAGCTTCGTTTTTTTTTGATAAAATCCTTTAAATGTTATATAACAAATTAAGTAGAGCGTTCTTAACAATTCAACCATACTTAAACTTTTGTCACGGCCACTTATGAGGGATAGGAATAAGAATAGGGTATCCAACAGTTCTCCCAAGCGGACTGTATGTCGTCCCTATGTTTTAAAAAGGATTTTGAAATTACCAAGTACTCCTAACTACTCCTTGGCGCTAGAGACCGGAGGATTCAAGTTCCTGGATTACTCGAAAGGACAACAATATCTTATCGATGGTATCGATATCAACAAAATTTCGTGGATTTTTAAAGCCATATACGATTTGATCCTTCTTAATGCGAGGGGATTTGGAGGCAGCGTTTCAACGATGTGTTCCATGTGCAATTTGAGAGAAGAAGAAAATATCCATCACTTCATAGGCAGATGCCCCGTACTAAGGGAGTTTAGAGCAAGATACTTTGAAAAGGCAACTGAACTGAGGCCAAACTAATTAATGTACTAAATGGAGGAAGCACGAATGATTGGAACAGACTGGTCAATTTATTACTGCCGCCATTACCTACAGAAAACAACTTGTAGCTGAATTCAATTAGTTCCAAAATTCAAATTCCAAAACAAGTATTATTTCAATTTGTAAATTACCCGACATACGACTGTTTATGTCATTGTCGTAAGTTTTTACTTTTCAACAAAAACTTAACACTTTAATCCGAAAACAATGTATAGATATAAAAAATTAAATTTAAAGAACATTTTTCTACTACTATTCCAAAAATCATTATTAATAAGAATTTGAACTTAACTACTGAATATGAACAGTGAGTGAGGGTTTACTACGAGTTAAATATTCATTATTAATAAGGTTGTTAGGGGCTACAATTATTAATATTCACCCCTATCGTGAAATCCGTCGGATCTGAGATTCACTTCACTTATTCGATTCACGTGAACAGAAAATTGCTATCGTGGGATCCGTCGGATACTCTCCCTTACCGACCACTATTAGCGAATAGGAAATTCAATTGTGACAGCTCATTTCAAACACATTTGTTTTGTAAAAATTAAATTCAGTGAAAATAAAATAAAAACTGCGGATGTCAAATGCATGTATAGATTCGATCAGTTCGTTTTCCACGATACAGTGAATTTCATTCACGTTACCGACATGTGGATGGATCACGTCTGCGGATTACACGATGCAAATTGTTCACTATTAGCGGATCGTTTCCCCCGACGGATTCCACGATAGGGGTGATTAATTCATGTCACAAACTAAATACCGAATTATTAATTTTTCTTTGTGACTTACCTGAACACTGGGAATTATATTTTCATTTTCAAATGATAAAGTAGGTATGAAAACTCTTTTCTTAGCAGTCATCTATATTTTAATAAGGAGTTGCCTATAACGTTTTTCCCCCTTTTTTGCTATTATACATCGCATAGATATGCCAACACTATATATATTTGGGTAGGGGGCAATACATAGAAGTGCACAATACAAAAATTATCCACATATATAACACACATTATGAATTACAGCAGGTAAAATGAAGCGAATTGGATGAAATTACAACAACAACAACATTGATGTGTGAGGCAATAATCTGCCAATCGGAACGGAAAAATTTTATATAGCATGAAGTTACTTGAAAATGCTTGAAGTTACTTGGACATGTTTGAAGTTACTTGAAAATGCTTGAAGGTACTTGAAAATGCTTGAAGTTACTTGAAGTTACTTGAAAATGCTTGAAAATACTTGAAGTTACTTGAAAATGCTTGAAGTTACTTGAAGTTATCTGAAAATGCTTGAAATTACTTTAAGTTACTTGAAAATGCTTGAAGTTACTTGAAAATGCTTGAAAACTTGAAGTTACTTGATAATGCTTGAACATACTTCAAATTACTTGGACATGCTTGAAGTTACTTGAAAATGCCGGGGAAATCTTATATCATGGAAATCAGAGAATGCAATGTCGAAAAATTGCATTCTCCGATTAATATGTATAACAGTCGACTTTGTTTTTTTTTTCAACTTATAGAAAAAATTGGTCGAAATTGGACCATGGGGCGACCCTTAGTAAGTGGTGAATACAGACTATCACTCACTCTCCCACTCACACTGACTATTTCGGCATGTATAGTTTTGAATTCGGTGAGGTCAGCTTGTCACGCATTTCCATAGGTGAGGTACAATGATATAGTCGACTTCGAGATAGTCTCTCAATTTGCAAATAAAAAACAGTTGAAAACCCCTTTAGACCACTTCATTGGCATAAAAATCAAATGGGAAGCTCGCACACATGTTGGATCCTTAGCGGGGTTTTCACGGCCGCAGTTATTTTCTTAAGTGTGAAGTTAGAAGCAAACTTATTTTTAAGAGATAAAAACAGAGATGGCAGAGTGATCTTGCTCACGTAAAAGTACCAGATTCCATAGCAGATGTTATAAATGCAGTTTTTTGTTGCAAACAAAATTTAATTTCAGCCATCTCTGGACAGCACGTTTGCAAATATATGCCAGGTAATGCCATTTCAGTGTTTCACTTATTATTTTCATCGATGCGGATTTTTTGCGGGGGATTTGGAAGACAACTATCTCATTGAAACTCATCTGTGCACTTGTCAGCTGTACGAAATACTAATGAAAGCATTCATTCTTTACAAGGACCCAATGAAAGACCCAATCCGTTTTGATCTTTTCACTTCGCAAGTGGTCATCTTTGAGAGCTGTTTGCATTACAGTGAAACGCTACCCAAATCAATTTTGGTCATTGTTACCAGCTTCTTGAAGTTGGTAGCTTGGTGTTTACGAAAAACTTTAAAACTTCTCTTCTAGTACTCATTATCAAAAAAGTTTCTTGAAATGAAAATTAATCTTCATAGTCACGAAAAAAATGTAATTAATTTATAATTGCCTTAAAAGGAAAGAAACAATTATCCGATTTATCGATTTTAAAGATAGCCATTGACTGCCACATAAAGTGAACTGATTGCTGGGGCGCAGTATAAGGCCTACCGTTAAATTTGCTTAAAATTGTACCTACTTCTCGTTTGAAGCTTTAAAGCAATCCCATTTATATCCCCTGATCGAAAACCCTGCCATCATTCGGTAATGCGGGGCCCATAAAGCTAGCAGATCGTAATTTGCACGTTGCATACAAATATGTAAATTACCACACCGTACATGTTTCAATCAGTTCGAGTTCACACCATCTAAGCCACCTCGCCTATAACACCAATTATTCTTCGGATCATATCGCGTCCTGCTGCTTGTCATCAGGACTGTGAGAAAACCTTAGGCTTTTATTACCATAATTTTAAAGTAAAAAAAAAAAACGAAAAAAAAACAGAATTCGCATAAGGACGATGTTTCCTAGACAAATTTATTGCGCCACCTTAACACTCGGGTATAATTTAATAAATAGTCGGCCATTAGAAAAATGTTATTAACCTTACAGCAGCGGTCACACACAAATCAAATTTCCAAGCTGAAAAGCCTGATAACCATTTTAATATTCGCCACACATAGTGAAAACATTTAAGACTCTCTCCAGACATGTACAGTACATAGGCATAGGATATACAATGATGTGGATAGGATATACGGCCCCATTTGAAATCCGATGCTGTTGAAGTCAAATCATCAGAAGAAAACGAACAAGAACGAAAGACGTTTCACATCGAATATATGTCAAGTATATCCTTATGAAACATATCGATTTGAGATTATCATAATGATGGTGTGCTTATGTTGTAATCGTGGCTTTGGTTAGTATGGCATACTGAATGATGTTTTTTTTTTTTGTTTTTGATCCTTCGTCCTACGTCCGTCGTTTATTTAATTTTGGGTGAATGGCGGAAAATTCGAAATTCACAATGCGTGTCATGTAAAATTCGATAAGGATTATTCTGACAATGACACTGACAGTTTGTTGCCAGTATTGTTGCTGTTTATATATCCATTATATGTGTATGTACTCTTCATTTCTTTGCTGCTCGAGATAGGATCCGGATCCTTCGATATACACACTCCCCCGCAGTAGAGAAGAAGGAGTGTATGCTTTGCGAATTTTTGTATGTAAAGGGGAAACCTAAACACTTGTTTCTACAATGTGCAAGGATAACCAAGATGTTTTTTTTTCTGTTAAATGTATTTTGCCAGCTAAGTGCAGGCATTTTATTTGTTTAGTGGTTGTAAATGGGGGTTGAAGCAGCCACTCCATGGTTTGCTGTATTGCACATGATTCCATCGGCAAACAGTTGTAGAAGGCAGATAAAATAAAAGAGTTAAAGTATTCAACTAGATTGGCTCTCTCTTTCTCTAGTTGGAAGAAGGGTAAAGGACACACTTCAGCAGTTTCTTACATTCGAATTGACTTTTTATTGAATTTTTCAAAGTGATTGAGGTGAGTTCAGTGGTTTGGAACTGATGCTGAGATTTTCTTTTATTAACTTAGTGTCGGTGAGTATGGGGTTCACAGGGTGCTAGGGGAGGGTAGAATGGAAATTGTATGAATGTTGTATTCTAGAAATTGAAATTTAAAATCTTGTAGGCGGAAGGTTTAAAAGAGTACGGGTGGCGGCAGAGAACTTGTGTAGTTAAAGTTGGGTTACGTTTGTAGTTCAATTTTGAATCCACAACCGCTCTATGAACTTACAAAAAAGCATTCGAAGCGCCACGAATTGGGAATTGGACTGACAGGACTTTTTGTTGCCGACTACGAACTTTCTGCGGTGAAAATAGTTCACACTTTTTTTTGGATGTGAGCAGGAGTGACAAACACAAAAATTATCTCAAATACGTCTTGCAGAGCTTAGGTTGCAGAAGTACAAAAAATTGGAAACCACATCTTAAGGCAGTCAAACCAATATTTGGGTTTCATTGCATATTGGTCGGGGTATCGTTAATCTTCTTGAAAGTTCTGCGCTCGATGACAAGGAAGTTTAAATCACTTCCATCACGCGATTAAGGAGAACGATTTTCAAGCATCTAACAGCCCATGCATTTAAGAAAACGAGTAAGTCGTGGAGCTGGCGAGAACGGCATGAGAACTAGAGAGCAGTGAGGGTGTGGCTTTGGACACAAACCTCCCCTCGGCGTTATCAAGGGAATAATCAACGATATAATTTTAAAGATTGCTGATTTTAAGATGGGCAAATCTTGGTTGGCAAAGGGTGTCTAAGGAACTTGCATTTTGACCATAGAAGATCTAGGGAAATTCTAAAATTGAGCAGGGAACAGTTTAGAATAGTAGAAGGGACTCTGTCGGGACGCTGTATTCTAAGAAAGCATGCCAAACGTCTTTGACTGGCAAACACGGATACGTGCAGCTTCTGTGAGGTGAAAGCCGAAGAAGACATAACACATTTACTGCGTGTGATAGTGAGGGAATAGCACAGAATCATGGGAGATTTCTAGGCATATACTTAGGAAATAGGGCAATTGGGCTGTAATGACTACAAGAAGCTGCTCGAATTACGCAGGAAATTAACACTTTTAGGTTCCCCCTTTTGAAGTTTAGATTCAATCGGTTCCCTGGAATCGCGATGTTACGTGCAGCATTTGATGGTCTTGCTCTTCCAATATTTTCATGTGTTTCTCCTTGAGGTACGCATTCCATAGCTTCACACTCAATATGTATTTCCTGAAGCAACTTCATCCTCGGAGTCTGACCACATGTTGAACAACACTAAAAGCAATTCGCGAATTCAATTTTGTTTTATTTTCACGCACACCAAACGAAACAAGAAAACAAAACTTTTTGTTTTGTTACATTCTGTTTCGGTTGGTGTGTGTTGAAATAAAGAAATATTTTTTAGACTATCGAATCAAAAACGTTTTGCTTTATCCGGTGTGTTTTCAGCACAAGGGTTTTTAAGATTTCACAAATCTTATTCATGCATATTTTGACTTTCGATTTCGATCGAAGGTTAGTCGAACTCGAATAATCTGTATTTTGGAACTCGACCGAATAGAAAGTTTATTCGAGGAGAACCTGTTTTAATCGAATCAGTAGAGGCATAACCTTTCAGGTTAGGACTCATTTTTCGGTCACAGAAGATGGATGAGTTTTCCCACTTCATCGACCCTACACTGACGCGATGATTCATGTCGTCATCAAAACATGCTGAAGAATCGACTATTCATTCGAACCTCAAAATAAGCATAATAATTAAGGTGATTTTCAAATTTGAGAGACTCCTTAGCGTAGTTTACTTTTAAAGCTCGTCGTAGAGTAACCACACTAATTATTTAAGACGAAGGTCATCCCTCGGGAAATTCCATTGCGCATTTCAAATAATTACATTCAATATATGCCTAGCTTGCCATCATGTATGGCCCATCCATACCATGATGAACGGCATTAATTGTTCTCTCAAACTCTAAGTCACCTACTTAATTGCCAATCTAAACCATTTCATTATTCATCTTCTTACCTCCCTAAGGAATGTCCGAACCTTTTCCTAATTTGTTGCCAAAAATTTAAGCGCAGTGTTTTACCATTGCAACTATCTTGGGATATTTGGTAAATCGATTACATTAAAAACCAATTGCTGAAGCACAATTCCCTAACACACTTAAGGCCAATTCACATGAATCTCCATTAGGTAAATTCAAAATGATGACTTTATTCCCAAAATTCAAATCCTTCATTCCACAATCCTATTATAAAAATTGATTATCTCCAAACTCTTGGATATGATTGAAAATAATATTGACAATGTCCTGACCTGGAATCAAAAGCCCTCCGTCATAGTCCAATGAAATTAGCCTAAATTTCCGCCCAAACCAAAACAACATTAAAGTCAATAAACAAATGTTTGTAGCTATATGTGTGGCCTTCAGCACTCAGGGGAGGGAAAATAACAACAACAACAACAAAAAAATAATAACGATACAAACTGTAGACCGTCGCCCATTTGCAAATTTGCTTCCAAAAAAAAGACCCTTTCTCAAGGTGGGCCATTGAAAGTGTTTATAAAAATTACGCACCAAAAAAAAAAAAATGTTACAAATTATGTACATAAGTAGGCGTCAAAGTATCAAATAAAGTTAAGAAACTTTACCCTCAGCCGCAGGACAGGTTTCAAGAGAAAAATTGAAAAAATAAGAAAATAAAGAAGAAAACTTTATTCAATCTATCCAAAGAACATCCGTTTTTTAAGAGCCTTTCACTTGAAGGTAGGTAAGGTAGATGCCTTTCATTAATCGAATGGTGGGTAGGCCTTGTCGACCAAGAGGGTAGGAACGGGCACACTGTTACGGGTTAGAAGGGTGTTGAACTGAATTTACTTAAAAGGCTCAAACAGATCCCATTTTCGATGACAAAGGAGAAATATGTAACACACTCGGACCGTTGTGTTAAGATGGGGTTTGTTTTACGTTTGGGTGAAGATCTTTCACAAGATTCTCAGAATTTCAAATGAAGATATGGCTAAGAATTATTAAGCCATGATGTTTAGATACCTACCCTTTTTGGAACACTAAAATTTCATTTAATTCTAATCAAGATAAGTAGAAGGAAGTCCTTCCTTTGGGGGTGCAAAGAAAAGGTTAAACAAATTGTCTGAAGCTGAAGATTTCTCGTCGGGGACCAAAGAATATGACTCCAATGTAATGGATTAACTTTTTGGGGAGAGCTGAGCTAAGATTTTCATTAGATAAAAGGTCAAAAGGGAAATTAGCTTACGTGAGTATAAATTTAGATATAGAAAATCGGTGTATATTCAAGAAACTTTTTAGGTAGGTACCCTTATAGTGGAAAAGTAGCATAGTCATTTGATATATCAGTGCTCCTATTTTATAGATAAAATACTGGTTTTACTTTACAATATTCTATATGTTAAGGCGTCAGTAAAGGGAAGGATTTAATTGACAGATAGGAAATGTATTTTTTGTGCAATGGTTATTACGTGCCAAAAGTGAAACTTTGAAAAAGGCTTTAACATCTTAAAATGTGTTGAAACAAGCCTATTTTATAATGGACTTTATTGTCAAAGTGATGTGTCAAAGTGAAAAGCAAAAATTTATCTCTCGATTAAAAAAAAGGGAAAATAAAGTGCTCAAAGTGCTAATAAATATAGAAAAACCACTCATTTTGTAAATAAAGAAAAACTCTATCCCAATAAAATCAAATTTGAGTAAGTTTTTAGCTCCTAAGCTATTTCTAAGCAAAGATAATCTTAGATTGAAAAACTAACCTATAAATGGTCAAAAGAAGAATATCGCACACCTCTCCAGAACACCCAGGAAACGAAAAACGACACCAAAACTTGAGTAAAATCGAACCAAAACTCGCTATGGAATCTTCTTCTGGTCTGAGTGTTGATAGAATGCAGGAAATTCTTCTTGAAAACAACAAAAAACTTGTTGAACAGTTGGCTTCAAAGGCAGACGTGCAAATCTTCTGTAAGCAAATTTCAGCCTTGAGTGTGCGACAAGAAGAACTCGAACAAAAAGTTATCTTTCTGGAAGAACATAACAAACGTCTTGAGAGCCAGCTTGACCGACTTCTCCAGAAGAGTACTGAAACAAATCTTGTGATTCACCTGCCTGCTGAAAATCATACTGACATGAGCGAAAAAGCAAAAACCATTTGCGCCAGATTGGTTGACTCAAGTCCGAACCAAGTCGTTGAGTCTGCATATGGGATACATAGCCGTGACGTAAATAAATCGACAATAATTCTCAAAATGAGGTCCAGAGAGTCTGCTTGAAACGTAATGAGGAATGCCTTCAAATTGAAGGGTACCAAAATAAGCATACAAAAGGACTTACCCTTTAACGTGAGACAACGTCGGAGAAAAATGATTCCCATCATGAAGGAGCTTCGTCAAAAAGACGCATCAGTAAAGATTTCTTTACGGGATGATGACCTGCATATTGCCAGGAAGGTGTTTACTTGGGATTCTGCGCTTGGGTTGATGTGTGGTGACAAAAATGGGTTTGAGGTTATAAATGAAAATATTTTTGTTATTGAACTTAAAAATACAAACCAAACAGCTACAAAAGAAAACACATCTCACAAAACTTCAAATCTGACAGATAATTTCAATCACAGCAGTGATGCCAAATTTAATAAAAAACATATAGGCGAAAAATCTTCGAGTCTACCCACAAGCTCTAAGGCGGTTGTACACGACGCATGATGTGTCCCAGTCTATCAGAATGCTGAAAAAACTTTAGTGTATAAGAAAACAAGAATTTTAAGCTACAATGTATCTGGTTTAAAAAACAAAATGAATTTTGTAACATTTTTTAATTATGTTAAAAGTTTTGATATTTTTGTATTATTTGAAATACATTTATTAGAAAACGAGGAAATTAGATTTAAGAATATTTTCTCGAATTATGAACTAATATGGTCTCCTGCTGTAAAAACTTCGCTTTTTGGAAGAGGAAGTGGTGGAACATTGTTCGGTTTTCGCGATAATCTCGAAGGGATCTGCGGTAACTTTAAAAAGCTGGCGAAATAAGTGTTATTAACTTAAAATCTAATACATTTGATGTCATCTTGTTACCTATCTACTTAAATTGCAACAAGTGGCAGTCTGATTTCGTCAAACTCTGTGACTCACTACACTCCTTAGACTTCAGCGATATAATGCTTATTGGTGATTTTAATGGTCGAGTAGGACTATCACAAAATAATTTCGCATTCGGATACAACAGCAGTTTTTTGGAACCTTATCGGAAATCTAAGGACCCAATTTGTGATAACAAAGGAACAAAAATGCTTGAACTTGCCGATGAGTATGACATGCGTTTGTTGAATGGTAGCTGCAAAATCGATTCGGAAGGTGAACTGACCTTTATCAGAGGAACATCATGCTCTATAATAGATTACTGCTTTGTCTCGGGAAACCGGTATAAACTTCTGAACAATTTTCTAGTTGGAATTGAGATCATTTCGGACCATATGCCACTGGAAGTAACTCTTAATTTTGCTGCCAGGTGCAACTATGAGCATACGAAGCCAATAAGCCTTTTACCACAATTTGTTTGGAACAACCGGATACTCGAAACTTATCAGCGAAACATGAATATAAACCTTATGAAACTGAGCACGCAGCATTATACAGCTGATATTGAGGCTTTAACAGAAATCATTAAGAAATCCATTCCGCAACACAAGGACCCAAGAATCTATAAAACATATACGCAAAAATGGTTTGATACAGATTGTTTGAGAGCAAGAGACAAATCCTTTAAATGTTTGAAGCTTTTGAGAACGAAGAACGCCAACATTTTCAAAACACTCTATCAAGATGCCAACAGGGAATACAAGCGCATTTGTCATAGCAAATAAATAGCCCTTGAACAGCAAAATATCGCGCTCATAAACACCTCAAAGTCCTCGGCGCAATTCTGGAAAGCTGTCAAGTACATAAACGGATACACGTCAAACATCTCTTTGTCTCTTAAATCCCCGCAACTTAGGACTCACTTCGATAAGCTCCTTAATGCTCCACTAACCTCCCCTTTATTTCAAAATGCAGCCCCACTACTCATCGATGAAAAATTAGACACCGCGTTTACTCTGGAAGAAGTCAAGGAAGCTGTAAACAACTCGAAATCAAACAAAGCACCAGGTATTGACTATTGGCCGCATCGCGTTCGAATTTTATAAAAATTGCACAAACGAGTTTATAAATTATCTCACAATAGAATATAATCGAATCTTTGATTCTACAAATGTCTCTGATACATTCAAGAAAGCAATCATTTTCCCACTTCATAAAAAAGGTGATTACAAAGACCCGACGAACTACAGAGGATTCACATTTTTGAACACTTCAGCCAAACTGTTTGCCGCATTGATATATAAAAGATTATACGAATGGGTTCAGGAAAATAACATTCTTAAAAAATTTCAAGCTGGATTTAGAAAACGTTATTCTACAATCGACCAGATATTCTGCCTTACTAATATTGCTGAATCTTACAAGAGCAAGAAAAAAAAGTTTTACGCATTCTTTGTAGATTTTCGAGCAGCTTTCGATACAATACCACGTGAAGCACTCTTTTTCAAGCTTTCCAAAATCGGTGTATCTAGCAAAATCATTCAAATCCTGCGAGCTTTGTATGAGAATAATATTGCATGTACCCGACAGCAAAGAAAGTTTGTAAATAGAGATAAATGGTTTGATAAAGAATGTGAAACTTTAAGGCAAATATCGTTCAGTTGGCTTAAAATATTCCGAAAGTACAGTAATGCAGTTTTTAAAAGTCGCTATATACAAGCAAATAATGTATTTAAAAGGATTTGCAAAGAAAAACGAGTAAGATTACAAGAAGCAGAAGCTCTTAAGCTTACGTATTGTAGAGATGCAAAAGAATTTTGGAAGGCGGTAAGACAGCTGAATGGGACAGAGCTTAAAATTAGCGTCGATCTTAGCGCTAACGTTTTACTGGAATATTTTAAAGTATTGCTAAACCCCGTGACTACGACATTACAATTGTATTACGCTGCTCCAGCCTATAATAATGAAATACTTGATACGAGAATCTCCCAGGAGGAAGTTCAGGGGGTAATAGTTAAACTCAAAAATGGCAAGGCACCAGGATCAGATAGAATTCCGATAGAATTTTATAAATACGGAACAGAAAACCTCCTCAAAAAACTAACGACAGCATTAAACAGAATTTTGGACACAGGTGCTGTACCGAAGCAGTTCAGGGAAGCTATAGTTTTTCCCATATATAAAAAAGGAAATATATCGGATCCCGCAAATTACCGAGGAATATCTTTCCTTAACACATCGTATAAAGTGTTAACAACAATTTTGAACAACTGTCTGTCGCAATGGATTGAGTGCAATAAGTTGCTTAGTGAATTCCAAGCTGGATTCCGAAGCGGTTATTCAACGATAGATATCATCTTTGTGCTTCAAAGCATCGCCGGGAAATTTATATCACAGAAAAAAAAATTGTATACCTTTTTTGTTGACTTCAAGGCAGCATTTGATACGGTGGACCGACGAATGCTCTTCTACAAGCTCTACAATGCCGGAATGTCATCCAAGTTTGGAAATGTTCTACAAAGCATCTATGAGGGTACACAGGCAGCTGTATGGAATGGGGTTGAAATCTCGGAGTTTTTCGAAACTACTAAAGGCGTAAGACAGGGGTGCACTCTAAGCCCATTGCTTTTTGCATTGTTCATTGACGATATTATTGAGTTTTTGCCAGGTGGAATAGAGTTCGCAAGGACGAAAATCAAAGCGCTGCTGTTTGCCGATGATGTGGTACTGTTTGCTTATTCACAGGAATCCCTGCAACTAATGATCAATCGACTGCAAGAATACTGCAAGATGTGGGGTTTGTCCGTGAATCTAATCAAGTCGAAGATAATGATCTTTAAACAAGGTGGCGGTATAATGTCCAGAAACGAGAGATGGTACTACAACCGAGAGCCCATCGAAATAGTTAAATCTTATAAATATCTCGGAGTGACAATAACCAGTTCGCTAAATATGGAAACGCACTTGCAAGAGAAGCTGGTAAAGGCCAAAGGAGCGGTTAATGCCACATGGAAAAAATGTTTCTCTAACAAACTTTTAGCACATAGTGTCAAATATAAAGTTTTCGAAGCGGTTGCAGAATCCATTATGATGTATGCAGCACAAGCCTGGGGATATCAGCGATATGAAACAGTTGAAAAGATGCTACGTTACTTTGTAAAGAGATGCTTTCATTTACCAAAGAATACGCCGAACTACATGATCACCATTGAAACGGGATTGTCACCACTGTTTGTGAAATTATTAAGGATGCATGTGGACTATCTAGCGAAAGTTTTTGACATGCCAGAAGAAAGACTACCAAAAAAGGCGGCACGGTATGCTATCGAGACTAATAGCCTATGGTATGGAAAACTAAAGGAGCAAGCGAGCGACTGCGGCCACGATATCCAGTTAATTGAAAGCGGCAGCAACTTAAAACATTCCTTGTACGAGCTGATATCCAAAATCGATGAAAACCATAGGGAAGACTGTATTAACATGGCTACATCATCAGTTCATAGAGCAACATATAGCCAGCTAAAGCACAATCTATATGAACGGAACTATTTTCGTAATGAGCATACGCAGGAATTAATTACGTCAATTTTTAAAATGAGGGGAGAACTCATACGGCTAAATTATGTGCCACATCGCGAAGATTTGCCTATTTACTGCAATTTATGCAATCTGTCGGCGAGGGAGGATATTATCCACTTTATTGGTATATGCCCGATCCTGAAGCAGCAAAGAAGAATATTTTTGGGGAGTGACAGTAAAACTGAGGATGAAGTACTAGCACTTCTTAATTGCGAGCGCAATGTAACCCACCTCTACAATTATTATAGAGCAGCAATATCTTACCGCAACCAAATTATGAATGAGGCCTTCTAATAAATATATTTGTTTTTTTTTCTTTTTTTTTTATTTTATGTATATATATATTTCTATTATTTATTAAATTCTTTTTCTACTCTAAATTTAAATTTTTTGGAATCAAGCTTAATATTTTGCTTAAAAGATGTAAATCTAATGTCAATCGAACAGACGGCAGAGCCATGTTAAAACGATTTATATTTATAAAACTTGTAAAAGTAATGAAGAAAGCAATAAATCGAATCTAATCTAATCTAAATCTAATCTAAATCTATTGCGTACGTGTGGGATGGAGAGTTAATCTCTGAAGAATTCAAAACGTCAATGGGCGTTAAGCAAGGATGTATTCTAAGTGCACTACTCTTTATACTATACATTAATGATATAACCGATAATGTCAAAGGTGGAATAAGGTTCTGCGATGTAACAATCCCGGCATTGATGTATGCGGATGATATCGTATTTCTGTGTAAAACTATCCAAGGAATGCATCTAATGATAAACAGACTTAGTGCATATTGTAAATGTTGGAATCTCACTGTTAATCTTGCGAAATCAAAAGTCATAGAAAAATAAAATATTTCTTTACAAATTTTGAATTTAACGGCCGCAGAGTAGGCTGCTGATTTCACATTAATAACGGGACCTGGTAATTGTTTTCGGCACATTTTGCAATAATCCCATTATACATCAGTAGTGAAGTTTCTTTCATGTTGTGAAGGTGTTTTAGGTTTTCGTTACCCGAATTTGTCATTACCGTGGTAAGTCTTTTTGATTATAATATGTTAATCATTAAATCTATTGTTTATGCAATGCATGACTTTTTTATGAAGTTAATTAATAAGATGAGTTTAAAAAAAAAATATTCAGTAAAGTTCAGTTTTATTCTAGAAAAATACCTTTCGATGTCATTTCCATGTCGTCATTTCCATGTTTCCCGTGGCATACATGGTAATGACAGTTCGGACGCGGAAATGACATAGTCAAGCAAATTACAAAAAAAAATTCAAATATTTTCACTTTTATTTTAAGTTTATATATAAGCTCATCTGCATTTACCATGGCACCGTTTTTTTTATAATTTGCGCGCACCTAAGGGATTTTAGGTACCCTTATAATGTATTGCCTACACAGCGCGGGCGTTAGGGAAATTAGGATTAGAAAAAAGGGAGAGTTGCCGATGCACGTTGGTTTTAAATGTTTGTAGGTTATAATGTAGATGGAAAACAGAGCGTGGAAGAGTATTCCACATTCGTGTACTTCACTGTACGTCGAAATACAGTCTTGATGGTGAATTGATGGGCATTCATTGCATGGCGGCTAAGAGAGTCAATCGATCTCGCTATGTCTCGGTCGCCAATGAGTTTTATCGCGCGTTTTTGGATCCTGTCTAGTAGCTCCAAATAAGTTATAGGTGCACCCGACCAGAAGGGGTGAAATATTTCTTACATCGCTTAAGCCTAGACATTTCGCAGCATTCTTGGCGACATCAAATATGTGGTCATTCCAACGAAGGTTGCCATTGACGCACATACCGAGTATGGAAAGTCTTTCGGTTTCAGCGATGCAAGTGCCATTCATGGATACTGGCAGTGTGTGTGGGTTTTGCTTTAATGACAGGAGACAGCATTGTGTTTTGGAAGCATTAAATTCCACTCTATTGGTTGTACCCCACTGAGTTATGCTGTTAAGATCGGAATTTTATGAGCTTAATATACGTTGCCGTTCCAGTTCCACACCCGAAGAAGAGGGGCATGACCCAAGAAACGAGTATGAAAAGCTGATTGTACTGTCACCATTTAGAAATACAGGAGGTAGTTACTCACGTGTTGAAAAGTGGAAGTTAAACGGTGAAGAAAATGAAGTTATATCCAGATACAAATATCTAGGTATCCTAATAACGCCTTCTTTATGTTTAAAACCGCACTTTGGTGAAAAATTAGCTGATGCTAAAAGAGCTATCTGTGCAATCTGGGAACGTTGTTTCAAAAACAATTATGAATCGCTAAGTGCAAAACAAAATTTGTTCCACTCGACTGCAACCTCGATAATGCTCTACGGAGCTCAAATATGGGGTTACAAATCCTACGATGAGGTGGACAAATTTCTTCGCTACTTTTTAAAGAGGATATTCCGGTTACCAAAAAATACCCCTAACTATATGCTATACATTGAAACCGGAACTCCTCACCTGCGCTTGTACACCCTCAAAATGCACTTCAATTATGTTTTAAAATTATTAGAAATGAATGAATCCAGAATACCAAACGTAGTATTAAAAAGCATAATTAGAACAAATGAAAACATTTTTGAGGAATGGCAGAAAGTAGCAGCCGAATGCGGAATGAATCTGACAGTTCAGGTGAACGAGCAACCACATCTCTTAAGAGAAAAATTTAACTCAATTTTGGAGAATCTTGGCAGACATACGTATGACCAATATGTTGAAGGAGCCGAATCGTCACTATTTAGGAACTATTACAGCAAACTTAACCATTTTTTAAATGAAAAAACGTATTTCCCTAACAGTTACTCAGCTGAAAAAATAAGTACTGTCTTTAAAATGAGAGGTGAACTTGTCCATTTAAATTTTATGCCACATCGTCCAGATTTACCAACACTTTGCGACCTCTGCAATATGAAAAAGAGAGAAGATGTCTTGCACTTTCTTGGTGTTTGTCCAATTCTAAAAGAATTTCGATTATCAATGTTTGGAAAACATATCTTAGAGGAAGATGAAGCAATAAACATATTTTAAATGGAGAAAAAGGATGGGATGTCCTATTTAACTACACAGTTGCAGCACTTCGTTATAGAGAACAAATTATAAAAGGAGATTTTTAATAAAAGAACTTTATATTTTTGTCAACCTGGTAGACGGCCATAGGCCAAACCTATTATGACTTAGGCTAAACTTTAATTGTAACATATTTATAGAAATAAAAGTCAATTTAACTAAACTAACTAACTAAACTAATGGACTTTGTAGGTCCCTTCCACTTCGCACAAGCAAATGGTTAAAGAAGTTAAGTTTTAGACCCTCTATGGGCCGCTAATGACTTATATTTATTTCTTTAAAGCCTAAACAAATTGTACACACAAAAGTTTCCATAATTTCGGTGATCATGCAGAACCTAGATCGGATATGGAAATGTGTTGTATTTTAAGTGAATACCGTAACTAAGTCATAGTTAGTAGATGTTTTGGTTGGTAGATGTTTTGGTTACTTTTATTGCACTCGGCCGACGTACGTTCAATGTTAATTGCTTTATACACATTGAAGTCTCTCCAAGAACCAAAAAGTTGGTTTATGGAAGCACAATCGAGTACACATACACGGAGTTGAGTACAGCTATATATATATATACACACATATACATATACCACCAAAACCAAGATACCTGACTTCACACCTCCTTGCCTAAACGGCACAACAGTCTCCCTTTCAAAGCGCCAAGTATCTAGGAGTTATTCTAGACCTTAAACTCAACTGGAAAATAAACATAGAACAACGGGTAAAGAACGCATGTATAGCCTTCTATATCTGTAGCGAAACCTTTGGCAAAAAGTGAGGCCTGCAACCAAAATTGACACAGCCTGGATACGCTCAACGTATTGGTCGATAGTATGGTGGCCGGCTCTAAAGACAAACTACAATAAAATCAACTCAACAAGGTACAAAGGACGGCATGTATAGGCACGCGGGCGCTTTACGGTCAACAGACGGCCTTACAGTCTTACTACACCTTTTACCTGTAGATCTACACATAACAAACATCACAGCACATAGCGCGATCAGACTCAGAGGGTTTGGATGCTGAACTGTGAAACCCTACGCCTATAATATTATTCTAGAGTCTCTACTAACAGAACTCGTACCGCCTTCAGCAGACTATATTATTCTGTGTCTTTCATAAAGCATTCCAGCTCCCAACAAGATAAGAATAGTAAAGTGGACAAGGGACTTGGGACTTCGACCTATCAATTTGCGCTGGCGGTTCAAAAATGAACTGGGAGTTTTTTCCAAAGTTTTTTCGGAATCCTTAAGCATCTCAAAATCCTACAGACTCCCGGATACTGCCAATGTTTTCCAGGCGGAGCTACTAGCTAAAAGTGAAGCCTGCTGAGAGATTAAACTGGCCCCAAACATAACGCCGAGCCAAAAGATCGCTATACTTATTGACAGTCAGGCTGCCATTTAATCGATCGCGTCAGTCACTATATTTTTTTAATTAGTTCTAAAATGCCGCAATCAGCTGGCCCTGCTAGATTAGTTCAAGGTCACCCTGTTCTGGGTTCCAGGGTTTATGGAAACAAAAGGCGACGAACTGGTTAGGCAAAGCTCAGCTCTCTACTACTCACTAGCGAAACTAGTCCATGTTCCGCTCGGAGTAGTAAAGGCAAACATCACCCAGAATACCTCACAAAAATCAACGTTCGATGGAGAAGGCTGACAGCATGCGTCATATCCAGTAGTGGCAAAACTACAACAACGCGAAAACAATCGGTCTTCTATTCAGAACCCGAAAAGATATCACTAGAATAACAGCGATCATTACGGGACACTGGCCCATATGAGACCATGTGGCCAAACTAGGCATCCCATACATACCTCACTGCCGCAGTTGCAACTGAAAAAGAAACCCTAATTTAGTATTTGTGCGCCTGTCCGGCACTAGCATTAGGAAACGCTTTTTTCAATTCACACTGAGGAAATGTCCGAGAAAAGTATTAAGGAACTTAAAACTTTCTTAATCTCCAAAGGTTGGATTTATCAATACGCGACAACACCCAGGTTTCCATGAGTTCCGTGGTATCAAAACGGCACTCAGAGCCAATTTTTCTAACATACCGCCACACCTACCTAGTACCTTCCTACCTGAGCACGAATACACTTATATCCTAAATCAATAGGCTTCCGACTCGTAAAGAGTCTCTGCAACCAACCATCCAGTGTTATCCCAGACACGCTTTCTTCCGGACCAAGCGCTCTAGCTTATATGATGGCCGGCTCTAAAGATCAATGGTTCGGTATTCCCTGTCATCAGAAACCTTCTGTCGTTAAATCGAAGATTGTAGCCCACTATCAGCTTTCTCTTCCTGTTTATCGTTCTCGGTGCCATAAAGCAGACCTGTCAAGATCAGTGTTTTAATTCCCTTTAACTTGGTGTTTCAAGTCCCATGAAGAAGTCCCATGACCGCGCCAGAATCTCGGCTTTTAATTCGTTGGTCCCTTCCTAGGTTCGGCTTAGTTCCAAAATTTGGTCCATGGTGATACTGGTGATCGGCTGGGATGGACGGCACACTGGTTCATGGCGATAAATGCGGTGCACAACGATTTGAGACCTTTTACTACTTTTGATAAAACTTTACATGCGACATTAAACATGGATATGCCTCGATAGTTCTTACAAGACATAGCATCGTCTTTCTTTTAGTTAGGGCATATGGAGCTGATAGTCGGGTAATCGGAGAATTTGTTTGGTGATTAAAATTGGTGCATACATCCTACCAAATTATATTTAAAGAGCTCCGCTTGTAAGCCAGAAAATTCGGCAGCAGTGGTTCTAAAGGTTTTTTTTTATAGCAAGGCCACGCGGAACCGGTTCTTCATTGCCAGGATATTAGAACTCCTCTTGTCTTATAAGTAAACATGAAGCATCTGCTAGCTTTTCGCTGTTTCGAAGAGCAAGTGCTCCGGTCCTAAAACCATCTGCAGTCGGTTGCTTGGCTTTCTTTTAAATTCGCAGGATATTGCTCTGATTGTGAAGGTCTTCGATTTTCTTAACCTGGGAGACTGAACGACAAAGAGGAGAATGGACACTAACGCTGAGATTTCACGTCCCCTCCCAGCCAAGTTAGAGACATTAGTGGAAGCACCTGCGCAGCAAGGCGGTCGGGGAAGCTACGACTGTGGATAAAGGATGCGAATAGAACAGGTCATCTGAAAGAGGCGAAGGTCAAGGGGCTGGAGCTGAATCAGTTATTGCCAAAGGCGGGGTGCGACACAGAATGTTTGAAAGAGGCGAATATGAATGGACAAAAAGTAGTATCGCTCATAGACCTTGGTAGCGATTTCGCTACTCCACGAAAAGCGGATGCAGACGCTGGCTATGAGAATAAGGTATACGTCACTTGAAAAGAAGCGCAGCATATTCGGTGGAGGAGGATGTACAAGGCTGGGTCACATCTATGCAGAAATCTTTGTGGAAAGTCGTACATCCTGGTGGGAGGTTTTGGTTGATGCGAGTCAGACATACGCCATGATCATTGGCCGAAAATCTAAGGATTAACCGTATATTGAGGTGAAGAAATCCTTCAGAAAACTAGCAATCACTAACGGCACAAGGACACAAAGTGTTGAGAATGGAAACAATTAACTAGCCCAGCAGGCCCTGATGCTTGCCGACCTGAATGGTGGTGATATGAGATACCAGAGCAAGCAGGAAGCGCAACACCAGGTAGACATGCCCAAACAGACCCGGAAAAGATGCTCAGGAGAAAGTTGAGAAATCTCAGTTCGCACTACATAATCGCAGCTCAAAAAAGGATTGACTGGATACCATGCAATGGCTTGGCATCAAAGTGCGTCCTGATCTGAGACATCGCAAATCGACATCGTATGAAGTCGACAAGGGCATGCGAAATTCTGCGGCCGTCCGAGAAAAACCCCGTAACATTAAGAGATATGAAAACCATTGACGAGCCCTTAGAACACGCGATATTTAATGGTCTCCGTGATTTAACACGAAAAACCTGGTGGCATGGTTTAATTACGCCACTTATCACCCGACTTGGAGAAATATGTTTTATTTCCCCTAGTGGGAAACTCTTCCCGAACATATGAAGTGTGTTAAGATAACCTAGTTATCCTAGTACTTTCAGTGAGATTGTTGCTGGTCAAAATAAAAGCGGAACTCACAGTACTACTACTCAAACAACAAAAAACATCTTCTTTATTTAGTCTTAATAATAATAATAATAATAATATTTAGTTAGGGTATATTACACTGCGACCTATTGCTCTATTGTGTGCCCAGCTTGTACCTCGGAGAGGTTCATGCCCTCTTTCAGAGCCCTCTCTAGATACATTTTTGTGAAGCTTATCGAGGTGTTGCTCTGATTTACCTTTGACAGTTCACACTCCTCTGAGAATGAGATGTGGGTCCATGGTTTGTATGTCCTTGTCTGTTATTTAGTGTTTGGCCAGTGCCCCACAGGATTCCAGTATGTGGTCTTGAGTTTCGGCTTTTTCACTGCAGAATCTGCAGAGCCCGTCCTCTGATATACCCATTTTCCTCAGGTGCTCATCGAGTCTGCAGTGCCCCCGTGAGGAGGTTAAGGTTGATATAAGCTTTGAATCTCATATGGTTATAGTTTTCTAGGAGTTTCTTTGCTTGCCTCAGACCTTGGAGGTTGAGAAAGGTTTTGGCCCTTGTTTCTTCCTCCAGTCTCCTGAACTCTTCGCGTAGAGTGTGTTCTCCTATCGTGGAGAACGGTTCAGGTCCTATGAAGGGTTCCTCTGACACTTTTCTTGCCAGAGGGTCCGCTGCCTCATTGCCGGTAATGCCAACATGGCCAGGTACCCAGCAGATGGAAATTCTGTTGTTCTTGCCTAGTCTATTCAGTCCGTGTTCCGTGTAGGCATTCCCATAGGTGTTTTGATTTGAGTCAAGAGCATTTACGGCTGCTTGGCTGTCAGACATTATTGCTATGTTGCAATTCCTGTAGTTTTTCTCGAATTTAATTCGAACGCACCTGTCTATGGCACATATTTCTGCCTGGAAGATGCTGGTACATTTGCCCATGGATTCGTAGTGCTTAGTTCCCGGCCCAAACACTCCTGCAGCAGTTCCCTCCTCAGTCCTCGAGCCGTCCGTATACCACTTTGTTGTGTGGTTGCTCAGTCCATAAGTTATGGATTCGTTGCTCCAGTTCTCCTTATTGCTGAGCTTTATCTGGAAATTCTTCTCGAAGTTGAATTTCCTGATGCTGTCGTCCCTAGGTATGCCAAGAAGTGGGAGTTTTTTGAGTAAGTCACCGTGTTCTTTCGAACCGATGCATTTCCCTCTCCCAATTCCCTCCTTTGCCATCCTAAGGATTGTTTTGTCTGCCTCGTTTATCACCATGATGTGTAGAGGAGTCAGTTCCAATAACACCTACATGGCTGCGGTTGGGCAGCTACGCATTGCTCCGGTAATGCACAGGCACGCCAGTCTTTGCACTTTGCCGAGTGTCTCTCGCGTTGTGACTAGACTGGTTCGTTTCGCCCATGCTACCGCTCCGTATGTGATCATTGGTCTCACGATTGCAGTGTACATCCATCGCAGGATGCTTGGGCTGCATCCCCATGCCTTCCCCGCTAGGCTCCTACATATCATGAGAGCGCGGGTGGCCTTCTTGGATATCTCCTCTGTATGTTTTCGCCAGAGGAGTTTACTATCTAGATGGAGTCCTAGATATTTTACTTCTTTGACTGGTATCAGTGTCGTGCCTGATAGGTTTATGTCCTTAAGTCTTTGAAGTTGTCATTTCCTTGTGAATGGTACTATCGTTGTTTTCACCGGATTGATGTTAAGTCCGACAGTATGGCACCATTCCTTGGTTACTTTAAGCCCCTTTTGTATTATGTCCCCAAGGGTTTCTTCAAACTTGCTCCTGGCAATTAGTACAATGTCATCGGCGTACGCCTGCCTGTTGATGCCAAGGTTGGTTAATTTTTCCAGCAGTTCGTTTACAACTAGGCTCCACATTAAGGGTGATAGTACCCCTCCTTGTGGACATCCTCTTGTTGTGTTCACTCTGATGGTTCCAGATGGTGTTTGAGTCTCTGCTGATCTAGTGCTCAGCAGCTCACACATCCAGGTGGATACTGCACTGTTAATTCCTTTCCTACCCAGGGATCGTTTGATCGCCGTCAAATGCTCCCTCTATGTCTAGGAAAGCGCACAGTACTATTTCGTTTGCTTCCAAGGCACTTTGAATTATCTCCGTCAGCTGATGTATGGAGGTGTCTGTTGATCTGCCCGCTCTGTATGCACGCTGACGATGATGTAAGGGGGATGTTGTAATGAGTGCGAATGCACCATAAAAATGTGAGTGTGTATGCACCCTTAAAATGTCAAAATGTACATACTATGTAAGCAGTCGTAGAACACATGTAGAAGCTAGCAGACAATAAAGTAACTTGGAAATTACGAATAAGTGTAACTTATTACAGATGTGTTCAATATATTTTCCCTTAAATAGTTGTGCACAACCTTTTCAGTCATCTTCAGAAGAAATGACGTAAGGCTGATGGGTCTGTACGATTTTGGCGTGGGGTCTTTTTTCCCTGCTTTTGGTATAAACACAAACCTTGCTCGTCTCCATTGCATTGGTATGTGGCCCAAGGCAATACTGCTCCTAGTTATTTTTAGCAGGTGTGGTAGTAGTTCTCCTTGCCCTTCTTAAAGTAGGGCGAGTGTATTGCCGTCCACTCCAGCCGATTTAAAAGGCTGAAAGGAATTTATTGCCCATTTTAGTCGTCCCTCGGAACAGATGGTTGATGATTTTTCCCAGTTTTCCGTCCGAGGTCTGACTAAAGTGGTATTGATTCATAGCTCACTACTAGTCTAGTCTTGGAAAAACCCTAAGTAAAAGGAACCCTAAATAAGTATCCCCTGATTCTCGCAAAACCATTTGTTTTATTACTCAGTATCGCCATCTTGTTTATTTTGGAATCTAATTATTACCCTTTCGCAATTCTTTTAAACACTGAAACACAATCTGCGATTACTTACCTACGCTTATGTAATCCCTAATTCACTTTTGACATTTACGGCTTAAACAAACGAAACGCAAAAAAAAAGTCCGCCTCGTTAAGCTTAGTAGGTACTAAAAATGTGAAATACAAAAAAAAAAGAATAAATTAAATCCCTATGGAGTCCTCTAATTGCATATACGAGGTGAAGTGCTTGAAAAGTTTTCTTTTATAACATCCCTAGGCATATAATATGATTAACTCTTTATAATTAAACTTTCGCTTATATTCCCTTTGGAATATTTTTCTCCTCTCATTTTACAAAGAATCCTAACTAGTACATCAGCAGCAATAGAGAAGTAAAACTCCTGCTTACTAAGCTTGCTAAAAGAACGTGAACGAAAAAATCACTTCAATAATTCCATTACAACCACGACGTAACGCTAAGTAATGAACTCGTTCCCCTGGCAGACAGCGACTTAAATTTAAATAAAAAAAATAAACCCTCGCCAATGCTTTTCTGTATGGAACTATTTAGCGCTCGACGACAGTAATCAGTTTTCAGCGCGCTAACACTCAGCCATTATGTGAAATTGCAATGGAAGCTCAAGCTTTGTCTTCGCTTATTTGCACCCTCGATCTGAACTTTACAACGGTTTTCGAGCAAACTCAACCTTGCAGGCATCGTTCCACTTTGCTTCGAGGGGCTAAAACGACGAATGGCGAACAAATTACACCCAAAAGGGAAAAGAAAATAATTTTTCTACAGTCGTGTCGTTCGGATGAAGTTTTTCAATTAAATTACACCGACAACATATCCAGACACACATGTGGGTCGTGCAGACAAAAGCGCGGTATCACCTCCACTAGTACTCGTAAATATATGCTAACCGACCTATGGTGACGATGATGAGGAGTGAGGACATTGAATGAGCGCTCGGTGTCGGGACGATGATAACAAAGAGAAACATGGGATATGGGGATGCGTAAGGAAGACAGCCCCATGAAATGGATTTAGTTTTAATAAAAGTCGTAAATTTGATACAACCTTAAGTGGGTGCACTCTCCGCTGGGCCGGGACTGGGGGAGGAAGGTCTATGTTTTCATTTATTTAACCGTAAGTGATGTGGCGCGAGGGGTGGTCGGGCAGACTGATTGAGAGGCACCTTGTGTTGAGTGTATTATTACTCTCAATGATGAGTGAGGTTGACGGCAAAGGTAGTCGCCATTTTGTGGTTGATTACATGTTTTGTGAAAATCATTGTTTTTTTATTGTATTGTTTTTGTACCCGTACACCACCTGGGGTGACAGCTTGGTAGGGTTAAATGATTTCAAATGATGACAGGGTTTAGTGAATAATTTTGAGGTTTATCTTGTGAACGATTCCGTTCCACATGGGAAAATTAAATTTAAATATTATCAGATGGGTTTATTTTGACGTGTTCTTTTTTTCTGCTTTCAAGTTGGCAGCTTAATGGGAGTTAAGTTTAGTGGTAGAGAAGGGTCTTTATTTATAGCGTGATAAAACATGACAAAGGTGATGAATTATCGAGTTAAATCGTGTATAAGGATGTACCTCATGATGTGCAACAATAAAAAAAAATACATGGATAGATTGAGCGATGAGAAATGGCATTTTTATTGGTGGTGTTTGAGTGAGCGGTTGACTGGGTAACCTCTTTGGGCGTTTTCCTTTGTTTTGCTTGTTTTTGGGACTGAAATTGAGTCATAACAAAAATAGGGTAAATAGAATGTGGTAAACTTTTGACACGATTTCGTACTTCAGTAGAAAAACAAACATCATTGTTGGGATATTATTTCATATGATACCTATGGTTGGCTTCAAAAATTGGAAAAATAAATAAATGTAACTTTCGAAATGCCACTTTATGTATCCCTACTGGTCCGCCTGGGGGGTCAATAAACACTGAGCCAATAAAACGCTGGTGTTATGGCATTTCAGGAATGCCTCTTTTACGACTAGATTGGTATTTTCATACCAAACTGGCAGACAACTATCCGCAGTCGTCGTCTGAAATGATATCGATGACAACTGGTGCCCGCATGGCTCTATCTAAGGTCCCATTCTCTTTATATATATGTTAAGTAGCTCCGGTATATTTTTACTAGCGGACTCGGCCATCGAACATTTTTTTTATAATTTGCGTGCACTAAATGGATTTTTAGTACCCTTATAATGTGGACATGTTTATAGTCACATAGTGCGGGCATTAAGGATAATTAGGGATAACGATGACAGAGGAGAATCTGATGCACAAAGTATATAAATAAATATTAGGCATTTGATCTTTTTGAAAGTACGGGATCGAGTGGAACCAAATATACCCACTCGTCTGCTTCTTTAAGAAATCCAAGAAAATTAGACTCGCTCCAATTTCGTACTACTTGGTTGTTGTATGATTAGGGCAAACATTGATCGCTTAACGTCGTAACCGAGACTACACATCAATTGTGCTTATTTTACTTTAACAAATATTAGGCATTATCGGCTCATACAGGGTCTAAAACCTAGCTTCTCCAACCGCTTTCTTTGCAAAGTGGAAGGGACCTACCGAATCCGAACGGCAAATTTGAGAAGCTTCTCATGACATTTGATACTCTTGGATGTTTGTCAGACGTTCGCAAGAGGTGGGGCTGTGCAAAAAAACTCTAGATGTTGCTTGGCCCCGGCGGGAATTGAACCGGGGAGTTTTCGATTGTCCGACACACTTTTTTGTCTTTTAAATTAATTTTTTTTATTCAATATTAGATATCAACGTACATACTTGACAAGAATGATTAAATCTTACTTAAAATTAATAGGATATTTATTCCTAATTAATTGTTCTTATGCAGACGTTCTAAACTTAACTATAAAATTATAATTATTGCCTTTCGGCCTAGAAACTATTTTACGAACTAATTACATATTATTTTCATAGAGAATTTTGTTTAAAAAACTCGGCATCATTATTTAAATTTTATATTTAATATAAAAACAAATTACAAACTACCTACTCTACTTATTTAAACTACTTAACGTATTCTAACTATAATTCAAAATCTGGGCGGGGAAGAGCATTCAACATTTGTGTTGAACGGCTAAGGAAATATTCATTCTATTTCACTGTACGTTCGAAAAAAAGGCTTGAGGGTGAATTGATGTGCATTCATCGCATGACAGGTATTTCTTTGAAAAAACTTCTAAGGGTGAAATGTGGCTGGCTATTTCATTTGACCACTTGTGTTTGAAATATCGGTGAAACGGCGTTAGAAATTATACCTTGCGACGATGACTAAGAAAGTCAAGCGTTTTCGGGATATCTCGATCCCCTTTAAGTTTTATTGCACGTTTTTGAATTCTGTCTATTGGCTCCAAATAGGTTATTGGTGCAGCGGACCAGATATGAGACCAGATATGAGCGTTGTACTCAAGTGTAGGGTGAACAAATTCCTTATAACTTATAGGTAGGTCAGAAGGGGTGGACAGTTTCTTACATTGCTTGAGAATCCTAGACATCTCTCAGCGTTCTTGGCGACAACTAATTAGTAGCGATTCCATCGAAGGTTGTCATTAAACACACACCGAGAACGGAAAGTCTTTTGGTTTCATTCATGGATAATGGCAGATTGTTGAGGTTTCGCTTTAATGATAGAACACAGCACTGTGTTTTGGAAGCATTAAATTCCATCCTATTGGTTGAATCCCCTTGAACTACACTGTCAAGATCGGAATACAATAAACTTAGCATACGTTGCCGTTCCTCTTCCAGTTCCTCACCTGATAAGGGGCTGAACCAGGAAACGAATATTAAAAGCTGAGGGTACTGTCATCACCGAAGGAATGAATTTACGCTAGAAGTTACAGACAGGAGATCATATATAAACATAGGGACGGGCTACAGTCCGCTTGGGCGAACTGTTGGATACCCTATTCTTATTCCTATCCCTCATAAGTGGGCGTGACAAAAGTCTAAGTATGGTTGAATTGTTAAGAACGCTCTACATATTTTGTTATATAACATTTAAAGGATTTTATCGAAAAAACGCTCCCTAGCTCAAACTTGGTTGTTTCAATAAAATTGTCTTTTTTAATTGTGGGCGTGTCAGTGGGCGGATTTTGAAAATATTTAGACATGAGCATAAAGGGCCCCCTAGAGAGTATATATTATAAATTTCAGCTCCCTAGCTCAAACTTTGAATTTTCAAAAAAAGTTTTTTTTAAATTGTGGGCGTGTCAGTGGGCGGATTTTGAAAATTTTATATCCCGCGCAGTTTTAGGAGTAGTAGATCATATATAAAAAATTTCAGCTTTCTAGCTCAAAATTCGATTTTTCCAAAATTTTGTTTTTTTGAGTTTGTGGGCGTGTCTGTGGCCGGATTTCAAAAATTCGTAAACTTGATTATTTCGGGACCCTAGAGAGTATATGGTTAAAATGTCAGCTCTCTAGGCCCAGTTTAAAGGCCTAATTTTTGCCGACGGACAGACATGGCTAGATCGACATTACTATCGATGCTGATCATAAATATAGTAACTTTTAGGGGTCTACGTGCAGTATTAAGGTATGTTACAAACTATGCGTCAAAATTAATATACCCTTAGAATAGGGTATAAAAATGGGGAAGATGGTGGAGCCTTGTGGAACACCAGCATTTATTTGATGAGTTGCAGACTTGAACACAACAACTTGAATTGAACGATAAGAAAAGCAGTTTCTAACCCATTAAGGAAGGGTATCTTGATTCCAAATGCTCGCGTTTTCGAGAAGATAGCTTAATGCTTAACTCTGTCAAATGTCTTAGAAATGTCAAGCGCGACGATCTTACTTTCACCACCATGGAGAAGAGATTGGTTCCACTTTTCGGTTTGATATGTCTTCAAATCTCCACTGAACCTGTTGCAACGAAAATCGTACTGCTGCTCATACAGAAGTTCCTGGGATTCAAGATATTTCATAAGTTGTCAGTTAATCAGCGTTTCCATTCCAATTTCAAACGATAAAATTCTTGTTTAACAATATTTGTTGTATTGTGGTACATTCCCCCGACTACCCTTTACAATAAGCATAGGTAAGGTACCAACGTACTTCTGCTTAACATCAAAACGTCAGTTCTAAGTTCATTTCAGTCGTTTGTTGAACTCCCTTCCGATGGAACTAAGATGGATTAGCAACGAGAATCACTTCCAAAAAATTCCTCTTACACATTTGGCCATTGATCACACACAATTAATCTTTTTGAATAATTAAAAAATAAATAAATATGCTCCATAAGCAATTTTAGCTCGTTATTGTTTCGGCTAGATTTTACTTTAAAAAATAAAATAAATATTAGGCATTAACAGCCAATACAGGGGCCTAAGGTCGAAATATCGCCGCCGGCGCCGTAACTGAGAGTGTGGCTGAAAACCCATGTGTGTCCATTTCGAGACGACAACAGGAATTTGGCCTATCCGCAACCACTTGGCAATTAGCACCTCATTGTGCATAAAGATCTTGGCCTACATGCTTTAACGATGAAGAAGACACCAGAATTCAAGCCAGCAGGCCACGCATAACGCCATACTTTCGTTTTTTATTTTAAATAGCACATCTTGTTGGATGGCCCTTACAACTGTTGTGTATGCCTTACAAGTATACATCTACCGATTAACAATAATAGATATAGACTGCATCAAATAATCAATAGTCGACCTGTTCTTTTCGGCTTAGCTTAGTAGTATTTAGTACTTCCCAGTAAAAGTGGAAGGGCACGCATTCTTTCTACTGGAAGTTAATCCCAATCGCAATCTTAATCCGTACATAAAATAAATAAATAAATAGGTACCTACTTACTTGATTATATGAAGCGACGTACCTTCTTGAATTGGGCTCTCATAATGGAAGAAAATGAAGAATTTCATCGCAAAATAATCTTCAGCGATGAATAGCATTTTTGGTTAAACGGCTTCGTCAATTAGCGAAATATGCGTTACTGGACAGGTGAGAACCCTCATGTGCTTCATGAAACAGCCCTTCCGCAAAAAGCCACTGTTTGGTATGCGGTTTTCATGCCGGTGGCGTCATTGGACCGTTTTTTTCGTAGATGAAAATGATCGTCACGTTACGGTAAATGGTATTCGCTACAGAGACATGTTGGAACGTTATTTCTTTGAGTAATTGCATGAATTGGACATCAGTGATATGTGGTTCCAACAAGACGGTGCCATAAGCCACACAGCGGGTGCAACAATCGAATTATTGAAGTCTCAGTTCGGTGCACGTGTTTATTTTTTTGTGGGCCTACATTAAATCATTGGCCTATGGCAACAAGCCGGCGATGTCAGAGGAGATCAGAGCCAATATTGAACTAGAAATAGCGGCCGTATCGGTCGAAAAGTCCCGCGTCATCGAAAATTGGGTTCAACGTATCGGCCGCTACATACGTTCCCGTGGTGGACATATAAACGAAGTCGAACTCCATTCATAAATATTTTGATAGTAATTCACGCCAATAGATTTTTTGTGGAGACATCTCAAGTAGCTTGCATTTTATTTGAAAAAGAAGTTGTGAAGTCCTTAATGAAAGACCCTTTAGTAGAGTCTCTAAGACTTCTGTGGCGCGATTGATTTATGTTTCACATTTTTGGAACGGAACTTCACGCCGGTAAACAAAATTAAAAAAAAAAATGCGAATTGTTGGATAGCCTATATTCATATCCCCCATAAAACGGGCCCAGCAAAAATCTTATTATGGGTGAATTGTTAAGAACTATATGGTCTACATATTTTGTTATACAACATTTGTTAAAGATCATGTTTATCATTCTATGTATTTCTCTTTTTCGAAAATATTGCATTAACTATTATACTTAACTCTATTAACTTTCTCTTTAACAAGCATAACATTAACATGCATGGTACCTACTAAATATACAAGGTGGCGCAAAAGTTGTCATCTGTTTACTTCACAAATGTCAAAGTAAAATTGACATTTGCCGCTATTTGCAAAAATTATAGCATCTTCCGATAGGGTTTTCAGCCCTTGGGTGGCCTTAGGCAATGCTGTGTGCCAATTTTCTAAATGATCCACGACGTTTGACATCTATCCTATGTAGTTTTCAGTCGGATTGGTGAACGCCACTGGGTGATGACTTTTGCGCCACCTTGTATTTACTATGAATAAAACTTGTATTAGTTCATACAGAATACCCAAAGTGATCGGGCGTTTTAGCTAACAGTATTTTATTGAAATAAACATAGATTTTGTCTCGGAGAGCTCCGGGTGTGGAACTCGTCTATTGTCTTAAAGTTGGTTGACCAGATGTGTCCAAGTCCAAGAATTATATAAGAATATAAGAAATTATTTTATTGTTTAAGGATAAATCCTGGCCCCAAAAAAATCAACAATTGAGTTGAATATCAAGGTTTTTTCGTATAACAAAAATCACTTCCAGCCGAATTCAATCCAGAAATCTGAAAACATGGAGATAAAACTGGCTGTGACTTATTTCAAAGTATTTAGCTACAGAAAAATATTTTTTTTACGTCCAGGATATGTTATTGATGCAACTGCTTGAAATCAATCAAATCAAAATAAATGTACCTTAAGAAGTGAAGAAGATCGGTGCGCGTTTAAATTCTTTATATTAGAGTTTGGCTATTTTTAGCTCCAAAATGTTTCAACTTTGGCTCCACACCTCATAGCAAATCTGGCAACAGTGAGTCTAAGCCCTAATTTCTTTACTTTGGAATTTCGAAATGTCTCATCAAACAACATGAATTTAAATGCTCTCCCTTGTGTTGCCAGCCGCTGGCCATCTGGTGTAGATAGGTCACTACTGTTCTGAACTACTCAGATCATAAAGCTTATGTTTTTGATTGCAGCCATAAGTACTGAGCAGTACATACCGAAGCCCAATGGATCTTGCCTAGCTGTAATCTTGATGATAGAAGAGACAATCTATCAAAAAAGTGGCTTCATGAAATCACAAATTTGAACATTGCTGAAATGATATACATACGAGTGCTTATGGTGATAAACCTAAATCCCGCAGAAATAAAAAAATGCAAATTGTGCAGGAGAACGTTTAAAATCTTAAAATTAGCCAGCATTTATTTGATGAGTTGCAGACTTGAACACAACAACTTGAATTGAACGATAAGAAAAGCAGTTTCTAACCCATTAAGGAAGGGTATCTTGATTCCAAATGCTCGCGTTTTCGAGAAGATAGCTTAATGCTTAACTCTGTCAAATGTCTTAGAAATGTCAAGCGCGACGATCTTACTTTCACCACCATGGAGAAGAGATTGGTTCCACTTTTCGGTTTGATATGTCTTCAAATCTCCACTGAACCTGTTGCAACGAAAATCGTACTGCTGCTCATACAGAAGTTCCTGGGATTCAAGATATTTCATAAGTTGTCAGTTAATCAGCGTTTCCATTCCAATTTCAAACGATAAAATTCTTGTTTAACAATATTTGTTGTATTGTGGTACATTCCCCCGACTACCCTTTACAATAAGCATAGGTAAGGTACCAACGTACTTCTGCTTAACATCAAAACGTCAGTTCTAAGTTCATTTCAGTCGTTTGTTGAACTCCCTTCCGATGGAACTAAGATGGATTAGCAACGAGAATCACTTCCAAAAAATTCCTCTTACACATTTGGCCATTGATCACACACAATTAATCTTTTTGAATAATTAAAAAATAAATAAATATGCTCCATAAGCAATTTTAGCTCGTTATTGTTTCGGCTAGATTTTACTTTAAAAAATAAAATAAATATTAGGCATTAACAGCCAATACAGGGGCCTAAGGTCGAAATATCGCCGCCGGCGCCGTAACTGAGAGTGTGGCTGAAAACCCATGTGTGTCCATTTCGAGACGACAACAGGAATTTGGCCTATCCGCAACCACTTGGCAATTAGCACCTCATTGTGCATAAAGATCTTGGCCTACATGCTTTAACGATGAAGAAGACACCAGAATTCAAGCCAGCAGGCCACGCATAACGCCATACTTTCGTTTTTTATTTTAAATAGCACATCTTGTTGGATGGCCCTTACAACTGTTGTGTATGCCTTACAAGTATACATCTACCGATTAACAATAATAGATATAGACTGCATCAAATAATCAATAGTCGACCTGTTCTTTTCGGCTTAGCTTAGTAGTATTTAGTACTTCCCAGTAAAAGTGGAAGGGCACGCATTCTTTCTACTGGAAGTTAATCCCAATCGCAATCTTAATCCGTACATAAAATAAATAAATAAATAGGTACCTACTTACTTGATTATATGAAGCGACGTACCTTCTTGAATTGGGCTCTCATAATGGAAGAAAATGAAGAATTTCATCGCAAAATAATCTTCAGCGATGAATAGCATTTTTGGTTAAACGGCTTCGTCAATTAGCGAAATATGCGTTACTGGACAGGTGAGAACCCTCATGTGCTTCATGAAACAGCCCTTCCGCAAAAAGCCACTGTTTGGTATGCGGTTTTCATGCCGGTGGCGTCATTGGACCGTTTTTTTCGTAGATGAAAATGATCGTCACGTTACGGTAAATGGTATTCGCTACAGAGACATGTTGGAACGTTATTTCTTTGAGTAATTGCATGAATTGGACATCAGTGATATGTGGTTCCAACAAGACGGTGCCATAAGCCACACAGCGGGTGCAACAATCGAATTATTGAAGTCTCAGTTCGGTGCACGTGTTTATTTTTTTGTGGGCCTACATTAAATCATTGGCCTATGGCAACAAGCCGGCGATGTCAGAGGAGATCAGAGCCAATATTGAACTAGAAATAGCGGCCGTATCGGTCGAAAAGTCCCGCGTCATCGAAAATTGGGTTCAACGTATCGGCCGCTACATACGTTCCCGTGGTGGACATATAAACGAAGTCGAACTCCATTCATAAATATTTTGATAGTAATTCACGCCAATAGATTTTTTGTGGAGACATCTCAAGTAGCTTGCATTTTATTTGAAAAAGAAGTTGTGAAGTCCTTAATGAAAGACCCTTTAGTAGAGTCTCTAAGACTTCTGTGGCGCGATTGATTTATGTTTCACATTTTTGGAACGGAACTTCACGCCGGTAAACAAAATTAAAAAAAAAAATGCGAATTGTTGGATAGCCTATATTCATATCCCCCATAAAACGGGCCCAGCAAAAATCTTATTATGGGTGAATTGTTAAGAACTATATGGTCTACATATTTTGTTATACAACATTTGTTAAAGATCATGTTTATCATTCTATGTATTTCTCTTTTTCGAAAATATTGCATTAACTATTATACTTAACTCTATTAACTTTCTCTTTAACAAGCATAACATTAACATGCATGGTACCTACTAAATATACAAGGTGGCGCAAAAGTTGTCATCTGTTTACTTCACAAATGTCAAAGTAAAATTGACATTTGCCGCTATTTGCAAAAATTATAGCATCTTCCGATAGGGTTTTCAGCCCTTGGGTGGCCTTAGGCAATGCTGTGTGCCAATTTTCTAAATGATCCACGACGTTTGACATCTATCCTATGTAGTTTTCAGTCGGATTGGTGAACGCCACTGGGTGATGACTTTTGCGCCACCTTGTATTTACTATGAATAAAACTTGTATTAGTTCATACAGAATACCCAAAGTGATCGGGCGTTTTAGCTAACAGTATTTTATTGAAATAAACATAGATTTTGTCTCGGAGAGCTCCGGGTGTGGAACTCGTCTATTGTCTTAAAGTTGGTTGACCAGATGTGTCCAAGTCCAAGAATTATATAAGAATATAAGAAATTATTTTATTGTTTAAGGATAAATCCTGGCCCCAAAAAAATCAACAATTGAGTTGAATATCAAGGTTTTTTCGTATAACAAAAATCACTTCCAGCCGAATTCAATCCAGAAATCTGAAAACATGGAGATAAAACTGGCTGTGACTTATTTCAAAGTATTTAGCTACAGAAAAATATTTTTTTTACGTCCAGGATATGTTATTGATGCAACTGCTTGAAATCAATCAAATCAAAATAAATGTACCTTAAGAAGTGAAGAAGATCGGTGCGCGTTTAAATTCTTTATATTAGAGTTTGGCTATTTTTAGCTCCAAAATGTTTCAACTTTGGCTCCACACCTCATAGCAAATCTGGCAACAGTGAGTCTAAGCCCTAATTTCTTTACTTTGGAATTTCGAAATGTCTCATCAAACAACATGAATTTAAATGCTCTCCCTTGTGTTGCCAGCCGCTGGCCATCTGGTGTAGATAGGTCACTACTGTTCTGAACTACTCAGATCATAAAGCTTATGTTTTTGATTGCAGCCATAAGTACTGAGCAGTACATACCGAAGCCCAATGGATCTTGCCTAGCTGTAATCTTGATGATAGAAGAGACAATCTATCAAAAAAGTGGCTTCATGAAATCACAAATTTGAACATTGCTGAAATGATATACATACGAGTGCTTATGGTGATAAACCTAAATCCCGCAGAAATAAAAAAATGCAAATTGTGCAGGAGAACGTTTAAAATCTTTAAATTAGGCTTCAACAGATATTTTCAATAAATTAATTCTATTTCTTTATTAGATTTGTATTCTGTTTATTTTAAAATAAGGCTACTGCAAAAAGTTTTGCATTAAAAAAAATCGTTAAAAATGTGGGATAGCGCTTTATCACTATAAGCCCTCGATATTACTTGGGGCTTACTGTCCTTCTTAGAACCAGCCCTTCAATATGTGAATCCAATGATATTGAATGTATCAATTCCCCAAAAAATTCCTCTGTAATGCGATAAAAAAAGGTTTTTCCCTAATCGTGTTTAATGAAAATCCAATTACCTCCTCTTCCACGTACAGAATGTTGGTTTTCCAGCCGCCCATGACTCTATCAATTCGAAACAGTAAGAAATTTAATTCACAATATAAAGACATCAAAGAAGAAAACAATTCCTAATTTGTTCCCTTCCTCCATCACAAACTTAATGATTAACGTCCTACCGCCCATTGAACAGCCCCTTTCTCATTTTTATCAAATCATTTCGCAATTTGCACAAAACAAATAAACTTTTTTCTAAACATTCATCACCCGTGATCACCACATCTGTTTTACATATTCAGCACCCCCATAAGACATTCAATCAAATTTTCAAACAGCTTCAGATTCAGGTCCTAGCTACATATAAAAAAACGAACAAAAATCAGCATCACAATTGCCACTACCAGCAGTTTTTTTTTATAGAAATACAAAATCGCATCGCACACAGTGGGTGTAGGTTTGTATCCTTGGTTTGTACCAACAAGAGGGCAACAAATAAATTTACATTCAAAAGAACTTCGATGATTTTCGCTAGTGAAAATCGGTGAATACTTCTATTCAGCATTTGCCATTGTTAAAAATGTATTTCTGGCAACGATGACAAAAAACAAAAATGGGTAAAGCTTTGATAAAAAAAAAACAAAACTAAGAAATATACGAATTCGAATACATTGATTTGAAATTTTGTAACGAGAAATACTTTGTCAGTCGCACACTCTCGGTCACGAACGTTTGCGGATGGGCCAACAAATAGCAGGGAAAAAATTGGCACAACCCCTGTGCTGCCATTTACCCTTAGAAAAGCAGGAGCAGCACACGCTCGATGACTCACTGGAATTTGAGTTTTCTCCTGTGCTTTCATTTTCTTTGATTTTTTTTTTTTCTGTGAGAGGGGTGAAATGTGAAATTTCTGTACCATCATCCGTCAAAATTTGCTATCCACCAATTTGTCTAGCGAACACCCCCGCGGGCGAATCGGTTGCACATAGTTATGGCAAAGCAACATCTGTTAGAAATTTTGTCGGGAAATACGTTGAAATTTATTTTTTTTATATTTTTAGATATAAATTTTGATTTTTTTTGTTCGTATTTTTCCATTTTTCTATTTTGCCAATCGAACTTTTAAAGTTATATAAAAAATTGGTTAGAGAGTGGGGGTTGTTGTGATGGATGCATAGATGCAGAGGGGAACTTAAAAGTAAAACGTTCCAATTGAGGTAAGTGACAGCTGATTCGCATTCCATTAATTTTACGAGATGCTTTAAGTAGATGAGAAAACGCCTTTGGAGTTTCAAATTTGTGGGGACTCAGATGAGAAGTGGTTTAAAATAGGATTCGGTACTTTGTGTAATCTTGAGCGATTAATATTGGCGTAGAAATGCATTAAATTTATGTTGGAGACCAAAGTCGAATTCACTTAGGAAACCGTAATGCGAAATATATATGCAATTATAGTACTTTAGGTGGACAGAAACCACGGAGGCTTGCTTAGCATTCTTGCCATATAATCGAATAACGATAGACACAATTAGTCCATGCCATTGAGCGCCTTCTCCTTTTTCGGTGATTTTGTTTTCAGGATTAGGGGGATCATAAACCTCCCACTTGACTGCATCCATCCTGATCCGTCTGTGGGGTTCGCCGACATGACCTCAATGAAAATCGGTAGGCCTCTTGGTTTTGGATCACCTCATTAGGATTAGCCTGCCTCTTTTTTGTGATTTCGACACGTGTATGCTTTCATTATTGATTATTGTTTGATCGACAATTTAGGAACCGGTGATCTCCGGTCGTGTCAACCCACAGATTTGCATGCAATTGCGGGACAGCTTTAAGATGTTAAATGTGGCGCTAGGCTGCATGTTTAAATTGCATAAATGTGATTCTACCCCTTAGTCGCCTTCTACGACAGGCGCTGTTTTTCTGAGGCCGCTGCAGTGATGTTTTTAGCCCGTCTCTGCACGGGTAATCTGCGCCAGTATAAACTTAGAAAAGTGTATTAAGGGCGTCAGAATACGCATATTCTCAGATAGTCAAACTGCACTTCTAGCAATGTTGTCTAGTTCAATTTACTGTTTGATAGTCAAGTGTTGTTACAATACACTGCAGTCTCTGGCCAGACAACACAAATTCAAATTTGGCTGGATACCTGGTCACCGGGGCGTTTCATGCAGCTAATCTGTGGTTGAACTAGCTAGGGCTGGCTCAGAATCCGCGTCTTTAGGACGAGGACCTTCTACTGCTCTGGGACTGATTAATGATTAAGAACAAAACTTCGGTTACCTCTGCTTATATCCTTTTAATGATATCCTCGGTAAAAAATATTCCCGCAAAATATCATTGTTTTTGTGGGTCGACGAGATATCCAGGGGACTACTTCTGTTTATATCCTTATTATAACACCCACTGTAAAAATATCCCAGGAAAATATTCAAATTTCTCTGGAAAAAATTTCACCTGATCGCATAATAGTACCTGGCCCTCTCGTGGGGTAAAAGGGATTAAAACTCTTTACACCTCTTCGAGGATATTATGAAAAAGGATATTTACAGCCTACAACAAAAACTTCGTCCAGTGTCAGACAATCTAATATTAGGATTAGGAGACTGGCTGGAAGGTCAGACCGATTCTAGACCGCAAACCCGGGATCTCTATTAATTCCTTTTTATCGAAGGATAGAAAGATCCTGGCTGATTCGTTGAACAATTATCAAACCGCGATTTGATAGACACGTCGAAGTCGACAAAGGGATGACTATGTAGCAAGCGAAAAACGACGAAGGAAATTACGAAACGAAATTGTTTCCCCTAAGGGTTTTGAAAACAATTATAAAAAGTTTTATTTTGGTAAGGGTATTTATACAAATTCTTGAGAGAGAGGTACCGTTAAATTCAAATATTTAAAGTTTACGACAAATTCAAAAATAAATTAATTATGGCGAATGGTATAAAAGAAGCGGCATGTTACTAGTAAAATATGTATATTATGTACAATAGTGAAATGATCTAAAAATAGATGATGATAACGACGAAGTGATAAAGCTGATGTGAGGATAATTCCGCCCCAACATTGGCAAACTAAAGTTCCTTCTGAACGAGAATGAATCCTCTGATCACAATCTCTGTGAAAGCCCGGCACTATATTGGTTAAGAAGAAGTTTTTTCAACACCGAAATACGTACATCAACAGAGTTGAGGAACTCTGCTACCAGGGATATACGAGGTGGTGCTTTAGATCTTTCATGTCGCAGTTTCAGCCGTATGAGAAAGGCCAAACAAAAAAATTGGCAGATTTCAAACTAATTATGCAGATCCTGCGAAATATGATTTATATGAAATATAAATTTCTTTTCATACTAAAGAATTAAGGTGAAGCTCGGTTCTTATTGAAACAAAAGGTTAAAACTGCGAGAGGCGGTCGGCGAAATTTCATGTTAAGCCAGTTGTTATTTACCCCAGTAGCAAGTTTTAATTGCTTGTTAAAATCATTTTTACCAGTAAAAAGAAATTTTGAATTAAATAAAAAAATAACGTTTACATCGTTTTAAGCAAGTTTATTTAACAATACGAATTTTTCAGGCTAAAAGAACAAAATGTTTTTTACATTTAGATTTTATTTATAAAACAAAAACCAATTCTTCATCACTTAAAAAAAAATAAAAATTACTTTTTAATAAACAAGCAATTGATAAGTACCTTCATTATTTTACTTGAATTCAAGACTAATTCTTCTCGACTTTTTTTTAAAAATATTCTTCTTTCATTTTCATAAATAAAAGTGTCTTATTCAACAAAAAAAAACATTTAAACAAAAAGAAAAAAAATATTGTTTATTTTATTATATTATAATATAATAAAATAGGTATATAAATTGAAAAGAAAGATTTGTCAGCCCCTTTTGCCCCATTGTTGTTCTAAGATAAGTTTTGATTCTTTTAAGGGTAGAAAATGATCTTTCAACGGATGAAGTTGTCAAAAGAAAGGTTAAGATAAGAAACCGCAATCAAAATTGTCTGGTAAATACCTTCGCGGTTTTACGCGAACAACAATCAAAAATATTTTAGCGTAACACACAATGTCATGTAGTTCTTATTTAATGTTTAATAAAAATGTATGACAAATTAATGTTTGTCTTTATTTAACGGAGCACCCCGTACCCTTTTGCGAAAAAAACAGGGGTGGAATCGGCTAAGATGATAGTTGATAGTTGACAATCAAATTCATACCTTTACGTCCACGTAAGGTGATTATCAAATTGACAATCACCTTTTTGCAATCAATTTCATGTGACAGCTATTTAGGTGTCGCTTTCATACATTTTTGTTATTTTCATAGGTATGCACCTCGCCTTCAACTCTAAATAAATTAAATGCTTTAGTGAAAAAAGAATATATATTAAATAAATTCAAATAAAAAAGTGGAATTGGAAAATTCGTGAAGTGCAATGTTTACTTCACAAATGAAGAAAATAATTACACAAATGTTCAACTATTAAGAAGAAAAATGAGAAATAAAGTAAATATCTTGGAACTTTCAAACCCGATGTAAGAATTCATAGAATTATAAATATTCATTGTTGATTGCTATCATTTATTATTGTGTATTTTAGATTTTTGAAAAACTTTCGCTTATCGAAAGAAGCGTTTGTGTTTGTTTTGCGACTGCTTGATTTACCAACTGGAATAAGGTCAACGCATGTTCCACCCATCCTTCAATTGGCTGCAACTTAAAATCTTCTTTTGGGTGGTGGCTATCAAAGACAAGTTGGGGCTGACTGGGCTGCACCAATGGGTCAAAGTACGGTGACTAAAATTACTGCTGCAGTCGTTAAAAAGTGCAGTCAATACTTTGTCCATTTATGATAAAGTTTTTGCCTAAGGACTCAACAAAATCATATTTAAAATTTAAATCATGAAAAATAAACACACATCAGCTGCTCGGAATGACAGCGTCGGCAAGGAACTGACGTTTAAAACTCTAAGTGCTGCAAATAAATCAATCATTTTTTAGTGATCGCTTTACGCAGAGCAAAGAGGAGTTGATAATCAAAAACGACAATCAAAAAGCGACAATCAACTATCACCTTAGCCGATTCCACCCCAGTCTTCCTCTTTTATCTCTATCTTACACAGTACTAAAAATATACACACAGACGTACTTGCTGATAAGAACTGATAAAGAAAACATCGAGAGTGTCCCTACTCATTATATGGATATACTCTGCACGCGACAAGCTTCCAGCGCAAAAAAAAACCCTTCTCGTTCAAAAAGGATTTGAACGAAATGGTAGATACAAAACAGCATTTTTTTTGCTTGTGCTTTCCTGACTTTCAATTGTATCATTTCGTTGCAGAATCGTTTGCACGAGTTGGATAGATTGATGCATACACAATTAGTACGTTTACATGACCGAATCGAAAGATCGAATTGAAACTGAATTGGTTTTCGAGGCGGGTTTTCGCTCTCACCGAATTGAGAGATTGAATTGAAGTAGAATTCAGTTCCACACCTCCTACTTAATACGTATTTTGGATAGCCTTGTATTGGTGGCGACAAAAATCCCAGTCAAGTGAACATAACAAAGGAAAACAAAGAGGGCACGCACACACACTCTCACTCGATCTCTCGATCTTTCAATTTGCGTTTACATGCTGATTTTCAATCCAATAGCAGAAAATGTTGTGATCGGATTGAGTGAATCGCTCAATCTTTCAATCTGCGTTTACATGGAATTCAATTCGGATTGAATCCGGATTGAATCTCTCATGTAAACGGGATTAATATCAGGTGACTTGAACAAAATGGTTGTTACAGCGCTCGATCTATGTTTTGTCTTGTTTCTGTATTCGTTTCACTCATCATACCAAGCTCGCCTACTTCAAAAGCGGCTTGAACGAAATCGTCCATACAACACGTGAAATTCTTTTTTTCTTTGTGCCTATACTTTCCATGGTATCATTTCGTTGCCGAATCGTTTGAACGAGTTGGAAAGAAGAGTTGGAAAAAAGCTACGGTTGGTTGGTAGGTGGTTCACTTCCGTGCGGAAATGTTCAAATAAGAAATGCACGAGTTGGAATATGAAAAGTTTCAGCAATGGGAAGAAGAGTATAAATATGTTGTATATAAAGGGTTTTTCAATAAGAGCGCTACAAAAGTAGAGCGACAGGGACAGCAAACGACGCCGAATTTCTTGCCGCTCTTTTGACATTTCTCTTCAGTAAGGTTTGCCATTTCTAGATGGAAAGATATACGAGCCAAAATCGAGTCACAATTATTAAAGTTTACTACCGAAATTCGGAGTCAGTGGCCTCAACGTTAAGAGCGGTACGTCTACGAAAAATCATCTTCAGCGATGAGGCTCATTTCTGGGTGAATGGCTTCGTCAATAAACACAATATACGGTATTGGTCAGGCAGCAATACACAAGTACTCCATGAGTCATCATTGCATCCAGACAAAATTACGGTTTGGTGTGGCTTATGGACCGGCGGCGTCATTGGGCCGTACTTCTTCCGTGATGATCAAGACCGGCACGTTACTGTGAATGGGAATCGCTGCCGTTCATTGATAACCGAATATTTTTGGCCCCAATTGGATGATATGGACTTGGAGGACATGTGGTTCCAACAGGACGGCGCCACAAGCCACACAGCGAATGCCACAATCAATTTATTGGAAACCAAGTTTGGAAACCGTGTTATCTCACGAAATGGTCCAGTCGCTTGGCCGCCTCGGTCGTGCGATTTGACGCCGTTAGACTATTTCCTGTGGGGCTACGTCAAGTCTATGATCTATGCCAACAAGCCAGCGACGATTGATGAACTTCGTACGAATATCGAACGTGAAATTGCAGCAGTATCGGCCGATTTATGCTTGAAAACCGTCGAAAATTGGGTTCAGCGTCTGGACTTCTGCAAGCGTGCCCGTAGTGGCCATGCAAAAGAAATCGAGTTCCATACATAATGGCATCGAACGTACTTTCACAGGAATAACGAATTTCATTAATATCCAAAACCGTTTTTGTTTTATTTAAAAAAAACTTTTGTAGCGCTCTTATTGAAAAACCCTTTAGTTTAGAGAACGCAAAAATTGAGATAACTTCTTGTGAATGTTAGTCGTTCATGAACGACTTGAACGATATGAGGCGTCGCCACTGATTTACTCCCTTTGGACTTCTTCCTCTGGACGACTTTAAACCACCCTGGGAGTCCTGGGACAATTCAACAGCTAAAGGAAGAAATCTAACACAATATTCGTCGTTTCTACTTCAGAACTTGTCGTCCGCAGTTTCGTCAAAAGAATACACATCTGCCCCATTTGACTGTTGTTTTTTTTTCGTCTCCTATATCAACACCTGGACTTAACAAATCAATACCAACTCCGAGCGGGGGGGATTCGAGAAGCTTCTTATGAGACAATTGATACTCCTGGATTTTTGTCAGACTTTCACAAGTGATGGCGTAGTAGAGAAAACATCAACGAAGCGAAGTCCGTATATAGCGCCCAAATTCACAGAAACAACACTAGAGCAAACCAAAATTAAGCTGTTTCCCAGAGGAATGATAAGGAAAACCATTGTGTGGAAAAAAATACCGGAGTTTGAGGTAAAGAATGTGCCCGAACAAATTCACAGCAAGTCCAAACGGTGCGTGACCACAACGAGGAGCTCGAAATGATATCTGACGCGCGGGGAACTGAGCATAGGGGCCAATAAAGCGAGGTTCCGTCTCTTAAACTCGGGATGCTGAATGAATTTTGATAGCCGGAACTAGAAACTATGATAGTGGGCTATATTTGTTTGGAACCAGAAGGTAATACATCGCGAAAACCACTGCTCTTTTGCAAGTTTCCTTGCCGAGTCATTTCTAGAAATGAGTGATCAAATTTAATGGCCGACATCATTCGATTTGACACCGTTTCGTTCGCCGTTTTTGGGAGATATCAAAGAACACGTTTATGCCAATGCTCGCCAGTACACTGAAGCACTTGAAGCCAACATCTGAACCGATATCGATGAATTAGAGCCGCAAATGTGCGGAAATTAGATGAACAATTTTAACCCGCATGCGCAACAGAGGTCGCGATATGTATTGCTTTTGTTTTTCTATCAATGGAAATAAAAATCAAGAACAATTTCTTTAAAAATAATTTGCGAATAAATGGATAAAAAAATTATCATAAAACAAATAGTTTTTTATTTTATCACAATTTATATTTCAGTTTAATTTGTTTAATTTTCACAACTTGTTTTTATTTTAATAGCGACGCATTTCTCAGTTTCTACTCTATCATTGAGCGGATTAACTAATTTGTTGTCAATTACATATTTATTTATTTTTGCGGCCAAGTATTGTGCTGGTGTGGGCCTTTTGGTGTGGGTTATGTCTGTCTCCTTTTGTCTTTTCTGGTATTTGATGGCTGTGTCGCTATTAAAATAAAAACAAGTTGCGAAAATTAAACAAATCAAACTGAAATCACCCATAAACCTTCCTAAATAATTCTGCTATTGGGTACACAAATTGTCAAAAGCGCTCCATTTACAAATGGCTTCTTAGAACCCTGCCTTGAATAAATATTGCTAAAGAACGGTTCCGAAATTATTGGTTTTCAAAATGCAGCTAACAGACGATGTTTTTCCTTGAATCTGATTGCAAAATCAATGAATTAAACCTTAAACAACACAGCTTAAAGGCAGCTCCTCCAACCTGTGCGCACATGATTATGGCACTGGTGGCACAATTTCGTCAACAAGAAACTGTAGTTGACTTTCCTTGAGCTGGAAGACCTCGCAGTGCCCGAATCGAAGCGAATGTGGAACGCATTCATGCGAGTGTTGTGTAGAATCCATAAACATCGACACGAAGGCGCTCTGGTCAACTTGGTGTATGCAACAGTTTATTGCGAAGAGTTCTAAGAACCGAATTGCAGCTGTTTCCATACAAAATCCGATTTGGGCAAGAATTAAAGCCAGGAGATCCTAAAAAACCTGTTGTTTATGCAGTTCGTTTAATTTCCAAAAATTCAGGATTTAATTGGCCTCCCCCTTCTCTGGATTTGACTACACCAGACTTTTTTCTGTGGGGTTTTTTGAAGGGTAAAGTGTACATAAATAAACCCATCACTATCCCGTGCTGAAATACAGGTGCTGAGCCCAGATGTCCCACGAAGTGTTATGGAAACCGCTCTAGAAAGAGCCCGTCTCTGTGAGCATGACGCTGGTGCTCATTTGAGGGGCATTATATTCCATACTTAGCCGAAAAAAATCTCCATAAATCATACTTTGTGATTATAAAATAAATTATTAAAAAAAAATTAAATCAGCAAAAGTTATTATCACTTTAAATTAGGAAGTTACTTTTGATCCACCCTGTATAACTTGTCTGGCGGAGTTTCACAGGACTGTGTGCTTGGCCCACTGATATTTCGACCATTGAAACACAAAGGGGCGTAAGTACCAAAAACCCCATTTTGAGATTATTACATAAAACAACTTGTTAAAGCAAGTTCTTTGGCATCACAAAAGGTCGTAAATGAATTCGAACCCATTGCTGAGATTTTGTCTTTTTGTTTTGTGGTGTAAGTCATATTTTGTAATTGTTTCGTAGCACGAATAGGCGTATGTGAGCTTACGCCTCTTTGATTTTCTTATTATTCTCGGAAACAGTAACGGGCGTAAGTGATGTTACTTATGATTCGCAATAAATAAAATTAATTTTAGGCCTCTATTTTTAGAAGAAATAATAGCCTTTGTAATTGCATTTAAATAAATTTTATATCTTAACTCATTCTTAAGATATCCAATTTTTAACCTGTTCCATTTTTCCTGCCCATGCTAATTTTTTGACTTTCGGTTCAATTTTCTACAGAAAATGCGTAATAAACATAACGTTAATATTTTTTTTGAATGAACGTAACAATAATAAAAATAAAAGTTTACGACAAATTTCTAGAAAAACTCATAGATTTTATGATGACCTACAGCAAGTTATTTATCTACCTAAGTCTAATGAAGGTGCAATATTTTATAAAAGAGGATTTGCAAACTTCAATTTCACCATATACAATTTGGCTACAAAAGATTGCTACTGCTACTTCTGGCACGAGGCCATCAGTAAAAGAGGAGCATGCGAAATATCATCCTGTGTTTTTCAGTTTTTGACACTATACGCTCAAAATGGAGTCACTCACTTTGATATCTTCAGTGACGGCTGTGCCGGCCAAAACAAAAACACAATTGTGGTGGCCATGCTACTTTGGGCAGTGATGAAGCTTCCTGTTCAAGAAATCAGTTTGCGATATTTCGAAACCAATCATGGTCAAAATGAAGGTGACTCTGCTCACAGTGCGATTTCATATGCCATCGATCATGCAGGAGATCTCTTCCTACCATCACAAATTGTGCCTATAATCCGGTTGGCAAGAAGCAGCAAGCCCTATATTGTCAAACAACTTGATACAAGCGACTTCTATGACTTCAAGGAGGTCTCAAAAAACCTACGAATCCTAAACGGAAGAAAAGATAATGAAACAGGCAGTCCGATCAATTGGACAGAAATTAAAGAAGTGAGAGTAAAGAAAGACTGTCCTGGAATGATAGAATTTAAAACATCACACAACAGTCAGTCTTATAGATCGATATCATTACAGAGAATGGCGGACAAATCGTTTAACAAAGATTTAAAAAATCTAAACAAAGAACCGCCTAAAGTTCCCGTTGCAAAATACAAAGATTTGATATCATTAACTGAAGGACGAAATCCCGTCATTCGATTTGATGAACACAAGATCTTTTACAGAAATTTACCACATTAAAACAACAACAACTCATCCATAAGTAGTTTAGTTACTACTCATAAAGTAAAAGTAAATAAATAAAATTACTATCAATAGAGCCAAATAAAAAGTTTGTTTTATTCATGAGAAACAAAAAAAAAATACCTTATTTCAGTTTTAATCATTGGTCGTAAGTAACTCTCCAGTATTCCGAAGCAAGACAAAGAGGCGTAAGTGGTAACTTTTGACTTTCCAGAGCGATAACATCACTTCAAAAAGGAGAACTCAAAAACCGAGCCAAAATATCAGTTCTAAACAATTTTTAAAACAATAAAAATATTTGGTCAGTAAGAAAACCCCAAAAATGTCAAAACACTTTAATAAAGGAAAATCATTTTTTTTTCTTTTTGCTCTCCTGTAAAATTGGTAAATATCACTTACGCCCCTTTGTGTTTCAATGGTCGATTTGTTTACCTTACGATGCGCTTCATATCATCAAGTCTGCATTTTCAACAGGAGTGTAGAAAATATTTGAGTAAAGAATAAAATAAGTTTTTATTATTTCGGTATTTTCATTTCCAATTTTCCAAAGGCAAAGAATACCCTTTCAATAAAAATTATCAAAATTTAAATCTCCCCTTCTTATTTAGTAAGTCAAATGCTTCATCATGAGCTTTGCCTTAAAGAGCCAAATGTTAGGGTATCCAAAAACAAAGTGTTTGTTTTATGTGACAGGACTTTTAATTGGCTACGTACCTTCCAGGACTCAACAGCTTGCCATCTTGTTACCGCATATTTAACAAATTGCCTTACCAAAAATGACAACAACGTTTTCCTCAGTTGAAGAAATCCATTAAGATGAACCCGTCCGTTTTAAGTTTCCCGAAAGCATAATCCCCCAATAAGGATCCGTTTAGTATTGCACTTATCTGCAAATAGCCATAGCAGTTTTCTAAAATTATCTTATCAATGAAAATGGAATCCACTAAATGCTTAAGCAATCCGATGCATTTTTCGGATACTTTTCTTTGGATAAATGGGAATCCTTCCCCACAACCATTATCTCTCCAGCATGAAAGCTAAATTTAAATTTGTAAATATTTCTTCGCAGCAGCAGTGGCGTGTATAAATTCCGTCACAAAAGACAAAAGCGTATACTCGCAAATCGTCACAAAAAAAAAAACAACAAATGTATACAAAAATATAAAAAAAATCCAAGGAATTTCTGCACCGATTCTAAAGGCGACAGTGAAATCTAATTTTATCCTCTTTTGGTCTGATGAACAAGCTCTATCCTGTGTGCGATAGAGAGACGACACTATACATTTGAGTTTTAACGGCATTGAATTGTATAGTTTGGTGGCTTGATATTCACAACATTTTTGGTAGTTGGATAATTTTATAAGACTCCTGAACCTGAACCCACACCACAATCATCATCAAGGACACACCAGCTGATCTTCAAGATTATTGGATTTTCCTTTTTTTAAAATCGAAGCTATAAATGAGTTTGTTGTCTGTTTGTAGTCTGGCATGCATCTACGCTTCGTACACTCGTCTTTGTTGTTGGACTCTTGATGAGAATCCTGTAAAGTGGACTTAGAAGTGAATAAGTCAGAGACCGTGAACAAGAAATATCGGCACCGGCAAACCGCATAGATAATGAATGGCGACGGATACCATTTGGTAGATAACATCTTGGCACAAGTGAAATTCGAAAAACGAAATAATTCATGGGGCTTAGGGATAAGACAGAGACGTTAATGGATTCAACGAGAATGGAATTTTTAAAATGTTCTCCTTTCGGTAGTAAGTGGTTTCATTTCGTTAGGAAGAAGGAGAGAATAAAAGGTGGAAGCTGCCTTAAAGCTTCCATATAAAAATCAATGTTTATTTGCAGGGGTTATTGTTATATCGGTGGTGAATATTTGCAGAGATGACAGGTGATCTCACAGTGGTGGTTGTGTATGTCTTTATTGGGATTGGTATTTGGCGTGGGCAGTCACCCACACTTTTTTAATGAAATTATAACTACAGCACCGCCTCCAGTATGGGAGGATTCATCGACTTGAGATAAATCGATGTGAACATAGGCAAAAATATTTTCCAAATAGCTGCTTTTTTTTGTTTTTAAAGGAAATCCAAATCCCAGAGCACTTTGACTCTGTTACGGTCCATTGTACTACCAGGCGAAAATCCTCATTTTTTGTGTAGACCTTGAAGAAAACAAAAATGTGTAAATCGTTTCTCTTCATTAATGGTTGTCGTTTGTTGATGTGTCGGTGTCCTATGGGGATAAATCTGCATCACATAGGTCACAAGTCAACACACTAACCTCTACACAGTAATTAACCCCGAAAATAAATGGCAAATATATCAGGAAAATCATTGTCGATGCTCAAAGCCAGGTTCTTGTGAATGACGAAAAAGCTACAAGGGTGCCAATTTATTTATCAATGACGTTTTGGGGTAAAGTTTCACCGATCATACCTTTCATGAGCATTCATAACTAATGCAGAAATCCTTCTTCGGGATAGGAGTTAGAATTTACCCGAGGTAGCAATGCCGGTCGTAAGAGCCGACTAAAATCCAAACTATGTGGCGATTCCCCACCAGTCGCGACCCCAGGTGGTTCATAGGTGAGCCTCGGTACGATACCCTTACGGTCCCAAGTCGTAAAGTTATAGCAGAGACGTAAGCGATGTCTGTATGTGGATTGACTACGTTCTACGTTCATGCTTTATTCGCTGTGCGTTCCGCAAACCATACCAAAACAAAAGTTTGGAGGACCAACCCAAGAATATAGCTTCTCCAGGTGACACCCGCAACAGCTAAACAACCGCGGTTGGGGCAAGGATTCTGGATGTACCAGCAAACATTCTACCAACACCCTTTACCTGTATATCCGTTAACTTAGGAGTTGTAAGAATGTCTGCTTTTGCTGAAAGTAGCGGGGAGGTCCAACCTGATACGCTTAATCTTCATTCCGAAAGATTTTTGGGATGTTGCTAATGAAGCCCAGGAAACCAGACGGGCTCCAGAAGTTGCACGCACCATTGGGCTTCTGTCTAAGAGCCAGCGGAAGAGAAACTGCAGCAGTTAAGGGGCAATGGCTGTGAGCTGCAACTAAAGAACTTTTCTGAAAGCATATCGGGGTGGTGGCTAAGTGTTATAGCTTCGCTTTTCCGGGGAAGAAACTGAGAAAGCTGGGCTCAGTTGCATAGAAGTTAGGGTGTTGGATAACTCAGGTTCATATCCCGCTGGGGTCAAGTAACACCTTAACGTTTTTCCCGCTGCCCCACCTCGTCTGACAAACATCCAAGAGTATCAATTGTCATGAGAAATCTTCTGTTCGGATTTGGCTTAAAATTGTAGGTCCGTTCCACTTCGCACAAGCAAATGCTTGAAGAGCCAAGGTTTTAGGCCCTGTATGGGCCGTTAATGCCTATTTTATTTTAAGAAACTGAGATGACCCAAAATAAATTAATTCAATTTCTTGAAAGGAGAAATCAACCGCTTGAATAGCTAAAGGCCACATTTTCTATTCCGATTATTGTATCGATGAGGATTTCAACATTATTCAATGTCCTTGTATATGGGATGATGGTGTTTATTTTTATGAAATAGTTTTAACTTCAAAGAGTTGAGATGTGTCTCGTTATTCAACTCAACGATTTCAAAGCTAACAAAGTAAATATTGCCTATGGAAAAGATCTCTCAAAAAACAGCTGTCATTGTGGGAATATCCTGTTACATAATTCATTTGCCATATTTAGTCAAATTCCAAAAAAGCCTCTTTCATTTCACATTTAATATGCTATCACATCGTTTCCTAAATCCTTAAAATATCATTGTGATATGGGAAAATGGTCAATCCATCAGACAATACATGTCCTCCTCCCAAAAAAAAAAAAACACAAATGGACGGACAACATTAAAATGGAAAAGAGAAATCCCATATGCCGATCTTATTTAAAGACCACAAGCCTCAAATCATTCACGACATATACGAGTACATCAAACAAAACAAAAACTAAAACTACGCAAATGGACTCATAGTACTCGTACACTTCGGTTGTGACCGGACTCGGAAAGGGATGTTTATTTTGTTATTGTTCGTCCCAAGTTCGATGTCAAATGTAACGTCAAAAGATGTGACTAGAAATTTAATGTGAAAAGCAGCCACTCACTCGGTGAGTAGGGTTAATTCGATTGAAGTTGAAATAAAAAAAATACTTCACATACGCCACCGAAACCGTAGGGCAAACTCCAAAGGAAAAATGTAAAGCCAGATACAACCTTAGCTTGGTCGAGAAAATGATTGACCTATATGCGTCAATTTGTTAGATGGACAAGTAAATTAGTCCTTTTTTAATTTTCTTCTTTAACGAAGAGGTTATGATCTGGACAAATGGGTTCACAACCTTTCCATTTCACTGCATCCCTACTGGTCTGCCTGTGGGGTTTGCTGGTCCGTTTGGATTGACAAAACACTTTTTAAAGTCCCTACAAGTTTATAGCGTATTAAGCCAAAATTGCAAACATACAACTTGAAGTTGGTGTTAAGACCGAACAAACTAATCGTAGTCGCGGATGCCCTGTCAAGAGCTTCATTGCGTTCTGAGAAGTTCACTAAAATAGATGACTTCATACAATTACACGTGAATCTTTTTTCAGTTACCTGTATCAGACACGAAGAGAAAACTGCTTTAAAAATTGGACGAAGAGGCGCTACAATTTTCCAATCCAAAAAAAAATACGTTTCCAACCGTTCTATGCGACTACGAATATGTGACTGTTCAAACAAAGGTTGTCATTTACACAGATACCGAGAATCAAAAACGCCGTTCAATTTCAGCGATGCAAGTGCCATTCATGGATAGTGGCAGAGTGTTCCGGTTTTGGTTAAATGACAGAAGAAGAAGCATTGTGTTTTGGAAGCATTAAATTCCACTCTATTGGTTAAACCCCACCGAGTTATGCTGTCAAGATCCGAATTCAATGAGCTTAAAAAACAAAGCTGTTCCAGTTCCACACCCGGGGATTAGGGGGCGTAACCAAGGAAACGAATACGAGAAGCTGAGGTTAATGTACTCAGCACAGGAATGGATTGGATTAGGAGTAACAGGCAGGACATCATTATCATAAAAATGAAGACGAGAATCGGAGACAAACCAGAGCGTTGGGGAACACAGGCTTTTACTTGGTGAATAGCAAACTTGAAACCGTAAAAAATCTCGAATTCAACGGTCCGAAAGTAAATTTCTGGTCCATTGAAGAAAAGTATCATTCATCAATTACAAATACACGAAGAGAAAGCCTGATGCCAAACTCTGTCAGACGGTTTAAAAATATCAAGCGCAACAATCTTATTTTTCCCAACCTGTTGAAGAGATTGGTTCCACTTTTCGGTTATATACGTCTTCAAATCACAAGTTGTATATAAGACTGTTGCTTTGAAAACCGTATCTTGAATCCCAAAAACTTCTTACTGACCAGTTTTTGGGATTCAAGATATTTCATAAGCTGATTTTTTGTCAAGGGCCTGATTATGGAATCCGCAGCGAATCTTGTCCACAATATTTCACATTGACTAGAAATATTTGAAGCACAATATTCGATTCGGTTCGAATCGATAAATTTAATTAAACAGGCGAATCGTAAAGGAGATATCGAATTGAAATCGATTCGCTTCATTATCAGGGGTCAGCGTTTCCATGATCTTGCAAAGAAAGGACGCAAGTGCAATTGGTCGGTTTGAGGAGGGAGAAGAAGATTCACCTTTCTAGGGCACGGGCTGGACAAATTCAGTTTTCCATCGTCACGGAAGAGCTTCGAAGAATGGAATAGATATGCATAGGTTTTGCCAGCGTGGAAGAACAGCACTTCCATCCAATTGATATGGGAAAACAATTCGCTGAATTTTTGTGGCTAATTGACGGGGACGGGTTTAACATGCCCTCCCAGGACGGTGCGTCGCTCTGGGTAGCATCCTCTGAGTTTCTTAGTTAGGTTTCGTTAGCTTTGGAGTTTCTGGGAACCAACTTGTGGTGGTGCTTCCGGAATTTCACTGACGCTCTTCAGCTGCATTCGGCTACCGGAAGCGCGTACGCGTACTAACGACTGCAACGCACTCGAAAAGCAATTGGGATTTAGCCCTCTTTCAGCGTAAGCCAACGAGTGGTACACAGTCCCAATTATAGTCAGAATATGTTACGTAGTTTAAGTAAGTTAAGCAGCGTACATGACAGTGTAGCGGTTAGTGTGTTGCTTTGAGACCCGCGAGGTGCAGGTTCAATCCCCATGGGGAACAACAGCATACGCCACCCATTAATGGAGAGAAACCTTATTTTCTCCAAACTCTATACCAAAAATAGTATGGTAGTACAATAGACCGTTACCGAGTCTGAGTGCTCTGGGATTTGGAATTCCTTTTTTATTAAAAAAAATAAAAAAAAGTTTGTTTTTTATAAAATATAAAAAAAATATATAAAATCTTCCCGATCAAAATATTTGTAAGATTAGTTCATAAACAGTCTTTATGCCGAAAGACAATAATCATAAGATTTTTGGTAATTTAGAGCGTCCGCATAAGGACCAATAACATAGAAAAAATATCCTGTTAATTTGACGTAAGATTTAATCATTTTTGTTTAGTGTGTGAGTTGAAAGGAGACATGCCATCTGGATCACTGAATTTATGTACATCGTAGCGTACTCTTCCCACTGAAAGAGTGCTAAAGTGGAATGGTCCCATGGAATACCCTATACGCTCGTAGCAAATGGGAGATGAAGCTGGCTACAAGATGAGCAGCAGGTAGATTGGCCTCATCTGTAGAGGTAACTGCTGGAACGTCATTGTAAAAAAGTGTCAGAATCAATGGAGATGCCGAAATCTTAATGTTTTTAACAAAGGAAGAAAAGTTTTTACCACCCATAGAACTTTGAAGCATTTTCTGCCACCACTTTTGGTGGTAAAGCAGGTCGTATTGGGCATTTCAGTCATTTTTGGCTCGGTTGAACTTTGTTCGGTTTTGCTCAGATGTGGCAGGCCTTGTATAACCAAAAAAACTAAAAACTTATATGTTTTACTTTGATAGCTGCTTTACAGCTTGAGTCAAACGCGTTTACCTTCGGTTTGATATCCTCTGCCTTGTTAGGGATAATTGATTTCAATAAAAGCTGAACTATATTTGTGACCATATCAGCAGCAGCATCCACTCTCGTGCAGGGATGGGTTAAGAATATCCCAGCATTACGAAAGAAAGAATAAAGACACTAGTTTGTATCCAGGTTAGCTGAATTATATTAAATCGGGACTGACGCTAACCTGTGTTTCATTCAAACCAGCTGGTTTGTTATGGAACACATACTCGTGCAACGAAAAAAAAGTTTCTTTAACCCACGGTTGTTGCTCAAATGCACTTTAAAATTCATATTCATACAAAAATGAAAGAAAAACAAAAACACAACTACGACGCTACCTAAGTGAATCCGTGAAGTGAAGATCTGCGCCAGTTTCCATAGTAAGTTATACCTTAGGTAATACGATATCTTGATTGGTCAACATGCAAAATCAGCAACACACGATCCGTTATCCGGCAGATGCGGTGTCTACCCAACCATAGCCAGTGCATGCTCAAATACCACTACATAACTCCACCCACCAACCCCCCCCCCCTACATCCTCCACTTTTACACAACAACGGTCGAAGAACTAGGTCCACTACTTTTTATCTAACTCCCGTATTAATAAACAACGGAAAGCGGCGAGTTAGCACTAGCACATCTGTTAACTCATAGTTCTGATTAATAAACGTGTGTTAGGTTTCACTGACATGTGATAACGAGTGGATAACTTAACTTACCTAATTAGTCGTATAAGGACCGGATAACTTTACACATTCTCAGATTGTAGTTCATGCATTCACAAATTGAGCGGATGCGCATGCATGTGTGGAAACATGGAGAGGATGAGAGAGAACACGTCTCACATTTGGGCATATTACTCTTTCATAATGCCTTCACTCCATAGTAGTACTATAGTATTGGAACGGAATACACATAAATGAGTGTCAACTGATGAAATATGACAGATACACTCGATTTTTGAGTATAATTTGGTAAAGTGCTGCCGTGTTGTAAGTGATAAAGAGCAAACAGTTAACACAGGTAAACATATTTTTATTAATAAGAAGGATCATATGGAAAGTTCGCTATCCGTGTGCCAGCTAACTCCTCTGTTTAAGAGTGGATAGTGTTTTTTTATTAATATGGCTGTAGATAATTATATCCACCTTTTTCCTCAGTGTTCCGTCTGCTTGTTTTTATGTCTCTGTCGGATACAAATCTCTTTTTTATTTTTTCCAAAAATAATGCATGTGAAAGCTGTTACCTACTTCCTTGAGGTTGTCAAGACAGTTCCAATGATTACTGGAATTCTTAGAACAGCTTTGCTATTCAAACTTTCTCTCGATATTTCAAGGCTTTTGTACATAATTCGATGTTGCATAGATTACGAAAAGGAAGACCGATGCTGTTAAGCGATGGAAGAGGTTGTGAAGTAAAGGTCCGGATGCGCACTAAGCGTAGGGTGACAAATTGTCCATATAATACAAAAAGAGCTGAAGCTCTTTTTCAAAGGCATAAAGCCTGCACCTACATGCGACGGCTTACATATAAGTTCAATTGCAGATCCGTTCTTCATTATAACCAGACAAACGTACATAGGAGGGTGGACAGAACACAATATTTTATTTTATAGATTAAAGACTTAATTCGTAGAATAGAACTCGGAACCTGAAGGCATTATTTCAGCCAGATACGGTCTATGTCGTGAAAGTGTGGAGTTAACGTTAGCTTATACCTGCCGGATATAATAATAACACATGTGCGATTGTTCGTATGCCAATGACCATCCATCATCACTTTATAATACGAAGGACAAACAATATGTTTATGCAATAACATTTTTGCGGATGCCCACAGGGGTAGAACTTAAGCAACCTATCGAAAATGTTTGAAACGGAACCCATACCATCATTTTTGGTTAACTGCCGCAGAGCTAAGCTGATGAAATATATCTATACTAGGATGAGTCATACTCATATTCCCTATGTTCGCCTTTGAATACAAAATGGCATAACTATCGAAACAGTTAGTCAAAAATTGGGCATTCCCTCGTTTCGTGTTGAAAGTTTGAGCAACAGCGACAGTACTAAACACAATTAAACCACAAAAAACTTTTACCCGTTATTGCCGTTTAGAAAATAAGTTTTTGATCCTCGAAGCCCTTAGGCATATGGTGGAGTTTTTCTACTTCCTTCGCATTCACCTGGCCACTTATAGTTTACCCCCTCCACAAAAAAAACAAACACAATTCACAGCATGTCTATAGATGTTTACTTTCACCGTATAAAAAAAATCCACACTGAAATAGTCCTTAAACAAGGACTCAAGATGTTGGAAAAATAGAAAACAGCGTGTATACCTGCACCTATTGTACACTAGGCCTGAAGAAACCCACCTTTACCTACCCTCAGCAAACTACAAAAAAGAACAACTCTTAATCTATTTTCCTGTTTCGTTATCCACACTGCCTTTGCAATTGCATCTGTAAAGCCCTGAATTCCGGGACCGCCACAATAAAAATAAAATAACGCAAAACCTCCTTTTAGCAATTTTCATTTCTAGAGACTATCTTCCAAACCGAAAATAAACTTTTCCCCAAGTGCAATATGCCCGTGTTTCATTCGTAAATTTATCGAATGAGCTACGGACGTGCTCATTTAAAAAGGATACAACCAAGATAAAACAATGTCCTTAAGCACATAAACAATGGATTTTTTTATCTGTTGGTGTCTTTATTTTTTTCCTCACAGACTTATCCTGGGAGTAAACGATCCCGAAAACCAAACAACAACAAAAAAAAATGTTTATAAGTGTTACAAGTCCATATTCGATCCGCAACTAGGATTAACTATTATTGTTGGTTGGATGGCATTTTTGTGTTTCTTATGAGTAGCAGTGGAAGACTTTCTGCCGAAACGGAACCGCACACTATCGTAATGGAGCAATTTGTTTCCGGGGAGAGTTTAATGCCGGACAATTTGTCAACGAGCTGATAGTGATTTTTCACACTTTTCTTGTGGATCCCTTAATTGGAATGTCTCCATATATTGCTGTGGGTTTTGTTCTTTTGATGGTGGATTATGGGTTTTTGTTTTGGAGCGGGTGGTGGTGTAGGATATGGAATCACTTAGAGCAATGAATTTTCTACGAAAGATATTCCTATAACAGATGTACAATTGTTTATGGCTGTAGCAAATGAGATGGATCCTGGTGGACAGTGCGGCGATGGGGTTAATATATTAACGAACAGAACAACTGGTGATTGGTAGCTTTTGTGTTGGAGATGAGAGTTCAGAGATACATACATCCAAGCAGCAAAAAATAAACCGAATACAAATGAGGATGTACTTGAGAAATATTCAGAGAACTGACTTCTATAGAGGAGTAAACATAATTTATAAAGTGGTATTGTTCAACTTGAACTAAAAGGGAGCATATTTTGGACTTAACCAGAACTTAGATACGTAAAAATAATTTCAATGAGTGCATATATATATACATATATATTTGAGGGTGTATCCTCCCACAGTGGTGAGGTAAATTGGTATTGAGGCAAAGAGGTATCAGAGCAACAGCTGAATTGTCGACTGGGAACCGTTGATTAAACTGACAGTTTAGACAACTTCAGCGCCACAGCTGAATTGCCGGTACCTCCCCAGGTATGCACAAAAGTATCAGTGTAGCCCTGGCCGGTTGTATGGACAAGAGATTTTGGTAAACCACTTCTTCGTTGTTCAGAAAATGTATAGACGTGGGAGCGGAAGGTTTTGGCAGGAATCCAGTAGGAATCCGGCAGATGGTGGGGTTTCAGGAGGAACAATAAAAAGCAGATAAGTAGAGTGATTTTTTGTGTCTGTCAGTAGGGATAGCTTGCTCAACCCCTTAACCACCTCCAAAATAGTTCGTGAACTGAATTCGGTCGGAAGGCTGAATTCACTTAGTCTTGTCTGGGTCCCGGGTTATAACGGGATCACGGGAAATGAGATCTCCGATGAACTTCCAAGACAAGGCTCAAAGGAAGGAGGACTTCTTAGCACCTTTTTTGTACAATAATATTATCACAGATTCAAAGTTTTTTTTAGAAGGAAAAGCTACATGAAAAAACCTTCAGTTGATTATAAATTAAATTTTTCCCGAGGAGAGAGAAGTGGGTCCGTGTGATCACAAATAAAGATGTTGTTTACATAATCAATTCCTCTCGCGCGGTTAGTCACCTTGTCGAGTGCATCATCCAGGAAGGGATGGTGCCGGTGCGGAGGCTTAAGTCGCGGAGATTCAACGGACTATGCTGTCGACGACTGCGATCGTCACTAGGGCCACCCATGGCAGATAGACCGTCTGATGAGCGATGACCAAGAACTAACCAAAAGGACACTCCGGTCCATCCCCTCCCCCCCAACCCCACCCCTTCCTCTGTCGAGTGCGGCAGACACACTGCCGGTGGAACCGCACATTAGAGATGAGGCCCTAGAGGCCGGTGCAACTGATGAGGAGATATCGGAGGAAAGGGAAGAACAGCTCTTAGCTGAACCCTCCGAAGAGAATCTCGCAACGGACAAGGCGAGGAAGAAGAAAAAACTCTCTCCAGGTCTGCTAAGGAAGAGGGAGTTCAAAAAGGCCAAACACATATTTGGCATTCTGACCGCCAAGGAAAGATCCTCTCTCACTGAGAAGGAGGTAGCATCGCTAGGATGGGCCAGAGAAACCATAGCACAGGACATTCTCACAAGGCCCCCAGAACCGAGAACCAGGACGGCTAATAAGGACGTGACCGGCAAGAAAGGCGATTACGCAAGGCGGAGGGATGACGTCGTTAAGATGGACCCCAATGACAGAAACAGAAGACCCGAAGTACGTAAGGAGGTTCAGCCAGTCCCAAGGGAGCCTAGCGATAAGCCGGGCCCCAGCGGACTTCAGCGGAAACCGACGGAAAAAACGGGTGGTAAAAGAAGTGTGTTTGCCTCGAAGAGGATGAGGTCGTCGGAAGACGTGCCAAATGCCCCCAAGAAGATCAAACAGACCACAACGACCACGGGGAGCCCCAAAAAGGTATCAGGCGCGTGGGGAACCAACCAAAGGAGCAGCTACAGCGAGGTGACGAGAAATCCGTTGCAGCTGGCTGTGGTGGACATCAAAAAGCCGAGCGGGCAGTACACAGTAGAATGTGGGAAGAGAATCGAGCAGACCTAGGGCTCTGCAATCGTGTCTCACATTCTAAAGAACGCCGGCGTAAATGCCCCAGCCTATGGCAAGATGAGGTGGATCAAGGGTATCACCTACATCGACTGCAAGGACCAGGCATCCAACGACTTCGCCAAGACCGTTATAGACGGCCTAGAACTCTGGGAAGGAGCCATGCTCAGGGCCGTCCCGCCCAGAGAAGTCCCTAGAGTGGAAGGCGAAGGGACGAATAGTCATCCCCGAAATGGGGGTGGACAAGAATGACGTGCTCCGCGTCCTGCAAGCGCAAAACCCACAGATCCCCATGCAGGGATGGGAAATTGTAAGCGCGGAAGAGCCCAAAAATGGTGCAAGAGGCTATATCGTCGTCTTCGACGAAACGCCATCACCGCTGAAGAAGGAGATGCAGATGGCGTTGTCATTTGCAGCGAGCGAGGTTACCCTCAAGCTGCTTAAACGCACTGCATCGGACGCACAGGCGACCGACAATGTGGGAGGAGAAGATATGGCCATCGATGAAGATAGTCCAGATCAACCTCCACCACAGTAAAGTCGCCTCGGACAACTTGAGGCTGCTCCTGGAAAGGGAGCAGCTGGACCTGGCCCTAGTCCAGGAACCATGGATCCATAACGATCGCGTGATTCGATTAGGGTCATACAAATTTAACACCTTTTACAGATCCGATAAGGGAAAGGTGAGATCGTGTATCGTGGCAAATAAAAACCTTCATGTATTAATGTTGTCTCATTTCAGCACGGGCGACGTGACGGCGGTGGAGGTTAGAGGAGAGGACGAGAGCTGTACTGTGGCGTCAGTGTACATGCCCCACAATGACGACACATCTGTCCCCCCGGATTCGGTAAGGACGCTAGTAGCAGCGTCCGAGAAAGGTAAGAAGAACTTAGTCTTAGGCGGTGACGTAAATGCCCATCATACTATCTGGGGCAGCTCAGATATTAATGCAAGGGGCGAGGCTTTGTTCGACTTTTTACTCAGTTCCAGTCTAATCGTATGTAACAGGGGTAATGACCCTACCTTCATAACAGCGAATAGAAGGGAAGTTTTAGACGCTACATTTGTATCTCAGAGCAGTTCCGTCCAGGTCGTGAACTGGAGAGTGTCCAGCAAGGCATCGTTCTCAGACCACTGCTGGATACTCTTTGACCTACAAATTCAATCTCAGGCTAGGGAAATTTTCAGGAACCCAAGAATAGCAGACTGGGATAGGTTCACTACAGAACTACAGATGTTGGAAAACGTCTGCCCGGTAAAAAACCACAGCACTGAACAAGAGATCGACAAAGCAGTTGAGTCTCTAACTGAGGTGCTCTCAAAATCCTTCAAAAAATCCTGCCCAATAAGAAGAACGAACGGAAAAAAACGCCCTCCCTGGTGGAACTCCAAGATCGGGGAGCTTATGCAAGCGTCAAGATCTAGATGGAACCTCGCAAAGGAGGGACTAATCGAATGGACGACCTACAAGCAGAGCGTTAAACTCCTAAAAAAGGAGATAAGATTCGCCAAGAAGAACTCATGGAGAAATTTCTGCGAATCGATCGAATCTACGACTGAGGCGTCGCGACTCAGAAAAGTTCTGGCTAAAGCACCGATACCGATATCCTCGCTAAGAAATATCGACGGTAGCTGGACTGAATCACACGAGCAGACGCTGGTCGTTTTGACAGAAACCCATTTCCCAGGATGTGCCGACGTGCCTAGAGTATACGATACAGTTACACATGACACGAGGCAGGGAATGGATCAAAACACAATGCCATCTCTCAAGCCTTACTAAGATACAAAGGACGGCTTGCATTGGGATAACAGGGTCACTAAGGACCACACCCACTGCAGCCATGGAGGTAATACTTAACCTCATACACTGCAGCAGCATAGCGGTTAAAACGGCCGTTAGACTCAGGGAGTCGGGACTATGGTCTTTCAGGCCCTACGGACACGTATCAGTCGAGGCAAGATGGAGAGCTTCGAAAGAAACAAAATCCACTGACTACCTACCACACACCTTCGCCTTCAAAAAGGGATTCGTAACCAGAATCCCAGAAAGAAGCGAATGGATCAACAGAACAGTCACGGATGAAGGCGAAATAGCTATCTATACCGACGGATCCAAAATGGATGCGGGTACAGGTGCAGGCATCTTCTGTGAGACTCTGGGCCTGGGTATGTCCTTCAGAATCAACGATGAATGCAGCGTCTTTCAGGCAGAGACAGCTGCAATCACTCAAGCCGCTAAGGAGGTGAAGAAGCGTAAACTGGCCGACAAGCAGATCACCTTATACTCTGACAGCCAAGCGGCCATAATGGCCATGGAGTCAGCAGTTGTTAAATCAAGGACGGTGTTACAGTGCAGAAAACACCTAGACGAGATATCAACCGTAAACTCGGTGACCCTATGCTGGGTACCGGGGCACAAGTACATCTCGGGCAACGAAGAAGCAGACAAGCTGGCAAGATGCGGATCGGAGATGGATGCATCTCTGGCGCTGAAATCCTTACAAACTCCGCTCAGTACACTGTCACGGAAAATCAACGCCGAATCCGAACCCGAGGCCGAACCGCAGAGACATACGCACACTGACAGGGGTCCTTACAGGACACTGCGTGGTCGGCCTACACGCGGAACGGCTGGGCATAGCGCACAACGATTACTGCAGGAGCTGTAGAGACGTCGAAGAGACAGAATCTATTCGTCACCTATTATGTAAATGCCCTGCCCTTAGTACTAAGAGATTCAAGATTCTTGGCAGCTACTTTTTTGAGGAGCTGGAGGATCTGACCGACATTGAGCTTAACAAACTCCTGAGATTTACATATAGATCCGGGTGGTTCTAATAAAGCGGATCACTGAGCTGTTTAACAGCGGCATATCTTTTGTATTTGCAGGTTCAAAATTTTGGAAACCCCAACAGCAATGGACACAATGGACCCATACAGTTGGTCTAAGTGAGCCGTGACAACAGTCACAAGGGCATCCATCTACCTACCTACCTACCTACATAATCAATTAAATAAATACTAACGCAAATAAATAAATAAATAAGAAAATAAATAAATAAGAGAATAAATAAATAAATAAACAAGTATTAAATTAATACTAACGCAAATAAAAATAAATAAAAAGATAAATAAATAAATAAATAGATAAATAAATAAATAAATAAACAAGTAAATTGACAATTAACGAATAAAATCTATGAACATCAAAATAATACATATATCACAGTAATGTATATAAATTAAACACAACACCTTATGTTGTTAAATTTAAAAATAAGTTATTATTAGAGCCACAAAACTTTGTATCGATCATAAAAGTTTGTGATTCGAATTTTAACTTTTTCACATTTTGCTTCTTCATGGAGATCCTCCGTAGAATAGTGCCAGGGAAGACTAAGCATCATTTATAAAATTTTATTTTGCATTATTTGCAGCCTGCGAATATGACTCTTAGCACATGTTCCCCAGATGGGCGAACCATATAGCATTATCCTTTGGAATATTACTTTGAATAATAGCAATTTGAACCTACGATTTATCAATGCATATAGGATTTTTATCGCCATGTTAAGTTTATTAAGTGTTTCTTGAATCTGTAGACTAAAGGTCAAAGTTTTGACCAGGTGTACCCCAAGATACTTGGCAGTCGATTTCCATTCAGTTTGAACCCTATTCAACTGAAGTCTATTGCTTGGAAAGTAACAGGCTTTTCTTTTTCTAGTGGAAAAGAGAGCGTGTATCTAAAGGTGTGTCAACACCAAAGAAACATTCCAGGAAACATTGTTTAAAAAACGTTTCTGAAATGTTTCCCATTTGTTTAAAAAACATTTCAGAAACATTTCAGAAATGTTTCACGAATCATCCAGACCAAAATAATCATTTTTTAAATATTTCGGAAACTTTTCAGAAATGTTTCTTTGTTTCTAAAATGTTTTTTAAACATTTCTGTAATGTTTATGAAATGTTTCTGAAATGTTTAAAAAATGTTTCTTTGATGTGGACACACCTTTAGAAGCATTCAATTTTTTTTTACAATCATCGCAATATGATTTAAATAAATTCAAGGCAGATTGCAGATTGGTTTCAATTAAGGAACCAATTGAATCTGTTGAGTAAATGCAGGTATCATCCCCGAAAATTGCGGTTTTATAGGACCTGAACCAGCAATATGTCTGCCTGCGTCCTCGGTCAGGACTTCCATTGACGGTTGGGTTTCATATGAACCCAATCGCCGATGTCATGACTCTCCAGGGTGCCGACAGACTTAGCAAATTCTCTCCCTCGTCTGTAGGAAATCTGCAGTATTCTTGTTGTCTCTCAACAGAAAAGACAGCAGACAGACTACGTTCGTTCTTACGGGCCATTATCCTTTTGCTAAACACCTTAACGTGCTAGGCACAAGTGATACCACCTCTGCAATGACACTGCAGAACATATCCTCTGCGATTGTCCTGCTTTTGCTCGTGTTAGGTGGCAGGTATTTGGTGCTGATATGGTGAGTGCTGTAAGCCAAAGCTCCTTATCATTGAAGCGCCTTTTCGTTTTTCTTAGGAAAACGAATAAATTTTCACAGTAAAATGTGGTGTGTCTTCCTGGTACTACAATGGACCAGTAATGAGTATGAGTGCTCCAGTGTAGAAAGTCTCGCACCCCGAAAAAAAGGGATAAAGAAACAAAGATCTCGGTAGGTGCTCCGTAATATTCCGCAGCAACACGCGACCCAAGCAGATATTTCAGATATTTTCATCTTTTGGGAATAACGCGATTTGGTGCTTCTCCAACTGCAATTCCTGTCGTCTTTGTCCTCAACAAAAACCGTTTAATAAAATTTGCCGTGCATATAATAATATGTTAGATGTCGACAAGTGTTGCGCTAAAAGGCCTTTCGATGCATCAAGTTGATGGGTATCCATTGGCTAGGACGAGTTTTCCTGATGAGACTGCTTAAGTTCGTAGCTGAAGGCATGTTCGAATTAGAAGCCAATTTGGAGAAGACGAATCTTCGTATTTTTTTACAACTTGAGCTAATAAGGACACCACTTCTTAATAACTCCGACTTACCTCTAAAAGAATTCGATAAGTTGTAAAGCTGTTCATATCTGAAAATAAAGAAGAATATCATCATTAAATTTGGGGAATCTACTTTCAGTCCATAAAAAGTAGAACTCATCCTAAAAATCATTTCAAAAAAAAATCTGTCCCGTTCACTTCACACAACAAAATTATATGCTTCAACAAAATATTCTAAAATGTCTGAAAAGGAAAACAAAGGAATTCCTCATTGCTTCCAGTGCGTGCTCTCATTGTTGATTTGTTCGCCATTTTTTGCAAATATTTCAAAAATTTCCTAATTAAATGCAATCCCAGAAGAAATCATGTAATGCTTCTTCTTTTTTGAAGCTGCAGATTTTTACAACAACGTCACGCCTGTTATCCGGTGATTAAGCTGAAAAGTTGATGAGCATCCTGATTCTATCATCCTTCAAAATGCGGATACTTCTCTATAGCGCGTTAAACACACCGCCCCAATCATTCCGAGGGATGGTTAGCTTCGTGCAGAGGAATTCTTGTTGTTTATCTCGGTGACTCTCTGACAGGAGTCAGTCGGCCTGGCTCCTTTACCGACACAATGCTGTCGTCCTTTATTCTAAGCTTAGCAACACGAAAAACAAAACAATACTCACGACGAAGACGACGACGAGGATGACACGACGCGACGCTTGTACAATTAAAACTTCATCCATCATCCATCTCAGTGATAGATTTTTCACCATGACTATGGGTGTGGGTTAATGTTCTAAGCCCCGTATAAGCCAACAAGGTTATCTACTAACATAACCCCATCAACCACTATGCAATTTGTGATTGCACCATAGCAGAAACCAACAGTGAAATGAGATATAAAGTTGTTCTCCAACAAAACACAGGGAGCCACTGTGATAAGGTGGCTGGAGACGCTGGTTTTGGGGGTAGGTAACGAACTCGAGACAAGACTCTTCTGGTATCCTGTGTGACATTCTTTTTGTTTTGTACTCTGCCAGTATTTGTATGTATGAAGCATTTACTGACATTCACAGCTCTTCAAACGGATGCAACCCCAAAACAGTCCTTCACAGTAGGTATAGACTTACGAAGACTTTGCCATCGAAATACTGTGTAGATATGCCCAGATGTTTTCTAGAATGATCAAGATATGTAGGATGGAAACAGAGAAACAGAAGAACCTTTGGGATCTTTGTCAATGTAATGGATTCTTATGGAAATTGCCACTGAAGTTGCATGCAGGGAGCGCTTGTATTGTGTTTTGTTGGGAGGTGGGGAACAAGACTGAAGTTAGTCACCAATTACGATTGTAAATGCTTAATACGAGAAGGGGAAAGCGGTCACGTGAGAGTCATTTTCATTAGAGTGACATTAAAGTGACGAAATTGTTGTGGTTTTTGCGAGTTGCATACAAGTGGGGAGTCCTGGTCGGTTTGCGAAAGTTAGAGATTGGTTGAGTAAGCAAAGTTTTGGAAAAGTTTCCAAACCAGAAACATTGTCGCAAGATAGTGGAAACAACTGACACTTCATTTCGGACCGAATTAAGTACAAGAACTCACTTAACTGACAAATTCACTAAGGACGAAAGTAGGCTTTCATTATTTAGAACGTATTTTAAAATAGTTTGGCCTTTTTGGCGTGGTATTCCTTATGTGTCAGTTTTAATTAGGATGTCATGCGAGTTGAGATGTCATGCGAGTGTGGCACATTCAATGAGTCTTTTAAACATATTTAAATGTTACTTTCGCCTGCAATTCTTTAATTTCTTAAATGAAGGAACATGTTTAGTTAAATTGGCTGAGTTCTGTAATTCCATAACAAAAATTGTAATTATAGAAATAAATCATAGGAGACTTAAAAGCGTGAAATTTTCGATAAAATCGGCCTTAGCTAGGTAAACTCCGGAAAGGAAAATTCTCCGATCTCATACGAATCTGAGGATTTTTGCTCGAACACCTGTTCGGAGAATACCTCGAAGCAAAAATCCTCTGATTCTTATGAGATCGAAGAATCTCCCGTTAGGACGGATACATCGCTGGGCCGAATATTACGATAGTTTGGATGAACCTTTGACAGAGGGTGGTTGAAAATATTAAAAAAAATATATTAAAAGCGCGATACTTCCCATGAGTGATGGGAGTTTTTTGATGTTACTTTATCGCAAGCAGTGTCATGACAGAATGCGGTCAAATGAGCCGGTCAACTGAAGTCGTGAATGCAATTGGGATCAGCGTTGCCGCTGGAAAAATTCAAAGTTGCTGTTTTTTTTTTGAAAATTTTGAAATCAGTGAAAAGGACCCGTGCGGGACACGTCAGCGCTGGCTGGAATTCATTTGCTAGAGAGTTTGCAATAAACGTTGCAGTCAATTTGTTGTACCATTGATAAAAGAACCTCCAAGAGCTCGGAGCCAAAAAAAACTCTGAAAAGTTACAGCTGGTTTTTTTCATATTCGATTACAATATTGGAGTACACATTAACACACTCTGACTTTGTATATAGAAATTGTTTAAAGTATCTATATATACAAAGACTCTGGTCAGGCAATGTTTTTTTCACGACGGCGTGTCAAAGGTGAGCTGTCAAACAAGGGGGAATGAGCGAGGTAATGCAACGAGTTGACAAAAACTGAGGATTGCGGTTGTCGATTTCTAGATCGAAGAACGAGTTATTTCGATCAACGATCGTCCATTTCTCTATTTTTTTTATTGTGATCGTTGATTGTGGCCGCCATTTTTCTATTTCGCCATTACTGTGGATTATAATTTTCTCATTGACGCGATATGCATATAAATATTTACAATATTCTAGTGATTTAACATGATTTACATTTAAAAGCAGGTAGCACTATTTACAATAACAACTCAGTAATAACTACTAGCTTTGACACAACAACTTCATAAATTTGTCTTAGCTCCGACATAAATTTTTTCAGTTTTAATCATTAAAAGATGTTCATTTTTTGGCGAGCCTTTCACAATAGAGCATTGCTCATTCGATTGCTTAGACCAGGGATTCCATAACTGTGCGTCTTTTTCATTTCTCATATTTATCTCATTTTCCATTTTTCAACATCCTTGTTTTCCAAAGCATCTGTTCCTTCCAAAGCACTGCTCGCCTCTTACAGGGTCGATCATCGAATTGTAAAATGCAAAAACCACACACGCTTGCTGAAGATTTCATTTTACCTGCAGCGATTGACATGGTATCAGTGTTGATTGGAGAATCGGCGGCTAAAGAATTAAAAAATATTCCTCTTTCTAACAATACGATTAGTCGTCGCATTCATGACATTAGGTCCGTTCGCGAACTAATATGCAAACGTAAATTTATATAAACTTTCGTGCAAAACTACACAAACGCGTTCGCGTACTGAGAAAATGGTAAAGAGATGAACGAAAGAAACATGTACTTTCGTTCATTTTTCTTCACACAGAATTTCAGCTGGTAAGAAAATGAAAAATGTCAAATGATGAAATCCTATGAGTTTGCCAGCAAAAAAAACAGCTGTTGCTTCTTTTCAAACCAAACTGAGATGTTTTTTCAACTTTTTACACAAAAGCGTTCGCGTACTTTTCTTAGAAATGAGAGAATTCTCTCTCGATTTTGAAGATTTGACACTTTTCATTTTTCTACACATAAAGTACGCGAACGGAGCTATTGCTGAAGACATTAATGAGCAAATTGTGGAAACACTTTCTGTTTTTTTTTTCAATTCAACTGGATGAAGCGACAGACAGTAATAATGACGCTCAACTAATATGTTACGTTCGGTACATGTAAGCAGCAAATGTATATGAGGATTTGTTATTTTGCAAAAAAAAATTACTGATACCGGGAAGGCTTGTGTTTTTGTTTACTATTATTGATTCATACATGGAAGAAAATCATATTCAATGGGAAAAATGTGTTAGTGTGTGTACGGATGGAGCTCGTGCGCTGTCAGGGCAATATGGAGGACTTCAAGCTCTTATTAAAACCAAGGCTCCAAATACAAAAAGGACACATTGTGTTATACATAGGAAGGCTCCAGCTGCCAAAATTTTTTTCTCCTGATTTAAATATTGTGATGGATATAACTATCAAAGTGGTAAACTTCATAAAAACAAGACCAGGGAAGCCAAGATTTTTCCAAAGCTTTGTGAAGATCTCGATACCAATCGACCCCACCCCCATCTGCACTTTCAATAACCGAAGAAGAACAACTTTTGGAACTATCTTGTGATACGAGCTTAAAACTACGGTTCGACAAAGACAAACTTTTTCAATTTTAAAGTAATGCATCACAACAACATCCCAATATCGGAACTAAAGCTAGATACTTTTACCGTTTGCTACGTCATACTTGTGTGAAACCGGCTTTTCTGCAGTTGCAGTAATCAAGTCAAAATACAGATCACAAATTAATGTATAAACATAGGGGCGGGCTACAGTCCGCTTGGGCGAACTGTTGGATACCCTATTCTTATTCCTATATCTCATAAGTGGGCGTGATAAAAATTTAAAGGATTTTATCGAAAAAACTAAGCTTTTGTAAATAAAAACGCTCCCTAGCTCAAACTTTGGTTTTTCAATAAAATTGTTTTATTTAATTGTGGGCGTGTCAGTAGGCGGATTTAAAAAAAATTTAAGTATGAGCATAAAGGGCACCTAGAGAGTATATACTATAAATTTCAGCTCCCTAGCTCAAACTTTGGACTTTCAAAAATAAAAAAAAAAAATTGTGGGCGTGTCAGTAGGCGGATTTTGAAAATATTTACACATGAGCATAAAGGGCCCCTAGAGAGTATATACTAAAAATTTCAGCTCCCTAGCTCAAATTTTGGTTTTTCAAAAAAAATATTTTATTTAATTGTGGGCGTGTCAGTGGGCGGATTTTGAAAATTTTATGTCCCAAGCAGTTTTATGGGCCAAAGATCATATATAAAAAATTTCAGCTTTCTAGCTCAAAATTCAATTTTTCCCAAAATTTGTTTTATTTAATTGTGGGCGTGTCAGTGGGCGGATTTTGAAAATTTTATGTCCCAATCAGTTTTATGGGCCATAGATCATATATAAAAAATTTCAGCTCTCGATTCGATTTTTTCCAAAATTTTGTTTTTTTGAGTTTGTGGGCGTGTCTGTGGGCGGATTTCAAAAATTCTTAAACTTGATTATTTCGGGACCCTAGAGAGTATATGGTTAAAATTTCAGCTCTCTAGGTCCAGTTTAAAGGCCTAATTTTTGCCGACGGACGGACGGACGGACGGACGGACGGACGGACGGACGGACGGACGGACATGGCTAGATCGACATTACTATCGATGCTGATCATAAATATAGTAACTTTTAGGGGTCTACGGGCAATATTAAGGTATGTTACAAACTATGCGTCAAAATTAATATACCCCTAGAATAGGGTATAAAAAGAAATGAGAGTAGCGATTTTAAAACTTTAGCCCCGATTTGAAAAGTAATGCTCAGGAAAACACCTAACTAAAGTAATCCACCTAACTAAAGTAATCGGTAAAGTGTATGGTAGTCTCCGTGTTCTCCAAGTCACTCGAAGTTTCATCCCCATAAAAATCAAACTTCTTCTTGCCAAAACGCTACTACTACCCATTATGTTATATGGATGTGAAATTTTTTGCAACTTGGACTCTGCCACCAACCGCAAATTAAATGTCGCATATAACAGCATTGCCCGTTATGTCTATAATCTTCGTCGCTATGACCACGTTTCCTCTTTTGCTGTTCGCATTTCTGGCTGTAGTCTAGACAATCTATTAAACTTTCGCTCACTTATCTATCTACATGAAATCATTCAAACAAAACAGCTTGATTATTTACACGGTAAGCTGAACTTCCCTTATTCAACAAGGTCGTTTGCTCTTATACTACCTCGATACAATTTCTTATTAGAGATAGATAGATAGATAGATTCTTTATTTTTTCATCATAAAGTTTACAAATTGGTATACTTAAGAATAAGGACATGTCAATACTGCCGTCTGCCTGTAATTTTTTCTTATTTCTTATTACTGAGCGTCAATTCTTCGTCCATGTTATTCGCCTTTGGAACTCACTGCCCATAAGTATGAGAAGTGTAAAGAGCACAAAAAGATTTAAATGTTTACTTTTCAACTATTTGGCAAATCTTTGATAATCTCTATCTATTTATTTAATTTTTGTTTTCCTCTTTTTCTTTTTTCTCTTTTTATTGCTTGCTTTCTCTTTTTTTGTAAATAGCTTAATAAATACATTAAACTCAAATTCTTAAATTAATTTAAAGGCTTTCAAAAATTTATAAGACTTTTGTCCTACTCTGTAAGCGATTTTAAAATAAATAAATAAATAAATAAAAAACAAGCTCATCCTTAATAATAATATATTATTGTTCTACAATCTTCAGAGTTTTCTTTAATTGTATGGAAAACAAAGTATTTTGAATTTTTTGTAGAGTTACACACAGCTATCTTCCTTTAGAAGGGCGTCGCAAAAAAATTACATTCTGTAAAAGGAGTCGCAGCATAAAAAAGATTGGGAACCCCTGGCTTAGACAACACCAATCATTCGATCCAATCGACACATTCGACAAATGTTGCTTCGATTGGTAATCAACAACCACAATCGGTGCCTGAAACGTTTTATATTGCAAAGGTATAGTATCGAGTTATGAAAGTCAGTAAGTTGTATGTTAGGAAGGGGTTGGCCAGTCGAGCACGAGGTATGAATGAAAAATATGTAATGTGCAACTGATTTCTAAAATTTAAAAAAAAGTACAGAAACTTTATACAAGGTGGCGCAAAAAGTTTTCACCCAGCGCAAAAGTTGCCATCTGTTTACTTCACAGAGGTCAAAGTAGAATTGACTTTGGTCGCCATTTGCAAAAATCATAGCATCCTCCGACGCCTATCGGAAACAGATCACAAACTTTTGCGCCGGGTGACAACTTTTGCGCCACCTTGTATAATATTAAACATACAAAAAATAATTAGGCATCCATTTCACAGGACAACGCTCCGAGCTCTCCGTCAATAAGGGTGACAAGTTGGAACATTTAAAGAATGGTGCATTCATAGCTTCAAAAAAAAAATATGAAAGAGTGATTCTAACAGAAGAGCAAATAGGGTAAAGTAAATAACATCGCTGGTAAAACAAATTATTTCTTCTGCAACTAGATGAATAACATATTTAAGCTTAGAAAATACTTTGGCATACATTTCGACTGATTATTAGATTTGATCGCAATCATTGTGATATATTGCAGGGAACTGTAGGGCTGATGAACTCGCCAGAAAAGGAACTAAACTGCCTAGCGACAAAACAGATTAGGCCAAAGCTGGATCTGAAACGCTCTAAGTATTTGATCTCTCTGCACAGACTCAGATTGGTGCTACAATTGTTGTTATCATCGGACACTGTCTCATAGGCAAGCATGCAACAAGGCTTGGCGTCTATACAAATGAATTCTGCAGAAGCTGCTTGGACGAGGAGGAGGAGAAGACTATTCTCCACCTTATCTGCAAATGCCCTGCCCTCTCTCAAAAACGAAAAGTCAATTTGGGATTTTAATTTTATTATGATCTCAACGATCTCATAAATATTGACATAAAAAGTCTTTCAAACTTCATCAAAAGCTCCAACTCGTTCAACGAGTAGGAAGAAAATAGATCGTGTATCACAATGGACCTTTTATTAGTCTAAGTGTGGCTTCTGCCGACTAACTCTATAACCTCACCAAACTATTGTGATGATAGACTATAAAGGGTGTCCCAAAATGTACGCAAGATTTGCCTTAAATAGAAAACAGATTATTTTTCTTTAGATTGTTTTTTTTTTTATTGAATCATGAAGTATACTTGAAAGGGTTATGTGTGGAATAGCGGACAAATGGCTTAAACGGCTTTGTTGGCACAGGCGCACTATTTTGACGATATTTTCCTTGACTATTTAGCATAAATGTGGCTGAATTTGATTGATGCAGCGTTGAATTTCCTCCTTCAATTTGTTGATGTTTAATAATCCATTCAACGAACTCTCTTTGCTGTGCATGGTCATAACCCTCAGTTTTTGTGTTAATTTGTAAGCATGGAGACGCAAATCTTCAGTGAGTATGCGCTTTAGAGAGCTTCTTGAAATTTGCAATTTTTATCCACGGCGCTTACTCGTTTTTCCTGGACTTTCACCAACACTCTCCGGCACTGCTTCGATCGGCTTGTTTTTGGACGACCAGTGTGTTTAGCATTACCAATTGAGCCAGTCTCCCTGAATTTTTCAATTTCTCTTTTCACAATTGACGAAATTAAATCGATATTACGACATTACAAAATGGCGCCCAACGTGGGGTCCAAACTAGGAGAGCTTGCTCTTTCTGCTTTTAGGGTTACACCAAAATGGATGCTTCTTTGACCAGAGGTTCATGAGTAATTGGAACTGCGAATTTTAGGACAAAGTTCTATCGTTCGACCATTACTCGTGGTGTTCCCACACAAATTTTTACGTGTGTCCAAAGCATTTGGAATTGCGAATGATAGATTTTTTGAATCTATCCTTCGACCAGTGCTTCTGGCATCACGAACCAAACATTTTGATTTGCTCTCCAGTATCGTGGAAACACGGACGACAGTATATATTTAGATTGTGCTGTTTGTCCGATACTTGAAGAGCTGTATCTATATTTTTTTTCTGGGAAACAATAATAGTATTGGAGTTGCGGATTCATTTCGGTTACCTGAGATGTAATTCGACCTACTATAACTGTAGTTTCATAATTCCGGTATGGTTGGTCGGACGACCCATATAAGTATTGAATGTGGTCGTCAAAAGTTGGGAGGGCTAGGGATTCGTCCATCTGAATCCCCTGCAAATGTGTGTGGTTGGATTTCCTTTCCTCCGTCGTTCTCTTCTTTTTTTCTTTCTTTCAGACCTCTTTCTTCCCCCATTTGCACGATAAAGTGTTTGTGTGTGTCAAGATGCATGAAAAAAGAATCCCACCCCGGACTGAAGCAGCTGGAGAATTAACATCGTCCGCATCTTGACCGTGGTCCCTTACATCCTCAGCGACATTCATAACAAAATGGTGCCCGTCTAAAAGCAACATTTATGTTACGAAAACATCCCGCAGTGACCCAGGTCGCACAAGACACTTAACAAAATGAACTTTATCCGAGTTTTTGAACTGTGGCCCCCAAACTTCCATTATTTTTGAAATATTGTTCAAGAATTTAAATATTTACGTTGTTCTCTCATGTAATGCTCCATTTTTACTAACCCTAAACTGTCAGCTGTCAAATTGTTTTGTTTTAGGGTTACCAACACTTTACACAAATCGCGGCAAATACAAACCTTGCATTAATTTTGGGGCACCCTTTAGTAATGTGACACTAGCTGTTACTTTGAACAGACGATTTTTCTCCTCCAGGCGAATAAAAATCAAAAATTACTTGACAATTGTCAAAATCGAGGATGATACCGTTACCCAGTGACATGAAACTTGATGAATAAACCGCATATCAATGCCGGATTTAAAAAAAAAAAAATTAAACATGTTATTGGAACTTGTCTCATGATAGAATTAGTCTGTTGTTTTAGATACAAAAAAAAAATATTTTTTAATGATCGTTTCAGAAACTTGATGCACCGAATCAGGGTTTGTCGTAAGATTCGTTAAAATTTGCAATTTCATTGGAGATAGATGCCGAGATAGATTTTCATAAGATTTTCAGGGAGTCCCCTGAGCATGAGGTACTCTAGTCATCTAGTCTCAATGATTCCTCATTCGAAGCACTATCTAAAAGGTCAATTAGAAGAATGAAAAGAAAAGATAATGTCCTTTCTCTTCGATAGCTGAAAAAGAGAGGGGGGACAATAATTGCCTCAAGCTACAATACCATGCACAATCTAAAGTCATGTCCATCAAAACGCATCAAATTGATGACCAAGTACCACATAGCTCTCTACTTTTATTCTTATTTTTCCAGGTCCTTATTCCATTTCTAACGAGAACATGGCCTTCTTCCTACCCCCGGAGCTTGCTTGATGTTTTCTTTCCATTTGATTGTTTGCCATATCGAAATGTGGGTACTGGTATCCATTTTCTAATTGAAAGAGAATCTAAATTCGAATTGCGTAAGGCAGAGTGCTAGTGAATGGGGGAAAAAATTAACTTAAATAATACACGAAATTTCAAGGCAACGGGTGGTAAGAGAAAAAGGATGCCTGGTGACTGTTGAGATAGACAAATTCTAAGAAAGTCTACACCGCAGCCTGCGGGATTTTTTTTTTGTTTTTTGATTATTTTGCTCCTTTTTTGTGTTATGTAGGTATCGTGTCCCTTTTGTGGTGATGCCAATTGCAAGTTCGCACTTTGTCATTGTGCGCGTCACTACTACTCCGCTTTCGCTTGTGTAAATGAGGATTTTTGTTAGATCGAATGGTTTTTTTCCACACAAGATTATGAACGGGCTAAATGATGGAGAAATGAAGGGAGAAGAAGAGAGCCTGCGTATGGCTGATCGATTAACTTTGAGTGATAATGGAATGGATGAAGTGTTAACAAAACACCGATACCAATCGATTTTCCTGCTCTTGGTGATTGTGTAGTTCGTTCTTTTTTGTTTGGCAGTTTGATATGTAACAGAAATGGTAGGTGTATTTCTCATACATGTCCTTCGATTGATTTGGAAGGCAATTAAATAAGAAAAATAAATAAAGAAGGAAATTCAATTGGATTGGTGACGTTGAAGACGTAGAACACACAGTCTTGTCGATGCGGGTGATATTTGTTATTGCATAAAGCCCTAAAATGGATTCGTTTGTACTTTTCAGAGTTATCCTGGGAATAACATTGGATGGCCCTTAATATGTTATTTTAATCCATTTCTGCTCGAAGTGGAACCCAGCGGGATTTCTTCCATTTTATATGTTTTTTGGGGTGCTGAATCTGAATCTGAAGTTTGCTAACAAAATTTCGTGTCGCAACATTGGAAAAGAAAAATGCAAGACAAAGGTAAAAATTAGGAGAGAAATCAGTATAGCTTTCATAAACATAATATGTGAATAAGTCGTAGAAAAGCGTGTTATTTTTCTCTTAACTCTTACGGCGCAGCGGGTACAAAATTTGAACCACGTGTGTTTGACTCAATGCGCGTTGATGGTACATAATTTAAACCATGTACGTTTTGTTTTTTGCCGGCTTTCGCAAAGGTTTAAGAATTGTACCATTCATTCTCTGAGAATCTATAACTGTTCTTGTTTGCAATTTCTTTTGTATCATGCTTCTTCGTCGTGAGTAGGACATACAGCCACGTAGTATAGCCAAAATTGTCAGACGGCAAGGAAGTTGTTTTTTCAAGTGAATTGCAGCTGCGTGTGGCTTATGTTATATTTAATAGCGAAGATATACTGTTCGAAAATACTTTCCTCGGTAAGTAGTTTTCATGGTTTAGCGTAAATATTGCTTTATTACTTGTCAGTGCATGTTTTTCATGTGGTACTCATACTGAACCACCGCCACTTTCGTTTATTTTCTTGTTAGTCAAACTTTTTGAAATGGACGTAACTGAAAAACATGAAGAGCGTATTCGAAGAATGTTCGAGGAGCTGGAGATTCCATCAGATCCAGAATCCGTCGTTGAGAGTGATTCTAATTCTAAGGAAGAAACCGAACCAGCTGAGCAAAACATTTTAAATTTCGATTCTTCATGGGATTCAAGCGACAAGGTTCCATTGAGTCAACTACCTAATACAAATCAACCAAATTTTAAAACACATCAACCAAATTGGGGTAAAAATTGTAAGCCATCTGCGGTAAGTGACTTTGATGGGTTGCAGGGTTTGACGAATCATGTGTTGGAACTGAATGATCCAGCTCCGTTCCAGTTATTCAACCTGTTATTAACGGGAGACTTTATAAAACACATTACTTTTCAAACTAACCTCTATGCTGAGCAAAAGTATAATCGGACAGGTCAAAGATACGCCCAAACTAATGTCGTTGAAATTAAGGCCTTTTTAGCTGTTTACTTATTGATGGGAATTAAAAAGCTGCCAAGCTATAAAGACTACTGGTCAAGTGAGCCCATGATACGGGACGGATATATTTCATCTTTAATTAGTCTAAAAAGATTTGAATTTATTCTCTCAAATTTTCATCTAAATGATAACGCCGTGATGCCAGACAGATCAAGCGTATCGTACGATAAACTGTACAAAGTAAGACCTTTACTAGATACTTTGTCAGAGAATTTCGCTAAATGCTTACATCCGTCAAAGGAAATAGCTATTGACGAATCTATGATCAAATTTAAAGGACGGAGTTCTCTAAAGCAATATATGCCTAACAAACCCATCAAAAGGGGCTATAAAGTTTGGATATTAGCCGATAAAAACGGATATTGCTGGAAATTCGACATTTATACCGGAAAATCTGCTGACGGAAATATCGAAAAGAACCTTGGAGCAAGAGTGGTAAAAAGTCTCACGTCAGAGTTGATAAACAAACACCACCTATGCTTTTTTGATAATTTTTTTACTAGCGTGCCGTTGATGGAATATTTAAAAGCGTCAAAGATACACGCATGCGGTACGGTTAATATAACGCGGAAATTTTTACCTCAATTCAAGCCTGATAGACAAATGAAACGTGGTGAGTTTGATTGGTATGCAACTGACACGTTGGCAATCATCAAATGGAAAGACAAGAGATGCGTACATATCCTTTCAAACTACCATGACCCTGAGCAAACTATTGAGCTCCAACGACGGGAAAAAAATGGAGCAATCAACAAAATTACGTCTACTCAGGCCGTAAAAGACTACAATATGAATATGAATTTTGTTGATCATTTTGATCAGTTTTTGTCCTCCTATAAGATTAACAGAAAAAGCAACAAATGGTGGCATAGAATTTTTTTCTATTTTTTAGATGCATCCGTTGTCAACTCTTTCATTTTATATAAACTAACTGGAAAACCAAAACTTACATCAAAACAGTTTCGGCTTGATGTGGTTGGAGGTTTACTAACAGAAACTATTGTGAGTAGGAATAAAAGGCCAGTAGTACTGACCAATTCACCTACTTCCATACCAGTTATTTCAATAAAAAAGTCTAAGCCATTTGTGGCTTTTGATATAAGAGCTACTGGTTCATCACACCAGCCGGTACGCAGCACTCGTAGAAGGTGTGCTCTATGCAGCTCAACAAAAAGACAGACACGCACCGATTGGATTTGTGGGGTCTGCAATGTGCCACTTTGCTTGGGAAAGAACAAATCGTGCTTTCAGCAGTACCACCTTGTCGGACACAGCAGCGTCGGTGGTTTATAATAAGTACCACCTGTTTTTCGGCTTTATTAATAACAAATCCAACAAAATTATATTTTTTAGTTTTACTTTTCGTTTATTTAAAATGTGTATCGAATTAATAAATGAGTTTTAATGCAAAAAATTTTTTTTTTTTTCTTGCCACAGTAAGGGCTAAACATTTTCTCAATTTCAGGTGCTGTAAGAGTTAAGGAAGTGAGTGCTGGACAAGGAGAAGTCAAACACAGTACACTGCCAGTGGAAAAAGGGATACTAAACAAACTTCTTCTCAATAGCAACTATTCCCTGAAAGATTTTGTAACCTGACATATTTCGGATTCGGATTGCATTTGCCTTCGCTATTGCCTTCTCGCGACGATGAGTGTGCGGTAAAGATATGGATACACATACACAAAAATTTGTTCTCAAAAATAACAATTCAGTTACTCCGTGTATACTTGACCGCGTGAATTGATCGAATTGAAACTGAATTGGAATTCGAAGCAGGTCTCATCGAATTGAGAGATTGAATGGAAGTAGAATTGAGTTTGACTGTTCCTACTTCATACGTGTTTTGAATAGCTTTGTGTTAGTGGCGACAAAAACCCTTTGACTGGGATAAACGCAACGAAGGAAAACAAAAATGGGGCACACACAATCTCGCACTTGATTATCTCGATCTTTCAATTCGCTTCGTTTTATGCTGATTTTCAATCGAATCACAGAAAATTTGGAATTCAATTCGTTTTGAATCCTGAAGTGAAAGACATCCGACATCACATATTTCGGGCTGCCTAAGTGCCTACCCTTTGTCTTTGCTTTCTGGTGACGATGAGTATGAGTATGATGGAGATATGGATATACACAATAAATATATATTCGATGACTTACGTGTGCGTGCGCAGTTTATATGCGATTGCGAATATCTAGTTCATTTTTGGAAGGGGTTCACTTGTATTTGGTAGATAGTAGCCGTGTTTCTTTGCACGCGGATGTAGGGATGGCATCAGAAAACGACCATCGCCGCTTAAGAATTCATCAAAAAAAACTTGGCAGCACACATGCACCTATGACGTTTATTGGTGAAACAGCTGTAAGTTGAATTAAGAAATTTGTATTGAAAATCGTGAAATTCAAAAATTCCCACAGTTGAAATTAATGTCAAGCATATTCTAAAATTAACAGTTTTGCATTCACAGATTTACTAAATTTTGAAAAAAAATAATAATAAAATCCCGAACAAAATATTCGGCGGGATGTGTTAGTGGTCGGCGGGATGTCAAACTTTGATATTTCCTGAAAAATTCATCGCTTCGATTCATCAAAAACGAAGAAAATGGGTTTTGGAAGCACTGTTTATCCCCGCTAAATGACTTAGCGGCGATAGCTATCCCCGCTAAAGTTAGCGCATATATAGGATAAGTTGTTGTTGTATTTTACATGCAAATTGAAAATTATCCCTATATCCACGTGCAAAGAAACACGGCTAGTGTTGTCTGGATAACATTTTTAAAGGAAAGACGTCGGGTTACATGGACGCCACGCCACATAAAGGTACAGTTTTTTTTTTTGAAAAATTGCATAATAATGAAGTCCGAAATTGTACCTAATCTCGGGCTGGTAAAACGTTCGTATTTTGCCGATGGCCTTGCAGTTTTCAGGGTATGCATCTCCTGGAGGTAAATATGCCTTCATTCCGCAATCAGATAATGGCCACTGGTGTGAATGAAAGGTAGCATTTCATTTATGGTTTGGACGTGTAGATCCCAGGAGCTCCTGCTTTCTGCTCCAATGAAATGCACAATTTCAAAAAATACAACCACGTTCTGCCAACAGTTGAAGATTAGCTTTGAATTCTTCTTGCATATCACATTCTCCTTCACATCATGACAAAGCTTCACTATTCAGACTATGTTGAAGAAGATCTCCTTCAACTAAACCACCATTGTTGGTGACAGCTCCATTGATTAAATTACTTTTTTAGCCAAAGTTTTTTGAGGTCGTACATCTTACTGCACTTGCGTAGGCGTGGACAGACGTGCAATTTTGAGGGATTGGTCGAATGTCACCAGACAAGTAACTTGGTTTAAGGATTAAGTCTTCTATACTCTGTCCAACAATGCTGTGAATATTTTACTCGTATCATAATCCATTAAAGCAGCATTTATTATTGGCTGGCAAAAACTAATATTAGTTTATAAGAAAATGCTCCATAATTTCCAGAAACCTCAGGTGGGTTTATCCTTTTGAGCCGAGGAATCAATTTATTGGCGTCTACCGCGTAATTTGGTGCAATGCAGAAAATGCCACCCATGACGTGAAAGGTGTTGTATCCGTCGATTGTATGTACGTGAAAATCAGCGCCACCATACATCTGCTATGGAAGCACGGCTGGTTAACTGAAAACTGCTTCAGTAGAACTTGTATTGACTTGCTATCTACCATGCTACTACCTAGGTACTAACGATGGAAACAATTGAACTAGTAGAGAACCGGTAAATTAGTGAATCATTAAACCATACGGGGCAGTTTTAAAATCGCCTGAGGAGGCCGGAAGAGGATAAATAAAATTAGGTGGCAATGGTGCAGTAGTAGTGTATTCGCTTACGGAATGGAAGGTCGTACGTTCGAATCCCGGCCAAGTCCATTACTTTATAACGAATACATGAAATCGTAATCTCCCTAAGTACCTTAGACACCACCCGTGGAGAAAAACCCTACAACTGCACCCAAACACTTCTTCCCTATCTCTCTATTCTTTCTAATACCAAGTAGCTTACACTGTGTTCTTAGCATTATAAGGGTAAAAAAAATCCCTTTAGCGTAAGCAAATTATAAAAAAAAAAAAAAAAAAAAAAAGACGTGGGTAGAAAACGAACTTATATTTGTACAGAATATACAGAAAGCCATATTAATAAAAAACACTATCCGCTCCTTAACACATGGGCTATCTGGCACACGGATAGCGAACTTGTAAATATGATTACTTTTCTGATTAATAAAAATATATTTTCCCTGTGTTAGCTGTTTGCTCTTTATCACTTACAACACGGCAGCACTTTACACCAAATTATACTCAAAAATCGAGTGTATCTGTCATATTGCATCAGTTGACACTCATTTCTGTGTATTCCATTCTATTATGGGGTCAACGCATTATGAAAGAGTAATATGCCCAAATGGGAGACAGTGTTCTTTCTCATCCTCTCAATGTTTCCACACATGCATGCGCATTCTCTCAATTTGTGAATGCATGAAATACAATCTAAGAATGCGTGAAGTTATCCGCTCCTTATACGCTGAATTCGGTGACTTAAGTAATGCACTCGTTATCACATGTCAGTGAAAGCTAACACACGTTTATTAATCAGAATTATGAGTTAACAGATGTGCTAGTTCTTCCGTTGTTTATTAATATATGAATGTGATTTTGAAAATGTTTCGTTTTTTTTAGTACTGGAGACGGTATAATAGATGTTGAAGTAAAAAAGGTAGGTTTTTGTGGACACAGCAAAAATACGCCGGCTTTCTACCAGCGCTTGAGCCCGAGTGGTTCGTCGGAGAAAAAACTTCAGAAAAAAAGCGTACTTTTTTGGCCCCGTACTAGCTTCAGACAATTATAACTGTCAAATCAGCTGTCAGATTGCAAACTCTTAGTGTCACTTTTATTCAGTAGGCTCTGCAAATTTTATTTTATTTTGCACGCTTCAACAAAAATACCAAATTTTAGAAATTTGATTAAGAAATTATGCACCATATCACACCCCACATTATCGACCATCTAAGACCGCTAATCGCCGTATTGTTGAGAGTTTCTGTACAACATTTTCTTTACAAATTGCAGTGGCACCGAAAGGCATAAGAAGAGTGTGTAGTGAGGAGAATCTTGCATTCGTTCTGAAGAGTGCTGGAGAAGATCCAAATTTATCGATTCAAAGTCGTTCACACAATGATTTTGGATTGAAGATCCAGCTCGGGGAAGCATTGAAGCCGAATGACCATCGTTTGCGTCGAAATTTTGGTGAATGACCCAACAATCAACTCGCATTGGATCCGCTGTTTTATCGAAAAATTGTGTTCAGCGAAGAACCTCATTTTTGGGTCAATGGAAATGTCAGTTAGCAAATTCGTCGCATTTGGAGCGAAGAAAAACAACAAGAGATTATTAAAACGCAGTAACATCCCGAAAAAGTTAGTTTGCGTCGCTCTGTGGGCTGGTGGATCCATTGGACAATATTTTTTTTTTTTTCAAAAATGAGGCTTATCAGCGTGTTACGGGCTAAAGTGTAACCATAAATGACTTTCATTCCTCGATTGGATGTAATGAATGTGTAAGAAATGTGTCTTCAGCAGGATGGGGCTACTGTATGACACAGCAAACGAAGCAGTCAACTAATTGAAGAAAACATTCGATGAACGCGTAATCGACCTGTAAAATTGCCTCCAAGATCTTGTGTAATAGTAGTCGCTATTCTACTATTACAAACCCACAACAATCGATGCATTGGAAGCCAACAATCTTCGTGTTATTGAGTACAAACAGCCACAAATGCTTTCAAAAGTGCTCGAAAACTTTGTGTCTCGGATGGCATTCATCAGATCCAGCGGTGTTGGGCATATGCCAACTTTCCTGGTAAAAACACCATTTGACATTATTAACTCAAAGAAAATTGAGGTTAACTTGAAGGTTTTGTGCGTGGTTGATTTTTAGGCAGAGACTGATAGAGTGGGGATCAGTTTCAAAGCATAAGGGAATGTGACTTCCACAGTTCAATTGTTCAAAATGCTCAAAAGATTTTGGCATAAATAGTGCTGAACCACTACCAAAATGTTGGCTCTAATGGTTGTGTATAAAAGAATTCTCTATCGCAGATATCTTTCTAGCCCATTTCTATATATATAAAAATCAATCCTTAATTGTGTTTGTTGCCAGTGTTTGGCCAAACGCGTTAACCAATTCCAATGAAATTGTTGTTTTCATGAAAGGTTACATCTGTACGAAGGTTTTTATGTATGTGCGATATCGGTATCTGCATCGGTGTGTGAATTATGGGCATTTGAGTGAGTACAAATGTATATGTGCGTATGCGTGTAAATACCGATGCAGATACAGACACCGCGCATATAAAAAAACCATCGTACAGACGTCACCTATTTTGTAATCCGAACGCGCATATGAAAGAGGCAGACCACACGAACGTTTCAAGCCTACTGTAGTGTTTGTGCGCACTTTCATTCTTGAGATATCGTGTGTTCAATGTTTTATTCAATAACTCTTATTGAATTTTTTTGCATTTTTTTTTTGTGAATCGGACATCGGAAAGTTGCTTTTCCCACATTGATAACAATCAGTGTGAAAGTGAATGAAAAGTGATTCCATCGAAGTTTTTTACTTTCGCTTTGTTGTTTGATTCGCACAATTAAGCTGACATAGGCGCCTGCCAGACAACAAGCACCTACCCTAAGCGGAACAACGAAGTTGCGTGAGCGTCCTAAGCCATGCGGAGAAAAACGTGCAGTCCCTTTCACCGGTTGAGCTCAAATCAGGCAATCTTCGGTATTGGCCTGAGAGTGTTTCTGTGAAGTTTGATCAAAATCGGTCTTCTTTTTTAGGCGCAGCAACATACGCCGGATAGCGTATTTCCTTTTCCGTGTTCAAGAGGAGGCAGTACTGTCTTGAAACGCGCACGGGTTTGTTACTCTGATTTCTTCCCAAACTCGTGTTCAATTCAAGGTACGCGTCCTCCAATCGCCAACGGGTTTGTAATTACCATGCGCCTTGAATGACCACCACAAATCCGTGTTTGTTATAAGGCATTTTTTGTTTATAAGCATGATGGATGGAGAAGAAAAACAACGCCTTATTAGCTCAGGTTTAGAAAAAGCGACATCAACTGCTGTATTTTTTTTGAAAAATAATTTATTTGGGTAACAAATCAAAACTTCACAGGAAACTTCAAAATTACACGTTTATTACGACATAAGGCCAAAAATAAATAAATAAATGCTAGTACATTGTCATTAAAATATGTTTGCGCAAATTAAGGTACATTGGTACATTACTTTTACAATGCATTTTTGTTAAGTCAATGTTTTTTAGCAGGGGGTTCATTACCATCAATATTGGTTGCAATATTGTGAACACGTTTTCGTTTCACAGTTTCAGACTTGGCTGGTCGTCCTGACTGAATCCTTCCACTGCATGGCAGACCTCTTTCTTTTCGGCGAGCAATTGATGTAGGTTGTACTTGAATTTTTCGAGATCTTCGTCTGGCATTTTTTTCAGCAATAAATGATATAGTACTTGATGGAGTTTGAAGCTTCGACAAATCACTTCCAAACTTAGTAAGAATTTTTGTATGTGCTGAATTTGAATTCTTTTCCAAGACATCGGTAATTCTTTGCCACTGGGCTTTAATATTTTGAACAGCATTGCCAAAACTTACATTGTTAGTAGTTATACTGCTCTCTGCTCGATTTATTGGAAGTTCAAATGTATCTGGTACCTCATCTTGTGTAATAGGGTCAGTTTGGCTGCTTTCATTATTTACACTTGATTCACCCTTAATATTTTCAAAGAATGAAGCTGAAAATTGGTCACCCAGAGCGTATTTTACAAATTTTTGATGATCAGAGTCACCTCAATGTAGCGATGTGCTAAGTAAAGTCCCATGTTTACTTTCCACAGCACAGAGATGTTTACAAAATCGTCCCCCAGCTCCATAAGGACAGTCACATATTGCCATTTCACATTCAACAACGTACAGTTCATCAGTCTTTTCTTTGACGAAGTAAGTATTGCCATCCACATGTGTAACTTCTTTAATACTGCTACTTTCTTGGCAAAATTTTTCGTATGCTAACGAAAGATTTCTTGCTCTCCCATTGGCAAACTGAATCAACCTTTTCTTGTGATATGCTTCAAAGGTCTTCGCAATAAAGTCCACTAATGCGCACATATTGAACACTTTGCAGCGCTGCAGTACTATGTCTTTAAAAATTCGTATTGAGGATTCGCAGTAATTATTTGTGTTATTGCCTCTTGTAAGAGTAGCGGAGCGATATGCTAAACACCACTCCTCACGTCGTCCCCACAAATTAGTTATGTGTCTTTCCAGCTTTTTATTTTTCTTCACTCTCTCCTCACTTAATAAATCAGACATACTGATTTCGGCTCCTTGCATTGTATTGGCATACAATACAGTACGAATTTTCTTCATAACTGGTTGCCGATCTTCTTTTTATACCCTATTCTAGGGGTATATTAATTTTGACGCATAGTTTGTAACATACCTTAATATTGCCCGTAGACCCCTAAAAGTTACTATATTTATGATCAGCATCGATAGTAATGTCGATCTAGCCATGTCCGTCCGTCCGTCCGTCCGTCCGTCCGTCCGTCCGTCGGCAAAAATTAGGCCTTTAAACTGGACCTAGAGAGCTGAAATTTTAACCATATACTCTCTAGGGTCCCGAAATAATCAAGTTTACGAATTTTTGAAATCCGCCCACAGACACGCCCACAAACTCAAAAAAACAAAATTTTGGAAAAAATCGAATTTTGAGCTAGAGAGCTGAAATTTTTTATATATGATCTATGGCCCATAAAACTGATTGGGACATCAAATTTTCAAAATCCGCCCACTGACACGCCCACAATTAAATAAAACAAATTTTGGGAAAAATTGAATTTTGAGCTAGAAAGCTGAAATTTTTTATATATGATCGTTTGGCCCATAAAACTGCTTGGGACATAAAATTTTCAAAATCCGCCCACTGACACGCCCACAATTAAATAAAATATTTTTTTTGAAAAACCAAAATTTGAGCTAGGGAGCTGAAATTTTTAATATATACTCTCTAGGGGCCCTTTATGCTCATGTGTAAATATTTTCAAAATCCGCCTACTGACACGCCCACAATTATTTTTTTTTTATTTTTGAAAGTCCAAAGTTTGAGCTAGGGAGCTGAAATTTATAGTATATACTCTCTAGGTGCCCTTTATGCTCATACTTAAATTTTTTTTAAAACCGCCTACTGACACGCCCACAATTAAATAAAACAATTTTATTGAAAAACCAAAGTTTGAGCTAGGGAGCGTTTTTATTTACAAAAGCTTAGTTTTTTCGATAAAATCCTTTAAATTTTTGTCACGCCCACTTATGAGATATAGGAATAAGAATAGGGTATCTAACAGTTCGCCCAAGCGGACTGTAGCCCGCCCCTATGTTTTAACATCATGTTCACTTTACCACAACCAACGCCAAAGAGCATTTACATGAAATATGCAAAGAAGTAATCTACTGTTTGGAAGTACTGCTCGTAAGGCATTTTATAATTTTCTTGAGATTGGCTTGTGTGCAAAATAACAACAATAGGTAAAGCACCAATTTTCGTTGCAATAAATATAAATGTTACACAGGCATTTGTTTGATCGCAGGATCCACTGGTATCAATAAAAACCATTCCATCAGCCAAGCCAGCCATGAACACTCGTTTCATAATAGGTGTTATTATGACGCACACAGTTGGTTCCTCCTTGACAAAAATCTCTACATTTATCTTAGACAACTCAATTTTCTTTCGTTTTAAAACGTCGATTATATCACCGATTTCTCGCGTCCCGTAAGTCCGACGACGCCATTGTTTATACAGATAAGTAACTTGACGGTCAAGTGGATTTTTTTGTGCATTAGACAAAGTGATGTAAGCGTTATTCTCGTATTCTTAAATGATAGCCATTTCGTGATACGATTTTGCTGCTGCAGCTGTCATCCCACCTTCAAAATACGATTCGAATTGCCTTATACAAGGTGGCGCAAAAATAACCTTCCGATGTTTTTTGGCTGTAATTTAAAAAAAAATGAAAAACTTTGATTCTTCTTGTGGATTATTTTTATTTGGTCTTTTAATTTTTTTTACATCAAGTCGAGAATATGATGTCATGTAAATGGCCGCCGCCACAGTTGATTGTCATTTGAGCCCTTTTTATGGCATTTTCCATCACTTTGGCCAAAACTTCCGGCGATGGGTCCTCACATTGTTGACGGATATTGTCTTTAAGAGCTGCAAGAGTCTGAGGCTTGTTGACATAAACCCGCGACTTCAAAAAGCCCCACAAAAAGAAGTCTGGAGCGGTCAAATCAGGCGATCTTGCTGGCCAGTGCAAATCGCCAAAACGGGAGATTAGGCGCCCGGGAAATGCATCCTTCAGCATATCGGTTGTGGCACGTGCAGTGTCTGCCGTTGCAACGTCCTGTTGAAACCACATGTTTTCCAATCCCAATTCATCAAGTTGCGGCAAAAAGAACTCGTTGATCATTGCTCTGTAGCGCTCACCATTCACAGTAACCATTTGGCCCGCGAAGTCTTCGAAGAAAAAAGTTCCGATGACTCCTCCAGCGAAAACAGCACACCATACAGTGACTTTGAGCGGGTGTAATGGCTCTTCGTGGGTTACACGCGGATTTTCAGTGCCCCAGAAGCGTAAATTTTGCTTATTTACGTACCCGCTAAGATGAAAAATCATCTTCCTCTTGGTGGTGATTAAGGATGGCTTGAGCGTATGTTAGACGCGTTTGGCGGTCAGCAGCTAACAGCTGATGCACCGTCTGGACTTTGTACGGAAACATCTTCAAATCTTGTACCAAAATTCGCTGTAAAGACCGTCGACTTATACCCATTTGCGTGGCACGTCGTCTGGTCGATGTCGACGGCGCTTCCATGACATCTTCGGCTACAGCAGCAATATTCTCTGCAGAACGGCTACTCCGGGGTCTGCCACGCCTGGCAGCATCTCGTGTTGTGCCAGTCTCTTCAAAGCGAGCGGCTAAACGTCGCAGTGTTTCACCAGTAGGCGTTGGACGGGTAGGAAATCTGCGACGAAATTCACGTTGTGCCAAAGTCACCGACCGATTATTGCTCAAATAAATAGTCACCAATATTCCGCGTTCTGGAGCAGTGTAGCGTAACATTGTTTATTAACGTGTATTTCGCATGTGTTTACTACACAAATGTCAAAACAGAACTGACATTAGGGGCCAATCGCAAAATTTATAGCATTTTCTGATAGGAGGATTACTTTTGCGCCACCTTGTAGTATCTTCCGAACAACGCAGTAGGCTCAACGCTTGTGCAACATTGACTCGATGTGAATGATTGTAGTTAACCTCTATTAGGACATTCAATCCACGTTTCAATAATGGTGCATTTTTTAACGTGCTTTTAGTTACTTTTAAAAATTTGATTCCTATATTTGCCTTACAATCATAGTTTCTAGTCACACCTTTCTTCTTATCTTTGGTTTTGTTTCTTTCCGAAAGGTGACAAATAAATACTTTTCTGAAATCATACCGTTTCTGCTGCGAATACCGTCTTAACATAATCCAATTTGTTTGGCTTGATTCCGAAAATTTGTCAATGAAATAACCACACTTTGCGTCGTAATCGCCTTCACAGGATAAAGAGCATTGAAATTTACATTGGTACTTATCACTCTCTCCATCATATTTTACAATTTCAAAATTGTCCACTATACCACTAAGAATGTCCCTTAATAGTTCCATATTAATCAAAAACACACTCTAAAAAGATAACCTTACAAACTTATAACGAAATAACCACACTTTAGTTGGTAATTATTATAACCATTACCTATTACATAAAGTGTTAATTGTTTACAATTTCACCATTAGCTTGAAGGAAACTTTAATAACAAACGCTGCACAATGAAAAATAAATGCGACTGACGAAACTCGAGCGGCATGAAATAAACACGTGAACTTAACGGTTCATACATCGCCCATCCATCACACACTATAAGAATGCTCTATAACAAGCACGGATTTGTGGTGGTCAATTAAAGCGCATGGTAATTACAAACCCGTTGGCGATTGGAGGACGCATGCCTTGAATTGAACACGAGTTTTGGAAGAAATCAGAGTAGCAAACCCGTGCGCGTTTCAAGACAGTACTGCCTCCTCTTGAACACGGAAAAGGAAATACGCCGCCGGATACCCGTTATAGACAATAATAAGAAAGTCTACTCGAACATATAGGCCAATAGAATTCTCGGGCTCGGGCAAAGCCGGGCGGGTGCAGCTAGTAGATCTATATTTTCATTCACATTTTTTGGAGCCCGCATATACCTACGTCCTTAATACCCCGAGCCACACTTCCGGTCCCTAGATACCAGAAAACTAAAAATAGTAAGTCCCAGTTTGAACAATATTTTTATTTTTGTAAAATCCTCAAGCAGCCAGTTAACTTCGAACCTTCGTTTAATAAACCGACATATTCTCTGTAAAAAAAACATTCGATGCACTAAAAAATTTCGTCGCTACAACGGGAAAAAAAATATCCTAAATAGCATCACTTTCAAAAATGTCCACCAAAGCACCATCCAATACCCGTCATGGAAATGCATTGCAACTGAGATGGAAATTGCATGTGGTCGGTCGCCAGGAGCATTCATTTTTTTTGCGGAAAAATAACATCAAATTGGAATAACCTATTTCCATCGCTGACCAGTGACAGGTAACATAGAATCGTTGGTGGCTTTAAAAATTACCTAACTGATTGTGAGACAATTTGTATTTCTGTTTCAAACCGTTGCTATCATTTTTATATATCCGCAGCACACAAAACAACATCAGACTTGGACCAAAGAAATATTTGAAATTGGGTTCCACATCAAAAATGACAATTGGGAAAGTTTTGAATTTCACTTTGTTGCCGATTTTCCGCGGTCGTTCTTGCAGTTATTCTGTATATTTTGTTTTTTTATTCTATCCAAATGCTTGTCTAAACATATTATTTTTGGAGCAAAGTTCGAATGGTTGTAGTTATATGTGCAGTTTGTTTATTGTAGAATTGTGAACAAAAGAGCACGCCTAATGGGGACAGGATAATGAAATTGAAAACAAAAATTAGACTGCATTGCTTTGGGTTTCCCATGTGTCATGAAGCTGTTGCCATTTTGCCAGTATGGAAGGCTCTTTGGCTTTCGTATTTTAATTTGTTTCCGGGAATGTTTGTGTTTTTTTTGCTGTCGAGTGGACAGACAAACGCGTAAAAGTCCTTTTTTGAGTTCAAATTCGTTTGAATATAGAATTAGAACGGTGGATTCAATTTTGTGACTCGCTTATTGGGGATTTGTTTTTGCACTGGTGACAGGATTTAAGCAATTTTGTATTCATTTGTCGCCTTTGGCGTTTTTTTTTTTGTTTTTATTCTGTGACTTAACGCTTTTGAATTAGAAAGGAGTTTTTCCCAAATTAATAGGATTTTTTTATGGCCTTCCCGTGTGGTAATAAAATTTATTTAGGAATCCAATTAAGGAAATAACAATTACGTTTATGTAGTAGATATGTGTGTAATTTGCCAACGGTGAATGGTCGCTACTTTGCAAGTTTTTATTTTCATGCTGCAAAAGGGCAATTAAATGTATTTCCAGGAGCTATCAATTTTATGTTTGTTTTTTTTTTCGTCGGATTTTATTTTATTACACAATTTGTCCACACATTCGTATGGTTGGAGGAAGTGGTATGAGTTTTATGTTGGCGTGTGATCGTGCAGGGAAAACTTGTTCAAGAAATAAATGGGAGTAGGTACCTACCTATGTGATGGAAATTGGGAGGCGGACTTTTCTGATTGAATATCTTATTTAATTGCCTGGAGGATGTTTTTCAGACTTTTATAAGAGGTGGGTCAGTGAAAAAAATAATTAACGTGTTGCTGGAGGGATTTGAACCTCGGAACATTTGTCTATAGATCAGCACACTAAATAATCCACACACACCAGTTCTATATGGCTCCATGGAACGAGGCCCCAATCCAAAATGGCGCAGAAAAAGGATGATAAAATATCGTACAAATTTATAAAGGAAAACAACTTCGTTTTGTAGTCGGATTGGGTTGATCTTGCATTGCTTTGGGGCCTTTTTAATTTTTTTATGGTCCTTTTTGCATTCGGTTCTAATTTCATTCCGCCAAAAATATGTGATATTTGCTTAGAGTGAAGGGAACAAAAATTCACTTTATGAAATAGCACTTCAAAGTATGCAAAATAGACCCAAGCACCAGTTCCAAAAATGTTTTTTGGTTTTTTTTTTCTTGTTAAAAAGAGAAGAAAACATAAAATTGAAAACAAATTGTGGCGGTCTCATATAGGGGTTGAATTTCCTTCGTGGGAAATCGAATTTTTTTAACGCATACCTATAAATAGGCCTTAAACATGACATTTCTTTCACTCATACACCAGCCGGCCTAAGAGCTCACATGCTTGTGCTCATAAGGTATGAAATAGTTCAACAGATTACAGTAGGTACCTGGGTGGCCCGCTTGAAACTCTGGTCGTTTCTTCGACTCATACATCGGCCGGCCTTCGGTCTCGATTTCTACAGATTAACTAGTAATTTTTGTTGTTGTTTGCTATGCATTATTTTAAGGAAATTTTTCATCTTGATCAAATTTCGTGACAATATTTTGGCGCCATTTAACATTACCTTGGGGCAATTTTTCATAAATGGAATGTGCCATTTTTCATTTTGGAACAAAGCTCCATTCTCTTTTCATATTTTTTTGCCATTTTGCATTGGGGCCTAATTTTATTCTGCCAATTGTACGCCAAAATCCAAGCGTATTTCAGGCCGAGCTCCACGCCAATCAAGAATACGCCAATCACAATTATACATCTTGTTTTAAAGGCACAAACGGCGCTGCGAAATTACGCCCGAAAGGGCAAAATGAAACAAGGCCCAAAATTATACACGCTGTGCATCTAGAAAGACAATATGCCGTATTTTGGGGGTAATTTAATTTTAGTATTGGGGTGTTTTTTCATTATGAAATAAGGCCCGAATTTCTGAAAATGAAATTAGACCCAAAACAGTGTATGGACGGCCATGCTGCCCACCTACAGTCCCCTCCTTGGGGTCACTGTTGGATTTGGAGTATGCGCCAGGTTGGGGTGGGTGCTTTGTTTAGAAAATACGAAAGTAGGGTAGGGCGGGGCTAGTTGGGCAACTTTTCACTTGAAGTCTCATAAATATCAATCTATTCATAATACAGCTATGAGGCTAGGATCAATGAAAAGAATGGACATCTGGGCTCTTTATAAAATTTTGGAAAATTGAAATTATGTAATCGCAGAAGAATAATATTGTCTCAAATGCACCAAGTCCATGTGGGCCAACTTGTCCCACTAATTATTTTAAAAAACAAATGTATGATTTCAAACCGTCTTATAGAGGTCATATCGAAAAATGGCGGGCATACCCATTATTAATGTAGAAAAACATAATAAATAAATGTTCTAAAACCATAAAATTAAACATTTTATTAATTTTTTCCTTTCTTTCGAAGATTTTGCATGTGGTAGCATCCTAGTGGCGCATCTTTTTATGCGCTTTTCAAGTAATTCATTGTTGGATCTTAGGAAATTCCAGCGGTCGTTTCTTATTTGCCCTTTAATTTGATGACTTACTGTTTGGAAAATATATACCTGTTGTCAGATAGCAAAAGTTTCTGGGTATACAATTTCCAACAGGAATAAAGATTGAAAATCGATTGCAAAATGTATGGCCTTATCCTTGTGATCGCCAGTGTATTTATGATGGTCTTTAAGAAAGAACAAGTTCTTATGCAAGCACTTAGACAAGCCTGTGCTTCCATTGACTAAATGCAATCAATTAACCTTAAGTCGAAAACACTTTCTAATCCTATAATACGTACTTATTTTTTCCACAAATATAACCCTCCAGTCCTTAAGCCGTTTAATCCGTCGAAAGCTCAATTACCGCTTAAATTTTAAGTTGTCATAGCCGATATGAATACCTCTTGATTATCCAACAAGCTAGATTTAAACTATATCTTCTCTGTGCTCAGGTGTCTGTGAAACAAAATAGCTTCTGCGCAGTTTGAAGTTCTTTTTATTTTGGATTACCTGTCGTAAACTTCAGTAAGCTTCTTAAATTGATTTTCTGTTGTTGCTACGAGTACTGTCTCTTTTTCAAAGAACTAGTATCTATCATTCTCCTTTGATGCACCTTATTCATTGCTTCAATACGATAACTTAATCCTTCAAAGAATCATTGCAACTTTTTCGTCCTTTTGTGGAAATTTTATTTTATTCTCCAATCAAACACACTACGTGCACAATAAATAATCCTCTTTCATCTTCAGTCTCAGCATACATAAAATACACTTTTCATTCTTCAGTTGCTTTCCCTTACTCCAATTTGCTTTCATCCTTTTTGATGCAATTTCGAAGTACAACTCCGCCGCACGCGCATTTTTATGTAAAGGGTAATTTTGCACTTATTCTTAAAAAGAAATATTCACATGAATATTATTGAGACAGCAAGCAGTGTCTCTCTCGGATTTGCTTCCATGCCGTTTAAACTTTCTAAGGGGATCTGCTGTCTACATATATTTATTTTTGTTCTTCCTCTCTTTTGACAAGGAAAACTTTGTGTTCGTCGGTTTGTAATACAAAAAAAAAAGAGAAGAGGATTCTTTTTCTTTCACCGAGAAAAGTATGAAGGAATATGAAAAATATGATTAAATAAGTATAGCACCCAACAACAGGGTGAGAATGATATACAGTTAGTGTAGGAACGTCTTCGTCTATACTTAACACAATAGCTGTGTGCAACACGCACGCACATGAAGCTACTCTTATATTTTTGCGTTCCATCTCAATCAAGAAAAAACTTCCGTAGAACTTCCGCTGTACCAATGCTTCATAACAGTGCCGAGGTATTTAGGAAGGATCTAGGACATTCTCAACGTCGCAACGAGTACATGAGAGAATATTGTTTATTTTCTTTTCTTTTTGTTTGTTCCTTTTTTCTTGCAACTTTTGCGCTAATACAATGTGAGCATGAATGAGGAAAACAAACTTTGTCGTTGTTAGCTCTTTCGCCTTTCAGTGTTCGAGTCCTGTTTTGTTATTGTTGTCAGTAATGTTGCAATGTTTTCCTTTCCTTAAATGTTCTTTCTAAGGAAGAAAACATTTTTGTTGTTCCTGGCTGAGGTGTGGGGTTTATATATTATGTACTTTGCTTAAAGCCTTCTTAAGAAGTTTGATTTGGACAAACGGTTTCCGAGTCAGAAGAAATAAAAGACTGTTGTTGTTTGCTTGCATCCTTGATAATTTTTCCATTTCGAGAGATTGAAATGCGGATATTGACTCTGTGGTTGCTGTTGAATGCGGAACTATGGAGTTGGCAAGATGTTTCTTATACATTTTCAGATGAAGGGAAAGTTTACAAAGGGACATTCGATGAAAGCAAACAGAGAAAAACACAAGTATGTACAATGAACCACTTTGTACTGAAATCATACATTTTTAACAAGATTGTAAACATAAATGGAGTCCAGAAATGTCTGTGCACGTTTTCGGCACTTGCCAATATTAACTTTGTATCCAAACCTCCACAATGATTTCAATGATCTCAACACTGCCTGCCCGATTAGCTCCATAGAGAAAAGCAAGAGAGGGCGCCATTGTGAACTATCTACATATCTGGGTCTGAAGGCCGTTTGCTGCCATGAAACATGAATATTTAAGTTCGCTTATTATGACAGTTAACGCAGAGAAAGAAGTACCTAGCACAAAAGCGTTTATGTTGAACTTAAATATTTATTTATTTATTTTTCAGCAAACAGCCCTATGTGCACCGCAACGATGGCAATTCCATACCAACCAACTCACCAATCAAGCATACCCAATATATATATAATTCAGAACTTGTGAGAAATTTCCTAAATGTGATTGCCCCCAGACCTGTAGAATTGTTTTCCCTTAAATTTTATCACCGATCACAAGCCTAAGTACGACGAAATATCCAAAGAAGTGAACGTTTTGCAAACCAAAGTAGCTGATTTACAGAGGAAGGTGATTAAGCTGCTTTAACACGGTCAACGAAATGTTGCATTCACGAACTGACATCAAACTACTTGACCAGTTTGGGAAACATTCTGACATCATCTTAACTTCATAGAACGCTATCTGTTGACAATCTTCATTGACTATGTAGTAAAGAGGCAGGATTGTAATGAGAACATTCGCCGAGGCGTTCCAGAAAAAACTACTTCTACAGAAGGATGGTTTGGACCTAAACAAGGCAATCGAAGTTAAACAGAGTTATATAAGAACTCAGCATCAATACCAGAAAATGCAAAAGCCGGAATCCGCAGCAGTTTTTAATATCAATAAGGCTCGCCAGAAAGACTTCATGAAAACAAAAGCTGAGTCATGGAGACAGGATCTTAGTACTTACTAATTTGTGGTCCAAATACATTTTGAATTATATATTATTTTCACACTGACAGACTCTTTCCCTCTCTTTATTCGGTGTAGTCAAATAAATGAGCCCCGAGGACATAAAGAATTCTTGTACTGGTAAAATTGTCCGCTTTACACGGAAAGTAGAAATTCTACTATGTAGTCTAAAATTGTTCTGCCCATACGGTAAAAAATATCTTTTAGGTCGAAGTGCCCCCCTATTAAAAAAGTCGAATAAAAAAAATAAGCGGATAATTTTTTTAAAAGGCGGATTACAATCAGGCGATCCTCAGAGGGTCTACCTTGACTCCAGAGGCCGGGTTCCGATATTTTTTGAGGAAGTGGTATCAGTAGATTAGATTAGATTTTTGGCGGGAGGTGGTACACTCAGAGAAAAATGCCATGAAAACAATAGGATTTTCGATTAAATCAATAGTTTTTTACCATTAGTCAATTGGATTGGTACTATTGAATCAATAATTTCTAAACTATTATTTTAATGGTACTTTCTTACTATAAATTGAATAGTGTACGACTATTGGTTTAATAGTGTGTCTTATTAAAAGGTTATTAGTTTGTACCATTGTTTTTCAGTCACAATATTGAATTAATAAGATTCACACGCTATTGCTTCAATAAGATTCCTATTGATTTAAAACTGTACATCCTATTGAAATAGATAGTATTTACTATTAAAATAATAGGACCAAGCTTTTTGTAACAATTAGATTATACTATTGTCCTAATAACCTTTAAACCATTGTTTTTATGGGATAACTATTGATTCAATGTGGCTGGTCCTTTTAAATCAATAGTATTTACTATTAAATATGTTCTATCATACTATTGTTTTAATAACCTAAAAACTATTGTTTCCATGAGATAAATGTGGAAACAATGTGGCTGGTCCTTTTGAAATGTATGGTATTTATGAATGGCTAAAACCATAAATAGCGGCATCGGCAATGTATAGGTTCTCATATCTAAAATAATCAATCAATGTTTTTGCAGCTCAATCTGAAAATCCATCAGTAGAAAACGAAAACATCTGCGTTTATAAAAATTAATTATTTGTAAAACAAAACATTTTTATTGAAATATTTTTAAGTTTTACATCAAAGCAACTATAATGACACATTGAATATGTAATTTATTGAATGGCTTTCGGATGCTGTAGTTTATCTGGAATATTAGAAGATTATGTTTTGTATTTTATAAGAAGGGCATATTTTCGTATTTTAATTTAAACTATTGTTAAATATACTGACATTGTTAATTTAAATGGAATTAAATTACTAAAGTATTAATATTTCAATTAAAATAATGATTAAACTAACCAATGCATGTCCAAGAGCATGTTTGAAAAGGTGCCATTTCTTAGGGGCATTCACATTTCCGATCTTTACGTCTTTTTGCATTTGCCTTTCCTTTAAACATCACTCCATGGCTCATTGTTATAAATCAGCCATATGATGGTTTGCTCAACATCTTTATCGAACGGTTCATGGTTCATTCTTCCATTGAATAATATTTACATCTGCACTATAGCCGCCTTCTATCAATATACAATTCTGTATATTTTGTCTTTCCATCTATAATTGGTAAAAATATTGCTACAGTCAATGTCGAAAGAATAAAATAAAACAAAATTTTGACTGAAGGAGAAATCATATTTCTTTAAAGCGTGGACATTATTAAGATCTATGTTTATTAATGGAACATACTATTAAAACAATGGGATTCCGATTAAAAGTAATGTGTTTCAATGGGATGTACGATTAATTTACCAGGAATCATATTGAATCAATAGGATGTGTACCATAAAAGTAAACGTTTGCCATTAAACCATATGAATGATTAAATTTAGTTTTTTCTTCTATGGCACTTATGAAAAAACAAATTATAATAGCCGTAAAACATCAATATATAAATTAATAATTATTTCTAGATAGCGTAGCTTGCTTGCTAATTATCTTGCAAATATTTTGTTATTTATGTTCTATTCAATAAATGGTTTTATTATGGTTTGAACTAGTTTCAGACATTAATTGGGATCTGAATTTATTAAGAAACTGGTTTGCTGAGCACAATTTGATTATAAGCTCCAAAACTAAAATAATATTTTTCAGTTTGTCATCCCTCAACAATTTGGAAGCGAATGTTTTTTATCACGCACCTGAGTGCTTAAAATTCAGACTTTCTAATTGCAACTGTACGTCTTCTACCATATTTTGTGATAGTTTAAGTTGCAGCGATAAGTGTTTTCTGATCGAGCAAGTGAATGAATTTAAATATTTGGGGCTTACAATCGACTCTAGAATGAGTTTTTCAAATCACACAGAAACTCCGCGAAAATATTTTCGTTGCACACTAAGACATTTCTTCTATTTGCGAAATATCTGCTCAACAATGCTCTTAAAAACAATTTAGTACGTCATTTGTATTGTTTTAAAGTGTTGAAGACTTCCTTTATGAAGTCTGGAAATCGAAATTATCGTTTAATTTCAAATTATAATTTTCGTGGAAACTTTTCGTATACCGTATCTGTACCAAATTTTCGCACTACTGCGTATCGTAATTTTTATTCAGTCTCATCATGTCGTTTATTTAACAAGCTTCCTCAATCTATCAGAACAATAGCAATGCCTGGAATGCTTTTAAAACTTGCAAAGGATTGGCTTTTAAATTTGAATTATATTAACTTAGAAACTATTCTTTCTGATGTTCTGCTTTAATTTTAGTATTTTCTTTTGAAGAAATTGAGTATTTAAAGTACATTATTTTTCTCCTGTAATAAATCATTTAATTTGTTCAGTATTGTTAGTCTGTTTTAATACATTTTTGTTAATTATATTATTTTGATAATGTATCTAAATTGTTGTAATAGGGTCACCCCACCCAAAACTAATATATATTTTAATTTTAGTAAGCCCACTGAAGTGGCATTCAACACTATTTTTAATACTTTGTATACAAAAAATACAGAATGTCGCTACTATTTCTTATATTTTATGCTTAATGAATTCATTTCCTTTTAAAAAAATGTATGAATTGTACAATGATCTTATAAGAAATAAAAAAAAATTAAATTCAATCAATTCAATTCAATTCATTCAATATTTGCTTGCAATGACATCCTACTGCTTTCAATCACGACACTGAAACTTATGACGAAATCATTGAAGTTTGGACATTATTAAGATCTGCGTATATTAATGGTACATCTATTAAAACAATGGGATTCCGATTAAAATAAATGAATTTCAATGGGATGTACGATTAAATACACTAGAAATCGTATTGAAACAATAGGATGTGTACCATTAAAGAAAATGCTTACCGAACTGCATGAAAAAAAATATTTTAACTTAAATTGCACTTATAAATAAAAACAAATTATAATCATATTAATTTATAAATTAATTATTATTTCTTGATAACTTACCTCGTTTGCTATTTGTGTTAAAAAATGTTGTACCTATATTTATATTCTTTTTTAATAAATGTTCTTAGTTGGTTTCACTTTCACTCCACTTTTTATCACAACACTGAAACTTATGAAGAGATACATATTTACAATATTTGCGAATAATGGGAACATTAATAATGAGCTTGTTTTGCCTAATTTTGAACAATAGTATCAATGATATTAAATCAAAATCAAAAACTATTAAATTAATGGTCCGCCCCATTGAACTTATGAGACACAGTATTAATACGATACTTTTTTAATGGTATCACAACTATTAAAACATTAATAGTATTTAATAATGGGGCAATAGTATGCGTCATAAAATATTAATGGTGAAATACTATTAAATCAATAGTATTTCCTAACGAACACCCTATTAATAATAAAAGTATCAATACCATTGTATACCATACAGCATTTGTCCAGCCTGTACCAAAAAAAGGCGAATCTTCTTCTCCCTCCTCCTACCGACCAATTGCACTTACGTCCCTTCTTTCTAAGGTCATGGAAACGCTGATAAACCGTCAGCTAATGAAATATCTTGAATTGCGAAAACTTCTTAATGACCGGCAGTATGGTTTTCGCAGCAACAGGTCCACTGGTGATTTGATGACATATCTAACCGAAAAGTGGAACCAATCTCTTCACCAAGGTGGTGAAAGTAAGATCGTTGCGCTTGATATTTCAAAAGCATTTGACAGAGTTTGGCACCAAGCTCTCTTGTCGAAAATGCGTGCATTTGGAATCGATGATACTCTTCTTCAATGGATTAGAAATTACCTTTCGGACCGTTCAATTCAAGTTGTTTTGGACGGCTTCAAGTCTGCAACTCACCAAATAAAAGCTGGTGTCCCCCAAGGCTCTGTTCTGTCCCCGACTCTCTTTCTCATTTTTATAAATGATCTACTGTCTGTTACTTCTAATCCAATCCATTCCTTTGCTGATGACAGTACCCTCAGCTTCTCATATTCGTTTCTTGGGTCACGCCCCTCATCTTCGGGTGTGGAACTGGAACGGCAACGTATGTTAAGCTCATTAAATTCCGATCTTAACAGCATAACTCAGTGGGGTAAAACCAATAGAGTGGAATCTAATGCTTCCAAAACTCAATGCTGTCTCCTGTCATTAAAGCAAAACCCACACACACTGCCATTATCTATGAATGGCACTTACATCGCTGAAACCGAAAGACTTTCCATTCTCGGTATGTGTGTTAATGACAACCTTCGTTGGAATGACCACATATTCGATGTCGCCAAGAACGCCGCGAAATGTCTAGGCTTCCTTAAGCGTTGTAAGAAATATTTCACCCCTTCTGATCTGGCTACAATTTATAAGGCGTTTATTCGCCCGAAACTCGAGTACAACGCTCATATCTGGTCCGGTGCACCAATAACTTATTTGGAGCTACTTGACAGGATCCAAAAACGCGCGATAAAACTCATTGGCGACCGAGACATCGCGAGATTGATTGACTCTCTTAGTCATCGTCGTAATGTCTCCTGCCTGTAGTTATTTTATCGTTATTTCCACCATAAGTGCTCAAACGAAATAGCCAGTTGCATTCCTCCCCTTGAACATTTCAACCGCAATACCCGCCATGCAGGGAATGCTCATCAGTTCACCCTCAAGCCTGTGTTCGGACGTACAGTGAAGTTCAAAGAATCTTTCCTCAGCCGTACAACACGAATGTGGAATGCTCTTCCCCGCTCCATTTTTCCTACACATTATAACCTACAGACATTCAAAACCAACGTGCATCGGCATCTCTCCTTTTCCTCTCACCCTAATTTCCTTAACGCCCGCGCTGTGTAGCTAATACATTATAAGGGTCCCAACAAATCCCTTTAGTGCGCGCTAATTATAAAAAAAAAAAAAAAAAAAATTGTGTTTATAGCCTGCATCTCTTTAATTTCATTACAAAACTTTTGTTTTAAAAGGAAAACCTTATTAAAACGCGTCTTATGAATCCAATGGTCGTACAATTGACGATTTAATGGGATGCTTTTCTCTGAGTGTATAGGTACTGTATCCAGATCACTGCGGCCGCCTGTGGGCCTATTGTGATGTCCTCCATTTAGAGCTCGTCCATGATGCCGCAGTTTTTTAGAAAGGCGGCTAATTCTTTGGGAGAGCTGGCAGCTATGTCTGGTGCTTCAAGGTAGAACTTACCTAGATAACGTTGACGCGTTTTGATTAAACAGTTGCATTCGCATAATATATGTTCTGCTGTTTCCACGTCCTCGTTTCACAATCTGCAGGTATGCCAATAGTCATCAGGTGTTTTTTAACACGGCAGTGCCCTGTGAGGAAGCCTGTGACTAGTCGAATCTGACTTCTAGTCAGTTGTAGTAGTTGTTTCGTTTTTTTGTGGGAACTATTTGGCATAAAGTTTTTTGCTTGCCTGTTTCCTTCGGTTTCCCTCCAGAAATGAAACTTCTTTTCCCCTAGCCAAGTTTTAACACAACTTTTAATAGTGTTTATTAATAGCCCGCAGAATGGTCTTGGCATCATGAATGGGGATGCGGATCCAGTTCTGGGTAGTTCGTCTGCTTTTTCAGGCACCCAAATCAATTCAACTTTATTTGTGGTGACCAGTAGTTGTAGCAGTTGGAGACAATCCCAGACCAGTTTTGATGTTATTTCAAAGGCGGTGATTGCGAGTAGGGCCGCCCTGCTATCGGAGAGAATGTAGATGTTTTTGTTTTTAAAAGCCTGTTTAGTTTCTCTCGAATGCATAGCTCTATTGCGTGGATTTCCGCCTGAATTACGGTGCTGCTTGTGTCCATACTAGCGTATAGGCACGTTTTAGTGCGAGGGCCGTATACTCCTGCTCCAACCCCTTCATTTGTTTTCGATACGTCTGTGTACCATACATGTGAATCTTTGGTTAATATAGGTTTATTCTGTTCCCAGTTTAGACGGTCTGGGAATGAAACCTTGAAGTTGTGTCGGAAGTTATATCTTGGTAGACATTTGTCTGTTAAGTGTAGTTCGTGTTCTCTGAGTTCCCGTAGGATTTTAGAGTGAGCTATGTTGGAATTTGATTCATCTTCTGTGATGAGCGTATAGGCATTTACCATCGCTTCTTTCATGAGAAGTGATATCAGTAATCTTCCACTCAGCAATTTTTCCAAAATCCAAACAAAATAAAGGAAGAAATGTGTTTATTTGTGTTATTTTTGCTTTTTATGAATCTTATTACTGTTAATCATCACAAGGTCCAAATAGTACCGAAAAGCATCGTTGGCATCCGCAAGCTGCTGTGGGCGGTAAAAAGCTTTCCTCTATGCAAATCGCCCGACTAGATGGAGTGGCACAGATAGAGCTACAGACGGGTATCGAAACTTTGACGCCCTGGCTCTTGGTAATTTTCAATAGCTACTTCAAATTCAGCTTTTCGCCCACAACTTGAAAAAGAGTTAAAGTGTTCTTTATACATCATTGCGCAAGCAACACACTGCTCTTCAAAGGAGTGCAGACTAATCAGTCTTACCTCATTCCACCTAAAAACATTGGAGAGACTTGTAAAAAATTACATTCTCTCTAACCTGAAAACCAACTCCGTAAGGGTGTTTCAGCGGAAACAGAACTGAACTTTGTTGTTAGTATTCTCGACAAATCGCTGAGTGAAGGATCTGTCACAAACGCACTCATCAAACTGAATGTGGACAACGCGCTTGGATAAAGAAGATCCTGGATAGCAGGTTGCTTCAGGCGGAGCTCGGCAGCTGTTTGACCAAGAGGTCAGTGTGAAGGGGCACACTACAAGGGGGAGTGCTCCTCACCACCACTTTGGATTTTGGTAGTGAACGTGAGAGGAGATATGGTGCAAAGTGACGGCCCATGGGAATGACATTGCCATAGCCATATCGGCAAAATCCCCTCCATCAGAGACCTCATGGAATCTACGACTTCCTGACCACTGCAGTGTATTTCAGGCGGAAGTTATGGCCATCCGTGAAGCAGCATGAAAACTCTCTATGAGCTCGGCAGAACTATCTTGAACTACATAGACAGTCAGTCAGCAATAAAAGCTCTAGAAACATCGACAACAAGATCTAAATTTGTAAAACAATGTCGCGAATCTATAAATGAGATCGCTGACAGATGTAAAATTTCACTGTGCTGGATCCCCGGACACAGTGACATTCCAAGCAACTGCAAGGAGAATGACTTAGCCAGAAACCACAATATCTCTCTGACAACAGTGTTCCGTCGCCGCGCCCCTTCAATCGTTAATGTTCAAACTATCAGAAAACGCACTGGTAGAAGCACACTATAGATGGATTAGCATCCGCACATGTTTGTCCTCCAAATGGATATGGACAAAGTACGATGCAAAAACAACGTCGTATAACCTCTCAGTATGTAAGTATTAAAAATATAAACGCGGTGGTTAAAGCCATCACTGGCCATTGCCTTTTAGGCAGACACGCCACCAAAATGGGAGTACCCACCAATGATGTCTGCAGAAGCTGCAAATACGTTGAAGAAGAGGAAACCATCATACACCTCCTGTGTAACTGTCCTACACTAGCCAATACAAGTAAACCAATCCTTGGCAACTATTTCTTTGAAGATCTAAGCATAAGCAAATTCGTCACAAAATCCAAATGGTTAAACTTACTTGAGGTTGAGTCCAGCTACGACTGTGGGCATCACCCCTCTTTCAGTGTGGCTTGAGGTTCGAACCAGTCATAATAAGCATCCACGGGCGTGGCATTAAGAGAAATTTTATGCCTCAGCCACTACCCTTTAGAACCAAAATTCGATTGTTTGCCGTCCCATTTTGGCATCCCTTCCATTGATTCAAATAACGTTTTTCAGGGTTCGACCGAAGCAGCCATCCATCTCAGTACTACCTGCAAGAGAATAGAGAGTAGTTTTGTGATTGGACTGTAACAGTAACCCCAAAACAGTCTCCTTTCCTCGGATTAGAAAACAAAAGGAAGCTCTCCCTCCGCTGCGCATTTAATCTTTATCAATCTTGCGTTTGAACTGATAACAGTTACCCCATTCGGATCCTAACACATGACTCTGGAGTCAGGCTAAGCTGAACAGCACTATTAACTCCTTCAGATGTGCAGCTATAGCAGCCACACAATGGACCCTTGCTAGGAATTTTGATCGACAAGCTGGAATTTCACTGATATCAATCATCCCAACCTGTATTCTTGCCAGACAAAGAGAACTGCTTGAGGTTAGACTGCAATAGTCACTCCAAACCCCTGTTGGACTGAAGAAGTCACCCTCGGTATGTTGTCTTGTCGCCGAGCAGAAAAATTGGACCCAGAACTGAGGTTCGACTGTAATAGTCATTCCACTCTGCATTTCTTCAGGGTTATTGAGATCGTGTATGGATTGCTTCCACTCTGCATTTGCGATCTTCTCTTCTCTGAGTTACACTCTGTTCCACGTGTTTACGAACAGGTAGTTTCTTGATTTAATTATACGAATTTTTTTAAATCCTTCGATAATATGGGAATAACTAAATTTGAGTCCTTTTTTTTAGTTCCACATAATCACCTCACAGAAGGCAAACAGAGTTTCCCATGAGGTCGAACGTCGGCAGACCCAAAAACATTATCAACCTGAAGAACTATTCATTCAAATTCAAATCGTTCAGTCGGGAACAAGGTTTTTAAATCAGTGTTGGAACAAACCTTCGTCCTACATACGTCGGCAATAGATTCATTTCGATTTTATTTCCTGAAACTCTTATTTAACTTGTTCAGCGCTTTTTATATTCCTTAGGCTCGTTTGCTGATACTTAAATATTGATTTGATATGCTGAATCTTAAATATTTAACTATCGCTTAAGCGCCTAAGTAATACTTAACATGTTGCACGAAAAACAAAGTTAATCTTAAATTTCCGTATGTGCCACTTAAATTAAGCCCCAGAAATAGTTCGTCATAAGGAGCCTAAGTAATGCTTAAAGACTTTTAAAGGTTATGTTGGCAGTTTTATTCATTTTGTGACAAATAAGATTGCAGTCAGCAACAATTGATTTTGAGCTCCTGGATTTATTGGAAGACGATGTCGAGGTACTTGAAATTATCGAAGTAGGTGTTCCCCGACAGATATACGAAAGAAAGGAATATTTTCATTTCTTCGATGAACTTTCTTACTACAAGCGATTCCGTCTGACTAAAGAAATGACAGGTAAAATGAAATGAAAGGTAAAAATTCATTTTTGGCTCTTCAATTAAGATCATTTTATTTTAAGAATTGTTAGAAATAATTCCACAGCGCCTATCAACCAACTTTTGGCTGCTCTACGCTTCTTTGCGACTGGGAGTCATCTTTTAAGCATTGCTGATTTCGGAGGAATGCATATTTCAACAGTTTCAAGGATGGTTTTAAGAGTTTTGACGTCAATTGCTGCTCTCAATAAACAATACATAAAAGAGAATTCTATAATATAGCTTCTTTTCCGTCTGTAATTGGCGCAGTGGATGGAACTCATATCGAAATTCAGTCACCTGGTATGACAACCCAGCGAATTTAGTATTTTTTGCTTGATTTATTTTAAATTGTATTAATTAGGTGGTTCAGATCCATAAGTCTTCAGGAACAGGAAAGGGTACTTCTCAATTAACGTTCAGGCGACGTGTGCTGCGAACATGGTTTTTACTGATATTGTTGCAAGATGGCCTGGGTGAACTCATGACGCAACTATTTTTAGCAATAGTAGAATAGAGTTTTAGCATATGGATGTCGCTTAAAATTAAATACTGTGCTAACAATAATAGTTGCAGCCTGTGTTCTGCATAATATACTACGTCAGCAAGAAATTTTAGATTTTGATAGAGACGAACTTCAGCGAGCCATCGACTTTGGGCAAATTGAGAATCGTTTTGAGTCAAACGAAAGGAGTTCAACGTCGCTTAATATGGGGATGCAAAAGCGTGCAAACTTAATAAATAATTATTTTGGAAGATTGTAAGGTTTAAAAATGGACGCTGTACAACTTAAAATTTAAATTAAATGTTGAATAAATTTTCCATGTCTTTTAAAATATTACAGGCTATGCTTGAGGAACTATTTTTGATTTTTTTTAAATCTCCGCCTTTATTTCAATTGATTTTTCCAGCGACTTCTTACGTAGTTCATGCTCAATTGAGTCGGTATTTTTTTTTGGTTGGCTTCTTCTTTTAGGGTTTCGTATTGGATCTTTGCTAGCTCAATTTTTATTTTTGATAGTTCAGAGTATTGCTCAGTTATTTTACTACCGTGCAGAGTCGAAGTCACTGGTCTACGCCTATCAGACCATTTCTTTGTACGCTCAGTGTTCTCGTATGTGTCCTCGTATTGTTTTCTTGAGCCTTTAGACACAATGATGGGTGCTTCTGTTGATTCCTGTACAGGTGAACAAGGTTTTGATACATTCTCACTGATTGGCCTAATTTGAAGCTTTGAATGAATTGACTAGGTTTATAGCTCCCCCAATCCGGTGAATTCTGAAACAAGTTGTTTTTGTCAAAATTTTAAAATTGCTGCTATTTAACAGTCTTTTTTATCTAGGTATCATTGCGAACATGATTTTAGGATAAGGTATGAAATGGAAACTTACATTAACAATATTCGCGTCTTCATTAATTTCAATTGAATCACTATCAAAGACGTTGTTCAATCGATCTACAGTCTTTGGATTCATTATCGAAATGGCGAGTTCAAAATGTGGGTCCCTCACTTTATGTGGCTTACCGCTGCCAGTTTGAATCGAAGAACACTTTTCAGCGGCAGCTTCTTTTCTCACTTCTTTTTTGTAGTTCACATAACACTTTTTTAGTGAATCGGTACTACGGCTGCATGTGTCTCCTGATGCCTGAGAATTAAAACTGCTGGTAATTCTCCTTCAAGCTTCTTCCTTTTCTTTCCACGTTGCACCATTAGTTTTTTTTATTTTCTACCACGTCTTTTTCATAATATACGCATTGAAGAGGTAAATTTTTTTCCGGTGCTGAAAAGTTTTGGCTCCTCGTTCGCTTTTTTTGAGACATTTTTCAACAAAACAAATTCTATTAAAAATTAAACTTCAACTTATTTTCAATGAAATAAGAAAATTTGACAGTTTTTTCAATGCTGTGAAGTGGAAAGCTATTCAAAATTTTCTCTTTGCTAAGCTGAACTTAAATATTTCTCAGCAACTGGAAATAAGCTATGATGAACTTAAGCGTTAAGTTCCACATAACGCTAACTATTACTTAGCTAAGACACAATTTTATGACTAGTATCAGCAAACGGGCCTTAGAAGCTTAGACAATTCGCTGCTTTCTTGTGGACGTCGAATATGTGGTCATTCTAAAGGAGGTTGCCATTTACACATAAATCGAGAGTCATAAGTCTTCGGTTTCAGCGATGTAAGTGCTATTCATTGATAATGACAAACTATTGTGGTGACGCCTTAATGACAGTAGACAGCATTGCGATTTGGTAGCATTAAATTCCACCTTTATTGGTTGCACCAAGCTCAAGTATTCTGTCAAGCTCAGAATTTAATAAGCTGCCGCTGCTGTCTCATGGCTAAAGATGAGGGACGTGAACCTGGAAACGAATATAAGAAGCTGAAGTAGCAAACGACTGCATAGGATGAAAGGTAGCAGACAGTATATTCTTTATGAAAATGATAAAGAGAGTTTTAATTTATTTGTTTCATCAATAGAGTACATGTCTCTTATAGACTAATAAAAATATGGTTTGTCGAATCTTAATAGATAATTCATATACATATACATATAGACGAAAAAAAAAGAAATAAATAAAGAAAAAGAAAGAACAATAAACAATAAGATTTCAATAGTGCATTTATATTAAGCCTGTCTTAAAATTAGAAGAAGTTTGTTTTTAAAATCCAACCTGCTACAACTCCTGAATAAATCGATCGAAGTCATTATTGAGTTTGCTTCTTTGGCGCAGCGGGCAATAGGCTCAATTACGAGAAAAATTGGTAGTAAGAAGATCTTCTCGAAAGTTAAAATAACTGCGAAGACGACGAGAGCACAGAGGGAAATTTATCATACTAAGCAATTCAGGACACTGTGTTTGATAATGAATTAAATCTCTTATAAACATGGCCGAGCAATATTTACGTCGAATACGAAGAGAGTTCAAGTTAATCAAAGAACATCTAATTTCATAAATAGGAGTGTCAATTCACCAATTTAACTTGAATATTACGAACCTAGTAAAATTTCTTTGAAACCTTTCAATCCTTTTACAGTAAATATCGTAATACGGGATCCATATTACACTGCAATATTCGAGGTGGGGTCAAACTAAAGATATGTAGGAGATTTTAGAGTGTAAGGATCAGTAAAATCTTTAGAATTACATTTGACGAAGCCTAACATGGAGTTGGCTTTGGAGATAATGTAATCAATGCCTAAGTCTTTCTTTGAATACACTCTTTCAAGTTGTGTAGATTTTATGGAGTATCAATACGGAATAGGTACCTTCGATCTAGTAAGAGTGAAGCACTGGCATTTAGAAATATTCAAAAATAGATTGTTCAGGTCACCCCACTCAACAACCGCAGCAACATCGGCTTGCAGTAATTCACAGTCATATTTAGAATTTATAGAACGAAATAATTTAAGGTCGTCCGCGAACAGTAGACATTCGGAATGTTTTATCACACTGAGTAGATCATTAATAAATAGAGGAATAAAAGAGGTCCTAGGTGACTGCCTTGTGGAACCCCCGATGTTACCTTTATAGGCACTGAAAGAATATCATCAATTTTTACTACCTGAGTGCGATTCATTAAATAAGATTCCATCCATAACAAAATATTGGAGGAAAATCCCAGAAAAGATAATATTTGAACAAGTGTACTATGACAGATTTTGTCGAAGGCTTTCGCGAAATCAGTAAAAATCGCATCCGTTTGATAGCCACGACTGAAATTCTTTATAACAAAATTGCAAAAAAGAGCTAAGTTAGTAGTAGTGGATCTACCAGATATAAACCCGTGTTGGTGATATATAATTGCAGACCTTCTGCTTAGGACCAGATTTATGGATTGGTATTATATGCGAAAGTTTGCTAGCATTCAGAAACATTCCGGAGGCAATAGACTTTCTGAAGATAATACATAGAGGTTTAGAGAGAATTCTAGCGCAATTTTTTTAAACAAAAAGGGGGCAATCCCATCGGGGCCCTCATTTTTACTAGCTGTAAGACTAAGTAGAGCTTCCTCAACATCAGTCTTGTAGTTACTAACATCAGTAATGTCAATAAATGGATGGATATTTGAGATGTTGAAGGGATCTACATTAAATGGGGAATAGACAGACTTAAAAAAAGAAGCGAAGAAGTTGCACAAGGTTTTTTTTATCATCAGATGAGGAGTCTATGTAGAACATAAGACTAGGCAGACCATTTGTCTTTCTCTTGGAGTTTATAAACTTCCAAAAATACTTACTATTGGGCTTTAGATTAGTTTCTGCGGAAATAATACATGATTGATATAGAAACTTATTTAAGATATTATATACACGTTCGCAACGCAGATACCATGACTTAAGTAACGGATTAGCTATATTTGCGCTGAAACGTTTGTCTTATTCTTTTTATTTTTTAGATTTGATAACCTCTTGTCAAACCAGGGAGGGTTCGAGTTACGGTTTATATGTTTTTTGGGCACAAAAAAACTAATTACATTCTGAAGAACTGAAAAAAAAGATTCATATATCATGAGTCATGAGATGATAAAACGGAATCCCAAGATACATTTTGTAGAAAAATGCTCATTGCATCGAAGTCAGCCTTATCATAATCATTATATACTTGAATACTCTTGGAAGTTAATTGGTATTGTAGTGCTGAAAATGCAGCCATAATAGCACTGTGGTGCATAGAATGATCAAAGATGGGAGAATCAGGAACGTCGATTTTAACAACAAACTCTTTGTCAACAAATACGAGATCAAGCATACGATTTAAGTTGTTAGTAATATGGTTAATTTGAATACAGTCATATTGACTGAAAAAGTCCGTGAATAATACTTCAATATCTGTTGATGCGTTAAAAGGTACAAAGTGGTTATCATCATCATCAAAATTCCAACTTATATTTCCCAAATTAAAGTCACCGGTGAATAAAACATGTTGTTGTTTCACACAAATCGCAGATTTTGGTGAGTTGTAGACATGAAACCGTCACGAACAGTGATGCCATGATGTGTGATAATTTATTTCGCCAACAAATTGCCAGATCTGTATTCATCAACCTTAAGGGGCCGTCCCATAGAATCGACAATAACGTGTTTGGGGGAAAGGCCAGTCCCATATGGACAATGAAATTTCCATGAAAATGTTTGAAATCACCAACCGATTCAATTGATAAAAAAGTTATTTATATGAGTTATCTCTTATCTACATGTATATATCGACGCAACGTATGCGATAGATTCTATGGGACAATTTGCTCAGATGGAAGTAGCTTTAAATTCATAAATATGTCTACCAACCAAGGCAAACTACAAGCCCTCTAGGTACATCCAAAGAATCCTGACCGCAACAAAGCAAGACAAAGCATTTGCACATCATTAAGCCCCCGCCCACACCAATTAATTTCAATAAAGTAGTCTCCAGGCACTCTAAATTAAGCTTAAGTTTATTTGTGCCGACCCAAATAGCTTGTCTCTCGTTATTAATATGAAACTTTTAACCATAACTACCGGAATGGCTTACAACAAAACTCTCTCAAGTATTCCCTCTGCATCCCGCACACCAATCTGACTTAACAATTTTTTTGTGGTCTCTCGGCCCTCCAACTCGAGCGAAATTATTTCAATTATCCCTTCTTTTGCGGTAGTAATTGCGTGCCATTCCGCCTGCTATTTCGGTTATCCTTTGCGAAAAATCTCAGCTAAATGTTCGGCCGCATATCGTGTCTGTAATTCACTTGCAAACTACTTAACATCACGAAGGATACAGCAACAACTGCAGGAGGAAAAGATAAAAAAAGGTAGAGTAATAGAAAAATATGAAAATCCATATAAGGCACATTTCCGAAAACTATGTACATGGCGCTCAATTTGAGAATCCTTTTCTCTTCCAGACAGACAGAGAAATAAGAACGGAAACTCAAAAACGAAGATTTTCCGACCGCAAATCCTTTTCCAAGAGCCACCCTAATTCTTCCTAGTCGCACCAGCCGCCCACGATGGCCACGACATACGACAAGAAGATTCTGTCATTTGGTAGGTATGTATCGTGTAGGAGTAGCGATTAAGGAATTGTGCCACAGAAATGTCTGTCTGTTGTATATGTATCTCGCCAGACAGAGACCGACCTGCCACTATAAGATGACAGTAATTCCTTAAAGCAAATGGTATAAGGAATTGCGTTCGGTCCAAAGCAGCCAGGACACGATATTATGATAAAGAGATGGGTTGCTCTATGTAGAAGTTTAAGTACAAAGTCCTTTTTCTTCTCCTGAACGAAATGAACTTTTGTTGAAACTTTGCGAACATTTTTTCTTTGCCCCCTATGCGCGCTGCCGACATGGGAAGTGGGAAATAAAAACGATATCGAAAGACAAAATGTAGTTGATGGAGCGATATTTAGCGAGTGTGTAGTTGTCTTTCGTCCCTTAAGGATATTATTAGGGACAATAGTGATGGCACTTTGTGTTGGGCTTAACGTTTTGAGCCCAAAATTACTTTATGACCGAATGTAACAATTATTGCATTCCTCAAACTGAGGGAAAGAGATAACAAGAAAATATCACAACACGAAATGTATGAACAGAAAGGATTTATTTCTTGAAGTGCTACACGGGTGGTAGAAGGCGCACAGAACAAAACGAAAACTAAGGGAAAAAAATACATTACATTGCCCCGAGGGGTAGTGTTGATGAATTTCTGATTGCACGAACAGTTGGGTGACACTTCAACGAGTGGGATTCACTCCAAATGAAGTGGTAAATGGCTGAGGGTGAGCACTGAACAGATAAGATGTGGACAATGGAAGAAGGATTATTTCGTGCATTAGGCAAAGGCCCATAGTGAAAGTACATATATATTGTAGATATAACGAGAAATTAAGAAGTAACGAGAGGGGTATTGAAAGACCAGCTAAGTGGGACAGAGATTATAGGACGAAGAAGTAAAAGTTCTTTGAGGGCGACAGCTGAAGTTACAGAGCATAATTTTGTTGGGACATGACAGGTCATTATTTGCAGATGGTGCTGACAAGCAATGGGAAATGGTCTGTTTGCGATTGGGATACTTTATATAGTTAAATGGGAGAGGTTTCTTATACTAATGATATGGATTCAAAGGAAGACCTTGAGATGTGTTAAGAAAAAAGTTTCTACCATCTTTTTAGCTTTGTGTAAAATTCATTGGAACCTAGGTGCACGAAGCCTTGCAACCTTCTTAAGGTTGTGATGATGTAAACAAATTATTTTTTAACCACTTTTTGGCCTCAGAAAATTGTCTGTGTTGTTTTTTTTTGAAGAAAATGTAGGTGTAGATTTTTTTTATATAAATACGCGCACTAAATTGATTTTTAGTAACTTTATGATGTGCGGGCATTAACTAAGACCGATGCACGTTGGTTTTAAATGTTTGTAGATCAAAATGGGTGGGAAAAATAGAGTGGGGAAGAGCATTCCAAATTCGTATTGAACGCACAAGGAAGGATTCCTTATATTTCACTGTACGACCGAAAATGGGCTTAAGGGTGAACTGATGTGCATTCATGGCGTGGCGGTTTTTGCGGTTAAACTGATATAAGGGTGGATGCTGTTCGCTATTTTGTTAAGGCACTTCCGTCGGAAATATCGATGAAACAGCAATAGGCAGGAGACATTGCAATGGTGACTAAAAGAGTCTAGTCAACCTGGGACCCGTGCGGTGCAGGTTCAATCCCCATGGGGAACAACAACATAGGCCACCCTTTAACTTTAATTTTAACTTTATTATTTTAAATCTATCACATTTTCTTATATTTTATTATATTTGAGTGTAATCGCACAATTCACACAGAGTTATGATATAATCTTACTTCTGAATAATGTTATATTATGATGACAAAAGAAAACAGCTTGGTTAGAAAATAATCTAGTTAAAAGAAAAGAGATTAGAAAAACCTTTCATCCGAAAAAAAAAAATAATAACAATAGTAATAATAATAAATAAATAAGAATACGAATATGTATAAGGAAGAAGATTTTTAAAACTAATATCACAGTAGGAAGGTTTTGAAATTCAATAAATAGATAGTATCAAATAAATTAATAAATAAATAACAAATATGTATAAAATAAATAAGTAGTACAAAAAATATGTAAATAATAAAAAAAGGACGCAATATAAGTAGTATAAATAAATATTTAATAATTTAATATGTTGATAACAAATAAATAATAGTAGATAGTACAGAAATAAATTAATTCTATAAAAAAAAAAAATTAAAAAGTAAACAATTATATAATTACACACAAAGTAAATAGTGACAAAAATAATACTAATCAGATGAACAATACGAAGAGCATATAATAATAAGAAGAACTAGGTTGCTACGTTTGCAACAAGGTCATTAATGAGCACGTTATCGGACATCTCACAACTAATTGTGTATCTAGCTGTAAGTCTTTCTGTTCTAGCAGAAACCAAATAGACATTGGCTATTTCGTGGAGTTCAAGTGTTGAAAAGTGCCAAGGGAGCTTAATCATTAATTTTAATAGCTTATTTTGCAATATTTGTAATTTTTTGATGTGCGTTATTACCGACTTTCTCCAAACTGGACAACCATAAAACTTAAAGGCCCGAAAAATGACTTTAAAAATGATTAAGTTATTTTCTTGGCTTAGCATAGATTTTCTGTTTATAAGAGGATACATTATTCGTATAGTTTTATTTATTTTATCTATGGTATTTGTTATATGTTTATTGTAAGTAAGTTTTTTATCCAATGTAATGCCTAAGTATTTGACAGTGTCCGTCCAGATAGTGTAAGCATTATTAATTATTAAGTTATTGCTGGGCTTTTCTTTTTTTAGTAAAAAAGATAGCTTGGGTTTTAGAAGCGCTGACTTTTATCTTCCATTTGTTGAAGTAAGTCGTAAGTATATTTGGTGCCGATTGAAGGTTGGTTTGAATTGTAAAGCCAAGCACATCGGACGAATAAATAGGCCACCCTTTAATAGAGAAAACCGAATAACAAATTGTTTTCTCCAACCTCAACACCAAAAAGAGGATTTCTGCCTGGTAGCACAATGAACCGCTACCGAGTCTGAGTGCTCTGGGATTTGGGTTTATAAATAAAAAAAAAAGAGAGTCTACGAGTATTTCGCGATGTCTCGGTCGTCTTTATGTTATATCGTGCATTTTTTAATTATGTCTAGAAGCTCCAAGTAGGTTGTTGGGACAAGAGACCAGATATGAGCTTTATCCTCAAGTTAAGGGCGAATAAATGCCTTGTAAATTGCAGACGGTCAAAACGGGACATACAATATGTGGTCATTCCAACGAAGGTTAACACACATACCGAAAATGAAAAGTCTTTCGGTTTCATTCATGGAAAATGGCAGACTGTTTCGCTTTACTGACAGAAGACAGCATTTTGTTCTGGAAGCAATAAATTCCGAAAGATAATGGAGGACATCTTACTAAAAAGTTAGAAATAACGAAAGAAGAAATGGATTGCACACTTACCACTAAGCCGCTCTCTATTTTTAGTTTGTTTTAAAGTGGCCACATTTTTCTGGTTATAACAAAGGAATCGAGGGCAATTTAGCTTTCATTTGCTGCTGCATTTTGTTCCCAATCACCTGTCTTAGGTAAGAGGGTGATATACTGTAGTGTCTTCGTGTCTAAAATCAAAGGCTGAACTCTTTCTAGCTCGTTCATGGGCTCTTTCGTTTTCTGGATCCCAACAGAGACTTATAATGCACCCGACAAGAACCAGTAGCTCTTCGCTTCGATTTTTCTGTGACTGAAAAGGCTTTTATTTCCATTTGACTGTCAATAAAGAAGATTATATCACCTTATGGTATTGCCATCACTGTTTAGTCATGTTGTTTATATACATCTTGAAGATATTCCTACAGATGAGTATCGTTGATTAGTTGGCTGGCGGTTGACCCTCATGCCATTCTTACCTACAGGCAAAAGACGCAACGAAAGGTCGAAAGGTTCAAAATCCAAACTGGGATTACGTAGCCCGTGAATGCATTAGCGCCGATGTTTTCTGTAGAATCTGCACGTTCCCCGTTAAACTGGGTTTCAGTTTTCTCACTAAAAGGGGGTTTAACTATTTACATTTTGAGGACCACAGGGTTTAAAAAATTCCTTTAGCCGCTGTAGATTTTTCAAAAAAAAGGAAAGGAAACCATTGGCATAATACACCGGTTATTGCATCAATACTTTAAGACGTGTAGGTTCTTGTTTACGTAAAAGATTTTATTGAGTACTGGACAAGCAATGCAAAACTATTATCTATTTATCTGGAAATATTATTTTGCAAACAGCTGCCACTAAGCTGTAGTTGGTGCATGCCTCTACGCTATTCACCAGATATACCATTATCTTGTTTTACTGGAGGTTATTAGGGTAAATGTTGTGGTCTCTCTCTATAACAAATAATAACTGCTGTTGTCCTATTTTTCATGTGATCATCTTTATACATATTCGAGCCAAAGATCTCGTGTATGTGCTGTGATCAATGTCATCATTTGCACATCTCAAGAAACTGACGCCATGACCTTGCTTGCAGATGGAACTGTCCTTGCCTTTTAAGGAGCCGATTCTCCTCTTTCCATTCACTGTTATGAGTGTTCCTTCGTCTCGGGTGCGAATTAAAGGACCCATGTTTACTTCATACGTTATAAATCGTAGCGGCCTTATTGCTGTCGCCAAACACTCGATGAAAAAATCGTCAGGACGCTTTATTTGTTCTATTGTGAGTAACCAGGTTACCCAACTTGTGCACATCTTTCTCATGACAAATTTGTTTTTCAAAATGCGATTTACAGCACCATATCTTGTAGCACGCGCATTCGACATTCAACATTCATCCAATACAACTTTGTGGATTTGGTTCATCATTTCTAGCGTTGTCACCTCATTTGGTCCGCCACTGCGATTTTCTTTTTGGCAGCTCGACCGGCCATTATTTACTGTACAATACAATACTGATGTAAACGAAGGAATAGACTTCCCCTGATTAGAACCTAGCTCCGCTTTGATATTTATTCAACTGAGGCCTATCAAGTGATAATGACCAATTCCATATTTTCAAATTCACTGAGATCCTTCACTATTAATGGCTGCCGAACAAAAACTAAACAACGAATTGTGATCAAACTTCACAATCAAGTTTAACAAGGTCGGTACTTTGTACCATAGCCATTCTTTTTAAACAACAACAGCCATCTAAACGTCAGGTTTGGTACTTTTGACACTACTCTCGTACCACATACACTGTTAGGCCATACATTTTGCAATCGATTTTCAGTCTTTATACCCGATAGAAATTGTATACCAAGAAACTTTTACTACCTGGAACAGGTACATATTTTCCCAATAGTAAGTCATAAAATTAAAGGGTTAATAAGAAACGAATGCTGGAATTTTCAAAGATCAAACAATGAACTACATACTTGAAAAGCGTATAAAAAGATGCGCCACTAGGATGAGGCCACATGCAAAATCTTCGAAAAAAAGGAAAAAAATAATAAAATATTTACATTTTATGGTTTTAAAACATTTATTTGTTATGTTTTCCTACATTAATAATGAGTAGGCCCGCCATTTTTCGATATGACCTCTATAACACGGTTTAGAATAGAATCATACAGGTTTTTTTTTAAAAAATTAAGAGAAATTCGGGCCCAGGCCCGAATATCACGAATAGCTTCGAGTAAAGTGTCATTGTCTTCAAATTGTCTGCCATGAAGGCGACACTTTACGAGATAACCATGCCCAAACATTTTCGATTATGTTTAAGTCCGGTGAATAGGGCCGCCATGGCAAAAGTTCCACGTCTTCTGATTGAATCCAACTTCTAACAACCCTGGAAGTGTGGATAGGGGCATTGTCTTGTTGGAATATCCAAGACAGGGGTCCGAAAATGTTTTTCACTTTTGGAAATGACCGTTCCAGCAAACATTTGTAGTTGTTTCCGTTCATTGTTGTGGACAAAAACTCCAACTCGATTCTGCCATAGTGGGTAATAGCTCCCCACACCATTGCACCTGATCATTGAATAACTACAAATAGAAGTGGACACCGCTCATTTTGAAGCGACATACGGACCTTCATTGCGGCGAAAATTTGTATTAAGTTAGTGTATGCATATACCATCTTTTCTAGATTCGTGCATTAGGTAAAATGAATTTCCCAAAATATTCCCATGTTTATTTTTCTTGTGAATAGGTAGCGATGACAACAATTGAATCGTTTATTTCAGAAACAATACAAGTCAATGAGCATTAACTTTTCAGGGGCAACAATAAACTGTTTTATGCGAAAAAATTCCACAACACTACAAGTTGTGGGTATGCCAAGTTATAATTCGGCTTAAGATGAGATGCACTTGAAAATCGCAGAAATATTTAGCTTTTTTAAGGTTTTTAAGCCTTTAAAGTCGCTTGACTTATGTCGTTTCTGAAATAAACGAACTTTTTTCGATAAAAGCTTTTACTTTTATTTGTTTTTATTATTTATTATAAGCTTTAGGCAAGAAAAAATGTTTACAAAAATATAAAGAAAATAATATTGATTTGTATCGATTGGATAAGTATCTATTTTTAACTTTAGTTTTTATATATTTTATTATTTATTATAAGCTTTAAACAAGAAAAAAACGGTTTACAAAAATATAGAGAAAATAGTATTGATCTGGATTGGATTAGAAACTTTTGAAACTTTAGAAAATTTTGTTTATATTTTTATTATTATTTATTATAAGCTTTAATTAAGAAAACATTTAAAAAAAAAAATTTAAAGAGAAATACTGTTGATCTGTATCAATTGGATTAGAATCTTTTTCATAAGTTGGCCAAGCAAAGATTTCATCATAATATTCTTGAATGTTAATGTCTCCTGGTAGATACGATCTTAGATATTTTATGCCATTCATCTTTTTAATATTGATTGCCACCTTTCCAGAGGGATAAGAAAGGGTTTGCGGCAGAGCTTCCAGTTCATCTCTTTGGAGGTTTCCATGGTTAAATGTATGACTTGTAAAATCATTAATAAAATCTCTCGCAACAACAGTTTTATCTGAGCAATCCGAGTGGGGAAAATTAGAAAATTTACTTATAGTAAACGTATACTTATTTTCTCTGGCCACCTGTCTTCCAAAAGACTCCATTGAAAGCATGCTTCTTTTATAAAAGCGTGGCAACCAGCTTTTGTAGTCGATAATATCTATCGTTTTTGGTAAAATGACCGTGAATTTTTTTGATACTGAAGAAGATAGTATCAAATCGGCATATTCTTATAAAGTGTACAGTGTAAATTCTATCCTTTTTTTTAATTTTACGTTTTAAGACTGCTAAATACTGTTCGATATTCTTGAACTCTTTCAAGGATACTAAAGGTGACAAAAACCTTATCATTGTGTGATTTTTATTTTGACCACCACAGCCATCGGAAAAAATATGCAACTCCTGGAGGTCCTTCATTTTACTTTCAAAAAATTGACTTAAAAAAGAACAGACTTCATTTGGACCCTTTCCAGCGATCCCTTCATGGTAAACAAAAAAAGTTGGGATTTGAAGATTTTGCATGTAGTACGTTATGTGTACAAAGTAAAAAAAAATTGTGGAGAAACAGCATAAGTCAATGACTTATGTTGTTTCTCTTCAAAACACTGAAATAGTACTCCCAGTTTTCGTACTTTGAGGGGTCTGACATATGCAGTTATTCTCGAAAAGATAAATAACTATATAAAAATGAGAATTTGGCAAAAAAAAAAAAGAAAATTGACAAAATCTGACTTATGTTGTTTCTGAAATAAACAATTCAATTACAGATACAGTTAAAATCAGCCTAGCCGAGTTTATTTTCTTACGTTCTGGATTCCTTCGGCATTTAATTTATAATGTTTGCTAGTGTCTTTGCGATACACAGTGCTACGCGTTAATTATTTAAAAATGGGAAATAGTTACTCGCCTAAGCTCATCTCAAATGAGAAAATATTTATTTGTGCTAATCACTTTGATAGAAATTTTTTAAATGGTAGTTATATACTACAGATGTAGTATATGAAGATGATGCACTAGCATCGAAGATAGTTTTGGTATTGCAAAGTAAGAATGTTTGTGTCATAGTTTTTGTCTTAATTATATGTCTTAGTTTGTGTATCCATAAAATATATTTTCTTCCTTTGATTACGTACCTAATATATATATTACATAGGTCATGTTGATATTATCTGACATGGCGACACCGAATTCAATGAAGATTCCAATGCTTGCGAGTTTGACGATATTGATGTGGAGGATTTAACAATATCAGAGACAGTTCCAACTATGCAAGATATGGCAACACATTATTTTTCGGGATATATTTCTCATGCCATTTTAAAGAAAACCCATTGTAGAACATGCAAATTATTTATGTGCAAAGAGGGTCAAAATGAGTCCCCTACAAAAGCCGAGGGTCTTATTGAAGCTCGTCAATATGAGGATACTATTAATGGTGGTTTAGTCATGCAAAATGCACGAAAATAAAACTAAAAAAAATGATATACTTAATCATATATAACAGTGTTATTAGTACTGTGCATACATATTTGTTAATAGTGTTGTTTTATTTTTATGCGTTTCTTAGAATTATATAAATGAATTTGAACTTTGTATTTATTATTTTATTTATTTTTTAAATACATACCTACCTATCAAAATAAAATTAAAAATTATACCTTTGTTATATTAAAATCACAATTATCAGAAAAGGTTCTCAGCTCAATTTGCATTTATTTGGCCAAGTTTAACTTCAAAATAATAATTTGAAACCAGGTAATCGTACCTAGGTGTAGGTATGTACTAGGTATATATTGATTTCCTATACATTTTAATTTTTTCTGATCTTCTGTGATTATTAATGGCAGAGTAAAAAGAAATTGCACAATGATGCATGCACCTACATAGGTATGTACATTATAAACATACATATTCTACATTACCTATGGACCTACATTACATACTTTGAAAAACAAAATAATATCTAGCTATAATTATTCATATCTGCAATCATATGATAGCTATGTATTTGATTTTTATGATCGCAATAAACATGAAAACAACATGGTAGTGCAATCAGAAATAACACTTGTCAAAATATCATTTATCAGTAAACCCAATAGCAAATAAAAAAAAAACTCTAATAAATGTCTAACAAAAATTCCAAAAGTAAAAAGGAAATAAAAACAATCGAAGCGTAACGACAGCAACGATAAGTATGAAATATCCTACCTTAAACTGGCTAATAACAACAAATTACCCATCCAGCATTCCTTGAGGGATATTTTTTTGGGATTTATACATTTTCGTTTTTATCCAATCCATCCCAGCAGAAAATGTTATAAGGTATATCAGGCTAAGGGTTAAATAAGGCATCGACATAAAGACAATTCTTATTAGGTAAATACCCATAGTAATTCTGAGCTAAGCCTTTTATATAAGGTAAACAACTCAGACCGAACCATAGAAAAACATGAGATTATGTAACGGTACTATATTTCTCGATAATCCAGATGAATGCCTTATCGTAAGGCATTCATAAGGAATATTTGTGCTGACGCGTCATTATTGTGCTAATAACCAAAAAGATCGGAAGCAAAAGTTAGTAAAGTAAAAGTGATAATTGTGAAAAAGTAAAAGTTTAATAATACGAGTAAGTAAAACACAAAAAGGAGGATTTCTGCCTGGTAGTACAATGGAACGTTACCGAGTCTGAGTGCTCTGGGATTTGGATTTCCTTTCTTAAAAAAAAAACAAAAAAAAAAAAGTAAAACATTACATTATATTAATATTTGATTTAATTACAAAGCTTTCAATTATTTTCTTTTCAATGTAGGCTGCGTAAATCGTTTCGAAGAATACGAAAGAGATGTAAAAGATGCCATCAAAAAAGGAAAAAACAGGATGGACCAACAGTGTGTATATTTTTTATGAATGTCTGAATTAAACTTTACTTTATTTATTTTTTTCTTTAACTAAAACATTGTGAATATTTAAGTTTCTAGTTTTAGGTTCATTAAAAATAAAAACGCTTTATAAGGAAAAAAGGAGCACGTCTTTTGTTAAACTTATAATAAGTCTGAACCAAGACACTATATAATGCTTAAGTTAAACTGATAATAAGAGTTAAGTAAGGTCTTATCTAATACTTATGATAAACTGCTTATACGGTTAAGCAATGTCTTTTATGTATGTAATAAGCCATAAATAATGTCTTATATAATCCTTAGTTTCAGTAGTTATATCAGACTTAAAGGCCCCTTTTTTAATGCTTATTTCAACGAAATATAAGGTTTACAGACGATACCTTATTCCGTAGGACATGACCTGTGCTTTAATAAGGGACAAAATAAGGAATCTTGAATGCTAAGCAACATTCCTTACAAATAACAAGCCTTATCGTCTAAGGAATAGACTACAGAAAAATAAGGATTATATAAGCCTTACGTTGTTTGCTGGGATTTCACAAACCCACACAAGCGATTACAGCGACGTATGGACCGCGTAGCGGATGTTTGCTTCGGTGCTGTTTCTATTTGTAGTTATTCAATGACCTGATGTACTGCTGTGATGTATTGCCAAAATAAGCTCCTCCGTTCAAGAAGATACAATTTTTTTATCCGAAAAGACAACGTGTTTCCATTCACTGCTCCAAGCGACATGTTCTCTTGCAAAATTCATTCGATGCAACTTATGTACTTGCCTCAAAATAGGTTTCTTTTTAAGTTTTCTTCTCTGTATAGTATCACTTTTTCGTATTATCCTTCGGACCGTAGCTATGCTGGCTGACACTCCGCTGTTGGGCCTTATTTTAGTCATTGTAGAGTAGAATTTGAGGCAAGCCGTGCGTCGATTTTGATTTTTCCCATAGTGTTTTTTATCCGCAAGGTAACTGTTGACAGCAGTCTTACTTCTATTTAGCATCCTTGCAATTTCTCGGCCTGAGAGTCCTCACTCCTTGAAAGCATCTATTTTTCCATTTTTTTTAACTAAACAGTTCTTTTCAACGCTTTTTAAATATTCTTAACCAAACTTTGAAAAAAATCGCTGATGTGAACTCCTGCAACGAAATATTCGCAATAGCCTCATCATAGTTGCGCATCTTTTTATACGCTTTTCAAGTAGTTCATTGTTTGATCTTGGGAAATTCCAGTGGTCGTTTCTTATTAACCCTTTAATTTGATGACTTACTGTTGGGAAAATATGTACCTGTTCCAGGCAGTAAAAGTTTTTTGATATAAAATTTCCAACAGGTATAAAGACTGAAAATCGATTGCAAAATGTATGGCCTTATCCTTGTGATCGCCAGTGTATAATTTCTCAGAACATTTGTCAACTGAAAATGAGCACTCAAAACTCCAACCTACATCAACACACGTCCTTTTCCTTATTCCATTCCATGAAATGAAACCGATCTTCTGCAAAATTTTGCATATTAATCTCCTTCGTCGTAAAAGCAACCCTGAACAAAAGCATAACAATTAAATTCCATTATCCTGAAACTCATAATTTTAATCCTTACAAAAGAAATTTTCCCCGTTTCCAGAATGAAAGGTTCTTGGAATTCAAGAAAAAGGAAAATATATAGTCCAATCGCATTTTTATGTGAAAGATAAATCATGGATAACGATCGAAGTGCACCACTAAGAATGATAATAAAATTGATCATTTAAAGCTTGCTCTGTGGAAACAACTCAACCACACCACCCGCACTTAGATGGACGTCGTTGGGTTTCATCGCATTGAAAAAACAACGCAAACAATTTATCCACTTAATAAAATTATTATCCGATTTGTAGTCAGTGACTCCCGTTCCACTTTGCATTTCATCCGTTGACTTACAAAACGTCTTCCTTAATACAAACTACGAAGAAGTGCGATTTTATTTGTTCCTCTCTTATATCAAAAGCTTAGGATGAAGTCAGAGTACAGCAAGGAGTTGTGGGCTGTGGGGTAAACAGCACATCACCTGCAGGTCATTCGATCTCATTTTCATACTTCTTAGTCGATATATAATATATTCCTTTTCTTCGGAATCTGCTCCATAACAAAGGAAGAATTAAATCTCAATTATGATTATCTCTTTCTGTGCTTACAGAAAGGATAGACTTTGTGTAAGGCAGTGTAACGCACAGCAAAAAGAACAAAAGAAAAGCCCAATTAAATTGGCAAGGAATTCATAACGATTCTTAAGTGCCCACAGCAATGTGTTGCATTGCATTGATTCAGCGAAATAGTTCGATGCAATAGATAGATAGAAGTGGCTGCCACAAGTTTTTGGCACAAGGAGCTTAAAGGCTTTTTGTCGGGGCGTTTTATTGAAGAAAATATGAGTTTCTGAAATGATAAAAGTTTTAATGAGTTCCTAATGGGAATGTTCTTAATAATTTTGTACGGTTTGACGAAGATATTTTGGCAAACATTTCCTTTTTTTGCGGAGTGGATAATTAAATCCTTGCATGGGATATATACATATTATTCTTCAAGCGGGAGCCGTGGGTTTTCTTGGGTGACGTAACAATATACATTTTTATTGAAAATAACAAACGAGCGTCCCAAGTTGAAGGATTTTAGTTTCGCGGTTTGCAGCTCTCATTTTTAGCAATGTTATTGATATACTTTCTTTTGGTGGCGCTTACAGTCCGGGGTGGACCACGGCCGTAACCAACAAGCCCCTCCAACCAGCTCGGTCCCTCGCTAGCTGCCTCCAGTTGCGCACACCAAGTTGGTTGAGGTTGTTCTCCACTTGTGCGCGCCACCTAAGGTGGGGCCTTCCTCTGCTGCGTTGACCTTCAGGGGTGGATTCGAAGACTCGTTGGACTGGTGCGTTGTTGTCCATTCGCTCCACGTGTCCCAGGCTTCTCAGCCATTGTATTTTTAGCTTTTTGACCAGGTCAGCGTCGCCGTATAGCCCGTATAGCTCGTCGTAAGAATCTTTCTCTCAAAGCATCCCAGATGGTTTTCATACGCTTTTGACAGGGTCCATGCTTCTGCACCACACAGCAGGACCGGGATGATTAAGGCCTTATATAATATCTCCTTGGTTCTATGAGAGAGGACTTTACTTCTTAGATGCCTTCTTAACCCGAAGAAACAGCGATTGGTAAGAGTGATTCTTCGCTTGATCTCTGCGCCGATGTCATTTTGTTAAGTGATAGTGGAGCCCAGGTAGACAAAGTGTTTAACTACTTCGAAGTTGTATCTGTCCATCGTGACGTTTTGTCCGAGTCGCCGATGTTGAGAGTAATTTCTCGTTGACTGCATATACTTTTTTTGTCCTCATTAACAGCCAGACCCATCTTCGCCGCCTCCGTTTCGATGCTTGCAAATATGTCAATATCATCAGCATAGGCAAGTAGTTGAACGGACTTTTGAAAAATTGTACCTCTGGTGTTGGCTTGTGAGTTCCGTACAATTGCTTCAAGAACGATGTTAAAGAAAGTAAATGCTAGCGCGTCGCCTTGTCTCAAACCTTTTTCGACATCAAATGGCTCGGTGGTGTTCTTGCCGACTATCGAGATTTCTCCAACGTCACCCTGCACAAACGGGCGAGTTTGGCGGGGATGCCGAAAACTTGACATGGCTTTGTATAATTCGTCCCTATATACGCTATCATAGGCGACTTTAAAGTCGATAATAGATGGTGTCTATCGATTTGAAATTCCTGGGAGACCTCAACAACTATTGGAAATTCTGATGTGAAAGTAGGACACCGACTTTGATAGATGGAACAGAGGTCCAAGCTGTGACTAATGCATCTTTTTCTAGCAATTGCATCATTTGTGGGGCTAAACCTTCAGAGATGAATGATCTATCCAAGTTGTATACCAAAATCCTGAAAGAAGAAGCTCTTAGGTTGGGAATGTTAACCAGCCGTGCATGAATTCGATTTATGGAATACGTTTTGCATCTAAGTTTCAACTTGAGATTTGAAGCATGGAGAACCACTACGCTACTCAAGCTATTAATAACGAGTCAAGGGGGTTGGGAGGTTGGAAATACAATGACTGCGTTACTGTCGGGTACTGTAGATTCGAAAAACACATTTTGCCCATTAGGACTATATTGTCGAATGTGGAATAAAGAAACAGCAGAACCACTCCAACTGTTTAGGAAAATCACATCTACGTTTCCCAAGGGTCGGGCGCATTGGATCAATGGTGAGTGTATCGGACTACTAATCGAAAGGTCCCCGGTTCAAATCCCGCCGGGCCAATTAACATCTAGATTCATTTTTGTTGTTTTTTTTCTCCAGTTGCATTTTCTGTTAAGTAAAGTTTATAATAAAAAGAGAGATTTAATTTTCTTTTATATTATTTAATTGGCAAATTGTACCAGCAAACCTGAAACATACTGTCAAAAGAAGCGAGAAAACAAAATATTATTACAATAAAACAACAAAGGATTAGTACAAGCACCTGATGATGAAAACAAGTTTTCGAAACGCGTAGCGCAAATAAATTTAACATAAAAAACAAATAACAATAAGTTGTGATTCCGATGTGTGATTTGTTGACCAAATTAAATTTTAATGCTTTATTGTGTTCTTCGGCTGTTTGGTCATTTAGTTTTTTTGTAAAATGAAAGATTAATTCATTTACTTTCCCAACGTTTCGGCGGGGGTTGCCACCTTCCTCAGGGGAATCTTTATTACATACACAACAAATAAATAAATAAAAGTAAACATTAAGTAAACCAAACAACTATTGGATATAGATAAAACTTACAAATTAAGTTTAAAAAAGAAATTAAATAAAATAAAATAAAATAAAATAACAAAACAGCGTTAGCCAGCCATACCATTGACACAAACCATAGACCGGACTTCGACAACACACAAATTTTACAAACAGAAAAACACAAATCAAAACGCCTCACCCTGGAAACCCTGCATATCTTAAACAACAAAAACAACATGAACAGGAAACAGGACACACAGAACATCTCCGCTGTCTACTGCTCCCTCATACCAAAACAATAACGGACACACAGTCAAGGACAAAACTTCAACAAGTCGAAGGGATAATATAGCTGACGGTTTTATTTTATTTTATTTAATTTCTTTTTTAAACTTAATTTGTAAGTTTTATCTATATCCAATAGTTGTTTGGTTTACTTAATGTTTACTTTTATTTATTTATTTGTTGTGTATGTAATAAAGATTCCCCTGAGGAAGGTGGCAACCCCCGCCGAAACGTTGGGAAAGTAAATGAATTAATCTTTCATTTTACAAAAAAACTAAATGACCAAACAGCCGAAGAACACAATAAAGCAATAAGTTGTGATACAATTTGACAATTAGATAATATAAAAGAAAATTAAATCTCTCTTTTTATTATAAACTTTACTTAACATCTAGAGTTTTTTCCGCTGCCCCACCTCGTGCGAATGTCTGACAAACATCCAAGATTATTAATTGTCATGAGAAGCTTCTCAAATTTGCCGTTCGGATTCGGCTTAAATTGTAGGTCCCTTCCACTTTACACAAGAAATTGGTTGGAGAAGCTAGGTTTAAGGCCCTGCCCTGTATGCCCATACGTTAAAGCCTCAAATTTTTTATTTTTTTTAAGTTTCCTTAGTAAATCTTACCTTGAAGCATTTGATATAACTGCAAGCCCGCCCGAGGAAATTTATTAGTAAATTCGGTTTCATAAGCGAGCTATGGAAGCCAGGACATCACAAAACACCAGACGTGTCCGTGGTAATAAGGGTTCTAAGTGCCACCTCACTGTAATCTTATCTAATCTGCTCTAAGGAAAATTTTAAGTTCAAGGCCGATTTTAATACGCCGAGTGTACGTCTTAAATGCAAAAGTGAAAGTTGAAGCCTCAGACAAACTAATCAGACCTGCAGCCACAGTAAGGGTGCTCATGGGGCCGCTATACTACTTACTTAACGGGCTCCCGACCCGTGAAGAGTCTCTGCCTGAGACACAGCAGCCTTCCATCCTATACGATCCCGGGCACGATGCTTTCAGTTGTCCAGACCAAGCGCATTGGCATCCGCGATTGCTTGGTCTTTGAAACGGAGGTTCGGTCTTCCTTGTCTTCTCGAACCTATGGGCTGGGATTCGAAGATCCTCTTAGCTGAAGCATTATTGTCTATTCGTTCGATGTGGCTGAGCGAATGTAGTCGACATATTTTGGCTTTTTGGACTACATCCACATCTTGGTACAGCTCAAAGAGTTCACGGTTGTATCTTCTCCTCCATTCGCCGCCCTCGCACACAGGACCGAAAATTTTTCTTTCGAAGGAGCAAAGTATCAGCTCTCCCTTCCTGCTTATCGTCCAGCACTCGGCGCCATAAAGCAGAACTGCCAGGATAAGGGTTTTATAAAGCATACATGTAGGGTTCGTTCCTTGTCGATTACAACACACGGTTAAACGTTATACAAATTAGCTTTATTCTCTTTAATTGAACTGTTGGGTGATTACTCGTGATGCGCACTGCAAATTACTACTACTCTCTGTGGTGGTTGACGACTGACTGATGTCTAGGGTTTTTGTCGTCGCTTGTTCATAATGTTCTGTTCTTTGTTCTGCCATTTTGTTCGCTGTGTGTGTGTGTCGCAAATCGTTAGTGTTCGTCTGTCGGTCCTGTCTCTGTATGCCGCAATCCCACATACATTTCGTCCTCCGAGTTAGGAGTTTTGAACCCAGTTGTTTAGGGGCCGGTATAGTTGCTTGTTTTCAAGACTCAATCTTCTTACATGTATTACTTTTTTCTCAATGTTGTTTTCTGGAGCATTCCCTAGCAGACACTTCAATTGGGCCAACTAGTTCCAAATATAGCTCTTTTGCTTAGTGTTGCAAAATAGACTTTTCTCAAACTTAAAATTCCGCATAAATATTTGAAATTTGAGGCAACACCCCTCTCCCAATGTTGCTTAAGGCAGCTCCGTTTATATTTTAGGAGCATCGCTTCATCCATTAAGTGTTAAAGTCTGATAGTTAGTCGTTGAATTGATCTGTCCTTGTTCACCTGACAAGCCTAAAAACCTTCCCGAGGGCGTTCCGTTTATCCTTAAATTTAAAATTGACAAACAGCATTAATACTACAATAGCCTATTATTTGTCCTGACTAAACCACTTTCTTCAATCTCTTCGTCGACAGTATAACAGTTTGTTGGTTACTAACCACACTACACAACGCTATATGGGGAAGTCCTTCAAGCTATGTACTGTAAAATGTAAGAAGATTGAAAAAGAAAAATCCAAACGAACCATGAACAAGAAAAAAATAAACAATATATAGATATATAATGCACCACCGCACCGGAACAAACTGCAATTGCTGCTGGGATAAGATAGATTCTGTGAGGAATATCGGATGACGGGGAATCTTTATCCAAACCACACTATCCTCATCTGCAGCAACGACAGAGGAGCAGCATCAATTGGAAAAAGTATTTGAGGGTGATGGGTGTTTGTCCCTCCGTTCGTCCATCTGTCCGATATATTCTGGTCTCGTCCTTTTAGCACAAATAATCCGACAAATTGGCTGAGAATCAGTTTACTTGGGTTTTTCTCGAGGTACACCAGAATGAAGCGTTCCAGATCAAGCCGGAGAGCTTGAAAACAGCCCACACATGTGCCAGGATATGCATGTAGGTACATCCTGACACTAACGTTATACATAAATATATGTCCGTTATAGAGTTGAGATATTTTTCATGCTTCATGGAACTGCAGCAAGGAGTTTTGTTAGACGAAATCTTTAAAAGGTTCACTCTTGCTCTCTCCTTGGTAGGTAATGGAAAATTGATTTATTTTTCTATGCTCTGCTGCCTGGCTGCCTGTCTGCTGAAATGGAAGGAAGAAATCGTTTCAAGGGTTTCCCTTCAATGAACCGGGGAAATTGCAAAAATGCAAATCATTTAGAAAACCTTCCCCCTTTTTTATAAGAAAATAAGGTCACGCAGGAGTTTCTGCACTTTGAAAAAGTTGAGAGGATCATTTTTGATTGAATTGTCTGCGCAAAGAGCGGTACGGGATGTGGGGAAAGCAAATGTTTAATTAAATTCTTTTAGGCGAATCAGTGTGCGAGCTTATATTGATGGGAGGCAAATACAAAGAGAGAGGAACACTTGGTCATAGAAGAATATGGACACACTCCAATAATTGTACGGCTAAAAAGCCTCTGAAGAAATGAAAGCCTGCTTGGAGCTTCGAATAAGTAGTGGTGCAGACCTATTTGGTGCAAAATGTGGTAGAGATAATGTTCCCAGATAATTCTGAAATCGAAACTCTAATGAAGCCAGAATTGGTTAACGTGCAGTCCATCTTCTTCTTCTTTTCTTTTACAGCAAGGTTCTCAGAATTACAGGGATCGTCACTCTCAAACTTTATGGCATTCCTACTGGTCTACCTCTGGGGTTCACGGTTCGAATAAACATTGACAGGCTTCCCGTTTTCAGATCCCTTTTACTGTGGCCAATCAAATGCTGGTGTTAATGCATTTGTATGATCCCGGCCTGTTATCGATTTTTGTTTGATCGAAAACGGTTGGAATCTCAATGTAGAGGAAAGAATCAATAAAGCCTTTAATGCTCTCTTTATATGCAAAATTCTTGGGGCTTGAAACCTTGCAATGGTGCATTGGCTATATATATTTGTGATACGCATTCTAACTTATGGCGCACTTGTGGGGTCTAGGTTAGGTTAGGTATAGAGGTGGCGACGGTGTAGGGGTTAAAAAAAGGTTAGGTACAGGTGGTACACACTTAGAGCATTGTGAGGTCCATTGTGATACCACGTGGATCAAAACAGTTTCTCCCTCTACCGGTTGAACCATTTAAATCTTCATATGAAGACCGATAGACTTTTTACGTCAGTGTTAGCCTGGTCATTTAGATCATTAAGAAGGCTCCTAGATAGAGATTTCTTTTGTGGGAGACAGCGGGACATGCACAGAGAAGGTGAAAAGTAGTCTTCTCCTCCTCTTCGTCCATGCAGCTACTACAGAAGTCGCTTGAATATACGCCAAGCCTTGATAAGCGTTTGTCTCATAGACAGTGCCCTGTAATGACACCTATTGTAGAGCTAATGTGCAGTCGGTTAAGTAAGATTAGACACTAAGAGCGTCGCTGGTCAAGCTTTGGCCAAATATGCTTAGTCCCTATCCCTAGACATGAAGTACCACTTGTCCACCTAAGGTTTGTTCTCTCGATTGCGAATAGCTTAAACACAAGCTTGCATGTTGCGTTTGATATACCTACCTACAGATCCTTTATCAGGTAAAATATTAATGTGGTTCCTTTTTTGGCAAGTTAATTCGCCCCAACAGTTCCCTGGAATGTCTTCATGCTCCGGCAGATAACATAGGTGAATGTTGAACTGTTGCGTGATCGCAATTAGAGATGGCAGTCTAGTGCTACGATGGAGTTCGAAAAGACTGAGCCCAGGGACTTAATCGCGGCTTCACTAACCGAGAAAATACGGATGACCTCATCCTATTTCTCTTAAGCCACGACAAGGCTTCTTTGATCACCATTGTTTTGGCTGGAAACACGATACCATGTTTAGCAAGACGGAAAGAGAGAATAAGATTTAGTCTTTCTGAGAAAACGCCTCCACCTACCCCATCATAAGTTTTTGATCCATCGGTGTAGAATTGGATCGATTTATCTTCCGTAATTGCATCGTCCTCTCAGAATGATCTGGTGGGGGTAGTGACTTGGAAGTTCTTTCCGAGCTGTTATTGAAATATGGTGTAGTGAATGTTCCTTGAAGAGACCCACATGAGTCCAGAATGATGGAGTGGCCATTATCCTTATTGACTCTGAGGAAGCTTTAAAATATATCGCTGGCTGTCAGATAAAGCTGAATCTCTAGTGCTGCGGTGTAAGGCGAAAACGAAAAAAGCGATACTTAGGAAATTAGCGATAGCCCCTTCGTTCCATCCCTACGGCAGCACTGGCCAACTTTTTGCATAGAATACCGCTAGGCTCGACTCATTGATTTGGGTTACTTTAAGGGCTGCGATATTTGGCAGAACTGTTACCAGGCAATCCAATATCAACTGATGAAATATCCCCTTTGGTCGACTTTGACATTCTGTAAATGTGTCGAATCCGAAAAAGGATGAATCGCAAAAAGATGCAATAACAAAGCCAAATGAAATAGCAATATAGACAGACTGTTTTAAGGCGGCAGAAGGAGCTGACTATGGCATTTACGCTGCCGTTCCGGACCTGAAAGTGTTTATAAGACTTCCGGATATAACTGTTCTAAGGGCTGCGGAGCTGGTGTGACTGATATTAATATTCGGTCGGGATATAGCGCCCTACATCTATAGTCCGGCTGCACTCAATGCAATGGAATCAGTTAACATCAGTTCCGAAATAGTTAAGAGCTGTCGCACAAAGCTTAAAGCATTATTTAGGCAGAACCGAATTAGACTGTGTTGGGTGCTAGTACAACGCGGTATAGAAGGTAACAAGACAAAGAGGCAGTGGTTATCAAACCACCTCTAGATGTAGTATTTTTTTTTAAGATTCTGGCTCGCCAAGGCGATTAAATAGGGGGACTTCGACCTAAAAAGAATAGATCTTTTGTACCGTATGGGCCAGAAAAAGTTTAAACTAGTAAAATTTCTTCGGGGCTTTTATGCTCCCTGAAAAAGGTCTTCTTTTTAATTCCATTAAGGGCTGCACATTCACATAAAATGTGTTCAGCTGACTCGTTCTCTTCAAGACAAAGTCGGCACCCAGGAGATTTTTCTATTTTCATTTTGTTTAGGTGATATCTTAAACCATGGTGATAGTCACCAATATTCCGCGTTCTGGAGCAGTGTAGCGTAACATTGTTTATTAACGTGTATTTCGCATGTGTTTACTACACAAATGTCAAAACAGAACTGACATTAGGGGCCAATCGCAAAATTTATAGCATTTTTCTGATAGGAGGATTACTTTTGCGCCACCTTGTATTTGATATCATGCCTGCTTAGGTTTAGGCATTTTGATTGAAAGGCCGAATGGCTCGTTTGGTCTGTCTTAAACCTGGGATGCTTTCCCAAAGATGGATACATTTTCTATGTTCCCAGATTTGTATTGCTGCCGTTGCTGCTGATCTAGGAGTGCAGCAGAAGGGTTCGGGCCCTATGAAGGGTGTTTCCGAACCTTTTCTGGCCAGTTCGTCGGCCTTTTCGTTACCTTCCACCCCGACATGACCCGGAGCCCACCATAGCTTGGTCTTGTTACTTGTTCCGAGTGCCTGTAGTGTGTTGAAGCAGTGACTGATTTGGAGTCAATGGTATGCGAGCTAAGGGCGTTTATAGGTGCTTGACTATCCGTGAATATATGGATGGTTGCACCTTTTATACCAGATAAATTTATGTGGCTAGCGCATTCTTGAATTGCGTGGAGCTCTGCTTGAAATACGCTGGGACTTTTTCCCATGGGTATCGTGAAGCGTTTGTTTGCTTCGAATATTCCCGCTCCTACCCCCGTTTCCATTTTAGAATCATCCATATACCATTTTATGCCGTTGTGGCTGTTAGGTGTGTTATTACTGACCCATGCTTCTCTCTTGGGGATCTCCGTAGAGAACCGTTTATTGAGGCATAGTGTTTTATGAATGCGGTCTGTGACCGCGCAGTTCATGTTGAGTTCAACAGGCAGTTCATCGAGAAGGGTCTTAAGTTCTGGATGATCGTTAAGACTTATCTCGTTTAACTGTATTAGACTTATTGCACTGCGGATCGCCACTTTTTGAATGTATATGTTGAGAGCCGACAGGCCCATAAAGCTCTATTAGCTTTAGTGATTTTGTTGTTGATGTGAGAGTTTCAGTTTAGTCTTTTGTCCAGGATTACTGCAAGATATTTGACTTCGTCGGAATACTCAATGGTCGTACCATTCAGTGAAATCTGGGCTAAGCTGAGCTTTCTTCTTTTTGTAAAAGGAACTATGAAAGCTTTACTGGGGTTTATGGAGAGATTTTCCTTGACGCACCAGTCTGTAGCTATTTTAAGGGCGTTTTGCATACGTGAGGTAACTATACGTTTGATTCTTAGCCCCTAATAATTATGAGCAAGTCATCGGCGTACCCTATTATGTCGTAGCCTAAATGACTTTGGTCATCTATGACCAAAGACCACAGGAGGGGTGATAAAACTCCTCCTTGTGGACAGCCTTTTATAGCTGATACTGATACTGAAGTCTGTCCTGACGAAGCAGTAATTTTTCGACTTTCGAGCATCGCTTTTATCCAGTTTATGGTGGGAGAGTCTACCTTTCGGTGAACTAAAGCATTTGATATTGAATCATAACCGGTGTTATCAAAAGTACCCTCTATGTCAAGAAAGGAGCATAGTGCAATTTCTTTGCAACGGTAGGCGTTGTTTATGTGATTTGTTAGTTTTAACAGGGCACCTTCCGTTGATTTGCCTTTTTGATACGCATATTGACAGGGGTGCAGAGGCATGCTAATAGTTACGCATTCTCTGATATGAGAGTCAATTATTCTTTCCATTGTTTTCAGGAAAAACGATGTCAAGCTTATGGGACGATAGCATTTAGGTAGTTCTTTAGATGTAGTAAAGGGAATTATTAGGGAACCAATAACAAACGCTACGAGCCGCAGAGTATCCAATGCATTATGGTCACATTTTGGCTACAAGAAATTTGGTGAAATCCTTAAATTAGGCAGGGGACGCTTAGGGGACTGGAAGGTATCCTGCCGATACCGTCCCCTGAGAAAGCATGCCAAGTGACTCAGACTTACAAATACGGACACATGCAGATAGTGCGGCGAACCACAAGAAGAGGAGAATATAACACATTTGTTGTGTGAATGTGAGCAAGTATTGCAAAATAGAAGAAGCTTGCTGGGAATGCATACTTCTTTGAGCAGCTATAGAAAATAAGTCACATCAGAACATAAGATATAAGGCACTGCTTAGATTCCATAGCGAAATCATTTAGGTTTTGTATTCCGCTTTTTTTTTATCAATATCTCTAGGGAATGCGATAGTCCCATTCTAGTGCCTAGGTCTAGTTTAACCTCACCTAACCTACGACACAGGTGATCTGCAATCGTGTCAATCACAGGATTTGCATGGCGGGAGAGTTTCAAGATGTCAAATCTGTCATTAGGCTCATCTGCGTATTAAAATTGCCTAAATGTGTGCTTTGAGGGTTCTACACTGATATTTTTAGCCCGCCCCTGCACGGGGTGGTTAACGTGCAGACCTTATTGCACCAAAATATATTCTATTGTCAGACAATCCCAGAAAAAAGGCAGAATTCGCAGACTTAATTGGGCGAGTTGCACACATAATTTTCCAGAATTAGATTTAGACCTTTGGACAATTTCATGTCCTCCGATAGATTGTCCAAATCTAAATCTAGTTGTACCAAAATGTCGTGCCCTCTGACTATTCTAGAAAACTATCTGAAAACAGTTTGATTCGCACAACGATCTCGTGCGCTGGACTAAAATCAGAAATATTTTCAAAAATCGCGCATAGTTGCAGGACTAATTGTTCACCAAAAATTAGGTCAAATTTGTGGGTAATAGAAGAAAAATGTGCTAAGAGAAGATGTAATTACTAGTTGCCGGTTCTACAGACCTTCAGAATGTTCACTTCAACTTCTTCGAAAATGAATTTCGGTAACTTTCGGTCAAAGTTCCAGAATGGACTTCCACAGGGTTGTATGCTTAGAATCATCTGTTCATAGTAAGCGTTGGTCCGCTGGACTTAGGACACGATGACAATATTTACCCGTTTTTACGACGATTAGGATTCAGAACTTGTTAGCTGAAGAAAACGAAGACTAGTAGAAAAATGATAGCTCTGAATCTCCGAGTTCAAAAATACCAAAATTACTATTCTGGTGTTAAGAGCCTGTATTCTCCTTTTTAAAGACATTCGTGTGTTCGAGTTTGTATGTTTTAACACGAATTAAAAGGAGCAGCAGGAGCATTCATCGAAGGTTGCGGTTACAATCCCGAAAACCAAAATCCCGAAAACCCAAAATCCCGAAAAACCAAAATCCCTAACGGCCAATCGCGAAGTATCACTAGTAGATCAAATAAACGCAGTAATCGCTATGGATGGGCCATATATCCTGTATTCTACAGGATACCCCTGTATTTTCAACGAATATACTTTAGAAATTTGACTCCTATGTTTTTGTGAAAAATCCTATAACTATCCTGTAATCATTTAGTTTTATTCCCATTAATTAGCAACTTTTCATATAACTAAAAACTAAACGATTGAATCCAACCTAAGAAGCAGTGGTGTCCTCATTTAAAATGTATTGGTTTGGGGAGCACTGCTGCACACTCTCAACTTATAAATTCGCATCAGCAGCTTTTTAACTTATAGGCGAAAGGGGGGAATCCCCTATCTGTTGTTGTTTCGACATTCGAAATTTGAACTCCATTTATTTTATTCCATTGTACATTCTTTTGAGCGACGCGACGGTCTATTGGGTGTTAATTTCTTTTTATTGTGTGAAAATATGCCAAATCCGATAAAAGGCAAATGCGTTCTCAACGCAAAATTGATCGAAAAATATCCATTTTTGGAAACCGGCAAAAGTAAAAGTGATGTTTTTTGTAAAAAGTGTAAAGGAAGTTTTTCGATCGCATCGAGCGGAAACGCCCATATTGTTCGACACACAAAAACAACCAAACACATCAACGCTTTGTCTACAGATTCGTTCAGCCAAAAAATTGTGACCTTTTTCACTCCAACAATTGATAGCGCCACAGCTGCAATTGAAGGCACATGGGCTTTTCACGTTATCAATTTAAATCACAGCTTCAAATCGGCGGATTGTGCCACTCAAATTTTTCGAACATGTATTAAAAACATAGGGACGGGCTACAGTCCGCTTGGGCGAACTGTTGGATACCCTATTCTTATTCCTATCCCTCATAAGTGGGCGTGACAAAAGTCTAAGTATGGTTGAATTGTTAAGAACGCTTTACATATTTTGTTATATAACATTTAAAGGATTTTATCAAAAAAAACGCTCCCTAGCTCAAACTTGGGTGTTTCAATAAAATTGTTTTATTTAATTGTGGGCGTGTCAGTAGGCGGATTTAAAAAAAATTAACACATGAGCATAAAGGGCCCCTAGAGAGTATATATTATAAATTTCAGCTCCCTAGCTCAAACTATGGATTTTCAAAAAAATTGTTTTATTTATTTGTGGGCGTGTCAGTATGCGGATTTTGAAAATTTTTTATCCCGAGCAGTTTTAGGAGTCATAGATCATATATAAAAAATTTCAGCTTTCTAGCTCAAAATTCGATTTTTTCCAAAATTTTGTTTTTTTGAGTTTGTGGGCGTGTCTGTGGGCGGATTTCAAAAATTCGTAAACTTGATTATTTCGGGACCCTAGAGAGTATATGGTTAAAATTTCAGCTCTCTAGGTCCAGTTTCAAGGCCTAATTTTTGCCGACGGACGGACGGACGGACATGGCTAGATCGACATTACTATCGATGCTGATCATAAATATAGTAACCTTTAGGGGTCTACGGCAATATTAAGGTATGTTACAAACTATGCGTCAAAATTAATATACCCCTAGAATAGGGTATAATGAAAAATATTTCTTGCTCTAAAATGAAATGTCAAGCAATCGCCGTGAACGTTCTCGCACCAGAGGCAAACAGGATCGTCAAAGCAGATTTATAGCAGCGTAGATATGTGTACATTTATACAGATGCTTCCAACCATGGTTCTGTGAAGATATTTCCCGTTCTGGTTCGATATTTCAATCCCACGGCTGCAGTTTCCGTCAAAATATTGGATATTTCACAGGAAGGCGGGGAGACATCAATAATTATTAGTGAATTGTTGAAGAAAATCGCCGCAGACTACGGATTGGAGCGGAAAATCATTGCTTTCTGTGGTGACAATGCTAAAGTAAATTTTGGTGGCGAAAGGAGAGGAGGAGAAAACAGTGTGTTCTACAGGCTAAAGCAGTGGCTGCCGCATATAATTGGCATTGGTTTTTTGAAACATGGATGGGATGTGATGCCGTTCGATGTCGAGTGGGCCATTGTAGAAATATATTCATATTTTTACATCTATACGACACGCGTTACAGCGTTGCAGCATTTTTGCGATACAGCTGGCGTCGAATATCTCAAATTGTTGGGCTATGCGAAGACAAGATTTCTTGCACTTGGATCAGCTATCAAACGCGTTACTAGCTGTACGAACTCTTGAAAATGATCTTTCTTGGATTGCCGAAAGGGGAAAAAATGCTGAAAACATTTTTCTCGGATCCGATGTCAAAGTTTTGGTTGCATTTTGTGCTGGAACAGGTACGGAAAGATTTCAATTTCTAGATGGTTGCTTTGAAACTAATTTAAATTCGAATTCGTTTTTCGCTTTATTTAGGCTGAGTTGTTCGCAAAGAGCGTATTGAAAATCGAAGGCGACGAAGTTGCAGCCATCGAAGTCGTTCAATATTTGGATGAGCTTGCAAACACATTGAAAATGCGAAAGGCCGATAATTTTTTATCGCATCAGACTGCGACAGAAAAGCAAAAATTAATTGATGATGGTTACTCTGAAGAAGTTATAAAAACTACGATTCACTCATTCTTTGGTAATTTCAAATTTATATTTCTTATATTCTGTTTTCAATTGGATTGATTTTTTAGACGATGCTTGCGAGTACATCGATTTCTGGGCAGGTCCGATCATGCAGTTGAAGATTTATTCGTGGGCAATGTTACGCAAGGAGCCAGAATGGAAAGATGTAGAGTTTGTGATGAACAAATTACATATATCAAAACTTTATTTCGCGAACGAAAATTCCGCAAAAGTGCACAAAGAAATCGGATATGTCAAATATTATTGCTCAGAGGCCAACATTAAACAGTGGAAAGAGGAAAAACGTTTCGATTTCGAAACGATGGGTTGAAATTTGTAACCATTTGGAACCAGAATATTGTTGAACGAGTATTCTCTTATATGAATAAAAGGTGCACGGATGAAAAATTCCAATTAAAAAATGAAACTTTGAAAGCCATTCTGATGACTAAGAAAACAAAGTTGAACAAGTCATGAATTGATTTTTATCATTGGGTCAAAACGAAGCCGGATAAGCTGCGCAACATCAAATCGAATGATAAATACTGTGTTCAAGCTCAAGCTAGTGGTACTGAACGAATGGAAGATAATTCAGATAACGATACCATTGATGAAGACTTTGGTTTAATTTAAACATTCGTTCATTTATATCTATCCTGTGTAAATACTGTTTTATGAATAATAAAACCTGTGAAATGAAGAAAAGTCTTTGATTTTTCCTGTTTTTTCTTAAAAAAATGTATGGCATGATTAGTCATGCTGCACTCCTGAAACCTTCTTGCTTGGGGTCTCTGTTGGATTTGGAGTAGGAGCGAGGTTAGATATGTCCAAATTTAGACGGCAAATTTTTCATTTTACATAATTTTTCGGAGTTAGTTTTCGGGATTTTTGATTTTCGGAATTCGGCTTTCAAGATGGAATTTACGGAATTCTATCCGACAACATTAAATTTGTGTAGCTTTTCATGATAGTTTATACGCTGGGTAGTTTGCCAGACTTTTGCAAAATGCTGCCGTGAAAAAACTTGTAGGTATACCTGGGAAACGTTGGCGTCACGAATCCTCCGCTCAGTAGTCCAACGACCAGCCATTTGTTATTGGGAAATCAAAGCATTATATCAATCCTTAACTCGTTTTTTTTGTGCTGCCCCCGCATTGACTAAATCCAAAGCCAACTCGCACTAAAAGTTTTATGAACATGACAAATTGTCTCAATTAAATAATGTACTTTATGTACATGTGCTCTAAATCTGCATACAAAGGCCTGCAAATGAGTTCTTAACCACTACCTACCTGCGTGCAATTCAAATGTGACGAATCCCATACATTACAGGGCACATCCCCCCATGCAGTATAACATTGTAGATCCATGATATGTCAGCACTTGAAATCAAAACCCCCACCCTTACATTGTGTTCTGTGCCAAAATCAACAAGCCACCCACACTTGATTGCTTCGTGCAGAATCCCCATGTAAGGACATCTCCATCTCTCTGCCACTAGTTAAAATATTTTTTGTTTTCATTCCAAAAATTATGAGGCCCCATAAACAAAACCTTCAAAAAAACATTAAAGTTTACAGAACAAACTCAAATACACACGCACACATACACACTCCCAAATGCTGGCCAGATATAATGGGGTCACCTTCTTATGCATATTTTTACAACAAAATGTTTTACATTAATTGGGGCGAGTGCATTCTCTCGCCTGCAACAAAGTTTCCTCGCACAGATGAGCAATCTAATACGCTTTTTGCATGAGTGCTTATCGTTGCGAGTGTGTGTGTTTGTGTATTGTTAGTGGAGGAAAATCACAGGTAGATTGTTATTTTCAGAGGACGACGAGAATGATAATAAATTGAGGTCCTGCTTTCCATTGCTCTAATTATTTGAAATGCTTTTCTTTGAATTATTCGTATGCACCAAATGTGCAAATGCAAATGGCACAATGCAAAATATTTGCACCTCATCGTTCACATTGTCAGAACTGTTTGTTTGCGTCCAAATGTATGTGTGGAATGAATGTGCTTTGGTATAACGCTCACCTGTCAAATGCAGATGTCCTTTCATTGTTTGGTTGGGTTTGTTTGTAGTATTTTTCTCGCATAATACAAAGAACAAGAAATCGCATATTTCTGCGGTCAAAAAGTGTCCTATCTCTAGTTTCCTTATTTTTCTTCTGCTTGGATGTTGGTGAAACAGGGGATATATTATGCTAGATGTTGTATATTGTGGTTGTGCTTAAAACGTTCTCACTCTCATTCTGAAAGTCCTCGATTTCTCACATCCTGCTATTCTTTTGTTACGTCTGCTTTTCTCATCTCCGCATTGTGCAAAAGGAGTTAAGTGTCTGTGCGCTGTGCAAGTGGATGGGGACTTTACTGCGTTGAGAAAACTAGATTTATGGCTGCGAACGGTGGCAGTGGGTGTTTGTTGAATTCAATTTTTGCATCATGTAAGGAAAATGTTAACCACTCATTAATATGTGACAGAATAATTTACCGTCCTGGTTTCAATTATCTTAATTCTTTGCAGTTATTGGAATACCGTAAAGCCACAAAATCACACACCCTCAGTCATAGAAAAGGTACAGTTGGGCGATGCAAGAAAAGCCTTACTAACGTGGAAGTGACCTAAATCGTTTTAAATAGTGGAAAGGGAAAAATACTGCTAAACGGCATCAACAGATGACTCCCGGAAATTAAATAAGATTTTTTTTTTTTGGAAAAAATGCAAGAAATTTGTTTTTTCTTTTTCTGGCAATATTTCTTTTGGGATAGGAAAAATAGGCCTGCAAAAATAGTTTGGAAAAAATGACAGAATTTCTGAGAATGAAACAAGACCCTAAGAATATTCTGTGGGCGTTATTTCCCTAATTGCATTAACTTAAAATGAGATTCTTTGTCTAAAAAAACGTTAAGTGTTTTAATAATACAATACTCAACAAAGCATGGTAGGGTACAAGCACATTTTTTTCCAATTTTGACTTAATAAAACAATTCAGGCGTGATTTTCGTAAGCCTCAAACTAAAAGACTATAAGAGTATTCATGCAACGCCGTAAAACCGTCGAAAACTTCGTTAAACTGTCAAAATTTGTATGGTCTTTCACAGTTCATTTACCACTTCGTAAGCTTTCAGCGCTTACGACGGTTTTGATGTTTTCTTCGTTCACTAAAATAAATAAATTGAAATTAAGATTTGTAGCGCAAGAAGAGATCCGGCATCCAGTCAATAAATAACCTGTTCTTCCACCCATACTCCGTAGAAGAATCAGCAACAACCTATCTAGTGGAGGGCCTGGGGCGTTAAAAACATGAAAACCTCGGATGAAATTTTATAATTCAAAGTGGAAAGTTTAGTTAATAATATATACAGAAAAGTTTACCTATTAAAAAATTGTGATCTCGATTAAAAAAAAAATGAAATAATTATAATTTTGATAGTTTAAATGATACAATAGCTCATAATATTAGGCTGTAGAACATTTTTCTACACCAAAATTAAGTTAATTTGTATATTTATATAGAGATTGTAATGAGGAAAAAGAAATAAATGAAGGAAAATGAAAGAAAAAAAAAATTATCAAGAAATCATTTGTTTACTTAACAATTTACATTTTTGTCTATTTAAGTATTTTCTTCAACTTCACTTATTTCAATGATTGGCGGAGTATTAAAACAAGTATTTTCGCTGCACTATAGACATGCTATACTGAAGTATAAGCCACTCTTTCGACATCCACAAGCTGCTCCACAACCCTTTTTGCAGCTACAAAACAACATTTGCAATAAATTATCTGGATCTAGTGATTATTCATTGTTATTGAGATAAGCATGTTATTAAAATACTTCCAGCCCCAATTTTCAATGTCTATATTTTCAATATCTACATTTTCTAACCATAACTGGATTTGTAGATATGTATACTTTTTTAGGTGTTCAAACGCTGCATCAGCTATAGGAGGTAATGATGACAAAGGAACACTTGTTTTTGGCTGTTACTTTTACAAAGAAATTGAACCTCAATGAGTTCAAATCTTTAATTTTTGCTAGAGCTCCATATAAACCCAAAAAAAAACATAGGGGCGGGCTACAGTCCGCTTGGGCGAACTGTTGAATACCCTATTCTTATTCCTATATCTCATAAGTGGGCGTGACAAAAATTTAAAGGATTTTATCCAAAAAACTAAGCTTTTGTAAATAAAAACGCTCCCTAGCTCAAACTTTGGTTTTTCAATAAAATTGTTTTATTTAATTGTGGGCGTGTCAGTAGGCGGATTTAAAAAAAAATTAAGTATGAGCATAAAGGGCACCTAGAGAGTATATACTATAAATTTCAGCTCCCTAGCTCAAACTTTGAACTTTCAAAAATAAAAAAAAATAATTGTGGGCGTGTCAGTAGGCGGATTTTGAAAATATTTACACATGAGCATAAAGGGCCCCTAGAGAGTATATATTAAAAATTTCAGCTCCCTAGCTCAAATTTTGGTTTTTCAAAAAAAATATTTTATTTAATTGTGGGCGTGTCAGTGGGCGGATTTTGAAAATTTTATGTCACAAGCAGTTTTATGGGCCAAAGATCATATATAAAAAATTTCAGCTCAAAATTCAATTTTTCCCAAAATTTGTTTTATTTAATTGTGGGCGGATTTTGAAAATTTTATGTCCCAATCAGTTTTATGGGCCATAGATCATATATAAAAAATTTCAGCTCTCTAGCTCAAAATTCGATTTTATCCAAAATTTTGTTTTTTTGAGTTTGTGGGCGTGTCTGTGGGCGGATTTCAAAAAATCTTAAACTTGATTATTTCGGGACCCTAGAGAGTATATGGTTAAAATTTCAGCTCTCTAGGTCCAGTTTAAAGGCCTAATTTTTGCCGACGGACGGACGGACGGACGGACGGACATGGCTAGATCGACATTACTATCGATGCTGATCATAAATATAGTAACTTTTAGGGGTCTACGGGCAATATTAAGGTATGTTACAAACTATGCGTCAAAATTAATATACCCCTAGAATAGGGTATAAAAATGCTGCACCCGCTTGAAATATATTATTAAAGTCTTCGTTTGAATTTTTAAATACTTTTGCTAATTCATGTAAATCATGACGTTTCTCAAAGTTTTTGGCAAACTTAATTTTACCTTTGTTGAAGAATGCTGATGTAGTATCGCAACCTTTAAAGGCCTGTAAAAAACGAATATGTTCTTTACATTTGGGATACGATTTTTCTAAACATTTCGAAGAAAATATTTTTTTGTTGGACTTTGCCTCGGGATGGTTTTAGAAAATATATTCCACAATTCTGATTCATCAATGCTGTTAATATAACGAGGAGGTCAATATCTTCTGACACGAAAACAACATTTTCTGTTTTTAAATTAATTGCTTTATCAACAATTAATTTGTCTGCATCGGTCTCTATTCTACTCGTATATTGCTGTCAGCTAATTTAATTCTTAACATTTCTATCAAGCGACTTTGATTTGTATTATTCTTAACAGCTTCAATTCAAGTAAATTTTTTATGAATATACCTATTTTTGGCGACAACCTGTATGAGCATAAATGAATTCAGTTTGAAGCAGCTCGTAACGCTCTTATTCCTTTATTTATTTATTTAATAATACCTAAAGCTGCAAAACCAAGCAAGATGGACCCAATTTTTCACAGATAATGCAGCTGTACTGATTAGTTCTACTAAAATTCATTGTTAGAAAACTGTGATAGAAAATAATTGAATACATTAAATGATTAATTTATTTTCTTTTATTTTTTTTCTTTTACTTGAATTAATTTTTAATTATCTATGTTCAATCTATTATTCAATTTATTATCTAATAATCATTATGGTCATATTATTACCATCATGATCATATATAATAAACTGCCCATTTTTAATGACCATATATTACGAAATGAACAAATAAAAAATCTTACATAGAAATTCAATAGAAAAAAAAAATGTCTTTAATAAAACCTTTGTCAGAAATAAACAAAAAAACACACAACTTTTACTCTTAAATTTATACCTACAACATGCGCAGAACACGTGTCATTTATAACTAAAAAGTAGCTAGAAAAATTCTGTTTAGTTTTGGAGCAGTTGTCTTTGCCGTTGCCGTTCTCCCCTCTCCACGTTCTACTACCTTTCATACGCTCCAACATTTGAAGAAAATATTCTTTTATGTCTATTTAGGTATTATTCAACGTATAGATACGAAAAAAAAAATATTTTAAATAAAATTAAATGCTTAATTATTAATTTTTTATAGTTTTTGTTTAAATAATAAAGAAATCAAAAGCACAAAAAAATGTTGGGTAAACTTTACACATTATAGTATAAAAAATAAAAACCCCCCTCGACCATTTAAATTCATTCACTGTAACAAAAGTCTGATATCAAACCCCCCAGACACTCCACTAATCAGCTTATGGCTGCGGATCTGATGTTTTAGTGTGGGTGGCCAATCTTGCAAGTTGCAGGAACTATCTAAGCATATCGCCTATAAGGTCCAATCAAACGAACTGTGTGTATGTCTCCAACCATTCTGCAATGCGGTAATCGGCCTGTACCAGTGAGACTTCTGGCCCTGCAGATCCCTATAGTCTGAGTAAACCAAATTCGCAAAATTGCCCCTCAGGACATACAATAATTGCCTCGACGTGGTATATCAGCCGGTGCTTTGAAACATTTTTAAAAATCTAAGTTAAGGTGTTTAGTAAGCTTAAAGGCCTATAGCTATGTTGCTTTTGTTTTGGTTAGCCAGGTTTGTCGATGGACACCACTTTAGCTGTTTCCATTTTTCAGAAAATAACAATTAACTAAATTTAAACCATAGAATATGAAAATTTTAGTGGTTTTGGTAATGCTTAAAATACCAGGTACGCAAAGCATGTTTTGCTTTCTACATCCACTGGGGACATCTTGGGTATGGACTCCGGCCCAAGACGGTGCTCTGGATGTACTCAGCCGTAGTATACGTACCACCCTTGTCGACGGGTCACTAGTATGATGGTCTAACTCAAGAAAAACTAACAACATTTATCAACTCAATCGATATCAGAGGTCGGCTGCTATTGGTGCAACAGGGTCTCTTTGGTCAAGTCCGACCGAAGCCCTTAGTACTTTTCTAAACCATCTCCCTCTTGATCTCCACATCAAATTCAGTTGCATCTTGCAGCGTAGTAAGGCTCAGATAATCTACGGCTTCTGGTTCTCAAAGCTCTACGGTCACAGTAAGGAGCTTGACCTGTTACACGGAGATCTGGGTGCAACTGAAACTGACTACTTTTGTGCATTACAAAGACAATCTTCAGAGAGCCGACCAACTCTTTTTTCCATTCGATGAACCAACAGGTATCGAATGCGGAGTCGGCGAAAGTATCTTATCAGCGGAACTGAATATATCTAAATCATTCCGGCTCCCGCAGTGTAGTTGCTTTCTCCACAGGTTTCGTAATTGATGGTATCGCTTAAAACTAGCACCTTAAAATGCGTTGCAAAAGCGAAGTGTCCTGTAAGACCGAATGTAATTCATCTGCAGTCTTTTCTGTTGAGCGAGTTGAGAAGAATGACGCTGATTTTCTACAGACGTCGGGAAGTATTCGCTTAGTCTGTCTGCACCCTACAGAGTCATGCTATCTGCGATTGTGTTTATATGAAATCCAACCGTCAGTGAAAGCCCTGACCGAGGACGCAAGATACAACGCCGGTTTGGGTCCTCAGAGTCTTCCTCTGAGAAATGTCAGTAAGTTCATCGGAGATCTCCTGCGATCCCCTTATTAACCGTGCCTCAGACAAGACTAAGTGAATTCAGTCTTCCAACTAATTCAGAGGAATCCTGCATTTACGAACTATTCCGGAGGTAGTTAAAGGGAGGCCTTAAGCGGGACTGTCGCTGTAGATACTCTGCCCTGTAGGAAACTCAAGCAGCTACAAAAGCTCTCAACTCGCACTCCATATAATATCACCAAACTAGTGGCACAGTGTAAAGACGTAGTAACTTCACATTCAACCCACACTACCGCAGTTGCAAAGACCCATTGGAAAAAGAAGACCCTTCAACATTTATTCGTCGAATGCCCGGCTCTAGCTAGAACCAGACAACGCACACTCGGCAAAACCTTCATCGGAATTTATTCTCAGCTCCACAGGATGGATTTGTAACACAAACTGACATCCTTTCTCACTTGAGTGGTGGTATCAAAACGACTCCTACCTACCGTCGTGACGGGAAGACTTTTTTATTTTTAGTTCATTGAATACCTAAATCTTCAATTCATCGGTTGTTTTTGATAAGGTCACTTTTTTAGGCCGTGGGCAGGCTTTTTAATTCCGTATGTTTGACTTTAAAAAGTCAATTAGTTTGATATGTGAAAAGGAATGATGAGGATGTTTTGAGTATTGAAAGCGATATTTCCGACAATTCTATAACCAAAATTTAGGAGTGAGTTCAACGGAGAAGGGAAGTATTTTTTTATAATTTTATTTCTTACTTACATAATGTAAACCATGTCCAGAATATTTTTAATCACACTGCCGGCCAATATATCGGTTTTCGTCTCAATTTCAAAATGGACCTTAATTTAGACTACTTCACAAACATTTTTTTTAAATGCTTATTGCTCCACACACTGTCCAGGACGCCAACCAACTGTGAACAAAATATCGAACAGATACTCGCAATACCAGCAACGTCTTTCCACACGCACGCATCCATTTTGATTGATTAAACAGTTTCCGGTTGTCTGAACCGAAACAGAGAAAATGCCATCACGAAGATGAGAAGACGAAACGATGGAAATATAATCAAACAATCTGTCATTCTGTGCATTCGACAATATGATATCAACAGATCCACAATTGAATTGCGGTCAAAATGGCCGCAAAACGTTCAAAAAAATATATACTCGTATATTCCAGATGTAAGTGTATCCTTTTTATTGCGAAATAAAAAGGTCAATTACAGCGAAAAATATTTTCCCCACGAGTTGATAAGATCATTCGTGTAATGGCTATTGGTACAAATTGACCCTTTTTTTCACACAACATCAATTCTTTTCGACTTATCCATGGTTGGCACTAATCATGGCGTTACCCAATCCATTTTAAACTCGTCCTTTAAAAGCCTTCAATTGTGTGATAATTTGATATTCTGATGTTTGGTTCTTGGGTTGCGTTTTTTTGTTGTTTCTTCTGTGGATTTAATTCCTTAAAAAAAAATGAAACTGAAACTCCTGCGGAACAAACATCCTAAGTCCTAATTTCGAATTTATGCTAATCCTGAAGGAAAGTCTATTTTATCTTTGTGAAGCAAACTATATTGGCTGTAAATGAGGAAGAAAAAGAAAGGATTTCTTTTCCAAAGAATGCTCTGCCATTATTAAAACATTTTCCTTAAATTCACTCCAAGGCTTCTCCTCTGGAAAAAAAGGATTATTTTGCTTCCTCTGCAACTTTTCTCTGGTTGTCGATTTTTTATATCCCTTTTTTTCTTGACAAATTTGTGTTTTATTTTCATTCTGACAGGTGTTGAGGTTAAGTAGTTTAGCAACGAATGAAAGAAAAGCTTTCCACAGTGTGTGTATTCGAATTTTCCCACACAAAAGATTAATATGAAATAATAAAGGAGAAAGTTTGTTGGGTGCATAAGTGTGGTTATTTGATAGTTTTTATAGCTTTTCAGGGTCTTATTAGAATTAATTTTAAGGATCTTAAACTTAGGCATAAGGATATGGATAATGCTTCTGGGGGTTGTTCTTATAGTTTACTGTTTGGGATTAGGCAATAAAGTGTTTGTGAGGGGCCAACTATTTATTGTTATTTTCACGAACATCAGGAGGACAATAGTGAATATATACTGTGATACATTGGATCTCCACATCAATATACAAAAAACGAAGGCAATGGTGTTTGAGAGCCGAAAATGTAGAAGACTCCCTGAAGAAGCTTGGCGACTTGGTAACGAGCAAATTGATACAGTGCTGGAATTTAAGTATTTGGGAGTATTATTCACGTATAATCTAAATCTTTCAAAGCATGCTAAAGCAAAAAGTGGAGAGGCTAAGTTGGCGCTTAATTTGATGTGGCCAAAATTTTTCGCTAAACAGAATATTGACCATTCATCCAAATTCAAAGTGTTCAATGCAACAGTCAACACCTGTATGTGCTATGGTACACAGGCCTTTGGAGTAATTCCTTTTGAAGAATTTGAGGCGGTTCAGAGAACTTTCTTCAAACGCATTTTTAGATTGCCGAATTCCACACCGACTTATGCAATACACGTAGAGTCTGGTCTACCACCAATCTACATAAGGAATCTAAAAGCAAATTCTGACTATTGTTTTAGAGTGATGAGAAGAAGTGTCGCAAATCTCCACAGAGTAATAATGGCAAGATTACTACGAACCAATGCTTCACCTTTCAGAGAATGGAATCAGCTAGCCTTATCCCACGACCCCTCACTTTCGTTAACAGAAAGCAATGTTAATGAGTGGCCTGATATATTTGCGACAATTCTCTCGAAAATAGATGACCAGATCTTCAACGAACACTTAACCAGGGCATCATCGTCAACTTCCAGAACTATCTACCGAAATCTTAATCATCGAATACTTACTGAAGACAGCTTACTTTAATGTAAAGAATTCAGCATACAAAATAAGCATGGTATTCAAAGCGAGAATCGAAATCCTTAGCCTAAATTTCATCCCTCATAGAGCCGATCTTCAACAAATTTGTTATCTGTGCAACAGAAGAGAGTTAGACGATATTTACCATTTTATTGCAGTTTGCCCGATCCTACAAGAGATTCGACGACTGTATTTTCAAGAAAGTTTCTTGTCCGCTAATTGTCTTTACGAAATATTAAATGGTGCTCGAGGTTGGACTACCCTGTATAGTTACTGCAAACATGCTCTAATATATCGTAATAGCTTTTTAAAAAACACGTTTTATGCCTATTACTGCTTTTATGTTCCAAATCGTATAAAATTGTTATCTTTTTGTGTTGCAAATCACTCCAAAATTGTAACCCCTTTATGTTGCAAACCATTAAAATTGTTAAAACTCGCTGAGATTGAGAAAATTGTAACATTAATATTCATTTTTTACTTTCTTACTTTCATCTCCTTTTTCTTTTTACTTTATTACTTTTGTTTTATAATGTCACTTCCGGCAGACGGCAGCATAGCCATGTCCGTATTCTTAAGTAAAGTATAACTTGTACACTTTTTGTTATTAGTAAAAAATAATAATAATAATAATAATAATAATAGTGAATATTTTATTGCGTCGTACAGAAGAGGAAAGTGAATGTCAGCAGATATGATGTCTATGCTAATTTTTATGTAGATTATTGAGTTGATTTCCAATATTCAAACATAGGAGGGTTTTTAATTACCACTGGCTCAGAGGACATTCATAATATGAGACTTGTCATTGAGTTAATTTTTCTGCGCTTGTAATAGTCCAAGTCCCTTGCTTATTTATTTACATAAACATACATCCTGCAAATAACAATCGACATTGTAATTTCCTAAATTAAACAATAATCTTTGATTTATTTGCACCCAGTATCCGCTAGATAATATGGACTACCAAAGCAAGTCAATCAATATCGTTTGGAATGCTAATTGCTTAATTAAAATATCAAATCTTCTGTACATGTTCAATGGCGTGCCTAGTGATAATTGTAATCTATTGACGTACTTCTATGGGAAATTGATTTGTAATTCACATTTCACAGCACATGACATAAACCGCAACCGAAAGATATCATGCACCACAAGAGACAGTAGCGCCGGTGTGAGGGTGCATTGTGTTGTTTTTTTAGAACTGTTCCGCTTGGTTTTTTTTTTTAAATATCTTATCGGAAGTATGGCGCAGAACAAGAATGAGATTATAAGCAACATCAAGCGCGTAGATAAAGAGAGAACTTCCGCTTATCCTATACGGCGCACTGTGGTCCGAAATGCCAAAATTCGTGGCAAAAAACAAAAAAAATCCGATATTTTTTTAATTATTTTATTTTTGATTTCTAATAGGATTATAAGCAGAGCTTCAAAAACATGAAACAAAATAATTTCCTAAAGACTCGTTTGATTAATAGAGCTCTTCAAAGTTGAGCAACTTTGTTCTAGAGTAAAAAAAAAAAAACAAAAAAAAATCGAACTTCTTTATTTACTCTTCTGCAATAATGACATACGAGTATTTCATAGGATTTTTTTCTTAGAACGTCAAATTAAGGTCTTACATAAGGTACAACGAGTTTTGCGATTATCTTGACTGTTAAAAAAAAAACCCACTCACTTCAACGCCCCACTGTGGTCCAAAATCATATTTTTCGTTGGGAAAATCATAACCATTTAAACAAATTAAGAGATAACTTTTGTTCTGCTAAGCAAATTCCAAGGGCTATAAAAATAGAAAATTTCAAGAAAATTGCTCCGCAGGGTGTTTCAGAATCTTTGGCTGAAATAAGAAATTCTCAGAAAAATGAATTAACAGAATGCTTTACCTAAAAAGCAGTCCCAAATATTGCGGATAGTGGAAGAAAAAAAGTTCATGACTACTTCAATATTCACAGGGTGTTCCAAATAAAACTAATCACAACAGTGGATGGATATTTATTTGTTGTTCCATATGATTTACTTTGTATATGTCCTTACTAACATTAGCCGTATTTCGGTGCTAGTGTATACCCAGCTCAGCATAATTTTACAAATAAAACGCCTAGATCGTATTCTATATTCACTTTACATTTTTAAGGATGTGTTCGCAGTGTTTGTATTTTAAAAGAGTGCGATTTGGATTATTATTAAAGCAAGGATGCAAATCCAAACGTATTTTTTGAAAGATTTTTGAACATAATAAGCAAGGAAAAGAACGGATGCTTATTTTTGTCAATTTTGTTTTTATTTTTAATATCTTCGCATAATTTTCTTTGAAATGAGGATTTTTTTTTAATCGACGAACACATCCACTATCTCTGCATAACAATCGGAATATTTTTGCTCCCAACTTATTTTACCGCCATCTAGTCGCTTCATTGCATCAACACTTTATGTTCACTTCGTCTCAGTCCTCGACTGCTGGCTGACCTCTTTATCTTCAGCACTCCTTTTTGTTATTGTTTACGTGTAAAATTATGCTGAGCTGGGTATACAATTAGCACCGAAACACGGCTATTAAATGAGGAGCCTGTGAGAGCACTTTTTGTGCCGGCAAAATTCTGCTTGTGATGATTTTCTTCAAACCAACCATTTTTATAGTCCTGGGAATTTTTTTGAAGCAGAAACAAAAATTATAGCGCTATCTTCATTCGAGTTATGATCTTTGCAACGAAAAAACTAATTTTGGACCACAGTGCGGCGAGGTAACGATCAGAATAAAAGGGACCGTAATCCTCCCATGCAGTGTGTTCCAGGCACAGATAGATGCGATAGCTCAGGTGGCCAAGGAGGTGGAGCGGCGCAAACTAGCCTACAAAAACATTAACATTTACTCTGACAGCCAGTAAAAGCTATGGAGTCAGTAGTAGTCAAGTCATGGGCGGTGTTGAAAGGCAAAAAATACACAGACTGTCAATACAGTAGGTAACCCTATGCTGGGTACCACGGCACAATCACATTTCGGGTAATGAGAAAGCAGATGAACTAGCAAGGAAAGGATCAGAGATGAATGAATCTCTGGCCCTAAAATAAGTACTGACACCAAATTCATGACTAGAGCAAACTTACGTTGGATCAACCTTGAAACATGCAGACGCACAAGGGAGCTCTGGCCAGCGGTTAACCAAATGAAATCTAAAACCGTGATCAGGTTTAACCGCAAAGATATTCGAACACTGGCGGGGGTCCTGACACTGTGTAGTCGGTCTACACGCGGAGCGGCTGGGTATACTGCACAACGACTACTGCAGGAGCTTCAGGGAGGTTGAAGAAATATAATCTATACGTCTACGTCAACTACTATGCGAATGCCCTGCCCTTTGAACAAAAAGATTGAAGATTCTTGGCAGCTACTTCTTTGAGCAACTGGTGGATCTGCCTGCTTTAGAGCTGAAGAAACTCCTGAGATTTACACATGGCTCCGCGTGGTTCTACTAAGGCGAATTACTGAGCCGTTAAACAGCGTGTTCTTTTTTTTTCTCTTTTTCAGGCTCCCAACAAATTTTAAAGAATTCCAAAATGGGCACAATGGAACCACACCGTTGGACTAAGTCTGCCGTGAAACCCGTCAAAAGGGTATCTATCTACCTAACCTAACCTAATCCTCCCATTTTATGGCATCCCTACTGGTTTGCCTGTGGAGTTTAGCTTCAGTATCTTGGATCGCTTCTTTACAGAATCAAATGTCATTTAATTTGTATGGTCCCCGCAAGGCTCATTTTTACGATATCGACACATGAATGCTCTTTTTACTGATTATTGTTTGATAGGCCCTTAACGATACGATATCGGTGTTCTCCAGTTGTGTCAACCCACGGATTGCATACATCGTCTTGTGCATTGTGTCGAGAAATATTCAGCATATTCCCCATAACTGGACATAGGACAGATGTTTTGTATGTTTTCTTTCGAACCTCTGATTTCATTTTGTTAGTTTTTCTAAAAGGATCACCCCACCCAAAACTTTTTTTATATTGTATAAGCCAATGATGTGGCATTCAACACTATTTTTATTACATACGTATACAAAAGTAAAAAATGTCACTTACTTTTCTTAAATGTTCCTAGTTATTATGAATACTGTAAAACTTATAAAACTTATAAACTTATTTCTAGCATTTTCTAGAATCCTTTGATTTTGGATAATGTCTTTCAAAAACATGTTCTTCTCCTTTTGTGCGGGACCTGATCTTGTCACTTCTTTTTATTTTTTTATTTTATTTTTGCGTGCAGAATCCCGTATAAGGACGAACAATTCATGTTGTGATCGACGCAGTGTCTTCGGGTTACTTTACGGTAAATAGTGAATTGCCGCTAGCATTGATACTTTATCCAAACTTAGTTACACATCAATGGCGTTTTGCAGTCGACCTACAACTAAATGTATAGTTTTGCTAATCACAGCACTTTTATATCTTCGACGATAATAGCTAACCATATATAGATAAATATATTGGTAGATTGTTGTTGTAATGATGTACCAACGCAACATCAGTTTGTATGTAACTACTCAAATTAAAAAGACTTCCCTTATAGATTTCTAAGGGAATAAATTTATGTAGCTGAGTTTCGGCAGCGAACGAATGCCATGGAGGTCTGCCATATGTAAGAGAAACACAGTGCTTGAGAATCAATCAGAATCTAAAATTTATTCTTCAAAACTTTGACCTTATATACTAATTTCCTTATCGACTACCCCAATGCCATCAAATCGTGTAACATTAAGTTCGGTCACCAATGTAAACAAAGGCACACTCATAGGTCGCGCGAACCATAGTCAATATGCACTTGACATAGTAAGCATCGATCGTGTAAGAGTCGATACGATTACAAAGTTAGGAGTCAATGTGTTGACGATATTCTAAATCTCAAGTGTCGTTTTATGGGTCAGTGTGTTATACTGAAGATATGCGACACCTGAGTTGTTGGTCGCTTGACATTGGAATTTAAGACATTGTATGCAATATTATGCAAAACAATGCAAACAAATAGAGAATTAGAGAACATACAACTTTCTGCCATTCTGATGAGCAGTTTGGATTTTCCTTGGGCGACTTTTTTTCTTGTATGATGCTTCACAAGGCTCTGTTTAAATTATAACACTTCTTACAATTTTTAATTTAAAAGAAATACTCTTGGACATCTGTTATGTGGATTTTTGTTGAGTTCACGCCAGAGAATGTGCATTTTTTTCCCCAGCTTTCACCGGAGCTACGATGGGTATTCGGTGCAATTTCAATTGGATACCTTTAGATGAAAGCTTTCATAAAGAAGTCTAGAAAAACGACAAGCTTGAAAGAAATGTTAAGTGAGATGGTATACTAATAGCTAGGTGAATGTGGTTGGTTGACTGACCCTGAATTATTGGAAAATCAAGATTATTGGGAAATGTAGGCCAATCGACATAAGTCGCTCAACATAACAAAGTATGTTTCACATGATGTGGGATTCATAGCGAGCACGATGAAGTTAAACTTATCTGCGGTAATAGACAATGAAAATTAAATAAATATTACGTTGTGTACCCAAGAAGATTTTAAGACTGATTTTATATACCCGGCACAATTTTCTATACCCTGTAGTACCACACTTCGTACTAAGCTACATTAGTACTAAGTAGTACTACTACCCATCACTGACAGACAGAAATTCCTTAAAATACAAATTCGAACATGATACATACACGACTTCACAGATTACAATTCCTGATGCCAATCATGGCAACGAAAACAACAACTCAAAGTCCACACAAGGGCTTTCCCCAGACCAGACGATAGTTTTGTAATCACTATCCACCTACACTGAATTCCCACAAAGGTACAAGCGATGAGATGAGAATTCCGCTTCACCTTGAGCCGCGTTGTGCATGGTGTCAAATTGTACAGCCGGATGGTGAATTCAAATCCACATTTACTGCTGCATAAGCATTTTTATATAATAGTGTTAGTGAATAGATGTAAGTAATTAGAATAAGATTTTTGTATAAATAGGTTAAGAAAATCATAATAAAGTCAATCTTAAACTGGACGCAGTAAATGCACCTCTTGTAATTTTCAGCTTGGCTCTTTAGCCGCTAAACACTTAGGCTTTTCAGCCATTAATTTCTACTCGGCTTGGGCTAGACTTTCAATAAGCCCCATAGATTTGTAGGCGAGGTAGGCTTTAAACAATACATTGCATATAGCACTAGTTGTATTATAACCCTTTATACAGAGAACAGTACCTTAGTGGCTGAAAGGTTAGTTCGTTGGACAACCGAACGAGGGCATCCAGGTTCAAATCGCAATACCTCAAGTTCTTCCACTTTTGCCAATTATTGTCATGAGGAGCTTCTCAAATGTCCGCTTTCAAGTAGAATGTATGCTTCCCTCCAAAAAAAAAATCATCACACACATAAATGATTGGAGAACCTTGGTTTAATCAACAGCAGTTGTCATCACATGATGTGGGCTCCTCACGTGCTGAATTTTCATAGAAGTAATACATTTTCTGAGGCTCCTTAAGGAACCATCGTCGAGTATGTAGGTTTGGGAATTCACATGTAAACAGCTATGGTTTGTACCATATTGGGACCAGCAATGAATTCAATCGCACTTTCTCACCTAACTCGTACACGCCATCCTTGATAAAACAAAGCAGCTTATTTCCTTGTTCAGAAACTAACGAGAAGTCGTTTCAGTTTCAACTTCAGAAACAAACTTCAAGTTGTGTCTACTAATACAGCACCGATAAACAGCACTTGAAGAAGAAAAGGAAGAAAAGGAAGAAAAGGAAGAAAAAGAAAAAACAAGTAAAAGAAAAAGAAGAAGACGAAGGAAGAGTAAGAACTTTTTGGCCTGGATCTATATCGCTGTAAAGTTCATCATGAGGTCTGTTCCTCCTCGGTCGGTCAATACAAATGGGACTAAATATTTTTGGATTTCAAATGATCAAGGCTGATATTTATTACAGTGCTTCCTTTCTCTTTTTATGCATACAAGTAACAAAAATTGGCAATACTCAATGAAGTCAAGAGTACAACACGCATGCGCGTAAGATAAAGTTCTCAACTAAAGTGTGTCCCATAAAGGCTGCGAATTTTGTACTTAGCGCCATTCTTAGTGTCGGTCGTACACCGATGTTGTTTGAGAGCTTTCATGTGGGCACATTAAGGTTCAGTCATAGATAATTACATAATCAACTTCCAAAGTTAAGAAATTATTGCGGAGACGGTTCAAAAATGTCGTGGATTTTTCGGTCAACACAATGCACCTTCTTGCCGTATAGTGCATCGGGAAATTTCAGGTGATTGGTGATCATTTCCAACCAGAAAATATTGCAGCAGTTAATAAGAGAGCCGACCAGAATCCTTTCAACTCAACTTGCCATCATTCTCACCAATTGAGACTTTCGCAAAGCAGTTTAGAGCGAATTTCGACTGAAGATTTGCATTTGCATGCTTACAAGATTCAATTGACACAAAATTTGACGCCAGTAGGCCATGCGTAGTACCGAACGTTTCACAGGCGTTTCATGAGGCGAATTTCGAACTAGATGGCTATGCCAAAAAACAGACCAGCCGCATTTCGGGAGCTGAAAATCCAAGACTGGTCTATTAACCTCCAATGAATACATCAAGAGTCACCGTTTGGTATGGCACTTTGGAGTGGTGGGACCGTTCTTCTTCGAGAATGCGGCTGGAAATGCTATAACGACGTCTTCTGGCCTCAAATTAGTGAAATGGATCCGGAAGACAAGTGGTTTTGTGGTTTTAATAGGACGGCGCAATCTGCCACACAGCGAACGACAGAACGAAATTTGAAGGTAGAGTTATCTTCTTTCTTTGGGGTTTTGAAAGAAAATGTGTTTTTGTCAATTTGTCAATAACCCAAGAACAATTCTGAAAAGAAACATAGGGACGGACTATAGTCCGCTTGGGCGAACTGTTGGATACCCTATTCTTATTCATATCCCTCATAAGTGGGCGTGACAAAAGTCTAAGTATGGTTGAATTGTTAAGACCGCTCTACATATTTTGTTATATAACATTTAAAGCATTTTATCGAAAAAAAACGCTCCCTAGCTCAAACTTGGGTGTTTCAACAAAATTGTTTCATTTAATTGTGGGCGTGTGAGTAGGCAGATTTAAAAAAAATTAACACATAAGCATAAAGGGCCTCTAGAGAGTATATATTATAAATTTCAGCTCCCTAGCTTAAATTTTGCTTTTTCAATAAAATTGTTTTATTTTTTTGTGGGCGTGTCAGTGGGCGGATTTTGAAAATTTTATATCCCGAGCAGTTTTAGGAGTCATAGATCATATATAAAAAATTTCAGCTTTCTAGCTCAAAATTCGATTTTTTCCAAAATTTTGTTTTTTTGAGTGAGCGGATTTCAAAAATTCGTAAACCTGATTATTTTGGGACCTTAGAGAGTATATGGTTAAAATTTCAGCTCTCTAGGCCCAGTTTAAAGGCCTAATTTTTGCCGACGGACGGACGGACGGACATGGCTAGATCGACATTACTATCGATGCTGATCATAAATATAGTAACTTTTAGGGGTCTACGGGTAATATTAAGGTATGTTACAAACTATGCGTCAAAATTAATATACCCTTAGAATAGGGTATAAAAACGAGATTCGGCATGCCATTGATGAAGTTGAGCCGGCACTAGCCAAAATGTCATCGGAAATTTTGTCAAAGATCCAAAGTATGCCATCAACCATGTCTACACACTTAATTAAAATAAAAACATCAAAACTAATCGAATAAACACTGCGTTTTTGTTTTCAAAATTCAACTAAGCCCTCTTGATGGGACACTCTTTGCTTCCAAGTTGTGCATGTCCCAAGCCATTTTTCTGAATTTTTCTTGAAGGTTAATTAATAATGTTAGAAATATTTCGACCTCTCTGATTTCCATCTATTTATAAGATATATATCAGTCGAGGTCCTTGTACAACAATCGTATACGGGCGGAAAGCCCTGTGCACAAATTTCATAAACCTTCAACGGATGCATGTTTTTTACATTTCTACTTGGATATTTGATGGCTTACGGAATGGCATTTCCTTCTTGAATAGTTAATATTGCCGACAACGAAATCATCATCATTTCCATCACAGATAACAGTATTCGCACGTATATACAAAAGTTCAGCATAGACTAGCTGTTTAGAGAAATGCGGAACTCCCTCTTTATGGCAGTAACATGTCCCACCTGAATAAAACATGACAACACATTTATCCTCAATCAATTTGCAGAGCCTTCAAATCCACACTGTCAAAATATTGAGCATTATTCGATCTTCATTCAAAAACAAGAGTATGTCCTCTTTGTAGCTCGGTTCCAATTATTTCTGTTCCGAGCACTGAACACGTTTTAAATAAAAATCCGGCGCATTTTGCAATCTTCCGTCAACCGTAATAATTTTTGAAAAGAACAAAATGGGTTACAAATAAAACTGTACAAAATAATTGTAAACGGAAAAATATTCTACCAAATCATGCGAAATTCAATTAAAATTCACTGCGTTTCCACCATGTAATCATCTATAATTATAAGGCACCGGGAGACCACACTTCGTCGGATCGTCATTGTTAACCCCTTCCGATTGGAAAAACCGGGGCGCGCGGTGGTTGCGGTACGGTTTAATTATTAACTCTCTCGCTCTGATGTCCTAGGAAGCACGCAGCAGATTGTGGCAATATTGCAAATCATTATGAACTGTGAACACGCCAAAGTGGGCAGCAAGGACATTTATTTGCCTTCTTCCGTTGCCCTTCGGTGTTGTTGCCTGGCTGGCAGAAAGTTCTATGTGAACTCAATTTTCATAGGAAATATTTCCAATTAAACTTTTAAGCTTAAGCAATAATTAAATATCCATCTGAAGGGGATTGAACTCCATTGTACCATGCTCCTTCGATTTTGTGACAAAACTGTTTGATCTAAATAACCTCAACTCTCACTCCATGGCTGTAGCTGTCTGAACCGATGGAAAACAAAAAATATATATATAATGCCTACTGTCTATCAATTTAGCATTACAATGTTTGTTTGTAGCCTTTTAGGGTGCCTTTAAACAGGGCTAATTACGAAAACGTAATGCAACTGAGTGAAGTCGTTTTGTGGGGCTGGGGTCTCGCAAGTTTTCTCTCAATTACGCGTGCTAGGCGGGATGGGATAGGAAATTAACTATTATTTAGAAGTTAATTTAATTCTTCCACCTTCAACTTAATGGAGGTATAGTATAAGCCCTCCGCCCCGTGGGGGCTAATTCGCATTCAAATGTTTCCCATTGATATAATTGGTTTTCGTGTTGTTTTATAAAATTGGAAATGTTTTCTAGAATTTAGGATGGAAAGGGAGAGTTGGCACGCGATCATTCGATGACTGCCATTCGACAATTTATAGAGTGTTTTTTTTTATGAGACCGACTGTGCTTGCCTTAAGCCGATAGTGAATCGCCATTGAATGTCTATCGGTAATTGGTATAGTAGGGCTCATCAGTTAACTGGCTGCATTGGAATTGGAAGAAAGAGGCATTTTACGCAAGATAGCAGTTTCAATGCAGTTTGACGTTAGTTTAAGAATTTTAGGATACACTTCAAACATAAAAGTAAGCGCACATTATCCGTTTTCAATTGTACAGCAAATCACTCGTAAGTATTACTTTTTTGAAGACTCTTTATTTATCCGAAATATTATTCCTAATTTTGAGTTTTCCGAAAAGCTTTGCGGCCTATCCGCAGAAGATTGAATAACAAAATAGTTAAACGTGAGCTTCAATTTTAAAATGTGATGTAAAGAATTTTGATCGTTCAGTATTCATCAAAGGAAATTATCTTTATTTATAAACATAGCTAAGGGCTGCAGTCCGCTTGGGCGAACTATTGCGTACAATATTCCTATTTTTATCCCTCATAAAGTAGGCGTGGGAAAAGTCTAAGTATGGGTGAAATGTTAAGAACGGTCTACATATTTTGTTATTCAACATTTAAGGGATTTTATTGAAAAGGTGAAGTTGTGTAAGATAACGCCTCTTAAAAGTGGGCATGACAGCAAACTTTACATAAAAAGAATTGTTCAAAACGACTTTAACTAAAGAGTATTTCATTTAGGACTTGACATCTTCTTTTTAAATAAAATGCAATTATAAAAAAAAAAAACTAGTTGAGATATCTCAAAAAAAAACGTATTCGCTTGAATAGCTATCAAAACATTTATGAATGGAATTCGACTTTGTTCATATGTCCACCACGGGAACGTATCCAGCGGTCGATTCGTTGAACCCAAATTTCGATGACTCGGCCGCACATTACGGCCGCTATTTCTCGTTCAATATTGGCTCTGAGCTCGTCTTACGACGCCGGCTCGTTAAAACATCGGTCTATATGTTTTAATGTAGCCCCACAAAAAAAAGTCTGGAGGCGTTAAATCACACGATCTCGGCGGCCTATAGACGGATCTGTTTCTCGAGATAACACGTTCATCAAACTGAGACTTCAATAACTCGATTGTTGCACTCGCTGTGTGGGTTGTGGCACCGTCTTGCTAGAACCACATATCACTCATGTCCACTTCATGCAATTGCTCAAGGAAATAACGTTCCAACTCCAACATTTCTCTGTAGCGAATACCCTTTATCGTAACGTGACGGTTATTTTCATCGACGAAACCGACATGAAAACCGCACCAAACAGTGACTTTGCGGATGAAGTGCTGTTTCATGAAGCACATGAGGGTTCTCACCTGTCCAGTAATACATATTTTGCTTATTGACAAAGCCATTTAACCCAAAATGCGATTCATCACTGAAGATGGTTTTGCGATGAAATTCTTCATTTTCCTCCATCATGTCCAGATGAAATTCTTCATTTTCTTCCATCATGTCCAGAGCCCAATTCGAGAACCTACGTCGCTTCATATGATCAAATGGCTTTAATTCTTGAGTCAGCTTGATCTTGTTAGGATGTAGCCCGAGATCCTTACGCAAAATTCGTCATAATGTGGGTTCGGAGACGCGAAATTCTTGAGAACGCCGTGAAATTGACTGATTTGGCTTGTTTGCGACGAACGCCGCTACGGCACCAATATTCTCCACACCCCGGGCAAAACGTAGTCTCACTGGGACGGCAACAGCAAGCAGCGAATAAGCTGGCTCAAATTTTTTTTACTAGTTGCGACCACCGACTCGAAATTTCGGTAGTAAATTTTAATTATTTGTAAACGTTGTTCCTTCGCGCTCTGTAAAATTTGGTCGGATGAAAGCATGCCCCACGAATGGAATCTCAGCATTATGTGCCCCATCCAGGAGAAATGAGATACTCTAAACTGCGACAACTACAGAGAAATAACTCTCCTGAATGTCGCGTATAGATCTTGTCGGCTGTATTGTGTGAACGCCTAAAATCTTTCGCCAACAACCTGGTCGGCCCAAATCAGTGAGGTTTTAGGCCATAAAAGTCAACCATCGACCAAATTTTCACACTCCGACAGATCTTGGAAAAAACCCAGAAATTTTAGATCGATACACGCCATCTATTTATCGACTTTAAAGTCGCCTATGATAGCGTATATAGGGACGAATTATACAAAGCCTTGTCAAGTTTTGGCATCCCCGCCAAACTCGTCCGTTTGTGCAGGATGACGATGGAAAAATCACGCTGCTCCGTCAAAATCGGCAAGAACACCATCGAGCCATTTGATGTCGAAAAGGTTTGAGACAAGGCGACGCGCTATCATGCACAATGCACATACTTTCTGATTTTTCAAAAGTCCGTTGAACTACTTGCCTATGCTGATGATATTGACATTATTGGGAGAACGCGGCGAGCTGTCAGTGGCGCATTTTTAAGGATCGAAACGGAGTCAGCGAAGATAGGTCTGGCTGTTAATGAGGACAAAAAGAGGTATATGCTGTCAACGGAAATTACTCTCAACATCGGTGACTCGGACTAAACGTCACCATGGACAGATACAACTTCGAAGTAGTTAAAGACTTTGTCTACCTGGGCTCCACTATCACTTCGCGAAATGACATCGGAGCAGAGATCAAGCGAAGAATCACTCTTGCCAATCGCTGTTTCTTCGGGCTAAGAAGGCATCTAAGAAGTAAAGCCCTCTCTCATAGAACCAAGAAGATATTATATAAGACCTTAATTATCCCGGTCCTGCTGTATGGTTCAGAAGCATGGATCCTGTCAAAAGCGGACGAAAACCTTCTGTGATGCTTTGAGAGGAAGATTCCTTGAGTGATAGTCTGTCCAGTTTGTGACGATGGAATGTGGAGAAAAAGATTCAACGACGAACTATACGGGTTATACAGCGACGCTGACCTGGTCAAAAAGCTAAAAATACAACGGCTAAGATGGCTGGGACACGTGAAGCGTATGGACAGCAACGCACCAGACCGACGAGTCTTCGAATCCAAACCTGACGGTCAACGCAGCAGAGGAAGACCCCACCTTAGGTGGCGCGCACAATTGGAGAACGACCTCAACCAACTTGGTGTGCGGAACTGGAGGCAGCTAGCGAGGGACCAAGCTGGTTATAGGGGCTTGTGGGTTGAGGCCGTGGCCCACCCGAACTGTATGCGCCACCAAAAGGAAAGAAAGGTGGCGGACCTCTAACCACGATCAGATACGACCGGGTCGACATAAATAACAGCAAAATATTATTACTTACCATCGAAATGAAAAGGATTAAATTTAAACAAAAAAATGCAGTAGCGTTTTTATTTGTTTCTTACACAGGACAGGTTGCCTGAGGTTAAGAACCCTAAGAGCATCACAGTGGATCTTCAATGATCTAAGTGTGACTAGTGCAGGGTTCCCCTGACTCGTCAACCCGTTTACCTAACCCCTAACCTATCCTGTGTTAAACGATACTGAGAGCATGCGCATTCAGAGAACAAAGTGTTGTGTCTGCTCTTTGGTGGAAAAAAATAAAACATAATAGTTAACGAATTCAAAAAATAGTTGGCAAATGATAATGCTGCAGGCGAACATCTAAACACCTAAAATATTTTCCAATTTCAATGCAACAACTCTTAATTTTCCATCGGATTTTTTTTTTTTTTTTTTTTTCACAATCATATTTCAAATATCAATCCAACCGCCAGGAAGTACATATATTTATACCATACTCCTGCTCCTTCAAAAGGAATTTACAAAACTGTTAACGCAATGATAGCACAGCCTTTACTTGGGACATTATCAAAAGCCCCTCCATCAAGTTGTCCCTGTTGTTTGAAGCGTAACATGTAAATCGATTCGCAGTCGATACTTTAGCTTGTTCGTCGATTTAGAAAACTGGTAAATTCCATTGAATCGGCGCAAATACTCAACCTCCCCCGCCCTTCACCACGAATAAGTTCACTTTTACTAAAATGCGGCTCTATCGTGTTCGTGTGCTCGTTAGTCGCCCACCACACACCCTCCTACCGCAGCATATCGAAATTAGTTTCGATGAAATTTGCATTAGCATGCGATTCATGTTAAAAGTTTTTGAATCATTAATTGGTACAATTTTCTAAACCACCCGTCTAATCCTTCATCTAGCCAAGTTCGCCTTCTCACCCAATCAGTCACATGGCGGCGCAGCGCGATCCATGGCATTCTATTGCAGCGTTACCTGCAATCACATATTGCCGTTGAAGGTTGGTGTGTATTCGCATGTACCGCGAGGAAATGCGTTGGGATGTGGCTGTGTAGCGAGGATGACTAATTTGTTGTTTTGTTTTTCTAGTTCCTCATCTAGGGGCTAACCCCAATGCTGGGGGTAAAGCGGCAGGCATTTTGCTAATGTTTTTCGCGCGTCATTGCTGATCAAGGATTAATGTCTGCTACAACATTCTGATTGAACTGCGGTTAAAGTTTCGATTGATTTTGTTGTACTTTCTCGGAATGTGTACCATGAGCGACGTGCAGTGTAACTTTTGTAGAGGAGTGATGATGGGAAGCAGTGGCGTGTTAAATTGAAAGACGATTAATATCCGGCATCCTGGTGGTGGAGCAAGTGATGTGCACACTGCAAACACAGCCTTACTGTGTTTCATATGAAGGATATTTACAAGGATACATTACTCGTATATTAATTAAGAATTTCAAACAAGCGCAGCAATTGCTACGAGTATTTAGGTTGTTCAGTGATTAGGTTTGTCTTGCCTAAAATACGAGTTTGTAGCACAATTTGGATAAATTGTATTGGCAAATGTACTTAGGGAGCTTAAACGTTTTGATAAATTTGAGATTGCATCTGGGATAGGAGGATTTTAGTTTGACTGGTGAGGATTTAATAAGTTTGTTATTCACTAAAGCCCGGAGAACAATCTCTGCACAATTTCGGCTTTTGTTGCGAACTAATCGCTTAAGAACCATAAGGAGGCTGCTTCCTGGATCTGTTTATCAACCTCAATTACGTACAATCAACTTTGCAAACTATGAAGGGTAATTTAAATTAAATTCAAAGAAAAAAAATTATTAGTTTTTATAAGTATTTCATTTTAGAAAAATCGATTAATAATAACACAAAATTGCTCTGTTCCACTTTTCCTGCAGGATCGGCATACAAATATCACTGCAGCGCTTTCCAAAAAGCAGCACTTGTCGTAAAAAGCGACTAAGGGAAGACATCACTTCTTCTTCTTCTTCTTCTTCTTCTTCTTCTTCTTCTTCTTCTTCTTCTTCTTCTTCTTCTTCTTTCAATGGCGGTGAGGCTATGATCAGGATTAAACGGATCGTAACCCTCAACTGCATCCCTACTAGTCCACCTGTGGGGTTTGCAGTTCGACCTCAGAAAATAGCGGCAGGCATCCCGATTTGTTTTAAGTCTTAAATTATCTGACTATGCACTACCTGTAAATATGATGGGGTTATAAAAAGTCAACGACCTTGCCACGTCGAATCAATCGGTTCTCGTTCGATCACCGCAATTAAACGACGTTGGGCGTGGTTAGTACTTAGATGGGGACCCACTTGGGAACACCGCATGTTGTTCGCACCTCTTGCGAACGTCTGACAAACATCCAAGAGTATCAAATTGTCATGAAAAAGTTTCTTAAATTTGCCTTTCGGATTAGGCGTAAAACTGTAGGTCGCCTCCGCCTCACATGAAAGTGGTTGGAGAAGCTAGGTTCTGGGCCCTGTAAGAGTCTGTTAAGGCCAAAATATGTATGGTTGTAAAAAGTTCCACATATTTTGCGATAGGTAGGTAGAAGTAGCTGTCTCCTTGAACAACACCAAGCCACGATAACCGCATATATGCGTCGTTTTGATACCACCATTCGAGTGAATCTTAGTCCAGTATGCGTTTCAAATCCATCCTATAGAGTCGAGGAATCTAAAAATGTCGCAGAATTTTTTATTTCTAAATTCAGATAAGTGGTCGATAGAGGCATTGCCGAGAAATTTTTTAAGGGATTCCTACTTTAGTGCGATAAGGATAGAAAACTAAGGAGAACGCTGTAACGAACAGCAAGTTCCGAGTAATTTATAAACAACCCTGTTTAAGATCAATATCCTTTAGGTCATGACGTTTTACTAGGTACGGATTGGTGGGTTGATAAAGTGTGGAATGTTGATGTTTCTTCATGTTGACGCACTGCGATGCCCATAGGGGTTGCACCTATGTGTGAGGACTCTTTAGCTGTGTTTTATTATCCATGCGGATCTGGATCTGGATCAATTTAATACGTAAAACAAAAACAACACAGGATCTTGCTATTTATCGGGATCATTAATCGTGATCCAAAATGTAATTACAAAACTCACTACCTGTTTTTTCGTGGCGTTGCTTATTTAAATTATAGGAAATTATAGGAACACAATAATATTGCCAGACCAAAATATGAAACACTATTAATAACACAAAAAATCAATTAGCATATTTTCATATTCGAATAATTTACCACTGCGACTTTTGAGACGTTTTGCTTCGTAATATAATACACAAAAAATAATGGAAATATTAGCAGTACAATACTGTTAATATGTTGCATATTTGCACATAACATTTGAACATAGTTTCTGAAAAAAAATATTGAGTGCAAAATGTATGTTGATTTGTATTCAAATGGCAACACCTCCGACACAACAAGCGATCATATTGTGACGTCACATTGTACCCTATATTTGCAATATGGCTGAGTGCCAATCGAAACTTGAAATACCTGGTATCGTCTGTTATGTGTTAAAAACAACTGTTGCCACAACTTGCCACTGATGATCCAGATCGTTTAATTATCAGATCGGATCCGTATCAAGATCATTGGGATAATAAAACGCGGCTTTTATTTGTGTGTTTAATGATGTCCATTTAGACCCCATTCAGCCATCCGGATCTTATTGCAAACCTGAAAGGATTGGAAAGAGGGATGTCGGATAGTTCCATCAACTCATGGCAAAAGTAATTTCCGAAAGTTATTTCCTTAATTGGCTAATGCTTGGACAGTGACGCAGAAAGTGGAGAGTATCTGTGAGTGTTTTCTTATCGGCGCAGCCTCTACACAGGTTGTCATTAGTAAGATGCACTTTCAATATGTTGTTATTTAGTAAGTTATGTCCAGTATGTATTCCCACCAACATCGTAAATACGCGCACTCAGCCCACAGTGTTTTTTGCAATCGTTGATTGTTTTTAGTGCACGTTCAATTAGCCTTTTAATGCTTGGATGGAGTTCTGAGGTTCTAGTATTAGTATTACTACCCCGTCTGCGTAGGCGGAAGCTTTTACCCCATTGCATAGATGCTCCTTAACGATCTGACCTAACAGAGGTGAAATAACCTCTCCTTGTAGTGTCCCTGTGGATGCTTTTACCTTAAGACGTGTATCTTTTAGCTTTGCATTTATTTTTCTATCGCTGAGAATATTTTATATTAAGTTAGTTAGAGCATAGTTCAAGTAAGTCTTTTCCAAGTTTGTTCTCTCCACATTACTGAAGGCTTCTTCAATGTCGAGGAATACAGAAAAGACTTTTAGTTACTGTTACTTTAGCTTCACAATCATTTAATTCCTCATTAATTGTGCAGACGCATCTCTGGAAACAGGACCGTGGCCCTTAAGCCTCAGTCGTGTCGAGGAAGCACTATTTCATGTGAAAAAAGCCATGCATTTCCCAAAACAACCCTAGGTACATTGAGCTAGCGAATGCTTATTTCGTTGCTCAACCATAAGGCTATTTTTCGTGGCGATCGCCGTTGTAACGTGCCTTCTAATCAATTGAATAAGTAAATTCTTACCAGTGCAGGGACGGGCAAGGAATCCCGAAAAACAGCGCTTGTCGTAAAAGACGACTAAAATCCAGGTGAGCCTAGGGACACATTTAATATCTTTAAGCTGCCCCGCAAGTGTGCATTCAAATCTGTGGGTTGACACGACTGGAGATCATCGGTGTCGTAAAGTTATCAATATTGGCAGCATGCACGTGTCGAAATCGTAAGCAGAGGCAGGTCACTCCTGGATCACACAAATGCAATAACACCAGCACTTGAATGGCATCAGTGATGAAAATATCCGAAACCAGGAAACCTGCAGATTTTTATTTAGGTCAAATCGGCGAAGCCCACAGGCGGACCAGTAGGATACAGTAAGGTGGGAGGGTTATGATCCCCTTAATCCTGATCATAACCTCATCGTAAAGGAAAAGAAGGAAATTGTTAATTCTATTCAAATACGAGCACTTTGCTGAAACAATATTTTATGTACACACGAAGTTCGAAACAACCCGAGACAAGTCTGAAGACAAGATAGTTCCTTATAACTACGTGCTTAACTGACCCCAATCGATAATAACCACAAGCCATGATTGGCCTGATTAGGGTATGACTTCCACCCTGGAAGTATGTTGTATGCTGCGAAACAGTTTATTTGTCAGAATAATATGTTGCTTTGGCTCCTTCTAGGCAAACATAATTAGGTCAAGTGGGATACCGAGATAAACCTAACAACGCTAACCGCTTACGACTGTCCATTTTTTCCAATAATGACAATTTATCTGGTATCTCTATAGAAGCAGCAGAAAATGTAAAAATAGGATTTTGAAATAGGCTTTTTTCCTGACTTCTGAAAGTTGATTTTCAACTTCCAGCCAAAGCAGTATTCCTTAATTTAGTCGAAGTCACGTTGCAAGAGTATGTTAATAACCTCGTCACGTAATTGTCGTAATTGTCGGATCAAGATCATCCTGTAAATGTTAAATAGGATCAACGAATTCATGGCCTCTGCTGTAAACCATTTTTAATGTCAAGTACGGACTAAGATGTTTTAAATTATATACAGCGGTTTGTACATACCAAAATTGATGCAGAAGTTGAAAAGGCCTTCTCCCTATACGGTATCGAAGGCCTTCTTAAAGTCCACCAAACCAGCACCGGTGCATTAGTTCAAAACATTGTATCGGGTTTTTCAATAAGGACATAACAATTTCGTATTTCAATAAAACACAGAATAATTGAGATATTCGTCTGAATTCTTTTCCAGATGTAGTACACATGTTAAGTTTAAAGTGTAATTCGAACTCGTTCATTTGACCACCGCGACCAGGTATGCAGCGATCAATTCTTTGGAACCAAATTTGAACCATTCATCCGCATATCGGTCGAAACTGTGGCAATTTCGAGCTCGATATTGTTCCTGAGCTTCCCTTACGTTGTTACCTTGTTGGCATAAGCCAACCAGTAACCGTAATAAAAAGAAATCCAATGGCGTTAAATCGCATCAACGAGGGGCCATTCGACAAGATAACAGGATTACCGAACTTCGCCTTCAATAGATCAGTCGTTTGACCAGCTGTGTGGCATGTGGCACCATCTTGTTGGAATCAAATATCACTGACGACAAGTCCATCGAATTCTGGCCCAAAATAGTCTTCGAACATGGCACGATGGCAAAGTGACAAGTGCATAACAAAGTTCGAAAGCTGCATAGCCTCACTGGCACAGAAACATTCAATAGTGAATATGTCGGCGGCAGACGGCTGTTTCTGCCATGCTCGTGTTCTCAAACACAAACTATTGTACATACTCGTATATTTCATGAAATAAAGAATAAAATCTAAATCTATCTAAATATAATCTAATCTAGTGAATATGTTGACTCAAATTTATCTACTTAAGCCGCAGCCTGTTTGGTGGGCTGATTATAACGACCGAAAATTTGATAAGGCGCTCTTGAAGTTGTGACCACCGAATCCGAAATTCGGTAGCAATTTTTAATGATTTTTAAGAGTTGCTCGTTTGTGAACTTCGCCATGATAAAAACGTAAGTCTTGACTGATGTTTTGACATTGACAGATCATAGAAAAAGCACAAGGGTGCGTTTGTATTAAAATACAGATTTGTTGTGTTCATTGAAAAACACTGTATAAACGAAATTGGTATAAGATGCACAATCGAATAATAATTAATGAGTAAACACTGATGAAATGTGTAAAAAGTACGCATTATTAGCTCAATGCAAACATTATTTATTATTACAAAACAATAATAATAACACAATTCTAATATCCATTATAAAAAGGAAAAAGATAAAGGGAATTCATTGCGTAGCCATGTAAGACTAGTGGTGAATGATCCTTTTAAACGATCTAGTTGATAAATAAATTGTGGGGTAAAACGTAATTTTAAAAGTTTATTCAGCGAAATATAGTTCTGTAAAATTAAATAAAGACAGTAAGTATTTTTTTTCATTTATATATACATATAACCAAAGAGAAAAGAAAAATAAATTAATTGATTTGACAAATGCATATATGTAATATAATATTGAAGTTAAAGTAAAGGATATAAAAAAATGACAATTTTTTTTAGTTTATTTTTTTTTATTTGTTACTTAAACAATATTAATGAGTAAATTTTTGACTTGTGCGCTATCCATTACGAAAGGCCAATTCTTGACGTTAATTAAAAAAAACGTTAAACATATTTAAAACTTTTATGTCGCGTGGCAGTTTGTTAAAACAAAAAAAAAATTGAAAAGTGAGTCTTGTTTGGGGTTGGCACATTAACAAGAGCTTTAGTATTGACTCTTAAGCTACAAGGTGGCGCAAAAATAACCTTCCGATGTTTTTTGGCTGTAATTTAAAAAAAAAATAAAAACTTTGATTCTTCTTGTGGATTATTTTTATTTGGTCTTTTAATTTTTTTTACATCAAGTCGAGAATATGATGCATCAGCCGCCGCCGCCACAGTTGATTGTCATTTGAGCCCTTTTTATGGCATTTTCCATCACTTTGGCCAAAACTTCCGGCGATAGGTCCTCACATTGTTGACGGATATTGTCTTTAAGAGCTGCAAGAGTTTGATGCTTGTTGACATAAACCCGCGACTTCAAAAAGCCCCACAAAAAGAAATCTGGAGCGGTCAAATCAGGCGATCTTGCTGCCCAGTGCAAATCGCCAAAACGGGAGATTAGGCGCCCGGGAATGCATCCTTCAGCATATCGGTTGTGGCACGTGCAGTGTGTGCCGTTGCGCCGTCCTGTTGGAACCACATGTTTTCCAATCCCAATTCATCAAGTTGCGGCAAAAAGAACTCGTTGATCATTGCTCTGTAGCGCTCACCATTCACAGTAACCATTTGTTCCGCGACGTCTTTGAAGAAAAAAGGTTCGATGACTCCTCCAGCGAAAACAGCACACCATACAGTGACTTTGAGCGGGTGTAATGGCTCTTCGTGGGTTACACGCGGATTTTCAGTGCCCCAGAAGCGTAAATTTTGCTTATTTACGTATCCGCTAAGATGGAAATGGGCCTCATCACTCATGATTATTTTTGATGAAAAATCATCTTCCTCTTGGTGGTGATTAAGGATGGCTTGAGCGTATGTTAGACGCGTTTGGCGGTCAGCAGCTAACAGCTGATGCACCGTCTGGACTTTGTACGGAAACATCTTCAAATCTTGTACCAAAATTCGCTGTAAAGACCGTCGACTGATACCCATTTGCGTGGCACGTCGTCTGGTCGATGTCGACGGCGCTTCCATGACATCTTCGGCTACAGCAGCAATATTCTCTGCAGAACGGCTACTCCGGGGTCTGCCACGCCTGGCAGCATCTCGTGTTGTGCCAGTCTCTTTGAGGCGAGCGGCTAAACGTCGCAGTGTTTCACCAGTAGGCGTTGGACGGGTAGGAAATATGCGACGAAATTCACGTTGTGCCAAAGTCACCGACCGATTATTGCTCAAATAAATAGTCACCAATATTCCGCGTTCTGGAGCAGTGTAGCGTAACATTGTTTATTAACGTGTATTTCGCATGTTTTTACTACACAAATGTCAAAACAGAACTGACATTAGGGGCCAATCGCAAAATTTATAGCATTTTCTGATAGGAGGATTACTTTTGCGCCACCTTGTATATACATTTGAGCTTCGGATTGTCGGTGTAAAACCACTGCGGATGAAGAACACTTTAAGTACTTTATAAACGTAAAGATTCTTAACCCTAGAACACTAATCCTCGCCTGTGAGTTTGCATTTTTCTCAGAATATACTACTCCCATGGGATTCTGTCTCCTTGCCAACTCCAGTTGGGAATCTGACGCGGTGGATAGCGGACGTTTGTAAAATTTCAGTGTTTAATTTCCCTGTTATAGAGTTCGGTGTCGCCTGAGAGGCGTATTTAAGTATTTTTCAAGTCTTTATTTTTACTTTTTTTTAAGTATTTCTGTTATTTGCATGGAATTAAATTAAGAAATTTGATTTTTTAAAGATGGATTCCATTGAGCAAATATGCCAGGTTACAAGAACTGCCCGACGAAGTACTTACGCGAAGTGCTTAATTTGCCTGCTTATGAGGATACTGCACCTTTCACAAACCGATGCACCGATCATAAAAAAAGGAAAGAGATCAGTATGCAGCTTTTGTCCTGCAAAAAAATGACGCATGAGCGTGTACAAATGTGCAAATTGCGACAATACGTATAGCCTAGAACATAGGTCGCCGAACTGCTTCGGATGTACAAAGAAATAAGTTCCTAAAAAATGCTAATTTTTAAATTAACGTGGAGGGCACAATTCTTGTGATATACCTAGCTCTGATTTTTGTTTGTTATAAAAGCGTTTTTATTTATTTATTGGTTTTTGCAAAGTTTTTATGCAATTTTTAAGATATGATTTTTTTTTGTGAAGTCGTCACTTACTATTTGGAAAGTTCAAAAATGTGTTTTTTAATTTAAGGCTTTCATTATTAAAATTCTAACAAAACTTCAAAATTAGTATTTTTTTTCTAAAAGAGTAACCTTTTGCTAAGTATGATAAATACTATTAAAAGGTAGAAATAACTGTTTTGAATGATTTATTATGTTTTTTTTTTTCAAAAGTAGCCTCCCAGGCGAGGATTAGTGTTTAGCGACAAAAAAAAAGATTAGTACCTATTCTAGGGTTAAGGGGTAAGATGCGGAGTTCCTGAAACAGGAGCCAACTGCTGGTAACCTGTTCTTGTTGCAAATAATCCTTAATATATGCTTTTGCTAATACAAGAGGCTCAATGGTATTGAGATAAGTCCCTCCCCAACTCGATATACCATACTACAGTTTCGAATGTACGAGTCCGAAATATATCTTTAACATCTGATTTTTAGAACAATACGGTCTTAACATGAACATATTTCGAGTAACTGCCATCATATATTTTTGTAACTCGTGCATTCCAGTTCAAATTCATGTCGATTAAAACTCCTAAATATTTGAAACTATCAATTGATTCAATTTTAAAATAAGTCAAGGAACAGAAAGCATTTGTATAAATTATAAGAACCGTGTTTTTCGTTTGTCAAATTAAGACTGATTTTATTTTATTACCAAATATAATTGAACAGAGATGACTAAACTCAAACTAGGTCATTGTTTTTTGCTTATTATGCTATTGCTGACAAATTATTTGAAAGTGCAGTGGTTGTGTGATTGACAGGTGCGAATGGAATGGTTAGGGTCGTTGTGTGGTGTTATACAGTTATTATTGGATATTGTTTCCGGATGTGCTGACAGGTGCGAATGGAATGGTTGGGGTTATTGTACGGTGTTCCGGTTTTAAAATATTACGTTGCCGTAACTTATACAAATTTGTTCTATCACAAGTGTGCAGGGACATGCTAAGTTTTTCACATGCAGCAGAGTGAAAATATATCTCACATTCAATCGGTTCCGAATTTTGAAGACTGCAAACCATAAGCTTTGTTTTTTTCGCTTATCAAAAGTTCATGTTTTGCAAACCACTGTCTTAAAATTTGTAAATCCCTTTGTGATTTGATTAAGGACTCAAATAATTTGTTGCTTGTGTAAGTAAGTGCCATATCGTCAGCGAAAGCTTTAATATTTCTACTAAAATTTTGTTCGAATATGGAATTCACATAAATCAAAAATAAAATCGGGCCCAAAACAGAGCCTTGTGGTACACCGATAGTAGTCGGTCCACATCTTCACTGAAGATATTATCAAATTTGACTCTTTGAGACCCATTACTTAAACATGAGGCAAGCCAATTATAGACCAATCCCCTGAATCCAGCTTTATAGAGTTTATTTAACAGAATATTATGATTGACCATATCAAATGCCTTGGTCATGTCAATAAATAAAGCTACTGTGTTTTTTTTTTTGTATTGTTAAGAGTAGAACATAATTCGCTGCATAATTTCAGAATGGCATCCTCTGTGGACATACCTTCACGGAATCAAAATTGTTTATCACTCAAAAAACTATTTTTGAAGTAAAAATTCTTTACGCACGCTTGACTTGGGGAGTAAGCTGGTGAATGCGTCACGGAAGTGTAGACAAACGCACACTTCCGGCAAAACGGAACTTGAGAGGGAAATATAAGTTAGTGAAGATGGAAAGAGAGAGAGTTACGTTTCGTATCATACACTCTTTCGTTACAACCCATAAAATTTAGTCGGCGGAAAGGTTCGTGGAATGGGTAAGCACCCTTAAATCTTCTCAATAGGGGGCAATACTGAACTCTTATGATCTATCCAAACCGATCCAGAGGAGAAAGCTATATCTAAAACAGTTGCCGACAGATAGAATTTATCGGAAGTCGGTAAAGTCATTGTGTCCATGAATCGTAGTTCATTAGTTGGATATATAGAGCATCATCGTCATTGTCAGATTTTCAGGTCGGACGGCAAAAAACCAAAGTTTGAGCTAGATAGCTGAAATTTATAATATAAACTCTCCAGAGCGCCTCCATGTGTAAATAGTGTCAAAACTCGCCCACTGACACCCCCACAATTTAAATTAGATGGAGCGAAAGAAGTTTTACTTCAGTCGTGTGGTCTTAAGCACACCAATTTTTTTTTTAAATGAATATATGCCTGGTTTCATAAGCTTTTCAAATGATATAAAAAAGGTGGGAAGTAGGAAAACGGGTCTATATTGGCATGTTTTCGATTGCCTTTTTATACAAAGGAATAACTTCAGCAGCTGTAAGACCCCCCGTGCTGCTTCACAATAGTTGTAACTGCACTATTGAAAACATTTTAAAAAAAAGAAACAACTCAAAGGAATAGTTTTCGTTTTGAAGAATTCTCGCCTGGAGAAATTTGTAAATTAATTCAAAGTTTGCAAAGTAAAAATTCTTGCACCAGTGATGGCATTTGACTTGGTCGATCATGAAATTCTTTTAAGCAAGCTATACAATGTTGGGTTTAGGGGAATACTTTATGAATGGCTAAAATCGTATTTGATCGGAAGGGAACAAAGTGTGTATGTAACTAGGATTTTTAGTAATATATTAGGGTTGAAAAATGGTGTTCCTCAGGGTTCTGTTTTGGGTCCGACTCTATTCTTAATTTACATTAACTCACCGTTCCACCAGAATTTTTCTGGAAATCGTAGAGCCTTTGCAGATGATATAGCTTTCACTTATATCGAATCTTCATACTTCGAATGTTTTGCTAACATAAGTAAAGATTTACAATTGCTTAGAGCTTGGTTTGCGTATCACAGATTAATTATTAGTGATAAAACTAAAATCATGTGTTTTATTTTTCCTAGGGAGATTGAAGCATTTTTCCACTCGAATGACTGTCAAAAGTTTGCTTTACCTTTGCATGTATGTGGTAGAAATAACTTCCTAGAACAAAATCAGTGCTCACGTAATTGTTTTCAAATAGAGCTTGTTGATTACTTTAAGTACTTAGGAGTTATCATCGACTGCAACCTTAACTGGAAAGTTCATGTTCAATCACTCAAAACTTACATGAATCTGATAACTTGAAAGATGTATCTGTTAAAGCCATTCTGCTCAAAAAAAGTTTTAACAATGATCTACTACGGACTTACTCAGTCTAAATTGCAATATGGGATAGTGTGTTGGGGAGGTGCTTATTTGAACACACTTAGACCAATCTTGATTGCCCAAAAGCATATAATTCGTATCATTTGTGGAAAAAGTCGACGAACTGGAAGCTGGCCTCTTTTTTGTGAGTTAAGATTACTACCATTACATCATCTCTATATTTTTAAAGTTTTAAAAGAATTCTATAAACAAAGTGATAATATTCCATCTAGAAACTCTTCAATATACAACATACGGGTTAATAATCTGGCACTTGTTGATACTCTAGTTCCACACAAAACACATTTTATGAATTTTTATTTAATGACATCCGCAATTGTATTCAATAATCTGCCCATTTCAATTAGAACAACTTACTACTTTCATTCTTTCTTGAAAAAAATCACAAACTGGCTTTTCACTCTAAACATGACTGACATAGAATTATTCTATAAAGTAAGAACTTGATATACGAAAAGATTATTTTGTATAAGTATCTTTATTGTTATTAATATCGCTTATGTTTTTGTATTTTTTATACGTAATATGTTTCTTTAAACAACAATTTCATTCAACTCTAACGATATAAGTTACTGAATGGCACTGATTTATTCTCTTACACTTATTATTTTTTGAATTAATTTTGAATTTTTTTATATAAACTGTAAATAGCATTAAGTGAAAGTAGAATAAAAATGAATAATCTAATCTAATCTAATCTAATCTAGCTTTTAACGATTTTGGAAAAATACCACAATTCACGATCTTATTAAATATGTGGGATAATATATCTGTTACCTATATAAAGTGCAATGCGTTGAAGTAGACAATTTGTAAAACCATCGGATGTGCATGATTGCTTATTGTCAAAACAAATAACATATTTATAACTTTCATATGAAGTAAAAGATTCGAAGACAAAACTGTTACTTTGATACCTATCGCAAAATATATCTGAATATTGGCCACAACTACAATCAAATTGCAGAGAGCAGGGTTTTGATACAGTGGCAACAGATACAAAGAATCTATATATAATACGAAGTTGCCTATAACGTGTTTCCCCCCCTTTTCTGCTATTATACGTCACATAGATATGCCAACACTACAAGGTGCCGCAAAAGTCATCGTCCTATCGGAAGATGCTATAATTTTTGCAAATGGCGGCAAATGTAAATTCTACTTTGACATTTGTGAAGTTAACTATACAGAAAAAACTTAAGACACCAATTAACATAATCCAAAAGCAGAACCAAAGTTTTTCATTCATAAAAAAAATTACAGCGAAAAAACATATATACATATATACATTTAGGTAGGGGGCAATACATAGAAATGCACAATACACAACAACATTGCTGTGTCGTTACTTGATAATGCTCGCACATACTTGAATTTACTTGGACATGGTTGAAGTTACTTGAAAATGCCGGAAAAAGTTTATATCATGTGAAATCAGAGAATGCAATGTCCAAACATTTCATTTTCCGATTAATATGCATAACAGTCGATTTTGTTTTTTTTTCAACTTATAGAATAAATTCGTCGAATTTCGACCATGGGGCGACCCCTAGTTTATTAAAAGCGCAAGTAATATCAGCTGGGTTTGAAACTACAGTCTTCCCTTTCGATTTCAATTATTTCCTGGTGACTTGCCTATTAAGGATATTATTAACCACCCTCCATTGCTCCTTAATGTTTCCTCTGCGATTCTCTAGCTTCATAGAATAAAATCTATCCCAACAAGCTTCTACTTCTTTTTTAATATCCTGACTAAATTTGATGAATTTTTGCTTGAGTCTGAGGTTGCGAGGGTTGCGTTTTAATTTTTTCCGCAAAGAAAATCCAAATTCGTAGTGAAAACCAATTAGGTTCGTCAAATAATGTGAGTGAAAACGAAGTACCTATTCCACTAGAAAAAATTGTGTCTCTTCGGTAAATGATTTGCAGTATAAGTTCTCACTCACGAGTTCTTAACAAAGCAAATGGCTCCTCGCAAATCGTACCATAAACTTTAAGAGAAACTTGGGAGTCGGGGTTTCAACTATAATTTATTATCACAACCAGTTCCCATGTATAAAATGAACCAAAAAAAATATTGAATTATATTCCTTACCGCCAGTCACACCCACTGGCACACTTGAACAAATACATTATCCTAATACCTACGTCCATTCAAAATCTAATTTATTTCAATAAATCTCTGCACAATCACCGCAGCAAAAACAACCGCTAAGGAGCGACAGCAATAGTATTAGCGGAAGGTCCCCGCTTTCACCGTCACCGACGCTTTCAATTAACTAACATTCAAAGTCGCCGCCACAACGAATTAACATTACCACCTCCGAGTCTTTGCATCCGCAGCCCAAGATGCACTAAGCTCACACACAATCAGCTTCAAATTATCACTTTATTACCGTTAATGTTTATCTGTTACCGCAGTATAGTAGCTTTCGTTTCCAAGATATAGCCAGAAGCAGCAGCTGCAGTTTCCACCCATAAGCACCTGCCACAGATTAACTCAAAGTAATCGCTGTCGGACGATAGCAGTGGAACATCATCGCCACCACTATGCCAGCGTTTGAAGACTCCCTCGGGGGTAAATCACTGCAAATGACTTAAGGGTGGGATCTTAAAGTGTATCATGCGCCAGACACACATGCACGCACACCGACATGTCAAGATGGAATTGCAGCAATTAATATCGTGCATACTTACTTGGAACCACAAGGATTTGGTTAGACTGTCCTGGCAATACAAGTAGAAAAACATAAATACATAGGACTCTCCCCCGGGGACCTTGGATAATAATATAGTTATGTCGGCAACAGCACTGGTACAGGCTCACTATCACAGAAATGCTCAGAACCACTAGTAGCATCTTCAGTGACAGCAATAGCACCTTTGGTAAGGATTATATAATTCTAGTGGTCATGTTAATATCTCCCAAGGACATCGTGTGGAATGATAATAGTGCTGCACTATTACATAGTGTGACTATGAGGTGAGTCGGATGGGAGAATGTTTCTGTGTCCTCATTTAAATTCATCCACTAATTATCGCCGCAATCGATTCCTACAGCGATTTGCAACGATGAGTCTACTGTGTGTGGGTTTGTGGGGTGTTCTAATGCATTTTACGGGTAGGGAAACGACCAGCTATCAATGATAAGGACTCTCAGCATGCCCTAATTCGTCATCAAATGGACGTGGCAGTTTGGTTGGGTACCCATATCTCAAGTTATTAAAGTATCTTTTCTCTTTCCATCAGAACAAGGATATCAAGCTATAAACTGTAAGAGGGAGGCGGTTAAGTGCAATTGGTAAGACGAGGAGGAGGTTAAATAAAAATAAAAGATAAGTGGAACGAGATTGGAGAGAATGATTTTTGTTGCCTTTGGCAAAGGAGATAAAACTGGGATTCAACAGTTCAATTGGTTTGAATTACGATGACTGGTCTAGATTGAGAGCGTAAGTCTGAAGGAGATACTTAAAACTGGTGTCAGGTTTTATTGATTTTCGGGCGGGACAATGGGGGTTATTGTATTTTTTGGGGGGTTATTTATTCTGTTGTTTTGCGGTTAGGACCGGTGGATGTTCATCAGATATGAGAAGTAAAATACTCGAACATTGATACTGCGAGTCTGGAAGGTATATACATCCAATTAGATTGATTGCTTGAAAAAAAATTAATTGATTTGAAAACGAACAAATAAAATACAGCACCTGAATAGGACTTGGCATGGGTGATGGAGATTATTTAGGAGTGAAATAAATTGCTACTGTATTTTGTAGCTCTTCTCCAGGACCACTTTTTAGACATAGGTTAGGTTAGGTTAGGTTGGGTTAGAGGTTTGATGTAGCAGTACAGCTGCGCCGCACTAAGGTCCCTGTGGTCATATTGTGGTATCCTTTTGTGGGCCTGTTGGCCTCGTTGCTACGGATTTCCTAGTTTTTGCTCGTCTTTCCTTAATCAACGTTGTCCAACTATCATGATGTCCTTAGATTAGATAGTGAGACATCAGGAAGTTCTTGAATGTCCTGAAAGCAGTAGCTTCCAAGTGTTCTGTTCCTCAGGTGGCAGAGACCCGGGCAGTGACAGAGGAAGTGAGGCTTGTCCTAATGGGCCTCCCCCGCAGCCTCTACAGATGTCGATATCCTTGAGATTTAAATTCGTTGTTTGGTTTCATAGAAAATTCTGCCCATAAAGGGAAACGACCAGCTTATACAGTGATTTTCTGTAGCACCGTAGGAGTTGGTTGGTTCTGCTCTTATCATACTTTGGCCATAGGTAGAGTCGCCAGTGGCCGGCCCCTTAAGGATTTTTCGTCATAAAATACAACACAGTAACAACAAATATTAACATATTCGACTTATTTTTGAAATAAATAATATTTCTTATTATCTGCATCGGCGAAATGAAAGATAAAATAAATTTTTCTAACCAAATAATTATTTGGTTATAGGCATTTTTTCCAGTGGCCGGCCCCTTGTTTCCTAATTCCGACCAACTAGTGTCCCTTCTCTTTTTTATAATTTGCTTACGCTAAAGTGCTTGGCGAATAACGTCTAGCACAGCTTTGTAGTCGATATTTTTTGCTAAGGAGATTATCTTTTAGGTTAGGTATTACTTTCTCGACTTCTACTTGAATGCGAAATGCGGCCTATATCACAATCGAGGTTGACTGCAAAGTCCTCCCTAAGACCATTCCCAAGATCACCACCTACATCAAAATTCAAGTTACCAGTAGTATTCTCAGGGTCGAGAATCGACACACGACCAGAATCTGCCCCAAAATTTCTGGCAGAATCCTCATCGCCACCAGAATTTACGTCAGGACCGTTGCCAACATCACCACTAACATCGAAAACACTATTGCTAGCATTTAAAGCTTCTAACGCACTTTTAATATAATACATTTCGAGTAGTCAACGGCGTTTGGATCGAATGGAAAGAGTCCACATCTTTTGAATGCATTCTGTATGATAGTCGTCCTATCCTTGTAATTCAGGATCTCATCTAACACATCACAAAAGCTCTCTTTGCTGCCGTGACTACCCGAACGTTTGCGCCATTTATTTAAAATAGTTTTATAGTCTGACTTCAGACCTTTTAAAGCACCCACATCCGTCGGCAGGAGGATATGAGTGGTGTTTGGAGGCAGTGCGTATAAAATTATGTTTTCGCTGCTGCAAAAGTCACTTAGTTCAAGTGGCATGTGCAAAGCGTGTCTATCGACAAAAAATGAACTGGACGTTTAACATTATTCATAGAAATCCAAACGTTTAGACCTTCTTTCACATATTGAAGAGAAGTTTCTCCCCGCATCCATCCACTCTCCGTTTTGCCGAAGACCCAGTCAGGCTTCTTACTTTGTAATGATTTCAGCCAGCTGGGCGATCTTTTGTAAGGCAAGACAACCATAGGTGGAAGTGTTCTTCCATTTGCAGAAAAAGTAATCAAAACAGTTAAATTCTCGTTTTCATTTGCTGTCTTGATTTCATAAAGGTTTTTGATTCCTTTTGGGGCAATGACGTTTCCAGATTTTGGAGCCATACTGAATCCAGTTTCATCGGTGTTGAACATTCTATGTAGAAGAATCCTCAAGAATGTCTAAGGCATCTTCTTGTCTTAAATATTCTTTGAGCTCTGAAAGCCATTTCCGTGTACCTTCTTCTGTTATTTGAGCGCGTCTCTTAGACACAGTTTCAGCGGTTCGTAGGCTTATCTCGGGATGGCGTCTCATAAAACTGTAGTACCATTTCTTCCCGGGTTGGTTATCTTTAAAAGTAGCTTTGCGGCCTTCTTCTTGGATAATGTCCTGCACTGTTTTCAGTAGGTTTTTACTAGTTTCTGGAAAGCCACATTTTGCAAGATTTACAAGCCAGTTCTTGAGCTTGTTTTCTTCTTCTGCAGAGAGCACCGGGCAGGGACCAAATTTCCCAAGGTTATCTGCGGTTCGATTGTGAACTCGGTCCTGAAGCGTCGTCCTTGGAATATTATATTGTCTTGCCGCTGATCTGATCGGAAATTTATTTTTTCTGATTGCAAACAGGGCTTGTTCCAAATCTTTACTGTTATATGGTATGTCGGGCTTTCCTTGCCATTATCATGCTTCCTATTTGTGCGGGTCATATTCAAGTGGCTTCGGAAACAAATTAAAATATTTAAGGATCAAAAAAGGAAGTTGGAACCTTATAAACATTTGTTTTAACTGAGGTGAAACAAGAGACCGGAGTTAGGATACATGTGTCCTATATCCGGCCATTAAGACCCTATTTTAAAAAGAGGCGATCGAACACTGTTTGAATTGTAACGACTTTTTTGCTACAAGACGATCAGTGTAGGTTTATTTATCATATTGCCTTCTCAGTTTAAAAAAAAACCCGGTCTGGGTGCGACCCGCAAGGTCCACACGACTAACTTCCCAGTGGGATCAATATGATTTATGCGATTAGTGGGAAATGTGGTTAACCATAAGATATGATAAAGAATTATTTAATATAAAAAAATCCTCTTTAATATTGTTCATGGAAATAAAATGTTGTTAATAACAGCGAAGTGTGATATATATTAATGCAACCATTGTTATGAACACGGAGACCTGTAAATTAACATAATATACGAAATAACCTAGCACAATGTAATAATGATTTGCTCAATGACAATTGACAAACATAAGGACGGGCTACAGTCCGCTTGGGCGAACTGTTGGATACCCTATTCTTATTCCTATCCCTCATAAGTGGGCGTGACAAAAGTCTAAGTATGGTTGAATTGTTAGGAACGCTCTACATATTTGGTTATATAACATTTAAAGGATTTTATCAAAAAAAAACGCTCCCTAGCTCAAACTTGGGTGTTTCAATAAAATTGTTTTATTTAATTGTGGGCGTGTTAGTAGGCGGATTTAAAAAAAATTAACACAAGAGCATAAAGGGCCCCTAGAGAGTATATATTATAAATTTCAGCTCCCTAGCTCACTTTGAATTAAAAAAAAAAAAAAATTGTGGGCGTGCCAGTGGGCGGATTTTGAAAATATTTACACATGAGCATAAAGGGCCCATAGAGAGTATATATTATAAATTTCAGCTCCCAAGCTCAAACTTTGGATTTTCAAAAAAATTGTTTTATTTATTTGTGGGCGTGTCAGTGCGCGGATTTTGAAAACTTTTTATCCCGAGCAGTTTTAGGAGTCATAGATCATATATAAAAAATTTCTGCTTTCTACCTCAAAATTCGATTTTTTCCAAAATTTTGTTTTTTTGAGATTATGGGCGTGTCTGTGGGCGGATTTCAAAAATTTGTAAACTTGATTATTTCCCTAGAGAGTATATGGTTAAAATTTCAGCTCTCTAGGTCCAGTTTAAAGGCCTAATTTTTGCCGACGGACGGACGGACATGGCTAGATCGACATTACTATCGATGCTGATCATAAATATAGTAACTTTTAGGGGTCTACGGGCAATATTAAGGTATGTTAGAAACTATGCGTCAAAATTAATATACCCTTAGAATAGGGTATAATACGAGTAATATATTGAATAGGAAAAACAACGTTTAAAAATACTTACCCACAAAATTCTTACACAAAACAGTAATTCCGACAACAGTTTCACTAACGATTTTGACAATAAAACTACACAAAAACCTTACCGGATACAACACGAAGTGAATGGGTTGATTTCTCGATAGCGACTTGAGCACATGCAACAAGATATTTTGACAGATTAAGAGAGGAGTTTAAGAGAACAATTTAAGACCAAAAAATCGGAGAGAGACATACAAATTCACTAGTTATAACGAATTTTCTGAGTGGTGGCCGGCCACTGGAGGAGGCCGAAATTATGCAACTCTACCTAGTTTCCATGAAATGCGCAAGTGGTTAGTTAATTCTACCTGCTGCTGTCTTTCATCCGGATCTTGCATTCCACCCGTTCGCCGAGGTTGCATTTTATACGTTCACTGAGGTGAGCATTGGCGGTTGGATCGACGGAAGTGCCTGGTCTTGATCCAATGCGGGCCCTTTTTTGCCAGTTTCAGCCTCCTCATTGCCGACTATATTCCTGTTTTCAAGGCCCAGCAGAGGTCCGTATTAGGTATGCTGTGTGAGACCTTTCGATTAGGAGTCCAACACCCTAACCTCTGCGCCACTGCGCCACGTTCAATAGTACCAATTCGACCAAAAAACTTTAGTGGTTAGGTAATTGGACTACTAAGCGAGGGGTTCGAGGCCCGAATCCCACACGGGAACGCCCAATATTTTTTCCACTATCCCAACTCTTGCGAAAGTCTGACAAACATCAAAATTTGTGGTTCGGAATCGGCGTTAAATTACAGGTCATTCCCTTAGGCCTTACACGCACAAATGATTGGAGAAGCTTAGTTTATGAGCCTTTAATGCCAAGTATTTTCATTTCGTACAATAATACGGCCGTTAGGATGCACTTTCAAAATCTTCCTAATAAAACCACGACAACAAGGAGTCCCACATTTGCAATTTGAAATAAAACAAAACAAATCAAAACCTATTTTTAGTACGTCTGAAGAGCAAAGTCAATTATAAAAGTAAGTTTCGTTCAACTGAACTTATTGCTACTCAGGCTTTTTAATAAAGAAAAAAATAAATTCAAATGAAGTCGCTTCACCCTTAGCCTTTCCTGATGAAAGAAATGCAGCCACAAATAACGTCTATTTTTGTCGACACACGCCACTAAATATGTCCTCGCCTACGTGACTTCCTTACACTTTGAAATAAACTCAAGCAATCTTCGCATTGACATCATTTAAATGATTTTTTTACCACAAAAAAAAAGTGTTTTCCTTAAATCTTTAGCACTAAAAATGGTCTCAGATCCAACCATATCCAGTGGCCACCTTCAAATTTGCACAACGAACAATAGCGTAGAAAATGAAATACGTGACGATTCGATTATTGGACTACCACGAAACTTTATCCGTTTCCCCATTCTTAATATATCCTTTCACCCTCGTCCTGCTACCCCTAAGTACATAAATATATGTTCGTACACTGACCAACGCCTTCTCCATTTTTTTTTTAAATATTTGCTGCAAGACAAGAAATGTAGAAAAATAAAAAAAAAATAATGAAACTTCCTTCCTCCTTCTACAAAAGGACGACGCTTAAATTTCAAAGAATCAAGTTGAAGAAAATACATATTTCCTCAAAGAAGTCAAGTTGTTATTTTTTCCCCCATTTTTTTTTGTATGCTCCAATTCCAATTTCCGGTTCCACTTGACGATTTCAAAATCTCAATATAAACGGTCCCAGGAAAATTCTCACACCGCGAGCAAGCCGAAGACCGAAAATCTGAAGAAAAATAAACTTTGTCAGGCCCTTTTTGTCAAGTTTTGATTTTTCTCCTTGTTTTTTTTTCTTTGCTTATTTCAGGTCATCGATATACATATATGTATGGAATGCAGGACCAAAACACACAGAGACTATACTGCGTGTGATGAATGAATGAGTCCACTCATTTTATTCATCCAATGTTATGTCAATCTGAAAGGAGAAAGACCGAGCATTCTGAAACTGAACTGAAGGCAATCCATCGAGGAGTGCTAAGAGTAAAAAAGGATTCTTTTCATTAGAGTTTTTGCCTACGGACGTAAGGTACGTAGAACTGAACACACAAAGTAATATGATGTAAGGAAGAGTCATTTCAGTTGAAAAATTGATTTAGTTTCTTTGGCAAAGTATTTGCACTCTTTTTGAAATTAAAATCAAATTCTGGGTGTTTACTTAAATTCACAAGGACTCGATGGTATAGCGTTGGAAAGAAAGAAAGTTTGCATTTGGCTGAAGGACATTTGCTTAGAATTTTTTGTTTCGTTTTGGTTGACGAAATACGATTGGACGTGTTTAAATCAACTTTGGAGATAAATTGCTAGAAAAGAACTCTGCTTGATGTGAAGACAAGAGTTTAGATTTGTCCAGGATAACTTTTGAAGTTGTGCGTTATTTTTGCCGAAAAGTTGTGTCTCGAAATTGAGGTTCAAAAGTGTGTTAGTATTTGAATTGTTAAAGGAGTCCCATTTGTTTTCTCTTTTTTTAAATTCAAAAATAAACTTTTTGGCTTGTTCAATAATTGAATGGAGGCGGACTGGAGCGGGTCACTACTGCATTTGATGTTTCTTTGGAATTGATATTGCTTTGGTCTAGTTTATGCGGGTTTTGTAGGTTATGTAGAGGTGCAGGGAGTTTCCGCAATGTACCATAAAATGAGAGTGAAAGTTTAAAAGTTCTACTGCGATCGTCTTAGCGACCGAGCTATGTAATATCACTCGGTAACCCTTTAGCTTTTGCCGACCCCCAAGCAGGGAGTAGAGATGCAGCGAAGTATAATGTAGTCCAGTTCATCACCCCATCGTTAAAGAAGAAGAATAGCCTTTGATGGGAGTTGACGGCATCGAATGCTCATCTGAACACGAATACAATATATACAGTCAAAATCGCTTATAACGACGTATCGGTTACAACGACCAAATTCTTAGGTCCCGAAACAGCGCCATTGTATTTCCATTCAACGACAATCGCTTATAACGACATCGCTTATAACGACATATCGCTTACAACGACCGATTTTGCCCCTTTTTTAAATTTAATATCGGTTATAACGACTAAACGAAGCAGCTGTTGGCGCAACTGATTTTTTTTTTCTAGAACGGTAAACAGATTCTCTGTAGATGCGATGTATCTAAGTTCGTAGAATCTGGGATACATCGCATCTACACTCTACACTTACCGTTTGTAGACGTTATTTTTTGCTTTTGCGTTTATTGAGTTTGTTCTACGTTGGGGAAGTTTTACTCAGTGCAAATTTTTCAGTGCGACAAGTGGTTGTAGAAGTTTAATTTAATTTTGTGAGGCGAAAAGTTGTAACTTCTTTTCGGAAAATGACTCAAAAAAGAAAAATCTGTACTAAGCAATTAGATATTTCCACTTTTTTTTAATAAACAGTAAACGTATATTTGTAAATGTGTATTCCTATTATTATATGGCTCAAAATCAAAGAAAAATTAGGGAAAAAAAAGTAAGTATATATATACGTTGATATCGGTTATAGCGACCTATCGCTTATAACGACCTAATTCGTCAGTCCCTTGAAAGTCGTTATAACCGATTTTGACTGTATATGAATACGAATAATAATAATGAATACGAATATATTCTGTATATATATATACAAAGTATTAATATTAATCGAATACGCATGCGAATCCGAGTACTCATACAAGAGCGAATCTGAACATGGAATTCATGGCGTGCACTTTTAAAAGAGCGCCTCAATCAACCAAATGAACAAACTGCGTAGGCAATATGAATCCGGCTGAGAACTATGTTGGTTGTGGATCAAGTCTTCTTTTTTGTTGGAAATTCCATCTTAAGTAAAATTAGGTGAAACCAACTGACCATCGCTACAAAGGGGAAAATATATGTAACGTCCTTCATTTTAGAAAGGCTATCCGCAGTCTAAACGCTGACATCTAACTGGACATCGAATTCAGAAAGCATGCAGTTTATGTCAACCATAGATGAGCTTTAAGAGAGATTCGACTTCAAGAGTATCTCAATTTGCAGCAAAGAAAAACAAAAACTGAAAAAACCATGTGTATAAAGGGTGGTCCAAAAACACTTTCTTTTTTTCAATGATATGTTATTGTGACACTGACAGCTATTTCCCTCTCTATTTCTCTTTCAATCAAAACAAACCTACGCAGAACGAAATGAATCTACGCTTGAATAACGTTGGAAAATATTGCAAAGTTATTTCAAAAGTAAGCGGTGCTGTGTTGCCCAAATTTAAGGAGAATAGTTAGTGAAATTTTGTATTTACAAAAAATAGTAGCAAATGTCACATCATTACAAATTATTTATTTATTGAGGGGTGAACAAAAGTATATAATCAAGAAAAACAAAACATTTTGTGTTACAAAAAAATTAAGCAAGACAAAAAATACATGTAAAACAGATCGAAGGAGGCAAATATCAGGTAAGCCTTTACAAAAAATTTAAATAATGTAGCTCGGCAAATTTTCAACTTGACTGATATCAAAGTCAAGGAGCCAAAACTTAATCCTGTTAAGGAAACGCGTATAAGGTTCTAATAAATCGTATTCGTTCAGGAAGTCTGTTAAAAAGTTTGCAAGATATAACTGTATATGAATTTCTAATGCTTGTAGTGCGAAAAGGGGGTACAACAACAACATTTCTTAAGTTCCTTCGTAGGCTATAAGCATCGATTATAGGACTTTGCGTATATCTACATCTAATAAAAAATATCTTCAGCGTTTTGTAGTAAAAGAAGTGTCGTACCGGTAGGATTTGTGCATATCTAAACAGCTCCATGGAGTGTGCCAGACGCATACAATTAAAAACCTTTCTTATTGCACATTTCTGCAGTACAGTAAGTTGCTGTATGTTATTGCGATAAGATAGAAAGGAATTTCCTGAGACGATAGAGATTACGGATTGAGGAAAGTAAGTACTGTTTTAGAATTAATATATGTTCGGTCCAGTTTAAGTTTTGGTCTATTGTAACACCTAGGTATTTAAAAGATTTAACCTTTTCTATTGCAAAGCAATTTGATTTGCAATCAACATCCGAATTAAAATCGTATTCCATAATTAATGAAAATGCTTGCTATTTCTAATAAAGCCATAACGAACCGAAAGTAATTGCCCCGTGTAGGAACGGATTAAGAATATCACTACAGCTCACCCCGATATACAGCGCTTATCGTTAGAGGTGACTGAGGGGAAAATCACATGTCGGCAATTAAACATCCAGGTGAGCCTAGCGACACATTTAACATCTCAAAGTTTTTCCGAAAGTGTGTATATGTACTGTATATCACCATCACCGGTGTCGTAAAAGCAAGATCAAAAAATAATCAATCAAGGGAGCATGCACGTGTCGAAATCGTAAAAAAGGGGAACGCCTAACAACTCGAAATCCAACAACACTAGCATTTTATCGGCCTCAATGACGAATTTATCTGAAACCAGGAAACCTGCCGCTATCGATTGATGTCCAACAGGAGAACCCCACAAGCGGCCCTTCAGTAAAGTGGGAGGATTATGATCCCTTAATCCTAGTCATAACCTCGCCGTAAAGAAAGAAGAAGAAGAAGATACCGATTGATTTTTTTTTTTTTTGTAGAAGTATAAAACTTCTGATAGGAATTACTTTCAAACTGGCTGTCATACTAAAAACGTGTGTTTGACTTTCTTTTTCAGTATACTTTGGAAAATCACCATGAAAAACTTATACCAGAACAACGTTTACTAATTGTGGAAATTCATTTCCAAAATTAGCGCTCTGTTCGCCAAACTTAACAAACAGCGAGAGCAACCATGACTTTGTTGTGCCAAACGTTTGGGGAGCGAATCATCTCAAGAAATGGATGTGTGAGTTGGCCACCTCGTTCGTGTGATTTGACATCTTTGGACTACTTTTTGTGGGAAACGTCAAATCTCTAGCCTATGCTGATAAATCAGCAACGATTGATCACTTAGAAGCCAACATTGGACGCATTACTGACGAAATAAGACCTGGTATGCTTGAAAAAATGGTGCAAAATTGGACCGATAGGATGGCGTTCATAAGGCGCAGTCGCGGAGGCCATATGCCAGAAATTATTTTTAAACATTAAATGCCATAAAATTTGTGAGCTAATAAAGTCAACATTTGGTTATGCCATTAATTTTGTTGTGTTTTATTTTTAAATAAAAGTTGTATGCCTCTATAATAAACACCCTATATTTGGAAATGTAATGGGAAGCTTGCACACACGTTGGATGCTTAATTAGTTTTTCATGGGCGGCAGCGTGATTTGAATATGAGACTCTAGATAAGAAGTCCAATACACTAACCAATGATCCACTGCGCCCACCCAACGAACTCATAGCTCAACACATATAGGTAGTAAATTGATTATTAAGATAATCAATCCTTTGCTAAATTTATTTTTCATACAACATAAACATCACAGGAAGAAAATTGTTGAAATATTAGGAAAGCAGAAATAATTATATTTGTTTTCTTCATTTTGTTAAAGATTGTACGCACAGACCCAGAATAGTGTCCCGTGGACCCTTTTTTTGGAACTGCCCCTTGTTCCCTACTCGTTGGAATCAAACAAAACAACAAAAAACTTGTTCATCAAAAGCAACAAAGTTTTACATTAAATTAAATAAAGTGTTCATTTAAATTTACAATCGGTTCATAACATCAAGAAACTTGTTCGTTAAATCTAACAAAAGGTTCATTGAGTTCAAGAAATATTTTGCTGGCGCAATGAACTGATTTAGTAAAACTAATAAATTGTTTATTAGCGCAACGAGTTCATCCATTCAACTAAAGATAAGCATTATTTGCTGATTTAAGCAACAAACAAATGTTGCCTAAATCAACGAAAAGTTTTTAAATTGATAAAATGATAATCATCCTGGTCTCTGGATCAGCGCGATATGACTTTTTTGTAATATTTGTTGGACTTTTCTAAGGCATTCGATACTGTCGATCAGCATAATTTATGTATAGGGTTTTTTTAAATAAATGGTATGACCAAATTTTGGCTTTATTAACTCACAAATTTCATGGCATTTAATGTTTAAAAATAATTTCTGGCATATGGCCTCCGCGACTACGCCTTATGAACGCCATCCTGTCGGTCCAATTTTGCACCATTTTTTCGAGCATATCAGGTGTTATTTGTTGTTGGCTTCTAAGTACTAAGTCAAAAAAAGAAACGTTACTTAATAAATAATAAAAAAAACATAGGGACGGGCTACAGTCCGCTTGGGCGAACTGTTGGATACCCTATTCTTATTCCTATCCCTCATAAGAGGGCGTGACAAAAGTCTAAGTATGGTTGAATTGTTAGGAACGCTCTACATATTTTGGTGTATAACATTTAAAGGATTTTATCGAAAAAACGCTAGCTAGCTCAAGCCTCAAACTTGTGTGTTTCAATAAAATTGTTTTATTTAATTGTGGGCGTGTCAGTGGGCGGATTTTGAAAATATTTACACATGAGCATAAAGGGCCCCATAGAGAGTATATATTATAAATTTCAGCTCCCTAGCACAAACTTTGGATTTTCAAAAAAAAAAGTTTTTTTTTTTAAATTGTGGGCGTGCCAGTAGGCGGATTTTGAAAATATTTACACATAAGCTTAAAGGACAGCTAGAGAGTATATATTATAAATTTCAGCTCCCTAGCTCAAATTTTGGTTTTTCAATAAAATTGTTTTATTTATTTGTGGCGACACGCCGTGGGCGGATTTTGAAAATTTTATATCCCGAGCAGTTTTAGGAGTCATAGATCATATAAAAAAAATTTCAGCTTTCTAGCTCAAAATTCGATTTTTTCCAAAATTTTGTTTTTTTTTGAGTTTGTGGGCGGATTTCAAAAATTCGTAAACTTGATTATTTCGGGATCTAATTTTTGCCGACGGACGGACGGACGAACGGACGGACATGGCTAGATCGACATTACTATCGATGCTGATCATAAATATAGTATTTTTTAGGGGTCTACGGGCAATATTAAGTTATGTTACAAACTATGCTTCAAAATTAATATACTCTTGGAATAGGGTATAATCAAGCAATGTAAGATAACAAATATTAAGCTAAGGCATTTAAAAGTTACGAGTTAATGAACAAACTTGTTTTATGGAAGCGTCTCAAAATATTGCTTAAGTCTTGTATTAAACCGAGTGGTGCATCCTATCAACCTAATATTGCGCGGAAGGGATTTCCGTAACCGAGTCGCATGTACATAAAAATGGCAGCTAGAAAAAAGGTAAGAGTAGCGCAGTGGCACCAGGTCACAACTTCTAGCTGAGCGCGGTCCCCAAACTTTTGGCTCAACAAAGTCATGGTTGCACGGGCTGAGCCCAGAAAGCAAATTTTGGAAATAAACGTTATTGTAGTGTGAGTCTTTCCATGGTGATTTGCCAAAGTAACCTGAAAAAGAAAGTCAAAGACACTTTTTTAGTATGGCAGCTAGTTTGACAGTTATCCCTATCTGAAGTTTTATGCCTCTAAAAAAAAAAAAACAACCTATATAAAGCTCTCTGCATTTCTGAGTTTCTCACCTTCAGCAGTTTTATTACTTCCGCTGATGGTTTAACGGTGTTTTTTTCCGAATTTTATGCCGTTTTAAATGATTGGCACTGTTGATCACTCAACTTACGTACGAATAGATCAAGTTAAAGCTTCGTCCAATTTTGCTAGCTGTAGCACGCCCGGTTAATCCTTGTTCCTTAAGTAAATCGATCTTAGCCTTCTCAACACTGCTAAGTTTCTACCCATCGTTCTCCAAATTTACAAACAAATGACAATTAAATAAATTAATTCACTCGGAAAACTTTAAAAATTGTTTAAACGGGTTAATCTTCTCGGAACACACATGAACAATGAAGATAATGACTTTGTACCTATTCAGTTGACGCAAAAAAAAAAACTGCGAGAGAGCCAGAGAAAAAGTAACGGTGCTTTTTGAATTATTCTTTCTCATTTCTTTTGGCAACATTATAGACAAATAGTTAGCAGCATCAAATTATAGATTCATGTACATTATGTGGAAATAATGAGCCATATAGATTTTAAAAAGCTTGTACCTATTCAGTTGGTACAGAGTGTATATGGGATACTCATAATGCAGCCGTTGGCAAAGTATATGGTGTGTTACGTCAGTTGTGGATTTCACAACATTTTATTCCTAAAAAAAACGTATTATGTTAGCAAAAACGCTGATTGTTCCAATTTCTAGCTATGACTGCAAAATGTTTGCTGCCAGCAAGAGCAAGCTTAGCGTCGCATTCAATAACACTGCGCGTTATGTTTACAACTTGAATCGTTTTGACAGTGTTTCAAATTATTCTAAGTCACTTTTCAATATGTCGTTTGACTTCGTTTTCGTTCACTTATTTTATTATCCAACGTAGTTCAGACACATCAGCCAAGCTATCTTTTTAATAAATTGTGCTTTGGTTCCTCAAACAGATCCCAACAACTTATTCACCCTCAAGTCACGTATCTCACATCGGAACGACAGTTCTTCATTAACTCCGTCCGCTTGTGGAATTTTTTTTCTCGTCATATGCGAAGCTGGGCAGTTTCGGACTAAGCTCAAGTCCTTTTATTTGGACTTGGGAGATTTACTAAAATGAACTACAGCGCTTTAGAGAGGACCAAACTCATTGAATTTTATTTTGAAAATAATCACTCAATTATTTTAACCCGAAGAGCTTATCGGTGTCATTTTAATGTTCGAAATCCACCCTCAGCGCACATGATTACGGCACTGGTGGAACGATTTCGTCAACAAGGAACTGTAGTTGATTTTCCTCGAGCTGGAAGACCTAGCAGTGCCCGAATCGAAGCGAATGTGGAACGCATTCATGCAAGTGTTGTGTAGAGTCCATAAACATCGACACAAAGGCGCTCTGGTCCACTCGGTAGGTCCCGCAGTTCGTTGCGAAGAGTTCTAAGAACCGAATTGCAGCTGTTTCTATACAAAAATCCAATTTCAGCAAAAATTAAAGCCAGAAGATCCTCAAAAACCTGTTGTTTACGCAGTTCGGAATAATTTTCAAAAATTCAGGATTTAATTGGCCTCCACGTTCTCCGGATTTTACGGCCCCAGACTTTTTTCTGTGGGGTTATTTGAAGAGTAAAGTGTACGTAAATAAAGTCACCACTATCCCGCAGCTGAAGGAGAACATTCGTGCTGAAATACAGGCGCTGAGTCCAGATGTCCTACGAAGTGTTATGGAAAACCGTCTAGAAAGAGCCCGTCTCTGTAAGCGTGAAGCTGATGCTCATTTGAGGGACATTATATTCCATCTAAATAAATCGTACTTTGTGATTCTAATATAAATTATCAATAAAACAATAAATCAATAAAAGTTATTATCACTTTAAATTAGGATGTCACTTTTGACCCACCCTGTATTTAGTAAATATTTTTAAAAATATATGTGGAGATGTATGTTTATTTATTCCGACTCAATCCATCAGGAAATTGTAAACTGGAAAGTCTCGGCGGAACACTCTTTTAGTGACCACCGTTACATTCAATTCAGCTTAGCCGATGACCCTCCCCGCCAGCCAGTTTTTAGAAATTATAGGAAAACTGACTGGCTCAAGTATAGAGAAGTGCTGAAAAGTTCAATGAAATCTGAACTCCTTAGTCCTCCCCGGAACACCATAGAGCTAGATAAGAAGGTCAGGGTACTCACCTTGGCCCTCAATAAGGCTCTGACCTCTGCCTGCCCGCTCATACGGCCTAGAGGCAAAAAGAAGCCGGTTTGGTGGACCCCAGCACTAGGACCTCTAAGAAGCAGTTGTAGAAAACTGTTCAACCAAGCCAAGTCCACAAAAGCTGAAACCGACTGGGCTTCATACAAAGCATCTCTCAATGCTTACAAAAAGGAACTGAGGAAAGCCAAACGCTCGTCTTGGAGACTCTTCTGTGGAAAAATAGAGGAATCTTCGGAGGCATCTAGGCTAAGAAAAATCCTCTCAACCAACCCAGGTATGCCTAGCTTTTTAAAAAAGGCGGACGGCTCCTGGACCACTTCCAGCGAAGAATCGCTCAATCTACTACTGGATACACATTTCCCAGGTAGCTCCCACGTTACTAGCAATATAAACCTGTCTAGGTCAATTGCACGTACGACTAACTTTAAAGGTCTGATTACTAGGGACAAACTGCTCTGGGCGATACACAGCTTCAAACCATACAAATCCGCGGGGCCAGATGGCATAATACCAGCTGAAATTCAAAACACCTCGGATATCATCTCGCCTTTGCTTGAGATAATCCTGAAAAGCTGTGTAAAAATGGCATACATTCCGCTGTTATGGAGAGAAGTAAAGGTCGTATTCATACCCAAAGCCGGTAAATGTTCCCATGTAAATCCTAAGGATCTCAGACCCATAAGCCTATCGTCATTCCTTCTAAAAACATTAGAAAGGTTAATTGATATCCATCTACGTACTAACATAGATACAAGACTTTTGTCTACGGCTCAACATGCATATTGCAAAGAGCAAATCTGTTGAAACAGCCTTACATACGTTAGTACGCTCAATCGAATACTCCCTTCACCATAAGGAGTACACTATGGTTGCATTCCTGGATATTGAGGGTGCTTTTAATAACGTCAATACATCCGCGATCGCAAATGCACTGTCAGATCTAAAGGTGGATGACTCACTTGGTGAGCTTATTAATCTACTTCTCACAAGTCGGATTATAAACTCGAAACTGGGTATGACATCGGCCAGAAGATCTGTCAGTAGAGGTACGCCACAAGGTGGAGTCCTATCTCCCCTCCTTTGGAACTTAGTGGTGAACAAGCTGCAGATGTGCCTAGAAAAGGAGGGTTGCAGGGTGATTGCCTATGCAGATGACGTTGCAATTGCCGCCTCAGGGAAGCACCTAAACACCTTGAAAGAACTTCTCCAAAACGCTCTTAATAAGCTAACTACATGGGCAGATCGTTGTGGGTTGGGTGTTAACCCCCACAAAACCGAACTTGTTCTATTCACTAGGAAACATAAAGTTCCATACATTGATCCCCCCTCTATCAGGGGCACAAGTCTAGTCTTTTCAGACGAGGCAAAACACTTGGGTCTGATTCTGGATAGAAAGCTTAGCTGGAAACCTAACATTCAGGAAAGAGTTCGTAAAGCTACAGCAGCACTCTTCTCCTGCAAAAAAGCTATTGGTAACAAATGGGGGCTCCAACCCCGCATTACCAACTGGCTATACATCTCGGTAATTAGACCGATACTTATGTACGGGGTGGTTGTTTGGTGGACTGCCATTGATAAAGCGATAAATCGCGATAAGCTAGGCAAAGTCCAACGTACAGCTTGTCTCTGCATGAGTGGTGCACTGCGCACTACCCCCTCTGCTGCAATGGACATTCTGTTTCACCTGACACCCCTGGACATCTTTAGCAAGCAAGTGGCTGCTAGTGCGGCTATCCGCCTCAACACAACGTTTCAATGGTCCGAGAATGAAATCGGCCACGCATCTATTCTGAAAAAATTTAGAATCCTCCCCAGTAACATAGATTACATCACCCCTCAGACCCTTTTTGACAAAAACTTCAAGGTCAAGATCCCTCCCAGAACATTCTGGGAAGGGCCACCCGTCGAAAATAAATCGATCCATTTTTATACCGATGGATCCAAAACCGACGAGGGGGTAGGAGGTGGTGTGTTCTCTGACAGGCTGAATCTCAGCCTCTCCTTTCGACTCCCTGATCACTGCAGTGTGTTCCAGGCAGAAATCTTGGCTATTAAAGAAGTCCTGTCGTGGCTGAAGAAGAACGTGATATCCGTTACGGATATCTGGATCTTCTCAGATAGTCAAGCTGCATTAAAATCCCTGGATTCTGGGTCCACAAACTCTATCGTAGTCCGTGACTGTCGGTCATCTCTAGTGGAGATGGCGAAGCATTTTAACATCCACATATGCTGGGTGCCAGGACATACAGACATTCCAGGGAACTGTAGGGCGGATGAACTCGCCAGAAAAGGAACCACACTGCCCCTTTTACCTGATAAAGGTTCACTAGGCATCCCAATCGAAACATGCAAACTCATGTTTATGAGACAGACCATTGAGAACTGTAACCTTAGGTGGACAAGTGGCAACACTTGTCTAGCGACAAAGCAGATTTGGCCAAAGCTGGATCTGAAACGCTCTAAGTGTTTGATTTCTCTAAACAGACTTCACATTGGTGCTATAATTGGTGTGATAACCGGACACTGTCTCATAGGCAGACATGCAACAAGGCTTGGCGTCCATGCAAATGACTTCTGCAGAAGCTGTATGGACGAGGAGGAGGAGGAGACAGTTCTCCACCTTCTCTGCACGTGCCCTGCTCTTTCTCAAAGACGTAAACTCCATTTAGGATCCTTCTTTTACAATGATCTTAACGATCTCATTAACACCGACATAAAAACTCTGTCAAGCTTCATCAGAAGCTCCAAATGGTTCAACGAGTAGGAGGATGATACATCCGTGTGGCATCACAATGGGCCTGTCACTGGCCTAAGTGTGTCGGTCTCGGCCGACAGTCACTACAACCTAACCTAACCTAACCATGTTTATTTATTAATTGACTTTTCTTTTTCGATCTGTTTCCTTTTTCTTTTCATTGCCTGAATAATAAAATTTTCTATAATAATATTACTATTTCTGTAGACGCATTACCTAACGTAACCTGAACCACTATTAAATACTATTACATTACAATACACAACTCAAATACTAACATGAAGTACATTGTTACAATACACATATTCTATTTCTATATACTATTTACTTAATTATTACCGTTCAAAAACTTTCTTTTGTCAAACTCTTGTTAACTTTTGTCATTCTTCAGCCGATTAGTCAAGCAGTCAACTTGTGAAGTCGCATTTAATCTAACAATTTTCAAATATTTTCCTACCGATTAATTTAATACTTATTTCAATAGATCTAAATTTGTGAATTCCGAATAAACTGTTTCATTTAATTTCCAATCAATCCTACATTTCTTTTAAATTTTTGCACAGGTCTTTTTAGTAGCCCGTATCACAATTGAATTTTATATAACTAAGCGTTCACTATATTATAAGATAAATTTATGTCTTAACGTGTAAGCATTCAAATGAAATAAAAATGAAATGAAATGAATTGGTTAAATAAGCTAAGGACGAATATTAATAAATTTATTCGCTGCCTCAACGAAACTTTTTCTTGTATTCACGTTACCTTTTTGGACCACTGTCGATCAGGTGATTTGTTATCAGCTAGGGCTAGGATTTTCATGCACTTAAAAAAAATATGCGCTTAAAAGATGCTCTTAAAAATTTAAAATATGCACCTAAAATATGCAGTAAAAGCTATATCCCGAACCATTTGTATAGGAACAAACATAGTATTTAGGCTTTATTCACATAAATCATAAAGTTTTCAAAGGGCCATGTCTAAAAATGGTGCCTTTTTTTTATGGCACACCAACGCGAGCTTGCAGGATGTGTAGAGTACTTCAATACAAACAATAGTTACTACGGCAGCTCAGCTCTAAAGTACATCCGTTTTTCTAATTACATAAATACGTGTTATAGATTAGGGTGCATAACTCGAGACAGATGTACTTTAGAGCTGAGCTGCCGTAGACCTGATAGGTCGCGTTAGTGTGCCATAAAAAAAAGGAACCAGTTGCTCGTACATTTCCAGCAAAGCCCTTATTACCGTGAAACTTTGACGAAGCGGTCTCTGAAATGCTTTATACATAGCAAATTATCGCTCAACGTTAACTGAAGTTAATGGAACATTCTTTAAAGAACATATTTCTTGAGGTTTTAAGTTCTCAATGTTATTCTCATCGACACAACTCAGTATAAATGCCTTGCATATATTTTTTATTTTTGCAAAACCTTAATTTTTTCCAGGACGTTATCCAGTTTTTGTTTTAATTGCTGCACCAAAAGGTCCTTCAACTGCACTAATTTTTGAAACGACTATTTCACTTGAATCGATTTGTTTTTTTAACTTATTTTTTCCTTCAAGCTGTACAATTGTATCGCACAGGAAACTGTAGTTGGAATTGATGAATATGATTTCACTCCTTACCAAAGGCTGATTTAAAGCTTCTTTTGTATTTTGAATGACAACGGCATCCGAGTCATCAAGATCATTCACAACATCTTCAAAATGTTCATAGTTCTTTGGGTAGTAAGCAAGAGCTTCGAACCAAGTTCGCCACCTGGTAATAATTGGCTAGGGAGGAAGAGGGGTCAAGGGATACTTTGCCATGTATGGAGTGGCATCAGTTAAAAACGGGAGGACTTTGATTTTTCAATTCCAAAATAATTGACAGTTTCGTCAAAAACGTGAGCATTCGTCGAATGTTTTGTTTTTTTCTAACCCGACAACTTTTATCAATATTTTTTTGGTTTTGGTTTAACACACCCGCGGTAACATTGGCTGCAAAACGGCCTTGAATATCTGTCGTTTCATCAATTGAAATCCATAAATGATCGTCTTTTAAATAGGATCTTATTTGTTCAATTAATAAATTACGCATTTTATTAATGTAGTTTTTACGTAATGTTGAAGCATAAGGCACGATTTCTTTGGTATAGGTATTCAAACAAAAACTTTTTCAAATTGGGATTATTGAGCTTGCTTAGCGGAATATCAGCTGCAACAAATGCCTCACATAAATCCATATAAAATTGTTTTTTGTTTTAAACGAAAGAAGTTGTGACTGCGATTTTGCAGAAGTAGATTGTTTTTCTAGTTCCGTATGTTTAATAGATTTCAGGCGTTGGTCAATTTGAAATTTTTTCTCGAAGGAGACATCTTTGCTACAAATTTTACAAAAAAAGAATTTTTCCAACGAAACAATTTTTTCACATTTCCATTTACAGACGTCTTCGCGAAAGCTTTCATTGAAGTTGTCCGCAGAAATTGTTAAAGTACAAATTTAAAGGGACGTGTGTATTTTTTACTTCAGTATTATTTTGTTTTTCGAAAATATGCACAAATATGCATTTATTATTGAAAATATGCAATTAAAAGTAAAATTTATAATTATACTAAAATATGCAAAACTATGCACTAACGAATGTCATTTTAAAGCAAATTAATTGATTCGTGTTTGTATTTTATTCCTGTGCTTCTAAAGTTTCTCAAAAAAAATATGCATTTGCATGGAAATCCTAGCCCTTATCACTATGCGAGTTTGCAGTGGATAAGAAAGATTTGTAGGAGAGAAAATGTCCATGCATCAGTTTCATCCACTCATCTCAGTCAATAGTGCGACCATGGATTATTTCAGGAGAAATATTCGGCAGTATAATTTTCATCTTCGAAGAAAAATTAACCAATTTCGCCACCACACCCAAATGCACACCATACAGTAACTTTTTTGGTTCCATTGGCCTTTCAAACAATCCTGTAGGATTTTCTTCAGCCCAAATGCGACAGTTTTATTTATTGGCATAAACGCCAATTTCAAAATGAGCCTCATCGGTGAAAATAATTTGCTTGAAAGAATTGTCATTTTGGTGTTGCTTCTCTATGGCACAATTACCGAATTGCCAACGCAACGCGTGGTCAGTTGGCTTTAATTCTTGTGTTAAGTGTATTTTGTAAGCCTTTACATGCAGATCTTTGTGCAAAATGTTAAACAAAGTTGTTGCTTTGAAGTTTAATTACTGTGAACGACGACGAATTGACGTCCTTGGCTCTTCTTCTAAGACTTCTGCTAAAAGCTGCAATATTTCCACTCGAACGACAACTACGATGAAAGGCTTTACTTCTCTGATCTTGAACCGAACCAGTTTCTTTAAATTTATAAACGATAAGTTTGACGGAGCATTTTCTCTACCGTATTTTGAACGAAATTTTCTTTCAACTTCTGCAAAACTTTCACCATATTTAAAATAAGTTTTAATAACAAAACCACTTTGCGAACCGTGAACCGATACATTTTAGCTAAAGGGAATGTATTTACTTCATACCTGAAAAAAACTTCGGTGTAATCTAATAGCTGTACAAAAAGTGGCGTCCAATTTAAAATGACACGTTAAATTTGAACACCCTTTATAACATAAAAACTATGTCTTCCTATCCAAAATAAGCTTTTAAATGTAAAACATTTAACTTTTCTCGGAGTGTGGTCTGCCCTAAGCCAACGTATCGCAGATCAATGGAGCAGGAGCATTTATCACATTGAAATTGATATTATAAAATCGTCCATGGGAATAGTCTATTACCATTGGCACGCGACGAACAACGAAACCTTAGCAGCTACACCCCGTCTCCACGAGCAATATTTTATAGGTTACCATCTGTCACATTTCATAGAAAGAAAGAAATATTGAATACAATAAAATGTACGGTGCGCATTTCATAGCTTACTATTTCAATGTTGGAACTGTCGTGTGTGCAGCACTTCATAAAAATGACAGCCCTTAGAATACTATCCATAGAATGCTAAGAACTGAGCAATATACAGAATGCAACTTTTCATAGAATACAATTTGTAGTCTCCACGAGCAATTTTCCAGAATGCTATATTGCATTCTATGAAATATTGCTCGTGGAGACGCAGTGTTAGTTGATATCGTACACAATCGCAGACGTCATGACTCTCCAGGGTGCAAACAGACTAAACGAATAGGTTTGTCCCGTCGTAAAAGATCTGCGGCATTCTTGTTGTCTCTGAACTGCGAACCCTGTGGAGATAGCGACGACACTGCGGAAAGTTTCCTCTATGATTATCTTGCTTTTGCTGGTATCAGCTGGTAGCAGGTTTGTGGTGCTGATGTGGTGAGTTCTGAAAAGCTCAGCTCCTCATCATTCTCAGAAAAACAAGAAAATTTCAGTTAAAGTGGTTTGTCTGCCTGACAGTCCTCTATACTGGTTTGAGTACTCCAGAAAAAAAAAAGAAAAAATATATTATATACATGTGTTATAAATATCCTTAGACAAGGTCTCATAATTTAAACATCTTCTACAAAATATTTTATTATGAAGCCGCAAATGCATTCGCAAACTTTCATCACGAATATCTAAAGACACGTTTTCACTTCAAAAACCTCATTGAATTGAATATCGTGCACGCTATGCCTGCCAACGTTGCCAATGTGGCACGATCGTTCCATTATGGAACATTTTTTCTAAAGTGTCACGGTGGCACCGAATTTCGTATGGCCCCCTCGTACGTTCGGCAGATTTTTATAATATTTTTTATTTCTAAGAATTAGTCAAAATTAATCAGTTCCAAATTTGTCCTCACTCCGGAGTTGTAGAAATACTTTTTGTCGTTCGGTCAACATTGGAAGATCCAGGAACACATACATATTGTGCTCTCCCTTCTGTGTTTAAAAAAGTAAATCCACCAATTGATTGTGGCAACCTACTTTTCAAAGTGGCACGGCTTTTTGCATGCACGCTGATACCTACTCAAGCATCGCCTAAACTATATCAATCGACAATTAACAAAGATACAAACAAAGAGAAGGTGGAGTTGAGCCTGGTGGGTTTGTTGTCAAGTTTTAATCACCTAGAAAACGGTATTCTGTCATCTCAATTAATCTATACTTTGTTATTGACACTTTTCGGTATAATTAGTCCACAACCGCCTTTAGTTGACACGAATTAAAGGTGCCACCATACAATATAAGGGTGTAATGGGAGTTGCCTGTGCAGCACGTTAATATTTGTACAAACGCGTCAACATTAATTGCTACCTGTGGCTTGAAGGCTTCAAATTAATTGCTTAAACTTTTTTAAGCACTATAGTGCGAGTATATATATCTCTTTTCAGTTCTGTGTTGTTTCTTCCTGATGGCGCGGTCGTATCAGGGACAGGACAGAATACCAAACTTAATTACAAAGTGCCAATTCCAACCAATTGAATTTCAATTAAATTTTACCAAACGTTTCGAAAGCGGGACCTTTGATGATGCTGTGTATTTTATTTCGATTTCATACCAACAGCACTCTGTGGAACCGTTTTACTTTTGCAGCATCTTTAAATGTTATAGGAAAATTAAATATTCGTATCCCTGCCCTTGGCAACGGTCCAATGGAGATTCTCTCACACTCTTGGTCTTCGACGACGACACTAGGCTAGGTGTGAATGTTTTGGTGATCGACGAATTGCGGGTGAATAAATATTTATAAATAGATGAACTAAATTTTGCACGAGTATATGAAACACAGTTTAATTTTATGAGCGAATCAGTTCTGGATGTAGTCGTATTCGAGTAGTTTCGATTTTATTTTTATTTATCAGTTTTAACTTTAAAATCAGCGCGGAAAATTTATGGGATAGTTTGAATTTTACGACGACGCCATGGTCCAAATGTTTTGTTTGAAATGTAAAATAGACACAACCGTGTGTGTGCCGAGATGTGCGGTATAGAGATGCAAAAGTATCCATTGGATTTGTTTTCGCAACATGTAAAACAATTTAGCTTTTGTGTATGTGTTTTGGAGATGATTCAATTTGCCTTATCGTCTCCTGAGAATTGTTTTGTTCCATATGCCATTGGCACTTTTTCGAGAAAAACGCATTTAAAGGTTTGCGAACTTTGTACTCCGAAACTGTGTGAAAGGATTTTTTTTTATTTTTTTTTAAATTGAAGTTAGTCTTATAAAGAGGTCACCTACCTATTTTCAAAGTGTTTTGCCAAACCGTTAACAAGCTACGTTAATTAACGTAAAAGTCTCCTTTTTTGATTTGTGTCCCACCTCCTACATTTTGAAACTGATTTTTTTGTCCATACACATGGAACACAAAAAAAATGGATATGGCACAAAGCAATTCTCATCCAAAATATCCAAAAAGCATGGAGTTGGATGCTAAAATTTCAAAAGAAAAATCGATTTCATCTTTTTCATTAACAAAGTTTTTATTCAAAAAATACAATAAAATAAGAAAAATATTCAAAGTGAGTGTAAAATGTCAGATCAAATCAGATCAGAAAAGTACAGCTTCGGTCATTATGTTCTCCTCTCAGCTGCGAAATTTAAAATAGATAATCCTCTTGGTTTTCTAGTGAATCTCGGGTTTAAAGTGAGCATTGTACCGTCAATGTTTGGCCTGATGTCGATTTGATCACAATTTGAACTCGTTCCATGTCATTCTTTCAATTTTTGTTGCATATAAGGGGTTTTTCAACAGGGACGCTACAAAAGCAGAGCGACAGGGACAGCAAACGACGCTGAATTTCTTACCGCTCTTTTGAAATTTCTCTTCAGTAAGGTTTGCCATTTCATGATGGAAAGATATACGAGCCAACAACGAGTCGAAATTATTAAAATTTACTACCGAAATTCGGAGTCAGTGGCCTCAACGTTAGGAGCGCTACGTCCAATTTATGGTCGTCATAGTCGTCCTAGCAGATCAACAATTGAGCGTCTAGTGGACAAATTTGAATCCACAAGCACAGTACAAAATGTTCCCGTGCCAGTGAGACAAAGAAGTGCCCGTAGTGTCGAGAATATTGCTGCCGCTGAGGCTTCAGTTGAAGAAAGCCCAAATGTGTCTCGCACGCGTCGTTATCAAGCTCTGTGACGTCGTTGGGCATCTCTGTGACGTCGTTGTGGCCCCAATTAGATGATATGGACTTGGAGGACATGTGGTTCCAACAGGACGGCGCCACAAGCCACACAGCGAATGCCACAATCAATTTATTGGAAACCAAGTTTGGAAACCGTGTTATCTCACGAAATGGTCCAGTCGCTTGGCCGCCTCGGTCGTGCGATTTGACGCCGTTAGACTATTTCCTGTGGGGCTACGTCAAATCTATGGTCTATGCCAACAAGCCAGCGACGATTGATGAACTTCGTACGAATATCGAACGTGAAATTGCAGCAGTATCGGCCGATTTATGATTGAAAACCGTCGAAAATTGGGTTCAGCGTCTGGACTTCTGCAAGCGTGCCCGTGGTGGCCATGCAAAATAAATCGGGTTCCATACATAATGGCATCGAACCTACTTTCATAGGAATAAAGACTTTAATTGATATCCAAAACCGTTTTTGTTTTATTTAAAAAAACGTTTGTAGCGCTCTTATTGAAACACCCTTTATATTCGAATATTTGTAACATTAAACTAAGAAATACGATATCTCATGCCAAACAAATAAATCAGTTGGCATCAGTAAAATTTGAATTTTCAAATTTGACACATTTTACTCACTTGCCCTATCTCTAAACTAGGTACAGAAAATCATGTGCTAAACTGATCTGCACAGCTTCATGGAACACAAATTGACAGAATGTAGAACACTTTGCGGCAAGATTTTTACTCATGGAACACCAAATCTTGTACTTTTCTGATTTTCAATACACACATCTATTGAAACCATATGTATTCAATGATTGACTATCGTACGTCTGAACTAGGTTTTGCGTTTGCAGCGCTATTCATCACTGCACTGAATTCATATCTTCATCATATCGAATATCTGCACAACTGCAATGAAGGGGAAACAAAATAACACTAAAATTTGCGATCAGTGTCCCACATCCATAGCTTTTCTTTAACAGTAGTACACGTAGGACAAACCAATTCTCAACTTTGTTAATATTTTCTGTATCTCTTGTCGCCGTGATATTCAGGTGGAACAACACAATTCTCACAAAAAAATTGCGAAAAATTATATGGAAAATTTGTCCCAAACGCCAAAAAATGGTTTACGGCACAAAACAATTCTACACACTGTTGATTTTGGTGGATGTGGCACAAAATCGATGGTCGATATCTCAGGATTGGAAAGACTAAGAGCAAATCGAATCACAGATTTAAAAAGAGCTCACGAAATTACCATAGAATCCGTTCCTAACTCAAAAACGAAAAACGTGGCGTATGGAACAAAACAATTCTCAGGCGACGTTATTGGAAATGTAAAGTATTTTCGAGATACGAATATATATACAAAGGGTTAGTTGATTTTTTGTGCACTTTTACAGGGGCTTCGTTTTTGTGTCTGGTAAATTGGCCTTGGTTTTTGGTTTATACTGATGCGCGGATGTGCACAAATCAATTAAGGTTTCGTTGTGGTTTCATCAAAAAAGGGCATCACACTGGGATGCCGTTGGTATTGCTCTTGTTTGGAACTTTAAACGATATTGTTATGAAGGGTCAAGGCTTTATTTAAGCTCCGGAAGTAGATAGAAATGCCTTCAGCGCTCTAATAAAACAATGCCTGTTGCCAGATATCGTTTGCTTTTTTTTCAATCGCAGTATGAAACATTTCAGGACCTTGAGTAAGGTAATTCACCCAGTATCTGACAAGCCCCCCTAAAGATTTGACTTCACTTGACACTTGCGAAATTCATTGTTTATAATTATTGAACGATTTTTTTAAATGAAGCGAAGAGCATTTTTATAGACTTCCCAGCATTGGGGAAGATGTTCTATTTGGTCCGAAAATGAAATTCGTAATTCACAACATATGTATTTTAAAATTTGAAGGTCACAAATGTTCTTAAGACGATATATGTGTGTATGTGAGTACAGTGGAATCTCCCATTGGAGATAACGCTCTTAGGCGGATAGATCCTTCAGACGGAAACAAATTTCTAACTAAGATTTTATGTATCAGATTGCATACATTTTACGTTCCCTTAGGCGAACACTTCCTTGACCGGACGCCGGCAAATACATCTGTTAGAAATTATTTTATTTAATTCTCTAAGACGGTCAAAAACAACAAGAAACTCCTCCGTTGCTTCACTGCGGTTTACGAGTATTTTATTGTCCCTTGCGTTTGAAAGATATGTACATACATACTTGCTCACAGTCGGAACATACATAAACATTATATAAACGAAAAGACAAAATGCAACAAGAATTTGGCCCCATTTAGTACTGTAGGAAGTAGGAATGGTACATCCTGGCTCTGGGCGCAACAAAAATTATTTTGATTAAACATGTTTGTGTGGTGGGTTTGTAGTCCTTCGAATAACCTTTCCATACCGCTTTTTCGATCTTAAGTTTTTTTTTCTTGTCTGAAAGTGCGTAACAGGGAGACAAGTCATCGTAAGGTTTTTGTTTTATGTATTGTTTTAAATAAAGATGCAAAAAGAGTTGGTTATGATTTGATGAATTTAAGAAAAAAACTTATTTAAAAAAAAAATTTTTTTGTTCCCATGGACAGACAAAAAATTTGTCACCATCAATGTCCGCCTTAGAAAGATTTCAATGCATCCACGTATAAAAAATAATATCGACTTCGTTTTGGTGCTCATCAACGCGTATTTTTTTTTTTAATTTCTGGCTCGCCACTAACCTACTAAGTTTTTGATATCATGCCTGCTTAGATTTAGGCATTTGCTGGCATTATTATTGAAAGGCCGAATGGCTCGTTTGGCCTGTCTTAAACCTGGGATGCTTTCCCAAAGATGTATACATTTTCTAGGTTCCCAGCTTTTTATTGCTGTCGTTGCTGCTGCTCTAGGAGTGCAGCAGAAGGGTTCGGGACCAAGGTGTTTCTGAACTTTTTCTGACCTGCTTGTCAGCCTTTTCGTTACCTTCTACCCGTCTGGACGTACCATAATTTGGTCTTGTTTCTTAATCCGAATGTTTAAAGGGTATTGAAGCACTACATGACTGATTTGGAGTCGATGGTATGCGAGCTAAGGGCGTTTATAGCTGCTTGACTATCCGTGAATAAATTGATGATTGCGTCTTTTATGCCAGATGAATAAATGCGGCTGGAGCATTCATGAATGGCGCATTTATTTGCTTCGTATATTCCCGCTCCTACCCCGTTTCAATTTTAAAACCATCCGTATATTACTTTATGCCGTTGTGGTTGTTTGGTAGGTTATTACTAACCCATTCTTCTCTCACCTCCGTTGAGAATGGTTTGTTGAAGCATAATGTTTTTTTTAATACGGTATGTGACCGCGCAGTTCATATTAAGTTCCGGAAGTTCATCGAGAAAGGTCTTAAGTTTCGGATGGTCGTTAAGCCTTATCTCGTTTAACTGTATTAGACTTGTTGCACTACGATATTATCTTAGAACGTCTTGTCAATTTCATTTAATGGTTCCAACTCATCGCCCACGATAACCATGGTGATGGCCGATGTCTAGGGAGCTTCTTGTGGGCTTCATTTTGTGGTTCCTATTCATCGGCCATGATAGTCACGGCATTGAGTGATGTCCAGAGAACGTCTTCATCGAGTTGTTCCGGCTCATCGCCGATGGTGTCAAAAGCGATGGACGATGCCTTGGAATGTCTCTTGATCTTCATTTTGTGGTTCCGACTCGTCGCCCACGATAATCACGGCGATGGCCGTTCTGCAGAACGTGATATCCAAGAACCAAGACATCAAAGGAGAAGAATGAATCAACTTTTTTCATTTCATATAGCACCGTCCTCCACAAAGAAATCTTTTTCTTTTTCCCAGAGTTGAATTCTTTTTCCATCAGAATTCTTTTTTGAATTAATAGCTTAGTTTTCGCCATATTCCACGCCGCAGCTTCTACTTCCCTTAAAAAAAAGTTAAATTTGGTTGTAAATAAAAAATTAATAAAATATTGTCAATAAAACTTACATTTTTCGCACTTTAAATTTTTGTTTTTACCTTCCACGCTTTCTGCAGTCGAAAAATGTGGATGCACAATCTGCCAGACGCTGATGACTTTTATGACGTTTATGAACATATCTTCTGCAATTCATCTAAGTTAATTCGATCAAAAATCTGACTTTATAAACACGTCTAACGCAGGTCTTAGTTAGGCAGACGTTTATGAGAACACCCAACCATCGTGTTATTCTGACTCATCGCCGACGGTGTCGAAAGCGATGGACGATGCCTAGTTAACGCCTCGTGATCTTCATTTTGTGGTTTCGACTCGTCGCCCACGATAATCACGGCGATGGCCGAGTTCTATGGGACGTCTTGTGAGCTTTTTGAATGTATATGTGGAGAGGTGTAAGTCCTGTAATTGCCTCTATGGCAGCTGTTGGACGGGTTCGCACGGCTCCGGAGATATCTACGTACGCAAGCCGTTGTTACTTTTTGAGCTCCTTTATTGCGATCTTTTGTGTTGATTTTGTCCACCATACTATGGAGGCGTATGTTGTATATTATATCAATGCGTATTGAACTCAAAATGATCTGAGAGCAATTACAAAAAAGTCGATTAAAGAATTTCCTAAAAAGATGTAAATATCTAATCCAATTTGTTCTGGTGGTAAACCACTTTCCTGATTTCTGAGCAAGTCACATACAGCTCGCCATTGGACAAATATTCCACCTTCACCGCTTCACCCCAGCCATGATTATTTTTTTTCATTCGCCCCTATTTCGACTGGCATTTAAGTTGATAGACCCTTGTCGTTTTTTGAGTCGTCGCGTATTTGTGTCGTTTTAGTGTCAGTATAACGTCAGCGAAACGTCTTGAGTGTCGTTTTATTTATTTCAATTCAATTCAATTCAATTCAACTTGTATTTGCTCTATGAAGTTTCCTGCTCAGATATTTAATTATTGTTTTTAAACTTGAACGAATGGTTTCCTTTTTGATAAATAAAATTTTATGAAACAAAATATGAAATTCGCGACACGAAAGCTTTTGATAAAGTGGACCATGAAATTCTACTTTTGGAAGTTAGAAATTTATTTGGCCTCAGTGACAGAGCAGTTAAACTGATAAATAATTTTCTCTCCGGAAGGTTGCAAAGGGTTATCACTCATTAAAACCATTCTCGGTTGAAAGCAATCATACGGGGGGTACCACAGGGATCAATTTTGGGCCCGATCTTGTTTTGTACTTTTATAAACGACCTTCCATGTGGGGTTTTCCTGTAAATGTTAAAGTACCCATAGAGCACAGCGCAATTATGTATGTTTAATAGGAAACAGCACCTGGCAAATCATTGCATGCTTTTCGGTGCTTCTTAGGTACTATCAGAAGAATAGAAAGATAGGAAAGAAGTATTTGGGTGCAGTTGTAAGGTTTTTCTCCACGGGTAGTGTCTAAATTGCTTAGGAAGATCTTGTTTTCATTTATCCGACTAAAAGTAATGAACTTGGCCGAGATTTGAACGCACGACTTTCAATCAGTAAGCGAATACACTACTACATCTGTTCACCTATATGCAGATGATGTTCAACTTCATGCCGCAAGGTCGTTTGATAACTTCGCCGAACTCGCTGTCCTTGTCAACGAAGACTTAGAGCGAATACACCAGATGGTCTGTAGAAAATGAACTACCCTAATCAATTTGTACCTGTACCATTTATAAGTGCTTTGCTCTCTATGTACAGCGATTCTTATTATAACTAATAAATCTAAATCTAAATCTAATCCAAAAAAGTTATCCTCATATCTTACAAAAACGTTGATCTTTCTCTTTCACTGGGTATATGGCTTAATGATACTAAAATCAGAGCAGTTGAATCTTTCACTTGTTCAGGCTTCATAATAAACCACAGCCTATCCAGTTACAATCGCATCAGTATGGTCGTTGGTCGAATCTACGGATGTCTACTTAAATTATGGTTAACCGCGGACCTCACTCCAATTGAAACTCGACGAAAGCTTATAACAACCCTTGTACTACGTCTCATTATGTATACTGATGTTTTCTATAGCATGCTCGACCCATTATCGCAACGTAAACTTCCAGTCGCCTTTAATGATGCGGTGCGATATATTCATAGGAAGCGACCACATCTCCATCATGTACTCTCGGACGCTACTGGGTTCTGCTAGAAACTGTATATTACTTCACAAAATCACATTTATATAGCCAATGCCCTACAATTCTGTTCAATAAGTTTAATTTGTCTCAATCTTCTAGAACTATGAATATTATCACCTTTTGATACACGCACCTCGATTCCTCAAGCTCACTGTCAGGCTGTAGAACTTTTTGCCTACCCGAATCAAAACCATCGGATTTAGCAAGTTTTCAAAGTGTTCTTCTTCTTTATTTGCATCGACCTCTTCTCGCATCTAATACCTCACACTATCTTTAATCCTTTCATTCCTTTTTACCTTCCTCTATCTGTTTAAAGATAAGTTAGTTTTAGGGCAGTTAGTTTTAGGTCATTTGAATTTACTCTAAATCAATTTTAACGGTCTAAGTACTATAAAAGATACTTTGCTTCATGTACAAACAAACAAAATAAAATAAATTGATAATTGAAAATTGAAATTGAACCCTTCTAAGTCATGGTCCAGAATTTTCTGGAAAGTTGGTGTCAGCAGTTTAGTATTTTTTAGTATCCTCGTTGAATTTATTCACATTAATGGATTCCTTAGACGACAGTGCGCGCATTGGCGCGGAGATTAGAGTGTTGGACTACTCATCTAAAGGACTAGGTTCACATCCTGACTGGGCTAAGTAACACCTACTAGGTGCCTCAAAAGTTATCCGCGATGTTCTTTGGCTGTCATAAACTTCTGACAACAAATTTCATCAAAATTCTGGACCATAACTTATAAGGCGTTAAATTTTGCTTTTAGAGCAACTTTCAGAAGAAGCACTGGAATAAAAAAATAAAGTAGAAAACCGATATGGATACCAAAATATGTACTTGCAAGATTTCAAGGAAACGACAAAATAAAGATTTGTTCAATACGATAGATAAATCATCAGATTCACTAGTTTCATCTTTAAGGCACGTTTGGATCTCCAAAACGGGTCTGTTTCTTAACCCTAGAAAGATAATCTTATTTTTTAGTACTGAAAAGATAAACATGCGCCTGGGAGGCGCACAATTAAAAAACGTTTTTTTACAAAATTAAATAAATATTTTTTTTTATTGTTTCATTTTATTGTTACATTATTAGCAATAAAGTAAAACATAAACGTATATTATTAATTTTTCTGTTTTTTAAAGAGAAGTAGGATTTTATAAATCCATAACAAAAAGGAACACAAAATTAGAGATCTTCGGTATTTAATTTGCATATGCTGGTAATAGCGCATTACCATAACTGCATTACCATAACTGAAAAACGGTGGTTGTTACCGAACCGGAACGACCGTCAATCGCAAGTATAAATCGACGACTGAGTTGGCTTAAAAAAACAAGTTTGTTCGAGCGTCGGTTAAAAGAAGAAAGCAATATATATTATATATATTTCGCGGGCGCCTCCGAGGCGCAGTTTACATATCTTTCTAGGGTTAAGTAAAACATTCTGTAAATTCATTTTTCTGAGAAAATCTGACTTCAGCCAAAGATTCTACAACACCCTCTTTAGCAATTTGACCAAAAATTTACGAATTTCATAGCTTTGGAAATGTCTTTAAAGTTGAAAGATTCGTTTAAAAGTTATGATTTTTGGTACAAGAAAAGACATTTGCTCCCACAGTGTGCCGCGCCGGATTTAATGCCGAGGTTGCCCTGGCGTTTCTTGACGACGCGTTTAACGCCAGTCATAAGAAGAGTGATTATATTGGCGCAGTGCCGCAGAGGTCAGGGTGTTGAATTACTAATTTAAAGGTCGCCAGTTCAAATCCCACAGGGGACGAGTAACATCTAAAAGTTGTTTTGCACTGCCCCACATCTTGCGAACGTCTGACAAACATCCAAGAGTAACAGTTGTCATGAGAAGCTTCTCAAATGTGCCCTTCGGATTCGGATTTAAATTGTAGGTCCCTTCCATTTCGCGCAAGCAAATGGAAGCTAGGTCTTAGGCCCTGTATGGGCCATTAATGCCTAATATTTTTTATTTATATAGTCATGACATTGTATTTAACTTTTTTTTATTACTATGAAACTTATGCTAATTTGCTTTAAAATATTTTATCAATAACCTCTTTATACACTGAAAAAAACATTCTATTTCAAACATATTCATCCCTTTATTTCTAATTATTATTATTAATAAATAATGCTTGTTTAACGGGCTGTAGGTCTTAATTTAAAAATACTCTTTTTCTGTATTTTAAATTATATATTTTGTCTAATATTTCGACTTTCTTCGAAAGTCATCTTCAGGGACTGTCAAGAAAAAGTATTATGACAATAAAATGAACAATTTACATTTACGTTGTGAAACTTACACAACTTATTGTACAACATAAATAATTACATTTCACAAAAAATTTTTTGGTATGACGAACACAAAACATAAAGTTATGATGCCGGCAGAGTTATAACTACAAGGTGGCGCAAAAGTTGTCAGGTGGCGCAAAAGTTGTCACCCGATGTTCTTTCGCTGTAATTTTTTTTATGAATGAAAAATTTTGGTTCTGCTTTTGGATTATGTTAATTGGTGTCTTAAGTTTTTTCTGTATAGTTAACTTCACAAATGTCAAAGTAGAATTTACATTTGCCGCCATTTGCAAAAATTATAGCTTCTTCCGATAGGATGATGACTTTTGCGCCACCTTGTATTTTCGTCTTCCGTTGTTTGTTTATAAGATGTCTGTAGATGTGTGCGCATTTTTCGGTGTCCGTTTTATAGTTAAGTCGTTTTTGTATTGGTACATTTATTATATGTAACATTTTCGTTGTGTACCTCCTCATATAATCTGATTCTTCTTGTAGTATGTCAACGTTTTCGAAGTCAGGATAATGTCCGAATTTAATGCAGTGGGCAGCTAATACAGTTTTTTGTTCTATAGGTGTCGAGAGAGCTTTTTGGTCCGATTTATGTGAGGCTATTCTTGTCCTTAGTTTATTTTTTGTTGTCCCAACGTATGTTTTATTGCATACGTTGGACCCGTCTCCATTACAAGATATTTTGTAAATCAGATTCGATTTGTCAAGGTTGTCTATTTTTGTTTTTGTATTGCTGTATAGTTGTCGTAGAGTATTATTTGTCTTAAGTGCGATTTGATATTTATCTTTGTCATATATGTCCGATTTAGTCAATCTCTCCGAGAAGTCAGTAATATACGTCATTAATTTAAATATTATGTTTGGCTTTTCTTTCAGCTCAATGTTGTCCATTTTATAATAATTATTGATTAAATCCCTCGTTGTCTTCTTTGGAAATCCATTTTTAGCTAGTATTGTCCTTAACTTGTTGATGTTGTCGTGGTTAAATTGTTTGTCACTTATATTTAGTACTCTTCTAATAAAATTATTCGCGGTATTTATTATTACTCTTTTCGGATGTTTGGAGTAGAAGTTGATGAGTCGTCCTGTGGCCATAGGTTTCTGATACCAGTCGATTTTCAATTTGTTTCCTTTGCGTATGATTAATGTGTCCAAGTACGGTACTCTTCCATTTTGTTCCTCCTCTTTTGTGAATTTAGTATTTCTATGGAACGCGTTCAATGTATTTAATGTCTCATTTATTTTGTCCATTTCTATAATCGCGAATAGGTCGTCTACGTATTTAGTTACTAATCTCGGTTTTGTTTCTAATAAGTCCATTGATTTGTCTTAAAGTTCTTCCATAATTATGTCCGCTATAACTGGTGATGCTGGAGATCCCATAGGCATTCCTCTTTGTTGTGAATAAATCACGTCCTTGTATTTGAAATACCTGTTATCCTTTATGCAGAAGCTTAGAATTCTCATGAACAGATTTGCAATGGTGTAAATCTTAATTGTTGACCATCTATTTTGAATGACACTTAACGCTAAATTTACGGGAATGCTGGGAAATAATGAAACTACGTCAAATGAGATGATCATTTCATCGTCATATATATAGGTGTCATTAATGCGGGTCTTAAACTCTAATCCATTCTTAATATTGTATTTGGAATCTTTTGTCAAGTTATTTAAGATGTTTATGACATATTGGCATAATCCGTATGACGGGGAATTGATTGATCAGCAAATAGGTCTCAACGGCATGTATTCTTTATGGATCTTGGGTAGTCCATAAATACGAGGTGCTGTCGCTATCTTCGTGGTCAATCTTCTCTTTTCTTTGTATGGGTAATCCTTTTTTCGGAATTTTACATGTGAAATCCGTGAAGTTGATATTTATATATAGGTACATAAATCGGGTACGTGAACCCCTTAACCAACAACTTGAAATAGCTGCTCTCAAGAGGCTAGCTTAAATAGGGACGGTCGTAGGTAAATTTAAACATTTTTAACTAGAAACCATGCGAATCTTAGGATCGAAAATGAATATCTATCTTTCACAGGTCGCCCAAGCTGTCGAACAAAAATCATTGGTAGACATTATAAGCCGTTTAGAGATACTGCCTATGATGCGATGTATCAGGTTTATACCCCGTAGTGCACCTAGATGTGGTTTATATCCCAGGATATCAGTGTATGTTATCTTTGTACGTTGAGGCCTTCCATGACACAAAACGCTTATGTGATGCCATTGCTACTTGCCAATATATGTTGTTAGGCAATCAATAATTCAGCTAGTCAGCTAGTAGCACGCCCAATCCAGTTCGGGAATTCAATAAAGCTAAATTGGTTTAGTATTAAAAGTAAACCAAGGGTGAAACATCTCTTGCATCGCCAAAGGAAAGCCTAGACATTTCGGAGCTTTTTGCTTTGGGAACCAAACTAGCAACTCCATTTGCATCAATTCTTCAATTCTTGTAAATTGTTTATGTGCTTTACATACGTGCTGTCTTCAAGGAATGACTGGATTTGCTTTAAACTTATAGACAGAAGATCACTTGTGATGAGAAATGCGAAAGCGAAGTGGAGGGGAAACGACAGACTTAAAATTTGTCCAAAAGGTAAATTCTAATCATCAATTAAGACAACAAAAAAAGCTTTAATCGGTCAAATGTCCTTAGAATATTACAAGTAACGACTTAATTTTAACAACCGTGCTGATTGATTCCACCTTTCGGTCGAATATGTCATAAGTGATGTGTCGTACTGCCGGTCATTGAAAAGTTTTCGGTTTTCTAGTTATTCCATAAGCTAACGATTTTACAGCGTTTCGATGACCCTGCAATGAAAACCATGGGATTTAAGTGTTCAATTTTAGAAAATACGGCCTGGCCAAATGCTGTACTGCTTCCATCTTCTCGAAAAGAGTACTGTATAATAGTACAGAGAGAAAAGCTTAAGTAATGGTTTTGCTGGCACGGACAAGCATTTCTAACTAAGCGAATACTCCTCGACGTCTGTAAAAAATCTGTGACATTCTTGTTGTCTCTCAACAGAAGAAACTGCAGACAAACTACTGGTGTTCTTCTAACCCACTACACTTTTGCCAAGCATCTTGAGGTGCTAGGCTCAAGCGACACTACTAACTGCGAAACCTGTGGAAAGAGCGACGACACTGCTTAACATTTTTTCTGTGATTGTCCTGCTTGCTTTGCTTTGATCCACAAGAAAGGAAAGAAGAAAGGAGAGAAGAAACTGCGCCAACTATAGAGGCTTCAGTCTCCTGAATACTGCCTATAAGATCATGTCATGTCATGATCATACTGTGTGAACGCCTGAAACCATTCGTCAACGACCTGATTGGTCCCTATTAGTGCGGTTTTAGGTCCGGTAAGTCCACGACCGATCAGATTTTCACACTACGGCAGATCCTGGAGAAAACCCAAGAAGTCCAAATCGATACCCACCATCTCCTTATCGATTTTAAGGCCGCATATGACAGCATCTATAGAGACGAGCTATATAGAGCTATGTCTAGTTTTGGCATCCCTGCCAAACTTGTCAGATTGTGCAGAATGACGATGGAGAACGCCCGCTGCTCCATAAAGGTCGGAAACAATCTCACCGAGACCTTTGATGTCAAAAAAGCATTTAGACAAGGTGATGCGCTGTCATCTGACTTCTTCAACATCATACTTGAGAAAATTGTACGAAACTCGCAAGCCAACACTAGAGGCACAATTTTTCAAAAGTCTGTGCAACTACTTGCATATGCTGACGACATTAACATAATTGGCAGAACACAGCGAGCTGTCACTGGTGCGTTTGCAAGTATTAGCACAGAAGCGGCCAAAATGGGTTTAGTGGTGAATGAGGGTAAAACCAAGTATATGCTGTCAACAAGAAGGGACACACAACATCGACGAATCGGACAGAACGTCACGATAGACAGCTACAACTTTACGGTAGTTAGGGACTTTGTCTACCTTGGCTCCGCTATAAATTCTGAAAACGACATCACATCAGAAATCAAACGAAGAATTACACTTGCCAACCGCTGTTTCTTTGGCCTAAGAAGGCCTTGTCAAGAAACACTAAGGAGACTTTGTATAATACCCTCCTCATCTCAGTCCTGCTCTATGGCGCAGAAGCGCAGACATTAGCAAAAGCGGATGAAGATCTCCTTGGTCGTTTCGAACGCAAAATTCTTGCACATATCTGCCTGGCAGTATAATGGACCAGTATTGAATCTGAGGGCTACAGGATTGAAAATCTCCCATCCCGATCCCGACAAACAAAATATAGCCAGTATGCTCTTCGATCCAAAAGCGGATGAAGATCTCCTTGGTCGTTTCGAACGCAAAATTCTTGCACATATCTGCCTGGCAGTACAATGGACCAGTATTGAATCTGAGGGCTACAGGGTTGAAAATCTCCCATCCCGATCCCGACAAACTTCTTCGATCCATAATTAAGATCTGCACTTAGTTATAGGTTCCTGCGCGGAAATTAGGTCATTGTCGAGATAGGGGTATCATTTGAAGATGACTTAAAACAGGGAGAGACAGGGTGGGATTATATGGTGGGGGACAAACAAAATTGAAATAATACCATCTTCTTGGCGTTACTGTCAGAAAGCTAAGCACTTACAGCCGAATTAATAAAAAATACTTAATTTGCCTCTAATTCACAAATTAACTACAATGTGGATTAAAAGTTAATTCACGGCTCTTTAATTAAAAATCATGTCCATGCATAAGCAAATTGTCGTTAAGTATCAAATGGTATGGAAATTGGGAATCGTTAAGTAATAAACTGTATGGAAACATCACATCCAACATCGCATTTGGTTCAACAATTCGCTGTCAGTTGTCAAAAATGCTGTCAGTTATATTTAAATTAATTACTCGTTAATTGACCTACTTCGGTGAATAAGTGATTGCATGTTTATCAAAGTCAATTAACTTCCAAAAAAGTTTGTTATTTAGATTTCTCATTTAATTCATTGATTAAAGATAATTCAGCTTTAATAAGCGTTTATTAATTCGGCTGTTACAGCTCATTTCTTTTCAGAAAAACTGCTTTACCATCTCATGCCACTGATATGAAAAGAATTATACATCACCAATCGACTCTAATTGTGTGCTTGAAACGTTGCCAAAGTTTCAACAGTTTCCGCTGGGCACTTCTGCATTTCTCGATCCGAATCTCTCTTCAGTCCAAAATACTAACCACTAAATCCACAATCGTGCCATTTGGAATTAAAAAAAAAATGCAAATACTAAAATTATAATGAAACCGAAATGCCAGCAACCATAAACCCATCCACAGGACATTATTAATAAAATACACATGCTCATCGCATAAAGTATATCGAACCGCAACACATGTTTTTCCAGTTATTTAGAATAACCTCACCACAACACAAAATCTAACCCAAAAAGAGATCCCCAACAGAACATAAACAACAACTATCTCAATGACATACACATAAATCCCTAATGACTATATATAATGCCACCATCATCACCCACACCGCACCTTCATTATACTGAATGCCAAAAGACCAAACGAAAAAATTATCGTCCCTCTTATGTACATGTGTCCTGCCCAACCATATGAGTTCGTAATTTGCATTCCATTATGGCAAGGATTGACGTTAGCCAAACGACCACACTAAACTCTAATCACTAATCTGATAGAAATTTGAGAATTTTCCCTTGAAGAGAGAGCCTCCGGAAAAATATGTTAATGTGCGTACAACTCACACGAAACTTTCACAAGACATATTTCCTAGGTCGAGGTGAGCGCTGAGGTGTGTTCAGCTAAATTTATTACATTTTGACTTTACCCAGCTCTTTTCTTTTCTAGATTTTGATAAAACAGGTAGCAGAGCAGACATTATGTATGTATAGGGGTGTGGAGAGAAAACAATTGGGTTTTTGTTTTCCTTTTGTTTTTGTTTTTTTTTTTTTTTTTATTAAGAAGAAAACTTACCCTTAGCGTCGGCAACAGTTGCCAAAGGTTGATTGGACAACTTCAGTTCACTAAATCCGATTAAGAAATTATTTCACTTAAACTTTTACTTTTTCCTTACACATAATATTTTAACACATACATGCGTATATTTGCATAAATTCATTTAATTTTCACTTAACACTCTGATGAGACGCACACAAACGCATACACAGATTGGTGCGGAATATGGGCTAATTTTCTTTCGGAAAAATATAAATAAACAAACTTTTGATCTATTTTTGAACTTTATTTAATTTTTTTTTTTTTATTCGCTGCTGCTCTATTTGCACTTTTGTTGAAAATTTATTTTCATAAAACTTTTCTCTGTTTTATTATGATTTTTAAACACATTTTCCACTTGTTGTTTTATTTTATTGGTTTCTTTCTCAATTTTTATTTAATGTGAGATGGTGTGTGTTAAAAATTAGATTCAGTTATTGGGAATATTGTTGCTCATGCAGCTGAGGTTGAGAGGAAATTAGTTAATTTCTGTTAAAAGAAAAAGCAATATTCATGAACGAAAAAATAAATCAAAGAAAAAATAAAAAATTATTTATTTAATTAAAATAATAATATTTTAGGTGGCGGAAAAAAGATGTGATTCTGTGTCAACCTTGGCAAAGGGTTGTGCAATTTTTATTAATTTCTTTCATATTCAAAATAAAGAGTGAAATAATAATATTTATTTAAATTAAATTTTAAAGATTTTTGTGTTCATCATTTGAATATTATTATTTTTTAAATTGTCTGTAGATAGTTATTTATCTGTCAAATGACGTAAGTGTCGATGGTGCAAATTTCTTACTAAAACGTAGTATAGGAACTTTGAAGTCACGAGAAGCCAGCAGATGCTTGCGGCAAAACCAAGAACGAATTCCAAATCTTTTCGTTTTTAATAAAATACATTTGTGTGAAGCCTCTCTTGGCCATTGATAGTCTTGAATGTTTGTCAGATTTTCGCATGAGGTGGGGCAGTGGAAAATGAACTTAAGGTGTTACAGGGCCCGGCCATATTTTAACCTGAGACCCATCGATTGGTAGTCCAACGCTGTAACAACTGAGCCCAACTCCTACACACAAATGGTTGCTGAACCTAGGTTTCCGCCAGGTATGAGGCGCTTCGGCCTAAAAATTTCAAATTTTTGTATAAAATATCTTGATGGGCGCAGTGGCTCAGTGGCTCAGTGGTTAGTGCGTTAGACTGCTGAGCGAGGTGTTCGAAGTTCACTTCCAACATACTTTCTACTGAACCACCTTTTCCAAATCTATGACCAACATCCAATAGTAAAAAGTGTCATTGGAATATTCTCAAAATTTCTCCATCCATTAACCATATCCAAAATAGTTCGTAAATGCAAGATCTCTCTGAATTCGGTCGGAAGGCTGATTTCACTAAGTCTTGTCTGAGTGCCGTATCAAAACGGGATGACATGAAATGAGATCTCAGATGAACTTGGTAGACAAGGCTCACAGAAGGACTTCTCAGAACCCGAACCGGCGTTGTGTCTACCTGCGTTCGGTCAGGGCTTCCATTGACGGTTGGATTGCATATGAACAGAATCGCAGATGGCGTGACTTTCCAAAGTGCAGAGAGACTAAGCGAATACTCCCCGACATCTGTAAAAAATCTGCTTGTCTCTCAACAGAAAAGACTGCAGAGAGACAACCGGCGTTCTTACGGGCCATTACGCTTTTGCCAAGCATCTTAAGGTGCTAGACCTTGGCTAGCTTAGGTTAGGTTACTTGGTTGACGGGGCAAGAGAATCCTGCGCCCGTCACACTCAGGTCAATGTAGACCCCTTGTGATACCCTGGGTTTTATGATTCCTTACTTAGGAACCAATGAAAAACATATGAAAATCCTAGCGGGCTTACAATCCATCCCTATGCATTTATGAACTTGTGCAAGTTGCTTACAGATTCGCCAGAGAGAAATGTCTACCGAGGACATTGTTTCTAATACGACAGAGTGCAGGGCAGTGGCAGAGGAAATGATCGATATCCTCGTTCAGATCCTCGTCCCTGCATCCTCTACAGAGGTCATCTGTGCTGAGTTTCAATTTCTTTGCATGGTAGCCCAGCATATTGTGTCCAGTGATAACACCTGTGAGAGAGGACAATTTTTTTTATTCATTTAAAGGATTCTCTCGGTCTTTCGTTTGTTGTACAGTGGCCACATTTTCCTGGTTATGGCACTGGAGTCAAGGGCACTCCATCTTTTGTTTGCTGTCAATGAAAAAGGTAATATCAGCCTGTGGTATTGTCATCATTGCCATCACCTGTTTAGCGGCTGTTGTCACAGCCAGTAGTCGGGAAATCTTATCGAACCAGATATTCCGATTATTTCGGAATGAAAACCCGCCCCGATGCCAGTATCCATCTTGGAACCATCTGTATAGATGCAGATCGTTCGTTCTGAATGGATTCTTATGCCATTCTTCCCAGCAGGGAAAAGAGACAGTAAATGGTCTTATAAAATCTTAATGTAGTCTGTGCATACATTACCACCCGTGAAATTATATGTCCTGTAGTACTGGGTTTCCAGTTTTCTGTTTGGCTTAGACGCAAGGAACTGTATGCGGCAGATTCTTGTGCAAAAAGGTCTAGAGGTTTAAGATTGAGAATCACTTCCAACCCCGCTATAGGGGTGGTTCTCATAGCCCCAGTAGTACCAATACAGGCGATTCTTTGGACTCTAGTCATACTCTTACGGTTAGTGACCTTGCACAACCCCTGCCACCAGACTAAATTACCATATATGAGTAGGTGCTAGGACTAAGCGATACCACCAACTGCGAAACATGTGAAGAGAGCGACGACACTGCTTAACATTTTTTCTGTGATTGTCCGGCTTTGCTCGAATCAGTATTTGGTGAGTTCTGGAAATCTAAACTCCTCATCATTGAAGCGTGAACACAACTTTTATTAAAAGTGGCGTGTCTGCCTGGCAGTACAATGGACCAGTATTGAATCTGAGTGCTACAGGATTGAAAATCTCAAACAAAAATATGGCTAATATGCGCTTCGATCCATAGTTAATTCTAAAATGAGGACTAAGCAAGAGATCTACACTAAGTTATATGTTTCTGGCCGAAAATTAAAGCTTATGGCAGACAGCCGCTATACAAAAACGACATCACTTTAGGAGAGGGGTATCACTTGAAGATGCTAATACATGGGCTAGAGGGAGGAAAGTTAAATAGAGTATCCTAAGGGATGGCCTCTATTTGATTTGATTGAACGGTTTTTGCAGAGTGTCCAATCTTGTGAAGCATACTTAAGATGAGGACGGACAAAGCGGATTTATTAGAAAACAAAAATTAAATAAGGGTTATTAAATTCTTTAGACCACCTTTTAACATAGAATTGGACCTTTTAATAATAAAATTAACATGCCTAGAGAAGTCCAGTTCGGGGTCGGATTCATAGAACTATCAACATGACAAAGAATACGTGGAAGGGATACGCTTTATTAAAAATGTCAAATGTTTAGTTGGTTTGAATATTAAACCATTTCAACACGCGAAGTGGCGAAGCTATATATATCGGTTTGAAGACGACTTCTGTCTTGCTGGTTATTGACGGATCTATATATCGACGGTTAAACGGCAGTACCTTGAATATTTTAACTTTAGTTAATCCCGGTTTGTGCCAAATTTTTCAAACAACATTATGAACACTAAAAATTCAATAAGCCGTGTTTTTTTTTATCTCCAATGATCTACAGAGACCACCAATTTATAAAAATAAAAATATGAGGCATTGACGGCCCATAATCTAGCTTCTCCAACAACTTGCTTGTGCGAAGTGGGAGAGACCTACAAAGGCAAATTTGAGAAGCTTCTCATGACATTTAAATACTCTTGGATGTTTGTCAGACGTTCACAAGAGTTGGGGCAGTGGAAAAACTCTAGATGTTAATTGGGCCCGGCGGGATTTGAACCGGGGACCTTACGATTAGTAGTCCGACACACTAACCACTGAGCCACTGCTCCCGACACCATCAATGTATATGCTCCTGCTATTCGTCAGGATCACATTTTATGTAATTAAAAAAAGTTCTTAATACTTCCCACTGGACCTCTTTATTGCGGTTTTATTCCTGAATTAATATTGCCATACCAAAATTGAAATCATTTCGAAAAGCCAAAAAGGATTTATTTCTTTTTTTAATCCATGAAATGAGCATTCCTCGCTTTTTTCTATTGCTCCTTAAGACTATGAACCACAATCAAATAAAAAAAGGCTTGTCAGTCAAATTCAATCCCTGTTTAAAGGCCGAAAGTGAACAATTTTAATTTTAAATGGTATGGTAACTCGGGGTATGGTATGGTAATTCTGAACCAACGACCATACCACGTCGAGTTAATCGGTTCTCGTCAGATCACCGTAATTAAACGACGTTGGGCGCGGTTAGTACGTGGATGGGGGACCATTCGAGAACAGCCGCGTGTCGTTGGCCAGTCCCATCTACAGAGTTGAGGTAGATAATACATACGTGGTATCACAATGGACCTAAATTGGTCTAAGTGTGTCGGCTTCTGCCGACAGCCATATAAACCTAACCTAACCTAACCATGGTAATTCTGGGATAGATTTCAAATTGGAAATTCAGCTGCGCAAGTGTTCGATGATCCAAACTGTTTTATTATTGTTGGCAGATCTTTCTATATACAGATCATAAGTCTTAATTAAACACGGCTCTAGACTAGTCTAAATAAACATTTATTTCTTTTTACTTCCTCTTCTACGAGTGACCGGCAACAACCATCGATATGCTCAAATCATCAGAGCTGGAATTTAAACGTGTTTCTTTTCTTTCTTTTTTCTTAACTGCGCGGCTATGAACAGACTCCCACGATCCACTCTCCCACTTAACTGCGTTCCTTATGGTCCGCCTGTGGGATTCTGATACTGATGTTGTTGCATTTGTGGGATCCATGATTTCGACAGGTGCATGCTCCCATTATTGCTTATTGTTCGAACTTCCTTTTTTGACACAGGTGATCTTCAGCCGTTTCAAACTCCTGATTTGCACGCATTTTTTCGGGATATTAAATGTGTCGCTAGGCTCACATGAATACTATACAATTGCCTGGATGCAATTTCCCCTTAGTCGCCCTTTACGACAAGCACTGTTTTTTTTTTTGGCCCGGTGCAGCGATATTCTTAGCCCGTCATATTAACACATCTTAAATATCGTAAATTTTGGCGAAGTGGCTTAGTGGTTATTATGTTGGACTACCAATTAAGGGGCTCTGGTTCAAATCACGCCGAAGCCAAGTTACACCTCAAATTTCTTTTTCCACTCCCCAGCCTCTTGCGAAAATCTGACAAACATCCAAGAGTATCAATTGTCATGAGAAGCTTCTCAAACTTGGAGTTGATAGTCGGCTTAAAAAATGGTAGGTTTCTTCCACTTTGCACAAGCAAATGGTTGCAGGAGTTAGGTTTAAGGGGCCTATACATATACAGGGCCTTCATGTTTAATTTTTTTTATTTAATTTATTAATAATATCGTTAAAGAGCTCGTTTAAAAAGAAAAGGACCAACGTGACTTCCTTGAAGAACTCCAAACCAAGCAATGACTGATAAGATATTAATAAACCAATTTTATCAAACCTAATTGGAATTCATAACCCTTGAAGTTAAGTTTGATTATTTCATGAGACAACTGGTCGAAAGTGCAGAAATATACTCGCACTTTCAGAACAACTTATTTTTGAAAATTACAACAAAATAACTTCAATATTTAGTTTCCTTGGAGGTTAAATATGGTGAGACTATCTTTTTTCTTTCATTAACTTTTTTCTATATTAATGGTCATTCACAAGACTTTTATTTATAAAACTTCAACCAACTGACAACCGGCTGAGTATTTCGGCAAAAGCAACATTAAAGGTTGGCACGTGCTTTTGTTTTTCGTTCAACGAAGGAGCCGGAAATGAGACGTGAAATAGTTAAGAATCTGACTTTTGTAAAGGATTTCTGGAAATGCTATCTTCCAGGCGAATACCTAACAAACAAAAAATACATACGTGGGTTTTGTGTTTAGCTTTTCTCCCAAAAATTTGCTAAGTGAAAAGGTACGAGTGCCCAAAAAGAATTCAAGTTTCGGCAAAAGAAAGAACTAACACATTTCAGAAATTGATGTGAACTACGAACATCCATGAATTTTACATATATGTATATAATGATGTGGACGACGACAACACACAATTACATACAACGTACAAAAACTCTCGTTTTGAGATCCCTTAGAAGTTGACCCGTATGAATTTGGAGGGTGAAGTTGTATGTAACTAACCTAAAAAATTTTGATTGGCAAATTCTTAACATATAACATTTTTTGACGAATTTGTAGATGACTAGGAGTGGGTTGTATATTGGTTTTAAGGTCCTTGTCCATTTTGGATGTTTTTTTGTGTCTAACAAGATAACCACATATTGGAAAAGAAATTATTTAGACATTTTTTTACGTAGACATTGGCTAAATATTTTCGAGTCAAAAACGCGTCCAATAAAAGGGGTTCCGCAGCGAACTTTGTATGAAGGCATTGTGAAGAAGGATACAGAGGGCGGATTTCAAAAATCTTTGCACTTGATCAAATAGGGACGCCATCTAAAATATGTTCAAAATATCGACTTTCTAGCATGAATTTTAGAACCTCGAAATTGGTGATGTCTAGATTGCCATAACTTTCGATGATGATCACATGTATAGTAAATTTAAGGGGTGTCCGATTAATATTAAGGCATGTTACAAACTAGGTATGGGAAAAATTATGATACCCTTAGGATATGGTATAAAAAGAGAACAAAACCACGGCTATCCATCCGACAGAGTGTCCTAGATGTGGTGGCGATGCTGGTAGAGGATAGTGTGTTGGCTTGTGGCCCGTGTAATACAGATTCAATCCCCATGGGGAACAACAACATACGCCACCCATTAAGGGAGAGAAACGATTAACACCTTGTTTCTCCAACCTCTACACCAAAAAGAGGATTTCTGCCTGGTAGTACAATGGACCTTTACCGAGTCTGAGTACTCTTGGACTTGGATATCCTTTTTAATAAAAACAAAAAAAAATCTTAGATGTTGCAGAAAAAAAGTAGGTTGGTTTGGTGTTGGAAAATTAGGGTAAGCATTGATAGGCATCAACCTTTCTATGCACAATAGCCGTAACTGAGACTACACATCAACTGTGCTTATTTGAACTCTAAGTGGTAACCACCGGGTATTGGTCATGGCTATCCAAACATGACTTGCTAAACTTATAAGCGCGAGTGTTGAACAAGGAGAAAATAGCAACACTATAATGGTCTCTCGGAAAGGCTGACTGATGAGTCTCGGAAGTCTTACATGAGCCCCTCAGAAAGAGGACGTGCGGCTAATGAACTCACTAATTTGAATCAACGGTACCGACGACAGTCAGTAGGTCTAGGTACGGCAGGTACCTTACATGAGCTACGTGGACTTATTTGGAGCGGAGGTCTGTAAGGAATTCTCAAGACTAGTCAGAATGTTGAAAAAGAGATGGTGGCGGATGAACCCTCTATGGGCCAGCGGCAGCTCTCACATCCCGAAGTGGCTTACTGGCACCGGAATATCCGGTCGCTATCCTAGGGTGAAAACAAGAGCCTGGCCGTAGAGGTTGGAGGCTATGCTGTAGGGGTAACTTCCAGACCACGTTAAACAAGTTTAGTTATGAGGGAGACACGAGAGGCCTCGGATCACGAATACCCCCATATAGCTAATATCAGCTCCACAAATGCAACCTTAGTGGAGATCCGACGGAGAATTACTTTAGCAACCCGCTGCTACTTCGGTTTGGCCAAACAAATGGACTCAAAACTCCTTACGCGAAGAACAAAATGCATGGTTATCCTGCCAGTCCTGCTTTATGGTGGATAATATTGGATTCTTTGAAAGAAAAATAATCCGTCGGATATTTGGTCCTGTGTGCGAAGAGGGCGAATCGAGGAGAAAATACAACCGCTAACTCTATAAGCTGTACCAAGATGTGGATGTAGTCCAAAAAGCTAAATCACGTCGTCTACATTGGCTCGGCAACATTGAGCGAATGGACAACAATACTCGAGCCAAGAGGATCTTCGACTATCAGCCCCCAGATTCGAGAAATCAAGAAAGACCGAACCTCCATTTTAAAGACCAAGCCATCGCGGATTCCAGAGCGCTTGGTCCGGACAAGTGGAAGCAACATGCCGGAATCGCAGAGGATGGAAAGCTGCAGTGTCTCAAAAAGAGACTATTCATGGGTCGGGAGTCCGTTAAGAAAAAGAAAGGGAAGATGTTGCAAACATGTAGGTTTGTAGGTAGGTATAGTCCGTAGGTATACATAGTAGGGTGGAGCGTACAATTTTTTTTCGATTTTCATTTTCGAATAGCGTTAAAAAGTTGCATAATTACGTAAACTAACCGTAAAAAATAATAAAAAAAATAAATTTCACTTTTTTTAGCCCTCTTCCAGAACTCAAAGTTTTGCAAAATTTGCAAAAAAAGCCTTAATTTTTGTTTTCGACTCTTTAACTTTGAAAGTATAATTCCAAAAAAAAAAATATTCTAAACAAAAGAGAAAGATAATTCAATTTCCTATAAAAAATATATGAAAAACTTTTATGTAAGATAAGCCATTTTCGAGATACTAATTAAAAGGCGCCATAATGATACCACTAAAATCATTATTTTTAATGCAAATATTTAGAAAAAAAATACAAGATTACAAGATGTTGATCGAAGTAAGGTTGTTAGGGCCAGAAAACGGCGACGTGAAGTTCTCCAAACTGAAGAATGTCTTTCATCCATAGAAAGTGTTTATTTCGATGGAAGAAAAGACAAGACATTGGTTTGTGTAAAACGATGTCAACGAGCTCACAGAGTGATCAAAGTAAAGGAGCATATTTCACTACTCACCGAGCCGGGTTCATACTACCTAGGACATCTAACTATAAGCACACCTTCTCCAACAGGGAAAACTATAGCGGACTCGATAAACTCCTTTCTTTCGGACATACACTTAGACTTGAGCAAATTATCTGTTATTGGTTGCGATGGTACAGCTACAAACACTGGATGGAGAAGTGGGGTTTTCCGGCTTATGGAGTTGAACTTGCGGAGACCGTTGCAATGGTTCATATGTCAACTACATGCCAACGAATTGCCACTACGTCATTTATTTATTAAATTGGATGGAGCTACAGTAGGACCTCAACTATTTGTTCTAAATGTGTGACGCTAAGCAAAGGTTCCTGTCCTATAGATCTCTCCAACAGAAACCCGGGAAAAATCGCGTACTCGAGAAGGTTAACAACTGCCAATAGCATATTGAGGCTTTATGTAGCCACATCGAATCGATAACTTGACAATACTTGTTAAATATATATTAAAAGTGTATGGTCCAGTTTGATTCAGTATTAAAAAAGACAGTTCATTTAAAAATGGCCCAAAGCATGTATTCAAGTTAATAAATGTGTCAAGATGTTTTAGTTTTGTTGTAAGGGAAATAATAGACCCCGTTATTTAACGCAATTCATATTTTGCACACCCAGAAAACATATTGATGGCAATGCTTAACGATGAAATACCACATATTAGAGAATTAGGCTTAGAAAAAAACATAGGGACGGGCTACAGTCCGCTTGGGCGAACTGTTGGATACCCTATTCTTATTCCTATCCCTCATAAGTGGGCGTGACAAAAGTCTAAGTATGGTTCAATTGTTAAGAACGCTGTACATATTTTGTTATATAACATTTAAAGGATTTTATCAAAAAAACGCTCCCTAGCTGAAACTTGGGTGTTTCAATAAAATTGTTTTATTTAATTGTGGGCGTGTCAGTAGGCGGATTTAAAAAAAATTAACACATGAGAATAAAGGGCCCCTTGAGAGTATATATTATAAATTCCAGCTCCTTAGCTCAAACTTTGAATTTTCAAAAAAAAAAAAAAAAAATTGTGGGCGTTTCAGTGGGCGGATTTTGAAAATATTTACACATGAGCATAAAGGGCCCATAGAGAGTTTATATTATAAATTTCAGCTCCCTAGCTCAAACTTGGGATTTTCAAAAAAATTGTTTTATTTATTTGTGGGCGTGTCAGCGGGCGGATTTTGAAAAATTTTTATCCCGAGCAGTTTTAGGAGTCATAGATCATATATTCAGCTTTCTAGCCCAAAATTCGATTTTTTCCAAAATTTTGTTTTTTTGAGTTTGTGGGCGTGTCTGTGGGCGGATTTCAAAAATTCGTAAACTTGATTATTTCGAGATCCTAGAGAGTATATGGTTTAAATTTCAGCTCTCTAGGTCCAGTTTAAAGGCCTAATTTTTGCCGACAGACGGACGGACAGACGGACATGGCTAGATCGACATTACTATCGATGCTGATCATAAATATAGTAACTTTTAGGGGTCTACGGGCAATATTAAGGTATGTTACAAACTATGCGTCAAAACCCTTAGAATAGGGTATAAACAGCGAGTTGGGGGTTCAGTTAGAATTTTTAAACTTCCAAAATTAAATTGTAAAGCAAATGATTATCTTGACTTAATAATCTGGGCTGAACCACAAGTCACATCACCCCCATTGCCGGATCGAAGGAGTGATCAGGAATTGGAAGAACTTTTCCAAAACAAATCTTCAATTGACATGCCATTTCCAAACTACCCTTGTCACACTCAAGCTGTTGAGCGCTGTGTGAAGATGATGACCGAAGCTTCAACCACAGTAGATCGTTAAAAGACCAGAGATGGACTTATTAGATCAAAATACATTCTCGAAATATATTAGCATTTTCCCACACAAAAAAAATTATAACGTGACAAATTAAAGAATAATGATTTAGTATTGGTAGCTTTTTAAATTATTTGCTATGAATTTTTAGGTTTCTATTTTTAAGTTTATGTAAATTTCTTGTCCCAATAAAGCTAATATATATTGATTTTTGTTTTCTTATTTCATTAATGATATAATATTAAGATATTTCAAACTTGTGGACGAATCTTTTCTTTAACAAAAAAAATATTTTTTTTCAAAACCTCAAAACTTTGAGCCAAGGTAGAGGACTAAAGGTTTTATCGAAAAAAAAAATGTTAATGTCAAATTATTCTACTCATCAAAATGCAACGAAATGGAGATATTCGAAACTGATACATCAACTTTTTTTTTTCTCCATACATTGACGCTCCACCCTAATACATGCAAAGCTATTTGAACTGAGGTTGGAAGGACTATACTATTTAATGTACATGAACCCTGGCAATTAGTGTGATTTGGTGACTGAAATTCGAAAACAGATTACAGTTTTCAGCTATAATTCGCTTACAAATGCAGCAACTACGTATCACGAAGGTAGGGGCGTTTACCAAAAACTCAATCAATACTGGACGCAACTGAAAGTTGCGTTGTCATTCGGTATTCGGAAGCAAAGAAGCAAATGCCTATACTGAAGATTTGAAACAAGAGAATGTACGAAATAAGGGATGATTTGTTTTACACTGAGGGTTGAGACTTTGCTACTGCATTTGACTGTGTGTACCACTTTTTGTATCCTTTAATAATTCGAAAAATGTACTTCATTCTACTCGTTAGCATTTTGTTCAAGCGAATTATATTGCGGGCGCCTTGGATCAGTGGTTAGTGCGTTGGACAAATGACCAAAGAACTCGAGGTTCGATTCCCAGTCCCTCGCCGTCATGCGAAATGCTCACAAAGAAAGGGTATAACTGTCATGCAAAGCTCCATCGCGTTTGAAGACCCCATAAGACTGAAGGTTTTTTCCATTCGTGCCAAAATAAAACTTCCCACACATGAAACATGAATTGTTGGAGAAACTAAAGGCACTGGGCGCTGTTTGTGCGAGCCATTTAGTTTTTATTTTATTTTTTCATGTTTCCATAAAAAACGTTTTTGAATGAGGCGATGTAATAAATTTTATTTTTTTTAGAAAGCTTAGCTATAAGTCAATTAAGTTCCAGAAGTTTGAGGTAATCGCATCGATCTCTCCGTGTACCTCTTCGTAATTGACTGTGCCATCTGTAGTGAAATATGACTGTCTAATTTCGTTTAGTAAATTTTATTATTTCTATCGAATTGTTCAACATTGAAAAGCACGTGGAGTTCAATCGTGCGTTTGATTCATTTATTCTTATATCCATTCCATTTGTACACATTAAGCTTTTAGCTTTGGCCATGTCATAGCGCAAGAAGTCCAAATATACAGTGACAACGAACGATTTATCATGGGTCACGCTATATTATAGATTGAAGAAATAATATCGCAAGCAGCGTAGTTCTTGTTTTCCAATACTATACAGCTTCAATGAACAATGTGATTAATCATCTGAAAGGCAAGTTGGCATTACTAATATGGAATTATGTGATTATATTATCAAAACAGCTTGAGCGTGCGTCGGCCTTGAGAGGGACATTATATTTTATGGAACTACAATATGAAATAAAAAATTAAGAAATTCGAGGCTGCAGTGCCTCCGGCAGAGACTCTACATGGGGCGGGAACACGTAAAATAACCAAATCAGCGTAAAAGATATAGGATTTTCCAACAAGAGGCTTCATTTTGATTTATCGAGACAACATGTATTTTTTTATGAAATATAATTTCATTTTTATTTCAGTCGATAAAGACGGGTTGCCGTTAATAATAAAAAACAAAAGATTTCGGCTTAAAGACCTCCACAACCTCTGTTGCACAAGAAGGCTGTTTTGATGGAATTTTCCGTGTCCTTCTTGGCACATTTAAGGCTCTATTTCATCGATACAGCAAGAAAGCTTTAATTGACTGAGGAGCATTGCCATAAAGCTTCTTTTTAACGTGGCCTCAAGAACGGAATCGCACGTAGTCAATTTTGATCCCCAATTTGATTTGCAAATTGCGTGTAGAATAGCGCCGTCTTGTTGGAAATAAAAATCACCTGCATCCACACCTTCAAGTTTCAGTCATAAAAATTTAACACAATTACTGTACAGGCACATCCACTTCATCAATGAAGCCTCTTGCCCAAACCTCCGCACCAAAGAGTTACACATCATGGAAAGAGAGGATTCTTGATTTTCAGAGGTACAAATGTTTTCATTCTACTTTTTAGCAAAGCCTTGAAGGATGAAATGTGTAAATGTGTAAATCTTATCAATTTCAAAGCGGTGCTAGAACGTGTTCCATTTTCCTTATTGGTGTAGGTTTGACGTGCCTACTTGGAAAGCAGCTGAGAATTATAGCTTTGAAACCACCAGCAATGGATATAACCATTCGCGTGGACAGTCAGGCAGCACTAAAGCGATCAACTCCAATCTTGAAAAGGCGAAATGTATTAGACAGTGCATTTTAGCAATTAGAGCAAACACAGTACTGCTGTGTTGGGTTCTCGGCCACGTCGGAAAATAAGGAAATGAGACGGCGGATAAACTGGCCAGATGTGGCGCGGAATTGGACTTGCTTTCAACTGACAGAGGGATACTACCAGTCTTCAACACGGCTAAGAGCTTCATTAATGAGGTAACAATTTTTTTTTTTTTTTTTTTTTTTTTTTATAAAAAAAAGGAAATCCAAATCCCAGAGCACTCAGATTCGGTAACGGTCCATTGTACTACCAGGCAGAAATCCTCCTTTTTGGTGTAGAGGCATGAGAATGGGTGGCGTATGCTGTTGTTCCCCATGGGGATTGAACCTGCACCGCACGGGTCACAAGCCAACACACTAACCGCCACAATAGGTAACAATACTTTGGCTAAGGATCTTTGAAGAAACTTTAGCAGTTGTGCCGTTTCCCGTAGTCTACGGCCTGAAATAGATCCTTGATAGAAACAATATCCGTGTGCTCATTGGGGTATTAAAAATTAACCGAATACTGCGCCATCGGAAACGTGGACTTTATTTTAGGCGTCTTTTCAGATTACTTCTACTACTACGCCATGTAAAACGTGGATTTAAGGCTAGGCATCTTTTTAAAATACTTCTGCAGAAGAGGCAGATACAAAGAGACCATTGAATCTGTAAAACACCTCTTCGGTCAGAGCCGGGGCCGGTCCAACTGCCAGTTGCATTTAAAACAAAAAACTTGTTCAAATTAGCCCAAAATAGCAACATCCATCACACCTGTGCTGATTTTTTGCACATTAACTGCAATATTGCAACTTTAAGGAGAATAAAACTCAAAATGGGGCGCTTTCTGTAAATCTTGCACAGGGCGCTTGTTTGGCTGGTCAGAGCCCAACACTTTTTTTTTATTTTTTTTAATTGTTTGTTTTCATTTTTGAGAGGGTTACAGCTTGGATGGCGGGGATACTTCTAAAATAAATCTTAGGTATAAACGGACAATACAGGGCCAAAAACATGGCTTCTCCAACCACTTGACTGTCTGAAGTGGAAGGAAGCTACACTTTGAAGCCGAATCAGAACGGCGAATTGGAGAAGCATCTCATAAAAAGAGTATTTATGTTTGTCAGAAGTTCGCAAGAGGTAGGTCAGTGGGAAAAATCCCAGATGTTACTTGGCTCCGGCAGTATTTGAACCGCGAACCTTTTGATTAGAAGTAGGAACGAGAATTCTTTAAAAAAAAACTTTGAAACTCTTGCATTTTGTTTAAAAAAAAAAATGTCAACTGTTCTGTGCGGTATCAAGTGATAATGTTAAACGATTTCAATAAAATTGTGCACATTTGTTGTATGTAGGTTTATGATCACTTTCAAAGAGATAGGCACATAAAAGAAAATCAAACATTTTCTGAAGAACCGCCAACGTAATTGTATCTATATTTTTATACCCTATTCTAAGGGTATATTAATTTTGACACATAGTTTGTAACATACCTTAATATTGCGCGTAGACCTCTAAAAGTTACTATATTTATGAACAGCATCGATAGTAATGTCGATCTAGCCATGTCCGTCCGTCCGTCCGTCTGTCGGCAAAAATTAGGCCTTTAAACTGGACCTAGAGAGCTGAAATTTTAACCATATACTCTCTAGGGTCCCAAAATAATCAAGTTTACGAATATTTGAAATCCGCCCACAGTGAGCTTGTCACAAACTCAAAAAAACAAAATTTTGGAAAAATCGAATTTTGAGCTGGAAAGCTGAAATTTTTTATATATGATCTATGACTCCTAAAACTGCTCGGGATAAACAATTTTCAAAATCCGCCCACTGACACGCCCACAAATAAATAAAACAATTTTTTTTGAAAATTCAAAGTTTGAGCTAGGGAGCTGACATTTATAATATATACTCTCTATGGGCCCTTTATGGTCATGTGTAAATATTTTCAAAATCCGCCCCCTGACACGCCCACAATTATTTTTTTTTTTTTTGAAAATTCAAAGTTTGAGCTAGGGAGCTGAAATTTATAATATATACTCTCTAGGGGCCCTTTATTCTCATGTGTTAATTTTTTTAAATCCGCCTACTGACACGCCCACAATTAAATAAAACAATTTTATTGAAGCACCCAAGTTTGAGCTAGGGAGCGTTTTTTTATAAAATCCTTTAAATATTATATTACAAAATATGTAGAGCGTTCTTAACAATTCAACCATACTTAGGCTTTTGTCACGCCCACTTATGAGGGATAGGAATAAGAATAGGGTATCCAACAGTTCGCCCAAGCGGACTGTAGCCCGTCAATATGTTTGTATACACTGTTTAGAACTTTACGTAAGTTAAGATTTTAAAATGTCGCATTTTTTTTGGTTCGTGAATGACCGAAATCCTGCGTACGCCCTTGGTTGGTGGAATTTACAATTCAACTTAGAATTTAGGATAAAGGTCTAACGATGAAGTCAAAGTTGAGGTTGAAGTGCTAATGTGTTCTATCGCATTAAAAAAACGTGCGGCGTGTTTGTCAAAGTTAAAAGCCAAGTTGAAATGTTGATGTGTTTTTACCATTTTTATTTTTGTTAGGTAACGCAGTAACGCACACCGGGTACCCACTGTTGACAATAATTATGTAGTGTACTCGAACATAATATCGGCCAATACAAGCTGGGCGAGTCAAATATATTGCCATCAGTTTTGACATAGCAAAGTTGGAGTCGTATAAAAATCCTGTACCCGTTCATAAATATTATTTGATTTGACTCAACCGCTTTGGTGATTAAGAACCCTAAATTTGTTTTTGGTATCGGACGCTGTCGACACGATGTAAGTGTAGAGAAAGGTGATAATAATTACCTTTATTATCCAGAATTAGTTGTTTTTGTGTTAGATACCTGCTAACCTGCTATCTCCTAATTAATTTTTGAGATCCTTTGCCATTATTTTCCTTTTTTCTACCTAAGTTACAATTTTCTCATTCCCGTTCTATCGTTTAAGCAGATAAGTCGTTCAATAAGTGGACGTGCGTTCCCATAGTTGCAAATTAACATTCTTTTTCGCGATAGATACTTCGATATTATATTGTTTTGAAATTTTGGTTTTATACATATAAAACTGTTGTGATCCTGCAAGGTACAACAATTTTAGAAGAAATCCTCAATACTACATCCAGTGGCTGCAGTTCATGTAATATTCACTGAATTTCAATTAACATTTGTAAATAAATTAAAGATTTTGTTTATTTGTTGATTTAGTGCAAGATACATGAGAAATGGCGACAAATTATAGCCAAGAGATACAAACCCCAAAAAACCATGGACATAAATGCGATTAACCGGACTGTACAAGAATATGGAATTACTTATTCAAACGAATCAGTTCAGCGATGTGACGCTGATCGCGGAAGATGGCTGTAAAGTGGAAGCCCACCGAATAGTGCTCTCCGCAGCAAGTTCATACTTTTCAATAATGTTCGATGGATCGCGTCCCGAAGCCGAATTTAAGGAAGTCAAATTGAAAAATATAAGTGGGCACACGTTGACAGTAATTAAACATTTTATTTACACTGGCTGGATTGACCTTGCAACATACAGTGTGAAGGATTTTCTGGAAACCGCTCATCTCTTTGAACTGACGTCGCTGGAGGAGTTTTGCTGTGACTTTATAACCATGCATATAGATTTATCCAACTGTTTAGACATAACATTGTTCGCAGAGCAATGTACTCGTAACTATGAAAAGCTTCAAAAAGCCGCCGAGGCATTTGTGTGTCAACATTTCATGGAAGTGCGCGATGAAAACACGTTCTTTAGGCTTGATCCGAATCAACTAAGTAATTTCCTGTCTAGTGACGAATTATGTGTACCCTCCGAGGACGAGGTTTTTAAGAGTATAATGTCCTGGGTGGAATATGATCAGCCTAACCGTGAAAAATGTATTGACGTTTTGCTAAATAACGTTCGCTTCCCTTTTATTATTCCAGATTTTATTATTAGTACTATTGAGCCTGTGTGCAAGTCCTATGAAAGCCAAAAATTGGTTAGGAAAGCATTACAATGGCACTTGATGCCGAAGTCGCGTTTATCAATATTCCCCTATTAAGATATTATTAAGATATTGTATGATGTTCGCCGTTAGCGGATGGGACAATGACATCTTAAAAGTCGGGTTGTACACGCCTGCAGGAGAGTGGATCTATAGAGATTGGCCAGGTCTCCCGGAAAAACGTACCCGCTTTGGTTATACAACCATGTGGGGTAAATTAATTATTGCTGGAGGCCAACTGCCATCAGGCGATTTAACAAGGCGTGTTGACTGCTTGGATTTGAGAACGTTGAAGTGGGCACAGTTATCTCCATTGCAGATGCCAAGGTATGATTTTCAGATGGTTACTTTGATGGGAAAAGTGTATGCTATTGGGGGTTACGGATTTACGGATGATGCGCCTCTTGTTTCTTCATTCAATTTGTACGTTGAAATATTGGACCAATTGGAACAGCAATGGGAATATATTGCGTCAATAAATTGCTCAGGCTGGATCTATCTGGCGGGTACTAATCTGAATGCCATATGGGCTGTTACAAAAATAGAGAGAGATGACGACAGAATTATTAATTATGACCCTGTAACTAATACATTGGTTTTTAGCGCAACCCCTGACTATTTCTTAGGTTGTGGCACGATCCGCATTTTATCCACCGATTACTTTGTAACATTTACGAGAGACATCATTACAAGATACGACATGGAGTCCGAAACTGTTCCAATAATCCCAAGTATTGAATCTGCATTTGATTCTTGTGTCGTTATTGGGAATCGCTTTATAGTTCATGGTAAGAACGAATTTCAAGAGTATCATCCACTACAAAATGAATGGAAAACGATGCCATCATTGGAAAACAATAGTGACGATCTTCATGTATTTACCATTTAGATTGGAGCTGCTGCATCATATAAACACTTCAACTTCGAGTTTGCTTTTTAACTTATATCTTGCATGTAAATGAAAAACAAAATTGTCTATATCTTACATGTAAATAAAAGGAAGATCCCAAATAGAGTTTTCGTCTTTGAGAGAGAGCATGGCATGTGCAGAGAAGGTGGAGAATAGTCTCCTCCTCTATCTGAGAAAATTCGGATGTCCATAGCGTTCAACACGTTGCTCTTCAACCACGATAGGACTTCTTTAATCGCCTTGATTTCCGCCTGGAGCACACTGCAGTGATTGAAGACCAAGACGCTATACCTCTATCAACCCTAAAAAAGATTCATCGGCAGCTATAAATTTGTTTTGTTAGCGACATTTCTAACAGGGTACCTACTCACAATTGGCCACTTTTGGCTCTGTGTGGATTTTGCGCCCTCCTAACCTAACCTTACCCAACCTACTGGCTATTCAAAATGAACTCCCTAATTGGAAAACCATTTATATTGAAATATTGGATCAATGACTCAAACTTTGTTCTGCAACATTTTAACAACAAATGGGAGCACATACTGAACCGGAAATGGAAATTTATATTCTTACCAAAATGACTATATTTAAAGGTATCAATATGGGCTCAAACAGGATTTAAAAAAAAAAACTTCAAACAAATTTCAAGCTCCTGAAGAATTAATTTCTAAAAAAAACAATTTTATGACTTTCCATAACCCTTTTTCCGTAAATCCTTTAATTTTTCATTTATAAAATAAAGCTTCTGGATAAGATTGTAGGATACTTTGAATTTTATTGAACAATTCAAAAAGCTCTTTTTCTCACTAGACCATACTGTATAATTAGAGGACACTTCACCATCCACATGATACCAGGTAGACTATCGGACTGGTAAAATTAATCAAATATTGAATCCGAGCAGTTTATCTAACAAATCTGTGCGTAGATATTGCCATATTTACTGCAATGCAATCCAATATAAGGAGTTATCGATTGTAGACATAACAGACCTGATGATCCACCGCATTATGTAGCTAAGTATGATATCTCATCGATATGAAATGTTTACTGTATGCTTATTTGGTTTCGCAGAAGAAGCTTTGGTTGAGGGAACACTATACGCATCGAAGCTGCATTTGTTTGATATTCATTTGCAAACATATTAATGAAATTTTCAAAGGCGAACATTATACGGCCTTATCCGCTCCGAAAGGGAAGTTCTCCGATTTTGTACGAATCGTAGAATTTGTTTAATGGTAACGCACAACCGGCAGTCCGATGATATGCGTTTTTCGTGTCAGTTTTTGACAGCCGCATGCCAATTTCTCTCTGATTGTCTACGACAACTATTCGCCGCGAAACATTTATAAAGTGAACAAAATTTAAGCAATAAAAAAATAAATATTAAAGAGTTTGTGTTAATTATTTGTCAAATTGGAGTTTCAGGCAAAAATCTAAAAAAATAGCCAGCCCCAAATAGTACGAGCGATCGGTTGACTTTCGATATGAGAAACCCGATATAGCTCGAAATTTTAAGAAGTGGACACCTGAAGAGGTTGCTGCATTCTATAAGGACATAGGCAATCAGTTAAGTCTGTTCTGAAGCATCGGCTTCTACAAATAAAGCCACACAAGCCATGGTTTTTAGAAGTAAGCGCAGATTTATTTATTGATACGGAGCGGGAAGAAACGGCAACACTACTCTATTCTAGAGGCAAACGTGGTGGTGCTAAGGTGTCTTTTAGAGAGTTCGATTTGAAAAAACTTTACTTTGAATTACTGAGTTATTCTTTCGTGTTTTATTTTATTTTTTTGAATTGAAAATTCTAACATATTGTTTGACAGATGAATCTGGCAAATGTCAAACCAATGCGTTCATGCTCGCTCCGAAAACGGGTACTATGAGTCTCTGACTGTATTTCCATTGCGGAGAAAATAACTTTCCGAGCGGATACCATGATAGGGCAGGTAATAGCGCTACACAGACACTTTTTTTTATTTTGGTTCTACGTTGTTCCCAAAACGTTAATTTTGTACAAAACTTAACGTTGAAAGGGACGCACAGTGTTACGTCGATTCCGAATTCTTCTGCTGCTCTTGGATGTTTTTTCGAAAGGGGTTGGTCAGCAAATAAACTTTGAGGCATTTCGGGGTGCGATTCAAAACTTAAACTTGAACTCGCCGCTCGGTCCAACACACTGCACTGACTCACTCTATCCACTGTCAAATTTCAGAATCTTTAAAGTCGCGTTAAAAAATTAATTGGTATAATTTTCGTAGTGTTTTTTTGATCAGAATCTATTCCTGCATGAAAAAGAAAGCTTTAATTATGGAGGACTTCATTTAACTTATTTCGACTTATTTCTCAGGTCAAATAGTGTTACTATTCTTTAGTTTGCATCTGTAACCCGGGCTCGGCCAAGTTAAAAAAAAATATTTGGGAAACAACTCAACGTGACATGAGCAATGATGATTCAAGAAATGCAAGGCGATTATTTCAATGTGACGCTAAATAGATACCTTCGGAATTTGTCATCGGCCGTTCACAGCATTTCATTTTTGAGTCTTTCACGAAGAAATTGGTTGGTCTTGATGATCGAGGTCAAGATTGCTATAAAGTATATGCCATCAAAAAGCAACCGGTTCAACGCGTAAGATAACATGTGTAAGATAACAAGGTAAACCTGCCAGTTCTGTTTTATGTCGCTAAGAAGGAAAGCAGAGTTGATACCGGTTACTTCACAAGAAAAATTCTTAGTCGGACACAGCAGCTGCTCTATAAGCTGCACCAAAATAATGATGTGGTTACAGCTAGTTAAACTTGTGTTTAGTTAAAGCTAAAATACGGCGATCGATTAATTTGTAAGACCTCACTACCTTACTTCCGCACCAACGTGGCATCGGTATACCCTTAAAGCATTCTTAGCCCGTGAACTGAACGACGCAAAGCATTAACAATATCGTCTCCTATACTAACGCCGTGGTAATGATCTGCATCAAAGGGATTATAAACCGTTCACATAACTGTTTCCCTACTGGTCCGCCTGTTGGATTCGTCTATTCAACCTCAAACAGCTTCAGCAGACCAGGTACCAGAGTATAATCACTTCGTGACTACTGACTGAGGCTGGTACTGTTGCATTTGTATGTATGATCCAGAATTTTTCTAAGCCTGCCTCTTCATTTTTTAATTTTAATATATTCATATTTTTGGTATAAAGAGACAAGAGTTTCAAAAAATGTTGACATATATTTGACAGCCTTTATCAAAATTATGAAGCAAATCATTTTACTATCCAATTTCTATAACTGATAGGTTTAACTCGATGTCGTCATTATGAGATCTATATGTAAATATGACCCCGATCGTTATTTAAGGGCAAATGATGCTGAGAAGCAAGTAGAAGTACATAGACCGGCTAAATTGCTGGCAAGAAAACCGAGAAATAAAGTCTGAATTTAAGTTGCAAAAATAATCATTCCAAAAAGAACTTTCGAAATTCGAGGCAACAAAACAATTCAATTTGGCAGACACCTCCAGGGGCTCTATTGTTATAGGCTTAATTTTCCTTAGCTGATTTGAAAAACAAACAAAACCAAAAGCGTAGCCTCGCCTGACTTCAAATACCCTTCGATGTCAAGTATCCTCGAATTTAAGTAAGATTCAAAAACAAAAATGCATAAGGCATTAACAATTACAAGGCTTAGAACCTAGCTTCTCCAACAATTTTGCTTGTGCGTAGTGGAAGGGGCCTATAATTTTAAATAGATTCCGAACGCAAATTTGAGAAGCTTCTCATGACAATGGATACTCTTGGATGTTTGTCAAACTTCCGCAAGATCTGGGGCAGTGGAAAAATAAACTTTTAGTGTTACTTTGTCCCGGCGGATTTGAACCTGAGACCCTTCAATTCGTTGTCCAAACCACGAACCACTGAGCTTATCAAGTAAAATTCTGTTGAATCTATGTATGTGTCAAAAAAGTCTCCTTACTATTCACAAAGTTTCGCCCATGTGAGCAAAATATAAACTGTTCATTTGAAACCCATGCCAAGGATTTTTAAATTTTCACCAATTCTTAAAGTCCAAAAACATACGGCAAGTTCAAATAATGGAACATTGAATTTTTTTTCCGTATCAGAAAGAACTCATAGTTCGTGCTTAACAATTCCATGTCATCGAGAAAATTCTACCAAAATTTATACCGTTTGTTTACCTCAAAACGATTAACAGACTTTGCCATTTTCCACCACAAAATAACCAAACCTTTCTATTTTAATTTGTAGGTAATTCTGAGCACTACACCTGCCGGACGGTTGACTTCACAGTCAACAATTAAGGTTGTCCCTAGCCAATCGCTGCATTTGTAAACCCTCCTCTGAGTGCCTCACATTAACATATTCAAATTATCTAAATAAAAAGTCCACAGACAAAATCATAATCAATTTTCTTTAATATTAAATCATCGCACTAAAAAAGATACAAAACCAAAACCGATGCCAAGGAATAGATTCACATATCTGACCGATTTTCATTCCCTTTATGCTCACGGGAAAAGAATGAAAACAAAAAACCAAGAACCTCTTTAATATTTAATTTAAATAAAAAAAAATCAGCAAACAAAAATTGCCGACAAGCGTCGCGTACGTCGGAAGAAATAAAATATTTTTAGAAAAACTTTTTCTACACAACATACGAGCATGTATTTATTTATTTAATTTTTTTATAAGTTTTTCCTTTAATTTCTTATTTTTATTTCATTGCGTCAATTTTGTCGATGTTTTTTTTTTTTGCTTTTCGTCTCCCGTATTTGTGGTGTGTCAAATAACTAGAAGCTCTGCCATACGTTTTGTCGTCACAGATACAATTTTTAAGGAGCAGAATTTATAATTTTCTCGATTTTCCGCAAAACGAAATAGATACTCATTTCACTCTATAACCCGGTGGAATATAATTTGCTTTTTTGCATATTTTCTCGAAAGGAATACAAATTTCACTTGGAATTGGGAGGAGAACAACTTTGCGTTGTTCTGCGTGGAAAATAGAAATTTTTCATTTTCTTTCACTCAAATCCAACAAAAATTTTGTGAAGTGAGATACACACCTTTCACGTTCTAACCGCACGATAGAACTGACCTTAGCGCTCAAATCGTTCGTTCTAAACTGAAACGCTTTGCGGGCCACAATTTCTGCACGACGACGACGACGATGAGAAGCATTAAAAAAACACGACCAAATGTTTGCTATTCGGGTATCGTATTGTGTAGCGCAGAAATTTCCCTACAACAACAAGACGCATGGGATACGTTCGAGTTTTCGATTTCCATTCATTCCTTTGGAGGAAAAAGTGGATGCATTGCGTGTGCTTTTTGCTTCAAGCTTTTACTCCTTGAAATGGGGTTTGAGTTCTCTTTGGTTCTGCAGACTGGGTGAGCAAAGAGAGAGAGAGACAAGGTTTTCCCTTGGTTTTTCTAATGCCAAGTTTCGCTCTCTTGGGGGTCGTTGGAAAATCGGGTTAATAGCCGATGTGCATCCTTGAAAGTTTTAAAGGATGCAAAGCATTAATCTTGTGTGTTTTTTTTTATTGAATATATTGTGGACTAAAGAAGAAAATTCGATGAAGAGCCGGTTGGGTGGAAGTTGGTATACCTATGGGAGGTTGGTTGTGTTTTGCCTCTTTGAGGATTTTTTTTTTATTCAAATTTAAATAAGGACATTTAATTGCTGAGGAAAATAGAGGATTTTATAACTATTATCGTAGTTTTGACCTCGATTGCATTCAAAGTTCGAAAATATGACCGATGTCTAGGAAAATGTATCACAGATTAATAGACATAGTAAACATGTTCGATTGTAGTCCTTGAAATGAAGGTAATACAGCAGAATAGAAACTTCGGATTTCTTGTGTTCTAACAAAAGCCCGGGCCAGATGATCGCTTAACGATAGCTGTCTCTATTATATTTCGTTTGAGCATTTTCATTTTACTTGATCTGGCCCCATTTCTTTTCTATCGTGGCAAGGAAGGGCGAAGGATTTTTATTAACACAGGGTGGGCCAAAAGCGAATTCCAAATTTGAAGAAAATCATAACTCTTTTGTTTTTTATTGTGGTTTCTTTTCTTTTTTAAGGTACATACTTTTAAACAAATTTGGGAGATTTAGTAAAATGAACTATAGCGCTTTAGAGTGGACCAAACTAATTGAATTTTATTTTGAAAATAATCACTAGATATAGAAAGTTACTTTTGGCTCATCCTGTATTTTCATGAAATATTAATTTTCTGATGGTAACGCTACTGCTATGCCTTTGTAATCCTGGAATACTGTGGGATAGTAATCGAAGATCCCTTAGGCTGGAGCCAATATGGTTTTGCTTTTTGGACTGCATCTACAACTTGGTACATCTCATGCGAGTAGAGTTCATAGTTGCTTCTTCTCTTCCAGTTGCCCTCCTCGCATATAAGACTAAATATCAGCTGCTGCTATCAACAATTAAAGTTTATTCTAGTGATCGACAGATGTTTGCATATTTCTTGTCAGTCTTAGTTTTGTCGTTGCTGACTATAAGATTAGTGGCTCAGTGGTTTGTGTGTCTGACTACTAATCGAAGAGTCCCAGGTTCTAATCAAGCCGGGCCAAGATAAACCTCACGTTTTTTTCCACCGCCCACCTCTTGCGAAAGTCTGACAAACATCCAAGAGTATCAATTGTCAAGAGAAGCTTCTCAGATTTGCGGTTCGAATTCGGCTTCAAAGCGTAGGTCCCTTCCTTTCAGTTTTAAGGCCCTGTACGGACCGTTAACGCCCAAAATTTATTTATTTTTTGCCTTCAAGACAAACAAGATTCTTCAATCGCCAAAAAGGTTTCTTTTTCGGTACGCTACTTGGAGCGGTGGATTATGTAGACATCGTCGGCATACACCAGTATCTGTTGAAGGGAATTCCTTCTTGTTAACAGCTGGTCTGAGAACTATCTTCATAAAACGAAATTAAAAAAAATCAAATACTTTTTGGTCAAAAACGGGCTCAAAAATGGTTAAGCAAACAACTTATATAAAGTGATTTTCCAAAGCATCATGCTGTACGGTTCACCTGCCTGGGGAAAATGTGCAAAGAGTCATATATTAAAATTACAAAGAATGCAAAACAAAATATTGAAAATGATGCTTAATTTGCATTGGCATTATTCGACAGAAGAACTACATAGAATTAAAAACATTGAAAGAATTCCATCTAGAATAACAAAATTATGCAGCAGTTATGATATGTCGTGTAGTTCATCTGATCTCAAATCTGACTTAATGAACATTAAAATATACTTATAGAAATTTAATAATTATTTATTTATTAATAAGAGAGATTTTACTAATTCATATTGAAATTTATTGTTTGTTAATTAAGAGCTTTATATATTTATTCATTTATTTACTGTTTATTTATTTATCCTTTAATGTATTTATCTATATATGTATGTGTTTATTTATTTATTAAATTATTTAATTATTTATTTATTTTATATTTAATTATTTATTTGTTCGTCTATTTATTTGTTTATATATTTATCTATCTATTTATTTTTTCGTTTATTTGTTTATTTATTTATTTTATTATTTATGTAATATTTATTGTTTATTTATTTATGTTTTGTTACTTTATTCATTTATTAACTTATTTATTTTGTATTGAATATTAAATTTTGTGATACCGAAATGATATTTACTTCAAATACAGTTTTGTAAAAAGCCATTAATTTGTCTGAGGTATTTTCCAATTATTCCCGCCCCTTCTCTCTATCTTATCTATTCATAGAAGATTTGTCCTGTAGCTTTTCCTTCTACCAATTATTTATCTAAGACTGTGTTATTAAAAAACATTGTAAGGTAAGGTAGCTTTATACCAAATCTCTGTAAATTGTGCAATATAGGTTTAATGAAAGAATGTATAATAATTGCGCTATAATAAACAATCTATCTATCTATCTATCTATTATAACCCCTTATCTACATATTTCGTCAAAACAACATTTGTGTGTACACATGTATGCCCATTTGTACTTTGAGTAGGCTTACACTATACTGAGCGCCAAAAACCGTGAGCTCTTAGCGACACCGTTTCACAAGCTGAGATCTAATTTCGATACCGGAGATTGCTTGAACTGCAGCTTCGCTATGCTTCGAAAGGTTCCCGGTTCAATTTCCTCCGGGACCAGGTAACATCTTGAGTGTTTTCCACCGCCCCACCTCTTGCGAACGTCTGACAAACATCCAAGAGTATCAATTGTCATAAGAAGCTTCTAGAATTTGCCGTTCGGATTCGGCTTAAAATTGTAGGTCCCTTCCACTTCGCCCAAGAAAGTGATTGGAGAAGCTAGGTTTTAGGCCCTGTATGGGCCGTTTATGCCTGATATTTATTTATTTTATTTTTTTAGAGGAGAGGAATCGAAATGTGCTTTTTAACTTTAATGTTTTGAAAAACACTTCAGCAAGATCACAGAAAACTTCCAGTAGCCTTAGCTTCTATTTGGGACTAAGGAATGAGACTCGCGAGCTAAATCTCACTTTACCCATCTTCGTGAAAGAAGGTTTCCCTAGAATTACCATTCTGATTCTGACAGAAGCTGGACAACAGCAAATGAAGTGCGATACCGTCTGAGTTGCCTCCGGGTAGCAATCGCATAGGCTCGAACTTTTTAATCTAATAGTTTTTAGATGATCGTTAAGGGCACTGATACCAGTGACGAAACCTACGTGTGATCCCTACTCTCTCCTAATTAGTTTGAACAAATACTTTGCTCTGCTTATTTAAGGACCATCTACCATCTTTTCCGAAAGTCGGCAAGAGGCAAAATCATGTCTATACATATTTGGCATGCAATAGATGTTGAACCTCATTCATATCACGTTTTTGTATGAGCAGCATCCTATGGTAAGATTTGGGAAAATGAACCCCTCCTAAACATAGTGTCCGCACTTTCATAAACCCAGAAGCCTTTTGGTTCAGGAACCCAGATCAGTGCTACAGAGTTACTCCGTCCCAACCTATTCAGTTTAGCGATGGCCTCTTCAAAAATTATGGAGGTGATCATAGCAGCCGAACAGGCTTCGATAGCGGCTTGGCAATAATATCAGTAGTATAGTGTAACGCCATTTACCCTTCTTCCGAGAACGAAATTTGCAGCACTGGCAGTCGTAAATATATCCGGCTGACAAACAGATGTTTGTCTATCGAAGGCTGCAGATAGTCTTAGCAAACTTCGGCGCCGAAAAGACTGTCCATGAAGGACCCATCAGTGTGTATGATGACTTCACATGGCCTTGGAGAAAGTTTCAGCGCTCGCTGTTTCATTCTAGTCGATCTAGAATGAGAACTCGAAACGGCACTCAAAAATCAGTTTACAGCACACGCAATTAAGTGCTTTCTCTCGATTGACAGGCAAGAACCCATACAGGGCCCTAAAACCTTGCTTTTCCAACTCTTTGCTTGTGGGATGTTGGTGGAACTTTCAATTTTCAGCCGACTCCGAACGCCAATTCAAAAACATTCTAATGGCAATTGATACGCTTGGATGTTTGTTAGACTTTCGCAAGAGGTTGGGCATTGGAAACAAAAACGTTCGGTGTTGCTGCGTGATTCAAACCTAAGATCCATCGCCTAGTAGTCCAACGCACCTAGCACTGGCCCCACGATAAATGTAAATGTACGGCAGGACTTGTGTTTTTTTGTAAGGCGGATGGATTACTATCCATCTGTTGACTCCTTCCTCGTGAAATCTATTTTATTTGAAAATAAATGATGCACCCTGTACAAGTTTTTTGTATACAAAATGAATCCATATAACATCTCAAGAAGTGTTAACATGACCTAGGCATAGGAAAGACTCTATTATGATTTAAAAAATTGTGCAATACATTTGCTGAGAAGATGCAATTGTTGCAAAGTTAACTTCAATCTGGCTTCGCTCTTTTCAAAATCGATTTACAATTCTCTTAAAAGCTTTTGCAAAAGCATTTTCTTTTACCACGATTTTCCACAACCCATACCCATACATTCATGGATGTTTTTTTTTTTATTTTCAATTTCTCTGTTAGTTGTTTGCACATTCTCTGTTTCTCTGTGACTTTGTGAAAAAGCCAAAACACACCCGGCAAACGGGACATCGCACTAACGATTTTGTTGTGTGTTTTTGTTTAGAAAATGCGTACGAAAACAGAAGCGAGAAAACCCCAAGGGAAATGCGGCTTCGTGGAGTAGATTTTCTTTTGATTTCTTTTTTCTTTTTTTAAAGTTTTCATTCTCACAATCGCAACCACCTGCGTACGGGCGGCGACGAAACAAATTAGCTTGGCGCTGGTGCTAAGATTCCTGAACATAGGGGTGGGTAATGTTTAAAAATAAAAACAATTGCAGCGGAATCGTTATGTAGGTGAGCGAGCAACGGCTCTATAGGATTTGATGTGCACTTAAAGAATGTGGTAATTTTAGTTTGGAAAGTTGAAAAGGAACTTTTGAACAGTTGATTGCGATAACATTACTTATGTGAGATATTGTTGTTCGATGACAGAACGAATTTTGGGTCACTTTAATTTTTGGAGTAGTTCGTGCACTCAAAGAAGAATAATACAAAAATTTGATGTGTAAACATTCAAAGCGGGACTCCGAGGATTTTTTTTCGGGGGAGAGTGAATTAAAAACTGTCAAATCTGTTCATTTAACGTAGCATAAACGTATGACATTAATTTATCAATCTGGAACTTGTGGAGTGTTAAATTAATTATATTTGGAATATTTCTATTAGTAAATGAAAAAAAAAGGAAGTAACAAGATTGGTTTTTCGCTCATACCTTAAGTTCTTTCCGCATGGTTGCATTTCTTCACTGACTTGCTTGGCTTTCCCTTCATTTTGAATGAACAAATAAATTTGTAAGCGAAAACAAGATTCATACAATGATGATGAAGATACAGTTGTACAGACATAATAAAAAAGAAGCGATGCGTGAAAAAGGGAAGGTATATGATATCAATTTATAATAATGAAAACGTGGAATGTAAAATAGAATATTAAATTTGGAACAAGAGCTACCTACTATGCGGTATCATAAAAATTTTCAATTCAATTGTTGTGGAATGTAGGGCAAGAGTACGATAACTCAGGCGACAAGAAAAAATAACGGTTTTGTGTAGAATAGTTAAATACAAGAATTTTTTACTATGGGGACCTATCTCGCCTGATTTGGGCGGGAGAGCGATTTTCTAAAAAAAAAAAAAAAAACACTTCAAATGGAAAAAAATATTTGAAAATAACGGTAATACTTACTTTTTTTAAAGCTAAAAGTCGGTTCTATCATACTGTTTTTAAATCAGGTGGTTTCCATTTATAGTTTTAAAAAAAAATCAAAATTTCGGAAAAAAAATGAAAAAAACAAGTGTATTATCTTTATTCCAAATTGTGAGACTACATACTAAATTTGTTAACTATTTTTTTCCTGTTATTAGTTTTTAATCGAATACTTGAAACTAGATGGTTTTAAGTCTACTAGTTTTCGAGAAAATTGAAAATCACCAAACCTAATTTTTATTAAATTTTTATTTATGGACTTTTTTTTCCTTGACGTCAATGAATAAATAATGATATCCTTCTAATAAGTAGAGAACTGTAAGTTATTTGGAGTTACCTAGAATGCAAGCATTACGTTACGGTGTATAAACAGTGAGTGAGCCCCGCTTGGGTTCAGTGTAGGATTTAGGGTAGGTGCGAGGTTGGGTGTATGCAAAATTTCTTTTGCAATTAAGGAATCTGTATTTAAAGAAGTTTGAGATTATTTTTTTCACAAACTATTCATGGAAATCACTTGATTTAAAAACAAGATGATAGAACCGACTTTTATCTTTAAAAAAATGTGAATTACTTTATTGTAAGTATTACCGTTATTTTAAATTTTTTTTTCCATTTGAAGTGTTTTTTTTTAGAAACTCGCCCCTGCCGTCCAAACGGGGCGAGATAGACCCCCCCCCCCTCCACCCATAGTGAACAAATCTTGTAAATAACTGTTCTACACAAATCTGTCGTTAGACTTTGTCGCCTGAGTTATCGTACTCTCCCCGAATTTAGACATCTTAATGTGAGTCCCGGCACTCATCAATTTTTTTTTGTTACTTTTAAATAAGTCCAAAATATTTGAACTAGAAAGATTATGGCCCGATTTCGTTAATTTTTTCGTAAATATTTGCTAGAATGTCCAGACTATGAGGTGTCCTTTTCTAGCTCATTGATCAGTCGTTTTGGTCTAAAATCTATTTTATAAAAAAGTTAAGTTAAGCACTAACCCAATTTTTTTTTATTATTTTTCTCATATTTATCTGAATGCTTACACATTACGACATAAATATATCTTATAATATAGTTTCGCTCAACAAGCCCCACCTGCTATCCTTCTTTTCTCTCCCCATACCCTTCTTTTATTGGGTGGCATCTGCGAGGTTATAGGAAAGTGGAGGGCAACCAAGGTCCAATCAGCCTTTGGGCCACTTCCCCCGAACCGCAAAGGTACCACCCCTACAGGTACCCAACCCACGTGAGTAAAGGTGATTCCCCGAAGGTAGATGTAGGACGGATAGAGTAGGCGGACCGCCGACCGGCAGATCGATAGCCGGAGTAAAGTGCCCAACGTTTTGCAGCACACCAACTTGGCAAAATGGGCCCAACGTTGTCTGCACATAGTTAACCGTGCGAGGCAAATGGAAATGCGGTAAGGCGGACGGCCTTAACCCTGAGAGTGCTCTCCAACGATACGGAGGAGCAGCAGATTAGTGTAGGCGGACGGCCAACACGTTTATATCAAAAAGAACCACCATTGACACCATTGTTAGGTTCGAGGGGGGAGGGGAGCAAGAGACGCTCTTCCTTTCTACTCCGTCGTAGAGGTACCGGAGGAGCAACAGAGGAGTGCAGCCGTGTAAGACGGTGCAACACTTGAAACGATATCTAAAAACACTGAATCGAAGCGTGAGCGTGAGACACATTACACAACTGAAGCGACGAATTGTGGCGGACGGCTATAACGTACCAGCCAATAAACAGGAGAAATCATTTCCAATGAAATAGAATGTAAGGAATGACCCGCTATTGGCAAGACCCTTACACCCTATCTGAACAGGATTCCAACAGACCAGATTAAAATTCGCGTTTGTCCAACAATAATGAATACTCACTTTGGCTTTTTTGGGGGCTCTATGAGGGATTTATTCAATAAAACTCCACGCGCTGGGTGGCCGTAGTCTCAACGTCGCGTCGTCCTGAAGTTTCTTCTCCTCCTGGTGTGGGTCATCCTTATTGAGATCCAGTCATTCCTTTTACTCCGATTTAAGGATAATTTTAATAGCGCGTAATGCATATTTTTGTGTTTATTTTGCACTTTGGCAGAACTCCCACGAGAAATGTCAAACAAAGATTAGATTTTGAATTGATGAGAATATTGTTCCAGGTCCGTCAAACAACTCAATAATCCGACTTTTCAGTAGTAGATCGTTGGTATGAGAGAGGATGGATTCACTGACTGAAAAATAAGCGTTAGGGTAACGTTAGACGCACGCATACCGTTGCGAAAATGCTCTGTCGCCGCTGGATGTGGTAGAATATGGCGGACTACCACTAACACATAGGTGGACGTCCATTGCACGTCATGAGTAGGATCCCACTACTAATGTGTGAGCGAGTGTTCGAGAGATGAGAGTTGGCCGAATTAGAACAAAGAAAACTCTGGAAGGCCACTTCTTGGTTGACCAGCTAACAAGTTAATCAGTTTTTTTTTTAAAGTTGAAGAAAAAAAAACAGGACAAATTGAAATTTGAGGCGGGCTAATTGAAATGGCAGAGGAATCTGGAGATAAGAGGAAATGACATCAGGAGGAGGATAAATAGAAGGACAGATTGATAGAAAAAAAAGGATTAAGGAGTGGAACCCAAAACCAAAGTTAGGTAGAGTGAATAAATGGGTAGTGAATACTTTCGTAATTCGGTTGTGTTCGGAGTTTTGTAGTGTAACAGTCTGATAGGATTGTGCCACGAATTTTTTCCCGCGAACGATCGGGACACGTGACCCATTCAACAATTTTTGATATTCCGGGCGACGCCATAGCGGGTCACGCCAGATCACTTAACCTTGATTTGAACTTCAGGTCATAGTATATTTTTAATTTATTGTTCGTCGGATTTTACTGCCATTGTTTATTTCTCAACCTTAGTCCATACAATAAAGTGACCAAGCTTCAACGGAGCCGTTATAACGTGCTTTAAAAGAAACGGTGTCGTCTTTTTTTTCATTATTTCCCACAGCGGCAATCAACGGTCCCCCATACGGTCCCACGATTGTTGAAAAGGATGTCGGATGAGTAATGTCTAATGTAATGTTTCCTGAGAATAAGGTATGCCGACATTAATAAAACCGCAAAAAGTGAGAAACCCAACAACTTAGATAGCTTTATACATAAATTAAGGTGATCGACAACGTCAATGCCTTAGAAAAGTCTAAACAATATTATAAAGGGCACTTAGCCCTCATCCGGAGACTGTCAAATATCTTCAACCACGTCGATGACCGCAGTTATGCGCCTGTGATTTTATATGAATGATATCGAAGAAAGTAAGCTTTTTGAGTGAATGTGGCAGTTAGTTTCTTTTTGCATTATCTTCTCAGATTCCTTCGAATAAACGAAAGAATGGAAATAGGACGGTAATCATTACTGTTTGGACTTTTGTGGATAGGTACAATCTTCGCATTTTTCCATTGAACGGGATAACCACCGGTAGTTAAAATAGTATGAAGACATGGACTAGTGCATCGTACATCCAGACCAACAGCATTGGACTTAACTGAAAAAATCTAGCAACAACGTCTGTACTCGCAACACAAGAAAATTCGACAGTGTCCACTTGGAATAAGGAGCAATATCTTAGCATGGTTTTCGAACTATCTTAAGAATAAAAGTTTTGAGGTAAAAACAACAAACCACGTCAGTGAAAGCGAAAAAACATTTTTTTTATTTTTTTTTTTATAATTAGCGTGCGCTTAACCCATTCCCTCCCATTGTACTTTTTAAAGTAGGTACAGTAAAATGAATTTTTGAAATGGTCATTTAACAGCATGCCATGAAAAAAAAAATCATCTTTTGAATTTGTTTTCACAAAAGTCAATATTATTTGAATTTTTTAAGGTACTTTTGAATTTTTTAATCACATTTGGCTGTTGTCCAACTGTCTTTTCGTGGAAAGCATTCTGAAACATTTCTCGTTTTGTTCCCTTCAGAAACTTTTGTGGTCATAAAAACTTCAATTTACGAAATATTTAATTTTTTGTTTTGATTTTTATTTAAAAAAAACATAAAGTGAACAAGTATAGAAGCCCCTTTATATTTTTGCATATATACACGGAGGTAAGCAAAGCCAAAGTTTGATTTACTTATAAAAGTACAATGGGATCATGCATGCATTTTTTTTTCTAGTGATCAGAATGAATTTTCAACCTATCCCTGCCAAACATTTTTATGGAAAACGTTTCCAAAATCTTGACTCTGCTTTGGGAGAACTTCATAGTAGTACACATGCCGTCAACGCTGATATCGTCATGATTCCTCCACCGGTGGACTACGTGATGGATGAAGAGGATTTGGACGAGGATAATATGAGAACAACGGAATTGCCACTTGATGTTCCCGGTGAAGTTGAGGTTTTTGTGGATGCTTGTTTAGCTTCTGACGACGATGGATTCGACAGCGATGATGACATCCCACTATCAGAGTTAAAGAAGGCATTTGCTCCACCGGTATTTACAAAATCAATTTCCTCATCCGAGTTTCAACGGACTGAACATTTTTTGCGTAGAATCCAAAACTGTACGTCAGATTTATTCGGCCTCAAAGAAATTGAAATTTTTTAAAAATTGTTTGATTCCGAGGTAAGACAACTAATTGTAAGTCAAACTATGTTGTATGCAGGGCAAAAAAACCAACACAACTTTTCTTTCAACGACGAGGATTTGAAAGTTTTTATGGGAATATTACTGATTTCGGGATATAATTCTGAGGCAAGAGAAACCATGTACTGGAAACAGTCGCCTGATATACATGTGCCCATTGTTGCCAATAGTATGTCAAGAAATAGATTTCAAGAAATTAAAAGGTTTATACATTTTGCTGATAATGACCAGCTCAACGCAAATGACAAAATGGCAAAACTTCGACCGCTCAGTCAACTTTTGTGTGCAAAATTTCAACATTGGGGCTATATGCATGAGCACTTATCTATAGACGAGTCTATGGTGAAGTACTTCGGTCGTCATTCTGCAAAGCAGTTCATAAGGGGAAAGCCAGTGAGATTTGGTTTCAAAAATTGGATGCTTTGCAACTGAGATGGATATTTATACGAATTTGACACCTACTGTAGAGCTAAAAATGTGAAACATTCAATGAAAAAGGTTCAAGAGTGGTTCTAGACCTCCTCAAGAACATAGAATGTCCAAGTGACCATGTCATCTTTTTTGACAACTTCTTTAGAAGCTATGAGCTCATGAAAATCTTCAAAGATAAAGGCTTTAGAGCAACGGGAACGGCTCGCGACAACCGACTTAAAAAATGTCCTTTACCAAACAACAAGGACTTTCAAAAACATATACGAGGTAGTTTTGACTACCAATTTGATTCTACCCATAAATTGATATTTGTAAAATGGAAGGACAACAACATCGTTACAATAGCCACAAATTACGATGTGATCGAACCGTGTGATATTGTCAGAAGGTGGAGCAAGGAGCAACAGAAAAAAATCAATATACCCCAGCCTCTTTTGGTCAAGAATAATAACATAAATATGGGTGGTGTCGACCTCCATGACCAATTCATAAATACTTATTCAATCGAAATTCGAGGCAAAAAGTGGTGGTGGAACATGTTCACATCCATGGTTTCATCCACTGTTTCCAATACCTGGAGGCTCCATAAGCTGACTAATAATTATAAGGGTGATCTACTCGAATTTACCAGGGCAATCACACTTCACTACTTAAGGTTTCACACTCTAAATGCAGGAAAAGTGCAACCTAAATTAACTGTCAAGCGAAGCATTGCTGAGATTCCAGGACACCATTTTCCCAAAATATTACCCAATCAACTCAGATGTCGACAGTGCCATCTACGATCCAAATGGTGCTGCGAAATGTGCAATGTTACACTGTGCATAAATAAGGACTCTTTTAAAAACTTTCACCTGAACTAAATTTAAAATAGTATGTATGATCCCGTTGTACTATATAAAGTACACCTCTGTTACCAACCACATACATTTTTTCCAAAAATTTTGTTTGTATATATAGCTATTCTTATTTTAACCTAAATAAAGAGAAAAAACCATAAAAATATGACTCTTACAATTTTAAATACCCTTGGGAGTTAATGGGTTAAGGGATTTTTTACTTTTTCTATAATTGATACAGTACCCAGCAAATGATTCTTTGCCTCTTTTTCTGTGCTGCTTACAAGTGAAAGAATAGGAGGATAGGAAAGAAGTTTTTTTTGGTGCGATAGGTTTTTTTTCTTCCACAGGTGGCGCCTTAATTGTTTAAGGGAGATTTGAATTGTCGTGTGTATTCAATTTTACAAAGCATGGCTCTGGCCGGAATTCTAACAAACGACCTGCCAATCACTCTGTGAATACACTACCATTGCACCATTGCCACCATTGCCTTTGGTGTCCCACAAGGTTCAAAATTGGGACTACTTCTTTTTATTATTTATGTGAATGGGCTTCTCCCATTATTAAAAAAAAGACACGGGTTATGCAGACTCGGATGGCACAGCAAATGAAGTGAGCCACAGGAGAGGAAGCTGCTGGAGATATGCAAACAACAGAGTTCTATGAGCTCACAACCTGGTGTCACGGCCATGCATGGGTTTGTTGTCAATGCTCAAAAAACCAAAGTAATGCATACTCGCCCACCTCACATTCCAAAATTAAAGGTAAAGCTAAAAATGCACGATAACAATTGTCTGCATAGAAGCGGAGAACAGAAGAAAATAAGTGGAGCTATCACATAGGATAAAAACAATCATAAAATAGCTGCGAAAAACAGCGTACACACTTTTTCATCTCAGCAATCTCTGCGCACATACTGGTCTTAGACAATGCTATTTCGGATTTTTTGCAGATTGTCCAGAGCACCTCTAAGGCAATAGAATGATGCGCAACGTAGCAGAATCGGAATCAATATATTTAACATATCCCAACTCTACGATCTGGGAATCTTGGCAACGATTTACAACGACAGCGGGTATAGCGCACCAATCCAGCATGAAGTTAACACTAGAAGAAGACAATAGTAGTTCTAAGAAATACCGAGGTTCTGGAACGAAACCCGTTTTGAGAGGATAGTAGGAGACTTAAACATGATTTTCCTGCATTGAATTTAATCCTCTGAGTTGGGACTATCCTTAACACTCAATTCTTTATTTGTACACATTTTAGTTAAAGTGTGCAGATTTGTTGTATAGCAATAACTAATTGTGATCATAAAAAAGGTCCATTGTGCTTTAGGTGCGATATCATTTTCCACTATAGTCTCAGCATTCCTTTATTTAACCTTAATGAGATAGTCCTGCAGAGCCCGGGTGTTCTTTTAAGGTCTTAATTAATTATTCTCTCGCGCATCCCGTCACCTATCCGAGTTTGGAGGTTAAAGTGCATGCAAAAATAAATGAGTTCAGTGCCAAATTTCATAATCATAACTTGTTTATTTTTTGACAATTTGCCATGGTAGGTAGGTAGGTAGGTGTGGCGGTTTGATAAAGAAAAGGCAAACCCAATTAGCACCGAGTGCCGTTTTGTAACCACAAACTCACGTAAGCCTGGGTATTATCGTTTGGTTTAGGAGACTAAATCCAACCTGTGGAGTTCAGGAAAGTTATCAGTTCCTTAATACTTTTCTCCGAGACTTCCTCAAGTGTATTGAAAAAAGGGCTTTCTAATGTCTGGCCCTAGCTAAAGCCGGACAGGTGCTTACAAAGTGAGTTAGGGTTTCTTTTTAAGTTTTCACTTGCAACTGCGGCAGTGAGTATTGTGTGAGATGTCCAGCTTGACCGCATGGTCTCCTATACGCCATTGTCCAGTGATAATGGCTCTTGTTCTTGCAATATCTTGTCGGGTTCTACATAGAAGGTCGGTTGTTTTTGCCTTGTTGTAGTTTGGTCACATTTTCCTGGATATGACGCGTGTAGTCAGCCTGCTCTATCTGAGGTTGGCTTTCTTGAGGTAGATATTTGCCTTAACTGCTCCGAGCGGAATGTGGACTAGTTCCGCCAATGAGCAGTGGAGAGCTGAGCCTTGCCTGGCCAGTTCGTCGGCATGTTCGTTTCCATAAACGTTACTGTGCCCTGGAACTCAGATCAGGGTAACCTTGAACTTATCAAGCAGGGCCAGCTCATTACGGCATTCTAGTAGCCTGGTTGTCAATAAGTATAGCGATCTGTTGCCTTGGTGTTATGTTTGAGTGAAGCTTGATCTGGCGGCAGGCTTCAGGGATAGCCAGTAGCTCCGCCTGGAAGACGATTGCAGTATCCGGAAGTCTGTACGATTTTGTGATGTTTAAGGATTCCGCACCCACGCCGCAGTCCATTTTTGAACCGTCGTCGGTGTAGATTGTTTGATCGAAATCCCTTGTCGCTTGTCCATTTCGCCATTCTGATCTAGGGGCGATTTGAATGACGTAATGCTTTATGACAGACATTCTGTTAATGATATAGTTGTTGAAGCCGGAACTAGTTTTCTCGGTAGAGAATCTAGAATATTACGGTGGCCATAGGGTTTCGTAGTCCAGCATCGGGTCTCTCTGAGTCTGTTTGCGCTGTGTGCTGCGATGTTTGTTATGTGTAGATCGAGAGGTAAAAGATGCAGTAAGACTGAGAGTTCGTCTGACGGTGTTGACCGTAGAGCTCCCATTGTTCCTATACATGCCGTTCTTTGTACCTTATTAAGTTTGGTTTTATTGTACTTTTTCTTTAGAGCCGGCCACCATACCACGGCTGTGTACATCCACAGGGTCTATTTTGGTTGCAGGCCCCACTTTTTGCCGAAGGTTCTGCTGCAGGCATAGAAGACTATACATGCCTTCTTTACCCGTTGTTCTATGTTTATTTTCCAGTTGAGTTTCGGATCGAGGATAACTCGTAAATACCTGGCACTGGTTGAAAGGGAAAGGGGTGTTCCGTTTAGGCGAGGAAGCTTTAAGTCAGATATTTTGGTTTTGGTGGTGAAGAGCATCAGTTCAGTTTTCTCCGGGTTGACAATTTGCCATAATGCTGAAGTTTATTTTGACCGATTTTGCATTTTTCTTCATTTTCTTCACGATTAGACAAAGTCTTTAACAAAATGCACACCTTTTTTCCAAGCGATTTGAAATTGTTAAATGTTCGGGCGAATTTGTTTTAAGCAATCAACACTTTTATAATCCACGAGATGTTGATATCAATGGGTTCCCCTACCGATTTTAAAACACACCATTGATTTGGAAACCAATATTTTGTACCATTTCCCATATCAAACTGTTTCTCTTTCTAGCACACAATCTTCCATTGAAAAAAAGAAAACAAACACCACTACAAACCACTACACAAAGCCCACCACACAAGCTTCCATGTCAAATGTCACCGAAAACAAACATTAAAAAACTTTTTTTCGTTGCACAGCCGATTGACCCTGAAAGCGATTTAACGAAATGTAAATTATTAAAATGTTAATTCGGCAGCAATTGCAAAACAAACTGTCCCAAAAACTGAATAAAAAAACCAGAAAAGAGCCCGCAATGAGTCAAAAACACAATCATTCAAAACCAAATATTTCCACATAAATCCATTGTTTCGGAACAAAATGCTATAAACCTCCAAACTTTGTATTATCCTCCTCGAATTCAACATCCAGCGTTCGAATATGGGAACAACTATGCCACAACTACACTACTGGGTGTGAAAAATTGCGCCCGCACGGCCGAATTAGGATGAGGAAAATTAGGTCACGCTTTTGTTTTCCTCCGAAAAAGTACCTCTGTTGTATGGGATCTCAGAGTCATCCTTACAATTGAAGAGTACAAAAGTCCTTTAGAGCCGGTGCTAGGGCAACTGGAACCAACAACAATGCGTGTGAACTACAAACTCATGCTTAGAGAGGTTTTTTCTAAAGGGGGGACTTTAACACTCTTCTCCTTTTTTTGCGGATTGGTTTGGAGACCATTGTTGTTGTTTTTTTTCATTTCTTGTCCTCGATTATGTTAGGGTAAAGTATTTTCACGATATATGCAAATTTTTGCGATAAATCAAAATGCGAATGGAAATTGGTTTGTTTTGTGTGTTTTTGGGTGTCCTTGCTACGCTAAATTTTATCCACGCGGTCCTTTTTGTGGAAATTTCTTTACTGTGAATTTTTTCGAAAGGAGATAAATAAAAATGGGCTGAAACCAAAACATAAACACGGTTAAGGTTTTCAATAAAAAAAAAAACATAAAATATTACTGGCTGGGACTACAAGCAAATGAACCACCTATCACACTAAACTCGGGACGGAACTCTCGGAATGAAACTGTACTCGGACTCGGGACTTTTATGAAAATAAATCACTCATGCCTGAAACAGATGTGCAGTAGGAACGCACGCAGAAATGTATGCAGTATCACACATGAAACATTGTTCAGTTAGAAATTGCCATCATTCAGTATGCTTTTGCAATGTTGAGGTGATGGTGTAGTGTAGAGGGTAGGGTATTGGCTTGCGACCCGTGCGGTGCAGGCTCAATCCCAATGGGGAATCTGATATTAAAGGAGAAAAACGAAAAACATCTTGTTTCTCCAACCTCTACACCAAAAAGAGGATTTCTGCCTGGTAGTACAATGGACCGTTACCGAGTCTGAGTGCTCTGGGATTTGGATTTCCTTTTTAATTAAAAATTTAAAGAGAAGATGATTTGTAATAAATAATTCATCTATCTTAAGGTTAAAAAAAAGACTAGAGTATCTTCCCTTAGACTGAATGGATTCGTAGGGCAGGCACGAATGCCATAGGTATTTTCCAAAACGTAAATAGTTTTCAAGCAGGGCACGAAGGCCTTAAAGATCTGCAAAAATGAAATGGAATGCCTTCGTTGAAAGTCAAAAAGAGTCTGTATTTATTTCTAAAAATCTTGTTCTTATATACATACTAAGTCCATGGCAGAATTCCCTATGCATATCGATACGAACAAGGTCGCGTTCCATTAAGTTCGGCCATAGGTTACGAGTTACGACATTACGACACTCATGATAGAGTGCCAATGATATTCAATGTACACTTGATAACCTATGTATCGCCAGTGCAAGAAATATAGCTATGACAATGTTTTGTTCTATTGTTAAGTGCTGTGGCATTGGGTCAGTGGCGTCTATGTGACACTTGACTTTGGTGCCTCTCTCGACTTTAGAACATGATACAACGTGGGAGGTATGAAATTGGGTTGTTTATATTTTTTTCATTAGAACAAGATACATTGTGCGCAGTGTTATGCGAAACAATGAAGGATGTATAAAATTGGTTTGTTTGGTTCACTACAATTTTTGCCTGACCAAAAATTACTTAACGAGCACACAAACCAAACGTCAAACCGGAAAAGCTGTACCAAATTGTGCTGTTCCACTACATTCCTTATCTTACTGCACTGAAGATTAAAAACAGAGACAACTTGCAGCAAGACTTGACATGCCGTAAGCAATGTGTCATTTAACACACAAAATCATCTTGCTGCACGGTTCTTGCTGCACATCTGTTTCAGCCACTAGAGGGCTTTTTAGTTGGCGCACTGTTTTTTTGACTGGTCAAAGTGCGCACGATTAAATTGGAGCACTCACCCATCGCAATGGCAGAAACTCAGGCACTAGGAAATAAGGTCGCAGGAAATGAGGCTCCAAAATCAAAATGAAATATGGCCCCAAGAGTTAAATAGCTTTCTGGAAGTGATATAAGGTGAAATTCTATCATTTGTCGAAATTCTATTATTTGGCATTAGACACTTTGATGAAGCGAGACTAGGCAAATTTAGCAAAGAGACATAAAGCCAAATTTCGTTTTCAATCAAATTAAAAAGCAGAAAAGAGCTGTCATAGGCGTCTGCCAGAAAACTAGCACCTATCCCTAGCGAAGCAACGAAGTTGCATAAGCGTGCTAAGCTATGTGGAGAAGGAAACCTTTAACCCTTTTTTTTGTTTTTATAATTTGCTTATGCTAAAGAAGTTTTTCTGTAATGTTACAGTACCCTTATAGTGCTAAGAACACAGCGCAAGCATTTTTGTTTTAACAGCAAGCAGCACCGGGCAATATCGTGTTTCATTGCATGCTTTTCGGTGCTACTTACTATTAGAAAGAGTAGAGAGATAGGAAAAAAATGTTTGGGTGCAGTTGTAAGGTTTTTCTCCACGGGTGGTGTCTAAATTGCTTAGGGAGATCTAGTTTTTCTTCTATTCTACGAAAAGTAATGAACTTGCCCGGGATTTGATCGCAATCAGTATCAGTAAGCGAATACACTACTACACCGTTGCCACCTGCAAAGCAAGGCATCCAAACACTGTTTGATTCAAAAAAGTTCCTGGGGAAAAATACAATAGAACTGATATAGGCGCCCGCCAGACAACTAGCAGATACTCTTAGAAGAACAACGAAGTTGCGTGAGTGAACTTAACCAAGTGAAAAAAAGGGTTAAATTCCTTTCACCCGCGAAGTGGTTCAATCAGATATGCAGTATAAAATGGCATAACTTGATGTTTGGGAATTTACTGTATTTCTAACAAGTTATATTTCAAAATGAAGAAAAGTAGCAATGAGAAATTATAAAGACCCAGGTGGCGATAAAAAGCCCGACCTGGCAACAGTGTGGACACGATAAACGAATAATTGGAGCCTGACATATACACGGAAACTGCCATGAATGCGCCCCCTTGCTGTTAAATCGCTATGAAATTGAAACAGATGATCAACTTGATTAATCTCTTCCGTCGCATGTATGTTTTTTTTGGGCCCTTAATTTTTTGGAACTGTTTTCCTTTCGTAACCTACAATTATGAAAATTTAAAGAACTTCCCAAATATCATGTAACATTCAAGCTGGGATTCGGAATAATACTCGTAAAACTGTATTCTGTTTAAAAAATCTTTTTTATTTCAATTGAACTATGCTTCAATTACGACTATTCCATCTCTGTACTTATTACAAACTAGGGGTCGCCCCATGGAAATTCGACCAATTTATTCTATAAGTTGAAAAAAAAAAAGTCGACTGTTATACATATTAATCGGAAAATGAAATTTTTCGACATTTCATTCTCTGATTTCACATGATATAAAATTCTTCCGGCATTTTAGTAACTTCAAGCATTTTCAAGTAACTTCAAGCATTTTGAAGTTACTTCCAGCATGTCTAAGTAACTTAAAGTATGTTGAAGCATTATCATTTCAAGTAACTTAAAGTAACTTCAAGCATTTTCAAGTAACTTCAAGTATTTTCAAGCATTTTCAAGTAACTTCAAGTAACTTCAAGCATTTTCAAGTAACTTCAAGCATTTTGAAGTAACTTCAAGCATGTCCAAGTAACTTAAAGTATGTTCAAGCATTATCAAGTAACTTCAAATTTTCAAGCATTTTCAAGTAACTTCAAGCATTTTCAAGTAACTTAAAGTAACTTCAAGCATGTCCAAGTAACTTCATGATATAAAATTTTTCCGTTCCGATTGGCAGATTATTGCCTCACACAGCAATGTTGTTGTTGTTGTAATTTCATCCAATTCACTTCATTTTACCTGCTGTAATTCATAATGTGTGTTATATATGTGGATAATTTTTGTATTGTGCACTTCCATGTATTGTCCCCTACCCAAATATAAGTGTTGGCATATCTATGTGACATAATAGCAAAAATGGGTGGAAACACGTTATAGGCAACTCCGTATTAATATATAGATTTACACGTTAAAAAACGACAACATTGAAACGCCAGCAATACTGGTGATAGCTGTCGATGACATCCACAGCATTGGATACATGGTGCAAATACATACATTAATTTGTGTAAACAAAAAACCATGGCTGCTGGCTATAATTCTTGGAATCGATATTTTGTGCAACAGTGGATACATTTTTCTTAAAGAAATGCGACAAATATTCAGTATCCTAATTCACTAATTTACAAAAATAAACATTTCTTATTTATTACCACTGAATTCAGAATTTCTTTTTTACTACCATTGCTGTCATATATCACTACTACAACTCGCACTACTTTGCCGCTGTTCAAAAACAAATTGTCATTGAAGCTCCTAAGACGGCAAGTGACTGCTCATCGAAAATGCCAACATTTTCCCGCGGGTTCTTGTCTGGGGGTTTTTCCATGAAAGATGATTCGAGAGAGGGATAATGAACAATGAAAAAACCGACACCAATTGCCGCATACCGTTTAGTTATTTCAAGATTTGGCGATGTCCAACAGTTGGCTATAATTTCGAATGTTTTTGAATCCATGTTATTTTCTCTCTCAGCCTACATACTATATCTACTAATTTCTTCATATTTCTTTCCCATTATCGCAACTATTTTTAATTTTCTAACGACTTTCTTCTTTTATTAATGAACTCCTGAATTGTTGGTGGTTGCAATACTTTTTCTATTTGAGTAATGAGTGCAATAAATGGATACCGTAGCTTAAATGAAAGTCTTACTCGTACAATGTTGAATGTTTTATCCAAGCACCAACATGGTTTTAAGATATGTCACATCAATGCTCGTAGTCTTAACCAACCTTAACCATTGTATATAAAGTTCATATACAATGATCATGTGTTGGTTTCGATGGAAGTTTGGGGTAGGTTATCTTATATTGCAAGCAGCTGTATTTAAAAAAAGAAAAATTTCCGCCGGTTGAGCTTCGTACTTTTGCAAAGCCACAAATTTTAACTTACAAAGTGAAACAAAGTGAATAAGAGTTTTTATCCGATTTCAAGACTTTCATTTTGATAAGTATCAAATTATTTATCATTATTATATTATTATTTCATTCTTTTTCATATATTTCATTATATTCATATTTATATATTTTGTTACGCTTTTATAAATTTTAATATATTTATATATGTATATCTACCTATATACATTTATTTTATAGATTATATATTATTTATTTACGGGGGGGGGGGGGGGTGAGGGCACTTCGACCTAAAAAGATCAGATCTTTTGTACGGTATGGGCCAGAAAAATGTTCAACTAGTAGAATTTCCACTTTCCGTGTAAAGCGGACAATTTTACCAGTGGAAGAATTCTTTATGTCCTCGGGGCTCATTTGTTCCCTGAAAAATATCTTCTTTCTAATTCCATTAAGGGATGGACATTCACATAAAATGTGTTCAGCTGACTAGTCCTCTTCAAGACAGAGTCGGAACTCAGGAAAGTCTGCTATTCTCATTTTGTGCAGATGATAACTTAAACCATGGTGACCAGTAAGGAAACCCGCTAAGTTTTTGATAGCATGCCTGCTTAGGTTTAGGCATTTGCTGGCGTTTTGATTGAAGGGCCGAATGGCTCGTTTGGCCTTAAAGATAGATACATTTTCTATGTTCCGAGCTTTATATAGCTGCCGTTGCTGCTGATCTAGGGGTGCAGCAGAAAGGTTCGGGACCTATGAATGGTGTTTCTGTACTTTTTCTGTCCAGTTCGTCGGCCTTTTCGTTACCTTCTACCCCGACATGACCCTTAACCCACCATAATTTGGTCTTGTTTCTTAATCCCAGTGTTTGAAGGGTATTGAAGCAGTACTGTGACTGATTTGGAGTCAATGGTATGCGAGCTAAGGGCGTTTATAGCTGCTTGACTATCCGTGAAAATATGGATGATTGCGCCTTTTATGCCAGATGAATAAATCTGGCTGGCGCATTCTTGAATAGTCTGGAGCTCTGCCTGAAATACGCCGGGACTTTTTCCCATTTGTATAGTAAAGCGTTTGTTTGGTCCGTATACTCCCGCTCCTACCCCCGTTTCTATTTTATAACCATCCGTATACCACTTTCTGCCGTTGTGGCTATTTGGTGGGTTATTCCTAACCCATGGTTCTCTCTTTGGGATCTCCGTGGAGAAACGTTTGTTGAAGCATAGTGCATAGCGCCATACTATACTATGGAGGCATATGTTATAATGGGTCTTATCATCACTGTGTAGATCCAGTGGACGATCTTTGGAGAGATTCCCCAGGTTCTGCCATTTGTGCTGCGACAGGCCTATAAAGCTATAGTAGCTTTAGTGATTTTGTTGTGAATGTGAGAGTTCCCGTTGAGCCTCTTGTCTAGGATTACTTCAAGATACTTGATTTCGTCTGAATGCTCTACGACCGTGTCGTTTATTGTGATCAGATCTAGGTCTTATTTCCTCCTTTTAGTGAAAGGAATGATGACGGCTTTACTGGGATTTATGGAAAGATTTTCCTTGATCCACCAGTCTATGGCTGTCTTTAGAGCATTTTGCATTTTTGATGTGACTCCAATTGAGCCTTTGCCCATGACTATGATGACAATATCATCGGCGTACCCAATTGTGGTGTAGCCCAGATTGTTCATCTTGTGTAGCAGGTCATCGATGACCAATGACCACAAAAGGGGTGAAAGTACTCCCCCTTGTGGGCAGCCCCTTACGGCTGTTACTGATACTGAGGTCGTTCCTGACGAGGCAGTTATTTTGCGACTTTCCAGCATCGCTTTGATCCATTTAATAGTTGGTTTATCTATGTTTCTATGGTACAAAGCAGTTGATATGAATTCATATCCCAGTGTTGTCAAAAGCACCCTCTATTTCCAGAAAGGCACAAAGTGCGATCTCTTTGCAACGGTAGGCGTTTTTTATCTCTGTAGTTAGTCTTAACAGAGCGCCTTCCGTGGATTTGCCCTTTTGGTACGCATATTGGTGAGGGTGCAGAGGCATGCTTTTTGATATGCATTCTCTAATGTGGATGTCAATAATCCTTTCCATTGTTTTCAGAAAAACCGATGTCAAGCCTATCTGACGATATGATTTAGGTAATTCGCTCGGCTTGTTTCCCGGTGTAGGTATGAATACTACGTTTACCTCCCTCCAGGTAACTGGTAAATACCCCCAGTTGAAACTGAACCTAAATAAGGCAATCATGGATGGTAATAAAATTTCTATTCCATTTTGCATGAGGGCTGGAAAAGTACCGTCTGTATATACGCAATACGACGTTCAGCAAAAAGACCGAGGAATACAATTTTTTTTAATTCTAAGTAGATATTCGTACTACTTAATTCTAATACTAATTCGTAGTTTAAAAACATGAATGTGATATTGCTTACACCTACCGTTTTAATAAAAATTAAAATTTTCTAGATTATACATTTCAACTTTCTTTTAAAAAAAATGTCAGCTCACCCAAAAAATGAAACTCACCCATACATTAGCTCCTGGCTACGGCCGTGGTGGGCAGATTTTAAAAATTCTTAACATTTATTATTTCGGGCACGTATAGAGTTAATGGTTAAAATTTCAGCTTTCTAGCTTGATTTTGAGATAGTAGATACACGTTACTATCGATGCTGATCACGAATATTTTACAAAAAAAACTGAGTGCCTCAACATTATTGTAGGTGATCGATTCCCTAATAGATAAATATACCTATCCAACAACTATTTCTTTGAATAACGGCTGATACAAATAAATTGAACATTTCCGAATCAAATACTGAAGAAATGATAGAAATCGGTGCATTTTTGGACGAGATACAGCGAAAATAGCAAAACCCTAAAAAATCATAAACTCATAATTCCTTGTTTTATGGAAAATACCAAAATACCGAAATCAGCTTTTATTCAATATCCTGTAGAAAAATGTTCCCTTTCCCCTTACACCATCTGCCTCTCATCATACATTCCATTTACCAAAAAGTATTCGGCTGTTACGCTGTTACACAGAAAAATAAATACTTACACGTCCATGCGAATGAAAATCATATGGCGCGACCAGAGGCAGACAGTTGAAAATGCGAGATATCCATTTAGGTACAAGATAACAAAATTCCATCCAATGATAGAATTCTTATTTTTGTCAGAAATCCTTACGAAATACCTTATCGAAGAAAAGAGGATCAAATAAACTCTTCGCTCTGTTTCCTAACCAACAGTTTATTTGATTCTCTTTTCTTAATTCAAAGCTCATACAAATATTTTATGCTTAAATTGAGAAAATCATGTTGATGATTTTACTATAGAGTTTATATACAATGGTCATGGTGTAACTGGTGTGCAATGTGTTAATCATCAACACCCAACAGGAACAACTATAGCTATTAAATAATTTGACAAATATTATTAAATATAAATACAAAGAGTTTTTTCAAGTTTTGTAAATCTAGTCATAAGTAATTCGTCGGGCCGCTTTTGCTGAGCCGACATTTTCTATTTTAGTTATAAGTCTAGATATAAGTCAATTTGAGCATGTAAGATTGAATTAAAATAATTTCTTAATGGTAACATTTCTTAATCGTTGATCTGTTGATGCCCACATTTTCGGAGTATGTATAGAGTACCTCACGACAACTTCAGTGTCAAATGAACACAGTGATGAAGGAGGGCTGATTTGACGCAAGAGGTGCAGGGATTAAAATAAAAGCGGAGGGGGTTGCTTAAGGAGATCGATTTTTAGAGAGGAAGTGCTGCGGTTGAAGTCAAAAACATTAAGCTTTGAGTTAACCTTTCGTAGCATACGTGAGATGGGTTCGTTGGATCCATACAAGATACGGTGGGTTGGAAGATAGAAAAGTCGTGGGCAGCGTAAACTACGAGGATTAGTGTTAAGGCAGATAGAGTTGTAAAGAGACGCGCAATCGATGGAGCCTGAAAGGAGTCGGTTAATGAAGAGAATGTCAGCTGCGTCTCTGCGTTCTTCAAGGGTATTTAGCTTGATAAGTTTTAGACGGTCGCGATAAGGAGGTAAGATGAGAGGATCGTTCCAAGAGAAACCACGAAGAGCAAATCGAAGAAAACGACGTTGAATGCTTTCGATTCTGTATACATGAACTCGTTGAAAGGGACACCACGCTTGGTTAGCATAATCTAGGAGGGGCCGAACAAAAGTTATGTACAGGGATCTGGTCACGTATGGGTCGCAAAATTTTTTTGACCATCTGTTAACGAAGCCAAGTGATGAATTTGCTTTAGTAATTATCTCATCAATATGCGAACGGAAGCTTCCACCCCTATCGTGGAATCCGCCGGATCTGAGATTCACTTCACTTATTCAATTCACGTGAACAGAAAATTGCTATCGTGGGATCCGTCGGATACTCTCCCTTACCGACCACTATTGGTGATTAGGAAATTCAATTGTGACAGCTCATTTCAAACACATTTGCGGGTGGCAATGGTGCAGTATTCGCTTACGGAATGGAAGGTCGTGCGTTCGAATCCCGGCCAAGTCCATTACTTTATACCGAATACATGAAATCGTAATCTCCCTAAGTAACTTAGACACCACCCGTGGAGAAAAACCCTACAACTGCACCCAAACACTTCTTTCCTATCTCTCTATTCTTTCTAAAACCAAGTAGCTTACACTGTGTTCTTAGCATTATAAGGGTACTGTAACAACAGAAAAAAAAATCCCTTTAGCGTAAGCAAATTATATAAAAAAAAAAAAAAAATTGTTTTGTAAAAATTAAATTCAGTGAAAATAAAATAAAAACTGCGGATGTAAAATGCATGGATAGATTCGATCCGTTCGTTTTCCACGATATAGTGCATTTAATTCACGTTACCGACATGTGGATGGTTCACGTCTGCGGATTACACGATGCAAATTGTTCACTATTAGCGGATCGTTCCCCCCGACGGATTCTACGATACGGGTGATAGTGCCCTGTCGCATAATATGCCAAGGTCGCGAATTGATTGAACACGAGATATAGGTTGATCGTGGAGTTGGTAAATTCGGAGAGGAGACTTGTTGCTCTTGCGTGTGAAGGTAATAGGCTGACATTTGGATACATTAAGTTCTAGACAGTTCTTAAGGCACCAGTTGGAAAAACTATTTAGATCTATTTGAAGGAGGCTGGAGTCATGTTGTGAAGAAATGGTTTTGAAAAATTTGGTGTTGTCAGCATAGAGAGAGAGCGCTGAGTGTTGAATGATCCTTTCAAGATCGTTAATTTTTAGAATAAATAAAAGGGGACCTAGATGACTGCCTTGTGGAACACCAGAGCTGGCTAAGAAAGGTGCCGAAAGAACGGACCTGAAGCGAACACTGTAAAAACGGTTCTTCAGGTACGACTCTATCCATTTTAGCAAAATGGGTTCAAAGCGAAGGGCAGACAATTTGAAAGCTATTAATTTATGGGAAATCTTTTCAAAAGCCTTACTGAAATCTGTTGCAACAACATCGACTTCTTTACCACTTCCCATGGCTGAGAGTGTAGAGGATATGAATTCGACAAGGTTAGTGGTAGTTGATCTACTTTTTAAAAAGCCGTGCTGGTTAGGGGAAATAAAAGACTTGCACTGAAAGCTTAAGGCTTCATACAAGATACATACTTTCAAAAAGTTTGGGTATATGCGAAAGTTTGGCTACGGGGGGGTAGTTTGTCACCTCGCTCTTTAATCCCTTTTTGGGTATTGGTGTTATAAAGGAGGATTTACATATCTGAGGAAATTCACCTTGAGAAAGCGATAGCCGGAAGAGATATGATAAGGGTAATCAAAGATTTAAGGAACACTATTTAAGAAATATGGCTGGAGGACCATCTAGGCCGGGTGAGTATTCATCATTAAGTTCTTTCTATTACTGTATGATCAAAACCTTGATATACAGGGTGTCCCTTAATTCGTTGGCAATCTTTTTGGGCATGATTTATGGGTATATTCTACGGAAAAAATTATTCTACAGTAAGGGCCTATCTCTAATTTTTATTTTAAGAAAAGGCTTACTTGGGTGTACCCTGACCCATGTTAACGGTAATTGCGCTGTTAGTACTAATGATAGAAATTTCGTTTAGGCCTCTATTTTTAGAAGAAATATTAGCTTTTGTAATTGCATTTAAATAAATTTTATATCTTAACTCAGTCTTAAGATATCCAATTTTTAACCTGTTCCATTTTTCCTGCCCATGCTAATTTTTTGACTTTCGGTTCAATTTTCTCCAGAAAATGCGTAATAAACATAACGTTTTAATAATTTTTTTGAATGAAGGTAACAATTATAAAAATAAAAGCTTACGACAAGTGTGTATAAAAACCCATAGATTTTATGATACTTGGGAAAACATGGAACCAGTAAAATTTAAAAAAGGGATTTTTTGCACGATTGCAGATTTTCTCCATGCAGGGACATTAGAAATTGTATGTCTGGAAACATTGAATCGCAAAGCTAAGCGTCTGATGCTGATTGATGGCTCATTTGTAACAGCTTCCAGTATTCTCTGATCAATCGAAGTTCTTCTTACTTGTGGAGCTCCCGCATTAGGTCGTGTATTTGAAACTGATCCCGTTTCTTGAAGCCTTCGATATGTAGTTCCAAATACATTTCTACTAGGAAGTAGTCGGTTTGGATAAAGTTCATGGTATCTTTGTCGCGCACTATTTGAAATTCCATTGCACAGCCCATAAACGTAAATAATGTCTGCGTATTCTTCGTTTGTAAATGAAGACATTTTAAAAAACCTTTCTTATCGTTTAAGGCGTTCTAGGCGTTTAAGATTAAACTGATGAATTAATTTTGATTTTAAATCTTTTATACCATTTTTTTAGGTAAGTGCTGACAGGTACTCAAATAAACTAACGGAAAACCGCTCTTATTGTCATCTGTTGTTAGAAATGTAGGTACAAAATCAGAAACCCGATTTTTTACCTGCTGCAGGATTTCCTAAGTATCATAAAATCTATGATTTTTGCCTGTTAAAGTACACACATTAAAACAAAAATTACCTAAACCGGAAAAAATCGTTTTCATTCATAACTTTTGCAACTTAAAGCAATAAAACCTTTTTTCTCCATTTTTACCTGTTCCATGTTTTCCCAAGTATCATAAAATTTATGAGTTTTTCTACAAACTTGTCGTAAGCTTTTATTTTTATAATTGTTACCTTCATTCAAAAAAAAATATTAAAACGTTATGTTTATTACGCATTTTCTGAAGAAAATTGAACCGAAAATCAAAAAATTAGCATGGGCAGGAAAAATGGAACAGGTTAAAAATTGTATATATTAAGACTGAGTTAAGATATTTAGACGCTTGCTCTCAAAAAAACACGACTCGTTCGTTTTGAGGTTGGTCAAAGACTAACTCTTTGCCTCTTTCTTTATTCTTTCTTTCTTTTACTTATTCTATTATCACATATTATTGCATCAGTGTAGCCACTGTGCTTAATTACTATATTAACAAATACAATTGGGCTTAATTACTACATTAACTACTACAATTCAGCCATTCTGACCACTTAAGATCACCTGATCTTTTACAACTTATTGGACGTTTTATGTTTGGTACCTCGACCTCCGAACCACGGTCTCATATTACTGACTGCCCATACACCTTGATATGGTAACCGTGTTTGTTGAAAATTGTTCACATCTTTGATAACATACCTATCGTTTTGCAATACCTTTGTTATTTGATATGGTCCCTTGAATTTTGGTAACAATTTTTTAGATGTACCAGGATGTGAATCAAAGTTTTTGACTAATACATAATCTCTTGACTCATATTTTGTTGGCTGTTGTCGTTTCTTATCTACATACTTTTTATTATAAGCCTGAGCTTGTTCTTGTGTTAAAACTGCTTCTTGTCTTATCTGTTTGTGACTCTTCTGAATATCTTTTGTTTAACTTCTACTAAGTTGTCTTTAAATTCGCCTATCATTTTTCCGTTTTGATTTACCCCAAAAAGCATTACGCTTGGACGTTTTTCTATCAATTTTTGTTTAAGTATTTCGAATAACCTTAGTTCTTCTGCGCCAAAATGAAATAATTTGTTTTTTCTTGTAAGATCGTAAAGACGTTTAGCTAAAATTAAAAAGTTTTTCACGAACCTACGAAAATGTGAACATAAGCATAAAAAGCTTTGAACTGAAAATACATTCTGTGGTAGGGGAAAATGTTTGATTGACTCGAACCGCTCATCGTCTGCTTGTATACCTTCACCAGAAATCCGCACTTGTCTAACCTTAGCTCTACTTTATTTAAAACTCTACAGTCTATGCACATCCTAAGGTCTCTAGTTTTTTTCTTTACCAACACTATAGGAGAAACAAACTCCGACTCACTTGTTCTAATGTAGCCTTTTTCTAAACATTCGTCTAACAATTTATTTAATTCTGACTTCTCTGTGTATGACAACCTACGAAGCGGCCCATAAAAAGATTTAGCAGAATTCAAATTCAATTTCATCTCTGTTTTTACTAATGGTTCTACCGGACGACGAGGCACCAAATAACAATTTCTGTAAATGACACGTAAATATTTTTGTGTTGCATAACTTATATTTTGTAAAATTGTTAAAGTTTCTTCCTCGCAAACGTTAGGATTACAATCGATCATTAGTAAAGATTTTTCAGAACTTTCGTCTTTTACTTTATCACATTTTACATTGTTTTTTGTCATACGACTTTTATTTACTATTAATTCGTTTACGTTTTGGCGATAAACTGACTTGTTAATATTTTCTTTATATTTTCCATAATTTTGTTTAACTTTATACATATCGTTGTTTTCACTGTCGTTGTTATAAATTGAAACTAACTTAAAATTACCAGCTTTCAAAAAACTTCTTTCCCGAACCACCTTACCCAATGTCCGAAGTGAATGCGACCGATCTTTGAAATTATTTACCACGTATTCCATAAATTTGTCTTCTTCGACGCCCATTCCATTTGACAGCACCACCTTCTCGTTGTAATAATCGTGGAACGTTTCGTTGTATCGCCATTTTCGTGCTTCGAATTTTCGCCTCATTTTTAGTTTGTTTTCTTTGTTGCCAAACATCTCCGTCATCTCACGGAGCAAATCATCAAGATGTTGGTCAGCAAAATTCGGTTTTGAGAATAACCACTGTTGGCCCTTCCCCTTGAACTTGTTGACTAGTATTTTTTGCAGGATTTTTTTTTCGACGTTGTATACTTTTTCTGCGCTTCTGAGTTGTGCTAACCAAATTTCAAAGTTTATTCCACCATCGTAATCGGGCAGCATATCTTTGTAAGCGCTGTATTTTCTCTCAGCTTTGTCATCTGTGTCTTCGTTTCGTTGTTTACGAGTATCATTGTCGTTCGTTTTTTCCTCTTCAATCGTTTGTGTTTTCTCCAAATCCATCTGTTGTTTTAAGAATTCTTTTTCTTTGGCTAGTAATTCTTTTTCTTTTTTTATTAAATTTAACTCTCTCATCAGGAGTTCATTTTCCTTCATTAACGTTGACTGCACACCACCACTATGACAACTCTCATTCTCCTCCTCATCGTTGTCGTCATTCTCGTTGTTGTCATCATCATCGTTGTCGTCGCCGCCGTCGTTTTCATTTTCGTTGTTTTCGTCTTCTCCCTCATCTTCGTTGTTTTCATTGTTTTTCTTTTCGTTGTCTGAATTTTTTGCGATGTCGTTGTTTGCGTTGGGTTTTTCTCCATGGTCTTCTGTGGGTATGCCGTTAAGACGCAAAAGTAATTTCAATTTGGTCCCGTTGCTTGGCATTCCTAACCGTTCTACTCGCGCAGCTGCGTCATTGAGAATTCACTTGATTCAAACGAAGTGCTCATAGGGCCTATGGTTTTATGAACTTTTTAGGGGGGAAAAAAAATTCACAGCACCAGGTAACAGCCGGAGAAAGAGAAAAAAAAATATAGAGGGCAAGTAAGAGACGCGCACACGATTGTTCACGAACAAATACAGCGCTTTTTTTTGACTGTTTATTAAGCTATTAGGGCTGTATCCCACTTCTGAGGTTTTAGACGCTTGGTCTCAAAAAAAACACGACACGTTCGTTTTGAGGTTGGTCAAAGACTAACTCTTTGCCTCTTTCTTTATTCTTTCTTTCTTTTACTTATTCTATTATCACATATTATTGCATCAGTGTGGCCACTGTGCTTAATTAGATAATAGAGGCCTAAACGAAATTTCTATCATTAGTACTAACAGCGCAATTACCGTTAACATGGGTCAGGGTACACCCAAGTAAGCCTTTTCTTAAATCCTCAATAAATGATATAAAAATTAGATATAGGCCCTTACTGTAGAACAATTTTTTCCTTAGAATATACCCACAAATCATGCCCTAAAATATTGCCAACGAATTAAGGGACACCCTGTATAGAAGGACCAATGGAGAAGATTTGAAGATATTCGAAGTAGGTGGGATCCGGTACGAAGTAGTTGTCGGCGAAAGACCGCTTAAAGAAAGAAGCAAAAAAGTTGGCAATGGTAAGCGGATCGGTAGATGATATATTTTCATATGAAAGGGATGGGGGGAAACCGTCCAATTTTTTTTTATAGTTAACGAATTGGAAGAATGACTTCGGATGGTTTATTAGCTTGGTTTGCGCACTATTAAGATACTGTTGATAGAGGGAGTTATAAAGTTGGGTGAATTGAAGGTAAACACCGAGATAGTTGGAATAGTCAGAAAAAGAATCGGTTCGAATGAAAACTGACCATAGTAGTTTGTTTCTTTTGTAACGTAAAGACCGAAGCCTTCGATTGTACCAAGCGGGGCTCGTAGAAAAGATTTTCTTGCGAGAAAAGGGGACATAGAGAGATATAGAATTAAATAATTCTCTGTAGAAAGTGGAGAGAGCAACCTTGAGATGTAGATTGGCGAACTTAAAAGAACACTTACAAAGATGTGTGTTGATTTTTTGGAAATTCGCTTTATGAAAGTCGTAAGACGAGGCAGCTGCTGAGGGAATGTGTTGGATAGGAGAGTTAAGAAAAAGTGAGAATCGTGTAGTTGTGGCAAAAAATCTTTTTGTTGCGATTATCTCGTAATAAGTTTATATTAAAGCGAATTATAACAAAAAACAAATTTCCAGAACTAAGAACGAGTATCCAAACACTATTTTGAAATACTAAAAAGTTAATAATATACTAAAATTTTGTACAAAAAATAAAAGTGAAACCGTGACAATCGCGTTGTGGCAAAGAAAATATTTTTGTTTGGAAGCAAATAAGTTGAAAAATTTTCTAAACACACATTTTATACATCTAAATACAATGAACAGCGTTTTTGGTCAAAATGTTAGCTGTTTTTATTGTTTGTTTTGCTTTAACATACTTTCTCACTTTTTTCTCTATAATTTGTTTCTTTTTTCCTTCAATAGCTTCTGTTTTCACTTTAATATTCACTTCATAAACAATTGCATACGATTTGTGCAAATGTCTGCAATTTTATCTTTCAATTTCTTTCTGACGTTTAAGACAGGGATTCGGCACTTCAGGAAGAGCTAGCTTGGTGAAAAGGTCTATTGGAGTGCAATCTTCCCTGATGTACATCTCAATCATATCCAATTCGGACATCATGGATTGTTGCGGCTGTTGGTCAGAGGTGATGACTACTTTCTTCAAATGGCGTTACCAGTAGTGCAAGGGCGATCGAACTGTCTTCTTCGTAGGTCATGCTGCTTACATTTGACAGTTCTAAAGTTAATTTCGTGGCGGTGTGGTGTGAGTTGTTCAGTGATGGTTTTTGATTATTGATAGCGTGGTTCTTATTTTATTATTACGTTGTGTGCCTCAAATCTGGTTATACTCGTAATGTTAAGCCTTTTCCTTTGCATGATTTAACAGCATTCAAACAACTAGCTTCCTTAAAGGACACAATTAAATCCCTTCGCCGCGTCGTCGTCGGCTTCTTTCTTGATGAACACAAAAAAAGCTTGTTGATTAGTTTAGGCAACATTTTTCGAATATCTTAAGCTACCACTTATAAATGCAGATGCTGAGTTGCAGTCAAAATCCAAGGGTTCCTTATTCTAAGAGCCGTGTAAGGGCCTCCCTTGGAGGCTAGTATATCCTTAGTAGAAAAGTTTGTCAACTCTATTGGCGAGTGTACTTCTTTCTGGAAGATAACCAATAAAGTGCCAGGAATTCACAGAGCATAATGTTCAGGGGATTTATCCTCTTTCAGACAGAGCGCACATTTTTTCTCTGAAGCTATCTCATATGTTTAAGAAAATCTTGTCTTATATGTTCTTATATCTTTTTGTCTGAGACCCGACTAACTTGTGTTTCCAATTGCTTATCACTCCTAGAGTAGTATACTATGTAATATGGTTCGGGTCCTAAAGGCGCGGACTCTGAGCCAGCCCTAGCTAGTTCATCCGCGGATTCGCTGGCTGCAATACCTTCGTAGCCAGGCACCCAACTTCGTTTAAACTTGAAATGGTTGAATGAACAACAAACATTTGCGACTAATCATTATTCTCGAAAAACCCTTTTTCCCCAATGGGACTTGAGTCTAGACCAACGTCTTCTTAGGCAAACACATAGAAGCCACAAGTTCAGCTCTGCCTGAATGGGGTTTTATTATTAATCGATCAACAATTTTCTTAGCGCCTGCACGTATACTATAGTTCATTTGGTTTCAATCTACTTCCTTTTAGGAAATGGCTAGAAATTGCAGCGCAACGTGGCAATACTTGACTGTCATAGAGCTCATTGAATTGGGCGGCGGTGCTGCTTGTTTATCTAAAAAAAAAAGGTGTACTCTGGCATCCTTGATAGGTTTATCACTGAATATCGATTCAGATCCAACCAAGCGACCACCGAAAATTCTAAATGTAAAGTTTAGAAACACTTTCAAAAACACCACATTCAAATCTTAACACCTAAATCAGTCAGTTTTCATATCGAAGTATCGCCATGCTGGGTCCTCATCCCTCACCACTACCACTAACTACACAAACATGTAGAATCAATGCAAGAATCCACCCGTTTTCCAAATACTGTCTTTTTTTTGACGAGAAAAACCATCCACCGGAACCCATCGAGCCGAGAATATTTTTTTAAGTATCTCGCAAGCGCATTTTTTCTCGCGCCTATGCCATTACAGGATAGGTTTGTACTCGTGTAGGCAAGCACTCACGATGTTGTTGGATCCTGACTAGAGTACGATTTGAAATGTAGAGTCCCGCCGGATATCCATACCATGCCATATATCCATATCAGCTGCATGTTCAACACGAACCCAAGGATTAAGCTGCGACAAAGCAAATCGTATTGATGACAAGAATTTTGTTACCACCTACTTCTCCCGACGTCGTCGTTGAAATGGGGACAACGCATCATGTTCACAGGAAGCACATCAAATACATGACGGAATAGGACATCAAAATAAAAAATAAATATATCGTTCTCCACTCTGTTGCACTATCATTTGGTAATAGTTGTTAGATTCACTTCTCTCTATGGTATCGGTTCCAGTGCTATGGATTAAATTTAAACGCTGTAACATTTGTTATTGATGTCATCATATGGGCAAATAGGACTTACAGGACACAACCGCTGCTAATGTCCAATAAGGTCGGGCCGGGACCGAGAGGGCTCCGTGTATATGCATGTAATCCTTTTATCGTTTTTCGCATGAATCATTTGTGCTTTTATACGAGACTCGTATTTCACAATCGCACAGCCGAGGTTCGTTTGTGGAGCGTTTTTGTGCGCGCCATATATCCTGACGGCTGAAAGTGAATAAAATGAGTGATTGAAGGACTTGCTTTCGTTTCACTTTTTTTCAGTCCCATTGACAAGCGGAGTAATTTTATCTGGGCTATGGATAACATGGGGATTTGATTTTATTCAAACGGCGGACATGGTTGTAATTCACACTTTTGCAGAGTGTGGTTTTTTTGAAAGAAAAAAATGTTCCTGAAATATGTAGATTGGCTTAGGATGTAGATTTATGGGTGATAAACTCTGCTCTTCTGAAATTCAAAACCCACACACATTCCGAGATTCTGGAGATATCTATTTTCATTATTTTTTTTTTATGGAACACCATTCCACCCTAGGGCATCATTTTTTATCAATTAAACAGACTTACCTACTTCAAAGAAGAATAAACTGCCCAATGCCTGGCAGCTGTCTGGGGATGGTATAGAGATTTGACTACCCTGGCGCTGGTGGAAGGAGACAACATTCCAGATTTCGTTAGGCTATATGAAATTAAATTAAACGAACATTTAAAGTTTCAACCGGGCTAATTATTTTAGGGACAAAGCGTAACGAAACAGAAAGTTGGCATGGGCAGAACACGAACTTGCTTTTGACGTCAAGTGTCCGTTCAATTTTAGTAGATGGAATTCAATCGTTCAACTGAATTGACATTTTTGAGGCATTCTCATAACGAAGTGCCTACTAATATCTTTAAGATGGACGTCGTTTGTGGGTTGCGTTTTTTTGTAATTAAATTCAGAAAATTGAGTATCTTTGGCAAGGGAAAATGTGTAGGGACACAAATGAGAGCTGAATTCTGTATCTTGTGGGTCAATGTATGAAGTATATACACTCTGTTCCACTTGATTTAGGACAGGTATTTTTTCAAAATGTTACGATATTTTTAAAACCATTCACTTATCTGGTAAAGCCCTTTTGTATAATGTAAGGCGGTTAAATAGCGATCATGGTGTAAACATAAATTCAAGGTTAGTTAAAAAAAAGGTGGGAGCCACGCTGCACTCACGGTATAGTTGATGTGTAAACATGTAAGCACAGTTGCGCGTTAGCTACCTAATTTATTATCTAGCTAACGCCATAACTAAGTAGCTAACGTAGTTAAATTAACTGCGCTAAAAATGCAATCGATTTGGTGGTTAGCTATCATCATGACAACTAATTTTTGCTATTAGCTATTAGTCGCAGGTTGTGTAACTAAGGTCGTTAGGTTGCCAAAGTTAGTTGCGGATGAGAACTAAAAGTTGGTTAGTGTTTAGCTGTAGCTTTTTAGCTGCCTAGGTAATAACTAATAACTAAATCAAAATTTATTGTTTTACTATAATGGTGATAATTTATTGGGATTTGATATGCATATTGCGTTTAAAATAAAAATTGATTGAATGTCCCTTTTATTTTAAATCACGTTATTTTACAAAGAGGTCCTTGGAGCCACAATAATTAAACCCGAAAAAGGATATTTTCCCAAAATGTCTTTAGAAACGGCACGGATATTTTACCAAAATGTTTGTTGTTCCTAGCACCCCTCATTCAAATAACATTGAACTCATATATACCGTGTGGATTCTAATGGCATTTTGGAAAAATATTCTTTCTTCGACTTTTAAGGACCTTTTTTGTTGTTGCAAGGACCTCTTAGTCAAATAACATTGAACACAGATATACCGTGTGGATTCTAACGGCATTTTGGAAAAATATCCTTTCTTCGACTTTTAAGGACCTTTTTTGTTGTTGCAAGGACCTCTTAGTCAAATAACATTGAACACAGATATACCGTGTGGATTCTAACGGCATTTTGGAAAAATATCCTTTCTTCGACTTTTAAGGACCTTTTTTGTTGTTGCAAGGACCTCTTAGTCAAATAACATTGAACACAGATATACCGTGTGGATTCTAACGGCATTTTGGAAAAATATCCTTTCTTCGACTTTTAAGGACCTTTTTGTTGTTGCAAGGACCTCTTAGTCAAATAACATTGAACACAGATATACCGTGTGGATTCTAACGGCATTTTGGAAAAATATCCTTTCTTCGACTTTTAAGGACCTTTTTTGTTGTTGCAAGGACCTCTTAGTCAAATAACATTGAACACAGATATACCGTGTGGATTCTAACGGCATTTTGGAAAAATATCCTTTCTTCGACTTTTAAGGACCTTTTTTGTTGTTGCAAGGACCTCTTAGTCAAATAACATTGAACACAGATATACCGTGTGGATTCTAACGGCATTTTGGAAAAATATCCTTTCTTCGACTTTTAAGGACCTTTTTGTTGTTGCAAGGACCTCTTAGTCAAATAACATTGAACACAGATATACCGTGTGGATTCTAACGGCATTTTGGAAAAATATCCTTTCTTCGACTTTTAAGGACCTTTTTTGTTGTTGCAAGGACCTCTTTTTTTTTTTTTTTTTTTTTTTTTTTTTTTTTTTTTTTTTTTTTTTTTTTTTTTTTTAATTAAAAAAGGAAATCCAAATCCCAGAGCACTCAGACTCGGTAACGTTCCATTGTACTACCAGGCAGAAATCCTCCTTTTGGTGTAGAGGCATGTGATTGGGTGGCGTATGTTGTTGTTCCCCATGGGGATTGAACCTGCACCGCACGGGTCACAAGCCAACACACTAACCTCTACACCGTCGCCACCCATGCAAGGACCTCTTAGTCAAATAACATTGAACACAGATATACCGTGTGGATTCTAACGGCATTTTGGAAAAATATCCTTTCTTCGACTTTTAAGGACCTTTTTTGTTGTTGCAAGGACCTCTTAGTCAAATAACATTGAACACATATATACCGTGTGGATTCTAACGGTATTTTGGAAAAATATCCTTTCTTCGACTTTTAAGGACCTCTTAGTCAAATAGCATTGAACACAGATATACCGTGTGGATTCTAATGACATTTTGGAAAAATATACTTTTTTCTACTTTTAAGGACCTTTTTGTTTTCCAAAGATCTGTTAGTCAAATAACATTGAACACAATACATATACTGCGCGGTTTTTTAGGAGTTTTTGAAAAAAATGTTTTTTTCGGGCTTAAGGACCTTATTTGGTTCTCCAAGGACCACTTGGTAAATAACCTTATTACATACAACTAAAAGTGACATTCTTAAATCGGCCATCGGTTTCCGAAGTACAAATCGATATTTTTCCTCTTACCATCAACTGATGTACAACAAATTTCAAGCTATACAACCTCAATATTATTCAAAACAAATCTACTTTCACACAACTTTCCGGTGTTTCGTAATTACATAATAATCTCTAAAATTGAACATAATTAAAACTAAAAAATATATAAAGAAATATGTATATAAAATAAAAACATAGGGGCGGGCTACAGTCCGCTTGGGCGAACTGTTGGATACCCTATTCTTATTCCTATATCTCATAAGTGGGCGTGACAAAAATTTAAAGGATTTTATCGAAAAAACTAAGCTTTTGTAAATAAAAACGCTCCCTAGCTCAAACTTTGGTTTTTCAATAAAATTGTTTTATTTAATTGTGGGCGTGTCAGTAGGCGGATTTAAAAAAAATTTAAGTATGAGCATAAAGGGCACCTAGAGAGTATATACTATAAATTTCAGCTCCCTAGCTCAAACTTTGGACTTTCAAAAATAAAAAAAAAAAAATTGTGGGCGTGTCAGTAGGCGGATTTTGAAAATATTTACACATGAGCATAAAGGGCCCCTAGAGAGTATATACTAAAAATTTCAGCTCCCTAGCTCAAATTTTGGTTTTTCAAAAAAAATATTTTATTTAATTGTGGGCGTGTCAGTGGGCGGATTTTGAAAATTTTATGTCCCAAGCAGTTTTATGGGCCAAAGATCATATATAAAAAATTTCAGCTTTCTAGCTCAAAATTCAATTTTTCCCAAAATTTGTTTTATTTAATTGTGGGCGTGTCAGTGGCCGGATTTTGAAAATTTTATGTCCCAATCAGTTTTATGGGCCATAGATCATATATAAAAAATTTCAGCTCTCTAGCTCAAAATTCGATTTTTTCCAAAATTTTGTTTTTTTGAGTTTGTGGGCGTGTCTGTGGGCGGATTTCAAAAATTCTTAAACTTGATTATTTCGGGACCCTAGAGAGTATATGGTTAAAATTTCAGCTCTCTAGGTCCAGTTTAAAGGCCTAATTTTTGCCGACGGACGGACGGACGGACGGACGGACGGACGGACATGGCTAGATCGACATTACTATCGATGCTGATCATAAATATAGTAACTTTTAGGGGTCTACGGGCAATATTAAGGTATGTTACAAACTATGCGTCAAAATTAATATACCCCTAGAATAGGGTATAAAAAAGCAACGACACGCGGTTGTTCTCAAACCCATCTACGTACTAACCGCGCCAAACGTCGTTTAATTGCGGCGATCTGTCGAGCAGCGCCTCACGTGGTAATGAAAATCCGACGATGACGAAATCTGACGCTAGATATTTCCAACTAGCCTCTACCGAGAGCAAAAATGTTTACACATTAAAAAAATTATCCAACGAGGTCATAAAATGTTCCTATTTTTTTGTAGATATCGTTGACACATGCAAAATTTTCCTGTTTATACCCTGTTCTAAGGGTATATTAATTTTGACGCATAGTTTGTATCATACCTTAATATTGCGACCCCTAAAAGTTACTATATTTATGATCAGCATCGATAGTAATGTCGATCTAGCCATCCATAGTCCGTCCGTCGGCAAAAATTAGGCCTTTAAACTGGGCCTAGAGAGCTGAAATTTTAACCATATACTCTCTAGGGTCCCGAAATAATCAAGTTTACGAATTTTTGAAATCCGCCCACAGACACGCCTACAAACTCAAAAAAACAAAATTTTGGAAAAATTCGAATTTTTAGCTAGAATACTGAAATTTTTTATATATGATCTATGACTCCTAAAACTGCTTGGGATATACAATTTTCAAAATCCGCCCACTGACACGCCCATAATTAAATAAAACATTTTATTGAAAAACCAACGTTTGAGCTAGGGAGCGTTTTTTTACAAAAGCTTCGTTTTTTTTGATAAAATCCTTTAAATTATACTCTAATTATAATTATAATTGTATGTAGAGCGTTCCTAACAATTCAACCATACTAAGACTTTTGTCACACCCACTTATGAGGGATAGGAATAAGAATAGGGTATCCAACAGTTCGCCCAATCGGACTGTATCCCGTCCCTATGTTATGACATTTGGAATCATATAAAAGCGCGTGTAGAGTATAAAGGACTTAAGTTCAAGACATCTCTTTATTGAATCAGCAACTATGCGAAAAGTAAGAACAGCAACTGAAGGAGAAAAAGGTCAAATTCGAGCTAACATGAGCAGGGGCCAAATATCCACTTCATAGCCGCAAAAGATTGGAACAGGCCTTACATACTGTTGTTAACAAAGCAACTAAATATATGCCAAGAGCGGCGAGCATTAGTTAGCACTGCTTTTTTCTTTTATGATGAGGCTGCAGTATAAAAGAAATAGCAAAAAAGGCAATGATATCCCTATAAACTTGGAACAGAACTTTCAATAAAACATGGGGTCCTAGTTCCAAAATAATCATGAGGCTAAGTAGAGGTTAGTGTGTTGGTTTGTGACCCGTGCGGTGCACGTTTAATCTCCATGGAAAACAACAATATATTCCACACATTAAAGAAGAGAAACGAACAACACCATGTTTCTCCAACCTCTACACCAAAAAGGGGATTTCTGAGTGCTTTGGAATTTGGATTTCCGTTTTTAATAAAAAAACAAAAAAAATATACATACGCAGTAGTTAGACCGGTACCAACATATAATAATTTAGTCTGGCGGCAGGAGTTGTACAAGGCCACTAAACAAAAGACTACCTCTTGGATTCAAAGAATTAGTAGTATTGAAACTACTGGGGAATGAAAACTACCCCCACAGCGGGGTTGGAGGCGATTATAAAGACCGATTACCTTTTTGTAAATGAATCTGCCGCATTTCACAAAAAATCACGGGTGTTAATGTATACGCAGACTTCTTTACTTCCCATATAGATTTTGAAAGACCACTCGCTACCCATAGATACGGATGGCTCCCAGATGGATACTGGAGTCAGAGCGGGTTTTTATTCCGAATCGCTCGGAATATCCCCCTCGATCAGACTCCCCGACTACAGCAGCGTCTTCGAAGCTGAGGCCCGGCGCTGACAACAACTGCTAAAATCGTTGCCATTATGGCAATGCCGCAGGCTGATACTACCTTCTTCATTGACGGCCAAGCGGCAATGAAACGATTTCCGCCACAGAATTAAAATCGAAGCTTGTAATTCGCTGTCGCTATGAGCTACAGGATTTTGGCGGGCAGCTCATTGTAAGACTCTCTTAAGGCCCATTTAGACGATTATTTCAGTTTCAGTTGAGCTATCAGTTCAGATTTCAGTTAAACTGATGACCAAATGCAAAAATTGAAGCCTTTAACTGAAACTGAAACTGAGATTGATGGAATTCCCATAAGTTGTCAGTTCAGTTATCAGCTTAGCTGATGTGCAAATACGTTTCAGTTCAGTTGTCAGTTCAACTGTCATTTAAATTGCAGTTGGCGGTGAATCAACATTTTAGAGTTCCTGTTTTTTTTCAATATGTCGAAACGAAGTGATAATATGGTCGATTTCATTAAAGTTTATCGGCTTTCGTCGTCCATTACGCAATGTATTTCGTCTGACTTTCGACTGCTCACAAGAAAAATGAAAGCTCAACTGAACACCTTACTGACGTCTAAATGCACTGTCTTTTGGAACTGAACTGAAAACTGAACTGATAACTGATCGTCTAAAACGGCCTTAGGTCCCCGGACACAGTATTGTCCCAAGAAATTAAAGAACCGATAAACTAGCGAGTAAAGGGACATCCCGAACCGATAAACTAGCGAGTAAAGGGTCATCCCTTGAATTAAGACATGCTGATACTATAAAAAAAAAACAAACCCTGTTACCTTAAACAGTTGATTGGGGATGAAACACTGGTGGCAGCAAATGAAAGATTTAGTGGTCGAGGGCACTTGTGTTATAACCAGGAAAATGTGGCCACTTAATAACAAAAAAAGGCCGCGAGAATCCTTCAAATTAACAAAAAATCGTGGTCCTCTCTCGTGGGTGTTATCGCCGGACACAATATGCTGGGCTATCGTGCAAAGAAATTGAAACTCAGCACAGTTGGCCTCTGCAGAGGATGTGGGGACGAGGATACCCTCATTTCCTCTATTAGAAACAATGTCCTCGGAAGACAATTCTTCCAGGATTTAGAAGAACTCCCTAACAAGTCAGTATACGACTTGCATAAGTTCATAAACACTCGGGATGGATTGTAACCGATTAGTTTTGCATAGCTTTTTTATTGGTTCTAAAGTATGGGGGATTCTAACCCCCATGATATCACAAAGGGTCTACATTCACCTAAGTGTGACGGGCGTATGTTTCGCTTGCACCTACAACCCGGTTACCTAACCTAACCTAGCACTGCTTCCAATTCAAGGCTCTCTATCGGACAAATCAAGTATAGAGTTAAGGCCAGTAGAATGAAGGCTTACCAGGTGGTACAGAAAGCCACCCATACTCACCACAAACAAATGAAGATGAAGCCACAACTGACTGCAACACGTAGGAGTCAACGACTTGACTTTCCAATAAGGCACAATAAGTGGAGTCAGGAGTAACGACTCGTCATCTTTTCCGACAGAAAAAAAAATTAATTTTAACGGACCTGATGCAATTATTATAAAACTATTATTTTCATGCATTGAGGAAGGACGAATGTAAGGTATGGCACACTTGAACTGGATTTACAAAGCTCAAGAATTACCGCGAATCTACAAATCTATAGTGAGAAGAGCTTTTATCCATTTTTCTGATTTGACAATGATGGCCTTTCACCAAAACAATGCCCCTCAATATACTGCAAGCACAGCAAAAGTCTCGATTGTTACCCAACATTAAGACCTATTGATATGGCCACAATATTCGCCTGACCTAAGCGTCGCTGTGGAAAACGTGTTGGGATGGCTTTCTGTTAAAATGAGCATGCAACATTCCCATTGAAATAAGCATGTTACCACCTTTAAGTTATGTCGTCTATGAGCTCAACTTAAATTACATAATAAGTCAATTATTAGATCTGTCATTTTGACATATTGAACGCATGTTAATTTTTCTATATATATAATCTCTGCTTAACCTCTGTTGTTATTCTTTCTTTCTTTTTGCTTAATAAAACTTGAAGTTGTGAAGTACCTAGTTTTTGTCATCGTCTTTTATCCTGGAAATCACTTATAATTTTCAATACTTTCAAAGAAAACCTGTGAACGGGGAAAGCAATATAATAATAAGACGGCCGGGATAATTGAAGCCATAAAACAAGTCTGATTCAAAATTTCCCTCAATTATTTAGAGACGCTCTACATAACTGGCTTCTTGGAGAAATTCAACAGTCAGGACGCAGTAACCATTGCTAATAAATGTTAAACTCCGAAACAAAAATTAAAACTATTTTTTTAAACAAATTTGAACTGTTTTATTAACTTTTAAATGTCTTATAGTACAGTTCAAATTTGTTTATTACAGTAATGGAAGATAAAAGTAAATGCGGAAAAGATCCAAGCTATCTTTTTTACGAGAAAAAGAAAGTCTTGTTTCTTACCGTCTAATCGTTTATAAATAAAAGGCAATCAGATAAACTGCCGGTTGTTAGATATCTAGGTGTTCATTTGATACAAAACTAACCTTCAAGGAACAAACTGCAAGGACATTACACAAAATTGGTATTGCAATTAAGATGCTGTATCCCTTTGTTAATAGGAGTTCTCTATTGTCTAACGACAACAAAATATTGATACACAAGGTGTTTTTCCAGGTAATTTTGCTTTATGGCTGTTAAGTTTGGGGAAAATGCGCTGATTGCCACATCAAAAAATTGCAGATACAGCAAAACAAATTATTAAAAATGATGATGAACCTTCCTTGGCACTACTCCACCTTTGATCTGCATAACAGAACTAATGTTGAGTTGATTTCCGATAGAATTCGAAGACGTATTGAAACGTTCTTCATCAGATGCAACTTTTCCGATAATCCTCTAATAAATGCTTTGAATAATGCTAACTAATAATAAGACTGACTGTTGGCGAAATGATTTGTTTAGAAAATTAAATAAATATTGAATTGTATAATACTAACTGGTAGGCAGGAGTATAATAGTCAAAACGAACATTCCAATATATCATAAACAATAAATATTGTGAACTGACATCAATAAGTGTCAATTTGAATTTTGTATATAAAGACACTATATTAAACGAAAAATACACTGAAATTTATAACGTAACAAGGAACGGAGTTATTATTCTATATCGGAAAAGTACAGATCGACATTCAAATTTTCAAAAGGTTATTAGGAATCCGGTTTCACCTTAAACATTGGTCCTTCGAGCCGGATTTCATCTTAAATTCTATATGTACATGCGTGTGTGGGCGATCAAATATAAATCAAAGTTCGATTTACTCAACCTTATCCCAACTATCGTGCGAACCAGTAAGGAAATAAATAAGATACAGTCCATGAACATCAATCCGGAGCAGAATAGCAGAAGACAGCATTGCAAGAGCGCCACAGTGTAGAGACAAGTCATCTTTAAGCTCAATTGATCACAGTGAGTACACTTTAATTTACTTCATTATATTCATATTGAACACACATATATCATACAATGTCTGCCGAGTTGCAAAGGGAGCTTTTGGCTCAAATGAAAAGGGATTTCGGCAACTTTAAGAAGACCGGTGAAGCCCGTCGCACAAAAAATTATTTGACCACCAGATTGTCGTTGCTCGCAGATAATTGGACGGCATCTCAGCGGTATCATGAGCAAATTTTAAGTGGTAAACCGTTGGCAGAAGATCTTAAAGGTGAATTAATGTCCATTTACGAGAGTATAAGGGAAGTTTACCTTGAGTATAGGTGTGAGATGCTGGACGCGGTGGACAAATGCTCTATTGTAACGAACATCCCGTCCGACCACCCATCTTCTGGTGAGCCGCTACACAGCAAAGATATTCGTCTTCCAAAAGTGCACATACCAGAGTTTTCCGGGTGCTACACAAAATGGCGGTCGTTCCACGACATCTTTGTGTCGCTTATACACAGCAACGTATCCCTCAGTAGCGTTCAGAAACTCCATTATCTGAAATCTAGCCTTTCAGGCGATGCGGCGAGACTGTTGCAGCATTTGTCTTTGGATTCGAGCAACTATGAGAAGGCATGGGAAATAATGAATGCGAGGTTTGACCACAAGCGAGTTTTGGTGAATTCCCAGTTGAAGCTGTTCTTTAATCAACCGACGCTCACGAAGGAAACAGCAGAGGGACTCAAATCGTTGCTGGATACGTCATTAGAAAGCCTTCACGCTTTGAGTAACTTGGAGCTTCCAGTTGACAAGTGGGACTGCATCGTTATATACGTGATGACACAGAAGTTACCAAGTCTTACTCAGCGATTATGGGAAGAAAAGCTGGGCAGCAGCAAAGAGCTGCCGACTATGAAGGATTTAAACGACTTTTTGGAAACGCGCTTTCGCACACTAGAAGCCGTTGGACAGCAAGCATCGTCTGTGTCTACCGCCAAGCCATGGTCAAGATCGCAACCAGCACCCAAGGTATTTCATACCTCAACACAACCCAAGCAGTATCAATGCAAGGTATGCAACCAGGGTCAACACTCGTTGAGGAAATGCAAGCGATTCTTGGGCATGGACGTGACGTGTAAGCAGCAGACGGTTCGCCAAACCAGAGTCTGTGAGAACTGCCTAGCTTACAGCCACCCGACAGCAAGTTGTCCCAGTGCCAAGAACTGCTACTTCTGTCATCAGCGACACCACTCATTACTCCATCCAAACATCGGAAACCAGACGAACAACCAGCGCACACGCGCCGATCAACACGAAAGGCTTAACGCAGACCAACACGTGCAGCAACACAACGCTCTCGTTCAACATGAACAGGCGACCATGAACCTTGCTGCAAACACATTTCACCCCAAGACGGACGAACAACCTTCGGGGTCCGGTCTATCACGAAATACGTTCCATACCACCGAATGTTTAACAAACAATCCACAAGTCTTATTAGCTACGGCAATGGTCAAGGTTTTGTCTGCAGATGGTAGGTACTGGGAGTTACGCGCTTTGATTGACCCAGGTTCTGAAGCAAGTTTCATCTCAGAGTCTGCTACACAAGCTCTTCAGCTTACCAAACACAAAACATTTGTTCAAGTATCAGGGCTGGGGATGGTCAGTAGCGGCACCTCTAAGCAATACGTCGAACTGACATTCGCTTCTCGACACTCAACCTTTAAAGGTTTCACCAAGGCATTTGTCTTCAAGTCGTTGACTGGGCTTCTTCCGGCCCACAGAATGGTACTGAACAAATGGAGTCACATACAGACCCTTACTTTAGCAGATCCCACCTTCTACATCCCGGCACCAATCGATTTGCTATTGGGAAGTGATGTTTACGCTGACATCATTAAGCCGGATATCATTCGACACAGCGATCCAGGCACCCCGATAGCCCAAAGCACTCAACTTGGCTGGATCGTACTAGGGAAGGTCTTTTCAAATGTTCCGGTTAGTCTTCGAACCTTCACCCAACTAGTGGATCTCGATTCCGTATTGCGGAAAATTTGGGAAATAGAAGAGTTGCCATTCCCTGCTCAAGAATCTAAAGAGGATATCGCATGTCAACAACATTTTGCAACTCATACCACCAGACTACCAGATGGAAGATATGAAGTGGTGCTGCCCTTCAAGGAAGGCTCACATCCTGTACTTGGATCCAGCATGGAAGGAGCATTTCGGAGATTTCTTCAACTTGAACGTCGTTTTCAACATGATCCCGAGCTGAAAGAAAGGTACACTCACTGCATTATGGAGTATGCAACACTTAATCAGATGGAAGAGGTAAATTTGTCTGAAACCAGAACCCTAGCTACACAACGGCATTATTTCCTACCACATCATGCTGTGTTTAAGGAAACCAGTTCCACTACGAAACTTAGGGTCGTCTTCGATGCATCATTCAAGACGTCCGATGGAACATCGTTAAATGAACACCTAATGGTAGGTCCCTCCTTGCAAAAAAATCTTGTAGATATCATTTTAGGTTGGAGAAGATATCAATACACCTTCACCGCGGACATTGAGAAGATGTACCGGCAGGTGTTAATAAAATATGAGGACAGCCTTTACCAGATGATATTCTGGAGAGATTCGAGCGGCAAAGTAAGGATCTACCGGTTGAAGACCGTCACCTTCGGTACTGCAAGTGCCCCGTACTTAGCAATTCGAGTCGTACAGAGAGCAGCTGAGGATGAATCAGTCAACTATCCGATAGGAGCACAGACCATTCAACACGAAATGTACGTCGATGACCTGATAAGTGGAGACGATACCATCGAGGCAGCACGATTGAAACGGGACCAAGTCCGTAAGATACTATTGGCGGCAGGACTTAAATTGCGGAAATGGACAAGCAACACCAACGCGTTATTAGAAGACATACCTGCAGTAGACCGGGAAATAAACTTCGAACTCCCATTTGGATCAGTGCAGCACGTCAAAACGTTAGGCATCAAATGGTTTCCAGCAGAGGATTGTTTCTCATTTCAGCATACGCAACCAGATAGCCACGAAATGACGAAGAGGACCATCCTTTCAGCCATAGCCAAACTGTTTGACCCTCTTGGCTGGATAGCACCTTGTGTCATTAAAGCGAAGATCATTATGCAGTTGCTGTGGGGAAGAGGAACGGAATGGGATCAGCCAGTACCCGATGACATACGAGGCGAATGGGAAAGGTTTTCCAAGGATCTGTCGGCATTAGAAGAACTGAAGATTCCTAGATGGATCAACACCAACACAGCCTGTGAACTAACGGAGCTACATGGCTTTAGCGACGCATCGACAAGGGCTTACGGTGCAGCAACATACATCCGTGTGTTGGACAAACAGGGCCATACACACATGCATCTTTTAATGTCGAAAACGAAGGTAGCTCCACTCAAAACAGTCAGTCTTCCTCGACTTGAGCTATGTGGTGCTGTTCTTTTAGCATCATTAATGCAACATTCAGCCAGAATTTTCAACGTGTCACGGGAGCACTGGCACACGTGGTCCGATTCGACAGTAACCTTAGCTTGGATTCGAGCTCCGTCTTGTAACTGGACTACCTTCGTCGGCAACAGAGTATCCGAAATACAGCGTTTAACGGAACCCAAGATGTGGAAACACATCCCAACACAACACAACCCAGCTGACCTAGCTTCGCGAGGACTTCTACCATCGCAGTTACACGGTAATGACTTATGGTGGAGCGGCCCATCTTTCATGAGAAACCAGTGGAACTACCAGGTACCAGATCAACCCACAACAGTCAACACTGACCAAGAAAAACGGGTGGTAAGGAGCCACTTAGCTACAACACACACTGAAGAACGAGACGATGTAGTAAGAGAAATTGTTCGGAAGTATTCGAAGCTGCGAAAGGCAATTCGAGTTTTGGCCTATTGCAAACGGTTTGTAAACAACTGCAAGTCAAACCAAAAAACCGTCGGCATCCTCGAACCAATGGAGCTAAAAACTGCAACACAAGCAGCTATAAAATCAGCACAACGTGACATGTTTCCAGAGGAATTACGCGAACTACAAGAATCACGGCCGCAAGCTACATTTAAATCACTCAATGCTTTCATTGACGCCGAAGGAATTCTTCGGGTTGGGGGTAGACTTCAGAATTCCGTTCTAAAATATGACCAACAACATCCAGTCATCCTCAAAGCAAATCATCACTTCACTAAATTAATATTGCGGGACGCACACGAAAATACACAACACGGTAACATTCAGCAAATGATGGCCTACATCCGTACTATGTATTGGATAATAAAAATAAAAAAAGCCGTAAAACACACCATCCACCATTGTGTCAAATGTTTTAGACACAAGGCCCAAACCATGAAGCAACTAATGGGCAGCTTACCAGCAGCAAGGGTGCGTATGGCAAGGCCATTTAGTCACAGCGGTGTCGATTACGCCGGACCCATAGACTTTAAAACATGGAAGGGACGAGGCGCAAAAATACTCAAAGGTTACTTTGCTATTTTTATCTGCCTAGCAACCAAGGCAATACATTTAGAAGCGGTAAGTGACCTCACCACTCAGGCTTTTTTAGCAGCTTTTAAACGTTTCACAGCACGACGAGGTAACTGCACACAAATATTCAGTGACTGTGGAACAAACTTTGTAGGAGCCACCACTGAACTGAATAAAATGTTGAAAGACGCGAAACACGATTGGAGAGAAATTGCCGAGACACTAAGCAATCACGGAACTAAGTGGAACTTTATTCCCCCTGCTTCACCACATTTTGGTGGTCTTTGGGAAGCAGGTGTGAAATCGGTGAAACACCACTTAAGGAGAGTTGTAGGAGACACAAGGCTTACATTCGAGGAATTCAGCACACTTCTCGCGCAGATAGAAGCATGCTTGAACTCCAGGCCACTGTGTCCATTGTCAGACAACGTTGATGAACTAGACGCGATCACTCCCGGCCACTTTCTAATCGGAGAACCTATAAACGCGATACCCGAGGGAGACACTTTATCCAAAGGAGTCAACTCTTTAGAGAGGTGGAGGCAGATTCAAGTTATGAAGGCAGCGTTTTGGACAAGGTGGAGTAACGAGTACTTGACTCGCCTGCAACAGCGTCCGAAATGGACAAGGTCTGAAGAAGGACCAAAGATAAATGATTTGGTTCTGCTAAAAGATGAACGATTACCACCAACGCAGTGGATGCTCGCGCGCATTATGGAGATTCACCCCGGAAACGACGGAAGGGTACGAGTTGTAACGCTAAAAACAAAACACTCTAAACTAAAACGACCAATCACAAAAATTTGTCTTCTACCATGCAACAATTCTACACAGGAAAATACAATAATATAAATATCACGAGTAACAATCAATATAGCATGCAAACTCAATACAGTAATCACATTAATTTCTAACCACAAATTCATATTCCGTTCCGACCAGTTAATCGAAAAATAAAAACATAAACAAATAGCACACCAAGCAGATCTTCGCCTGAGGCAAGGCGAGACGACATCGTTGTTTACGTCAAACAACATCTTTTACACTCTATCTACACATTCTGTACACTCATATAGATGTGTTCGTTACACTTGTGGTCCAATACATGTCACAATAGTGTTGTCTGACTTATTTGTTCTGAAAGTTATTAATGTTCTTTCTCTTTACATGTACATTCGTCCTGAAGTACTAGATCAGCAAACGCAGAGGGTGTTCCATAGATGGGTCTCTGCTATGTTCCTGTACAATCGCATCAACACTGGGTAATTGCGAACTTCGTTCACAGGCGGGGAGAATGTTGGCGAAATGATTTGTTTAGAAAATTAAATAAATATTGAATTGTATAATACTAACTGGTAGGCAGGAGTATAATAGTCAAAACGAACATTCCAATATATCATAAACAATAAATATTGTGAACTGACATCAATAAGTGTCAATTTGAATTTTGTATATAAAGACACTATATTAAACGAAAAATACACTGAAATTTATAACGTAACAAGGAACGGAGTTATTATTCTATATCGGAAAAGTACAGATCGACATTCAAATTTTCAAAAGGTTATTAGGAATCCGGTTTCACCTTAAACACTGACTTACACATGTTCTCTTCCAGACACCTGAATTATTTGTTTTTTGTTTATCTTTGTTTCTTTTATGTTAATTTGTTTATTTGTTAAATTATTTATGCATGTATCTATGTATTTATATTTATGTTATTTATTTTTTTGTTAATTTAGATATATACAAATACATATTTGTCAATATATGTTTTCGCTAATTTATGAACATAGGTTCTTGTTTATTAATCTATTCGTTAATTTATATACATATTTAATAACCTTTTCTGTTTTGTTAATTTATTTACAAATTTGTTTATATATTTGCTTTTTTTACTTCAATGTTAATTTATTTACTTTTTTGTTTGTTAATTTATACACAAATTTAATAATTAATTTGAAAGTGCACTTTAATGTTAATTTATTTATTTTTCTTTGTTAACTTATATACATATTCTTTTATTTATTAAATTCACTTTAATTTTAATTTATTTATTTAGCAAGTAAGTTAATATCAAAATTTTGTATTAATTTAATTATATTATATTTTTCATATTTTTTTTTTTCTTTAAATGAAGGATTTTCTCGTTATTTCCCTTCAAACATTAAATTAAATCATTGAGCTTATGAAATAGTATTTAGAATATTTAAGATTTTTTTTCAGTTGAAAGATATAAATACCCTATATTCTATATATCATATCTCTTGTACTTTAAATTGTGTGATGGCTTCTATTTGTAATTTTATGACGAAGAAAAAATTTATCTATCTATCTAAATGTCTAATAGATAGATTTTGCATGTGTCCTTAATCAACTGATTAAAAAAAGAGGTATACTTTTTTTGACCTAATTGGAAACAAATTCATAAAATTATAAATTTTAACGAATTTGGATTGAATTTGTTTTTACCACATGATCCCTATACATTTATCGTTCTGAAGGGTTTTGCCAGGTTTTAAAATTATCGTACCATTTTCAAAACAAAAAGAAAAAGAAACCTGACCTTGATCAAGTGATACAGAGTGTATGTCCACATATAGTTGTTGGCTTGTCAAAGCTGAATTATTTGCTCGACTCTAAGGTATTTTTTTTTTTTTTTAAATTCCTGCTTTATACAATCTCCCTGGAATGAAGGGAAGCATGAGAGCCTGGCACATTTTTAACTGAGCCCTGAATAGAAAACTGTGGGCAAAATAAAGCTTTACAGATGAAAGGTTTGAAAGCCGATTCACTTGGATGACTATGGCTGGTAACGGTGTAGAGTATCGTTACTCAACCTCTAATTGTCGCAGGTGGCAATGGCGCGATGGTAGAGTATTCACTAAGTGATTGGCAGGTCGTGCGTTCGAATACCGACCAAGGCCATGATTTTTATAAATTGAATACACACAACAAAAACAGATCTCCCTAAAGCAATTTAGGCGCCACCTGTGGAGAAAGAATCCCATCGCACCAAACTTCTTTCCTATCCTTCTTCTTTCATACAGTAAGTAGCACCCAAAAATAAGCAATGAATCATTTGTTGGGAGCTACTTACAGAAACAAAACAAAAATGCCTGCGCTGTGGTTTCCACTATAAGGGTACTGTGTCACTACAGAAAAAAGAAATCCCTTTAGCGCACGCAAAATTATAAAAAAAAAAACCTAATCTGTCCACAAAACAAGAGCAATATACGAGATCCCCGAGATCCATGATGATGCTCTCCCATTTGCCATGATATATTTTTGTTGCATTCGAGCAACCGTTTCGCATTTGTTTTTAAGGGGTAAACATTGAAAAAAAAGTGCCAAAAGTTGTGACAGGTGTGTTCCTGTTCACCCGTAGGGGCGGTTCATACAGAATTGAAATGGCGTTCATATGAAATTTCTTCATCGATTTGTAAAGGTGAACAAATCCAAAAATCACCTTGACGTTCTCCTTTGTGTTCCCCTTCGATTCGTAACCATACACATCACAAGGGATACGGTTGGATGGATTTCTTATACCCACAGCACACATTTCATGGAAGCATTATGAATGGGTTATTTATTTTGGTTGAGTTAATTAATATTTAATTCTCTTTCGTCTTTGAAAAAATACCTCTTCCTCTTTTACAGTGAGGTTATAATCAGGATTGGGGAAATCATAATTCGTAGTCCTCCCACTTTACTGCATTAACAATAAAGAATACACATCTACAGGCTTCCTGCTTTCAGACCATTTCATCACTAAGGCCAATCAAATCCTGGTGTTGTTTCATTTGTGTGATCCAGGAGTCTTAGGCATGCCTCTTTCCTAGGATTTCGACACGAGCATGGTCCATTAAATTGATGAACATTGGTACTCTCCAGTTGGACTTGCACGCACACTTGCGGGACATCCTTAAGAAGTTAAATGTGACATTAGACGCATCTGGATGTACAAATTGCCTAGATGTGATTTCTCGCCTTTAACGACAAGCGCTGTTTGGGGAGCGCTGTAATGATGATCTAAGGGCTGAAACAGATGTGGACGTGCTCGCTTATTGTCTCTTTTCTTTGATAGAATGCGATAAACAGAAAAATTAACAGAATCCAGTAAGTTAGGTGACAGAACAGACGTCACTGTCAACAGAGCACTGCCGCTTAAAATACTAAAATCTGTTCCTGTTTTCGTTGGTTGTCAGTTTTCCCCTTTCGTACTGAAAAACTTGTCAGGCGGTCGCAATGTCGTTCAGCTAATTTTTGTTTGCTTTTTATGGGGTCGCGACACTATAAAAGTTGAGACACGATGGCTTGTGAGTTGTGACGAGTGCGTAAGGTGCAGACTCAATCCCTCACGGTTAACAATAATGGCCTAGTTTCTTTGTTCACCCAGTGATAACTCAATTGAGTTTTTAGTGGGTGGCTCAGTGGTTAGTACGTTAGGCTACTCAGCAAAGGGCTCAATTCCGGCTCACAAACACCTAACATTATTCCCACTGCCTTACCTCTAGCGAATGTCTGACAATCATTTCAAAGGGTTTACTGTCATAAGAAGCTTCTTGAAATTTGCATTTCGGAACCGGCGTTAAATTGAAGGTCCCTTTTATTTGTGTCACAAATATATCTCGGCACACCCAACTAGTTACAAAAACTAGGCATAGGTCCTGTTACGTTAAGGCCCATTTATACGATCATTTATCAGTTCAGTTAAAAAAAACGTGCGTTTTGACTTCAGTCCGGTGTTCAGTTCAGCTTTCATTTTACTTGTGAGCAGTCGAAAGTCAGAAGAAATAAATTGCGTAATGGTAATGGACGATGAAAGCCTGCTTGCAATAGCTATAGTTTTGCCGCTTAATAAATCAAAAAGGAGAAGAAAGAAATGGAGCAAAGATTGGTACTTAAAAAGACGAAATCCAAATCCCAGAGCACTCAGACTCGGTAATATTCCATTGTACTACCAGGCAGAAATCCTCCTTTTGGTGTAGAGGCATGTGATTGGGTGGCGTATGTTGTTGTTCCCCATGGGGATTGAACCTGCACCGCACGGGCCACAAGCCAACACACTAACCTCTACACCGTCGCCACCCTCCAAACAAGATACCGATATGAGAGAAGCCATATCACCTCACGAAAGATTAAGTGCAACCCTCCGATTTTTAGCAACTGGAAATACTTACCAAAGCCTTAAATTTATTACTGCAATATCGGCACCAAGTCTAAGTGCAATTATACCTGAAACTAACCTCTTTTAGTTTTTGCAGCAACATATTGCCCTTTTCACTGAATTGTGATATAAAGGGTCACTTTTCTTCCACAAACATGGACAAGCGCGATAAATTTCAATGAAATCGAACATGTATATATCATTCCGTTTCGACATATCGATTCAACGCCAACTGCGATTAAAAACATAGGGACGGGCTACAGTCCGCTTGGGCGAACTGTTGGATACCCTATTCTTATTCCCATCCCTCATAAGTGGGCGTGACAAAAGTCTAAGTATGGTTGAATTGTTAAGAACGCTTTACATATTTTGTTATATAACATTTAAAGGATTTTATCAAAAAAAACGCTCCCTAGCTCAAACTTGGGTGTTTCAATAAAATTGTTTTATTTAATTGTGGGCGTGTCAGTAGGCGAATTTAAAAAAAATTAACACATGAGCATAAAGCGCCCCTAGAGAGTATATATTATAAATTTCAGCTCCCTAGCTCACTTTGAATTTTCAAAAAAAAAAAAATAATAATAATTGTGGGCGTGCCAGTGGGCGGATTTTGAAAATATTTACACATAAGCATAAAGGGCATATAGAGAGTATATATTATAAATTTCAGCTCCCTAGCTCAAACTTTGGATTTTCAAAAAAATTGTTTTATTTATTTGTGGGCGTGTCAGTGGGCGGATTTTGAAAATATTAATACATGAGCTTAAAGGGCCCATAGAGAGTATATATTAAAAATTTCAACTCCCTAGCTCAAATTTTGGTTTTTCAATAAAATTGTTTTATTTTTTTGTGGGCGTGGCAGTGCGCGGATTTTGAAAATTTTATATCCCGAGCAGTTTTAGGAGTCATAGATCATATATAAAAAATTTCAACTTCCTAGCTCAAAATTCGATTTTTTCCAAAATTTTGTTTTTTTGAGTTTGTGGGCGTTGGGCGGATTTCAAAAATTCGTAAACTTGATTATTTAGGGACCCTAGAGAGTATATGGTTAAAATTTCAGCTCTCTAGGCCCAGTTTAAAGGCCTAATTTTTGCGGACAGACGGACGGACGGACGGACGGACATGGCTAGATCGACATTACTATCGATGCTGATCATAAATATAGTACCTTTTAGGGGTCTACGGGCAAATTAAGGTATGTTACAAAATACATATGCGTCAAAATTAATATACCCTTAGAATAGGGTATAATAACGACTGAACTGACGACTGAACTGAAACGTATTTACACATCAGTTTAATTGATAACTGAACTGAGAATTTGTGGGAATTCCATCATTTTCAGTTTCAGTTAAACGCTTCAAATTTTGCATTTAGACATCAGTTTAACTGAAATCTGGACTGATAGCTCAACTGAAACTGAAACTGAAATGATCGTCTAAATGGGCCTTTAATGCCTATTTGTTTTTGATTAAGACACAGAAACACGCCTCATAAACGCCACTAATGTGAGTAGCCGAATGAATGTAGTTCCTCCAACTTTCACACCGAAAAGGGATTGCTGCTTTGAAGCACAAATCACAATGGACCATTACCGATTCTGAATGCAATAGGAATAAGATTTCCTTTAAAGAAAAACTTGCATAGTTACCTACAGAGTACCTATCCGATTTTGAAAAACTTGTCAGAAAGAGTCCTTACAGCAAATATTCAGCATAGTTCGCCGCACCATATAAATCAAATCATAGCTTCATTCAATACCACATTCACGAGCACCTTCCTGTGACCTATTTCGAACTTTTACCTCTTTCTTTGTCAAAATCCAAATTCAATTCGTATAACTTTTCCATTCGACGATAATGATTATGATAATGCTAATAAGGACGATATGATTATAACGTGATTTTATGCTCCAATAAAGTAAGTACACAAAAAAGGATATCCGCTCATGTCCTATCTCATATGGTGAAAAACTTGGAACAATGAGAACTTTTTTCTTCTTTAGCTCTGTCTCCTCTTTCACCTCTTCACGGCAAGAGAAAAGGTGAATTTCAAAAATGGATTTCTTCAATGAAATATGTTTTTGACAGGTTTTTTCTTGGTTCTTTGCTCGTCTTAGTTTCTCTCCTTGAGGATAATGTTTCCAGTTGGTTTATTTTTTCTTGCTGTCTGCAAATATAAAATCTCATTTGAAATTGAAGTTGTGTTTTGACAGAACTGTTTACCCATTCGTCTTGAGAGTTGTTTGGCCTTGGAGACATTTTCTTGTTGCACGGATATGACATGATGGTTTTGCTGCATCGAAAGATGGAATATGCTTCTTTTGTTGTGTACAAATACATGCATACATTTTTTTAATATCAAAAAGTTAAATGAAGAAAACTATTTAATGTCAAGTTGAATTAGACTGAAGGAAACAGAGGCATAAAACATTTACCTGCTCTGGCAATAACGAAATTGTTTTGTAACATTAAGGAATTAAGTTTCAAAAACAAAAAACCGTGTCTTAGAATGACAGGTTAATTAACAATGTGTCGCTCGGAATTGCAATGCTTTAGTATTTTACCATTTATTAAATTAAAGAGTTTCGCATAGGGATCTGATGATGGATTGTCTACTCAGCTGCCACAAAAGTCGTAACCAAATTCGATCTACAACTAAACTACGCATCACAAACGACTGACTGTCAGTAACACTGCGGCCCTTGACATAAGACGCCAAATCACACTTGTTCGAACATACGGATCACAAGTAGCACAGAATTACTTAAAGAAGGATGTAAGAATTCTAAAGCGTTACTTGCATTCTTCTTAAAAAAGGATTTAAGTTCTTATTAAGCAGATAAAAGGCATAAGTGGGTGGTCCGATAGAAGGAATTAAGAAACTGAATTACATTCTTTTTAAATACTACCTTTCCCCTACTTAAATACGTATTAAATTTTCTTTGGCCTTCAAAAAGTCCTTTTAATACCTCCTTACTCCTTTAAGAGGTATGTTACTTTTATTGTAAGCGTGGTCAAAAACTGCGATTTATAAATTGTTTTGTTATGTTTTTATACCCTATTCTAGGGGTATATTAATTTTGACGCATAGTTTGTAACATACCTTAATATTGCCCGTAGACCCCTAAAAGTTACTATATTTATGATCAGCATCGATAGTAATGTCGATCTAGCCATGTCCGTCCGTCCGTCCGTCCGTCCGTCGGCAAAAATTAGGCCTTTAAACTGGACCTAGAGAGCTGAAATTTTAACCATATACTCTCTAGGGTCCCGAAATAATCAAGTTTAAGAATTTTTGAAATCCGCCCACAGACACGCCCACAAACTCAAAAAAACAAAATTTTGGAAAAAATCGAATTTTGAGCTAGAGAGCTGAAATTTTTTATATATGATCTATGGCCCATAAAACTGATTGGGACATAAAATTTTCAAAATCCGCCCACTGACACGCCCACAATTAAATAAAACAAATTTTGGGAAAAATTGAATTTTGAGCTAGAAAGCTGAAATTTTTTATATATGATCTTTGGCCCATAAAACTGCTTGGGACATAAAATTTTTAAAATCCGCCCACTGACACGCCCACAATTAAATAAAATATTTTTTTTGAAAAACCAAAATTTGAGCTAGGGAGCTGAAATTTTTAATATATACTCTCTAGGGGCCCTTTATGCTCATGTGTAAATATTTTCAAAATCCGCCTACTGACACGCCCACAATTATTTTTTTTTTATTTTTAAAAGTCCAAAGTTTGAGCTAGGGAGCTGAAATTTATAGTATATACTCTCTAGGTGCCCTTTATGCTCATACTTACATTTTTTTTAAATCCGCCTACTGACACGCCCACAATTAAATAAAACAATTTTATTGAAAAACCAAAGTTTGAGCTAGGGAGCGTTTTTATTTACAAAAGCTTAGTTTTTTCGATAAAATCCTTTAAATTTTTGCCACGCCCACTTATGAGATATAGGAATAAGAATAGGGTATCCAACAGTTCGCCCAAGCGGACTGTAGCCCGCCCCTATGTTTGTTATTTAGTTTGTATTATTATTAATTTGTTTTGAACTTTCGAAAGCCATGGTTTGTACGCTTTTCCTCATCGAATTTCGGATGGATTGTGTGTTTTGTGATATCTGAACATTTTCCTTTCACGACGCATTTGTGACAGACATTTTTCGAATTGTGGTAGGCTACATCGAACAAAAATGTTTACATTTCCATAGGTCAAAAATGGTATTTATGGAGATTTTCAAAACTAGCTTTTCTTCTGCCAATGAATGCAATGAAAAACATCTTACTTTCATTTCAGCACGTTTGTTATTAATTTTCAAATTATTTTTCATTACATCTTTTCATTCATTAAGTGGCGTGGATACAGTTCCAAGCTTGAAGGTTTGTCTAGAGAAGATCAAATGAATTATATTATCTAAAATAAAGGTTTGAATCCCAGTGGAGGTTATGGATTTTTCGGAAGCACTGAATGAAAAAAAAAAACAGACCAGGGGGTCGATTCTCGTTCTGTGATATTGTGAAGTGATAAGTTTTATCACAGCTTCACACTCAGTTCGATTCTCGATCAGTGAAAAAATATGATGATTTTTTTTATCAAAAACTTGTGAAAAAAATAAGCGTGGACACAGGACATCGGAGACCCAAAAATGTCTTTTCATTAAATATTTGGATTAGTGACCGCATTTGGCCAATGACAAGTAAGTAGCCTTACGTTAACATAATTAAATAAATATTATCATATATTGAAAATGTATATAATATAAACAGTTCAATTTACAGATTTACATATTTAGATAGAACATTTATTTATATGTCTGTACATAGAATACGTGTGCCAGGGGTTTTTTGGTATGTATGTATGTATGATATTTATTTCTCTTAAATCTATATATATAAAAGAAAGTGTCCGAAGCGATGTAACCGCATAACTCGAGATTGGCCGAACCGATTTTGATGATTTATACTTTGTTGGAAAGGTATTTTCTCAGCACGGGTTTTAGAAGAAAAAAAAATCTAAATTTCAAAATGGCTTATTTTGACCACCCAGCGTGTTACGACAGGTTTTTTTTAAATTTTTTTTTTTTTTCATTTTGTATTTATTTATTTTGGCAACAACCAAATAAAGAATCACATTTGCGGGTGGCAATGGTGCAGTAGTAGTGTATTCGCTTACTAAATGGAAGGTCGTGCGTTCGAATCCCGGCCAAGTCCATTACTTTATACCGAATACATGAAGTCGTAATCTCCCTAAGTAACTTAGACACCACCCGTGGAGAAAAACCCTACAACTGCCCCAAACACTTCTTTCCTATCTCTCTATTCTTTCTAATACCAAGTAGCTTACACTGTGTTCTTGGCATTATAAGGGTACTGTAACAACGGAAAAAAAAATCCCTTTAGCGTAAGCAAATTATAAAAAAAAAAAAAAAAAAAATCAATGGAGAAGACAATTTTGTTTCATGTTTGGTGGCGCTGTCGGATTCGGATTTCTTCATTGCGATTTTGTGAGTTTTTGTGAATTAAAATTGATATGAGAATATATCTATATCTATTTATATATATATGTATATAAAAATCAATCCATATTTGCGTTTGTTGCCGGTGTTTGGCCAAACGCGTTAACCGATTCCAATGAAATTTTTTTTAAAAGAAAGGTGACGTCTATATGAAGGATGTTATGTATGTGCGATGTCTGTATCTGCATCGGTGTGTAAATTATGTGTTTCTGAAAAAAGAAAAAAAAATTGACAATGTATTTATACACTGTGTGTTTCATATGTAGGTATCATGTGCTTTGAAAAAAAAAACAAATTTAAGTGAAATAATAAAAAGTTTTTTTGTGTAATATTTTCTATATATAAAAATCAATCCATATTTGTGTTTGTTGCCGGTGTTTGGCCAAACGCGTTAACCGATTCCAATGAAATTTTTTTCCATGAAAGGCGACGTCTGCACGAAGGTTGTTATGTTTGGCTATATCTGCATCGGGGTGTGAGATATGGGCATTTGAGTGAGTACACATGCATATGTGCGTATGCGTGTAAATTACGACGCAGATACAGAGACTGTACAGACGTTACTTATTTTGTTATCCGAACAAACATATGAAAGAGGGAGACCACACGAACGTTTCAAGCTTATTGTGGAATTTGTGCGCACTTTCATTCTTGAGATATCGTGTGTTCAATATTTTATTCAAATAACTCTTATTGAAATTTTTTGCATTTTTTTGTGAATCGGACATCGGAAAGTTGCTTTTCCAACATTGATAACAATCGGTGTGGAAGTGAATGAAAAGTGATTCAATCGAAGTTTTTTTATTTTCGCTTTGTTGTTTGATTCGCAGAAGTAAGGTGACATAGGCGCCTGCCAGACAACAAGCAACTACCCTTAACGGAACAACGAAGTTGTGTGAGCGGCCTAAGCCATGCGGAGAAAAACGTGCAGTCCCTTTCACCGGTTGAGCTCAAATCAGGCAATCTTCGGTATTGGCCTGAGAGTGTTTCTGTGAACTTTGGTCAAAATCGGTCTTCTTTTTTTAGGCGCATCAACATTTTTTTTTTTTTTTTTTTAAAAGATTTGTATGCGCACTATCTCTACATAAAGTAGGATACAATTCACCAGCCCGGAAGGGGCTAGGCTCTGACGTACAAGCAGGTTATAACCTATACAAATAAAATAATAAAAAATTACATATTATTAATAGAATATTATTACAAATTGCCCGCAAAACCAGTAGGTTTGTCTGCAGGCGGTTATTTATAAAATCGAAATGTACAAAATTATGCTGTAGCTTATTTTAATAAATACTATTTGCACTTATTCATTTCCCGGTACTTAACAAAACATATTAAAATCGAACATCAGAAGAAGATGTGTGCTCTCCATTAATAAAGGATAAATTGGTGTAATGATTCTTTAGTTTTTTTTTACGCTTTTTGAAGTTAACCATATATTTTAGCACATGTGGTAAGTTATTGATAACTTCCGGAACTGCATATTGTAGTTGCCTTCTGCCGTAGATGTTGTTGAAAGGAGGTATATGAAGTAAGCCTCGTGCCTGTCTTCGTGTGTTAACGTTATGCTTAATTGGAACATTAAAGCGAGCATCTTGATAATACTCCAACGCCAGCGTCATCCGAAAGATATTTTCCACTGAAAGAACATTGAAATTTGTATCGCCTCGCCGTCCACTTCCCATTATAATCCGTACTATTGAGTTTTGTATTCTCTGCAGCTTTTCAAGATGCGTTTTCGCTGCGTTTCCCCAAGCAACAATCCCATAACGAAGTTTAGATTCTACCAGTGCGTAATATACCTGTCATACGCCGGATACCCGCTATAGACCATTATAAGGAAGTCTACTCGAACATATTGGCCAATAGAATTCTCGGGCACGGGCAAAGCCGGGCAGGTGCAGCTAGTTACTTATAAATATAATATAAAACAGAAATCCATATAAAAATTTCAATATGTTAGGAATTACAAAGTAAAGTAAGAAAAATCTGGTGGCATTCGATATTTCATTCAGAGTGAGTTCAAATAGTTTTGAATGCCACTTCAAAGGAACCAGATGGGGTGGCGTATTGAACAAAAAAATATAGAAAAGCAATTTTTAACAGATTTAATTCATTTAACATCAATTTGTTATCACTTCATAAAAGTTGCAAACTTTATGTGATCTATATACTAACATCAAAAGTTGAGAAAACAGTTAGATCAAAATATTAGAAGTAAGAGAGTCTAAACTATAATAATCATGACAAAACAGCCAATTCTTTACGCGCTTTAGAAAACATTCGGACAAGTGAACACATCTGATTTCTTCCGGGAGGACATTAAATAAACAATTATATATAACTAAATAAGAATTTCTATATGCGGTGGTTCGATAGTTTGGCACTTGTAACATATTAAGTGAGTTATTGTGTAGGTTATAGTTTGGGATTATGTATACGGAAGTTTCGGTTACCAGACTTCATAAAGAACGCTTTTAGAACCTTAAAACAGTATAAGTGACGAACAGAAAGAATCCCTAATTGACAAAACAAAGGAAAACTAGGATGCCTAGCAGGTTAACAACAGATTTTCCGGACAACATTCTTTTGCAAGACTAGCAATGGCTGAACTTTGTTTTGATAGCCACCTCCCCAGCAATTTATACCGTATTGAAGCTTAGAATTAAAAAGCCCATAATAAGGAGCTTAGTTGAACATATGTTACGAAGGTTATAGAAATGCCTAAGTGTGGCGATAAAGTAATTTTTCAATGCAGTAGCGTGAGATGAAAATTTCATATTAGAGTCAATTAAGAGTCCTAGGTACAGAAAATTCGTCTACACTCTCTATCAAAAAACAACCTTCACAACAATTTTCACTAGTACAAAATAATTGACCAAACACACTGCTTGCACATTTAATTGATATAATTTAATTTTTTTTGCAATTCGGTGCATGAAAGTATACATCCGGTTTTGGATTAAAGGACGCAGATAAATTGAAGAACATTAATTTAGTCTTAGGACTTATTACACGTTTGTGTTCAACGAACCATTGTCTTAGAATATGTACATCACAATTTATGTCAGAGATAAGATCTAAGGGACTGTTCACGCCATACAATAACCCAACATCATCAGCAAAAGCAGTAGGTAAGCCTTTCAGATTAAGGTGGAAGAATGAGTTGATATAGATTAAAAATAGAATGGGACCCAAGACTGAACCTTGTGGTACCCCAAGCCTGATTAATTGCACATCGCTTCTCGTCTCATTCAACTTTACTCTCTGTGATCTATTATTCAAATATGAATTAAGTCATTCAAGCATGAAACCACGCACACCTGCATTTTCCAGTTTACTTAACGAAATTTTATGGTCAACCATGTCGAAGGCCTTGGTTATATCAATGAATAACGCAGCTGTACATTTTCTTTTGTCAAGGTTGCACATTATCTGAGAGCAAAAATCTAAAAGTGCGTCCTCGGTTGATTTACCCTTTTGGAATCTAAATTGAGTAGGATGAAAGAACATCGTCTTGTCTAAAAAGTTTACTTACCTAATTTTTATAAATTTTTCGAACACTTTACTTATGCTTGGCAGAAGGGAAATCGGCCTATAATTTCCTATTTCAGTTGGAGAGCCTTTTTTAAACAAGGGAATAACATCTGCACACTTTAGTCCTTCAGGAAAAATACCAGAAAAAAAACACTACGATTGAAAACATCAGCTAATACATCCACAACGAAACATGCAATATTTTTTCCCCCAAAAGGGGGCGTCCTCAGGTGACGAATGGAGGAACGCTCGGTATTAATACTTGTTATTAATGCAGGGTAGGTGGGAAATAAAAGACATTGTCATCCAGCGACCGCAAAACCAAAAAAACAGTAACCCCGGGAGTGGAACACTTGGCCCCGCGGAACAGAAAGCTACAAGTGAACCCAGAAGAGATCCCTTTTGAGCGTCGACAGTGAACACCCATGTAGGATTGCATGAGTCGGCTGCAGGAAAACCTCCAGTAGGAAAGTGAACCCAGAAGAGATCCCTTTTGAGCGTCGGCAGTGAACACCCATGTAGGATTGCATGAGTCGGCTGCAGGAAAACCTCCAGCAGGAAAGCCTTCAGCCGGTCGGGATATATTCCAGAAGGAAATATTGCCAACGATAGGCAGTAGCGCCTCAGCCGAAGAGGCTCCAAGAAATTCGACTGAAGAGAAATAGAGCAGACTAGTTGAAACGCAAAAAATCTAACGAAGATCTTGCAGAATTGAGTTCAACGGAAACGCAGCTTCCCCCCTCGTTCCACGAAGAACAAAAACCCGAAGACACAATGTTCAAAGAAGTACAAAAATGCCGCGACATTTTAAAAGTGATGAATAATGCATATGCGAAGCAGAAAAATGTCAGCATGGACATCAGAAACGGAGTTGCTGCATCGTTGGACAAAATGAAGTGCGACGCGAAAGTCCGAACCACTCTGAAGCCAACCCTGAAGATACCGCCACCAAACGGGAACGAAAAACCAGGAGAAGAGACAACCCCAACTTAAAAAATAAATAATCTCGAAAAGCCAGTCGGAAACAAGAGACCTCCATCTAGCCCTCTTGAAAAACAAACCGACAAGAAAAGTGGAATTTCTTCAATTCCAGTAAACAAATCAAAACAGGAGAAAATGCTGGAGACGGAACGTGTAGACACTGAAGCTACAAAACAAGGCAAAAGGAAAGCAGACATCGGAAATCCAAGCACGAGGCAATCCCTATCAATCCAAAAGGCACGGAAAAATACAGTGATATCATGCGGGAAATTCGGAAAAAAAGCCAATCCCGGCGAAACGAAAACTCCGAGCAAGTCAGTGAAATGATGCCAACAAATAAAATAAGGCCTAATTAACGGCTCAGGGACATAAGCCCCGAAGTTTTTTTCAGGACTAAAGTCCCACTTCAAAATATACACCAACCCCAACTTCGCTCCTAGCCCAACCTCACACATACTCCCAATCCAACAGGGGCATTTAGCAGAAGGGTTGCAGGAGGGCAGCATGGCCCCCATACACGTTGCACCTTTTATGGGATCTACTTGTGATATTTAATTTATGGCGACGTAGAGTTGTGAACTCGCAAATAGATTCCATAAACAGTGCAACGTGTATGGGGGACCATCCTGCCGCCCTGCAACTTGCCTGCTTGGGGTCCCTGTTGGATTGGGAGTAGGTGCGAGGTTGGGCTATGTACTTTCTTGGGTACCTATATTATTATTTTGAAAAGGGACATAAGTCCCGAAAAAAGACTCCATGTCCCTGCGCCGTTAATTATGCCTCATTTTGGCATTTAGTCTTTCACAAAGTGAAATTAGGCCAATCGTTGCAATTTGGCCTTGTTTCACATTCACATACTTCTCAATCCACATCGAATGACACTTTGGTGGGGTTTCCGTGCGGGCACGCCATGGCGTAATCATTGAGCCATATTTTTTTTCGAAAATGATGCCGGTGCGACTGTTTCAGTGAATAAATTGCGTTACCGAACGATGGTGACGGACTTTTTGCTTGCCTGAATCGATTATATTGATTTTTATATAATAATTTACTAATTTAAGTCATTTCCTAGTCTGTAATGTATTTTCCTCTCTTCCTTCCATTAAACCTGTTTTTCTTCTTCTATTTTCCTTTCTTATTCTACACTAATATAATCGGATTGCTTTCTTTTTTTGCTTGTTGGTCTGTTTTTTGTTTCGATTCTCATGACTAGTCCCGCGTATAATAGTGGTCATGGTGTGAATGAAAGCTCAACCCCTAATATGATTAATGTTCTATGCAGGTATCGTGATGGACTTAGGATTTGCCATTTAAATGCGCGAAGTCTTAATCTGCAAAAGCTTGACTTTCTACGTTATTTGTTTTCCAATTCTTGCGTTGATATTTTGTGTGTAGGTGAAACTTGGTTTAATCCAGGCATCAGTGATACTGTCTATGACATTCCAAATTTCAAGCTCTGCAGTAATGATAGAATCACAGATACAATTGGTGGTGGGGTAGCGATTTATTGCAAGTCCAATCTTACCATCGTCGTGTTAAACAAATCGGTTAACTCTGCTGTGGAACACTTAATTGTTGAGATAAGTGATGGCCATACCAATTGTTTAGTGTCATGTGTTTACAATCCAAGTCGCAACAACTCCTCAGAGTTTTTCTTTTCAGCTCTCTCTGAATATTCTCCTTCCTATGAACATGTCATCGTATGTGGAGATTTTAATGCTGACTTGCTAAAAAATGATTCATGTGCCTTCCAAGTTAGCGATCTGGTGTCCTCTTTAGGACTCCATATTATTAATAACGGTAGCCCTACTCGCTTCTCCAATATCTCTGCTCCGAGCCTTCTTGACTTAGCTATTGTTTCTGATCCATGTTGTGTCTGGCTCTACGATCAGCTTTCCTTAGACTGTGTTTCTGACCATGATCTGCTTTTTTTTACCTTGAATATACCGATGAATAAGTCAACCACCCCCCTTTCGTTTTCTTTCAAGGATTTTAATTCTATAGACGTCGACTCACTTGATGCTGCTGCATCTGCAGTCAACTGGGATCATGGTAGAATGATTGCAGACCCCAATGAATAACTTAACTTCTTCATGTCACTTGTCTCGTATTTGTTTAATCTTTGCGTCCCTACTAAATCTGTTCGAATTCGCAATGTTGTGGTTCCTTGGTTTATCACAAAAGTTGTTGATGCAATCAAAGTTAGAAACAGACTGTATAGTAAGTGGAAGCATAAACCTTCCCCTAATACCTGGAGCACCTACAAAGTTGGGCGTAATTACGCTACTAATGTCATTCGAACTTCTAAACGAAACTTCTACGCGTCTAAACTTAACACAAATTTGCCATCTAAAAAACTTTGGAGTAACTTACGGAAACTTGGTGTCTCTGGAAGCAAAACAAATACCCCATGTGAACTGCATCCTAATGCATTAAATGATCATTTCCTAGGTACCGAGGCTGACGAAAACGATATTGTGTTTGCCTCAAACATGGATGCATTGCCAACAAGTTTTGCAGACTTTGAGGCTGTGACTGAAGTTGATGTTATTGACTGCATTAGATCAATCCGGTCAAATTCTTCGGGTGAGGATGGTATTCCTATTAGGTTCATTAAGCTAATACTGCCTCGTACAATAAGCCACCTTACTCTTATTATAAATTGCTGCATCATGACATCCACATTTCCTCTGTCATGGAAAATTGCTAAAGTGAAACCGGTTGCAAAGTCTCCTACATCTGTGTCTCTTGGTGACTACAGACCCATCAGTATCTTACCATGCTTGTCCAAGGTCTTAGAGAAATTAATAGCTAAACAGATTACTAACTACTTGTCTTCCAATCAGTTGCTGTATCCTTTTCAATCTGGGTTCAGAGAGAATCACAGCTGCTCCACAGCTATGGTTAACATCCTCGATGACATAAGACAATTTTTTGATAAGAGCCATGTTACCCTTCTATGTCTGGTCGATTTCTCTAAGGCCATTGACAGGGTAAACCATAAGATGCTTTGCTGGAAGATGAAGAACTATTTTGGTTTTAGTGATAGGGCAGTGGAATTTATTAGAAACATTTTGACTAATAGAAAACAAAAAGTGGTGATTGGTCATAAATCCTCGTCTTTGAAGTTAATTACTCAAGGTGTTCCACAGGGATCGATTTTGGGACCAATCCTCTTCTGTATTTTCATCAACGACTTGCCCTCTGTATGCAAATTTTGCTCTGTACGGTTATACGCTGACGACGTCCAACTTTTTCTTGCCTTGCCTCTGAAATTGAAAGATGAACTTGTTTCCAGGCTCAATAAGGATCTAATGGAAATCCAAAACTGGTCCTTGAATAACGGACTATCACTTAATCCAACGAAATGTCAGGTTCTTCCTATTTCGCACGCGTTGTTTGACTCCAATCTCTTACCAGATATATGGCTTGCTGGGAGCAAGCTCAGGCTTGTTGAAACCGTAACTTGCCTCGGGTATATGCTAAATCGCAATTTGTCAGGCTATAATCACACTAATATTGCAGTTGGAAGAATTTATGGTTGTCTCCGCAAGCTTTGGTTGACTGCCAGTTTTACTCCAGTTGAAACCCGAAAGAGACTTCTCAAAACCCTTATTGTTCCAATCATAACATACGCTGAGGCTGTGTACAGTAAGCTTGACTACCGATCTCAGCGCAAGTTGCAGGTAGCTTTCAATGACGCAGTGCGATATGTGTATGGTCTTCGCAGATATGATCATATCTCTGAGTACTCTCGGATTATATTAGGATGCAGCCTGCCGCAGTATATCAACGCCAGAAATTGTATTTTCTTGCATAAAGTAATTGTTACTAAGTCTCCGTCATATCTGTATAACAAATTAGTGTTCGTTCGGTCACCTAGAACACTTAACCTTATTATAACTAGTGATGGGCATAATCGAATGATTCCAATAATCGAGATATTAGTATTCGAGTGATTTAAATAATCGAATGATCTCTCGAGATATAATATTTCTCTGAAAATGGGTTTTCATCCCATAGAGTCGCATTTGTTTACTTTTTGTATGACTTACTGTTACCACTCTCTGGTCATTACTTGGTCCAGCAAAAGCTTCACTTGTTGAAGGGACTTGTTGTTGTAGTTGTGGTCCCACTCCCAATTCCAAATGTCGATCAGTTATTTGAGCTGCTTCAGCACCCGTTTCATCCCTCCATTGTACAGGATGTATGCGAACAAGATTTTTGTTTTTTTTTTTTTTTTTTTTTTTATATAATTTGCTTACGCTAAAGAAATTTTTCTGTTGTTACAGTACCCTTATAATGCTAAGAACACGGTGTCAGCTACTTGGTATTAGAAAGATAAGAGAGATAGGAAAGAAATGTTCGGGTGCAGTTGTAGGGTTTTCTCCACGGGTGGTGTCTAAGTTACTTAGGGAGATTACGATTTCATGTATTCGGTATAAAGTAATGGACTTGGCCGGGATTCGAACGCACGACCTTCCATTCCGTAAGCGAATACACTAATACTGCACCATTGCCACCCGCAATTGGTAGTATTTCCAAAAAAACTTCAACCTCTTTTTGCATAATTTGCAAAGAGCAAAATTATTTCTGTCTGCATCTGCATCTTTTTGAAAAAATTTCCAAACGATTGATGTTTTTCCATCAGGTTTCATTTTAATTTTCAGTTAAACTTAATTTCTATATAAAAAGAAACATATACGTAACATAGTCTATAAAATCAAAATATAAATCCAAACTTGATCAACAAACAACAACACAACACACAAGTTTCGCAAAAGGAAGCAATACTAATACTAATACAAAGCCAACGAAAATGCAATCAGTTGAGTTGAGCAAACGGCTAATGCACTTAATCGTTATCTTATCGCAAACATTATGTCTATTTGAGTGAAGTAGTAATTCATATAAAATTCTCGAATGTCGATTCCTTTGAAGAGTAGTAACTAATACAAAATAAATATGGAGTAATGCTATACTGTTTTTTCATTCGAGATCGAGTACGGGGAATAGGTACGAAAAAGGCAGTTGCTTATCATTCGAATGGACAAAATCAAAAACACAGTGCAAGCCATGAGAAGAGAATGTGAGCTGTTATCTATCTTTTCATACTTAAATAATCTAGAAACAGGTATTCTTCTCACACAAACTCACCGTCACCGTTGTAACTATTTTTTTTCATTCGAGTTATGGGACTTGGGGTAGTTGCGCATCATTATTCATTTCATTCGAATGAAAACACACACACACAAGGTTTTTATTTTTATCACGTTTGCTTTGCGACGAATGGGTTGACTTGGTATGTGCGTCAGGAAAGTGTGTTCTCTGTGTTTTATTTATTTAGTAGTTGTGTGTGAGACATTTTGCTGTAGTGTCGTCGAGTTGAGCGCATGCTCATTCGAATGATTATTTAAAATGAAAAATCGAGATATGTCGAGATATTGGAAGAATCGATTATAATCGATTCAATCATTCGAATGCGCCCATCATTAATTATAACGTGCTTTAACTACGTAAATTCGTCTCATCTATTCTTTGTTCACGCCATTAGACTATGGAATTCACTCCCCCTACATATTAGGGGAATACTTAACGCAACAAGATTTAAAAGTGCAGTCCTCCAACATTTCTCAAACCAGTTTTAGTACTCTTTCTCTCTATTCTTTGATTTATATCTGAGATTTATTTTGTTTTCTTTAATTTAACTTTTTTCTTTTCATTCCTATGTTATTTTTTCTTTAATTTTTACTTGCTTTTAGATTGTTTTTTTTTTTTTTTTCTTACTTTAAATTTAAAATTCTTAATAACTACTCGTAAGCTAAGTAGGTACTATAAAAGATTTAATCTTAATGTACATCCCATAATTATGTAAATAAATTGAAATTGAATTGAATTGATGCTTTGTACGTAGATGACGTTTCTTTTCAGCAGGACGGTGCCAAATGTCACACACTTGATGAAACAATCGCACTTTTGCGTTTCAAATGATTTCCCAAAATGCAGACTTCAATTGAGCGCCGAGATCGTGCGATTCAGCAAGATCAACAAAAAAAAAACCTTGTTAGAGATTAGGAAGTCTACGCCAATGCTTCCCAAACAACTAATGCACTTACAGAAAATATCAGAGCTGTTATTCGTCAAATAAATCCGAAATTATGCAAAAACTTGATGAAAAATGCCATCAAAAGAATGACGATTTGTAAGCAGAGTCGAGGCAAACATTTGGCAGATATTGTTCATTACTAACTAATACTGAGTTTGAACTTTAGTTTAACATAAAAATATTGCGTTTTATATTGATTTTAAATGACACCACTTGTTGGATGACCCTTTACTTCAAAATTTACAAAAACAGTATAAACATGTTCAACATTGTAAAATATAAACCCCAAGGTGTTCGTTAATTTCCCTACAAAATGTATAAAGGTCAAACTGTACCTAATCCAATGATGGAAAGGTTTCAAAACATCCACTTACAGAAGGGTTAACCTCCTGACATCGGCAGCAATGTCTTACTTACTTGCAACCGTCGACATCTTAAATTGTAAACATAGTTGCAACCCCCTCCAATGTATAAAATTTAGATTCCATTTGAATTACAACTTCGCCGCCATACTTACATTTCAGTTATTAAATTATGTTTCCACAGTTTACCCCACTCTAGAAACTCAGTCAAAAAAAACAACCTAATAACGGAAAAACTGCATTCAAATTTTCAATAACAGCCAAACTTGTTGAGAAGTTTCGCAGTTGCAAGAGGTTTCTTTTCCATCTCCTTGTTTACCCCCAAAAAAAATTAAGCAAAAAACTAAACTTCCTTCAACGATTTGTAGAAATTCAGAGTTCTAGGCAAGTATGGCACACGCCACATTCGACATCTACACCATGAATATCAAACCTCTATATAGCCATATAGGAATAAAATTATATTTTCCACGTTGATGGCAGAGGAAAAAGAAAGTTTTTCTTGATCCTTGATGCGATCCGTTTTGCAGGAGAGTTGCCCCCACATTCGTCGTCGAAATTCTTTGCCAAAGTTGTTAAAGGCAGCGAAACTGGCAAAAATCGCTTGATAAAGAGAGGGGGCGCTGTATCTATCAACCCTAAGCATTTTAATAATAATCGGCTAATTGCAATTAGCCCGGGAAAGAGGGTGCAACTAACAGGGTGCAATAAAAAGAAGAAGTTCAAAAAAACTACCATAAGTAGGTACCTACTGTTGTAGTAGCGTGTACTTTTGAGAGAGAGCTTATAAAGGAGTTAACTTACTTTTCACAAAAAAAAACCACAGAAAAACATCCTTTTTTGTAGTGGGAGGTATTTTCACTTAATGCATTCTTGTAAACGGATTTAATGTGCAAACGGGATTAAGGTGCCTACCTACATAGTTCAAATGGGTGTGTGGGTGTGGTATTTTTGGAACCATTTAATTTGCGAGGGTGGTCTGGAGGGTTTTCGAAATAATGACCATCAATCACGATATCCCATTTGAGAAGGACTTTAATTCCCCTTTTTTACTCCACTGGATGTTTTCGCTTTGAAACTAGAACCTTCGCGTGCACAGCGCAGTTTGATTTTAACTGCATTTTTTAAGAAGATCTGCCCATTTAGCTGAGGGCTTGTAAGGTCAGGATTTTAAAACATTTGTTGTAATTAGCTGAGCTGTTCTCGTTCGAAGGATGGGCGATTTTATTGATGTTTATGTGCTTCCTATGCGCATATAAAGACCTTCAAATGATGAATACGATGCGATGGAGGGTAATAACATTTTATTGATTGCTAAATGCATAGCTACTTACTGAAGGGTGGTTTTTATGATTTTGATGAATGTTGAAAGCTTGAGTGTGGAAGTGGGTTTCCCTGCGTTCGTGATAAGAAGACAAAATAAACAATAAAATGAGGAGAAAAGGCAATAGATGGATTCTTACTCACTGGTGGCGCGGATGTTATACTGCGAACAACGCCTGGGTGAACTGAATTAAGTAAAAGGTAATTCATTAATTTATTCCCAGAATCAGTAGAGATACGAGAACGATTACTCGTTAAAATTTGTTTACATTTCATACAGTCGGTTTAAATTTGAAGAGAATATCATGAGTATTTGAATTTAAGATGGATGAACGTGCAGAGTTGAACTGAGCATTTTTTTCTTTGTCCTTGATTTTAAAGCGATATTGTGGAAGAGCGGTCTTATAAGTCGCTTTAATTGAGGTTTGGAAGAACATTTAGGTAAATTTTGTTCAGTAAGATAAGAACAATATCGATTTTTTTTTTGTTTTTTTTTTATATTTTTTTAAAATCCCAGAGCACTCATACTCGGTAAAGGTCCATTGTAATACCAGGCAGAAATCCTCTTTTTGGTGTAGAGGTTGGAGAAACAAGGTGTTATTCGTTTCTCTTCTTTAATGGGTGGCGTATGTTGTCGTTCCAGCACCGCACGAGTCACAAGCCAACACACTACCCTCTACACCATCGCCACCTATACACAATATCGATTACTTTGCTTTAGTAACAGAGACTTGGCTTATAGACGGACTTTTCAGGATCTATTTAAATACTGTACAATGTCAACTTCTGTAAATTTAACTGAGAAATATTTGAAGAGGAAATGGGCAAGAAGTAGGCAAGCCACATAAAATATTCCGGCACAATTTTGGCTTTTCAAGGTTCGATTAAGAAAGGGTCTCAGGTTGAAATCACGCCAGGCCCAGTAACACCGTAAAGTTTTTTTTCCACTGTCCCACTTTTTGCTAAAGCCTGACAAACATCCAAGACTCCAATAGTATCCATTGTCTTGAGAAGCTTCTCAAATTTGCCATTCAGAGTCGTCTTAAAATTGAAGGCCCCTTTAACTTTGCACAAACAAATGGTTGAAGATGAAGATGCAAGGTATTACCTTTTTTTAGGTCAATATTGGTAAAAAATATAAATAAAAATTGTTAGATTTTTTCAGAACCTTGTCGGCCTCATACTCCTGCTGACGATGTTGACAAAGTCAGCGCCACTTGCTACACTTTTTTCCACACAATTATCCACATGTCAACACTCTTGTATTCTGATCTGTTATGGGTGGTGCTAAGACAGCGAGGGGTTCGAAAACACTCATACAGATGATCATGGATATATGAGGCAGTAAAGACAATCAAAGTCGGTGTACGCCAGGGAAGCGTCTTAGGTCCCTTGATATTTATTACAGTTCTTGATTATCTGGTTAAAGGGAAAGTGACGGACTCCAAAGTGCATTAGGTATTTTTTAGTAATGATGGAGCCATCATTAGCGAGAATCAAACGTCCCTGCAACGACCACTTGATGTATGGGTGAACGTTTTGGAGGGATATCGTATTAGGCCGAAGAAAATAGAATACCTGTGCTGCCAGTTCTCTTATCCACTTCGACCTATTATAGAAATTTATATGAATGGTGGAGTGTTTCTCAAGTAAGAAAAGTTCAAGTATCTGCGATCTGGGATCAAAAGCCAAGCAAGCTGTGATGACGACTTTAAGCATCGCATAAGCGTAGGGTTGATGAAGTGGCCGGAAAAGTCTGCCATCTTCTGTGATCGAAAAATACCCCCCAAGCTGACAGGAAAGCTCTACGCCGTAGTTGTAGGCGCTCACAATCGGTTCGCAATGTTGGACAGCATACAAAAAGTATGAGTGCAAATTAACGGCATCCGAGATGAAAGTTCTTTTCATGACAGCAGAAATAACAAAGATTGACCGAATAAGAAGTTCCAAGATCCGAGGAAGTCTTCACGTCAAAGAACCTACGAACCCTGTCAAAAAGGCAATATCAGTCAATGTTCCAAAACAAACGCGAAAGAGAGGCAGGCCTAAAAACTCCTGGATCACACATTGCAGCAACACTAGGATTTGATTGGCCTCAGCGACGTAGTGATTCAAAATCGGGAGGCCTGCCGTTATTTTCTGAGGTCGAACCAGCGAACCCCACAAGCGGGCCAGTAGGGATGCAGTTAATTGGGATGGTTATGATCTCTTTAATTATGACCATAGCCTCACCGCCATTACAGGAAGAAGAAGAAGAAAAAAAAGAAGAAGAAGAAGAAGAAGAGGTAGAAGAAGAAGAAGAAGAAGAAGAAAAAGAAAAAGTAGAAGAAGAAGAAGAAGACGAAGAAGAAGAAAAGAAAGAAGAAGCAAAAGGAGTAGCAGAAGCAGAAGAAGATTAAGAAGAAGAAGAAGAAGATGAAGAAGAAGAAGAAGAAGAAGACAAAGAAGAAGAGGAAGTCAACACCATAGTATCAAACACCATTCAAGCTTTAATGGTAGAAGGGGCAAATTATGTTTCTTCCATATCCGTGACTATAGAAGTCAAAGCAACTCTTAAACCAGAAAAACCGCAGGTATTATCAAATTTAGAAAAAACATGCTTGTTTGTTTCGAATCTCTTTAATTTTTTCTCCCAGGAAAGACGAACATAAGCTAGCGCCTTCAAATGCTTTTATAAAAGTTTTGATTGCAGCGTTGCCGTGCAAAAATATATTTTTCCCAACCAGTAGTGGCAAAAAGGTTCCATTTTGAAATGTGGGTGCAACAATTTATTTGTGTATTTACATTTTTAAATACACAAATTTTAGGGAGGACAAAATATATAATTATGTACCTAAATAGATCTTGAAATTTTGAACGAAAATTGAACAAAAAAATGTTTACATTTTTTGAATATTTGCAAATCTGAGACGGTTAATTTTGACCAAAAATGCAATCCGTACGAAAATCAGGCGAAAGACTGCGTCGATTCAAAGAATATTTTATTATTTAATGACAGTGGGAGCGTGTCATATACCATTTGACCGTGCCGCCGTATCATTTTAAAGAAAATGTGCCGATTGTTTCATATCGGCAACGCTGCTTGCTTCTATCCTTAAATTGTTTGAAATTGGTCGCGTTCCATTATTTCGGTATCAGAATTGCCAATGAAATAAACTTAAAGAAATATGTGTTCTTCATTCACTGGCGGCAACAATGATCCGGTTGGATGTGAATTTGCCCCAGAATCTGTATAGTTAGTGCCAAGTTCAAAATGGGTGAGTATCGGTGGTCAACAGAAATCCTATTATAGACTTATTTGAATAAAATATCGGATTAAATCCACGTTCTTCAACAATATTCGCACCAAATGAGGTTATTCATGGGCATTCGTCAAGAAAAGTCTTGACTCAGGTAATTCACCGTAAAGCAAAGAACGCAATGGTTCTGGCGGTTGAGTCAACGGTAGTAATTTGACACCTGCACAACACAAAATTCGCAACGCATGCGGTCGAAGCTGCTCATTACCTTTCGAAGAGGTGTCCAGAGTTTTAATTTTTATGAATCAAAGAGGTGCCCAGAGTTATGAATCCTTTTACCCGCGAAGCGGTTCACTCAGGTAGGTACTATGATGGGATCAGCGGAGATTTTTTCCAGAGAAATTTGGATATTTTCCTGGGATTTTTTTGACCGTGGTTCTGTTTTCGTACGAATGATTTTTTCGTTCAATTCATCGTGTATTTGTCATTTACAATGTACGGTACGAACTCGGTTAGCGCAACTCCTCGATTTTCGCAGCACTAAAGTCGTCGCACTTCTTGGCTCTATATATCGTCGCTGCTTAAGAAAACCGGCATAACTCGAAAAATTCAATTTTTCAGGGGAGCAGTTTAAAGATTCTCAGCCTGAACATTTTTTTATAATTTTATTTTTTTTCAAATGTTTAGCATTATTTTATTCAAAAGTCGCATTTTATTTGGCTATTTCGATATATTGTTAAGTGAAAAATAAAAATTAAAATAGCAAAAATGTATGGTAAGCTTGCAAATTTTATTAATTTTGCTACCCCTTCTAACTTGTGCCACTTTTCCGAAAAAAAATTACGATGAGAAGTTAATCTTTTTTTTATAATTTCGGAGTTAATTCATCATAGAGCAAGGAAAACCCACTTTTAACTTTGAGAAACTTAAAAATCAAACAGTTCTTAGAACTTTTTACTCAAGGTACTAATTTTATTTACTTAGAGATGATATACTATTGTAAATAAGTCTTATTTTTGTACTTTTTGTAACAAAAAGCTCAGTTGCTTTGTTTCCACAGTCTTTTTAAGAACTGATTTTTTCAAATAATTGAAACCTTTAACTAACGAGGTGGTGGTAAATTTTACCCTTTCTTTACATTTGTTTTAAATTCTCTCTTCTATTGCGCTCAATCAATTTAATTCTCTTCGTATCTTCTTATATTGTGATCGTTGTTATTCAGTTGTGTTTTGGCTGAGCTAGACATAGCACGAGCGGAGCTACGCACATGGTGGTGTAAAAATTACCACACCCCAGCATTTACGTAGTTTTTCTTTGAAAATATTTTACCACCACGTCAGCGTTAGCGTAAGTATTTAGTAGAAACAAATTTACCCCACATCAAAATTAATGTAATGTTTTCATGGAATTATTTTTACCACTCGTCCGTGTTCTTGTTGGTAAAAAATTATTTATTTAAAAAACGTTATATTATACATTTTTTAACTATGTGATATGCTATTATTTATGTTTACAGATCATGTCGAAGTCAAAAAAACTCAGTGATTCGGTCATATCTCAATTTCTTGAAGAATGTTTTGAAGACGATGACGATGTTAGCGAAGTCGACGACGAAATTGTCGATCCGGATTTCTGCATTGAAGAAAGTGACATGGAGGATGAAATACGTATAGAAGATGATGCATCCAGTGAATACGATGAAACTAATACAATGATTGTTGATGAAATTGTTGGCAATGACGAAGAAGAACTAGTTGTTGAAGAAAATTCATGTGAATCTCGTGTAAACTACTTTTATGGAAAAAACGGGTTCAAGTGGTCAGCGTTGGAACCAACAGGATGCGTAAAAACTCCTCTACATAATATTGTGCGGTTACCAGTTGCTACACAACCGCAATCGGAACACGATTTATGTGGATATTGGTCGCGAATTTTTGATGGCGAAATGGAGAACATGATTTTAGAACATACAAATACAAAATTAAATGCAAAATTTGATCTAACAGCACAAATTGAAGCGAAAATGCTTGATAAAATAGAATTGCGCGCATTTTTCGGTATCTTGATTTATTCATCCGTATTCAAGTCTAATCACGAGGCCGCTCAATTTATGTTTGCAACTGATGGAACGGGCAGAGAAGTTTTTAGAGCTACAATGTCCAAGGCACGGTTTCTTTCTATTCTAAATTGCTTGAGATTTGATAACTGTTCTGATAGAAAACAACGATTATTAAACGACCCATTAGCAGCAGTTTCTGATATGTTCAACAAATTTATAGAAAACTGCCGAAAAAGTTATTCAATTGGTACTCATGCCTGCATTGATGAAATGTTGGTACCATTTCGAGGAAGATGCAAGTTCAAAATTTACATGCCAATGAAACCCGCAAAATATGGCATTAAGATTATGTCATTGACTGACGCACGCACACAATATCTTGCAAATGCTTATATATACTTTGGAAAAAGCTCGGATGGAGTTGGTCTAACAAATGAAGAAAAACGACTTGCAGTACCAACACAATCAGTAATAAGGCTGTCTAAAATATTAGAAGGAAATTCCACCAGAATTTTTGCCCAAAAAAAATAGACCGTTGGGATCCTGCATATATGGTTTTACCAAAGATGTCACTATTTTATCCTACGTGCCTCGTCAAAATCGTGCTGTTTTATTATTATCCTCCATGCATCACAAAAAAGAAGATGACCCACTCACTTTAAAACCTGCAATGATAGCTGATTATAATAATACAAAAGGTGGAGTGGATGAGCTTGATAAGAAATGCTCGATTTATTCATCCGGTCGACGTACACGCCGCTGGCCATTAGCCATATTTTATAGAATTGTGGATATTTGTGGAGTTAACTCTTTCATTATTTTTCAATCTTCAAAGGATTATGATAACAGCTCAAGGGGAGATTTTTTGAAAAAGCTTGCAAGACAAATGGTTTTACCACATTTGCAAAGACGTCAACACAACCAAAAGCTCCCTCGTTTATTACGAGACATAATTGGTAACATTTTGGGTCCGGAATCAGTACCTCCGCCTTCAGTAGAGTCGATCCCTGTTGGTCGTAAGTTATGCTACATATGCCCGAGTAGGCTAAAACGAAAAACTACACACTTTTGTCTGCAATGTAGTAAGCCAATGTGCATGGGATGCAGCAAACGTATATGCTTACACTGTGCGAACACAGATTTTGATGAGTAAAAAACCACCTTAAAAGTGGGCATGCAGTTTCTACACCTGATTTTTTTTTTTATGATCTCTTTTATATCTTTAAATGTATACATTTGGCTGTGAAAAAATGCCCTTTAAGTTTTTGTTTTTTTTTAATTCAAATCTTTTTTATAAATTATTTATATATCGTTTTTGTTATATTAAAAAAAAAGGTTTATGAAGTAAAGTACCTGTTTTGTTTAAACGAATAAAAAAAATGTTGTTTTCTTTATTTTTTGTAATTAAAAATGTAGTAGCTTATTTTAAAAAAAACAAATAATTATCAAAAAATATTTGTTACTACATTTTTTTAGAACAATTAAGAGAGAGTAAAATTTACCACCACATCATAAACTATGCCCCAAAATTTCACCTCGACAGTTAAAGGTTAAATTAAAGTTTATTTTAAAGTTTATTTATTAAATGACATGGTTTGTACGTTAAGACATAGGTCTCTTATAGTACTTAGGCTTGATGGTTAAAATAAGAACTTAAATTTTGGTTAAATTTTGATATTTTTTATGTAAGCTATAAAAATAATCGTTTACTTCAGTCTTAGATTATTAGTTTTATAATAGATTGGAAATAAAACTTATAAGTTAGATCCGCATTCACAAGTTCTTATAAAATTCACTGTAATACTGTGGGATAAAATTATTCTCAAGTAGGGTAATCAGTCCTTTCTGTTTTTTTTATCCCCAATGGGCAATTTACCTGTGTATAATACAGTAAGTTTTTCGTTGGTATTTTTACTCATTCAACAACACCTTATCTCAATTTTTGAAAAAGATTCCTCAGTAAAGGATTTTTTAAAATAAACGGTATTTGGATTTGCCTTTTCAAATCTTATAACTCGTAGCTCGTAGTACTAAAGTCGTCGCACTTCTTGGCTCTTATGTATGTGCATCTTTTCATCACATTTACCTGAATTAGTGTATCTTCATGCGTTTATTCATCTATTTTTTATTTGCATGTTCTCCAGTTGGTTCTTTATTTATGCCGTTATTTCACAGTTATATAGTTTTGTTTGGACCTGGACCAATTTCTTTGTAAATACAAGGTGGCGCAAAAGTTGTCACCCGACTATAATTTTTTTTAATGAAGAACTTCGATTCTGCTTTCGGATTCTGTTTATTGATGTCTTAAATTTTAGATAGGCTAATGACTTTTGCGCTACCTTGTACATCCATGTCATTATCTCTACAGAAGCATAGTAAAATGGCTGTCATCATTTTTTATATAAAAAAATGTAACCCGGTAATTGCAACTGCCTCAATTTCTATTAGTTGCGTGAATCGGGTTTGTACTGTAGATGTATATAACGGTTATAGTAGTGTGTGTTGTGATGCATTGTTCGTGTGTTGAGTTGACGTGTGTTGATTAGACATATAATACTACCTATGCCATTTTGTTTTATATAAATAAAAAAAATAGTATAATACAGTAGTGACCGCTTAAAGCGAACCCGATTTAAGCATACTCTCGCATATAACAAACCCTTTTTGGGCATTACATGAAGAAAATTTCCGGTTATAACGAACCAATACTGTCTCACCTTACATTGTCATTTAGATTTCCCCAATTTTCGGGGCTTCCCCGAGAACTGTATGGCTATACTTATGTACATACCAACATTCTCAAGCAACAAAATATTGTCCTTGAACATAATTTTTTCGGTACTTCCCCGAGTTACATTATGTTTGCGTTAAAGGATAAGTTTAAAAGGTAGCACAAATAAGTTGAGTTCCAAAATGCATAGAGGAAGAGTACTATGCGTGTCAAAATCAATTAAATAAAATGGGAGATACAGTATCAAATAAAAAAGAAAATGTTTCTCATTAAAAGACAAACACGATATAATAAAGCGTTTACAACAAGGTGCAAGGCAAACCGATATATGCATGGAATTGGGACTAAATAAGTCGACTGTTGGCACAATTTGGATGAAAAGAGAGAACATCCTGGACCACTTCACCCAAAACAAATTCGAAGGTAAACAAAGTAAAAAAACCTACAAACGAAAGAGTGGATAGTGGATTGTTAAAGTGGGTTTGCCATTAAAGAGCTTACTGTGAGTAGTGCTATATTACAAGAAAAAGCCGAAGAGCTTGGTCAAAAGTTTACGAATCAGGAATGCAATCTTAGCAAAAGTTGGTTGAAACGACATGCTATTAGCACCGGGAAAATTGATGGGGAAGTGCCGGCAGTTGACATGTGTATTGTTGATGATTGGTTTCAAAACAAATGGCCAAGTATTAAGGGAACTTTAAGGATGAGGACATATTTAATGGCGATGAGACTGGTTTATTTTATAAACTGACATCTAATAGAACGTTGCATTTTAAAGGAGAGACGTGCGTTGGTGAGTAACAATAGAAAGAACGTATAACCGGTTGGTGGTGGCAAATTTTGTTGGAGACAGAAAAAAGGAGACTGCTGCTCATAGGAAAACCAAAAAAGCCCAGGTGCTTCAAAAACGTTAAACAATTGCCGGTGAACTACAAATCAAATCGGAGGGCTTGGACGACTCCCGAATTTATGTTTGAATGAGTTAAGACAGTGGGACAATGAATTACGTCGTAAAATTGCAAAAATTCTATTACTGGTGGAAAACTGTCCGGCTCATCCAGGCGTTGAGGATTCGGAGTGAATTAAGTTAGTGGTTATGCCTCCTTACACAAGCTGAAGACTGCAACCTATGGACCAAGGTATCACTCATAGTTTATAGAGCAATTTTCGGCATTTGCTTCTCATGAAGATGATAAATTCAATTGATAAGAAAAAAGTTAACTTAACAGTTGGCTGCCAACTCAGCACTACGACTGAGAGAATCCCACGAATGGAGAGAACAGGACACTGGCGCATACTCAAGATGCACAGCCATCTTCCGCGCTCTACAGATCGACTCCCTGCTGAAATGAACTTCATTTTAGGCTTCAAACACTTAATACTGGACAGAACAGAGTTGACGCAACGCGATATCCTCAAAAATGACTCGCTGTCAATATTCACGGATGGGTCCAAGACCCAAGAAGGAGTCGGCACCGGAGTCTTCTCAGAAGACCTGGGCATCCACCTCTCCTTTAATCTACCAAACTATTGCAGCGTCTTCCAGGCTGAAGTCAAAGCAATTGGACAAGCCGCTTACTGGTTATCTGTAATTACCATAACACAAAGTGATATCGTCATATATATCGACAGCCAGGCAGCTATCAAAGCCCTTATATCCAGCACAATAAGATCCAAGGCAGTGAATCCCTGCCGCGTATCTCTTAACGAGTTAGCTACACAGTATAACACTACCCTTTGCTGGGTACCAGGACATAGTGGTGTCCAAGGGAACTGTGAAGCTCCTCTGATACAAATAGCATAACTATAGACAACATTGATGTACCAATCCCATCTGCTAGGTACCTCATCCACGCCGACGAGCTAAAAAAAAAAAAGCAAACCTCCGATGGAACCAACTTAGCCAGTGTAGCACCGCTAGACAATTATGGCCAAAGCTGGACAAGAAAAGGTCAAACAGACTTCTAAAACATAAAAGAGGAACCCTCTCTACCCTTAAAAACATAATCACCGGACTCTGAGCAATTGGAAGACATGCTCAGAGACTGGGAATTCCCTATAACGACTGCTGTAGAAGTTGCAGAGATGAGGAAGAGGAGGAGACAGTCCTGCGCCTCCTATGCACGTCTCCCGCACTAGCTAACATCAGGATGGCTACTTTAGGTAAATACTTCTTCCAGGATCTAGATGATCTTAACAATGCCTGCACGGCTGGTATTAACAACTTCATAAGGGAAAGTAGATGGGTCTAGGTTCGAGCAGCGTGACCCACCTGCCCCTTCCCAAATGGCATCACAATGGAACTTCTCTGGTCTAAGTGTACCTCATCGAGGGCCTATCTAACCAACCAACCAACCAAGAACTCTTTGGAGCTATAAATTTCATTCATATGGCATGGCAAAAATTTACACAAACAACTATTTTAAATTCTTCTTCGACATGGAGGATTCATCAGAAGTGTAGACAATTTCGATTTGGAGGATGTTGAGCCTGATCATTACTACAGCCGGATTATATTTATGCACATATCTAAATTACTCGAATTAGCATAATTTGAAATCAAATAATAATGTGGAACCTTAAAACAAATTTGGTAGGAGAGGCAGAAAAACTTTTGAGCCATTTCACGTTGTCAGACGATAACTATAATGCAGCATGGAAGATGCTACAAGAGAGGTACGAGAACCCAAGACTACTTGTTGCCTCTCTGGTTAACAAATTGCTCAACCAGCCGGGGAATGCGTCTGAGCAACCATCCGCCACCTACATCAAGGCCTTGCACGATACTACAAAGGAATGCCTTCTAGGGTTAGAAAACCTGAAGGTTTCAACCACAACATGGGACCCACTGCTTCTCCATATTTTGTACAAGAAATTGGATCGAAACACTCACGCCCTGTATGAGCAAGGTTTGACCACCCCAAAAGAGTTGCAGTCTATAAAATCATTTTTGACATTCCTTGAGATACGCTTCCAGTCGCTCGAAGCTCTAGGAAATAATGGAAAACGGACTGATGAAGTTAGAACCCAAACAAGATCCTCAGCACCAGCAACATCAGCTATAACAAAGCAAAAACACCAACCACTGTCGGGATGCATTCTATTTAAACAAGAGCATCCATTGTACCAATGCATAAAATTCGCACAAATGAATCCAGCACATCGTATCCAGCTATTAGCCCACGAAAAACTCTGCAAGAATTGTCTCAGGAGGGGACACTACGCATCAAACTGTTCACTTAGAGGATGCAAAAGATGCACTGAAAAACACAATACTCTACTACATAGTGACGATATTCAACCACATTGTTCATCGCACAATACAATCAAAACCCAGCACACGACAGCACAATCCAATTCAGTAGCGGTCAGTTCACAGAAACCTGCTAAGCCTACGTCAGCACTCACCACAACAGCGAATTGTAAAAAGGAAAAGTTCATCATTCTCGGCACTGCCAGGGTAAAGCTAGTAAATCAAAATGGAACAGAAATTGAATGCCGTGCTCTCTTGGACTCTGGATCACAAGTTAATCTTATCAGCGATAGGGCTGTTAAAAGGCTGGGCTTAACATCATCATCTACTAACATACGCATACAGGGCATTGGTCAAGGTCAGCAGAAGTCCCAAAGAAGGGTGAATGTACTATTAAGCTCTACAAGGAACGCCTTCTCAACCACATTAGAAGCGTTCGTACTAGGTACTATTATATCACCACAACCGAGTAAACAATTGGAAATATCTTCTTGGAATATACCTCATAATGTTCAGTTAGCAGATCCAACTATTCTTCCAACTCCTGTCTATTGGTCAAATCAATTTGGGAGCTAATCTACCAACATTGCAAAACACCGTCTTCGGTTGGATTGTAGCAGGAGGAGTTGAGCAACCCTTTACATAATATCGGGTTACCTGCGGAATGTGCTCAGGAGAAGAAGAAGTAGATATAAATACAGCAATCAGTCGATTCTGGGACATCGAACAACTAGATGAAGTTCAAGACAAGGGGCTAACAACAGGAGAATGACGTTGTGAAACCTACTTTGAACAAACATGTAAAAGAGAAGGTAATGGCCGGTTTGTTGTAAGTCGACCATTCTCAGATGATCCAAAAACCCTAGGCCAATCGAAGGATATAGCTCTATGGCGATTTCTATCAATCGAACGACGTCTGGTAAAAAATTCGGAGCTGCAGCAGCAATATACCGCCTTTATGGAAGAATATCAAAAATTGGGACACATGAAAGAAATCAAAAGTATGGACTTCCTCCCACTGCTTTCTTCCACATCATTGCGTGATGAATCTGGACAGCAGTTCTACGAAGCTGAGAGTGGTGTTCGATGCCTCGGCAAAAACCACTACTAATATCTCATTGAACAACATCCTTCATACCGGGCCAGTACTTCAAGAAGAACTATTCAACATACTTCTAAGATTTCGGCTACCCCGTTTCGTTTCTACTGCCGACATTGAAAAGATGTACAGGCAAATTCAAGTTAATGAGCAAGATAAAAACTACCAACTTATCTGGTGGCGAAATGACCAAGGCCAACAATTGAAGTGTTATCAATTAAACACTGTCACATATGGAACCTCGGCTGCCCCATATTTGGCAATAAAATGTTTTCTGCGTTTGGCACAAGATGGAAGTGCAAGATACCCCTTAGGCGCTGATATTCTGCGGGAAAATTTCTACGTTGATGTTGTCATGACAGGATCAGATAGCATGACAACAGCACGCGACATGCAATCACAACTTGTCGCATTGCTCAATACTGCGGGTTTTAAGCCACGAAAATGGTGTGCCAACCATCCTCATCTGACCATATCTGCTTTAAAATTAACACTCCAAAAATTGGAAAAATCACCAAAAGAACTGTGGCATCGGATATAGCTCGACTTTTTGACCCGCTTGGATTATTCACTCCAGTAATTGTTACCGCAAAAATCTACTTGCAGGAGTTATGGGGACTAAAACAGTACTGGGATGCCTCACTGCCACTCGTCTTGCATACAAGATGGACAAGATTTCGCAACAGTCTTCTATGCCTTGAAGGACTCCAAGTTCCTCGACACGCCTTCGGCAACAGTATTCCGCATTCCTCTCAGTTGCATGCATTTGCTGACGCATCCACGAAGGCTTATGGTGCTGCTATATACATACGTTCGACTGACACTCATGGAAAGATAATCGTCCGACTACTGTACTCCAAATCTAGAGTAGCTCCACCGGCACCAAAGAAAATCACACTCCCAAGATTAGAATTATGTGCCGCGGAATTAGCAGCCAAGCTTCTTGACAGGGTAAAGCGCTGCCTTAAAATTAAAACCCAGCCAACTTACCTCTGGACTGACTCGGAAATAGTGTTAGCATGGATAAATTCAAGTTCAACCGACTTCCAGGTATTCGTTGGGAATCGAATAGCCTCCATTCACAAGCTCTCCATACCACAGCAATGGACACACGTAAGGTCAAAGGAAAATCCCCAGAAAAATTGAGCACCTGCAATTTATGGTTCTACGGGCCACCATTCCTACATGGCAGTAGCACAATTTGGCCTCCTCCTTATACAAAGCATACTCAATGTAACTTGGAGCGTAAGCAGTCTGCAGCAGCCGCTACCACCGAACAAAAAACCGGCACAAGCAGTTATCTTGACACCATCCATCATCAAAATTCATTTAAAAGGCTTCAAAGCATTATGGCATACGTGCTAAGGTTTATCAACAATAAACGGAAGACAAACTATCAATCACTGTAATTTCAAGCTGCTGAATTAGAGAACGCCCGATATGTCATTGTGAAGATTATGCAAAAAGAAGGGTTTGAAGCAGATTTGACACACTTAAGGAGGTTCCACGAGTGTCCAAGGAACAGCTTCTTAGCCGGACTCACACCCTTCATTGACCAGTCAGGTATTATAAGAGTTGGTGGAAGGTTGGAAGCATCGAGTTTGCCTTGCGCCTCAAAACATCCAATGCTTCTGCCTTACGGACATCCAGTCACTAAGATAATACTTAATGAAATACACATAAACAACTACCATTTTGCGCCACAAACATTACTTGAAATTACCAGACAAACTTATTGGCCTATTAAAGTAAAAATAATTGCGAGATCTGTCGTTCAAAATTGTGTATTCTGCGCGAAAGCAAAACTTAAAATTATCAATCAGTTAATGGGAAATCTTCCATCGACAAGAGTTCAACCTGCAAGACCGTTTATAAATTCTGGAGTGGATTTCTGCGGACCAGTATGGACTCATTTTAAGATAAGAGGAAAGCGACCTCAGAAGTCATACATCGCAGTGTTTTGCTGCTTTTCGACGAAGGCGGTTCACTTAGAGTTAGTAACTGACCTCTCCACTGAAGGTTTTATTGGAGCCCTAAAGCAATTTACCGCAAGACGTGGAAATTGCCGAAACCTTTATTGTGACAATGGAACTAACTTCATCGGCGCAAGGAATCAGTTGCATGAAATCAAGGAAATTGTGGACTCTCAGTACGCTGTCAACAAAGTAACGAGAGCATGTAGTTCAAAAGGAACAGATTTTCATTTAATACCACCACGAGCACCACATTTCGGCGGCCTTTGGGAAGCCGCCGTCAAGTCCGTCAAACATCTTCTACGATCAACACTTGAATCTGCGTCATTAACGTACGAGGAAATGGAAACAGTCGTTACTGAAGTTGAAGCTATATTGAATTCGAGACCTACAACACCAATGTCTACCGATCCCAATGACTTAATGGCCTTAACTCCAGCTCACTTTCTCATTGGCGAACCACTTAATTCGTTAGTTGACTCTCACGCAGAGCCACTAAACATAAACTGTGCTAAACGATGGAAACTTGTAACATACATAAAGAATGAGTTTTGGAGGCGATGGCAACTGGAATACCTAAACCAGTTGCAATTTCGTTCAAAATGGAAACAGCGTGCTCAGAATATAAAGTTGGGCACAATGGTTATCATGAAGGAAGATAACATTCCGCCACTACGATGGAAGCTGGATCGGATCATCAAGGCTTATCCTGGAGACGACGGATTTATTCGCGTTGTTCACGTTCGAACTTCTAATGGAATTCTGCGTCGCCCTATACATAAGTTGGCGCCACTCCCAATTGAAGCCACGGAGATAGCACATGAATCCTCAGAGTCCGTGCTGCAAGATCAATACTCAACAGTACAACCCGGTAGAGAATCCATCGGAAATAAAAAGGAAAATTCGTCGGGCAATTTATCCCATAAGAAGAAAATGAAGGTATCTCTGGAATCTAGTCTTGTTACATTGCTTATTACCTGCTTAATAATAACTACAACAAAAGCGGTACATATTGAAACCACACCATTCGACAACCAACCAGGAATATTCTTTGAAAATCTGGGACCAGAGGGTACACTTATCAGTGAGTGGACCTTGGTCATCTACTATAAAATGGACTTATACTGCAAGGAAGTCCATCTTCTTAATACTCATTACGGAAGATTAGTAGAGGTGTGCGAGCTTCTGCATCACAACCGGGAGTGTCAGCCTATTGTTAACCAATTTCAACACCTGATCAATGAATTGACCCAAAATAATGAGCTTTTAAAAAACCGAGAGCCAAGAGAGGAGCAGTCAACATCACCGGCAATGTAGCAAATGCACTGTTTGGGATACTTGATTCTGAATATGCCAACTATGTGGAAGACACTATCCAAAAGGTCGCACAAAATGAATCATATCTCAATGAATTATTAAAAAATCAAACTTCACTAATAGATGCAACACTCAACATCATGCGGAAGGACCAGCAGGCAGTAAGCCACCAATTTCAACGACTAGAAGACCACATTAACCGAATAATACTAGATGTAAATCAAACTCATAAAGAACACTATCAAACACAACTCTCACAATCATTTGTTTCAATAGCTATCCAGTCAATATTGCTCGCCACAAATTTTCATCGTATACAAGGCGCAATTCTGGATATCATGATGGACACACAGCACGGAAAAATGAGTACGCAGCTATTACCACCAAATCAGCTCATAGGGGAGATTAACAAAATACAATCCAATCTACCCACGTCACTGAAACTTCCATCCACAGTGGACACCATTCTAGATTTCTACAGTCTCATGCATATTCAGGAGACAGCAAGCGCGAACTATGTCATTTTTAAAATCACTATCCCAATTTTGGCATCAGAAAACTTTGAACTATTTCATTTGATACCAGTTCCAGTAATACATTCGTGGCGATTCAACCATCATTTCCTTACCTGTTAGTTAACTTATTTCGTGACCAATATTATCCACTAACCCACCATGAGCTAAGCTCCTGCACCTCAATAAAGGAAGAAAAAAACATATGCAAGCAACAGCGACCCATGTACAAAAATGGATCCTCAATTAGCGCATGTGAAATAAACTTCATGAATCAAGCAAAACAATCACCTTCATGTCGTATAACAAGGATAGAAGGAGTTTCTCATTGGATTCAACTGCATGCGCCAAATCAATGGATATATTCCTTGAATGAACGAACAACGCTGAACGTGGTGTGTGATAAAACTGTTACACAGTTTAGTATTCAGCAATCAGGACTACTAAAAATGCAACCAGGATGTGTCATTAAACAAGATCTATTTACAATTCAGGCGCACAATTTGCTATCATCAGAAGGAAGGATATCATATACCCCACCTACCAATATTACTGAAGCACTTGTTCCGAATCTCACCATGTCAACAATACACTTAACGCCTCATTACCAAATACATCTTGACGAATTAGAAGACATTGAGAGAAAACTGCTACAAATGGAAAATTGGTTGCCACAGTTTTGAACCATCATGATTCATGACATTCATCACTACAACATATCCAGTTTTAGTCTCCTCACTATAACTGCCATCATATGTTACCTTTTGTGGAACAGATGGCGGTCAATTACCAAGAACGCAGGAAATAATTGCTCAATTCACAAGACGAGTCACGAGTACCAACATGCCTAAGGACTTGGCTCAAGGTGATCATTTGACAGACGCAGCCTTTATGATCACAATCGACTCTAACTCTAGTTGAATGTACCATCCAACGGGGGGAGAATGTTAAGAAGTTTTAACACTCTAACTTGTACACCCAAGAGTACCCATTCCAGTCGAGTGTCTTTCTTGCCCTACTGTAAATGTACTCCCATTTCAATGTCCGAGTCCATCCCATATGACACCAGCATAAATGCAACGAACGACACCCACGTATCGTAATCAGGAATGTGCAGGTTCAACCAGAATACCTCACTCGCGGATCTTCATGAATGCAACAAGCTGACGATACACAAGTTTCATAATCAGGAATGTACATGTGTAACCAGAGTACCTCACTCGTGGATCTTCATGAAGACAACGATCAGACGATACACAAGTGTCACAGTCAGGAATTTGCATGCGCAACCAAAACCCTCAACCACAGATACAACGATCTGTGCCACCCGATTTTATACCACTTCCCAGTCCCATTCCCACGTTCTTGAAATTGTAAATTAGTATATTAGATAGAATTATTTAGATTAATAAATCACTTGTTAAGAACTAAGCACAAGAGACAGGGGTGGCGACGGTGTAGAGGTTAGTATGTTGGCTTGTGACCCGTGCGGTGCAGGTTCAATCCCCATGGGGAACAACAACATACGCCACCCAATCACATGCCTCTACACCAAAAGGAGGTTTTCTGCCTGGTAGTACAATGGACCGTTACTGAGTCTGAGTGCTCTGGGATTTGGATTTCCTTTTTTTATAAATAAAAAAAAAAAAAAAAAAAAAAAAAAAAAAAAAAAAAAAAGCACAAGAGACGGTGTTTATCATTTTTATACTACTTTGATGTACTGGTTTATGTGCCTTTATATCGCCATCCACTTCGGCTAGTTTATGTGCTTGACGAATTCTCTTTGAGGACCAAAATAGGTACTCCCGAATTGTGGCTTCTGTAAGTGGTAGTGACGATGTTAACGAGAATGAAGACGACGAAGAGAGTGAGAATATGGAATTTGTAGCAGCTCCAGTAACCACATCGGACGCGTTATGCTTTGCTGGGGGCCAACGTGCTTTCCTTCAGCCAAAAAACACTCCCAAAATGACTTTTAATGGACTTGCAGACGCCGAATTGTTTTTAAACGATTTAAAGTTTTCTTAAACAAAAAACTGAAATACTGTTTTTTAGTATTTTTATTTATTAGTTTTCCTATTTCTTCTTTTTTTGGATTTCTAAACAAAAGTTGATGTTTTTTAGCATATCACTTATAATCGAACTTCGGTTATACAGAACTAATTTGGTCGGTCCCTTCAAGTTCGTTTTAATCGAACGCTACTGTATATAGATTATTGATAGGTACTTAAACTACATCCAATTTAAAAAATATCTATTATACTCATAGGCCTGATTTGTCTCTCCTATTGCTGTTAAAATTATTAATTAATTACATTACATCCATCCTTAAACACTTCTACATAATTTTCTTTTATTTATTCCGTTTTGATGAAATTTAAAAAAAAAAATTGTTTGTAATTAATTTTATTGTTTCTTTAAGCTCGTCAAACTCTTCACATATTAGGCCTTAACAGGCCTTGCAGGGCCTGAACTTAGCTTCTCCAACCACTTTCAGGCGAAGTGCAGGGGACCTACTTTTTTACGCCGAATCCGAACGGCAAATTTGAGAAGCTTTCTCATGACAATTGATACTCTTGGATGTTTGTCAGACGTTCGCAAGAGGTGCCAACAACACGCGGTATTCCCAAGTTTTCCTCCATATAAGAACTAACCACGCCCTACGTCGTTCAATTGCGGTGATCGAACGAGAACCGATTGATTCCCCGTGGCAAGTTCATCAAACTTTATTCTCCTTTTAAAACTGCCCCAGTTCTTGTCAAAATCGGAGAAAGTGAAAAATTGCCATACCAAAGGTTGTTAATGTCCTTTCGAATGTGTCACAAAAATATCACTTGACATCCTTGGCTCTTGAACATTCAAGTCGAACGGAAACTAAGACAAACCTTCATTTTTACACCTCAAAACACAACTTCTTCCTTCAACTGGCTTTTATCAATTTCGTTTTATTTGCCAAACCCAAACTATTTACAAATTCAGACTCCTTTGATTCCATTTCACCGGCAACAATGTTACGTGTTACTAAATGATTCATAAACTTTGGCATTCATGGTCAAAGCAAAATTCAAGGAAGGGCATTTGAAATCTACATGTGCAATGACTTCCTCTAAAGCTTTCTCCTGCCGCCGTGCAGCCAACCGATAGAATTATTCTTGGTCAAATGAACAAGAATATGGTGGTCAAAGGAATTGGAATAGGATAAAAAAAGTACTCTTCTTGTTAACTCACCATTTCAGGACGCAATCAAAAGTTGTTGGTAATGACATTTCGTGGAAGTTTTCCTGGTTGGCTATCAGGTGGGTCAGAAAAAAAAGAATATTTTTTTCTAAAAGTTGTAGGCGCTCACAGTCTTGCGGTGGGTCATTTGTTGGAATGGGTTTGATTGAAGGACTCAAGTCAAAGAGAAAATGGTTTGGGGTCAATTTCGTTGTTGTTAAGAGCATTCATTTTAAGTTTGAGAAAAGAGAAAAGGCTTAAAGAAAAATGTATTTAAAAAAAAAATTAATTCATAATTTCAAATTTCAAGAATCTCCCCGAACACTTTCCGCATCGCTGGCCTTTGTTGTTACCGACTGCTCCTCACTTAGTTCATTATTCACCTGACTGTGCTCACAAAGATATTCCATTTGGCAGCGCAGTCGTTCAATTAAGTGTCCTTGTCGCCGACGAATGTTACCCAAACACACCACATCCTTGCTCATCCATGGCAAATCGTCATATTTGAATTCTTCAATACCACAAAATGCTACTTCAGCAAGGTTGAGTAGCAATCGGTCCCGTTCACCGGGTTGGGCTTGAATGATTTGTCTTAGGCGAAATTGCACCTTAGCAAAGTGCGAAGTTAGAGCGAAGAAAGCCGCCTGGAGAGATTCGTAGTCTTGTTCCAAAGTTGAGATATGTTGAGAACTGCATGCTTTGAACAATGATGCGATTGACGGAGAGCCGGAAGAACCTTTATCCTTTGAACATGACGATGCTTGTTGGATTTTTCTGGGAGCTTCATCTGAGGAAATCGATGATACGTCCCTTTTGCAGCATAACGGCATCTCGAAGAAGAAAAGTTCTTCCTATTTAGTTTTGATTCTTAAAAATAGAAGTTTTCTGGATTTTTTTTTTGTTTTTGTTTCGAAATTTGTTTCAAAAGTAACTTGATGTTTTTAGTTTGCAAAATGGGAGTCCAATATCGCGTTAACAGGTGACCGTAACGGAAAAGACACAAAGCAAAAAGCAAAGGCGAACCTGTAGGAATGCAGTAAAGTGAAATGGTTATGGCCCGTCTAATCCAGATCATTACCTACCTCATCGTAAAAACTAGGACTTCAGTCTGCGTTTTAAGGCATATCAAATTCACGGATATGCAATTGGCTATATGGCCAAATGTGGAGATTGCAGTCTAGCCTTAAAATGACAAATGGTTCAAATAAGCTTCATTGCGCTATTGAGTTACCCAACGAGAAGTGTCATTTTCAATTTCGCTCCATTTTTGAACTGTCAACCTTCAACTTTTATTGCTTTGATTTTTGACAAGTAAAAACTAGAAGGTTATAAAATATAGAGTATAGACCCAAACACACTCGCATACAACGTGCTGAAATAGTGAAAATCCTCTAAGTGAAATTATCGCGGAATCGTTTCGTGAAATTCGCACTGCTTTTGGTACTCATCAAGCGCCTTCTCAGACAGCTAAAGTGGAGTAAGTCGACAAATTTAAACGTCTCGGACTAGTTAGTAATTTGAGAACTCCAACTCGTGTTCGTCCGAGAATGTTAGCTGAAAATATCGCGGCCGTAGCTGAGAATGTGGCTGAAAACACAGGTGTGTCGATTTCAAGACGATCACAGGAATTGGGCCTGTCAGCAACCAATTTGCATCGCATTTCGCAATACGATCTTGGCCTAAATGTTAAAATTGTCCAGTTGACACAAGAATTGAAACCAGCAGACCACGCAGATCGCCCGACACTTGAAAATATGCGGTGTAATGTGCAAATTCTAAGCAGCTCTTTCGAATTATTCCGAACCTGCACCCGATTTCGGCAAGAAGATGCGCTCTCATTTGCGCACGGCAGATGTCAACACGGAAGGCATCCACCTTCAATAGATCCATCCAGCTACTGGGGTATGTTTTTTTTTTTTAATTTACTAAAGGAATTTTTTTAGTACCCTTTTCATGTATTGGCTACACAGCGCGGGCGTTAGGGAAATTAAGATTAGAAGAAAAGGAGAGTTGCCGATGCACGTTTGTAGGTTATTTTGTAAAGGAAAAAGGTGACGTGAAATAAAACCAAACGAAATAAGGCCGAATTCCCAAAATTTTACTTTATTTCGTTTTCCAAAGCGAAATTAAACCAATTTTTTAGTTTGGCTTTATTTCGTTACTGAAAACGAAACAACACCAATTTGGCATTATTTCGTTTACATTATTTAACAAAACTGTGACCCCAAATTCGTAAAGTATTGAACATACAACTTCGTAATTGTATTGTTCATGAGAAAATAAAATGAAATCATAGTCTGATAACAAAATAAATTATTTATTGGAAAAAGTAAAGTTTTTCTAAGGAAAAAAAAAACGTATTTAAACAAAAACACATATCTATATTATCCAGTTAAACAAAACAAAGGCCATAGTCAAAAATTCATGAAATGAAACAAAAATAATTATGTATTAATGTACTTTTCGTTTTAGCAGTATACAGTTACCGAGTTTTGCACAATTTGTCTACAAATCGGACACAAAATCGGAGAAAAATTTCGCATAATTGTATTTTTAATATTTGTATAACAATTTAAGCAAAGCTTAAAATTAAAAAAGCTTATTTTAGCTTTGGAGAATTCTCAATATTGTTTCCCAAATAATTTTTTATTTTAGCCTTAAAATTCCCTAAAAATAAAATAATTTTTTTTTGAGAAGCTATGCTGAGAATTTAAGAAAATAAAAGTTACAAATTCGCGCATAGCTTCTCAAAAAAAACTTTTATTTTAGCTTAAGGGAATTTGGGAAAATAAAAGTTAAAAATTCGCGCGAACTTTTAACTTTTATTTTCCCAAATTCCCTTAAGCTAAAATAAAAGTTTTTTTAAGAAACTTTTAGAATTTTTATTTTTTCAATCCATTGTTTCTTTAAAATACACGATAAATTCCTTAAAAGCTCTTTTTCCGTTTCGTAACCAAGCTTGCTCATCTACTTCGGATTTTATCAAGTTAAATGATATTTGTATATTTGATGCTACGTACTAACAGTTTTTGAAATATTCGGTGTACGTCGTGGTTTGTGCGCATGATATGAACAAAAATTTTAATTTTACTAGCTCTTCTTCTTAATGCCTGGGTATAATGAAACCAGCAAGTATTTAATGATGCTGAAGGAAAAACATTTCTTAATCCGTTTCGCATAGCAGCCTCAAAATCGTTTGTAAACTCATTGGGTTCAAATTTGAAAAAAAATAGACTCAATAATATGAAACACATGCGTTTATATAACTTCCGATTTGTTACTCATTAAAATATAAATGAACGGAAAAGTCTAAAATGATTTTGAGAAAATAATATAGAAATTCTTAAACTGCATTATCTTAAATTTAACTTACATGCTCGTTGTATGCAAAATGGACAATTAGTAGCTGCTTATAATCGCAAGCTGGTACGGTACTAAATGTCCCATCCAATAAATATTTCCTTGGAGTAGAGCTAGGCAGTTCTTGTATAGTCTTCGCAACCGTTGGTGAAATAAACACGGAGTATGAAAAATTGTTTTCGACAACTGTTCCTCTATAAAACTTTTCACTTTTTTTATACCTAGAATTACCAATTATTTCGAGTACATTTTCTTGCTTGAAAATCTCAATGATGTCTTTGCTGTATTTAGGACATTTCGGAAAGGCAGTTTTTCGAATGTTAATCAATTGTCTTTGCATTTTACCGAATTGCAGCTGCAGTGCACTTTCCTGATCCTTCGCACATTCTTCATTAAAAACTTCTCGCACACCATTCCTTCTTAAATTCAAATCAGCACACTTTCTTTTTATCGAATTTGCTAAGCTTAACTTTTTTCTAATGTTTTCTTGAGTATAATGTAAATGTGAAATATTTTTAGGTATACGGCAATATTTAGTCAATTACTAAACTAGCATTGAATGTTTTCTGGTAGCAAACATATCTTTTTATTCCACCAGCATTCGATTTAAATCTATATAACTGGCTTAGTTGGGGAACATAGATTAAATTACTAAATCCTTGGCAAGATTCAAACTCAAAAACACAATTTTTTTTTCACTCATTTCAAGTATTTTTTTTTTTTTTCACTTCGACCACTCACTAGAACAAACCGCGAACTAATGAAGAAATACTGATCGCAGAAATCACAAAAAACGGGAAAAACAAGTGGGCTAATGGTTTAACCGTTAAGTCTGATAACATAATTGTAAGCAAATAAATCGATAATAGTTGCACATTTGTGCACAACGGAGTGGTTTGGTCTTATTTCCATTAGTTTTTTGGTATTATTTCGTTTTGCATGGCGAAATAAAGTCAAATTGGCTCTATTTCGCTTTCGAAAGTGAAATGATGTCAAATTTGGAATTTGGCCTTATTTCGTTTGGCTTTATTTCACGTCACCAAGGAAAACCAATGTGTGAAGAGTATTCCACGTTCGTGTTGTACGGCTGAGGAAAAACTCTTTGTACTTCACTGTATGTCCGAATACAGGCTTGAGGGTGAACTGATGGGCATTCATTGCATGGCGGGTATTGCGTTTAAAATGTCCTAGGGGTGGAATGCAACTGGCTATTTCGTTAGAGCACTTATGGTGAAAATAACGATAAAATAACGAAAGACAGGAGACATTGCTACGATGACTAAGAGAGTCAATCGATCTCGTGATGTCTCCGTCGCCAATGAGTTTTATCGCGCGTTTTTGGATCCTGTCAAGTAGCTCCAAATAAGTTATTGGTGCACCAGACCAAATATGAGCGTTGTACTCGAGTTTCGGGTGATTAAACGCCTTATAAATTGTAGCCAGATCAGAAGGGGTGAAATATTTCTTACATCGCTTAAGGAAGCCTAGACATTTCGCAGCGTTCTTGGGCGACATAGAATATGTGTTCATTCCAACGAAGGTTGTCATTGACGCGAGAATGGAAAGTCTTTCGGTTTCAGCGATGCAAGTGCCATTCATCGATAATGGCAGTGTGTGTGGGTTTTGCTTAATGACAGGAGACAGCATTGTGTTTTGAAAGCATTAAATTTCACTCTATTGGTTGTACCCCACTGAGTTATGCTGTTAAGGTCGGAATTTAATGAGCCTAACATACGTTGCCTTTCCACACCCGAAGATGAGCGGCGTGACCCAAGAAACGAATATGAGAAGCTGAGGGTACTGTCATCAGCAAAGGAATGGATTGGATTAGATGTAACAGACAGCAGATCATTTAAAAAAATGAGAAAGGGAGTCGGGGACAGAACAGAACCTTGGGGGACACCAGCATTTATTTGGTGAGTTGCAGACTTGAAACCGTCCAAAACAACTTGAATTGAACGGTCCGAAAGGTTATTTCTAATCCATTGAATAAGATTATCATCGATTCCAAATGCACGCATTTTCGACAAGAGAGCTTGATGCCAAACTCTGTCAAATGCTTTTGAAATACCAAGCGCAACGATCTTACTTTCACCACCTTGGTGAAGAGATTGGTTCCACTTTTCGGTTAGATATGTCATCAAATCACCGGTGGACCTTTTGCCCCGAACACCGTACTGCTGTTCATTAAGAAGTTTTCGAGATTCAAGTCATTACCATGACCTCAGAAAGAAGGGTACGTAAGTGCAATTGGTCGGTAGGAGGAGGGAGAAGAAGACTCGCCTTTTTTTTTTTTGGTGGACGATATTGACATCATCGGCCGTTCCAAGCGTGCCGTGTTAATAGTTGCTACTTGGGTTTGGAGAAATAAATGGGTTCGCAACTCCTCACTCGAAGGACAAAATGCATGCTCTATCGAACATTAATCGTTCCAGTCCTGTTTTATGGTGCCGAGTGCTGGACGACAAGTAGGAGAGGGGAGCTCATAATCGATTCTTTGGAAAGGAAAACACTCCGCCTGATATTTGGTCCTCTGCACGAGGAGGGCGAATGAAGAAGAAGCTACAACAGCGAACTCTATAGGTGTGTCCACACGAAAGAAACATTTCAGGAAACATTGTTTGAAAAACGTTTCTGAAATGTTTCCCATTTGTTTAAAAAACATTTCAGAAACATTTCATAAACATTTCAGAAACGTTTCGCGAATCGTCCAGACCAAAATAATCATTTTTTAAATATTTCGGAAACATTTCAGAAATGCTTCTTTGTTTCTGAAATGTTTTTTAAACATTTCTGAAATGTTTATGAAATGTTTATGAAATGTTTCTGAAATGTTTAAAAAATGTTTCTTTGATGTGGACACACCTTATGAGATGCACCAAGATGCAGATGTAGTCCAAAAAGCTAAATCATGTCGACTACATTGGCTCGGTTATGTTGAACGAATGGACAATATTGTTCCAGTCAAAAGGATATTCAACTCCCAGCCCCACGTTCGAGAAGGCAAGGATTCAATCACGGATTCCAGAGTGCTTGGTCAACTGGAAGCAGCGAGCCAGGGAGCGCAGAGGATGGATGGCAGCAGTGTCTCAGGCAGAGGCTCTTCACTGGTCGGGAGCCCGGTCTACTTTCGCTCATTGTCAACTGGAAATCAATGAACAACAACTTGATTTGTAACAAAATATAGTTGTGATTGATGAGGCTCGCGCTGGCGGTTTCATTGAGCCACATTTTTTTCGAAAATGGAGCGACGGTTTGAATTCCATTACCGAACGATGATGACATACTTTTCTTTGCCTGAAATTAATGCTATGGAACGTGAACAACGTTAATTTGCAGCAGGACGGTGTCAAGTGCTAAACCGCTGGTATAACTATAGCTCTATTGCATGACAAATTTCCAGGACGTGTGATTTATCGCAGTGGGGACTTCAATTTGCCACCGAGAACGTGCGGTCAAAACCATTGGATTTATTTTCTTTGTGGCCCTGTTCAAGATAAGGTCTACGTTAATGCTCCACCAACAACTTATGCCATGAAAGGAAATATCAGAGCAGTTATTCTCGAAATACAGCCGCAATTATGCGAAAACGTGATGAAAAATGTTAGCAAAAGAATGACTCTTTATAGGCAGAGTCTAGTCGAACATTTGGCAGATTTTGTATTCTATTATTAACCTCGCAGTTTGAACTTTAGAGTAAAATAAAAATATCATGACTTTTCCAAAAAATGTTGCGTTTCTCTATTGATTTAATTTCACACCTCTTGTTGGATTACCCTGTGCAATAACCAGTACTAACCAGAAAGCTCTGTTGTTTTAAAAGAGGAAATATGACATATGTTTTGCTATTACTGTCGATGGAGAACATCTTTCAACCCAATCATCTATATTCTGACCAAAACCAAATTTCCACATCACTAAACATAACAATCTCAACGACATTACTACCACTGCCAGGATAACAAACATTCGATCATTTCGATGAGATATATCGTGGTTTGCTATCTCTTCCGCCCACTACCCCAGATAGGAAAAGGAAATTGCATAGAAATGCGAATTCACCCTTATTTCGGGCAACTAGTTGATACACGGCTTCTCTACCACTCCCCAAATCCACTATGGCGTTTTGTGGTAATGCATTCGGTCAATTATGGTCAATCGTGTGTAGAGAAGTCAATGTGATTTTCTCTCAGCACACAAACACAAAGTCCAAGTGACATCGAACGTCTTCTAAAGTTGCTACAACAATACCCTGACGCTTACCACAGATTTGGGTGTTTTGATGTCTCACAACAGGAAATATCCCTTAAGGCTAACATGTACCTATTGTTGTTTTTTTTGACGCTGAACTGATACTCAGTCAAGTTTGACAAGTGGTTTGGCTTTGGTAGTGGTAGTTGAAGGAAACTTTTTCTTGGGCGCATAAAAAACCTCACTCAAATGTCCATCAGAATGAGAGCACACTTGAAGTCCTTTCGTTCTTTGGAGAGTTGAATGATCCCTTAGCAGCGATAGTTTTTTATTTTTTTTATTTTTGTTAAGTATTAAGCGTTGAGAGTTAAGCAAACTTCATAACCGTTTAGAAATAAAGAAAAACAGAATGTACTATTGAGTTGAAGTTTCTGCTACTTGTAGGGCAACATTTCGAAATTTAATGCCATTTAGAAGCACCAACAACTTTGCATCTGCACCCATATACCATTAATAGGGGGGATCCCTTTTTAAACTATTTGTTCAACCAAAATTCCTTTCATGCAACTTTGCTGATTTTTACAAAAATGTTCCAATTCATACATTCTTCCTTCCATGGTAGATGGCATCACGTTCTTTTACGATAATCTTTGGAACACATCCGAACGCAAAGCCGATGTACCAACGTCCATAGAACGAAACACATCCTCGTTGTACCACTGACAATTTCAATTTCAAACACTAAATACCGCACAAGGAAAGCATTACATTCCGTTTGAACCAAAACACACACACACACACACAATAATTGCTCACACTTGTTTTTCCTTTATTCAACCGTTCAAATATGCGCATATCCTTGGAGGAGTTTAAATTCCTTAAGCTAACTTTAGCTCTTTGGTATTAAATTACTTTTTCTCTTCTTCTTCTTCGTCGTTGTCTAACTCTATCCTCAGAAAGCGGATTTTAGAAATGTTTCCATCAAAGCAAGGATTTGTTTTGTCAAACCAACAAACAAAAGGATTGCTTTAGTTTAATTTTTTGGTCGATTGTTCTGGAATCGCTGCGGTTAAAACGATGTTGATGTGGTCTGTTGACGCTTCATTTGATTTTGATGCGAGGGATTTTGAAAAATAGCACGCATTTCAAGGAAACAAGCATCTATCTGAGCGCGAATATTGAGGAAATGTTAATTTAAAATTTCAAGGATATGGCTCTGCCAAACTTTCGATGAGATGACATTTTATGTGAGGATGTTTGTCGGTATTAGTTGGCGACTTTGCATTTAAATAGTTAAAGTGCAAGTGCACTTTATGGGCTTAAATTATTTAAAAAGTCAACATCGGATTTGCACAAGCAACGTTTTAGTCAATTGCGTTGGGAATATGCATTTTGGAATAAATTTTTGTATAAACAATATGTAATGAACACTGAGTCTCAAATTTCAAAGAATCCTAATCGTTTTTGGACATTTTTAAACAATAAAAGAAAGCTTAGTGGTATTCTGCAAAATATGGCTCTTTCTTGTAGCTTGGATTGGAATTGTTTTTTTTTAATCAATTTTTGTTGATCACACGAATCTTAGTTCTTTAGGGGAGGATAGTGTACCTTGGACCAAATTTTGTATAAGTATTTTTTTTTTCTTTTTGTTTGATTGCTTCATCAGTTTAAAAAGGCTACGCACCAAAACTTGGAATATTTTCATAGCAAAAACACATTTCAGATTTTATCTTGAATGTTCATGTCATGTTTAAATGCAGTTTAAGAAAAATGCATCACCATGTTCCAAGGTACACATAGTAAGTGTACCATGAACCAAGCCAGTGTGTACATTGGACTGCCCACTGTAAATATACAATCTTAAGCAAAATTGAACAAAACATTAATCAAACCAAACTAGAAAACAATTTAACAGCCTGCAATAAAGAAAACGTATTGAATGGTCTTAATGTTTGGCTTTGGCCAGCCTAAAAAATTTCGCCAATGGACATGCCACCTTCTCCGCTAAAGTCTGCTTCGCTGCTGTCATCATTTTGTTCCACAGGTTTTTTTATTTGGTTCACTTTTCGTGGTTTTGGTGTTCGGGGCTACCAAAATTTCTCCTACCCAAAAATTCGTCTTCTTAAAATATGTGCCCGTCTACAGACCATATCCCAGTAACTTCAAACCCTTTTATAATGTTGTGCTGGTTAAAAGCTTTTGAATAAGCTTTCCCGACTATTGAAGCAATGTTGTAGATTGACAGGGCCTTACCTGGGTTCATAAGCATCCATTCGCTGGCAGTCTTGTTGAAAAATGTTTTATATGGACCAAACACTGTGCTGTCCAATGGCTGCATTTTATGCGAGCAATGTGGTGGCAAAGTCAGAAGCACAACTCCAGATTCTCTTACCATATTAATGGCCGAGACTGATATGTGCGTATCATGATTGTCCATAATCAGTAACACTTTTTCCTCCGAAGATGGTTTTACATGAGCAATGAAGTGCTTCAAATGTTGAACGAAAAGTTGTTCATTTGACCAACCAGATGAATTCGCGCCACCAAAACAACCTGTTGGGGCTTCGCTTAGCATATGTTCTTTGAAGTGAACTCTAGGAAATATCAGCATCGGTGGAACGTGATTGCCTAGCGCTCACAGCTGCTATCATTGTTACATTAATGCCGCGCTCTCCTGAGGTCATGCTTCCAACCTGTTTTTCGCCTCTAGTCGCCAACACTTTTGGTGGAACATGCACTGTCGAATTTCCTGTCTCATCAAGGTTATATATTTGGTCCGGACAAATTGTGAAACGAGAAATGCAGTCCTTCAGGTACCTTGGACCGGTCCATGGTATACAGAAAAAAAATGGACCAAGGTACACCACACACACTTATTTTATACAAGTGGCTCTAATTTATTTAGATACAATAAATGTACCTCACCGACTTCAAAGCTATACAAAAATATCAATTGTAAGGTATAAAAAACAACAGTCGCGTATTCCAGCTGAACATACACGAGTAGCACACTTCCTGAAATTCCTGAACAAAATACTTTTCATACACGAAAACAGTTTTTGCGAATGTCTGTCCAACTACTGCGAAGAGAAGGCGCCGACTAACTGAGCTGACATGAAACAACATGTCAAGTATAGTTTTGGCGGGAGTACTCATTTTAAAAGGGTAAAAGCGCACGTTATAGCTATTGGTCCGAGGTACACTTGGTCCAAGGTACACTATCCTCCCCTACTTGATAACAATATAAATGATTCGAATGCCTGTTTAGGATCACTCTATCCTTCTATTGATGATGTTTTTCTAGGCATACAACATATGAACTCTTCCCAAAGTGCTGGCCCTGATCGTATTCCTTTTGAAGTTCTTAAACAATGCAGTTTGTCCTTTAAAATTAATTTTCAATTTATCCTTAGCTTCTGGTGTGTTTTTATTGAGGTCTATAACTTAATTCGTGCGGTTCGCTAAGAGATGGCGTAACTTGTATTATTCCATTGTTATTATTTCATTGGAAAATGTGTTGAAAAGCTACTGTCATTGTACGTCATTTCAGTATATGTCATTCATTTGAAGCGTAAACAGCAATGATTTTTTTTCACTCTAATATGTCGAACTTTGTACCTGAAAAAGTATTTCTGCGGGGAGTTCTTCTTCATTACTTTAATATGAAGAAAACTGCTGCCGAAAGTCATCGTATTTTGGTGGAAGTTTATGGTGAACAAGCTCTAGCTGAGCGAACGTGCCAAAAGTGGTTTTCACGATTTAAAAGTGGTGATTTTGTCTTGGAAGACGATGAACGTCCTGGGCAGCCAAAAAAGTTTGAAGATGAAGAACTGGAAGCATTACTCTATGAAGATTGTTGCCAAACACAAGAAGAGCTCGCAGAATCTCTGGGTGTCACTCAAGCAGCCATTGGCTTTATAGCGTTTAAAAGCAGCTGGATATATTCAAAAGCAAGGAAATTGGGTTCCACATGAACTCAAGCCGAGAGACGTCGAAAGGCGGTTTTGCATGCCTGAAATGCTGCTGGAACGCCACAAAAGGAAAGTCATTTTTGCATCGGATTGTTACTGGTGATGAAAAATGGATCCATTACGAAAACCCCAAGCGCAAAAAATCATATGTGAAACCCGGCCAACCAGCTAAATTAACGGCAAAGCCGAATATCCATGGCGCGAAGGTAATGCTCTGTATTTGGTGGAATCAGAAGGGTGTGCTGTATTATGACCTGCTAAAACCGGGTGAAACCATCAATGGACAACGCTACCGAACACAATTAATCCGTTTGAAGAGAGCAGTAGCCGAAAAACGCCCGGAATATGCGACCAGACGTGAGGCAATAATTTTCCATCATGACAACGCTCGGCCCCACGTTGCTATTCCGGTTAAGAACTATTTAGAAAACAGTGCATGGAAAGTTTTACCCTACCCGCCTTATAGCCCAGACCTTGCCCCTTCTGACTACCATTTGTTTCGGTCGATGCAGAAATACGTCTCACATCAGAGCAGAATATCAAAAATTGGCTTGATTCATCCTTGGCTGTCAAGCCGGGCAGTTCTTTTGGGATGGGATCCACAAATTGCCAGAAAGATTGGAAAAAGTCATAGCTTCAGATGGGCAATACTTTGAATAATACTATTGTACATGTTTTTCTTATATAAACATTCAAATTTTGAAGAAAAAAAACCGCACGAATTAAGTTATAGACAAAGAAATTTTCATTCATAACACCCGTATTATAAATAACCCCACATCTGATGAACATATTCCTAAGTAGCCTAAAATGGGGATATGTACCCAAAGTATGGCGAGAAGTTAAAGTGTTTTCCATACCCAAAGCTGGAAAACCCAGTCACACTACCGCTAAAGACTTTAGGCCAATCAGCTTAACCTCATTTGTTTTAAAAACTTTTGAGAGACTCATTGACATTTATATTCGTAGTAAACTGAGTCCTATCCCCAGCTCAGCATGCGTATACATGGCAGAGGTGTAGAGACAGCACTCCACAGTGTAGTCAGCACCATAGAAAAGACATTAAAGGATAAGGAATATACTCTAGCCGCCTTCCTGGACATTGAAGGTGCCTTCAACAATGTCCAAGGGGAAGCGGTAGAAAGAGCCCTAGTAAACTTAAATGTGGAGAATACCATTAATAAATGGATAATGTGCATGATTAAAAGAAGATGCATCTACTCAGAGTTAGGTGGTGAAATAATTAAGGTGTCAGCATCTAGAGGAACTCCTCAAGGCGGAGTCCTATCACCCCTTCTATGGGTACTCGTTTTAAACGAGATTCTGATTGAACTTAGACTTACTGGAGTCAAGGCAGTAGCATATGCTGACGACTTAGCACTGCCAGCGACAGGGAAATTCCCATCCACTCTAAGCGAACAAATACAGAACGCCGTATCTATGGTTGGTTACTGGACTAGAAACTGCGGACTTGCGGTTAACCTACAGAATTGAAACCTTACGTAAATATGTCAAGCAATGTTCGAGAAAAAGAGAAAAAAATGTGTCAAAATTAAAGAAACTAAAACCCTGGATTACTGTTGACTTACTTACAAAAATTGAATACAAGAACAAACTCTAAAAAAAAAAGACTAAATACCCTAACAAAGCTGGTTTCACTATTGCTTACAAGCAATTATGTAAAGATATTTCAAGGGATGTTTTGTTGTGTAAAAATAATTTCTATGTTAATAAGTTTCGTGAGATCAAAGGTAATTCAAAAAAAGAATGGAAATTGGTAAATGAAATACTAAATAAATCAACTCAAATTAATAAAATTCAAAGTTTGAAAGTTGATGATGTTATGATAACGAATCCAGTGGATTTAGCTGATAAATTCAATGACTATTTTGCCTCCGTCGGTAGTAAAGTGGTGTCAGATAGTTGTTCTAAACGTATTAAATGCGAATGTTTATCCAATGTCGTGTCATCCTCGGAAAGCTTCTTTTTTGAACCCATAACATCTTTCGAACTATATAATATCATACGCTCTCTAAAAAATTCGAATTCAGCTACAACTGATTGTCTATCAAACAATTTTGTTAAAAAAATAGCTTTCAACATTTGTGATATCTTATGCGTTATTTATAATAAGAGCATTATTAATGGTGTTTTCCCAGAAGACTTAAAACAAGCTGAAGTTATACCATTGTTTAAGAAGGGTGATAAAACTTTAATAAATAATTATAGACCGATTTCTCTATTCACAGTATTTTCGAAGATTTTTGAAAAAGCAGTAAAAAACCGAATGATCAAGTTTTTAGATAAAGGGTGATTTTTTAAGAGCTTGAGAACTTTTTTTAAAAAAAAAACGCATAAAATTTGCAAAATCTCATCGATTCTTTATTTGAAACGTTAGATTGGTCCATGACATTTACTTTTTGAAGATAATTTCATTTAAATGTTGACCGCGGCTGCGTCTTAGGTGGTCCATTCGGAAAGTCCAATTTTGGGTAACTTTTTCGAGCATTTCGGCCGGAATAGCCCGAATTTCTTCGGAAATGTTGTCTTCCAAAGCTGGAATAGTTGCTGGCTTATTTGTGTAGACTTTAGACTTGACGTAGCCCCACAAAAAATAGTCTAAAGGCGTCAAATCGCATGATCTTGGTGGCCAACTTACCGGTCCATTCCTTGAGATGAATTGTTCTCCGAAGTTTTCCCTCAAAATGGCCATAGAATCGCGAGCTGTGTGGCATGTAGCGCCATCTTGTTGAAACCACATGTCAACCAAGTTCAGTTCTTCCATTTTTGGCAACAAAAAGTTTGTTAGCATTGAACGATAGCGATCGCCATTCACCGTAACGTTGCGTCCAACAGCATCTTTGAAAAAATACGGTCCAATGATTCCACCAGCGTACAAACCACACCAAACAGTGCATTTTTTGGGATGCATGGGCAGTTCTTGAACGGCTTCTGGTTGCTCTTCACTCCAAATGCGGCAATTGTGCTTATTTACGTAGCCATTCAACCAGAAATGAGCCTCAGCGCTGAACAAAATTTGTCGATAAAAAAGCGGATTTTCTGCCAACTTTTCTAGGGCCCATTCACTGAAAATTCGACGTTGTGGCAGATCGTTCGGCTTCAGTTCTTGCACGAGCTGTATTTTATACGGTTTTACACCAAGATCTTTGCGTAAAATCTTCCATGTGGTCGAATAACACAAACCCAATTGCTGCGAACGGCGACGAATCGACATTTCACGGTCTTCAGCAACACTCTCAGAAACAGACGCAATATTCTCTTCTGTACGCACTGTACGCATTCGTGTGGTTGGTTTAATGTCCAATAAAGTAAACTGAGTGCGAAACTTGGTCACAATCGCATTAATTGTTTGCTCACTTGGTCGATTATGTAGACCATAAATCGGACGTAAAGCGCGAAACACATTTCGAACCGAACACTGATTTTGGTAATAAAATTCTATGATTTGCAAGCGTTGCTCGTTAGTAAGTCTATTCATGATGAAATGTCAAAGCATACTGAGCATCTTTCTCTTTGACACCATGTCTGAAATCCCGCGTGATCTGTCAAATACTAATGCATGAAAATCCTAACCTTAAAAAAATCACCCGTTAGAAGCAAATTTTTTAGTGAATGTCAATTTGGATTTCGTTCTGGTTACTCAACTGAAGGTGCCCTCTTGAACTTCTGCACAAATATATACAATGGCATAACAGGAAATTAACTGCGGCCCTCTTTATCGATATAACTAAAGCTTTTGATACTGTCGATCATAAAATACTTTTGGACAAACTGCTCAATTGTGGTTTTAGAGGTGTAATGCATAACTGGTTCCGTTCCTACCTATCTCTTAGAGAGCAAAGGGTTAAATTTAATGGACATTTTATCTCTAAAAGTAGCATATCTTTGGGAGTTCCTCAAGGTTCCGTGCTTGGTCCCATACTTTTTTTAATCTTTATAAACTCTCTTTTTTCACAAAAATTCCACAGCAAAGTGAATGCTTTCGCTGATGACATCGCATGTGCTTTTAACAGCGACTCTGCTTCAGATCTTTCTGCAGATATTAATCATGATCTGGAAGTCTTAAGCCATTGGTTCAAAATGCATAAAATGGTAATTAGTGACAAAACCAAAATTATGTTTTTCAATGTATCTGGTAAGGATTATGGATCATTCTCTTTTCATTGTGCAAGATGTAAGAAATATAACCACAGTAAAGAAATATGTAACTGTGAAGGGAACTCACTGACATTTTTTGAGTCACGTTCATGCTCAGACAAATGTTTTATAATTGAGTGTGTCAAGTCTTACAAGTACCTCGGAGTTCGGCTCGACTGGAAGATGAGTTGGTCTGCTCACACGGATGCACTTAAGAAGTATCTTATGGCTGCCACAAGGCAAATTTACTTTTTAAAAAGTTATTGCTCACGAGAAGTTCTTAAGTGTATTTACTATGGTTTAGTGCACTCTAAGCTTGAATATGGCATGGTTTCTTGGGGTGGAACACACAATAATAAAATTAATCCACTTCTGATTTCTCAAAAACACATTATTCGTCTTATCTGTAATAAAAGTCGTCGGCATGATAGTTTGATACTTTTCAGAAACAAGAAAGTCCTACCGCTAAGGCACTTGTACTTCTATAAAGTATTAAAGATCTTTTTCGCCAGATCTGGTTATCTTCTTAACCGGTGCTCTTCTAGCTTTAACCTTAGAGTAAACAACCAACATCTTGCTATAGTACTGCATCACAATGTGCAATTTTTTTTAAAATTTTATACATCCACTGCTCCCAGACTTTTTAACAACCTTCCTATTAATATTAAATAAATATATTATACGAGTATATGTACATATCTTGTCGTAACCCCACCTCACTACTTTTAGAATATGTTGTATTATTACACTAATGTTATTCCATCTGCTTTCGCCTCTAGTTCCCTATGAACTATAGATGGCAGATTCTTTATTAATTGAATGCGTTAATTTTTTATGCAGCTTGTATCATAATGTATCTACACAATATGTATTAGTAAAGAAAATAAAAATTGAATTGAATTGAATTGAAATTGAGAAGACAGAACTGGTCCTCTTCACCAATAAAAGGATTATACCGCAATTTAATCAGCCAACAATTGAAGGTACTCCACTACAAACATCAGAATACGTGAAGTATCTTGGCGTGATTCAGGATAGAAAATCAAACTGGAGCCTCAATATAAAAGAAAGAGCAAAGAAGGCAATGATAGCCTTATATGCCTGCAATAGAATCTCCGGCAAAACCTGGGGTCCTAGTCCCAAAATTATCATGTGGTTGTATACGGCAGTGGTAAGACCTATACTCACATATGGTAATTTAATCTGGTGGCAGGGGTTGTGCAAGGTCACCAACCTTAAGACTGTGACTAGAGTCCAACGAATTGCCTGTATTGGCACTACTTGGGCTATGAGAACCACTACTACAGCGGGGTTGAAGGTAATTCTCAATTTTAAACCCCTAGACCTTTTTGTACAAGAATTGCCAGCAAACAGTGACCTGCGGCTAAGCCGAACAGAAAACTGGAAACCCAGTACAACAGGACATGCACGGATTCTAGAGAAATTTATCAGAGGTAATGTATACACAGACTACATTACTCCCCAACTAGATTTTATAAGACCATTTACTGTCTCTTTTCCCTGCAGGGAAGAATGGCATGAGAATCAAGTACCAATCCACGCAGCAACGATCCCCATCTATACAGATGGCTCCAAGAAGGATACCGGCGCTGGCGCGGGTTTCTATTTGGAGATACTCGGAATATCTGGCTCGATCAGACTCCCCGACTACAACAACGTCTTCCAAGCTGAGGTTCTGGCGGTGACAACAGCCGCTAAACAGGCTGCAATGACGACAATACCACAGGCTGATATTACCTTCTTCATTGACAGCCAAGCGGCAATAAAATCGATTTCCGCCACAGAAATAAAATCGAGGCTTGTAAGTCGCTGTCACGAAGAGCTGCGAGGTCTTGGTGCGCAGCACATTGTAAGACTCTGTTGGGTCCCCGAATACTGTGGTGTCCCAGGAAATGAAAGAGCCGATGAACTGGCAAGAAAAGGATCTTCCCTTGAATTAAGGGAGGCTAACACTACAGTAAAAACCCCACCCTGTTACCTTAAACAGGTAATTGGAGATAAAACACTGATGGCAGCAAACGAAAGATGGAGTGCCCTTGACTCCTGTGTCATTACAAGGAAAATGTGGCCACTATAAGACAAACAAGAAACCGAGAGAATCCTTCAAATGAAGAAAAATTCTTTGTCCTCTCTCACAGGTGTTATCACCGGTATCAACATGCAAATAAACTGAAAATCAGCACAGATGAACTCTGCACAGATGAACTCTGCAAAGGATGTGGGGACGAGGTGAATGAGGATACCACTCTGTCATATTAGAAACAATATCCTCGGCAGTTATTTCTTCCAGAACTTAGAAGAACTCTCCGGCAAGTCTGTGAACGACATGCGCAAGTTCATCAACGCATCGGGATGGTTTGTAAACCCGCTAGGTTTTTCATAGGTTTTTTCATTGGTTCAAAGTAAGAGAAGCATAACCTCCAGGGTATCACAAAGGATCTACATTGACCTAAGTGTGACGGGCGCAGAATTCTCTTGCCCAGTCAGCCCAGTAACCTAACTTAACCTAACACCGTATTAAAAGCCGGACCCCGACAGAAAATTGAAAACTATAGTGGAATATCTAAGCTCTCAGCTATTCCCAAACAAAGTATGCAAAAACAAATTTTAGCACAGGAAAAAGTACAGGAATGCTACTTCTTGATGTCGAGAAAGCATTCGATACAGTTTGGCATGATGCTTTATTTCATAAACTTCTTAGACTTCAGTTTCCTATGTAGTTAATCAAAACAATACAATCATTTCTGTTTGAAAGAAAATGCAAGGTTTCGATAAATAATTGGTACTCTGATATTTATAACATTTCAGCAGGTGTACCTCAAGGATCGGTGCTTGGTCCAATCTTGTATACCATTTTCACTTACGATTTCCCATTTTTAAACAACTGCGAAAAAGCAATATTTGCCGATGACACCTGTATCTTCTCGTCAGATTCAGTTGGTTTCAACATTGAAACAAACTTGCAATCTGCACTAAATGTCATTCAAGATTACTTTTTCGACTGGAAGATTAGAATAAATGCCTCAAAGACGCAGGTTATCTTTTTCACACGAAAAAGAAAAACCTATTTCCTGCCGAGTAACAATCTTCAAGTAAATGGTGTAAACACGGAATGGCGTTCAAGTGCTAAGTATCTTGGAGTCCATCTTGATAAAACTTTAAACTTTGGCATGCATGTGCAAGAAGTAATTAAAAGGATCAATATAACCACTAAAACTCTTTATCCCTTTATAAATCGGAAGTCCAAACTAAGCAATGAAAACAAGCTGCTGATTTTTAAAGTCGTGTTCCAAGCAATTATGTTTTATGGTTCACCGGCATGGGGTAAATGTGCAGCTAGTCATATTAGCAGACTCCAAGTTGCCCAAAAAAAACAAGCTTTTGAAAATGATCCTTAAGCTTCGGTGGTCATTTTCAACAGCTGAACTTCACGCTATTTCAAATACGGAAATGGTATCAACTAGAATTGAAAACTTAATGAACGTTATCTTACATCTTGCTTATATCTTCAGATAACCCTCTAATTTCAAACCTAGCTTTATAGTTGTAGTTCTATTATTTAAAATATAACTTATTATGTAATATTAAACTTAATTATTTATTTCCTTTATTCACTATTTGAGAATTTTTTTAATTATTTATTTATTTATTATATGATTTTTTGTAATTATTTATATTGTTTGTTATATTTACTTACTTGTTGTTATATATTATTTTGTACTTTATTTATTTATTCTTATTTTATAATTTTAATTTATTTATTTATTTCTATCAATTAACTTATTATATTTATTTATTTATTCAATATATTATATTTATTTTCTTACCTATTATTGTACTTATTTATTTATTTATTATATTTATATTTCGTTTATCGTTTATTTTGCTTTTATGTTAATTTATTAGATTTCCCTTTAATATTTAGTTATTCATTTATTTATTCACATTGATGTAAATTATAATCATTTTTAGTTTGTTTTTTATATGTAAAACTTAAAGCTTGGTTTGAAAAAGGTCCCGCACCACCCACCTTTTTTGTCTTCAATCTACTTTGTATATTATTATCGTTGTTTAATTATTTTTTTGTTTTTTTTTTCTAATGAAGGTTTTTTCCTGTGGCTTTTCCTTCAAATACTTTGTTAATTAGTTCTTCTTCTTTATTAAAGTGGTTAAAGATTATCAGTAGTAAGGTAGATTTATACCATAACTCTGTAAATTGTTTAAGAAAATAATGTATAAATATTCTGCTGTCAAACTTTTCGAGTCAATTGTAACAAAAAACATAGGAACGGGCTACAGTCCGCTTGGGCGAACTGTTGGATACCCTATTCTTATTCCTATCCCTCATAAGTGGGCGTGACAAAAGTCTAAGTATGGTTGAATTGTTAAGAACGCTCTACATATTTTGTTATATAACATTTAAAGGATTTTATCAAAAAAAAACGCTCCCTAGCTCAAACTTGGGTGTTTCAATAAAATTGTTTTATTTAATTGTGGGCGTGTCAGTAGGCGGATTTTGAAAATTTTATATCCCGAGCAGTTTTAGGAGTCATAGATCATATATAAAAAATTTCAGCTTCCTAGCTCAAAATTCGATTTTTTCCAAAATTTTGTTTTTTTGAGTTTGTGGGCGTGTCTGTGGGCGGATTTCAAAAATTCGTAAACTTGATTATTTCGGGACCATAGAGAGTATATGGTTAAAATTTCAGCTCTCTAGGTCCAGTTTAAAGGCCTAATTTTTGCCGACGGACGGACGGACGGACGGACGGACGGACATGGCTAGATCGACATTACTATCGATGCTGATAATAAATATAGTAACTTTTAGGGGTCTACGGGCAATATTAAGGTATGTTACAAACTATGCGTCAAAATTAATATACCCCTAGAATAGGGTATAAAAACTTTATTTTACAATTAAGGAACAAATATCACTGCAACAACATGAATTTGTATCCGGTATATCCATATTAACCCACTTGGCACGGTTTAAAAAATATCTTTTTGATTCTGTAGAGTTGGGATATCAAGTTGATGTAATTTTAATTGATTTCAAGAAAGCTTTTGATACGATATGTCATAGCATTCCTATAAACAAACTAAGATCATTTGGTTCTTCTCAATCTAGACTAATTGAGGTTTCATCTGGTGTCCCCCAAGGTAGCCACTTAGGGCCTTTACTTTTAAATATTTCTATTAATGAAATTCCTTCATTGCTAAATCATGCTAAGTGCTTGATGTAGGTATGCCGATGACCTAAAGATATGTATGCGTGTAAAAAATACACCCATACTTGGTTGATGATTTGGTGCATGGGCGACCTTATTGTCCCATAGCTTTCTTATAGCTAAGCCAACCTCCTCTATACTGGTTGTTGAAATCTGTTCTTCATTGGCAGGACGTGGGTTCTCTTCTTGCCCTCTGGTATATAACTCTCTCTACATGATGCCCATTTATCAGCTGTTGGAAATGCTGCCTAAATACATCTACTATTCCCTGCGCTCCGGTAACTATGTTTCCGTCGCTGTTTCGAAGAGCCTGCGTTCCGCTCTTAAAGCCAGCAGCCAGTTGCTTCGCTTTCTTGTAAATCTCAGCATGTTCTTTCGATCGCGAGATTCTTCCATTTCCTTGAGCTGGGAGTCCGCGTACGGCTTCTTCTGTTTACGCAGGATCTTCTTCTAGTCCCTTCTCTTGGATCGATACTCGCCACTCGCTGCCCTTGTTTCGCACTGCAGCCTTTTTAAATATGCATCTTCTGTCACCTTCTTCCGGTAGGCGCATACATCATCATACCATAGGCTTTTTCTCTGGGGTGGCTGGTAACCTACGGTGGTCTCGGCTACCTCCTTGATGATGTCACGATATCGGTTCCACATATTGTGGGCGCTTGTTGGCGGTGAATTCACAGAGGCGAGTCTCTAGCTCATCCGCTCTCTGAAGAATAGTTAAACGGTTGGGTTTATTTATTGATATCGAATCGGCGCGCGAACGGATATAATTCTTCCGTTGCTCTTATGTAGTTAAATGTTTATATAGGGAACATGATCATATGTGCAGAATTTCAGTTCGTTCTTTCCTTAGCTCAGAAAATTATCTGTATTTCTAAATTATAGGACATGCCAACCGCAAGCCGCAAAATTCATTTGTGAGATCGATAAACATACTGCCATCGATTTGCCGATACACTCGTATTTTTCAATCTAATTTTTTTCAAATTTGGATACAAGTGGAAATGGAATTGGAAACGACATCAATTAGCCTTATTCGCTGTGCAAACTGCACAAGAGCATTGAACAGTAAAGCACTTTACCCTCCTGATCCGACTACACATCCTCCGCCTGCCATCACGTTGAGGCAGGGAATTAAGTTTTGATTCCATTAACACACGCGATGTGCCCTCCACTTACGAGTATTTCGCGTGGGGAAAAAAAACTCCATCAGATAACTTAATTACTTTTCTAATGCAATTCAGATCCATCCGTATATTAGTTTCTGTTAGTAACCCGCTGGAAGCATCTTCGCCGAACAAGGCTTCATATATAATGTAGCTATCCTTGCGAATGTATCAAGCGGATTACTAATTGCTTGAGAATATCATTTGCACTGTACTAAGGGCTGTGGACTAACGTGGTACAACAGCAGCGGCATCAGCAACAAATGCAGTTTTTCTATTTATTTTTTATTCGATTTTCTATATCCTGCAGAGGTGAAGCACACATCTGCTTGTTAATTGCTTAATCCTGGTATGTACTATGGACTTTCGGGGGCGCATACTGTACAGCACACATACTCGCACAAAAAGGATAATTAAAATGTACACAATTGTTCACAATCATTTAGTGTGTAATTGGTGTTTAATCCCAGTTCTATCCTGCTTATTTAATGCAATTTGCAGGCAACAGCAGAGGCAGAGTGAAGGGCACCGCTAAAGAGCATATGCGGGCGGATATAATTGGTAAAAGGCCAGGTAGTTTTGTGAAGGATACACCAAGAGTGTACTATCTGTTTTCTAGTCTGTTGCGTGTCGGCTCGGGATTAGTTGGGGGATTTTGATGATTTACTTTTCGTCGCACTCGATATTGGGATATGTAAGACGGTTGCCTTGATTGTCTTTTTGTGAAACAATGTCAGCCTAAGGATGTTTTGTTATTGTTGTTCCATTAAAAAGGAAGATACTTCTTTTAATTAATTATCTTCATTGTAAGGAGATTTAGAAGACGTGGTTATGTCAGTGTCTTGACTGAGGATCTGCCGAGGATATATATGTAGAAATATGTCGAAATATTCCTTTGCACCCAAAGCAAATGGTTTACTCCCAGCTAATTGACATTTTGAAAGAGAAAGACTGCATAAAAGAGTTTACTCATTGTCTCCCAACCTTTGACTATCATGTACAATGAAGAGACCGGCCTCGCTCCACTCAAGGAGGTGGGGTTAGAATCCTAACTGCTGCTGTTGTATATATATAGCGGGGACGTGCGTGGGTTCCAGTTGTTGGAAGCATGCATCATATGCATTCCTCTCCACAGGCGGAGGAGAACGTATGTGGTGTCGCTTTACGCACCTGCAGCAACTCCACCCAATTATAATTTATGATAGAGCTCGAGACACCTTTTCGTGGCCTACAGCTAATAGCCCAGGAGCCACCATACATGAAAGTTCCGTCATCACGCCTACTAAAATTTTAAATAAAAAATAAAAGTTAACACTCAGACGAATAAGATTTGCTTGGTCGGCGTAGATTTAATTGGCCGAAAACATTTTAAATAAACTATAATATTATTAAATTTCCGTCTATTTTCTCTGTCATCACCATTTAAAAAAAAAAAAGTAAAGCAGGTAGCACTGCACGAAGTGAAAAGTTAAAGGAAGAAACTGGAGGTAGAAGAAAGACATCACTCCGAAAATTCCATGACAGTATAATCTCTAACCACATAGTAAAATCTGGTATGCGCGATACTTCCGGCAGTTTGTAAGCACGCATACCAAGATATTTATGAATCTAACATCAAAACGCGTAAAATGAAAAAAAAAAAAAAAAAGGTTTCCGTGATAATGGATAAATTTTACCCCCTTATCACACCATTTAAATAGGTTTGCGCGACCTTTCCGGCTGGATTTTTTCGGAATATGCTATTTCCCACAATCTCATAGACATTGTGGGAAATTGATCAAAATCCGTGATGAGAGAGAAAATAGACGGAAATTTAATAATATTATAATTTATTTAAAATGTTTTCGGCCAATTAAATCTACGCTGACCAAGCAAATCTTATTCGTCTGAGTGTTAACTTTTATTTTTTATTTAAAATTTTAGTAGGCGTGATGACGGAACTTTCATGTATGGTGGCTCCTCGCCTATAAGCTCGGACGAGAATTATTACTTCTTGGCCCGAGATATTAATACCAAACATACGGCATTGGAAAATGTTACTGCAAATCCCAGGGGCAACTAGTTTCACGATTGGGTGGCAGCATGCACCCCCATAGGCATTGCACTGTTTATGGAATCTACTTACGATTTCGCAACTAATCCCAATTTGCATCCGTGAAATAAAGCCATATTTCAATATAATATGGCCTTTTTTCGCTTACTGAAAGTGAAATAAGGCCATAAGAATTCATTTACCCAAAGTGCAATAAGGCTAAGTGCTAATACACTCCTCGCCACTTGAATAGGACACCCGTTACGTCTGTTTTTTACCCATCATTGCTCCCAAACCAAGCATGCTAGAGACTTAATTTTTTTTTGTAAATTAAAGTTAATTTAATTGCTGTTATTTGATCAAAAGGAAGATTCAATGCTAAAGCTTTAAGTTTTAATAAAATACTATCAACCAAAAACCAGCAAAATGCGGGGTCGAAAATTTGCGCCACTTGAATAGGACACTTTAATAAAAAAAAACATTTTAGAGATTTCTGATTCTTTTTCTTTTTACAAAAATAACTTAAATTTAAGATAATTGGAGTATTTTACATTCAGAAAAAAATTTGTAATAGTGTGTTTAGCCACCTTTCTGTTCCAAAACTTCACACATCCGGTTTGGAAGGGATGTAAACAAATTAGCCAAATAATTCAGTGAAATCGAGCTCCTAGCTAATTCGATGGCTTGGGTTTGTTCGGGTATACTCGAATATTGGTGTCCTGATCCGTATATTTGACGTGTCAACCATCCCCAAACACTTTCAATGATATTTAAATCCGGAGAATTGGGGGGCCAGCTCAATAGCTCCACATTTTGGCTCTGGATATAGGTTTTAACTACCCGAGCTGTATGTATATGTTGATAAATCGACGGCAGAGGTCCAAAAAGGATATGAAAGTATGGAAAGGTCTTTTTCAATATGCCATTTTAAGACAACGCATTCATCTTGGTTGACATAAATTTATTGTAGTTGGCAGGTTCCATACTAGGAAATGGCCCCCCACACCATCACACCTCCAATCCTTCCGCCTCCTAGATCCATGCACCTGCATATTCGCTAATATAATATGTACATATTCTATAGAGTATTCTATGTACAACCATCGGACGACATCACTGTTAAAACAGTTCTTATATTTTTGTTAAAGTTATCGTACCGTATTTTGTTAAGTTCTGACGATTATAAAATAGACTAAGTTCCAGTGGAAGACTAAGCCCGTCAGAGGCCCGGGGCGGCAAAGCTGAATGAGGCCCCCAGCTTTAAAAAAAATTAAGTCTTACAAGCTTTTTATTCAGTTCACATTTGTATGTGTAAATAAGTGTTTATGTTTATTCCGTAAAAATCTGGAAAGTGAAATTTAAATTTGAATTAAATTATTTGGGCTAAATAAACGGGTTGGATCGTACCCAACTTCCTACTTTTCAAAATACTGCTTTTTAAAATCCCGCTTTTATATCCTGTTTTTTACAATCCCGTTTTTTATAATCCTGTTTCTTATAAGCCCGTTTCTTTTATTCCCGCATTTTTTAATAATCTAGCTTTTGCAGTTAAAATAAGATGTTTTATTTTAAAATCGCGCGATTTTTCTTGTCCATTTTTAAGTTTTTCTATTTCTGTTCGAACTAAATTTGTTTCTTTTGCCTAATTCGCAATTTTGCAAATTTGTACAAGCCACAACTTTTTCGTCCAACTAAAATTTTAAGTCTGCGATGCCAAGCTTCAACATTGTTCTGAGTTCGAGGGAATTGCTTTACTGCAGTGTCGGAGTCGAGAGAATATTGTAAATGCCTGCTTCCATTGCAAACATAATTGATTTAAAACCACTCTGCATAACTAAGCGGTTCTTCATCATCTTTAAAACAATTTTGCATCGAGAAAAACAATTGAAATGGATAAAATTATGAAAGAAATCGGGAAGCAGCGATATTCAATTTTGAAGGACGACGTTGTTAAAATTCAAGTGGGATTCTGAGAAACGGGCAAAGCGGGATTAAACGGTATTTTAAACATAGGGACGGGCTACAGTCCGCTTGGGCGAACTGTTGGATACCCTATTCTTATTCCTATCCCTCATAAGTGGGCGTGACAAAAGTCTAAGTATGGTTGAATTGTTAAGAACGCTCTACATATTTTGTTATATAACATTTAAAGGATTTTATCAAAAAAAAAACGCTCCCTAGCTCAAACTTGGGTGTTTCAATAAAATTGTTTTATTTAATTGTGGGCGTGTCAGTAGGCGGATTTAAAAAAAATTAACACATGAGAATAAAGGGCACCTAGAGAATATATATTATAAATTTCAACTCAATAGCTCAAACTTTGAACTTTCAAAAAAAAAAAAAAAATTAATTGTGGACGTGTCAGTGGGCGGATTTTGAAAATATTTACACATGAGCATAAAGGGCCCATAGAGAGTATATACTATAAATTTCAGCTCCCTAGCTGAAACTTTGGATTTTCAAAAATTAATATACCCTTAGAATAGGGTATAAAAAAAATATTTTATTTATTTGTGGGCGTGTCAGTGGGCGGATTTTGAAAAATGTTTACTCCGAGCAGTTTTAGGAGTCATAGATCATATATAAAAAATTTCAGCTTTCTAGCTCAAAATTCGATTTTTTCCAAAATTTGGTTTTTTTGATTTTGTGGGCGTGTCTGTGGGCGGATTTCAAAAATTCGTAAACTTGATTATTTCGGGACCCTAGAGAGTATATGGTTAAAATTTCAGCTCTCTAGGTCCAGTTTAAAGGCCTAATTTTTGGCTACAGACGGACGGACGGACGGACGGACGGACATGGCTAGATCGACATTACTATCGATGCTGATCATAAATATAGTAACTTTAAGGGGTCTACGGGCAATATTAAGGTATGTTACAAACTATGCGTCAAAATTAATATACCCTTAGAATAGGGTATAAAAAGCAGGACTATAATAGATCGGGATTTAGAATAAGCGGGATTTTCAGAGGCGGTATTTAAAAAAACGGCATTTTATAAGACGTTGTTTTAAAACTTTTTAAGCGGGATTTTTTAAAAAACGAGATTTTAAAAAGCGGGATGCCGATACGCTCCCTAAATAAACATACATACCTACAATATAGAATGGATATGGGTCAGGAAAACAAAATACAAATCGATCGACAAAAAAAAATTACATAAAATAAGTCAAATATAGTTTTTTTTTTATTTTTTGTAGCGTGTTATATTGTTATATATGTTTTCGTGGCTTCAATTTACTGAACTCCTCAATATCTTCTGTGAAATCGATTTCTTTCGAAATTTTTCGTTCTATTAAAAGCACGGCTAGATTAACCAGTCGCTCTTAATCCATTGTAGATGGAAAATAATTTTTAATTAGTTTAAGTTTCGAAAAACTCCTCACGCATGATGCAACCGAGATGCAAGTGGTCAAGAGGTATTGAAGTATGAGCGATATACAGGGTAACGATTTACTGAAGTCCCATTTCATTATAAATTGAAGGATTTGCCCCCCCCCCCCCCCCCCCAAGACCGAAGGCCCCTTCCGCCCCCTGGTTAGTCCGCCACTGCTAAGTTCAGTTGCAATAAAGACACGAAGTAAGAAACATCGGCTATTGTTTGGTTTTAATTGGTTGGTTCTGTCCGTCTTACAGTATACTTTTTGGTAAAGCTCATATAGTTCGCGGTTGTATCTTCTCCTCCATTCGCCCTCCTCGCACACAGGACCAAACATCCGACGGAGTATTCTTCTATAGAAGTCACCCAATATTAGCTCTCCTTTTCTGTTTATCATCCAGCACTGGCAGTATCAGTATTTTGTTTGCTTTAACTTGGTCTTCCGGGATAGGAGTTTTGAACCCATTTGTTTAGCTGCGGTTTTCTAGGGTAATTCTTCGCCGCAAAAACAGCGCTTGTTCTTAAATGCGATTAAAGTCAGAAATCGAATCTAGGCGATTACAACACTCAGCTGAGCCCAGTGAGACATTTAACACCTTGAAACTGTCCCAAAAGTGCTCATTCATACGTAGGTCGACAAGACTGATGACAACCGGATCATGCACTGCACGTGGCACAACAGTAAAATAGAAGTCAAGCCTGAAAACTCCTTATGCACACAAATATTATAACATTTGATTGAAAGCCTGCCGATGTTCATTGCACGTCAAATCGGCGGATTAATAAAAAGGCGTAAAGAAGTCCCGAATTTTTTTGTTCGGCACTTCTGCCCCACCCCATCCGGACCATAAATCCCGAATTATTATCGGCGAAAATGGGACACAAGTCCCGAAAGAAACGCGGCTTAGCCCATTCACACAACTTCGTTGTTCCGCTAAGGGTAGTTTTCTGTCAAGCACCTTTTTCAGTTTACTTTTGCGAATCATTTTTTGATTCATATTTTTATTAAGCTTTTTAAATGTATACAATTGACTAATTAAATAATGGTTGACAAACTATTAATAACATAAAGTTTGTTGGCTCAAAAATAAGGGCCCAACGGTTTATAATATAGTTTTTTTTTGTAAATTATAAAATATAACAAGGCTAGATTTTGATTAATATTACATTGTTGGATTTGCGATTCTCGGGTTGTTTGGTCCCGGCAAGGCCGTCGCCAGGGGGGGAGGGGGGGATCACACGATTTTTTTTCAAAATGCATCTGTAAATCATACTTTTCCGCATCAGTATGAAATTTGTACTGAAATAATTATTGATTATGTTGAAAATTTCAGATTTTAGTTTTAAGCTATAAGCTATGAATGGCAGTTTTAACGGAGTTCAACCTGTAGTACATACGCGAGTCTCATCCAGAAGCCTTATACGCACACTCTCTAAACCTGGCATTAGGGCATTCTTGGTTTAAGGAAATTTTTGAAGCGATAATTGATGCTTTGGAAGAGTTGTGTAGTGATAAGGACTCTGATACGTCATTGAAGGCGAGTTGCTTCTTAAGATCTATTTCAGCTAGTGATTTTGCAGTAAGTTTGTGTTGTATGCGTGTTTTATTTACATATACATTGCCACTTTGTAAGATCTTACAATCCCCTTCATGCGACTTAGTGTCTGGATTGGAACATGTGGAATTAATAACAAACACATTCCAAGGAATATCGTTTCGGAATTCAAAACATTTTTTGAGACTGCACAAAACTTAATTGTTGTGGATGAAAAACTTAAAATTTCACGAATTGTGTCAAGGCAGCAGCACAGACAAAACATGAGCACAACAGATCCTGAAACCTATTTTAGGATAAGTATAATGATTACTCTTTCAGATGACTTGTTAAGTCAGCTTAAAATGAGATTTGAAAACCATAAGTCCATACTTTCCTCTTTGTGCATTTTGATTCCATCGATCCTGGGCAACGAACAAAATTATAACGAAGAAAACTTCAAATTTTATAAATGTTTTTTGGATTGGGGTAATTTAAAAGCTGAATTTACGCAATGGAAGACAAAATGCCATACATAAAAAGATATAGAGCGTTCAAAGAGTACAATAACAGCTCTTGGGGAATGCAATAAGGATCTGTTTCCTGACAGCCACAAGCTTCTTAAAATTTTGGCGATACAACCGGTTTCAACATGTACACCGGAAAGAACATTTTCGCCAATGAAACGTCTAAAAACTTATCTAAGAAATTCTACCGGTGAAAAAAGATTAATCCTGTAAACCTGGCGGTAATGTGAATTCATCAACAAATTCAGATTGACACTGAGGAAGTTTAGATATATTTGCAGCGCCAAAGGCCAGAAGATTAAATTTAATTTTATAAAAATGATTCCTACTTACATGTTATGTAATACTTTTTGTAGTAATAAAATCTTAAAGAATAACTTAAAATTATTTAAAAAAATATTGGAAAAGTCTTTTAGTTTTTCAAATTTGTTTGAGAGTTTTCTTCGAAAAACTAAGTATGCAATAGTATTTTGTTAGCAATACTCTACCTAGGAAAAAAAATTTTGAAAATCGGTTAAGCAGTTTTTTCAAGACCGTTTTTTTTTAATTTTTTTTAATATTTTGCAATTTTTTGAGTACATATTTCAATACAAGGAAATCTGTAGTTTTCATCTGGAAAAAAATCTGTAAAAATTCAATATGCCCGTTTCCAGCATATTCAAAAAACCAAAAAAGTTATGTATGAATTTGATCATAAAAGCCTTCCTAAATTTTAAATTTAATTGAAATCGGTTTTGTTGTTAGCGAGAAATTGTGATGTTAAAAAATCGGTTCTATAGGAGGTAAGTTAAGATAAATCTCGCAAAATATCCAGTCTTACCAAAAGATAGATAGTTTTATCTAAATCATTAAAGCCATGTTTAGAAAAATTAAGTTTTAATAAACCGTTATATGGCATATGCCATTATTTTAGAGCTGCAATTCCAATTTCAACAACGCCTAGTGTGAGACTACTAAATAAACACTTTGAATCAAGTTTGCAAATCGGCCCATCCGCTTAGGCTGCAGATCTGCAAACAGGCAGACAGACGAACAGAATTTTCCAACACATTTTTTTTCTACTTCCCTATCATCGTAATGTCATGTTTAATTGTTATCTGAATTTTTTTTCCACCAATCCTTAAAGTACCTTATATATAGTATAGTACCATAATCCCAATTAAAATCGTGTTTGGTCGATTTTTGGGCTGTATTAATTTTATTTATTACATCTAGAAATTACCATTTAGAAAGGTACACACTAATTGGTGTATGGAAAAAATATAAACCCCCCCCCCCCCCCCCCCCCCCCCTGTCTGGGTAAGGCCTTGGGTCCCGGTTGTCCATAGGTACTCATTCGAATCAAGTCGGCGTGGTCTTCTTAAGTTTTCTGTATGCATATACAGTAGTGTCCGCTTTTAACGAACTCGAAAGGACCGACTAAATTTGTTTGTTATAAACCAAAGTTCATCATAAGTGATATGGTAAAAAAAAACACCAACGTTTATTAAAAATCTTGTTTGTAAGTTTTTTTTACTTGTTATTGCAGTGGTCCAAAATCTCCTCCCTTTTCATCCAAATTGTGCCAAAAGTTGACCTACTCTAGACCCATTTTCATGCGAATATACATCAACTGATTTGTGCTGCCTTTTGAAATGTATCCCTTGATGCAAGCATAATGCCTAAAACAGATGTACAGAGTAACGCACATGAAGATTCAAGATATGCAGTATGCTGCTTGCCTGACCTAAATATCACTTAAATTTTAGGTAATGTCAAAGAATTTCACAGCACGAAACGTCGAACCGCAAAAATTGTACCAAATTGTACTGTTCTACTACTGACAGTGCAGTAAAATTAGAAATAGAGACTAGAGCACGAATTGGCATTTTTTTTTTATAATTTTTATTTCATTTCTCTTACTATATTTATGATCAGCATCGATTGTAATGTCGATCTAGCCATGTCCGTCCGTCCGTCGGCCTTTAAACTGGGCCTAGAGAGCTGAAAATTTAACCATATACTCTCTAGGGTCCCGAAATAATCAAGTTTACGAATTTTTGAAATCCGCCCACAGACACGCCCACAAACTCAAAAAAATTAAATTTTGGAAAAAATCGAATTTTGAGCTAGAAAGCTGAAATTTTTTATATATGATCTATGACTCCTAAAACTGCTCGGGATATAACATTTTCAAAATCCGCCAACTGACACGCCCACAAAAAAATAAAACAATTTTATTGAAAAACTAAAATTTGAGCTAGGGAGCTGAAATTTATAATATATACTCTATAGGGGCCCGAAGATGGAGGACCGTTGGAGAACAACCGCGTGTCGTTGGCCAGTCCCATCTACAGAGTTGAGGTAGATAATACATACGTGGTATTACAATGGACCTAAATTCGTCTAAGTGTGTCGGCTTTTGCCGACAGCCACATAAACCAAACCTAACCTAACCTATAGGGGCTCTTTAAGCTCATGCGTAAATATTTTCAAAATCCGCCTACTTTTTTTGAAAATCCAAAGTTTGAGCTAGGGAACTGAAATTTATAATATATACTTTCTAGGTATCCTCTATGCTCATGTGTTAATTTCTTTTAAATCCGCTTACTGACACGCCCACAATTACATAAAATAATTTTATTGAAAAACCAAAGTTTGAGCTAGGGAACGTTTTTTTTACAAAAGCTTCGTTTTTGCTTGATAAAATCTTTTAAATATTATATAACGGAATATGTAGAGGGTTCTTAACAATTCAACCATACTTAGACTTTTGTCCCGCCCACTTATGAGGGATAGGAATAAGAATAGGGTATCCAACAGTTCGCCCAAGCGGACTGTAGCCCGCCCCTGTGTTTTTTTTTAAGTTACTGAATGTAGGTTAAAGAAATACATTTTTAGGCATTTTTTGAGTTTTTTAAAATTGACAATATGTTTAAGGTCTGTTGGTAGTAGCTTGGATGGCTTCTTCCATAGTTGTTAGGTATAAGTTTCTGGAATTTCTGATTATGTCGTACACTCTGTTGGTAGCGTTGATCATCATAATAGTGCAATAGCACAGTCATCTTAAATATGCCATTAACATCTAAGACCTTTAAATTAAAGCTATTAGTATTAATGATTATAACTAATTGATGCTGGAGATTTGATATCTTATCAAGGTGGGTCTTGGATACGTTTCCCCAAGCTAGTATCCCATATCGTAGGCGGAATTCAGCTAATGATAGGTACACCTGCTTCTGCACCTCAGCGCTAGTGTATCTTTTGAGGTACACCACCGCAAAAACAGCGCTCCTAAGTTGGTCGTGGTACCAACTTGAGAATTTATTAAATTCTTCCTGCATTGCAGTATCCAGGCATTTGTGTTCGACAATAATTGCGATATCATCTGCGTTTGCAAATGCGGTACTTTACTTAAACGAAGTAGTTCATTGGTAAACAAAATAAAAAGGATTGGTCCCAGTTTTGAACCTTGTGGCACACCATACTGGGTTGATTTCTCCTGGCTTAGTGTGTTTCCTACCTTTACTTTCATTCTTCTTTGCGTTAGGTAATTTTCAATACATTTCGCTAAGATTCCTCTTACACCAATTCTGTGTAGATTTTCAACAATCTTCTCATGACTTAATATATCAAAGGCCTTGCTAAAGTCTAAAAACATAACTAGGACTTAGTGGATTTTGTCTAAGCTTGTATTTATCAAGTTTGAAAGTTCACCAAGTAGTATTCCAGTTCTCTTATTCTTTTGGAACCCGTATTGATTTGGTTGCAATACTGTGTGTCTTTCTGGTTATTCTGCGTACTATTATTTATTTTTTCTTCCAAATATTTTTCTACAATTGGCAAAATTGCAATCGGCCTATAATTTTCAGTATTTCTCGAAATACAACCTTGCCTTATACCTCTGTTAATAATTGTTCTAATTGTCGAGACTAGATGTATAGCGTGAAACTTCAAATCTATCGGCCTAATATTATCAGCTCCTGGCCCCTTATTGGTATTTACACCGCATAGAATTCTACACACCTCTTCTTCGCTTCCTTCTTCTACATATATTGATTGTGCGAGATGTATATTTTCATGACTTGAAGTTTTATGAATACAGCTATGTATTATTTTGGATGCTGGAGTTGAAAATTGTTCAGCAAATTTTTCTACAAGTTTTGTTAGATCAATATTTTTAATCGGAAAGTTGTTCAAAATAACCTCATCGATAGATCTCTTTTTTTCGCCCCAGTAGTTCATTTAAAACATTCCAAGTTTTTTTTCGATGGTTTTTGGCATCTTTGAGTCTCTCTTTGTAGAATTTGGCCTTTTGTGATAAGAATGTTTTTATTCGATACATTTCTAAACATTTTGTACTCATTTTCATAGCTTTGGTCAGTTAAGTTGTTTTTCCACTGCCTGTAGAGCTCGTCTCCTCTTTTGCACTATCGTACTATATCAGGCAAATCATGCTGTAAATAATGTGTCATTAAACATACTATCATCATCGTACTGCACGGGTTTTGTTGGACATCTGTGTTAAAGCATATTACAACACGGGAAGAACCGATGAAAATCATGATCAAGGACAACATTTTGTCGTTTGAAAACTCTTCATACTGAAAGGTGACATTTTGAATGCTTCTATACTGTCATTGATTAACAGCCGTGTGTAATAAAAAAATACTTAATTTGCATCCAATTCACAATTCCACTAAAAATGTGGCTTAAGTTGATCAAAAAATCAGAACCGTTGAATTTGGAAGCATGAAATTGGAAATGGTTTAGTCATTTGATTAAAACCATATCCACCATACTATTTGGTTCAAAGATTCACTGTCAATTGTCAAAAATGCTGTCAGTTATATTTCAACTGAATTACTCGTTTATTCACCAACTGAGGTGAATTAGTTGATTGCATGTTTAATAATGTTTATTATTAAGATTTCTCATTTAATTCATTGATTAAGATATTTTAATACGAATTTGCGTTTATTAATACAGCTGTGTACAGAAAATACCTGGACTGGGAAAAAAGAAACAATTAAGATTAGTATAGTATTTTGTATGATTTGTTAACGCTTCCAGCTTTAAAACGTTTTGGTAATTTTTTTATTTCGTTTGGTAACGTTTTGGTCGCATTTCTTTTCCGCAACTGTCAACCTGAAATTTAACAAAACAAAAATCATCTCGACCATGCCGGTTTCTATTACCCTCATATCTTCTCATCTCTCACCCTTATTATCCTCATCACAAAACGAGAGAAAAAAAACAAATCTTTTAAGCCCTATCGCTGCGCGTTCAATGTCACATTATTGTCATTAACTCAGCAAGGGAAACACCCCTCATTGCTGTGCTATAAACGAATTCAATTGAATGTTGTTAGCAAAACGCAATTGTCGTATGTACATAATATGGTCCGATCCGCACTCGGGTGTGTTCCGTATACATAAATGCAGCACGCCTGTACTTTATGGCCACACAATTTGACCTGGTATACTCTCGTCGAAATAAATAAAACCCTCATTTATCTGTGCTTGTGTAACGCGCAATATATAAACTTGTCCCAATGGATTATACAATTGTTTTCTTCTTTTTTATGTACACAACGGCAAAATCATATCTCACCACCAACCAACCCCGAACTATTCCCGCTGGTCCGCGCCCTGTATTGACGGAACACAAACCATACGAATTTCCAAGTTATCAAAGAAGTGAAGAGACGACGACCAACGCAGGAAGGCGATCGTGCAACTGATCATTGTGCTGTATAATACATTTACTTTACCTAAAGATTCAGTCAGAACTCAGAACCGTCAAATTGCCTACCGCTCCGCACACTCGGTAATCTCTTGATTAGGGTGGGAATCGTATCATTTCTCGGTTGTTTGCGATCGTCGTCGATGAATAATGGACTCGATCGCTTCGGGGCTGCTGGGGTGAGGGAACAGCGAATTGATTACAAACAATTGACCTGGCTAACAGACAGCAAAAATACAAAATAAAACCTACATTCATAAAACGTAGTGACCGACGCGACAAAACGATCGCAATGAGGAGCGATCGACAGTTGGCGGGTAATCTTTTACACATACGCTCTTTTAAATATTTATAGACAGAAAAACAGAACCACATTGAATTGGGTTTTTATACCGTTTGTTTGCTGCGATTGTACATTATGTGTACATATTACATATGTATTTATCTGAGAACTGCGACGATTAGGTCGAGTTCGTGTGCCGTCATTTGGTTAAATTTGAATTTATTTAAAAATGTCACACACGACACTGGAGACGGTTCTTTGAAGTTTTTCGCAGCTGAACAGACTGGATTTGGTTTTCCAGTACAAACAAGGTTGGAATGGGAAAATGGCAATGGTAGGTAGGTAATATAAATCCTTGGGTTATGATTTTAAGACCTTAGGATTCGTAAGCTACCTACCTGAACACAAAAATGGATTTAGGCCGAAGTATAATTTTAAAAATTTCAGTTAAAATCAGATTTTATTAGAGACAGGTAGCAAATATTTCAGTTAGATACTCGAATTATCCAGCAGTAGTAGGTAGGTACCTAGCTACATAGGTACTTACCAATTTTAAGTTGGGTATGCGGACCTTAGATTTATATTTCGAAATATGTAGCAATTTCTTTAGAAATCGGCATCAGTGCGATTATATTACCTATATCGTTTTTATTTAGACCTGCAAATTCAACACCGACTTGTTTAAGGTCTTTTAAATTTTAAATGAAAACGTTTTCGGATTTTGGAACTACCTATGGTTGGTTGGTTTGAGTGGCTGTATTCCCGGCTGTTACCGGACGAGGGAAAAACACAAATAACGCATTGAGCTCCGTTGTGGTACCACAACTAACGGAACCTGAAATTAAAGGGGGAGAAGGATGTTGAGGGAGCTCAAAACCAGCCTGTGGAGTTGAGAAATTTGATGATATTAGGTCCGTTCGCGTACTTTATGTGTAGAAAAATGAAAAGTGTCAAATCTCCAAAATCGAGAGAGAATCCTCTCATTTTTAAGAAAAGTACGCGAACGCTTTTGTGTAAAAAGGTGAAAAACGTCTTAGTTTGGCTTGAAAAGAAGCAACAGCTGTTTTTTTTTTTTGCTGGCAAACTCATAGGATTTCATCATTTGACAGTTTTCATTTTCTTACCAACTGAAATTCTGTGTGAAGAAAAATGAACGAACATTTTTCTTTCGTTCATCTTTTTATCATTTTCTCAGTACGCGAACGCGTTTGTGTAGTTTTGCACGAAAGTTTATATAAATTTACGTTTGCATATTAGTTCGCGAACGGACCTATTGTTGAAGGGGATGCTTTGGATGGCCGAAAGTTCATCGTAAAAGGGATGACCTAATGCGCTGCGTCTGGTTTTGGCTAGGGCCGGACACTCACAGATAAGATGGAACACTGTTTCACTCTTGTCTGTGTCATCGCAGCTACGGCAGTGGATGTTATGGGCGATGCCAAGCTTGGCTGCGTGACTTCCTAATGGCCAATGTCCTGTACTAATTGCCGTTAGTCTGGCGACATATACACGCGTTCTGGCTAAGAGGTTGTTAGTTCTTGCATCATCGTAGGTTGGCCAGATCTTCCTTGAAATGACAGAGTTCGTACGGTTCATCCATTTAGTCTAAGTGCAGGAGGATTTTTCTCTTTACATATCACAGCGGAGGGAAGACTGCCACCGCATGAGACCACGTCTGGCAAGTTCATTGGCTTTCTCATTTCCTTTAATGTTTCTATGGCCGGGAACCCAGACGAGAGTGATATCAAGCCGATGACAAGCCATGTTCAGTATATAGTTGAACTGAAAGCCTTAATATCGGCTTGACTGTCGAAGAAGATGCCTATAAAAAAATAGGAACTACCTATACTTTGAAATCATTAATTTTTAAGCTTGCTGTCACAAATAATATGTTGTATCTTTGTATATACAAAGGTTGTATCTAATTTTGGATGTCAAAAATAAAAATTATGCCAGATCGCTTTGAAATTGAGATGGAACAATGGGTATCATGATCGTGACATGATCAAAAACTAAGCACTGTGGAAAGTGATACCGACTTAGCCACTATGCAATCGAAAATATTATCAATATTCATACCTCGCCGCTCCATCAATTCGGAAGTGCTATATTTTCCAAATCCCTTGCTCAGGAAATAATGTAGTGATAAACTAAATTTTGGAGGAGAGAATATGTTATGTACCCTGCAGTGGCAGGCCATAGCTACTTGGTGTGTCCAACTCTACCAAAGGAATCTATCTTGAAGAGGGGCTATTTTTTTTTATAATCATCGCTCTAAAGGGATTTTTGAATACCCTTCTAATGTAGAAGCTGGTGGGGCGGTTAAGGAAATTACGGTTAGAAAACAGGGAGAGATGTCGATATACGTTGGTTTTAAATGTTTTTAGATTATAATGTGTAGGAAAAATAGAGCGGGGAAGAGCATTCCCCATTCGTGTTGTACGGCTGAGGAAAGATTCCTTGAATTTCAGTGTACGTCCGAATACAGGCTTGAGCGTGAACTGATGAGCATTCATTCCATGGCAGGTATTGCGGTTGAAATGTTCTAGGGGTGCAACTGGCTATTTCGTTTGAGCACTTATGGTGGAAATAACGATAAAATAACGAAATACAGGAGAAATAACGACAATAACGAGAATAAGAGAGTGTTAAATATTGTTTCTTATAGGTAAGAGTCAACACTAGTTTGAATCAACGCCCTCTTTTATAAATAAATATCTACTTAGTCCAAGGTCACCTTGAATAATATGTACAACATACTTCCTGTCAATACACTTTTTTCTTTATACTTCCTACTTGTACTTGTCTTAACCTAGTCGTTTTTTTTTAATTTCTGGACATCCACTAGCATAACTCTGGTATTCGACAGAGAGTCAATCGATCTCGCGATGTCTCTGTCGCCAATGCGTTTTATCGCGCGTTTTTGGATCCTGTGAAGAAGCTCCTAATAAGTAATTGGTGCACCCCACTGAGTTATGCTGTCGAGATTTAGTGAGCTGAACAAACGTTGCCGTTCCAGTTCCACACCCGAAGATGAGTGGCATGAATCAAGAAACGAATATGAGAAGTTGAGGGTACTGTCATCGGCTAAGGATTGGATTGGATTAGAGGTAATAGACAGGAGATCATTTGTAAGAATGAGAAAGAGAGTCGGAGGCAAAACAGAGCCTTGGGGAACACCAGCATTTATTTTGTGAGTTGCAGACTTGTAACCGTCCGAAAGGTAATTTCTAATCCATTGAAGCAAGGTATCATCGACTCCAAATGCACGCATTTTCGTCAAAAGAGATTTTTTGCCAAACTCTGCCAAATGCCTTTGAAATATCAAGCGCAACAATCTTACTTTCACCACCTTGGTGAAGATATCGGTTCCACTTTTCGGTTAGATATGTCATCAAATCACCGGTGGACCTGTTGCTGCGAAAACCGTACTGCCTGTCATTAAGAAGTTTTTGGGATTCAATGTATTTCATGAGCTGACTATTTATCAGGGTTTCCATGACCTTGGAAAGAAGAAAAGTTATTGCAATTGTTTGGTAGGATGAGGGAGATGAAGATTCGCCTTTTTGGGGAGAGGCTGGACAAATGCAGTTTTCCATCTTCGCAGAAAGAGCGCTGAGGAAAAGGATTTGCGCAATGCTTTTGCTAGAGAGGAAGAACACCTCTTCAGAACGATAGGGGAAATAGCATTTAGACCAGCGGATTTGTGAACATCAAGATCTTGAAGTACTCTAGCCACAGTACGAGTGCGGAAGTGGATTGGTCCCATGGAGTATTCTACGCTCTCGAGTACAGGCGGAGACAAAGCACAATCTGGGAGCGTTGAGTTGACTGCAAAGTGAGCAGCAAACAGATTGGCCTTATCTATGGAGCTGATAGCTGGAACGCCATTGTAAATGAGGGTAGGGATAGATGAAGAGGCCGAATTCTTGATGGTTTTGACAAATGTTCAAACGTTTTTATTACCCGTGGGACTTTGTAGTATTTTTTGCCTCAACTTTTGGTCATAGGAGAATTCGACACGATTAATGTGGGCATTGCAGTCGTTTCTGGCTCGTTTAAACTTTTTTCGGCTTTCCTCAGATGGGTTGGGTTACCTCTTTTAACCTGATAGCCTCTTTGCAGCTCGAGTCACACCACGCGTTTACCTTGGGTTTGATACTTTTTATCCTGTTAGGGATGAAAGACTTCATGTAAAGGTGAATTATGTTTGTGACCATATCAGCAGAAGCATCCACGTCGCACAGCGACCAGTTTGAACTCTTAATGAAACCGTTTAGTTTTTCCCAATTGGCTTTCTCGTATTGCCATATTGTTCTGTTAGGAGTTTGTTCTTTAACAATGTGGTTGGAGTACGAGAAATCAGCTGATATGCCGCAATGGTCTGACGAACCTAGAGGCGATAATAAGTTTAAACCGTATTTATCGGGGTGGGAGGTAAGAAACATGAATACCATCCTGGAACCGCTCTTTGTTTAACATCAGGGTGGTGTCATTTTTAAGTCCCTAAAAGGACACCGTCGTGTAAGTCTTCTGTGGCCTAAGACGGTAGGCGTTACGAAAGTGTGTTTGGGTCTTCCTTGCTCTATTTTGTTTTAATGTTTTTCTATGAAGGAGGATACTCGATCGCAGTTTTGGTCACTCGTTGGCATTTTTGCGGCTGTTGTTGTCCGGAGTGATGACTCCAAGCAGACACTCCAGCGCTCTTCTCTCCGCTTTTCATCTACTGCATTCAATTAATGTATGGCTGGCGCTATCCATTGCGCTGATGATTCCACCTGTCTTGCCACTGCTGCTTTGTGAGCTCCATTGCTTCCTCTGTTGCCGCGTCTACTCCAATTTCCGCCATTTTGTGGTTGACGATCTTTCTCTCTGCGACTAGGAGATCAATAGAGGCTACTCGCGTGACAAAGGGGACGGCTAGTTCCGACACCGTTCCGTATGAGTGCAACGCGTAGAGCTCCGTTCATCTGTACTCTATAGCCATTTGCATTTTGTATTTCTCCTGCCGCAATGGTGCGGCCCATATGTCGCACCCATACCCATATGGCATGCGTGATCGACATTAAAAGACTACGTTTGCCCTTAATCTGCTCAATGAAGTTGTGACATTTGCTCCCCGATCAGATGCAGACCTTATATATGTTGCCAGAAACTGAGCGTCGTGTGTAGGCTTACGAGTCATCCCTAAGTAGGTACTTCACCGGGATGGCGACGGTGTAGAGGTCAGTGTGTGAAAAAAAAACATACGCCACCCATTAAGTGAGAGAAACGAATGGCACTTTGTTTTCTCCAACTTTTTTTCGATGGCCATGCCCAATCCGTGATTTTTCATCCAGATATGCACCCGTCTCATCACCTTGTTTTGTGCCTTGCGCTATCGGTATATTGTCGTTATAACAGCGTCGATATCATTTGCAAACCCCACCAGAAAGTTGTCTTTGGGCATATCCACACAAAAACTGATCGTATAGGATATATTCCAGACCTCGCGTCCCAGGGTTGATCCCTGCGCTGCACCAGCTGTAATGTTTTTTGCCGGTGCACCTTCTGTAGTATCGTTAAGAAGCTCGTTTTGCTTAAGGTAGTCCTTCACCATCCGTAAGAGGTACTCGGGTAGGTCGAATTTAGGAAAGACTCCTTCATCACGGTTAAAAATCCTGGCGTTAAATTTAATATTTTTTGGGTTGCATATATGACCAGTCCAAAGTGGTATTTAAATGTAATGCTTTGAATATATTTAATTTTCAAATCCAATAGAAGACATATTGAATTTCAATACTGTTTTGTATTAAAAAACAAGTTCGTATTATTAAATAGTAACACACATAAGTATTAGTATTTAAACCAAAAAAATAAAATTCATCACTTCATGAATTTAATACCCTGGATATTGAAAACATATATTTTTTCATTTAAATTGAATATTTTTTTATTCGTTTTAAGCCCAAAGAGATTTGATTGGATTACTTTTGAACCCACATAGTATTGAAAGTTAATACTTATTTATTAAATTTCAATACTATATAAAATTTTATTGTATTTGTTTTAAATCAACAATGTATTAAAATTTAATATTAATTTATTTAATTTCAATACTATTTAAGATTTTATTGGATTAATTGTTAACTCGCATAGTATTTAAATTTAATGTAATTAAATCTTATTTTTTTTATTTATTGTAATTATTACTATTGAGTAGGAAGGTTCAGCTGTTGCCAAACTGTTGTGTATATTCTCTTTTTTACTTTAAACCCCCAAAATACTTACCAAAATAATACCTTAGATCTTTTGAATATCAAACCGTCAATCTTGAACTTTGAAAGTAAAAAAAGAAATAATTCTTTTATAAAAAAGTTATTTTATTAAAAGAAAGAACAAAGTAATATTATAACTATATAAAAACTAAAACTATTTAGCATAAGCATCATTCATAAAAAAAGGCCTCAATATGAACATTTTATTTTTTAAAACATTGTGTTCCAATGGCTTTAGCGTATTTGTACGGTCGTACTCATCCAAAATGTATGCCGCTGTCGTTGTTTTTATAAATGCTTTTAATCCCTGTAAAATTAGGAAAATTTTATTTAGAAATGTACATTAAATTTACTATTGCAAAAGTTACTTACTCGTACTTCTTGTTTTTTCAAATTTTCACCATTAGGAGGCTCGCCATCAGCAGTGTCAAGAACCACAAGGAAGCAGGCACAGCCTGAATACCACCGCACTATATCGCACAAGGAATCCACTGAAATCAGCACACCGTCTCGATCTTTCAAAGTAAATCCGTTCACCAGTTCTTCGTTTTCCAAGGCTAAAACAAAAACAAATTTTAAATAAATTAGCACGGTTTGCACTCTCCAGGAAATAAATATATGGCACTTAAACTTGCTATTTATTACTTACTTGAAAGAAGGATATCTTCATTGGAAACGACAAAGGATTCAGATGATTCATTCCTCTGATTTTTAATTTTTTTTAAAATGACTGTATTTTTTTTCCTCGTTTTTCACTTTAATGTAAGTCCCAACTAAATTATCCATTAGGAACTCTATGTTGCCGACCGACGTGTTGAAACAAACTAACTGAGTTTTCTTTCGACAAAATTATATTCAATATTAAAATTAAAAATTAATACCTATGTATTAAAATCTAATACTGGAGGGTTAACAGTTAATACCAAGATATTAAATCTAATACAGAAGGGTTAAAAATCAATACCTTGGTCTTAAAATGTAATACTGAAGGGTTAAGGTATTAAAATCTAATACCTCGATATTCAATTCAAGTACGAGTTAAAAAGTATTTCTTGAGTCGAGAGTTTCGCGCTAAATATACAATTTATTGAATTTTAATACAATCAAATATTAAATTTCAATACATTATTTTATTATGGTCACTTTTAACCAGATATTCTACTAAAATCAAATAACAAATTATTGAAATATAAGTTTTCAATAATAATGATAATAAATTATAATATAGAAATATTATATTTTAATATTTGAAGATTAAAATTTAGTGGAAAAGTATTATAAAAAACATTTTAGTGGGATATGTACTGAATTTTAATACCAAATTATTACAAAAAATGTTTAATAAAGTTGGAATATCAAAAACAAATTATTCATGTATTGCATACGGCTGTAATACGAGGGCCGTATTAAAAACACCCCAGAATTTTTAACCATGTTGGAGGCAGCTGTTGTACATACTCAGCAGCAGCTGATGGCATGTTTCAGCGATCGACTTCAGCACTTTCGAAAGTATTCCGTCAGGTCCGGGCAATAGGCTTCTGCAGTGTTTTCGCCACAATTCAATTCTTCTTCGCTAAAGAGGAAATTGGATGTACGTGAGAGCACGTGATCTTGAAGGGCCCGACAAAATTCGTCGGGTGGTCGGTAGCGGAAGAAAATTATGTCGAGTCTCCCACGCGCTGTAAGGATTGTGCATACAAAGATTTCCCATTTTTCTTGAAGGCTTACCTCCGCGCGAGTTCTGTGGTATTGGGAATTGAGTAAATACTGAGGATGGTTGCAGGCATTCTTATTGCCACTAATCTAGCAATGTCCGTACATGTTCTGTGATTGAGTTTCTGTGAATTGATTGAACTTAATCCTCGAAAATTAACTTGTCTCAGGGCTGATTGCAAAGCATATTGTGAAGGAATGAAAGAATTTTGTTGGGTATCAGCGTAAACCCATGTTAATCTTCAGCCAGCTCGATCCCGAGAGGTCATCAAAAACTAACTAGTTGCCTCCAGCTCCATACGCCGAACCGCGTCGGCCCTCCAGAGTGGCGGCAACAGCTTGGTGTACATTTTCTAGCCTCCCTAGAAAACTAAGGAAACATAAGTCATGGAGTCTTTTACCACACAACAAAAACTCCACACAAGCTGGACACTGCACAAATGTCCATAATCAGATATCAACACTGGATCAACAATTTAGGACCTGTCAGCGACATTTCAAACAGCTGCTTAATGGGCATCATGTAGAGAGAGTCTTAGGTAGGGCAATACGAGATCCCATATCCTGTCAGTGAAAAACCGATGGCAGCGCACAGTATAGAAGAGGTTGTCTAAGCTATAATAAAGAAAAGCTTAAGAATATTGATTGCTTACCTGCGGAACTCTTCAAAAACGGAGCTGATATTTTGGTATCGAGCATGCATCGAATCGTCAGTTAAGTATGGGTGGAAGAAAGCATGCTCGATGACTGGATTATCAGCTTAATAGGCAATAAACCCGAGAAAACGCAATCTGCTTCAGATTGCATATAAAATCCTATCCAACGTTTTGTGTGAAGGTGTAAAGCCGTTCTGCAACACACTAATCAGCACGTACTAGTGTGACTTCAGGCCCGGCAGATAGGCAATAGACCAAATTTCCACACCAAGGCAAATTATGGAAAAAACCAACGAACTTCAAGTCGAGACTCACCATCTTTTCATCGACTTTAACGATGCATATGATAGCGTTCATCGTCAGGAGGTCTACATGACGATTGCCGAATATGGGATCCCGGCAAAACTGTTCCAGCTGTGTCGCGAGACACTTGAAAACACGCGGTGTAATGTGCAGTTTGAAAGGTCTTCCGACGTCTCTTCAAACTCCATCGTACCTCTAGACTGCCGCCTTTCATCTCTCGAGGAGATGGCAAAGCAGTTCAACATTCACCTCTGGGGGGTGCCGGGGCATAGAGACATCTCAGTGAATTGTAGGGTAGATGACCTCGCCAAAAAAAGGAACCGCATTACCTCTTCCACCAGATAAAGGTTTTCTAGGTATACCTATCGCTACTTGTGAACTTATGTTCAAGCTATCCGCAGTCGAGAGTACAAACCTTAGGACAGGTAGTAATACATGTCTAGCGACTAAGCATATCTGGCCAAAACTGGATCTGCAACGCTCTATGGGTTTGATCTCACTTAACCGACTGCACATTGGCTCTGCTATAGGTGTCATTACAGGAACAGGACACTGTATAATAGGCAAGCACGCATCAAGGCTTGGCGTCTATTCAAATGACTTCTGAATAAGCTGAAGGGACGAGGAGGAGGAGGAGACTACACTCCACCTCCTCTGTATATGTCCTGCACTCTCCCATAAAAGAAATCTCTATCTAAAAGCCTTCTTCCTTGATGAACTCAGTGACTTAGCTAACACCGATGCGCTTCATTAGAAGCTTCAAATGGTTTAGCGAGTAGAGGGCGAAACTCCCCTGATCCACGGACCTCATTGGGCTAAGTGTGTTGGCTATTAGCTGACAGCCACCTTAACATAACCTAAAATAAGATCTTAACAGTTATTCAAAACTTGTAACGAATTTCGGTAAGACGATGCGCAATCATGTGACTTCTTCAATCTTGTTCTGGAGCAAATAGTGCGCAAGGTAGGTATCAACACGTAAGGCACTGTCTTCAATAGATCCGTCTAGCTACTGCGGTATGCGAAGTGGACCATATCGACATCATCGGCCGTAACAAACACCTGTCCACTGCCTAGGACGAAACTTTGCTGTTGAAAGCAATAACGTAGGATCTACCTGGAAGTAAATATCAACTCCACGGATACTCTACTGGAGATCCCACGGAAAATTATACCAGGAAACCGCTGCTACTTAGGTTTGGCAAATCAATTGGATTCAAAACTCCCGACTCGTAGGACAAAATGCGTGCTCTAACGAACCAAAAACCTGTCAGTGTTGCTTTATGGCGCCGAGTGATGGATGATAATAGAAACTTAATATGTATCAGGCTTCTTTGAAAGTAAAATTCTTCAACGGTTATTTGGTCCTACATAATGTGCGAAGAGGGTGAATGGACTTGAAGGTACCACCGATAACTCTATGAGCTGTACCAAGATGTGGAATGAAAAGCATAAGCTCGCCACCTACACTGGCTCAACCACATCGAGCGAATGGACAGAACTGCTCCACCCAGGATAATCTTCGACTCGCAGCCCTCAGGTATGATCAGGCAAGCTGAACCCCCGTTTTAAGGATCAAGTCATTGCGGTTGTTTAAGCGCTTGGTCTGGAACTGAAACTGGAAGTAGAATGCCCGGGATTGCAGAGGATGGCAGGCTGCCGTGACACAGCAGACTCCTTACGCGTCAGGAGCCCTTATGTAAGAGTAGTCACTTCACACATTGCCGAGAAACCTCTTGGCTGAATAGGGCGCCCCGTCGCACAAAGCCCTTACAAATATGGAAATTCCTTAATTTTTATAAATAAATCTAAGCATCGAACACAATGAAAGCCGGTCTGCGCCCTAAATCTGTCCCCAACATAAAAACCCACTTACGTATGTATGTATAAGCCGCAGCAGTCTTCCAGAACAAAATACCAACCTATCTTGGTAAACAACTCCCTGATTCTTATCCATAAGAGTTTAATGTAAATAGCCGTTATGCCAAGTATATATATTTTTGTATTTATATGCATGTTCGTATGTACGATTAATATTCCTTATCTCATATTAACAACCACGATGGGAAGACGCTGACAAAAACCAATTGTATGTTTAAGCCCTATCTCTCCGCAACCACTGCCGGTCTATATTCAATTAACCATCACTACCCCTCCCTTCTGGCGACAACAAGCGGTCGCGACTCATATTTCTTAAAGAAAAAAAACGCTGCTCCCTCGTACACCAAACGAAAATGTTTATATATATATAATAAACCTCGAACCCGATTCACAATGAGCCACAACCAGCTTACATTTGCCACAACAAGCGATAGGCCCATCCAGCGCAGCGCCCAGCCATTAGTTTCAGCAGCAGCCGTACACACATATTAAAGCCATGATTACACTCTGCCGCCGCGTTTATCCGCATAATCGTCGTCATTTTGCCGCCGTCCGTCTGTCTGTTTGCCTGACTCACACTTTCAATCCTCAACATATACCACATTCCGACAAATTTCCGAACGAAAATAGTTCACAGCCGCTTTGTTGAAATGCCGTTTCTTCCCCGATATGACGACGATAATAGTGTACTCCATATACTCGCCACTGCCTCTGGGCCGTGTACACTGTACATGTACATACACGTATAGTGGTCCGTACACAATTTTTTTCTGGAACGCAGTTTTAAGCCAAAGCGAGATAACACTATTTGCCAATCGAGCCCACTCTCGACCGTCTCTTAGTCCTACACATTTTTGATTTCGAATTTACTTTTTGACAGTTTTCCAATATCACATATAATGTCAAATCAAAAACTATTTCTCAACATCTCATCCTCATCGCAGATTCGCAGATAAGAACAGTTAAGGTGCGATAATGCCGATCATGTGGCAGAGAACAAAGAGGAGGAAAGGGCCGAAAGCAAATCAGGGAAAAACTCCGAAACAGATAAATAAAACAAAAAATTGACAGGAAGAGAACACTGTCACAGTTGCAGGCAAAAATAAATTTCTACTTCCGACGACGACGACAACAAGGGGTAAAAGTCTGTTTCCCTGTACGATAGCACTCTTAGCTCGGCAAAGATCGCGGTTCTTAGCTTGGTTCTATCGGCTATGCTGGTGTGTGTGCACTGAAATTGGCATTTACCCATAAGTGGTGGTGGTTTACTTATGCCTGCCCCTGTGTTGCTGTGTTGTATGCCGGGTATATAGGGTAGTAAATAATCGGTTTGATTCATGTGCGATCCCGGGTGGTGGTTTAGTTTATTTTGAAGCGCAACTGCGGGAGGATAGCGCTCGCCTCGCAGGCTTAAACAAATTTATAGTGTTTTCATCTAGCTGCCATCTCGTGGGTATTTTTAAGTGTGTCAGTGTGTATTGCAGTTATTTGTTGATTTTAAATTTATTTTTTGTGTAGCCATGAGCAAAAGTAAGTTAAAAAATAATGTTTTTTTTTGTTTGTTTATTAATTTAATTTGTTTATAGTGGTTCGTCGAAATGCTTCCGATAAGCTGAAGCTTATCAAAATGGTTCACAGCAATCCGATATTGTGGGACTCGCGTCTGCCGAATTTCAAAGGGGCTGAAGAGGAGAAATCTCGTGCATGGCAAGCGATTGGAAATGAATTCGCTGTTCCTGGACGGCGAGTGGCACGGGCGTTTAAGTCACTTCGTGAATCTTATCGCAGGGAATTGGCTCTGGTCAAGACAATGGGCGAAGGCTTTCAACCAAAGTGGAGCTTGTATACAGCTATGGATTTTCTACGGGACGTCATACGAGAGAGAAAGTAAGTAAACAATAGAATTGCTTTTAATTTGTTATCAATGTTTTCTCCAATGAGTTGTTGTGAAATGTGTGCTGAAACGGAATTGGCTTTTAGCATGCAAAATGGCGAATGAGTCATGAATGCATATGGACCAATCAGTGAGCACGTTCAATTTACAAGGCAACTGCGAGCTCCATGTTAGTTAACCTTCATCACCTGCCAAATGATGGTCACTTGATTTATTCCATAAATGAGAAAGGGTAAAATAGTAGGGACGTGTAGTTGCCTTGCAAATTGAACGCGGCCAATTTGTGTCATCTGTGTTTCGGGCTGAAAATCTGGTATTGGTGAGAAGGGAAAATTAGTTTTGCGTTAGTTGGGGGAACACACAAGGTAACGTCTTATCAATGACAATTAAGCACGCCCTAAGCCATTATTACTTCTGAGGTTCTAGAGCTCAAGTTTTCTTATATTTGGTGAGAGCCTAATTTCAGCATTCATTTGTACAGCTTTGACCGTTTTTCGAATGCAATCGTTGTTGTTCTTTTTTTAAATTGAATCTTGGAAGACATTAGGTCCGTTCGAGTACTTTATGTGTAGAAAACTGTCAAATCTCTAAAACCGAGAGAGAATCCTCTCATTTCAAAGAAAAGTTCGCGAACGCTTTTGTGTAAAAAGATGAAAAACGTCTAAGTTTGGCTTGAAAAGAAGCAACCGCTTTTACCAGCTGAAATTCAGTTTGAAGAAAAATGAACGAAAGTACATTTTTCTTTCGTTCATCTTTTTACCATTTTCAGTAGGCGAACGCGTTTGTGTAGTTTTGCACGAAAGTTTATATAAATTTACGTTTGCATATTATTTAATGAACAGACCTATTGAGGTAAACCAATTCTTCATGTCTCAAAAACTGCTTTAATTTTGGCCGTTCGTTTAAATTTTCTTTTGCATAGGATCCAAGGAGCGATGGGACTGCAAGTTTATGCTACACACAAAATTTGTTATTCAACAAGTCATCAGAGCATTCATCTGGCAACTTGAACTTCTTGTAGATATTAATTCATTCGTGAGGTTTTTTTTTTAAAATATATAAGTCGGAGTAAGTGTATCAAGTTGTATGTATTACTGGCTAAATGCAATTAAGTGCTGCAACAACTTACTGAAGCTCGATCTGCACGAGTTAAAAGTAAATAAAATCAACTTGCAAAAATTCACCCTCTCCTCGTCATGCAGAAGTGTGCTATAAGGAAAATCTGCGGTGTTAACAGCTTGACTCGCTCTATGCCCCTCTTTAGATCATTAAAAATCCTTCCGGTCTGACATTTGTATTATTTTAAAGTCTCCAAGTTATTTTATATGAGAGGTGGCTATATGCAGAGTCCTATATCATTTTCGTACCACCCATTTTAGGAACTTTTACTCCATCGTGTCTTACAAGTTGTTTAAAACGTTTCCTATGGCTCTTCGGTGTACCAGGTCTTTGTCAATGTTCTTAAAAAAAGTTAAGCTGCGGCTTCTGGATTTTGATCACAGTCAAATTGAAGTTCTGCTGCCTTATATTGCTTAGTACCTATTAAAATAATTTCTTAAATTGCTTACTTAGGTAGGGGGAGTTGGGGCACATTGATACGATTTTCACTTAAACGCCAAAAAATAGCAAAATATTAAGCTTAATAAGAAAGTACACTTTTTATATTGATCAGTATCATTTTATTGATATTATTCAAAACGGTATTACTCACAACTTTATTTGCAAAAAAAAGTAAAAAGCTTTTTTATAAAAGCCAAAATCTGTATCAAACTGCCCCAGTCGTGGGGCACATTGATACATATCATGGGGCACTTTGATTCATAGCAAAACAATAGTATTTATTAAGTATTTTCAGTGAAAAAACGTTTTAATTATTTTTATATCGTTTATTAGTAGAATAAATAATAAATTAAATGCTTTCCTAAGCAATAAAAATTAAGCGTTTAAAAATTAACAGTCTTCATATTGTTTTAATCGAAGTAAATAAATAAAATATAAAAAAATAAATAAAAATGCTCTTCTTAGCTTTAAAAGCAAGGAGGTATAAAAAAAAATCAGACTTCAGATTGATACAATAATGTTTTTTTTAGCTTTGGCAAACATTTACCTACCAGGAAATGTTGTAAGGAGACAAATCTTGCTTAAATTTAAAAAGTGAAGCTGTTCTGTTAGTGCCTTTCTTAACTACGGGCTGTGGTGTCTTAAGAATAATGTGGGATATATTTACAGAAGCTTCATCTCTCACATCAGGAAATACAAAAATTCCCGTAGGCTTGCGCTTAAGGAAACAAACATTAAAATCGTTGGCTTCGTACTTTGATATAATTTTCGCAACATAATTTTTGGGTTGTTTCTTTTCCAAATTCATTATTTTTGCTATAATAAAATCTCTTTCTTTGATATCACTGGCCAGAAGTGCTGCTATAGAAGATTTCTTCGGAATCGAATGATTCTTGCAATATAACTTCGACAGAACAGTCGGAAGAATCTGATTCCATAGCCATTTTACATTTTTTGCTTGCCTTTTTTATAGGTTTTACAGCTTCTAGGCCCAGCAATTTCTTAGTATTTTTAAGATCAGTTGCACCTCCCCCTACTGCTTCTTTTTCAAAAAATCGTTCTATAGCTTTTTTCGCGTTTTGTTATATCATATAAATAATCATTTAAATATTGCGTAGGTACCCTATACCTATAATTCTGAATTTTATTTATGAAGTATAGCATTTATCACTATTTGAATTCAAATACAAATGTCACTAACTAGCTATGTACATATTCTTTATTATACCTGAATTTGTGTTATGATAGTTTAAGAAACTTATATTTCCATTGTTATAAAGAATAATGATTATAAATAAAATAAAAAAAAAGACTTTCAGTAGCAGTTTGATTAGGTGTGTTCCCTTCCTTATTCAATTAACTTTAAACTACTTAAAGTTACTAAAAACTGCGTTCCCGAACACACAAATTTCGTAAAAGAGAGAGACAACGAGTGAGCAAACGACTCAACTGAAACAGGTTTGAATTTCTGCCCAAGAAATTTCTTTTGGAAGGTTGTAAAACAGCTGTCGAAGGTACATTTTGACAGTTGATATTTCAGTTTGTTATTTTGTCTTTCATGTAAGTCCGTGTGACTTTTTTTCTGATTTACTTGTTGTGCCAACTAATAGCGATATAAAATTAAACATTTTTCTTATAATCATTTTCAATCAAATATGTCTTGATCTCGATTTCACAATTTAAATTTGATGTTTCTGCTGTCATGTAGGGGTTACTACATCTTAGTAGCCGTGTTTTTTTGCACGCAGATATAGGGATAATTTGAAATTTGCATTTAAAATACAACAACAAACTTATCCTATATACACGCTAACTTTAGCGGGGATAGCTATCGCCGCTAAGTCCTTTAGCGGGGATAAACTGATTGATTTATTTTAATTTATTTATTTATTTATTTCTTTGAATGCATACCTACACATTAAGATATAATATCTTATAATTTTGTGATGCTTGACAAAATAAGCATTAAAAATATGGTACAGAGACAAAAGTGGAAATTAAATTCAATAATTTGGTAAAATATTGGTGTGACAATTCATTAACTTAAATTCATTAAATAGAAAAAGAAAGAAAAAAAAATCAGAAAGTAAAAAGTTAAGCAAAATGAAAAAGATAAAAGAAAGGAAAACTATAACAGAAGGTCATAGAGTTATGTTGGTCCAGAGTCAGACAAAGTTTAAAGAACTATAGACTAGTCAGATGTGTTGAAAAATAAATGCAATCGTGTCCTAAATTCCGTGAAATTATTTGTTCTTCCCACAGTGGGTGGCACGGAGTTCCATAAGCGAACGGCATTGACGAGAAATTGCTTCTCAGATGTCATACAAGTAAACCGGGGAACGATTAATTGCGTTAGTCTTTTTGATGCTAAGAACGTAAGTCTATTCTAAAGATATGAAGGGTGGTGGCTCTGCATTATATTAAATAGTAGCAAAAGTGTTCGGAAATTCAAGAGGTTATTGACAGACATACCATAGATACTTTTAGAGAATCTCGAAAACCCGTAAATATATCGCGCAACATTGTTATATGCCACATTAAGTTTTCTCTGGCTTATCGAATCGCTTTTACAAATAACTTCACATCCGTACGTAAGGATTGGTATAACCAATGTCTTTGCGAGCATTTTACGTGTTTTTAAGGGAGTAAAATCTTTTATAGCCCAAAGTACTCGAAGAGCACCGTAAACTTTACCAACAATTGAATTCACGTTGTCGTTCCAGGTTAAATTTCTATTAAAAATAATTCCCAAGTTCTTAGCATTGTCAACAAATTCGAGAGGAGCATTATTTAGATAGATTCGAGGAAAATACGATAAGTCTACCGATTTCTTTGATATTACAATGACCTTCGATTTTTCAGGATTTATTACTAAGCTAGGTATTGGCTCGTGACCAGTTATTTATATTCTGAAGATTGTCATTTAAGGTCTGGGCGCAGTGCTCGATGAGACCCAAGGGACAACTTTTATGTAACTGGACATCATCGGCATACATGAATTAACGATTGATCAGCAATTTCGGAAATTTCATTTACATACAAGGAGAAAGGAAGGGGTCCCAAAATAGAGGCCTGAGGGACACCTTGGGGTAAACTTAAAATTCCCGATGTTTTTCCTCCTATAGCAACGACTTGTTTTCTACCCGATAAATAGAAAAAGATAAGTTTCACTGCTTCAGGTTCAAAATCAAACTGATTTGATAATTTGCCGCATAATACAGTGTGACTTATGGAGTCGAATGCCTTGGAGAAATAGAGGAGCACCAAGAAAGTAACCAAGTCACTGTCTACTGCGTTTCTTATGTCGTCAACAACGTTTAGGATTGCTGTTGTGCAACTACGCTTAGGTCCAAAGTCTGATTGGAAGTTGGAAATCAAGTCTTTTTCGTTCAAATACGTGGTAATCAGTTTTTGGATAATTTTCTCGAATACTTTAGAAAGAAAAGAGAGTAGGTATGGATATCGGTCGGTATTCGCTCTTCTTTCTTCCTTTAAGAATGGGAATAACCTTTGCCAGCTTCCACTGTTTGGGAAAAGCGGAAGTTGTTAGAATTGTATTTAACAAAAGTGTTATAAAAAGTAAAAGCTTCGGAAGGAGTGCTTTTACGAAAACAGGATGAACTTCGTCCAGACCTACCGCATCAGATTTAATTGATATCATGCTTTCAACCACATCAGCAGGCTCAATCCTGCAGAAACTAAATCCCGTTGACGATCGATTTAAGTTAATGGGAGCTGGAAGCTCGGATACCCACTGTGGAACTTGAGAAACAAACTTTAAGTTGAGTTCATCGCAATCAATATTGGTAGGCGAGTCCGGTTTTGGCCTTCCAATTCCCTTAGAACGCAAGCTTTTCCAGAGTTTTCTTTGCGGATAGCAGTAACAAGCTAGTTTCGAAGTAAGCGATACAGGCAACGATCCTCTTCAACTTTGTATTGCTTCCATCGATTATAGACTTGGTTCCTGTCGTTTAAAAGCCGGCGAATGTTATTTGTGAACCAAGGCTGTGATGTGGTTCTTAAAACCAGTGCTTCCAAAATCCATTTTCTTCGTTTCTGATGAATTGTTGCGATGAATTTTTCAGGAAAAGTCAAAGTTTGACATCCCGCCGACCACTGACACATTCCGCCGAATATTTTATTCGTGATTTTATTATTATTATTTTTCAAACATCATTTTAAGGGTAATTGAATTTAGCAAATCTGTTAATGTAAAATTGTTTTTTTTAATTTTAAAATATGCTTGGCATCAATTTCAATTGGCGGAAGTAAATATTTTTCAATTTCAGGATTTTCAATACAACTTTCTTAACTACAACTTACAGCTGTGTCACGGTGCATGTCATAGGTACATGGGTGCTGACAAGTTTTTTTTGATGAATTCTTAAGCGACGATGGTCGTTTTTTTGTGCCAATCCTAAATCCGCGTGCAAAAAAACACGGCTACTACAGAAGAGTTCCCTTACTTTTTCATAACTTCTTCAATCTCTGAGAGAATTAATCCCTACTCTTCGAAATTTGAGAATTTACTTGAGAGGTAGGGAACGCAGATATTGTTGTATTCTTCTGTATTCAATATTTGACAGATACTAATACGTTGCGAATGGGAAGCAGCATTGTGTTCCTCTCCTTTGCATTGTTACGTACATGTAGGCAGATACCTACACACATAGTTCAGAGAAACCGTAATATGAAACTAGGTACACTTCCCATTTTTTTATTTAGTCACCCAATAATGTGCATGATACCTCTTCAACATGTGTTTTATAGTACCTAACTTTAAATATTTTACGACTGGCTGTGGCTGGTCTGTATCTAGTTAAATTCGCCCCACAATAAAGCTTTCTGTGTTTTTGAGTTTTACCTGCTCGTTATTTTGTTTACAAGATTTGCGTCAAAACTTTGACTTAGTAACGAGTAAAAACTCATTACTTCTGATTCATACTCACTAGTTACCCTGACCATTGTCTTTCTATATAGAGTTCTATGGTAGTCTCACTTCGAGTATTCGACTTACACATCATCTTACGACTTAAGTATGTCATTAAAAAAGCTACATTTATACAACCATATTGTAGAACCTTTTCTAGTATGCCTTTGAATATGCAAATTCGTAGTTATTTTTGTTGTCTTCCATTCTCGTCATTTATCGAATTTATTTTGTTTACTTCTCATGATGGGGATATGATTGTTGGTGAGAGGGGTGCGGATATGGTTGGTAATTTTAATGGAAGTTTTTCATAGTGTGTGGTTTGTCGTTTATTTATCGATTTTTTTTTTTACCTCTCATGATGGGGATATGATGTGAAGGTGAGAGGGGTGCAGTATATGGATGGTATATTAGTTGTTGGTTTTGATGAAAATTTGCGGTAGGTCAGGGGTAGGTATTCATTCATTCATAATCGGTATCAAAAATCATATTATGTGCATATTGCGATTGCATTATCTTGCACAAATAAATTTCCGAATATTATGTATAAACTGAATTTTTTCATTTGGTTTTCCACAAACAATTGATTTCGACAGCTTGGACAGCTAAATGTAATTGATTAATGTATTCTTTTTGATACTTTAATCGACACAAACTGTGCATAACTTATATGTTTTTTACACTGTTTTATGAATAAGGATTTATGCATAAAGGCTGGAGAAATATTTAAACACCGCATAAAGCATAAGAAGATATGCAATCATTTTGAGATGTTCAAGCGAATTCTATTGAAGAATGCTCTAAGTTGTTTGCGTTGATGGGTGTGTGGAGTAGGTAGGCACTAGCGGTTGACCACTTAAACTCCAAAAATTAGTAATAATTACTGTTGTAATAATTTCCACGGTTGAAATATCCCTCCTTCAGAATATCCTTTTTTTGTGAGTCGAAGAGGTGTCCAGAGTTTTAATTTTTGTGAGTCTATCCCAGGAAAATATCATCCCGCAAAACACCAGAAATTGGGCGCGTTTCTTGGTTGTGAGGACAAAAGCTTTCAAGATGTTCTACTACGGGACTTTTGTTCTTTGGCGGAGATGTGAACGGTAATGTCGGTTAGTCAAACGAAGACTATGAGAACTGCCATGGAGGACGGGGATACGGCACCAGGAACTCTCCGGGTGAAAGTATCCTAAGCATGTGCAAGTCATTAGGTCTTATCGTTCTCAAACAAAGCCGTCCACCTGGTCACTTACAGTAGTGGCGGAAACGAAACCCAGATTGATTGCCATTTGGTAGCACGTTTGCGTTAAAGATTGAAAAGTGATCCTGGAAGAGGAAATCGCCCAACAAAACCGCCTCCTCCTGACAGAAATTTTTATGGCGGCGGGGACGAACAGAACTAAAAAAACAAAAGTGTTTGTGAGAATCAAATGGTACAATCTGGACAAAAAAAAGTCAAGCATTTTTTGCAAAGTATGCAAAATTATCTGCATCAACAAAGCTGTCAATACGGCAAAGAAATATTTTGGTCGGCAGATGAAGATAAAGCAGTAATTACTAATTAGTGGCAAAAAAGTGTCTTTCAAAGCTTAGTCAAAGTATGTACTCCACTTATTATGGAGATGAAAAAGGTCAATCGGAATACAGACTTTCCAAGAGGCTCGCAAAGAGAAAGTGCGCTCAAAAGATGAATTTTGTATCGGTAGTTAGAAGAAAATTCTTCCTCGGCTGCTAATAGAAACCAGGCTGTCCACGAACTCCGACAAAGCAGCTTGAACGGGAATAGGTCTATATACAAAGACTAAGGTAAATAATGCAAAACATTTAATGTTCCGGAGAAATGTTGTTTTCCATCTGAAGATACTTCTGCAAGCTGTTATAGGAATGACCTTGAAGGTTTTTTTTTTCACTTTAAGAACATCCAGAAAACCTTTTACAGTATTTAAATAATTAGTCTCCAAAACTGATTCACTTCGCATCCATAAAGGAACAAAAATTGCCGCTGAGAGAAGGAAATCCGTTCGCCAAAGTTCATCAACAATGCTCAAGGGCTGCTTCTTGTGGTTGACGAAAAACTTCTAATTGAACAATGGCCTAGGATATATTTTCCGAGAGCCGTTACTAACACTGATAAAGTACACGACATTACTGTGGAAGAAGTTAGGAAGGCGGTCAAAGACTTAAAAAATCGAAAAGCCCAACTCCAATCGTCTTAAGAAGAAAATAAATAAATAATAAAATTTAAATGTAGGTAGAAACCTACTCGTATTAACTATTAACCCATAAGTGGTGGTGCAGCATGGCGCAATACTGACACAAAGTAACATGTCATTTCTTTATAAATTAGATTGAATACATATTTCTGAATCAATTACAAAAGAAATGATACAAATCGGAACATTTCTCGACAAGATATAGCCAAAACAGTAACAGTCTAAAAAGCGATAAACTCAAAATTTCTTATTTTAGGAAAAAGACTGAAATCAGATTTTATGAAATTTTTCATTTCAAAACTTTTCGTCCCTTCCACCATCCCCCTCATCCTACATGCTACTTGCCGAGGCGACGATGCGATGTTAACCCCCACAGCATTTTGGGCGCCTTAAGACAATATATTCAACATTTCAGCTTTCAAATTTGTTCTTTTGAAAGTGGGCGGATTTTAAAAATTCTTAAAATTTATTATTTCGGGCCTATAGAGAGTATATATGGTTTAAATTTCAGCTTTCTAGCTCCTGTGTAAATGAATTAATTTTTGCTGACGGGTTGATGGACGGACGGACAGACATAGTATATACACATTACTATCGATGCTGACCACGAATATATTACAAAAAACTGCAAAACGACAGGTGACCTGCCTCAATATTAATGTAGGCCATTAATTCGCTAATAGATAAATATACCTGTCCAACAACTATTTCTTTGAATAACGGCTGATACAACACAAATTGAATATTTCCGAATCAAATACTGAAGAAATGATATAAATCATTTTTGAACGAGATACAGCGACAATAGCAAAAGTCTAAAAATCCATAAATTCATAATTCCTTATTTGATGGAAAATACCGAAATTAGCTTTCACCCCTATCGTGGAATCCGTCGGGGGGAACGATCCGCTAATAGTGAACAATTTGCATCGTGTAATCCGCAGACGTGAACCATCCACATGTCGGTAACGTGAATGAAATTCACTGTATCGTGGAAAACGAACGGATGGAATCTATCCATGCATTTGACATCCGCAGGTTTTAATTTCTTTTCACTGAATTTAATTTTTACAATACAAATGTGTTTGAAATGAGCTGTCACTATTCAATTTCCTAATCACCAATAGTGATCGGTAAGGGAGAGTATCCGACGGATCCCACGATAGCAATTTTCTGTTCAAGTGAATCGAATAAGTGAAGTGAATCTCAGATCCGACGGATTCCACGATAGGGGTGTTTTATTCAATTTTTCCTTTCAAACGAATCGCCTCTTTGATCATACATTCTACTCGCAGACGACAAAGCCAGATTTCTAATTTTTCCATCATATCCCTCTCATCCTACATACTATTTGCCGAAGCGACGCAACAATACAAATCATCAAAAGTATTCGGCTGATACACAGAAAAATAAATACTTTCATAATATCAGAATGATTCGATAAAGAGAGACAGCAAAATTTAAGACATAAACCTTCAAACGCCACCACTTTTGCTCCCGCCTCTGTCGAGTTTGCCGTTTTCAAATTCGTGTTGATGAGACTACTATAAACTCTATATACACAGCCATTGTGTATAGTCTACTATAAAGTCTATATACAATGCCCTGACCCAAGTACTCACTCAAAAGTAACGAAATCTTTTTAATCATGGATACTTTATGTATCAGTTATGCTGAGTTTCCACCTTTCATTTAATTGAACAAGTTTGACAGCTCTTGTTTTCGTCATTGTACGAAATGACGGTGAAATTTTGACAAATGACTTTGTCAGTTCATTAAAAGCTATTTAATTGGGCGCGTTCAATTTGCAAGGCTAGGAAACTGCGAGTTTCCTAGTAGTTAAACCACTATCTCTTGCCAAACGATGGTCACGTGAGTTATTCGACCAATAAGGAAGGGTTACATAGTAGGGACTAGAGTTGACTTGCAAACTGAACGCGCCCATTGTCAACTTTAAATTGAGACGTTACGTAAAAAAAAACAAAACATAATAATCATCGTCTATTATTTTGATACAATCACCTAGGTCCAAAAAATTGTAGCTTTTCGGAATTTTGGGGTTCTGATACCGACGCAATTTATTTAATTAATTTTCCCGGTTAGAGACAAAATTAATTTACCTACCTTGTGCGTTAAAATGTGTCTTTTGATTAGCAAACAGTTGAACACGATGCCAATAAATTGCCACAATTATAGCTGTGCTTAATGAAAGAAAACTAGATCAGAAAAGAACAGCACATGTGAGTGAAAACTGTCAGATCAAGTCAGAAAGGAACAGCAAAGTACAGCTTCAACTCTTATGTTCTCCTCTCAGCTGTGAAATTTCAAGTACATACTCACTGTTTTCTAGTGTACTTCCGGTTTCGAGTGAGCATTATGCCGTCAATGTTTGACATGATGTCGATTTGATCCCAATTTGAACGAGTTCTCTTGATTTTTTTTTATAAATATGGAAATATTTGTAACGTGAAACTAAGAAATACGATATCTCATGCCAAACAAATAAGTCAGTTGACATCAGTAGAATTTGAACTTTCAAAACTGGCACTTTTCACTTACTTGCTCTACCCCAAAGCAAGGTGAAGCTAACCCTGTGCAAAACTGATCCGAACTGCTTCATGAAATAGAAAGCAATAGAATGTAAACACGTTGGGGAACGATTTTTACTCAGGGAACATCAAATCCTGAATTTGTCTGATATCTTCTGTACTTTTCTCCGCAGCGTGTCAAATATCAAACTCAGCTATTTGCAAGTGTCATGAAAATTCGGTGTCAGTCATTGACAAGCGCTCTTAGTCAATTCAATGACAGACCGGTTTTCGTTATTTCCACTTGCCAATATTCTTACTTACTTAATCAACGGGCTCCCGACCCGTGAAGAGTCTCTGCCTGAGACACTGCAGCCTTCCATCCTCTGCGATCCCGGGTACGCTGCTTCCAGTTCTCCAGACCAAGCGCTCTGACATCCGCGATGGCTTGGTATTTATAATGAAAGGTTCGATCTTCCTTGCCTTCTCGAACCTGGGGCTGCGAGGCGAAGATCCGCTTAATGCGGCCGAGACAATGTAGTCGATGTGATTTTGCTTTTTGGACTACATCCACATCTTGGTACAGTTCATAGAGTTCGCGGTTGCATCTTCTCCTCCATTCGCCCTCCTCACACACAAGACTATATATCCGACAGAGTAGTTTTCTTTCAAAATAACCCAATATTAGCCCCCCTTTTCTACTTATCGTCCAGCACTCGTCACCATTAAGCAGGACTGACAGTATTAATGTTCGATATAGCATGCATTTTGTCCTTCGAGTGACGAGTTTTGAACCCATTTGTTTCGCTTAAACGAAGTAGCAGCGGTTTCCTAAGGTAATTCTCCGCCGGATCTCTACTAAAGTGTCATTCATGGACTTGATGTTTACTCCTAGTTAAATGAACCCCTTAACTACCTCGAAGTTATTGTTATTGCTATCAACAGTGGCGTTTTGTCCTAGGCGGTGGACAGATGTTGGTCTTGTCCTCATTTACTTCAAGACCTAACAATTGCGCCTGTTCTTCAATCGCCGTTATAGCCTCTAACACGGTACGCTGGGAACTGCCGACGATGACGATATTGTCCGCATACCCCAGTAACTGGACGGATCTATTGAAGAAAGTGCCTTTCGTGTTGACACTTGCCCTTCGCACTATTTACTAACAAGATAGAAGAAGTCGCATGATATCGCATCTCCTTGCCGAAATCCGGTACAATTTTGGAATAATTCGGAAAAACTGCTACCAAACTGTTTTTAAGAGTCACGCGACACAACTGGATCAGTTTTGCCGGTTTTCCTGATTTCGGCCATCGCCACGCAGAGCTCCTGACGATGAATGCTATCATATGCTGCTTTAAAGTCGATGAAAAGGTGGTGGGTCTCGACTTGAAATTCATTCGAACGGACCTATTGTCTCTTTGAACTCGATGTGAGATTGAGTTGGGCTGAATTCATTCATTTGCAGAAAATTGAGATTGAACAAGTGAGTTGTTCGTGGTAGATAATCAGCTGCGAGTGCATTCATAAAGCGCATTAGATTCATTTTTTTTGCCATAGATTTTCGGCCGTATTTATAAAGATAATTTAAAGGGTGCCTAACCCTTAATCACCTCTAAGCAGCACTATTGTGCAAAATCAGTATTTATAATCGGTTTTCACATTTAAACATTTATGTTTAAAGGCCGCTAAACTTAAACTCCGCTGAACGCGTTTAAAGGCCGCTAAAGGCATGTTTAAAAATGGCCAATGACAGTTTTTTCTCATTCTCTCAACGTTTGCACCAATGACTCTTTATTTTGTGATACGTCAACTTCAATGTGAGAATGTGCAAACGTCAATGTGTGAATGTGTGAAAACGCTCAACACAACAGAAAAGTTTTTATTTCAAAAAGAATCTGTTTAAAGGAGTTGACATAAATAAAATGTAGTAGAATCGTATGTTTTTGGTACAAGAGTGTTTAGTTTCTTTACTTATCGAGGCACAAACCTCGCTTAGTAAACACACAGCAAACAATTATTTATTAATAAGAATTAAAGCAATTTAAACATTTGAGCCAGCTTAGCTAAACAATATCTGAGATATGGGTGATGAAAATCTAACAAATACGGCTAAAACATTTTATAAAAAATACAAAGAAAGCTGAATTTGTTTAACAAATGTAAAAATAAAAGATTCATTTTACTAATTTCTTGAACGTAAAACAATAGGTAACCTTTATATATTTTCCCATAATTTTTAAAGCAAAGGTGCGATACCTTCTGCAGAGAACGTGTTTGAGCGTTACATTCAGTGTAACTAGTTTTCCTCAAAATTGCATTTGCGGCACTTACATTTTGAGCATTAAAAAACATTCGTGCTTGTTTTTGAAGCCATAAAATCACTTTTAAGACAAACAAAATCGTGCAAATTTCTGAAAACGACTGCGTATTCTTCTTAAAAATTAAACAACAATAACAAATTTTTAAATTCAAGTAAATTTGTTTAGGATAAATTCGGAAGACAATGTCATTAGTTGTCTGCGGCTTTAAAAAGCATAGTCAAAAATCGCAGAAAACTGACAACACTGTTATCGGAAGTGTTTCTATATGTTGCTCCTTGTTTAGCACAGTGATACCCTTCAATCAGAAACGCGTCCTTCCATTTAAAAGTTCGTCAGGCGCAGTTGCTCAGTGGTAAGAGCGATGGAGTACTGCGATGGGGGTTTGACATTCGAACTCGAGAGGTAAATTTCATCCAAGAAATGGTATTAAAATTTTCACTTATAGTGTGTAAACTGACGGCATGAGGTGAGCATAGCGTAAGCGTAGGATGGATGAAGTGGCGAGAAAACTCAGCCGTCTTCTGTCATCGAAAAATGTCCCCTAATCTAAAAGGGAGGCTCTACACAGCATTGGTGCGCTCGGCGCTGACATACGGTTCACAATGTGAGACAGCGTACCAAAATTATGAGGGCAAGTTAACGGCAGCTGAAATGAAGATACTTCGTATAACAGCAAGGGTAACAAAGATTGATCGAATAAGAAGTTCCAAGATCCGAGAAATCCTTCACTTCAAAGAACCTTCTCGAAAAAAATTAAGCGCGACTGGCTCAGTCGGTACTGTCATATTCAAAGGAGAAATCCTACGAACCCTATCAAAAAGGCAATATCAAACAAACATACAATCGCGAAAGAGAGGCAGGCCCAAAAACTCCTGGATCACACAAAAGCAGCAACACAAGCATTTGATTGGTCTCAGTGATGAAGTAATTCAAAATAGGGAGGCCTGCCGTTTTTTCAGAGGTCGAACCGGCGAAGCATACAGGCCCAGGCGGCCCAGCAGTGATGCAGTTAAATGGGAGGGTTATGATCCCTTAATCCTGATCGTAGCCTCACCGCCATTAAGGAAGGAGAGGAATTGTATAACATGGGTTGGTGCCGTTCGACCAAAGACATAATCCCCAAACGAGAACCTACAGCAGCGAAATCTCCAAATGGAGATGGCCCAGGGCTAAACTCCTCTATCTGAAATCTTCAATAGAAATCGCTTGATCCACTCCTTGAACATCTTCCTATTATAGAGACATTCATTTAAGGTTATAATGCATTAAATAACTACACACCAAAACAGCATGTTCCTTATGAATATAAACGTCAGACTAAAAACTGCATTCAAACGATGTGATTTTTGGCAAGTGATAGAGGTTAAACTTTTTTTTTTATAATTAGCTTACGCTGAAGGAGCTTTGTTTTTCTGTATATGTGCAGTAACCTTGTACTTATAGTGTTAAACACAGCGCATGCATTTTTTTGTTGAACAGTAAGCAGCACTCAGCAATGCAGTATTGTATTGCATGATTTTAGGTGTTACTTGCTATTCGTAAGAATAGGCGGATAGGAAAGATGTTTTGGTGCTTAGTATTTTTTCTCCACGGGTGGCGCCTAAATTGCTTAGGGAGATCTCTATTTATGTGAATTCAATTTAAAATCATGGCCCTGGCCGAGATTCGAACGCACGACCGGCCAATCAGTTAGTGAATACATTACCATCGCACCAATGCCACCCGCAACTACAAGGGAACTGGCAGTTTCCTCGCAAATTGGACGCACCCATTCTTGAGATTTCATTTTTGAAAACTACATACATAAGGGCATTGGAGTTTTTGAGATTTCGTGGGGATGTTGGCAAAAAAGTTTGTTTAGTTGCAGATATTGTCGTGAAAAAAAAAAAAAATTTGGGATAATAGCTAGTTGGATTATTTTTTTTTGCAGATTTAGTCCATTTTTTTGGTAAAATTGAATTTTTTTTTTGGTTTAAAGTCCTACTCTCTCTTAGAACCAACGACCATACCACGTTGAGTTAATCGGTTCTCGTCAGATCACCGTAATTAAACGACGTTGGGCGCGGTTAGTACGTAGATGGGGGACCGTTTGAGAACAACCGCGTGTCGTTGGCCAGTCCCATCTACAGAGTTGAGGTAGATAATATACGTGGTATCACAATGGACCTAAATTGGTCTAAGTGTGTCGGCTTCTGCCGACAGCCACATAAACCTAACCTAACCTAACCTACTCTCTGAATAAGATATCTCAATGTATTTTTGCTATGTTTCTTCAGGCTGGTAGACAATCGTTTGCCAACATATCAGATATGATCTCTATGATCCCACCAAATACGACATAGGGAAATTTTATTCCGATTCGCTCATAACTCATGGTTGCCATGATGCTAATACGGGGAAACAATAGTAATGTTAAGGCGTTAACAACTCATACAAGGTCTGAAGCCTATTTGATCCAACATAGTTATATTTTCCGCACGAATAAAAAGAAACTGCAGTCTTACGCCTATTACTAGCGGCTAATTTGAAGAAGCTTCTCATGACAATCTTGGTGGATACCATCCCTATTTTAATAACTATCGCATTTGCGCAAACTTCTATTACACAACCAGGATAACTCTGTTAGATGTTCTTAACACATACATAATAAATATATATAGATAAATACAAATGTAGATGTTGTGGGAATTTGATTTACATAAAGTGAGAAAAGTACAGGTCCCAGAATCGAACCCTTAGGTACCTACTACTTTACAGTAAATGTGAAAGCTTGCTTTCAAACTTTGTTAAAAACAACTAAACCCTAAACGATGAATATTAGAAGTTTACCACCATCGATAATTTATTATACAATTTAATGGTACCGATAATATCCAAAGGCCTTCGAAAAGTGTTTCTGCCAATTCACTTTGACTTCCTCCAACGATATCCTTATCATCCACAACATTATTAATTGCCATTTTAATGGAGATACTTGCAACACATTAGCACCTCCAGTTCAAGATTATTATTTTTTTTAATTATTAGGCATTAGCTTCTCACCACTTTCTTGAATACACAGTTACTACAATACCTACAATTTTAAGCCGAATCCGAACGGCTTCTAATGACAATTGATACTCTTGGATATTTGTCAGACGTTCGTAAGAGGTGAGGCAGTAGAAAAAAAAACTCTAGTTACTTGTTTCTTGGCCCCCGGCGACACACTACCACTGAGCCACTGCTCCCGACACCTCCAGTTCAAACCTCCAGTTCAAGGCTTGACCAAAACTAGAAATTCAACTTTCGACGTTCAACGATCGGTTATCTGTGTTAATCTGTTTCTTCCATACTTAAACTAATATTCAGACAATAGTCTTTTAAAAAGTCCTCACGTAAAGAAGACAACAAACAACCATTACGTATTGTTGGAATTGTGCCATAAGCCTTCGTTTTTGCCGATTCTCATCGGCAGATCGACGCCTTTTTCATGTTTTTCAAGTTCTGTCGTAAATATTTTCTTAAGTCATAGACTAATTTCAGATCCAGGGTAACCGCTTCAAAATAAATGTGTTGTGCCACCGTTGATAAGAAAACGGGCCATTTTAAAAAGTTGGATGCCACAACCAATTTGTGGATTTGCATTTTTGAATGAAGTGCTTGTGTACCTACATAGATTTTGAAATTTTTGAAAAAGTATTTCCCATTTCCGGAATTTGTATCTGCAAATCTGGAACTGATTGATTCTGAATAATTTTATGAAACGAACAATGCAATGCATATGAAAATCAGCGGATAGGGTGAGCCGATTCAAAAAATATTTTGTGCTGGCCAAAGTGATATTTGTGCAATTTTTTCAAGCCACAGTGCCATATGCTAAATAATGACAATTTGATACGCTGCAACAGATTCATGTGGTGCTCTACACAGCCTTTGTAAACTTGTATTCCATGGTCTCAGAGATTTTATGCTGCCAGGAAAGGCTATCCTATGTACGAGGGCGGGTCAATAAGTCCGTGACTTTTTGAATTTCTGACCTCTTTACTGAAACGGCAACACTGCTCCTGTCAACAGGCATCTGTCAGTTGACTCCTGTCAAAATTTAAACTTGCTGCGTCAGTTAGTTTGTGCTTGACAGCTATTTTTATCAGACTACTCACTAATTTGAGGAGAAAATGGAAAAAAGTGAATTTCGTGTGCTTAGTAAGCATTATTTCTTGCGAAAAAAAACCATTACCGAGACCAAGGCTAAGCTTGAAAAATACTATGGGGACTCTGCACCATCGATTTCAATGGTAAAAAAGTGGTTTACTGAATTTCGTTGTGGCCGTACAAGCACTGAAGATGCCGAACGTCCTGGACGCCCAGTTGAGGTCTCTACACCCGAAACAATCGAAAAAATTCACGATATGGTGTTGGCCGACCGAAGATTGAAAGTGCGAGAGATTGTGGAAGCCGTAGGGATCTCGAATGGCTCAGTGGTTTCAATTTTGAATGATCACTTGGGCATGAGAAAGCTTTCCGCAAGATGGGTGCCGCGTTTGCTCACAGTCGACCACAAACGCAATCGTGTAACAACTTCACAGGAAGGTTTGGCGTTGTTTAATCAAAATATGGAGGAGTTTTTGCGCCGTTTTGTAACCGTGGACCAAACATGGATCCATCACAATACACCAGAGACCAAACAACAGTCAAAACAGTGGGTTTCTAAGGGTGAATCGGCGCCAAAGAAGGCCAAGGTGGGTTTGTCAGCCAATAAAGTTATGGCGACTGTTTTTTGGGATGCACGCGGGATAATCCACATTGACTACCTTCAAAAGGGAAGAACAATCAATGGGGAATATTATGCCAACTTATTGGACCGATTCAATGACGATTTGAAAAAAAACCGACCTCATTTGGCCAAGAAAAAAGTTCTTTTCCACCAAGACAATGCAAGGGTGCACACATGTGCAGTTGCCATGGCAAAAAACCATGAATTGGGCTATGAATTGCTCCCTCATCCACCCTATTCTCCAGATTTGGCTCCGAGCGACTACTTCTTGTTCCCAAACCTGAAGAAATGGCTTGGTGGAAAAAGATTTGACTCCAATGATGAAGTCATCTCGCAAATAAAGGCCTATTTTGAGGACCTCGACAAATCATTTTTTTTGGAAGGGATAAAAAAATTGGAGAAGCGTTGGACAAAGTTTATAGAGCTCAAGGGAGACTACGTTGAAAAATAAAATTATTTTTTTATCAAAAAATCTGTGTTTTATTCCAAAAGTCACGGACTTATTGACCCGCTCTCGTATAACGCTGCATCAGCGCCGCAAAATGCAATTGTATTTTTCCGAGATGCAGTGGACTGGGAGGGTTGTGGTCATAGTAGTTCAGATCATAACCTCATCCTTAAAGGGAAGACGTATTTTTCCGGAAATCAATTAGACGATCAATTAGTTTTTTTTAAATGTCACACAAATGCTGCAGATAGGTCAATGGCTTCCATAAGATTTTTTACAATCCCCATGCTTCTAAGGCTGCTTTTATCAAATAGTGTAAACTCCTTGTACGTGCCATTGTCGAAAATGCTGCCCTTTGTGGCTGGAAGCACAACTCGCATACATTTCGAAATTCTATTAATAATCACACAAATTATCACAGGTTTGTCACAAAATTTCTAATTCATTCCTTTTTATATCTGCCAGGAGCACCACAAACCTCATGGACTCCAACCTAGGTAACAACAAAAGCACCAACAACAGCAATAATAATAACAACAATAACAACAGCAGCAGCAAGAACATCAATCGTTCCTCAGTATCCAGCATCAACGATGACTACAGTTTCTTTGTCAAAACTGAGTTGGATCATGATACTAATCCAGACAACCGTATCTCGAGCACACTCAACGGAAACTATGATGACATCGATGACAATACATCCGAAGATAGTAACCAGGTGCACCATCATCGACATAATTATCCAGCCACTGGTACCGGTGCTGGTGGCAATGAAGTCGAAGAACTGGAAGCGATCGATGCAGATTTCCCATATCCATTAATCATAGACAATTCACCGCAACCTTCGCCCCCGCTGAAGCGGAAACGTCGGAATTCCTCCAGCGATGATGAAGCTGCCACCACAGCGGCTGGATACGACCAGCAACAGCTAAAGATACAGCCGACCATACGTGAGATTTTGAATTCGAAATTCTGTGGCTTCATAACAGCCAAGCTGAACAGCATGGAGGATTCGGAAGCGGATAATCTGATGAATAGGATTCTGATGCTACTCGTGGCCACACAAAACAATATGAATGTTGCGTCGGCTGTCAACTAAAGTGATATACATAACTGTTCGTACCAAAAAACGTAGCGATAAGATATTATTTTTAACTGCATAAATGTATTTGTTACGTGTTTCCTTTAATTTTTATTTTTTCCATTGTAAAATAAATTGTAGTTTCTTTGAGATTAAGAATGAGTCTGCTTCGTATTCTTCTCATCCTCAGTGCGCCACTTGAGATTCATTCTTTGTTGGAAGAGGGATGATCCTTTTTATCAATGGAAGCGTATGTGTGCGTGAGTATATTTGCCGCCTGCATGTAATTCAATAGGCACATGCTTTGTCGTTTTATTTTTTGTTTTGCGTCCTTTTTCTATTCTCCCCTTCTTCCTGTTCTAATTTTACTCATCGGGATGAGAAGGAGAGGATAACAAACCGAACATCTGGCAGACATATTTTCCCGATTTGGTTTGAACTATTTTCAGAATGAACCTGGTTTAAAGCAGCTGATTACCACCAGCAGCGGCATGGGTTGCACTGTCCCTTTTGTTCGGCCGGTAATCTGGCCTTTATATGTGAACAGGGATCCTGAAAACGAATGCCTGCAAATAGTATGGGAAAATTGTAACTGACGGAATTTTCATTGTCATTTCGAAGGGGTGTTTCCGGTTTTAACCCTTTTTTGTAGGTTAGCTTAGCACTGGTTTTGGTTCTTCTATTCTTCTGTTTGTTGGTTTCAAGGGAAAGATACGTTTCTTGTTGATTTCTTCTGCGAAGAGAGATTTAATAGTGTGACCTAGTTTAAATGATGAGCGGGAATGGGAAGTGGGTATGTTAATTTCAGGACATGACGTTTACTGTATATGTATTATAATAAATAATGCTTTATTGTGTTCTTCGGCTGTTTGGTCATTTAGTTTTTTTTTGTAAAATGAAAGATTAATTCATTTACTTTCCCAACGTTTCGGCGGGGGTTGCCACCTTCCTCAGGGGAATCTTTATTACATACACAACAAATAAATAAATAAAAGTAAACATTAAGTAAACCAAACAACTATTGGATATAGATAAAACTTACAAATTAAGTTTAAAAAAGAAATTAAATAAAATAAAATAAAATAAAACCGTCAGCTATATTATCACTTCGACTTGTTGAAGTTTTGTCCGTTATTGTTTTGGTATGAGGGAGCAGTAGACAGCGGAGATGTTCTGTGTGTCCTGTTTCCTGTTCATGTTGTTTTTGTTGTTTAAGATATGCAGGGTTTCCAGGGTGAGGCGTTTTGATTTGTGTTTTTCTGTTTGTAAAATTTGTGTGTTGTCGAAGTTCGGTCTATGGTTTGTGTCAATGGTATGGCTGGCTAACGCTGTTTTGTTGGGGTTGCCTGATTTAATGTCGGATTTGTGATTTGAGATACGCTGTTTTGAGGAATTGCTGTGTCGTCCCAACGTAGCATAGATTACAAGGTTCACAATCTTTTCCTTTGCAATTAATTTTGTATACTACGTCGGTCCGTTTTCCTTTTTCCGTTCTTACTGTAAGCTTGGAGAACAGTGTCGCAAGAGTCTGATTGGAATTGTACGCCAAATTGATACCCTTAGTGGTGGCGATGATCTTTTTTAGACTCTCAGCAATTCTTGGGACATAGACTACTCCTCTGTTTGTCCCAGATTCTCTCACGTTCTCTTCTTGCGGAACTGTTCTGCGGCGGTGTCGGAGGAACAGGCTCCGAATAACCTCTCCGGGAAAACTGTTGTCCTTCAAAATGCGTGTGACAATTTTTTCGTTTGCGTTGTGGAACTTTTCGTCACTCAGTGCAAAGACTTTTCTGATTAGGTTGCCAGCAGTGTTAATTATGACATGTTTCGGTTGATTTGACCGAAAGTTGACTAATCTTCCCGATGTTGTTTTTTTCCGGTACCAATTGAAGGAGAGATTTTCGTTTTCGCGATGAACTTTGACATCCAAAAACGCTAACGACCTGTTTGTTTCTTTTTCCACAGTGAATTGAATTCTGGGGTTGAATGCATTGAGGCATAGCAGCAGAGTGTCGATGTTACGGTAATCAATGACCGCGAAGGGGTCGTCCACGTACTTAACAATAAGCCGTGGTTTCGTAGTCAGTTTGAAACATTCATCTAACAGATGGTCCAAAACTAGATCGGCTATGGTTGGAGAAAGTGGATTGCCCATTGGTAAACCGTCGATCTGTCTATAAACCTTGTCCTTATGTTGCAGGTAGTTGCTTTCTTTAAGGCAAAAGTTTAAAATTTCCAGGAATTTATTTTGGCTGAGAGACGTGCTGTTCTTTATAATATCCCACTTCATTTTTATTGTGCTGACCGCTAGTTGGATGGGTACGTTGGTAAAAAGGGATACTACATCATATGACACTAAAACTTCATGCTCTAAAGAATTTTTCACAGAGTATGTTGAATTTTGTGTCGCAGACTGTAGCAGCTTTCCAACATATTGACTAAGCTGGTAGCAAGCCAAGTTCATACAAGATGTGATCGGTCGGAGGGGAACCTCTGGCTTATGGATCTTAGGAAAACCGTAGATTGATGGTATTTTAGCTGTGTAAGTTGTCATCTTCCCTTTCTCTCTGTCATCTATGAGTTTGTTGTTATGCAGCCATTTCACCAACGTATTATTTTTGGTTTGCAATGTTGTTGTTGGGTTGGTTCTTTCTTGTCGGTATGTAGAGCGGTCTGACAGTAGTTCAGTCATTTTAGCGTCGTATTCTTCCCTCTCCATTGCAATGGTAATATTTCCCTTGTCAGCCGGGAGAATTAGGACATCTTTGTTTTTCTTGAGGAAAGTTAGTGTTTCTTTGTGGACTTTTGTTATGTATTTGTCCAATTGACTACATTTGTTGTTTCGTTTGAAAGAATTCAGCATGTTGCAATATTGAGCTCTTGCTATGTCCTGCTCTCTCTCACACTGAATGTTGCTTATGATCTCTTCTCCATCAGCAATTAATTGGAAGAGAGGGAAATTCTTCGTGTCAATGGGTATTGAACATTTTTTCCCCATAGACAGTAGCCATCGGACCTCTAGAGGAAAATCGACAGGGCTCTTGTTTATGAACCATATCCAATAGTTGTTTGGTTTACTTAATGTTTACTTTTATTTATTTATTTGTTTTGTATGTAATAAAGATTCCCCTGAGGAAGGTGGCAACCCCCGCCGAAACGTTGGGAAAGTAAATGAATTAATCTTTCATTTTACAAAAAAAACTAAATGACCAAACAGCCGAAGAACACAATAAAGCATTAAAATTTAATTTGGTCAACAAATCACACATCGGAATTATAATAAATAGATATGTAGTTGGTTTTGCGACGCAAATAAAAAAGCAAATGAGCCTTATTGCGAAGATCAATCGACAATTGATAATTGACTATTTGCAATGTGTGCTATTGTGAACGAACGATTCATTTGGTATTTTTGTCAATCGCATTTTTTTAATTGACTGCGATTGACAAAATCCTTTAGAATCGTTCGTTCACAATAGCACACATTGAAAATAGTCAATTATCAACTGTCGATTGATCTTCGCAATAAGGCTCAATAACAGCTATATCGCCATCACTGGTAATGTGTTGGTGGTCCACTGCCCAGCACAGTAGGGAATCTTTGAACATTTCATTAGGCGTGAGTAAATAATTACTGACTTGATCAAAAGAAATCTGATAAAGCAAGGCCTTCCAAAAAAATGCCCAGGAAGAGAATTAGTAATGGCACAGTTTCAAGATTCCATACATCAATGGCATTACCACTTCACTTCTCAGACATTGCGGAGACATTGGCAGGTCTGTTTTTGCTTCTTCCTAACCTCTAACCTTCTTCCCTGTAAGGGGGAATGACAATCGACAAAGTAGGCAATCACCCTGAAGATTGTCTTCCTTGTGGTGGTGGGGCTTTAGTGTTCCCCTCTCCATCTTTAATCGACAAAGTAGGGATAAAAACTAAAAGGCTTCAAATCCAAGGTAAGGTTCGACGTGCCGGGACATGTATGGCTGGGGGAGAGCTCAGTCACAAGCGCGAAATCTGGATACCTGGGGAACTAAAGTTTAAATCCCAATTCCCATTATCTGCATAGAGGGGGTGAGTATAGATGGTCCTTTCTTCACCCATACTCGTGGGACCAGAAAAATTAACAAGAGACTAAGGAGCAAGGATCCGGCACAACTGACTATAAACATCGATCCCACATTTGAACCACTGACGGAATAAGAAGAAAATGTACTCTTGATGTCAGTGACATTTGTTCCGTCGCTAGCTCCAAGCTCTCTAGAGTGTTAACCTAATTACGACGAAGTAAAACCTTCACCTTCAATTACAGGACGATAGTCAGAGAGACTCTCAACATCGGCGACTCGGACAAAACGTCACGATGGACAGATACAACTTCGAAGTAGTTAAAGACTTTGTCTACCTGGGCTCCACTATCACCTCGCAAAATGACATCGGCGCAGAGATCAAGCGAAGAATCACTCTTGCCAATCGATGTTTCTTCGGGCTAAGAAGGCATCTAAGAAGTAAAGGCCTCTCTCATAGAACGAAGGAGATATTATATAAGACCTTAATCATCCCGATCCTGCTGTATAGTGCAGAAGCATGGACCCTGTCAAAATTGGACGAAAACCTTCTGGAATGCTTTGAGAGAAAGATTCTTTGAGTGATATTCGGTGCAGTTTGTGACGATGGAGTGTGGGGAAGAAGATTCAACGACGAACTATACTGGCTATACAGCTGACCTGGTCAAAAAGTTAAAAATACAACGGCTGAGATAGCTGGGACAAGTGGAGCGTATGGTCAACAACGCACCAGCCTGACGAGTCTTCGAATCCACCCCTGAGGGTCAACGCAGCAGAGGAAGACCCCACCTTAGGTGGCGCGCAAAATTTGAGAATGACCCAACCAACTTGGTGTGCGTAACTGGAGGCAGCTTGCGATGGACCGAGCAGGCTTGTTGGTTGAGGCCGTGGTCCACCGCAGACTGTATGCGCCACCAAAAGTAAATTAAGTCAGGAGACGAGGTACGTAGAGATGGAACGAACTGAACGAAACTGACCGAAAACGGCCAAACAATGCACGTGCGTATCTGTAGGAAGAGCGTTTAATGGGGAATGAGTATATGACTCCTACACCAGCGGAAGCTTGTCCTCGGGTTAACACCGACGCTAAAAAGTTGCTGAGCCACTTTGCTACAAGATTTGCCAAAGACAGGTCGACCGCATCAATCACTCTGGCAAACAATGCCACCAGAGAAACAAAAGCAGCAAATGAAAGATGGAGCGCCCTCGATTCCTTTATTATAACCCAGGAATATATGGCCACTTTATAACAATCAAAGGACGGAGATAATCCTTCAAATGGACAAAAAATCGTCCTTACGTGTGGGTGTTATCACCGGACACAATATGCTGTGTTATCATGCAAAGGAATTGAAACTGAGGACAGATGATCTGTGTAGAGAATGCCGTGAAGAATAAATTTACGAGGATGCCCCATTCCGCAGTTCCTCCGCAACTGCCCTGCACTCTGCCGAAGTAGAAATAACACCCTTCGAAGACATTTTTTGGGTTTTTCATAGGTTTGCCGTAGGTTCTACCATACCCATACCCAAACCGTTGTCTAACTACACCTTTTGGAGTTTACATTCTGTTCCAGCTTCTCTGGTTCGAGATTTAGTTTGACATTACATACCTACCTCAGTAGTTAGAAGTCGCATGCCGATGCACGGTTCCACTTAATGCCGATAGACTTCAGTTCTATTCACAAGGATATTTCGCTAGTCACATGTTTCAACTGTCAACTACGCAGTTGAATTCTAAAATTCTTATGACATTCCCAAGATCATTCACCTTCTCATTTCATCCACCCGAAAATGGAAGTCCATCAAAGTCGTCTGGCTAATTTAGCAACTGTTGCATAATTAATCCAAGGTCTTGTCATCAACAAACGAAAAGAAAAATAGGTAGGTATGACGTCAGTGAATAATTTTAAAAAACAAACAAACCGTTTACCTACCCAAAACAAGCCGAAGGGGGCGTCGCAAAGCCAGTACAGCAATAAGCAAAATTACACGCAACAGCCAATACAAAACTGTGTAATTAAACTGCCATTAACTCCTCCAAGGTCAGTAGACAAAACGGGTTGATTGTACCCGACAATATGTCTCGAAAATTTCAAGCATGCTTATTTTTGGATAGCCTTCCTCACACACTGACAGCTTTCAAACCTGTAAGAGGTAACGCCCTTGTTACCTGTTTTTTCCAGTACCTACCCTTTTCACAGCATAATGTCAAAACGCGTGCAAGTTTTGTTAGCACCGAAATAAAACCTTTGTCCTTAATATCGCACTTAAAAAGTGTGCATACAGTGTCAGTAAGGAGGACTACTACAGTCGCTCTCTTAATCTGCGTGGTGATGTAGTGAAAACTACTTCAGGAAGGACATTTTTGTATATCTTTTCCGTTAGGCAAAACACCGATCCTATTTCCGGAAACATTTTTATCGTTTTCCCCTTCCGTGTGTCGTGTTTTTTATTTATTTTTTATATCATGCACATTTTGGTATCCAACCAACAACAGAAGTTTCTTTTTATCTCTTTCAGGTGAGTTTTCAGCATTTTTAAAGACATCCTAAATTTAGTGGAAAAATTGGTTGTGGGAAAGCAGCCACGGTTATCGGAAGCGTAAAAGTCATAAGCTTTAAGGGGGATATGTATCTACATACCTACTGGCTCTATGCAATATTTGCGGTTTGAAAATGTAGATTGTGTTTGTTGGCGGGGAGATGTCCATTTTGGTGGTTCATGCAGTTACTAGTGACTTAAATGTCCACCGTTCTCCTCTAGGTTGTCTTCCTATACCTCTGTTCAACATCGGGACTTTCGATTTACTAAAACTAATCTCTAGTTCCCACAACACAACTCCTGCCTGATGCGGCCCAAATCGGTGGAAACCGTCCTTCACTCCATGATACGCATCATCGAATACTCCCTTTATTACAAGGAATACACTATGGTTGCTTTCGTAGACATAGAAGGCGCCTTCAACAACGTAAATACATCTACAATCGAAAATGCACTAACAAAACTGAATGTGGATGTCTCGCTTTGTGAATTGATCAATCTTTTGCTCTCAAGCAGGATTATTAATTAGAAGCTGGGCGATAAATCAACAAGGAGGTCTGTCAGTAGAGGTACGCCACAAGGCGGTGTACTTTCCCCCCTTCTGTGGAACTTGGTGGTGAAAAAACTACTGATATGCCTGGATGGGGAGGACTGCAAGGTGATTGCCTATGCGGATGCTAATGCCGTTTCAGGGAAATACCTCAACACTTTAAAGGAACTCCTTTAAAACGCTCTTAACAAGCTTACAAGATGTATATCCATGTACACAAATGCACATAGGCGTTGGAGCTAGAGTGTTTTTTTTTTAAACAATAAAGCAAACGGCATATTTCGCCTTCTGATCCAATCAGTGCCTTCCAGGCAAAGATATTGTCAGTGGCCAAAGACACCTTAATATTGCCTGGGGATATCATCATTTTCTTTAATAGCCAGGCTGCGATTAATGGAATCTCTGCATTCGAAATAAAGTCTATGCTTGTGACGCGAAGGGTTGAACACAATAATATACAGGGTTATGAAATTGCTGATGAACTAGCAAGAAAATGATCTACCCCGATTCCTGGAGAGGCGGACCAATCTGTCAAACCGCCAATGTGCGACCTTAGAGCACCGCTTGGGCAGCAAATACTGGAACTCGCCAAAAGCAGGTGAAACGTCCTCCCCAACGACGAAATATCCAAGAAGATATGGCCGGATTATGACAGAACCAGAATCCACAAACTTATTAAAAACATAGGGACGGGCTACAGACCGCTTAGGCGAACTATTGGATAACCTATTCTTATTCCCATCCCTCATAAGTGGGCGTGACAAAAGTCTAAGTATGGTTGAATTGTTAAGAACGCTCTTCATATTTTGTCATATAACATTTAAAGGCCTAATTTTTATCGACGGACGGACGGACGGACGGACATGGCTAGATCGACATTACTATCGATGCTGATCATAAATATAGTAACTTTTAGGGGTATACGGGCAATATTAACCCATTACTGCCCACCGTATGAAATATCATACGCTAAACTGCACTTTTATGTTTATTTAATTTTTTATTTTTTTCGCTTAGTAGGCGGTGAAATTTAAATTTATTCGAAAGAAAAACGTTCTAAGAAATTAACTGCCATTCATATCAGCTGTCAGTGGTATTCAGTCAGTCGTAAATATCAATATATAAAGTGTGTACAAATTGAAAGAAAAACATAGGGACGGGCTACAGTCCGCTTGGGCGAACTGTTGGATACCCTATTCTTATTCCTATCCCTCATAAGTGGGCGTGACAAAAGTCTAAGTATGGTTAAATTGTTAAGAACGCTCTACATATTTTGTTATATAACATTTAAAGGATTTTATCAAAAAAAACGCTCCCTAGCTCAAACTTGGGTGTTTCAATAAAATTGTTTTATTTAATTGTGGGCGTGTCAGTAGGCGGATTTAAAAAAAAATTAACACATGAGCATAAAGGGCCCCTAGAGAGTATATATTATAAATTTCAGCTCCCTAGCTCAAACTTTGGATTTTCAAAAAAATTGTTTTATTTATTTGTGGGCGTGTCAGTGGGCGGATTTTGAAAATATTTATACATGAGCTTAAAGGGCCCCTAGAGAGTATATATTAAAAATTTCAGCTCCCTAGCTCAAATTTTGGTTTTTCAATAAAATTGTTTTATTTTTTTGTGGGCGTGGCAGTGGGCGGATTTTGAAAATTTTATATCCCGAGCAGTTTTAGGAGTCATAGATCATATATAAAAAATTTCAGCTTCCTAGCTCAAAATTCGATTTTTTCCAAAATTTTGTTTTTTTGAGTTTGTGGGCGTGTCTGTGGGCGGATTTCAAAAATTCGTAAACTTGATTATTTCGGGACCCTAGAGAGTATATGGTTAAAATTTCAGCTCTCTAGGTCCAGTTTAAAGGCCTAATTTTTGCCGACGGACGGACGGACGGACGGACATGGCTAGATCGACATTACTATCGATGCTGATCATAAATATAGTAACTTTTAGGGGTCTACGGGCAATATTAAGGTATGTTACAAACTATGCGTCAAAATTAATATACCCCTAGAATAGGGTATAAAAATGAAGAGATTGTGAGTAAATTATTTGAAATTATCCTTTAATTTTAATTTTAGCTGTTTATAACGTATACATAACTATTGATAAATGAGCAATACACATAAAGAATATTTTTCTAAGCTATTCCTTTGTTTTTTATAAGTAATATAAGTGATAATATAATGATGTATGAAATTTCATACGTTGGGCAGTAGTAAGTGACAGAAAAATTGTTTTTTTCAGTTTCAACCCAGAAGTTGATGGAGAGGCCATTTTAAATATTTTAAACGAGTTGGATGAAGAGAATACTGCTGGATTGCATATAACGGAGGCAAATGAGCTGGAATTAGTTCTTACTGGTGCAATTGATGGAGTAGATAGCGATGTAGATGATGCTGGGAGTGATGACGAGGGCAAACAACCAACTGTAAGGGACTTAGGAAAAGGTATCTTGCGACAACATATTGAGGTAAGGGTAGTTAAAAATCTATCTGATAACGTTCGAGAGTCAAGGACGTTGCAAATTGTGGAAGATCCTGAAGATGATCATATCTTCGACATGTTTGGCTATAAGTTGTTCCGAAATGATAGAATAACTAACACAATAGGAGGTGGGGTTGCAATTTATTGCAAATCAACCTTAAAATGCAAGGTAGTTGGTAGATCCGCTGGCAACGGAATTGAATATTTAATGTTAGAGGTGACCGATGGTTGTGTAAAATGTATTGTATCCTGTGTGTATAATCCAAGTCGAAATTTCTTACATGATCCGTTTTTCGCTGAGGTAACTAATTATGCCCAAATATGTGAACATTTTATTATCTGTGGAGATTTCAACACCGATTTGGGAAGGCGTGATATTTTATCGCGCCGACTCATTGACTTAGTGCTTTCCAATGGCCTCGTTATAAGCAACTCTTACCCAACTCGATATGCTCCAAATTCTAAACCAAGTTTGTTAGACCTGGTTTTAGTCTCTGATGCTTCAAACGTTCTTCTTTTGGATCAACTTGCTCTTGAAGGGATATCTGACCATGACTTGTTATTTTGTTCCTATAATATTGATTTTTCTCATGATCCCATTCCGCATACTTTCTCTTACAGAGATTTTAAGTCTGTTGATATAAACTCACTACATAGAGAAGCAAGTACAATACCATGGGAACTTTGTTTGTATCTAGAAAATGTCAACAACAAGCTGAACTTTCTTCAGTCGCAGACTGAGGAGCTTTTTAACAAACATGTCCCTCTGCGGACTGTACAAATAAGAAATTTGAAATGCCCGTGGTTCACCCGAGAAGTATTAGATGCAATAAATAAGCGCAGAAAGTACTATAGTAAATGGAGAAGTAGCCCTACTTCAAGGAATTGGAAAGCTTTCTGTGTAGCGCGTAATCAGTCCACCTTTGTTACGCGCCGCGCTAAATTTAACTATTTCTCAAGGACATTAAAGGATTCACTTCCTTCCAAACAGCTATGGACTAATTTACGAAAGATAGGTGTTGGTAACAGAGTAGAATCAGTCTGTCGCTTGGATCCCAATATCCTTAATTGCGCATTCCTTTCAAGTACCGGTACAAGAAATCCTCAGTTCTCCTTGCAAGAAGAACTTCTATGCGAGCTTGATTATGATTTTAAATCAGTAAATGAGAATGATGTCATTGAAAGCGTTGCTGATCTTAAATCGAATGCAACAGGTGAGGATGGCATCCCACTCCGCTTTTTAAAAATGGTTTTACCTTTTATACTACGGTCACTCACGCATATTATTAATCATTGCCTTGCTTCTTCTACTTTCCCTGATAACTGGAAAGCCGCCAAAATAATTCCTGTTGCAAAGAAACCGCAACCCTCGCTTCCTAATGACTTTCGCCCGATAAGTATTCTTCCGACCCTGTCAAAAGTATTTGAGAAGATACTGGCAAAGCAAATAGTAGGTCATATAAATGGGAATGCTTTACTTTCTCCTTTTCAGTCGGGTTTTCGACCCGGGCACAGCTGTGCTACTGCAATGGTGAAAGTTCTTGACGATATAAGGCAACAATATGACCGAAGTTACCTAACGGTCTTATGTTTGTTAGACTTCTCTAAGGCTTTTGATAGGGTCAACCATCAGATCTTATGTACAAAGCTCCGCTATTATTTTGGTTTCAGTGATAGGGCAGTCCGGTTAATAAGTAGCTATTTAAGCAATCGTTCTCAAAGAGTTCTGGTTGGTGACCATTTGTCGAATGTCAAATTTCTGCGGGAGGGTGTGCCACAAGGGTCTATTTTAGGACCCATTCTTTTTTGTATGTTCATAAATGATATTGCTCCTGTATGTAATAGTTCATCTATTCACCTTTATGCCGATGATGTCCAAATTTACCTCTCAAGACCTATCGGATTACTTGAGGATCTTTTCCATCGAATAAACCTTGACCTCTCAGCTATACACAGCTGGTCTGTTGAAAATGGACTTACTTTAAATCCATCTAAGACTCAGGCAATTTTAATATCCAAAAAGTTTTACACACCAGAAATGTTCCCTCCTCTCTTTCTGTCCAACGTAGAAATAAAGTTTGTTGAAAAAGTTACCACCTTAGGATTTAAAATAAATAGTAGTCTTTCTTGCAATGACCATGTCAATTATGTCATCAGCCGTATCTATGGTTGCCTTCGTAAGTTATGGACATGTGCCAATTTTATCCCTCGCGATACGAAATTAAAACTAATGAAAACGTTACTGGTTCCCATTATAACTTATGCAGAAGTTGTCTACTGTATGCTTGATTCCTTATCACAAAATAAGCTTCAAGTTGCATTTAACGGAATGACTCGTTATATCTTTGGACTAAGAAGATATGACCATGTATCAGCTTACCAAAATAGTATATTAGGATATTCATTAAGGCAATTTCTTGATGCTAGAAACTGTATTTTTCTGCATAAAATAATATACTCAAAATCACCACGATATCTTTATGAGAAATTGCAATTCACACAGTCGGATAGAAATTTTAACTTAATAATTCAGCCTTATAATTATATTAACTCGTCGCGTCTATTCTTTACTTACGCCGTTAAGCTATGGAACTCCTTGCCTGAACACATTAAGCGAGCATCGGGAACTCTGAAATTCAGGACAGCTATATTTAAATATTTTTCTGAACAGCAGTAGAGGTTTCTTCCTTCTTTCCTTCTTTACTCTTTCCTTCTTTATTCTTCTCTTCTTTTCTTTTCTCCACTCAATTTTACTCTTCTTTTAAATTGAATTGTTAATCTTCTTTCTGGGAATATAATAACTTTAATATGCATACCTACCTACTTATGTGAAAAACTAATGTAAAATTAATTTTGTTAGTGCTCTATAAAGACTATGTCTTACTTGTACTTAATGTTAAAATAAATTGAATTGAATTGAATTGAAAAATACTCCAAGTTGTTTTAATACGGCAGATTCAATTCCTAAGCCACCAAAACGTGCTAAACTAGCAACAAGGAAAAACAGAATATGAGAACCCAAAGATCTAGATACTACTTTAAAGTTTCCAGTAGAGAAAGAAGTGGAACCTAATTGCATTCAGAAGTGGCGAGAAAAACAATATGCGCCCATTGATATCTTATATTTGATGATGCCATATTAGATAAGATTTGTAAGGAGACAAATCTGTATGATATGCAAAAGGGACAGGAACCAAAGATCTTGCAAGAAGAAATTGTTAAATATTTTGCAATATAACTATTGTCTGGCTACAGCTCAAATACTCATAGGCGTATGTATTGGGAGACGAAAGAAGATACCCACAATTCACTTGTTTCTTCTGCAATGTCTAGGAATAGATTCGAGCTTATACATAGGTATTTTCACCTAAATAATAACAATGAGCTTGACACTCAAGATAGGTTATATAAAGTTCGCCCTTTGATTGACCATTTGAATGAGAGATTTCAGGAGCTAGCTAGACCATTGGGAACAAAATTTTCACTTGATGAAGCAATGAAGCCTTATTACGGGCACCATTATGCAAAGCAATTCATCAGAGGAAATCCCATACGTTATGGTTTTAAGTTCTGGTGTCTCAACAATTCATCCGGATATCTCCTCAAATTTGAGCCATATACTGGAGCTGCGGAGATAAAAACAAGAAGCAAGTCGCCTGGATCAACTGTAACAGAGAAGCTCTGCATAAACTTTCTGCCTGCACATAGTACTGTCTATATTGATAACTACTTTAGTTCCTTGCCGCTGCTTGAATCGCTCAAAAGTGAAAGCATTAACTGCCTGGGCACAATTAGGAGTGATAGAGTGGAAAAGGCTCCACTAAATTGTTTAAAAACATAGGGACGGGCTACAGTCCGCTTGGGCGAACTGTTGGATACCCTATTCTTATTCCTATCCCTCATAAGTGGGCGTGACAAAAGTCTAAGTATGGTTGAATTGTTAAGAACGCTCTACATATTTTGTTATATAACATTTAAAGGATTTTATCAAAAAAAAAACGCTACCTAGCTCAAACTTGGGTGTTTCAATAAAATTGTTTTATTTAATTGTGGGCGTGTCAGTAGGCGAATTTAAAAAAAATTAACACATGAGCATAAAGGGCCCCTAGAGAGTATATATTATAAATTTCAGCTCCCTAGCTCACTTTGAATTTTCAAAAAAAAAAAAAATAATTGTGGGCGTGCCAGTGGGTGGATTTTGAAAATATTTACAAATGAGCATAAAGGGCCCATAGAGAGTATATATTATAAATTTCAGCTCGCTAGCTCAAACTTTCGATTTTCAAAAAAATTGTTTTATTTATTTGTGGGCGTGTCAGTGGGCGGATTTTGAAAATATTTATACATGAGCTTAAAGGGCCCCCAGAGAGTATATATTAAAAATTTCAGCTCCCTAGCTCAAATTTTGGTTTTTCAATAAAATTGTTTTATTTTTTTGTGGGCGTGGCAGTGGGCGGATTTTGAAAATTTTATACCCCGAGCAGTTTTAGGAGTCATAGATCATGTATAAAAAATTTCAGCTTCCTAGCTCAAAATTCGATTTTTTCCAAAATTTTGTTTTTTTGAGTTTGTGGGCGGATTTCAAAAATTCGTAAACTTGATTATTTCGGGACCCTAGAGAGTATATGGTTAAAATTTCAGCTCTCTAGGTCCAGTTTAAAGGCCTAATTTTTGCCGACGGACGGACGGACGGACGGACGGACATGGCTAGATCGACATTACTATCGATGCTGATAATAAATATAGTAACTTTTAGGGGTCTACGGGCAATATTAAGGTATGTTACAAACTATGCGTCAAAATTAATATACCCCTAGAATAGGGTATAAAAAGAACCAAGAGGTTCACATCATGCGTTACAAGATAACGAAAATCATATATCCCTTATCCGATGGCATGACAATAGCCAAGTAACTATAGCCACGAATATTGAGTGTGAAGCCGTCCTTGGTCAAACGTCGTGTCGTCGATGGGATAGAGCTGAGAGGAAATATAAAAACGTACCTCAACCAACGGTTGTACAGGAATATAACCGCTATATGGGAGGTGTAGATTTGTTCGACAGGTTGAGAGGCAATCATAGGATACGGATTAGAAGCAAAAAATGGTATTGGCCTCTCATTCGATTTGGGCTTAACGGAGCGTTAGTTAACTCTTGGCTTCTTTACCGAAATATAGAAAAAGATATGGCATTGCTTGAGTTCACCAGGCGCATTGTTTTATCAGTGCTCACTGTAACCCAATTTGATCTTCCTAGAAGGGTTCGTCCAAAAACGTCATTACAAGTAAAATTATGAAAGCCAAATTTTTTATTGAAAGTAACAATATTAGATGAGATAAGATTCGATGGAATAAACCATTTGGTGGACGAAGGCAAGACACAGCGCCGATGTGGACAGTGTGGCAAATGTGCAAAATTTATATGCACAAAATGTAATATTGGACTACATCCGAAGAATTGTTTTGCTCTTTTTCATCTTCGTCGTTAACTTTTTGAACTAGATTATACCTACATACGCGTATTTCAATAAATTTTAAATCAAAATAAATATATGCGAATCTTTTACTTGTTAATTCCCAACGTATGATTTATCATACGTCAAAAAATACATATATGCAATTTTTTTTTTACAAAATTTTTAGCTTGTTATCAAAAACGATCTTAAGAAGGTGCCAAAAAATTAATATGAACCAAAAAATCCAAAAAAAAATTTCTTCGGCAGTAATGGGTTAAGGTATGTTACTAACTATGCGTCAAAATTAATATACCCTTAGAATATGGTATAAAAAGGAGGAAACCGGACTTCTGTTTGGATGGTGGTGCGAATAATTACTGGACATAGCTTATTAAAGAGCACCAAATTAATATTTTAAGTTTAATTTTTAATGTAATTTTGGTGCGGCATAAGTCCCCATTTATTGGGCTTAATACAAGCTAGTAATACGCCTTAAAAACTAATTAAAACTAATTAAAAGCTAGGGTTTAATATTGATGCAGAAGATCAAGTTTACGGCAGGAAGTGCTGCGATTGAAATCGAACGCGGTGAGGTTTGCGTTAACCTTCCGCAGCATGCGGGGGATTGGTTCATTGGAGCCATGGGACGTACGCTGGGGTGGAATATAGAAGAGGCCAGGGAATCGCAAATTACGAGGGTTAGTATTGAAGGGAATAAAGTTATAAAGTGACGAGCAGTCAACGGAGTCAGAGAGGAATCGATGAATGGAGACTATGTCTGCAGCGTCTCTGCGTTCCACAAGGCTATTCATTTTAATGATTTCAAGACGGTCAAGATAGGGAGGTAAGGTTAAAGGATCATTCCAGGGTAAACCACGAAGGGCGAATTGGAGAAAGCGACGTTGGATGCTCTCGATTCTGGACACATGGACCTGATGAAAACGGGACCATACTTGGCTGGCTCAAGAAGCGGGCGAACAAGAGTAGTGTAAAGAGATCTGGTTACGTAATAGTTAGAGAATTCTTTGGACCACCGTTTAACGAAGCCAAGTGATGAATTGGCTTTAAGAATTATCTCGTCAAAATGTAAACGGAAATTAAGCTCCCTATCGCACAGAGTGCCAAGGTTGCGAAGAGATTGAACAAGGGCTATAGGTTGACCATGGAAAAGGTAAAGGCGGGGAGGGGACTTGTTTAACTTGCGTGAAAAGCTAATACACTGGCATTTGGCGATATTGAGCTCTAAGCTGTTTTTGAAGAACCGTCTGCATAAGGACAATTAATTAAGAATAAGTATTCTGTTAATTTTAAGTTAGATTTAGTCATGTTTGTTTAGTATGTAAGTTGATATCTAATAATGAATAAAAAAATTAATTTAAAAGTAAGCACCAAATTGATTGGTGACCTGTGTAGAGGCTGTTGAGAAAAAGATACCCTCCACTTTATGATGTGTCACTGCTCTAGCCTCAGTCAGTTAAGAAAAATAACTTCAGGAAACCATTTTTTCTATGACTAGGTGGGACTAACTGATATCCATTTTTCCAATCCATTCAGGTATTTGATAATATTCAGATAGCTGGATTGGTTCTAAATGGATATCATCAATCAGACAAGTGGCCCATAGGGTCAATGAGTGCGATGAGAAGCATCAACGTCGCCTACTTCATCAACCCACCAACCTTAGGCCATAGTTATAGCAATACTTAAAACCTGCAACAGTAAACAAATTGCACCAAAGACATCATAGGAACTATTTGTATCATCTCTGTTCAACACAGTGGCATAACTATAGGGTGGCAGGGCTGGCAAAATGCCAAGGGCCCCCGACCCAAGAGGCCGCGAGCTCAGAAATAACCTAACATCTACATATTAATACGGAGTTGCCTATAACGTGTTTCCCCCTTTTTTACTATTATACGTCACATAAATATGCCAACACTATATATATTTGGGTAGGGGGCAATACATAGAAGTGTACAATACAAAAATTATCCACATATATAGGACACATTATGAATTATAGGTAAAATTAAGCGGATTGGATGAAATTACAACAACAACAACAACATTGCTGCGTGAGGCAATAATCTGCCAATCGGAACGGAAAAATTTTATATCATGAAGTTACTTGGACATGCTTGAAGTTACTTGAAAATGCTTAAAGGTACTTGAAAATGCTTGAAGTTACTTGAAGTTACTTGAAAATGCTTGAAGCTACTTGAAGTTACCTGAAAATGCTTGAAGTTACTTTAAGTTACTTGAAAATGCTTGAAGTTACTTGAAAATGTTTGAAAACTTGAAGTTACTTGATAATGCTTGAACATACTTGAAATTACTTTTACATGCTTGAAGTTACTTGAAAATGCTTGAAGTTACTTGAAAATGTTTGAAGTTACTTGAAAATGCGTTGAAAATTTTATATCATGTGAAATCAGAGAATGCAATGTCGAAAAATTGCATTCTCCGATTAAAATGTATAACAGTCGACTTTGTTTTTTAGATAGATAGATAGATAGATACATTTATTGTTTCAAGGAAAAATTACATAGTTTACAATATTTATAAATCATTGCACAGCACAGAGATTTGATAACAAATTGTATCTTACTGCTGAAAATCAATATTAGGATTCTGATAAGCTTGTATTTCAAAATGAATAGGTTTGAAGGAAAATAAGAAAGAAAAACCTTCATTTAAATTTTGTTTATAATTATATCACAGATATGGCTTAAATATAATGGAATGAACACAAATACTTATATTATTTCATAGATAAATAAATAAATAAATACATTAACAAATAAATAAGTAAATAAATAAATAAATAAATAAGCAGATAAATAAAATAAATATAATAATAAATAAAAAGATATGTGTGGGTTATAATATATGTATGTATTGTAAGTGCATTAATTATAAATAAGTACAAAAGAAAAGTAAGGATGACAGGAATTATAAATAACAAATGAATAACAAATGAATAACAAATTTAATAACAAAATTACTGAAGTAACAAAAGAAATAAATAGGGAAGATATAAATCATATAATATATTATATATTTATTTTTATTTTTTTTTTTTATTTTTAAATAAGGCTTTTTATGAGAGGGTATTCACTTGATTCACATTTTCGGAAAAAAATTTCATTGAGAACTTCGATTTTTGTATCTACTTTAATGACTTTTGCCTGATCGTGTAACTCCTGGGTTGAAAAATGCCAGGGGACTTTAAGGATCATTTTAAAAAAAAAAATTTTGTAATATCTGTAGTTTTTCCCTATGCATTTCGGCACAATTTCCGCAAACAGGTGATCCATACAATAATATCGCTTGAAAAACTACTTTAAAAATTATTAATTATTATGCTTACTGAGTAATGACTTCCGGTTTATAAGCGGGTATAACAATTTAATACCAATATTTATTTTATTTGATGTCATTTGTGTGTGTTCCTTAAAGGTCAGCGTCTTGTAGACATCTAAGTTGACACCTAAGTACTTGACAGAGTTGACCCATGGAATATCACAGTTATTTATATTTAAATTATGGCAGGGTAAGAAACAATCCTTTCTTTTTCTGGTAAAAAAGATAGCTTGACTCTTTCCAGCATTTATTTTAATCCTCCAGTATTTATAGTACTCAAAAATAACTACGAGGGCGTTTTGAATGTTGCTTATTATATTTGCAGGGTGCTCATCGGATGAGTATATGGCGCTGTCATCAGCATACATACCAAAGTCACAACTTTGTAAGACTGGAAAATCCGACTTAAAAACATTAAATAGGGTAGGAGATAAAACTGATCCCTGAGGAACGCCAGCAGGAACAAGTTTGAAAATGGAATTTATTCCGTTAAGTGAAACTATGAACTGCCTGTCACTCAAAAAACTTTGTATAACCATTATTAAATATGCTGCACATTCATTTACAACAAGCTTGTGTATAAGTGCATTGTGCCATACATTATCAAAAGCTTTTTCTACATCTAGCAAACTAATCCTGTTTTGCCAACTTATAGAGTAAATTGGTCGAATTTCGACCATGGGCCGACCCCTAGTTTTTAACAAAATGTTGTACCTAAGTACTTAAAAAATTGTTAAGTACTTCAAATCAATTAAAGGGGGCACAACTAAAGACCATATACAAATTCAGACTAATAATTAAAATTTCAACACATTCAAAACAAAAAGATGTCGATTTTCAGAACGCATCCATTGGTTGCTTCCTTTTTTGTCGCGGTACATTGGTAAAGCGGGCGAGCTAGTGACGATCGGGGAATTCCCTCCTTTTGTTAACCAAATAGGCTAGGAGCCTATTGTTCCTGAAAGTTCCAATCGGTTTGTTGAAGTCCAAAAAGCGCTAACGAAAACAATTCTGTTCAATTGCAAATCAGATGAAAGAAATGAAGCTATTTCACTCAAGAAGAAGGTAGAGTACTATAATTTTATTATGTTATTGGTTTTCCATTGCAAACTTCTACAAACTATCGATCTAAAACTCGTCAGAGGAAGATAAAACGCCATTTTGACGAACTTTGCGAAGATGAGCGTCTTCGAAAGTTCGTTCGAAGTCAACGTATTTTATCGAGTATTAGACATCATTAATCAATAATTTTTCGCAATACATACGCATGTAGCCAACTCGAACTGCCATCGAATAACTTAATTCCTCCACCTAATTATGACATAGACCAACTAATTGTAAAAATTTAATTTGAAGGCAATTTTGACCTTTTTGTTATTGTAAGCTATCTACCGCCTCGTAGTCACATAGAATTGTTTAATCTCCATTTAAATAATGTGCGTTATATTTTTGAGAACTTAACGAACTCGCAACATGCTTTATTCACCGGTGACTTTAATTTGGGAAATATCAGTTGGAATTTTGATGATGATGATAACCACTTTGTACCTTTTAACGTATCAACGGATAATGAAGTATTATTTACGGACTTTTTCAGTCAATATGACTGTATTCAAATTAATCATATTACTAACAACTTAAATCGTATGCTTGATCTCGTATTTGTTGACAAAGAGTTTGTTGTTAAAATCGACGTTCCTGATTCTCCCATCTTTGATCATTCTATGCACCACAGTGCTATTATGGCTGAATTTTCAGCACTACAATACCAATTAACTTCCAAGAGTATTCAAGTATATAATGATTATGATAAGGCTGACTTCTATGCAATGAGCATTTTTCTACAAAATGTATCTTTGGATTCCGTTTTATCATCTCATGACTCATGATATATGAATCTTTTTTTTCAGTTCTTCAGAATGTAATTAGTCTTTTTGTGCCCAAAAAACATATAAACCGTAACTCGAACCCTCCCTGGTTTGACAAGAGGTTATCAAATCTAAAAAATAAAAAGAATAAGGCTTACAAACGTTTCAGCGCAAATATAGCTAATCCGTTACTTAAGTCATGGTATCTGCGTTGCGAACGTGTATATAATATCTTAAATAAGTTTCTATATCAATCATGTATTATTTCCGCAGAAACTAATCTAAAGTCCAATAGTAAGTATTTTTGGAAGTTTATAAACTCCAAGAGAAAGACAAATGGTCTGCATAGTCTTATGTTCTACATAGACTCCTCATCTGATGATAAAAAAACCTTGTGCAACTTCTTCGCTTCTTTTTTTAAGTCTGTCTATTCCCCATTTAAGGTAGATCCCTTCAACATCTCAAATATCCATCCATTTATTGAAATTACTGATGTTGGTATCTACAAGACTGATGTTGAGGAAGCTCTACTTAGTCTTACAGCTAGTAAAAATGAGGGCCCCGATGGGATTGCCCTCTTTTTGTTTAAACAAATTGCGCTAGAATTCTCTCTAAACCTCTATGTATTATCTTCAGAAAGTCTATTGCCTCCGGAATGTTTCTGAATGCTAGCAAACTTTCGCATATAATACCAATCCATAAATCTGGTCCTAAGCAGAAGGTCTGCAATTATATATCACCAACACGGGTTTATATCTGGTAGATCCACTACTACTAGCTTAGCTCTTTTTTGCAATTTTGTTATAAAGAATTTCAGTCGTGGCTATCAAACGGATGCGATTTTTACTGATTTCGCGAAAGCCTTCGACAAAATCTGTCATAGTACACTTGTTCAAATATTATCTTTTCTGGGATTTTCCTCCAATATTTTGTTATGGATGGAATCTTATTTAATGAATCGCACTCAGGTAGTAAAAATTGATGATATTCTTTCAGTGCCTATAAAGGTAACATCGGGGGTTCCACAAGGCAGTCACCTAGGACCTCTTTTATTCCTCTATTTATTAATGATCTACTCAGTGTGATAAAACATTCCGAATGTCTACTGTTCGCGGACGACCTTAAATTATTTCGTTCTATAAATTCTAAATATGACTGTGAATTACTGCAAGCCGATGTTGCTGCGGTTGTTGAGTGGGGTGACCTGAACAATCTATTTTTGAATATTTCTAAATGCCAGTGCTTCACTCTTACTAGATCGAAGGTACCTATTCCGTATTGATACTCCATAAAATCTACACAACTTGAAAGAGTGTATTCAAAGAAAGACTTAGGCATTATTCTGGACTCGCGCCTTACATTTAAAGACCACATTGATTACATTATCTCCAAAGCCAACTCCATGTTATTCTTCGTCAAACGTAATTCTAAAGATTTTACTGGTCCTTACACTCTAAAATCCCTCTTCGTATCTTTAGTTAGGCCCCACCTCGAATATTGCAGTGTAATATGGAACCCGTATTACGATATCTACTCTAAAATGATTAAAGGGGTTCAAAGAAATTTTACTAGGTTCGTAATATTCAAGTTAAATTGGAGAATTGACACACCGATTTATGAAACTAGATGTTCTTTGATTAACTTGAACTCCCTTCGTATTCGACGTATATGTTTCTCGGTCATGTTTATAAGAGATTTAATTCATTATCAAACACAGTGTCCTGAATTGCTTAGTATTATCAATTTCCCTCTGTGCTCTCGTCGTCTTCGCAGTTATTTTAACTTTCGTGAAGATCTTCTTACTACCAATTTTTCTCGTAATGAGCCTATTGTCCGATGCATCAAAGAAGAAAACTCAATAATGACTTCGATCGATTTGTTCAGGAGTTGTAACAGGTTGGATTTTAAAAACAAACTTCTTCTAATTTTAAGACAGATTTATTATAATTGCACTATTGTAATCTTATTGCTTATTGTTCTTTCTTTTATTTTTTATTTATTTTTTTTTTTCTTTTTCGTCTATATGTATGGTATATGAATTATCTATTAATATTCAACAAATCATATTGTTATTAGTCTATAAGAGAAATGTAGGCTATTGATGAAATAAGTTAAATTAAAATTAAAAAATTTTAATCAACTGAAATCGCGTCTCATTCCAATGAATGAAATTGTTTAAAATTTCAATGTTTTGCAACCTTCCACTTTGCAAATTTTAAACGACACTGATTTATTTAAAAAAAAAAGCTCTAGTATTTGTTACCCCTGCGGGGGTAGGTCCTCTACCAGGCGCGTCCCTTGGGTGGCGGATAAGGGGATGCCCCGGTACGATTCAATGTAAGTTCCACTTCGATTCGTGATCCGTGGTAATGAGGTCATACCAGTGAAGATGACAAAAAATTCCACTGTAAAACCCATCGTGGACCAAAACCAACTCTGGGTCAGAGTGTTGGAAGGGAGTAAACCCTAGCTAAATTCCACTTTTAAGCCAAGGTGTCGACCCGTGCCGAGGGCTGCATGGTCAGATAGTGGTTAAAGAGAACTGGCCGTTTACGGTCCCCTCCGGCGCCCAGGCAAGGCCGGTTGTATTTAAATGCCTTATCCCGGTAAGTCGGCTCTGACGGGACGGACCAACCCTTCCGGACATACTCGTGGGACCAAAATAATAATGAACAACCAAAGAACAATACCAAAAAAACAAAAAAAAAAACAAACAAAAAACACAGACCCAGGCACTTCATCAGAAGATGAACTGCTCGCCTCCAGTCAGGAGACAATCGTGGGAAGCGGGGACTCTGAGCGGAGCTCCACTCAAAGTACACCTGCTATCCACAAACCATCTACCTCCTCTACACCCGCTGCGCAGGACACTCGACCTAGTGCCCAAAAGCGTGCGGTAAATACCCACAAATCAGCTAGTAATCGCAGAAAAGGCGCGTACCAAAGGGCCATCTTCATTCTGGGTAAGATTACCAAGAAGGAAGAGGCCGGCACGGCTACTCCGCAGGACCTAGCTGAAAAACCCAAGCACCAGCAGATTATTGATGAGTTCATCAAGAATCGCAGGGAGCCACCACCACGCAAGACGAAAGCAACTAAACGCAACCGCTCACAAGAGGAGGTCAAGTCTGACCCTCAAAGAAGCAAAGTTGCTAAATTGGCTACCGCCAAGCACCACAACCCAATCTCAGCACCCCAGATGACACGAACAGTCAGTGAGGTTGTCAGAGACGACCTACAAGTCGCTTTGTTGGATGAACTCTCTACCAGCGGCAAGACAGTGGCTGACGTTTGGGGTGCCGTTGAAAATAAACTTTCCGAGATGGTGATGGACCATCCCTTAAACAACCAAGGCGGACCCCTCCCCTGCTTTGACTCAGCTGAAGTCATAAGAGGTTACAGGGTAATCAAGTGTGAAGACGCTTTCTCCAAGGAATTCCTAAGCGGCTGCGTTCACAAGATCCGTGACGACTGGACCGGCTTAAAGCTTAAGCTGATCCTGGCCAGAGAGATTCCGAGGAGACCGAGAATTCGCATTTGGCTGCCAAATATGGCCATCGACAGTGATACGTTGATCAACTGTCTCAAGCTCCACAACCCTGCGGTTCCCATGGATGACTGGAAAGTCATCAAGGTTGAGGAACCTCACAACAACACATTATCCTTCCTAATAATGGTGACGGAAGAGAGCGCAGATCACATTGAAAAGATCGGCTGCAAGCTCCGCTTTGGCGTAAGGCATGCCAAAGTTAAAATATTCAGGTCCCCGTGTCAGGTCGACGACTTAGATGAAGTCGACGATGACAACAAGCTGTTGGAGGACATGAGGATCGAGGCGAACCGTACTACCACCCTAACCGAACAAACACCCGAAACCAATCAATGCTGCACTCAGTCTGTGCGTCAGATAACCTGATGATTTTCCTCAAAGAGGAAAACATCGACATCGGCATTGTCCAAGAACCTTGGGTGAACGGGCCCAATATAAGAGGCCTTAACGACACCGGCCTTAACGATCGCAGGAGGCGACCTGCTAATCGCATCCGCCTAAGTGGCACACGACCGGCAAGTACCGCCGGAAGAAGTCCAGGCAATGATAACCGCCATAACAACAACAAGGACCAACCTGCTGCTGGGCTGCGATGCAAACTCCAGGCATGTGATATGGGGCAGCTCGGAGTCAAACGAACGCGGTGAGTCTCTTTTTGATTATATTATTGAAAATAACCTACTAATATGTAACAAAGGTAACACCCCGAACTTCATCTTTCCGAGTACGGACAGTTTTAACGGCTGGGAAGACGTTATAGATGTTACGCTCTGTAATAATAACAATATTATGAAGGTTAAAAATTAGAGGGTATCCAGTAAAAAATCTTTCTCAGACCACAACTGGATACTCTTCGACATAGATCTCGCTGTAGAGATCCCGAAACCTTTCCGAAACCCCAAAAGAACCGATTGGGCAAAGTTTAACCAAGTTATTAAGACTAAGTTACACAAGACCCCCAATCAAAAATTTACCTCCACTTCAGAACTCGACACAAAGGTTGAGACTTTTGAAAAAGCTTTCAACGTAGCGTACAAAGTCTCGTGTCCGATCAAATATAGCAACAAATCATTCCCCCCTTGGTGGATCAAGGAACTCTCTGCTCTCAGAAAATTGACTAGAGAAACCTTTAACATCTGCCATAAATGCAACTACTGGCAACCCTACCGAGATTGCCTTAAAATCTACAAGAACTCTATTAGAACGGCCAAGACACAGTCGTGGATAGAGTACTGCCAATCCATCGAAACCCTCAAGGACTCCGCAAGACTCAGCAAATTATTGTCCAAAGAACACTCCAACCCATCTCTTCTGAGAAAGGAGGACGGAGAATGGGCTGAGTCAACTGCAGAATCCCTAGAATTATTAATAAACACCCATTTTCCCGGATGCAATGATTACGGTGCAGAGCCATCCAGCTCACAACGCACACAACCCGATGCCTGGGAAAATATAACATCCATTATTACCGAGGAAAAATTTTCCTGGGCAATAAACAGCTCCGCTCCCTTTAAATCGCATGGCCTGAACGGCATTCTGCCCATCATGCTCCAGAAATCTCTGGAACTGGCAATTCCATGGCTCACATCGATTTACAGGAAGTGTATACTCTACAATCATGTACCCTATTCATGGAGGCGAGTGCGAGTTGTTTTCATTCCAAAAGCGGGTAGACGCGGTCATGAAACTGCGAAAGATTTCAGACCAATTAGTTTGATATCCTTCGTACTGAAGACGCTCGAACGTCTCCTAGACAACCACCTGAGAGGGGCAATAGAAGCTTCACTCCTCTCCAAATCTCAACACGCCTACCTCAAGGGAAGATCTACAGAAACAGCTCTTCATGAGGTAGTGCGTACGATAGAAAAATCCCTACATTACAAAGAATACACCTTGGCTACCTTCCTAGACATAGAAGGAGCCTTCAATAATATACACACTGAAGCAATTCTAGAGTCCCTGAGGGAGCTGAGGATAGAAAATTGTTTCCATGCTCAGCACTAGAATCATTCAAGCAGCTTTAGGAATAAGCAAAATAACCAAATATGCCAGGAGGGGAACACCTCAAGGAGGAGTCATCTCACCCCTACTCTGGCTCCTAGCAATGAACAAAAAGTTTAGACAGAGAAGGAATCAAAGTAGTCGGGTATGCGGACGATATGGTGATATTGGTGTCAGGAATGTTTCCCTCCGTGATTAGTGAAATCGTGGAGAATGCTCTAAGCAAAGTTAGCACTTGGGCAAAAAAGTGCGGTCTGGGAGTCAACCCGGAGAAAACTGTGCTGATGCTCTTCACCACCAAAACCAAATTACCTGACTTTACACTTCCTCGCCTAAACGGCACACCCCTACCCCTTTCAACCAGTGCCAGGTATTTAGGAGTTATCCTAGATCCTAAACTCAACTGGAAAATAAACATACAACAACGGGTAAAGAAGGCATGTATAGCCTTCTACGCCTGCAGCAGAACCTTCGGTAAAAAGTGGGGCCTGCAACCAAAATTGACCCTGTGGATGTACACAGCCGTGGTACGACCAATCCTCCTATAGTATGGTGGCCGGCTCTAAAGAAAAAGTACAATATAACCAAACTTAATAAGGTACAAAGAACGGCATGCATAGGAACAACGGGAGCTCTACGGTCAACACCGTCAGACGGACTCACAGTCTTACTGCATCTTTTACCTCTTGATCTACATATAACAAACATCACAGCACACAGCGCGATCAGACTCAGAGAGTCTGGCTGCTGGACTGCAAAACCCTACGGCCACAGTAGTATTCTAGATTCTCTACCGAGAACTAGTTCCGCCTTCAACAGACTACATCATTCCCAGAATGTCTTTTACAAAACATTTCGTCGTTCAAATCCCTACTAGATCAGAATGGCAAAATGGACAAGTGACAAGCGATTTCGATCAAACAATCTACACCGACGGTTCAAAAATGGACTGCGGCGTGGGTGCGGGAGTTTTTTCGGAATCCTTAAACATCGCAAAATCGTACAGACTTCCGGATATTGCAAGCGTCTTCCAGGCGGAGCTACTGGCTATCCGAGAAGCCTGTCGCCAGATCAAACTTCACTCAAATATAACACCGAGGCAAAGGATCGCCATACTTATTGACAGCCAGGCTGCCATTAAAGCGATCGCTTCGGTCACTATATCCTCTAAGTTAGTACTAGAATGCCGTAATGAGCTGGCCCTGCTTGATAAGTTCAAGGTTACCCTGATCTGGGTTCCAGGGCACAGTAACGTTTATGGAAACGAACATGCCGACGAACTGGCCAGGCAAGGCTCAGCTCTCCAATGCTCTCTGGCGGAACTAGTCCACATTCCGCTCGGAGCAGTTAAGGCAAATATCACCGCAGAATACCTTAAGAAAGCCAACCTCAGATGGAGCAGGCTGACTGCATGCGTCATATCCAGAAAAACGTGGCCAAACTACAACTAGGCAAAAACAACCGACCTTCTAGGTAGAACCCGAAAAGACATCGCAAGACTTACAGCGATCTTCACGGGACACTGGCCTATAGGTGACCATGCGGCCAAGCTGGGCATCCCATACAATACACACTGCCGCAGTTGCAAAGTGACAACTGAAAAAGAAACCCTAATTCACTTTTTATGTACCTGTCCGGCTTTAGCTAGGACCAGACTACGTACATTGGGAAGCCCTTTCTTCAATACACTTGCGGAAGTCTCCGAGAAAAGTATCAAGGAACTGATAACTTTTCTGAATTCCGCAGGTTGGATTTAGCCTCCCCCACCAGGTTTACGTGAGTTTGTGGTAACAAAACGGCACTCAGTGCTAATTGGGTTTGTCTTACCAAACCGCCGCACCTACCTACCTACCCTACCATTTGTTAATATGTATAATATAAAAAAGAAATATGTACATATCTGAATCGATTGCCATAAAAATTCTCTTTTTTTCGGTTCATTGTTAGAGACGAAATAGTAAAGTTTTCGTGTATTAGAGAACTTGCTGATTTATTGATAATAAAGAATCATTTTATGTCATGCAGCTTTCCTGAAATATGTACTACATTAATGTTATTTCTTACAATTCCTGTGACAAAAGCAAGTGCTGAACGATCATTTTCGAAACTAAAATTAATAGAAACCTATTTAAGAAACTCTATGTCACAAGACAGGCTACATAACTTGGCTATTCTGTCTATTGAAAATTCTATGGCCCGATCTTTAAACTCTGATTATGTTATGGATACTTTTGCGGAACAGAAAGCTCGGAGAAAAGAATTTTATTAATAAAATTCTTATTAAAAGTAAATTTTTATTTCATTATAAATACAGTCTGTAACATTTGAATAGCCTCACTCATAATTTATTTGTAAATTAACTGTTTTGTGTACCTTTTCGTTCTGTACATATGAAATTGTATATTGGATTGAAAGGTAGGACTGAGTTCATCAGACTAAGAAAAATTTCAAATTGTTTCGAAAAGCTAACGGAATTTTCTGAGACTAGGTATTTCGTTTCGATTCATTAAAATGCAATTTTCTTTTTGTAACATTAGAATAGAATCACTATGTTTATTTATGTTAAAATGAAAACCAAATAATTTTTTTTTAAGAAAAGTATTTTTATTTATTTTGTATAGCTTACACAATTATTTTAGTACTTTGTACAACCTCCCTTATTTTGAATTACGTCAAAAATACGGTCTTTTAACGAATCATACAAAGATTTTAATAGATTGAGGGAAATACTTGCCCAGGCCACTTTCATACCTTCAATAAGCTCCTCTTTGTTGGTGTACTGCTTCCCACCTTCATACACCTTTCGTGTTAACCAACCCCACACATTTTCGATTATGTTCAAATCTGGGGAGTAGGGTGGCCAGGAAAGTTGTTCTATATTTTGGCCTTGCAACCAAGTTTTAATTATTCCAGCTGTGTGAATCGGCGCATAGTCCTGCTGGAAAATAATCGGCACCGGTCCTAAAATATCCTGGAATTGAGGTAGAGCCATTTCCAGTACAGTTTTGTAATAAAGTGCTGTCATTCTGCAGCTCACAAAAACCAAATCGATCGTTCCATAATATGATATGGCGCCCCATACCATAACGCCTCCCTCGCGGCTGTGGTGACGGTCCAAAAACAATTTTTCTTTTCTTAAATCATGGTAGTAATAGTTGTACCCGTCGGGCCCATCGAGGTTGAACTTCTTTTCATCAGAAAATATCACTTTCCGCCAATCGTTAGAGTGACTGCTGCCATCAGTATTCCAATCCATGTGCGATCTTGCAAAACTAAGCCGCTGTTGTTTTCGCGCTTGATTAAGTGGTGTTTTTTTTTTAGTTTAAGGCGCTTCAGGTGTCCGGCACTCTTAATTACTCTGCTTATGGTCATCCGGCTCACTTCTAGCGCAGCTTCGTGTCTAATCTTACTTAGAGAATGGGTTGAATTGGATGCTAACCTTATAATTTTTCGTTTTTCTCGGCTTGAAAGTACAGTAGAAGTACAGCATTTGTAATTTTTTCCATAAGATAATGGATTTTTTAAATAACTGTTAATTACTTTTTCGATTAAGTTTTTTAGCTATAGCGCGATTCGAAAAATTTTGTTCATGGTAAGCCTCTATTTTAGCAATTTCAGTTGCATTTAAAGATTTTTTTCTACCCATTTAAACTATTAAATAGATCTAAACCACAATAAACAAGTCAATTATCACTCCCGATAGCTTTCCGATGATCGCGCTCCTAAACTTTCGCTTACAATGAGTAAGAAAGTTAGTTGAGGCTATTCTAATGTTACAAAAAAAATGCATATTAAAATGAATGCATACAAAACTAGCTCAAAAAGTCCCGTTCACTTAAAAAAATTGTTAAAAGCTCTCTTAACCTCAGAAACTCTCGCTCTGACCTTGTCACCCAATGCAAATTTTTTTGGGTACACATGAAAGAGCTCTTAAAACAGTTAGTTAAAAAAAAAAAACAATATGTGAGGCTATCCAATTGTTACTGTATTTGTATAAACCTATGCTCTTGAAAATAAAACTTATTAGATATTTAACTAAAACGCACACAATATTATTAATAGTTTTGGGTAACTACTTACATAAGTAGTTTATTAAAATTAAATTCTAACGTGACTATTTTTACTAAGACGCCGGAAGGCCCCATCTGAAGAATTAGCCACGGGCCTCAGATGGTATTGTTACGCCACAGGTTCTACATAAAAATTATTGAATTCTTTTCCACCCAATTTTATGTTCAATTTCTACATTTGTATGACGTATTAGTTAAATAATTCATAAGCAACATTTCAAGACAAAGAATGTTTCGATCTCCTAATTTTAAGCGGATGAAAATAGCAAATCAAAATTTTTACGTTACCATTAACTAGGGCCTTATCCGACATATTAAGTCACATTAGGTCTTGTCCTTGCCACAACGACATACAGTGGTATACGGATGGTTCTAAAATGGAAACGGGGGTAGGAGCGGGAATATACGGACCAAACAAACGCTTCTCGATACCCATGGGCAAAAGTCCCAGCGTATTTTAAGCAGAGCTCCACGCCATTCAAGAATGCGCCAGCCACATTAATTTATCTGGCATAAAAGGTGCAACCATCTATATATTCACGGATAGTCAAGCAGCTATAAACGCCCTTAGCTCTTATACCATTGACTCCAAATCAGTCATGTACTCCTTCAATACCCTACAAACACTCGGAATAAGAAACAAGACCAAATTATGGTGGGTTCCGGGTCATGTCGGGGTAAAAGGTAATGAAAAGGCCGACGAACTGGCCAGAAAAGGTTCAGAAACACCTTTCATAGGTCCCGAACCTTTCTGCTGCACTCCTAGATCAGCAGCAACGGCAGCAATAAAAAGCTGGGAACATAGAAAATGTATCCATCTTTGGAAAATCAGGGAGCAAATGATCCCCGAGGACATAAAGAATTCTTCTACTGGTAAAATTGTCCGCTTTACACGGAAAGTGGAAATTCTACTAGTTTAAACTTTTCTGCCCCATACGGTACAAAAGATCTTTTAGGTCGAAGTACCCCCCCTTATAAATCGCCTTGGCGAGCCAGAATTTAAAAAAAAAACATAGGGGCGGGCTACAGTCCGCTTGGGCGAACTGTTGGATACCCTATTCTTATTCCTATATCTCATAAGTGGGCGTGACAAAAATTTAAAGGATTTTATCGAAAAAACTAAGCTTTTGTAAATAAAAACGCTCCCTAGCTCAAACTTTGGTTTTTCAATAAAATTGTTTTATTTAATTGTGGGCGTGTCAGTAGGCGGATTTAAAAAAAATTTAAGTATGAGCATAAAGGGCACCTAGAGAGTATATACTATAAATTTCAACTCCCTAGCTCAAACTTCGGACTTTCAAAAATAAAAATAAAATAATTGTGGGCGTGTCAGTAGGCGGATTTTGAAAATATTTACACATGAGCATAAAGGGACCCTAGAGAGTATATATTAAAAATTTCAGCTCCCTAGCTCAAATTTTGGTTTTTCAAGAAAAATATTTTATTTAATTGTGGGCGTGTCAGTGGGCGGATTTTGAAAATTTTATGTCCCAATCAGTTTTATGGGCCATAGATCATATATAAAAAATTTCAGCTCTCTAGCTCAAAATTCGATTTTTTCCAAAATTTTGTTTTTTTTGAGTTTGTGGGCGTGTCTGTGGGCGGATTTCAAAAATTCTTAAACTTGATTATTTCGGGACCCTAGAGAGTATATGGTTAAAATTTCAGCTCTCTAGGTCCAGTTTAAAGGCCTAATTTTTGCCGACGGACGGACGGACGGACGGACGGACGGAGGGACATGGCTAGATCGACATTACTATCGATGCTGATCATAAATATAGTAACTTTTAGGGGTCTACGGGCAATATTAAGGTATGTTACAAACTATGCGTCAAAATTAATATACCCCTAGAAGAGGGTATAAAAAAAGTTTTGTCCTTCACCACCTACGAACATCTGCGTACCATTTTAAAGTTTCATCCCAAACTCATTTCAAAGTTACAAACAATATACATGTTCTTTGCAACCATTGAGAGAGCCAGTCAAAGGCATAAAAATAAATTAATTAAAGCCCATCAAAGTGCCGATAAAACAAGGAAATAAAAAAAAAATGGTTTCGAACAAACACAAAATCGAACGAAAGATAATACCACACAAAGATCTAGAGACGACAGACACAAAGGAAAACACTTCGACACTGTTTCCAATTTTGCACAAAGAAATCTCAATTGAATATTGAATCCGGTAAAGTTCTCCACCGAAATGCAATCTATCCATTGAACTGTTTTGTCTGTCGTCACTGAATCCTGTCTATTCCAATCCTTTTTGGTATCCCCAAGCGAGAACGACGACGATTCACATTCAATCGTTTATCTAGGTATATTGTTTTTGTATAATACTTCTCTAGGTCTCCCATTCTATCACATACTCGGCCTAAACTGTATCTGCAAAGATAATGATACTCCTTCGTTGGTTATCGAAAAGTTTTTCGTTTATTACCTACGTAAATGTACGTCCGCATGCCAAGGACAACTTTTCTTTATCATTGAAAGATAATTAAGTGCCATTGTTCTAGCAGTTGGATGCTGCTGCTCCCGCTACGACTACCTGCTGTTACTCCAATAGGCTCCTCATGCCACTGCAGTAGAACTTGGATCGATATGATGCTTCTTCAAGGACAAAGAATATTTAAAGAACGCCTGAATAAGAAATGAACCACACAACAATGTTCACCAACAAAACCGAACGTCAGACAAGCCTTACTGATGCATACAAATGAAGACAGACAGAGGCATCGGAAACACTCTTGTGCATGTTTAAGGTAATAAAATAAATGGAAAACTTTTCCTTTGGAAGATTTTGATGTCTAAGCCAGGGGGAACATGAACGACGCCGTTGCTATGACGATCATCAACATGAGAATGCCACTGGAACTGGAATAGAAACACAACAGGGCCGTAGCCAGGAATTTGGTTCGCCGGTGGGGGAGAGGGACACAGTTATAAATCAGTTCGGGAGGGGGTGGTCTTTACATCTTGCAAACGTCTGGCAAACATCCAAGAGTATCAAATTGTCATGAGAAGCTTCTCAAAATTTACCGTTCGGATTCGGCGTAAGACTGTAGGTCCCCTCCACTTCGCATGAAAGTGGTTGGAGAAGCTTGGTTCTAGGCTCTGTATGGGCCGTTAAGGCCTAATATGTATATATGGTCCTTACATGGATATTTCTATTATTGAAATAGGAATAATAATTAAAGTTAAAAACATTTTTTTTATTGTTCGATTTTCACATAAGCCTTTTGAAATGAAATTTGTTTACCAAAACGTTTTATATGAACACTTATATTAAAGACAGCATTTTAAAAAAGGAGTAATTAAAGTCTTTTTAAAAATTTGAAAAATGTTTAATTTTTTGTAATATGAAAATGTTATTAAAAAAAATTGAAATTGTGTTATTTGCAAAACTTTTTTATTAATTATTTATATGAATAACACTATGGATTGTTAATCGATCAATCGATTGTTTTTTAACAAACAATCGATACTATCGAAAACTCCAACAATCGATGTTTTATTAACACTACTAGGTACAAGTTGTCACTTGCCCAAAACAAGTCCTTATCAGAATAGATCGATAGATGAGGGAGTCATTCACATGGTTGTGGTGAGTTGGTACGGAAACTTTAGCTCATTTCGAAACATGATGTTCGCTTAACAAATTGTCCTTGCAGTTGGTGAAGTTTTTCATTTGCTTCTATATTTGCATCCTTTTTATCCAAGTGACTGCAAGGATGGTAAGAGTCGTTTTCTCTTTTCCTGGGGGATTTCGTAGGGATTGCTTTGGTCATTCTGTAAATTGCTCCACATATACGGTAGAAGTAGCATGGGCATCTTCTTTGTGTAGATAATACTTCGGATAGATTTTATAAGCAAATTCAGATAGCAAAATGATTTGGATTTGTTTCTATTCGTGTTCTTCTGTTGGGGCAAATATGTTTTGATAGTTGAGATATCTAAAGAAAGTTTCCAAAATTGATTGACATTCATTTTAAGTAATTTAATCGCCCAAGAGGACTGAACAACTTTAAATCGGATTTGAAGCTAAATCAGTTCAGAAAAAGGATATCCTTTGGGTTAAGTGTGGACTTCATCTGAGCATTAAATGGGTTTTACACTAGACATGAGATGCATTTGAAAATGACTCAAGTGAACATGGTAAAGTGTTTGTAAGTAAGTTGTTTAAGTTTTCTGAACCAACAAGATGGTTACACACCGAACTGGGCGGATTCAATTTTGAACTTACACTCCCACATTGCGAGGTCTTCATAACACTACGCTCATACCCAGCTGAAAATATTTCCAATTACAATTCTCACCCACAATTGCAAATCTCACTCCCTATTCATAATTAAATCCAAAGCAACTAGTCGTTACCACTCCATCACTCACTGTGTGGGACGCTTATTAGACGCGATTACCCCCATTCAAATTCCATTCACCTGTTGAAACGTCCTTCCCGCAAACAAAAAACAACACAAACATTACTCAATTTTCAACTGCAATTGCAAACTACCTCGTACTTTGTGTGAGGCAAATAAAAACAAAAACAAGACCTCAATCCAAATTTGCATTGAAAAGGATTCGGATTCTAACCTTGTTTGTCATCCGAAGACATTCATGGATAGATTCGACCCATACAGCTATACTTACCTCTACGCTGTACCTACATTCTCTTTGCACCTTCAACACCAGGAATGATGAAAAACAAAACAAAAAAAATCCTAGCAAAGGTGGTTGGTGCATGTGTGCTCAATAATTCTTTTTCTTTCTTTTCATTTTTGTTGGTGTGTTGTGAAAAATCGTCTCCTTGGCAAATAAAGGGCAACAGTCAACAGCTATTCGTTTCGATTCCGTATCCGTACAGTGCAGGCAAAGGTTGTGCTATCGTGTATGCCCGATTGAATATTTGAACACAAACACGATTCCGCAAAAAAAATGTGGATTTGCAAAAATGCAAGCCAAGAATGGCCCACTTTTGTGTCACGTGTTTACATTGTGGATAAAGATATACCATCTCGCTCTCCTACCCTCTCTCTCTCTCTCTTTCTTTGGATACGAGTAAGTTCCTAAATCTTGTATGGGACAAAATTTGCATATCTGAAAAAAACACATCTTACCATACCAAAAGATAGAGAGTGAGGCAGCAGGAAAAACCGCCAGGATATTGAACAAAATGTAAAAATATGCATGTTTTGTAAAACATACAAGAAATCCTTCTAAAGATGGGTTTGCCCTTGGTGTTGGTATTTGTACACAACGATATCATCCCATTGTCAACTAAGGATAGTTATAGCCACAAGCGCAATGTAAAGACCTGGGTGGTGGAATGCCAGTCTCGTCCTCGTAAAAAAAAGAACCAAGGAACATTTTAAACAAACTCCATTTCCTAGTTCGATGTCAAAGATAAATATTGTACACATAGACATGAATAAACAGAGAGCGAAAGAACATCTCGGACGTCTGTTTGGGGTTTTCATTTTTCGATATCCTCAATACGGGTGAAAGATATCTGGTCCAGAAGTTACCTCGTGGTTCGGTTAAATAAAATCTTTCGCAAATCACCCCGGAGGTAGACATTTGGTTAATTCGAAATCATATGTTAGTTCGGAAATGAAAAATGACAAAGTTTTAAATTGGAAAAAATAGAAAAAATAAAAAATGAAATGACCAAGACAAAATGAAAACAGACGGGATGATCCTGGTTGTATAATGATGATGTTATGGAATTCTGGTCAAATAATGGTTCGTGTTGCTAAGTAAAGCGAAGCGATGTTTCGAGGTCGGATGGATGCTTTTTTGTGGAATGAACCTGACACGGTCCAGGTATTCACATACCTATTTTGTTTCTGACCGTAGGGTAAGTGAGCATGTGCTGCTCGTTCTCTGATACACACCCTCCTAAAAATGCATTAAAAATAGTCTTGTCCGTAGTTTGTCTGATCGTTCATACGAGCAAGTCGCGCTTATGTGAAAAGTCCTTAAGGATAGCAGTCAGAGACTTTCATAGGTTAGGTTAGGTGTCTGTCGGCAGAAGCCGACACAATTAGACCAATTTAGGTCCATTGTGATACCACGTATGTATTATCTACCTCAACTCTGTAGATGGGACTGGCCAACGACACGCGGTTGCTCTAAAACGGTCCTCCATATACGTGCTAACCGCGCCCAACATCATTTAATTATGGTGATCTGACGAGAACCGATTAACTCGACGTGGTATGGTCGTTGGTTCAGAGACTTTTCGCACCGTATTCATGCCTAGGTCTTGTGAGCTGATTATAAAGGGTGTTTTTTAGGGTTCCGTAGCCAAATGGCAAAAAACGGAACCCTTATAGATTCGTCATGTCTGTCTGTCTGTCTGTCTGTCCGGGAATGTCGCAGGCACTTTTCTCCGAAACTATACGAGCTATACTGTTGAAACTTTGTAAGTAGATGTATTCTGTGAACCGCATTAAGATTTTCACACAAAAAAACAATAAATTTTGGGGGTATGGGAATACTTAGAACTGAAACTCAAATTTTGTTTTTCATCAAACCCATACGTGTGGGGTATCTATGGATAGGTCTTCAAAAATGATATTGAGGTTTCTAATATCATTTATTTCTAACGTGAATAGTTTGCGCGAGAGACACTTCCGAAGTGGTAAAATGTGTGTCGCCCCCTCTCATTTCTAAAATAAGGGAATGATAAAACTAAAAAAATATATGATGTAGTTTTTTTTTAATACGTCATAAATCGTAAACCGCAATTTACCTTTAATTCAATCAACTCAAATATAAAAAAAAACATTTAATTTCATAAACATAAACCTTATGCGTAAACCGTGAACTATTATTTTCTAATAATAAATCTGTAATAGGTGCCTAAGTAAAAAATAATTATAATTCGCGCGGAACCCTTCATGGGCGAGTCCGACTCGAACTTGGCCGCTTTTTTATAGAGGTATACAACTTCTGATAGGGATAACTGCAAACTAGTCATACTAATGAGGTGTGTTTCACTTTTTTTCAGTTTATTTTGGCAAATCACCATGGAAAGACTTACACCAGAAAAATGTTTACTAATCGTGGAAATTTATTTCCAAAATTCGGGCTCTGTTCGCCAAACTTATAGAGCACTTCGTCAATCATCTTCGACGATGAGGCTCATTTCTGGTTTCACGGGTTTGTAAACAAGCAGAATTGTCGTTTTTGGAGTGAGCACAATCCTCATGAAACTGTTGAGACTCCATTACATCTCGAAAAGATCACTGTGTGGTGTGGTTTACATGCCCATTTGTCCTTAAATCCGAAACCGGTGCCAACATTACCGTGAATGGTGAACGCTACAGGCAAATGATCCATGATTTTTTATTTTTCATGTCATTGGAAATCATTTGGAAGAGAAATGGTTTCAACAAGACGGCGTAACATGCCATGCAGCGCGTGCAACCAAGACTTTGCTGAGCCAACAAGAAATGGACCTGTGAGTTGGCCACTTTTTTCGTGTGATTTGACACCTTTGGACTACTTTTTGTGAGAGTACGTCAAATCTCTGGTCCATGCTGATAAAGACAAACCAGCAATCATTGATCACTTGGAAGCCAACGACGAAATAAGACCTGGTATGTTCGAAAAAGTGGTGCAGAGGTGGACCGACAGGATGGCGGAGTCGCGGAGGCGATATGCCAGACATTTTTTTTTTAAACATAAAATGCCTTAAAATTTGCGAGCAAATAAAGCCAAAATTTGGTCATTCCATTAAATTTGTTGTTTTATTTAAAAAAAAAGTTGTATGCCTCTATAAAAAAAAACACATCGTACAATCACAATTAAATTTTATGAAAAAGAAAACAGGGCCCTGCGCCACAAGTTTTGCGAATCCTAGGACGGTATAACAATGAAAATAATTTAAGTATGTTATTCCACGTTAAGTGTTTCCAAAAATAATAAAAAAAAATACTTCTTAGCACCACATAATAGCCTCGTCCTGTCATAGCCGAAATATTAAAATATTCATAAAGCAGCGAAAATCGTTAAATTGAATAATTTTAAAATTTAATTAAATACAAATTATATAGGGAAAACTAAAAGCGAAACAGTTTATTATGAGGTATGAAAAATGAATATATCAACTAAAATAATGAGCGTCAAACACTTCATTAAAAAAAAAAACGAAGCATGTGGTTAATATATATTTTTTTTTTCAATTTTATTCCACATTATCATAACACATACACAATAGCCACAATAATAGTGTCGCATACAACAAAAGAAAGAAATCAACAAACAAAATCAACTGGACAAGTAATTACAGCTACTCGTATTAAATGTCATGTCAGTATGTAAAAAGTATGTATAGTGAATGAAAGTCCTTGCGATTTGCTATAAATAAATACATGGATATTTTTTTTTAATTAACATATTTATTACAATACTTTGAATCCACATTTTTCGATTGTATCGATTGGTTGCTAGGTTTGTTAATATCTTAGGCTCAAAACACACCGGATAATGCAAAACGTTTTTGATTCGATAGTCAAAAAACATTTTTTATTTCAACACACACCAAGCGAAACAGAATGTAACAAAACAAAACGTTTTGTTTTCTTGCTTCATTTGGTGTGTGTTGAAATAAAACAAAATTGAATTCGTGACTTGCTTTTAGTGCTGTTCAACATGTTGTCGGACTCAGACTATTTCTATCCACAGCTTATCAATAGTAAGCATGGTCCTTATCTTTATAATTATAGATAGGGCTTCTTGCCTCAATTAAAATAATCAATTTTTCTCCATCTACGTCCATATTTGTTAAAATTTGCGCACAGAATAAACCAGCGTACCTATATCCATATAATGAGTAGGGACACTCTCATATTTTTGACTGAAGGTTTATTGCAGAGGTTCATAATTAGGTGTAATCATTAACAAAAATAATCAGAAAAACCAGCCATAATCTATTTTAAAAAGTTAATCAGGTACCACCGCACGTAGTGAAAAGGATCAAGTCATGCGTCTTTAAAAAATGATTAAGAAAAATTGAGCTCTATTCTAAAAGGTTCGCTAAGAATTAGCATCTGAAAGTAAGCAACGCTTTTAAGAATTACAACTTGAAAATGTTGTGTAATAAGATAAAAAATATGAATGCAGTTGTGTCATAGTGAGTTGTATGATATACAACTCAGTTGGGCAGTAATTATTGTTAAAAGTGTTGCCTGCCTTTAGATGTTAGTCATGTTTAATCACCAAAATATTGCGAGTATTTACATATATAAAAGGTGTTCAAATTTTAAATGAAAGACATAAATTGTATGAAAACTGTAGTTAATTTTATTGGAAATTAATGTACATTGGTTCCGGCTAATTTTGAAAAAGAATGTCGTCCAAGTGACTTCTTCTGCTAGCTCGGCAGACTGTCAACGTTTTACCAAAATTTGGAATCACTTTTCGCATAATGATGGTTCAATAAGTGATATTTGCTCGATGATGTTGTCTCTGAGGTGTTGAACAGTTTGAGGATTATCGGCATAAACCTTACTCTTCAATAAACCCCATAAGAAAAAATCCAGTGGTGTTAAATCGCATGATCTTGGTGGCCAATTCACTTCTGTTCTTCGGGAAATTATGCGATTGGTAAACTTCTCTTTCAAAAGATCGATTGAGTTCGTTGCTGTGTGCCATGTTGCACCATACTGTGAAAACTGTAAAGCAGGGGGTAATCTGGGTGTTGTTTGTCCCATGTTAGCAGAGGTCAGGTGGCACGCTGGTGGTCGCACGGCGACAGCTCGTCGGATTGGGGGGATCTTCTGCCACTTACCTGCCTACAGAATGATATCGCGACACTATATCATATCGTCCTTAGACGATTGCATAATGCTTTGCCTAATTTCGTAGGTGTTGTTTGCTCTGCACGCTTTAACAAGGTGTATTGCCATTCATGTACTGAATGACAAGATCGTAGGAAAAAAGTGGGATAGGATTAGAATAGATGAGAAAAAAAAGGTTTGAAGACTGAGTATAATTGTTATCAGATGTTTGTGACACGGAGGAAGGTGATCGTCGATATTGGAAACGAACACACAACCTTCAGGCTACCCCTCCCTTGTGCATGACCGAAGTCAAGACTCCTTGACTATCACTTGCCTGTCCGTTTTTTATGATACGTAGTCCCTAAATTACTCTATATCTACAGAAGTTCACACCTTAGGTCATCATTGATTGATGTTTGCAATTATCACCCTTCTATCGCCATTGAGATTTGATTATTCCATATTGAAAGAATGTTCACTTTCGCAATTCATTATATAATTTTATTAGCGTATGTATGTATATATGTATATATATATATGTCATTGACAAGTGCATGACCGAGTGTTATTCATAATAAGGTATTGCATGGAAATTAAGAGGACAATACATTTATATGTATCGCGTATGTCTAAAATCTGTTTAAAGCGTAGGTAGCTTAATCGAACTATGTTGTTAGATGAATTAAATATACGTAATTTAGAGTTTAACTAGATTTTCCATAGATAACGTATATGCTTAAGGTTAAAAATGTAAATTTCTGATGGTATTTTAGTCAATATAAATTCATTTTAAAATTCTTCTTGTTTAAAGAAAATAAAGTAGACTAACTAGGCCGGGTAAATAAGATATTGTGACCGAATGGTGGGTATGTATACTTGACAATTTTGAGCTTTCGCGTTCACAGTACAGTACGTATTAGCACAGAACGGTTTAATTTAAGTAATCTAATTTGCATGTGGATATTATCCGATTTAAGTATACTTATATTATATGGGCCATGCATGAATAATATATAATAAAGAAATGCCAAAAGAACTTACGATTTCAACTGTTAGAGTATTGATGAATTATGACGATATATCCTGGTGATGTTGACTGCCGATCCGTTGTGCGCACATCGGTTCTGGAGGTGAGTATATGCTTTGGTTGGAAAATTAAGTTATTTGAGGGAGCGATAATAAATAAAATAATCTTTTGGCGCTTCTTACCTTGATAGATGAATCAATACCTACTTATAATACTACTTAAATTACTAGTAAGTATAGATTGTAAGCTTTTAACTTTCGAATGTGGGGATGTCTGGGATGAGTTTCAGGGCAGGCGGTATTAACGGCGATCGGAAGTCTGTTGCGCTTCTTTCCCCGACTGGACGCGCTTAGATTTCCGCTTGATATGTGATATGGCTGCGGATATTTTGAGTCAATTATTGGAGTGAGTAGTTACACTTGGCTATTTCTTGCGAAGAGTGGTGCCTATACTGCACTCAGATCCGGCTATGACTGATTTTATTATTGGTGAACGGACTCTTCCTCCGGTCAATTTTGCTGGAACCACAGAATTTCTACGCAGAAACTCGCGCTGTGTTGCCTCGTGGTTTTACCGATTTTCACCTTCCTACGTCCCAAAACCAAGAGTAATTTAGTATGTTTCGTTGCGGCGATGCGTGGCGACCGATCGTGGTTGGAAACTATGGAATTCAGTGCCCAAATCAAGCGTGACTCCACCACCATGGAAAGGAGTAAATGACTAGAAATCACTTCTATTGATTAGACCAGACTCTTTTAACTAACTTGTATGTTTAGTAATAGTGATGCTTGGCGAACGATCGTGAGTGGCGACTATGGGATGAAATTTGATAATCATTGAAACTACACTGTCTTAATAAGCGGTTTGCCTATGGAATTTTCGTATTTGGTTTTCAATACATCTGTTGTTCGGGAATGGGATCCACTCTTTGCATTGAAATCATTTGCAATACACTCCCATACCGCGGATTTTTGCTTCCATTGACCTTTATCAGTTTTTTTATTTTCGATTATATTTTTGTTTTTTAATACTAATTCCATTAGCAAATCAACATCTTCTGTTGAAAAGTTAGTTGTCCTTTTGTTTTGCACAGCCACTGAATTTGGTTCCATTTTGAATGTTTTTTTTTTACTGGTCGGAATCAGAATGAAAACGGTACTTTAAAAAAATTTGTCCAACAATTTTACAAGCAGTAATGTCAAAACGAGAATAAAAAATACATAACGTCACATTACGTAATAAGAACGAAAAATGCTGCCAGCTTCGATTCATAAAATCAAGTTAAACGAACTTCAACTGAACTGAAGTTCAGATTTCACTGTGAAACCGGACGAGTTAAACCAAAAATTTGAACTCAGTTTAAGGTTCAGTTGAACTCAAGTTTAAACCTTCACTGTGAAACTGCCCATAAGTGTTTCGAATATAAAATAACTTTGCAACCATCTATAATTGCTGTGTGTGAAAACATAGTATTAAGGATTTTATATAAAATTAAATAATAATAATTTATGTTGTCATTAATATCATTTATTTGAATAAAAAGAAATATTAATTATTGAATTTGTACGTTTTTGTTTGTTATTTTGGAACAAAAAGTTGTGAAAATCACAATGAAATTTGTATTTTTTACAACAAAGCATTCAATTTGACTGCAAGAAGTTGTGAAAATCACAACGAAATTTTTATTTTCTACAAATTGGATTGTAGATTCTACAGCAAAAGTTGTTGTTTTCTTATTTTTTCTGGTTTTCACTTCTAAAGCAGGTGTTGTGATTTCTACAATTTGGTGATAGATTTCACAACCATGTCTTAGTCAAATTGACAACAGTGGTTGTCGAGTCAATTGTGACAATGAATGCAATCAAATCATTCATCATTTCTACAACCGATTTTTTTGGGTGTAGAACGTCAAAACGGACGTCACCAGTTGTTTTGAAGAATGTGCGATTTGCGATTATTTCAAGGCGATCGCTACAAAACCATATATTCTGCACATCAATATCTTTAAATTGACCCCACAAAAAGTTTCTAATCATCGCTTGATATCATCGATCTCCATCCACAGAAACTGCATTGAAATTTTCATCTTCGAAGAAAAATGGACCAACAACGCCACCACACCAAAATCCACACCATACAGTAACTTTATTTGGTTTCATTGGACTTTCACACAATCCTGTAGGATTTTCTTCAGTTCAAATACGACAGTTTAGTTTATTGGCGTAACCGCCGATTTCGAAATGAGCCTCATCGGTGAGGATAATTTGCTTGAAAAAATTGTCATTTTGTTGGTGCTTCTCTATGGCACAATTAACGAATTGCCGACGCACTGTGTGATCAGTTGGCTTTAATTCTTGTGTTAACTGTATTTTGTAAGCCTTTACATGCAGATCTTTGTGCCAAATGTTAAACAAAGTTGTTGGTTTGAGGTTTGATTGCTGTGAATGACGACGAATTGACGTCCTTGGCTCTTCAGCAACACATTAACAGCTGCAATATTTCCCTTTAACGAGGACTACGATGATAGGCTTCTACGAATACTTCTCTGATCTGGAACCGAACCAGTTTCTTCAAATATATAAACGATAAGTTTGATAGCACGGTTTGACGAAAAATTGTCTCTACCGTATTTTGAACGACATTTCAACTTTTTCAAAACTTTCATCAGATTTAAAATAACTTTTAATAATAAAAACGCGTTGCTCAAAGTGTACCGATCCATTTTAGCTAACGGGAATGTATTTACTTCATACCTGAAAAAACTTCGCTGTAATCTAATAGCTTTTAAAAAAAGTGGCGGCCAATTTGAAATGATACGTCAAATTTGAACACCCTTTAACACGCCTCTACGTTAGCCTACGTTCACAAAACGAACTGATCTAAATTGCTTGTAGTTATTTTCATAATTCTGCTAAAGTTCAGTGAAAATGTCACATTATTGATTTCTTCTTCTTATTTCTAAGGACCTTTAAATTGCAACGTATTAACTTCGACTTTGAGAGGAGCTATAAACTTCAAGATGTGAAGTCGAGTCAAACACATTCTTTCAATGCAACAATGAGAAAAAAACCAATTGTTGTTACTAGAGCAAATTCTTTCAAAATACAAAGAAGACACAAATCATCCAAATGTAGACATTCGAGTAATGGGGTCAAATATAAAACGGAGTCGCAAGCTTTCCAGGATTTTCCAAAAAAACGCCGAAATAAGTGTCTTGCGTGAAAATTAAAATTGATGTGCTAATGTACTCGTATTTCATCCCCACAAAACCCACTTTTGCAGGGAAAATAATGACCACTTCTGTCAGAAATGGGTTCATGCCTCATGTAGTGTCATGGGCATATCTCAAACCATCTAATGACCTAATGACTATGCTGATTTTGAAAGAGTAATTTGACCAAATTGAAAGTAGTGTAATTCGATAATGAGCACGAATGTAAGCATAATAACCTAATGACCATAATCAGTTTATTGAAATTTGGTGATGACATTTCTGTCAACTTTAATAATTCAATAGTCATCGATTTTGTGAGGACATTTTTATTTTCTTTTTATGTTTGTAGCGTTAATTGTTTAAGGGTTTTTTTTTTTGTGATATTTATATTTTTAATTAGTATTTCTGTCCATTTATTGCTTTTTGTTTATATAAATTGATTTTTGTTTCCCTTGTGGTAGTAAGTTGATTGTTGTCCATTTATTTTATGCGAATTTTTAGATTTTGGTTGGGGTTTTTTTATGTTTATTTATTGCATTGATAAATGATTATTTCTTTTCGCTTTAACATAAACAGTTTTACCACAATTCACTTTCAAAACTGATTAAAAAATTCTTCAAATGACCAGCAGCTATTGAAATACAAAATTGTTATTCCTTATTGAAAAACCCTGTTTATTAAATTTCTTAGAAATCAATTTACCTGTTTTTGAGAAGGTTTTCTAATGTTAATTGAATCTTTTTGAAAAACAGAGTAAGCCATGTTCTACCCATTCGACGCGCCATTGATGAAATTTAGCCTTCACTATGCCAAAATGTCTTCGAGAATTTCGTCAGAAGGACTAACTTGTGCCATCATTACATTATCTTATTTTATTTAAGTTTTAATTTTTTTACAATTGTCTTAAAATTAGTTACATTCATAATGGTTGACAAATTATTAATAACATGAAGTTGTTGGCTCAACAATAGGTGCCCAACGGTTTAGGTGCAATATGTTATTTCTTTTATAAATTATAAAAATGTTACATTGATAGTGGCTAGATTTTGATTTACAATATTGGTTTTAAGATTCTCGGTTTGTTTGGACCCGGTTGTCCATGATTTTGGGATGTTGTTGGAATTATGCTCGATAGTGCTTATCCTCGAGGCATGGCCGTAGCCAGACAATTATTTTGGGGGTGGGGGGGGGGGGGGGGGGGTAAATTTTTTCCAAACACCAATCACCTTTCTGAATGGTAGCTAGATGTAATAAATAAAATTAATACAGCCCATTTTAGCCGAAAGTCGACCAAACACGTGTAATACCAATAATAGTTTACAGAATGTTAAAAATGCTACGAGGGTAATCTTCACAACACGACACTGCGCCCGTTCCTAATGGCATTCTCGATCGAACTGACATTCAACCAAAAGACCACTCACCGTGTCGTGCTGCGTTAAGCAAATCGTTTTTACTCAAACGAGGAAGATCCTTTAATGAGACGGGGTTTCTCTCATGTCTCTTTTCTCTCACTCCAATCGCTGTAATTGAACAGCAGAGTTGAGTTATGGTTTTCTGAACCAATCTCGAACGCGTTCAACACACGATTTTTAATTGGGGTTATGGTAATATACCTAATCTATATAAGGTTATGGATTGGTGCAAAAAAAAAGAGATAACTATTATACATGACATTACGATGATAAGGAAGTTGAAAAAAATGTGTTGGAAAATTCTGTTCGTTCGTCTGCCTGTTTGCAGATCTGCTATGCAAACTTAGTTCATAGTGTTTATTTAGTAGTCTCACACTAGGCGTCGTTGGAATTGGAATTTTAGCTCTAAAATAATGGTATATGTCATATAACGGTTTGTTAAAACTTAATTTTTCTAAAAACGGCCTTAACGATTTAGATAAAACAGTCTATCTTTTGGTAAGAATGGATTTTGCGAGATCTTAAAACGGTACCTCCTCTAGAACCGATTTTTTAACATCAGAATTTCTCGCTAACAACAAAACCTATTTCAATTAAATTTAAAATTTAGGAAGGCTTTTATGATCAAATTGATACATAACTTTTTTGGTTTTTGAATATTTTGCAAACGGGTATATTCAATTTTTCCAGATTTTTTTCCAGATGAAAACTACAGATTTCCTTGTATTGAAATATGTACTCAAAAAATTGCAAAATATTTTTCAAAAATTCAAAAAAAAACGGTCTTAAAAAAACTGCTTAACCGATTTTCAACATTTTTTTTCCTAGGTAGAGTATTGCTAATAAAATACTATTGTATACTTAGTTTTTCCAAGAAAACTCTCAAACAAATTTGAAAAACTAAAAGACGTTTCCAATATTTTTTTTAAAAAATTTTAAGTTATTATTTATAAGGTACATATCATCATTATTTAAGATTTTATTACTACAAAAAGTATTACATAACATTTAGGTAGGAATCATTTTTAAAAAGTTAAATTTAATCTTCTGGACTTCTGCGCTGCAAATATATCTAAAACTTCCTCAGTGTCAATCTCAATTTGTTGATGAATTCACATTACCGCCAATCCTGTTAATCTTTTTTCACCGGTAGAATTTCTTAGATAAGTTTATAGACTTTTCATTGTCGAAAATGTTCTTTCCGGTGTACCTACATTTTGAAACCGGTAGTGTCACCAAAATTTTAAGAAGCTTATGGATGTCAGAAAACAGATCCTTATTGCATTCCCCAAGAGCTGTTATTGCACTCTTTGAACGCTCTATTTTTTGATTGTGTATGGCATTTTATCTTCCATAGCGTAAATTCAGCTTTCAAAGTATCCCAATCCAACTAACATTTATAAAATTTGAAGTTTTCTTCGTTATAATTTTGTTCGTTTTTGCCAAGGATCGATGGAATCAAAATGCACAAAGAGGAAAGTATGGACTTATGGTTTTCAAATCTCATTTTAAGCTGACTTAACAAGTCATCTGAAAGAGGAATCATTATACTTATCCTAAAATAGGTTTCAGGATCTGTTGTGCTCATGTTTTGTCTGTGCTGCTGCCTTGACACAATTCGTGAAATTTTAAGTTTTTCATCCACAACATTTACTAAGTTTTGTGCAGTCTCAAAAATTGTTTTGAATTCCGGAACGATATTCCTTGGATTGTTTTTGTTATTAATTTCACATGTTCCAATCCAGACATTAAGTCGCATGAAGGGGATTGTAAGATCTTACAAAGTGGCAATGTATATGTAAACAAAACACTCATACAACACAAACTTATTGCAAAAACACCAGCTGAAATAGATCTTAAAAAGCAACTCGCCTTCGATGACGTATCAGAGTCCTTATCACTACACAACTCTTCTAAAGCATCAATTATCGCTTCAAAAATGTCCTTAAACCTCATCAACCCATTATGGCTTTCCACCCAGCGTGTTTCACACATTGCTGTTAAATTTTTCCATTTATTTTGAGGATAATTTTGTTTAATCATTTCCTGCAACAAATGTGTGCGCTTTGGCAATAATTTAAAAAAAATTCCAACGGATTTTTTGGTACCAATAGTGTTGCGAATAGGCTGGATTTTGACAAGAATGCCCTAAAGCCAGGTTTAGAGAGTGTGCGCTACAATGCACGTTTAAGGCTTCTGGATGAGACTCGCGTACTACAGGTTGAACTCCGTTAAAACTGCATTTCATAGCTTAAAACTAAAACCAGAAATTTTTAACATAATCAATAATTATTTGAGTACAAATTTCATACTGGTGCGGAAAAGTATGATTTACAGATGCATTTGTAAAAAAATTTCGGGGTGGGGGTTCAAACACTTGTGATCCCTCCCCCTGGCTACGGCCTTGCCACGAGGGATAGCTAATCCAGTTATTGTCAATTGGGAATATTTCTTCGTTTCGCAGCGCCATGACGCCTAGATATCGATGTTCCGGTATGTATTGGCTCTCGGTTAAACTTTTTATCATTGGGCTTGGTTGGGTTGTGATACTCTCTAGGACTTTTTGGAATAACTCTACCGTGTATCTTTCCAAGGGCTTGATATTGGCTTCTACGTAAAGATGGCTGCTGCACACGTGTCTTCTTCGGATTAGGTCAAATTCGAGTCCAGTGCAAATTCTCAGCATTTTCCTCTCGAATATGGCAAATATCTGCATAAATGTCTTCGATATAGTGTACCAAATTGGGAAGGCGTATGTTATAATTGGCCCTGTCAGTTGCTTGTTTAAAAGTAGCTTTGTTCTTTTGCTGAGACCGAATTGTTTCTTCATCAATGGGTAGATTCGATTTAATGCGAATGTGACATTCTTCAGCACTGCCTTTGAATTAGGGTTAAATCGGAACCTCTCATTCAAATGGACTCCAAGGTAATTCACGTCGTTTTTGGTTGATTGTCAAGCCATCTGGTAATCTGATGACAACGTTGCGACAATTAGAGACTGACCTGCCTCGGGTTCTTCCGGTGATTGGCCTTCTTCTGCATATCCGAACTGATAGGATTTGTAAGTGTTTATCCGAATTCCCCATTTTGGGTAGTATGAAAAGATGCTTCTGACTTGGGCTTCGACTCTTGATGCGGCTAATGCTGGAAACAAGGAACTACTGTATGTAACTGAGCCATCTGCGAAAAGGCAGCTTTGTGTGGTTCTCTCGACACGTGGTTGGTCGGACGTGTAAATGTTGTAGAGCAGTGGTCCTGGCTTGGAGCCTTGAGCTCTGATAGGTCTCGTTCCTGACCGGCTGATACCGAATTGGACAAAGAAAACATGTGTCATCAGTCACCAAACGGCCATTTATCGAATATTCATGCTTATTTTGAATTCGATTTCGATCGAAGGTTTGTCGAATTCGTTTTATCGCATTTTGACATTCGCTATAATAAAATGTAGACATTTATTACGCCGAGTATAAGGCCCCGGTTGCGGTTGTCAATTTTTTGATCGATGAACGACTTTTTTGATCATCGTTCGTCGCTTTCTTTATATCGTGTTCAGTGGCGTATCCAGAAAAAATGTTGGGAGGGGCTCACCTGTAAAATTTTTCAATCATTTTTTTCCCTTTTAATTTTGTGTACTCCTTTTAAGTTAATAAAATAAGTGAATCTAAGACTTTTTTTTGTCCTCTAAGAAACCTTAACTTGCGTAATCCATTTAATCAAACTTTTTGTGAACAAAATTTTATTAATTTGTTATTTAACCCTTTCATGACGGCTTTGTATTGTAGCTACAGGAAATTTTTTTTATGAAATTCAGACTTATTATGATTGAAATAAGTCAACACCGAAAAAAAAATTAAAATAGGACGATGGGATTCCTGGATAAGGAATGCCATTTCTATACTACACTGGTCATGTATTGTAGTAAAAATATATATGATATTTTGTTATTTTCTGTATCATCCAAGCGTTTCGATCGATGATGGAACATGTTGCCTTAAAAAATTAAAATAATTTATTCCACAGGTGCTTGGTGTAGTATACAACTGACATGTCAAAAAATGAAAAACTTCCATAGGTGTCTGGTGTCATTTTAAAATGACATGAATATTTATTACGAAAACAAGTAGCTCGGTCACACATTTTTATATATTTTTCAAAATATTGTAAATATAAAATAATTTATTGAGACCGGGAAAGTAATTTCACTATTTTTAAGGTTTTTTTCACAATTTTAGAGACTTACGAATTTTCTACTTTTCTTGGATACCGCTAATCTTTTAAAGCTGTGTGACAGACAAACAAAATGAATCCCTCTATCGCTTTTAGTGGCGTCTGTTGAATTTTTTGACTGGAAGGGAGGGTTCTAGCAATAACTTATGGCAATATTTGAAAGCCTAGCGTGAATTTTATGAAAACTATAAACACACAAAGTTCATGTAGTACACATACTACACTGGGCACGAAAGGGTTAATAATATAAGCAAGAAATAATAATGTTATTTTTTTATATAAACAAGTTTTGAAAACTTAAATTTGAATGTTAAAATAGTTAAACAAAATGTTTAATTATTGTTTTTTGGGAAAATCAAATCCATTTTCCTATTTTTTTTGTTGGCAAATTGTTCAACAACTTCCTCAGGATCTATATTGATTTTTCTATGAATATTCATGGATGCTAATCCATTTAGACGAGCTTGGGAAGTTGTTGCCTTCAGCCAAGTCTTTAGCCTTCTGAGGACGAAAAATGTTCTCTCTGGCTATGCTGACGTAACTGGAAGTACACACAGTACTTCTAGTATCTTCCTTCCTCGAGTCCCTGAGCGAGCTTCTTCTCACAGTTCTCCGATTGGTAACGACGGATACTCGATTATACTTTGGCCATGAGCCAACATTTTATGAAGATTAGGTGTAAGTTGCTTTTCGGGATACTTTTCTTTCAATAAATTAGTTGTTTTCATTGCATAAAATAAAAAAACTTTGCCGCTGTATAGGTATAAGAACGAGAAAAAAGTGTTCTGTGTGCAAATGGTTCAATGACTAAGCTCCTATTATTTATACGAAGGTTATAAAGGGTGTTTCAACAGGGACGCTACAAAAGTAGAGCGACAGGGACAGCAAATGACGCCGAATTTCTTGCCGCTCTTTTGACATTTCTCTTCAGTAAGGTTTGGCATTTCATGATGGAAAGATATACGAGCCAACAACGAGTCGAAATTATTAAAATTTACTACCGAAATTCGGAGTCAGTGGCCTTGAAAATGATTCGGATTTTCATCGAAAAATCATCTTCAGCGATGAGGCTCATTTCTGGCTGAATGGCTTCGTCAATAAACACAATATGCGCTATTGGTCAGGCAGCAATCTACACGTACTCCATGAGTCATCATTGCATCCCGACAAAATTACGGTTTGGTGTAGTTTATGGGCCGGCGGCGTTATTGGGCCGTACTTCTTCCGTGATGATCAAGACCGGCACGTTACTGTGAATGGGAATCGCTACCGTTCAATGATAACCGAATATTTTTGGCCCCAATTGGATGATATGGACTTGGAGGACATGTGGTTCCAACAGGACGGAGCCACAAGCCACACAGCGAATGCCACAATCAATTTATTGGAAGCCAAGTTTGGAAACCGTGTTATCTCACGAAATGGTCCAGTCGCTTGGCCGCTTCGGTCGTGCGATTTGACGCCGTTAGACTATTTCCTGTTGGGCTACGTCAAGTCTATGGTCTATGCCAATAAGCCAGCGACGATTGATGAACTTCGTACGAATATCGAACGTGAAATTGCAGCAGTATCGGCCGATTTATGCTTGAAAACCGTCGAAAATTGGGTTCAGCGTCTGGACTTCTGCAACCGTGCCCGTGGTGGCCATGCAAAAGAAATCGAGTTCCATACATAATGGCATCGAACGTAATTTCACAGGAATAAAGAATTTCATTGATATCCAAAAATGTTTTTGTTTTATTTAAAAAAAACTTTTGTAGCGCTCTTATTGAAAAACCCTTTACATTTGCGAATTTCTGCTCGGTATATTACCACTTTGTTTAAAAAACTCTCGTAAGACTTTAAAAACATATAAATGTCTGATAGGTAGAATATGCAACACTTTAAATAAAGGCCAACTTTCAGCAAATCGGTTTTTGTTAGATATGATTCTGATTATATGTTTCTGGGCTATTAATAAAGGCTTACAGGTAATAGCATATGAACCCCCCCAGCTAGTGATGCCGTATTGTAACTTTGATTGCGCAAGACCATAGTATATAGTGGTTAACACTTTCTTGGAGCAGAAAGGCTTTAATAAATACATTTTACGTGAAACCAACATCATGTACGATTTAATCGCTTGAATATGAGTTTTCCAATTTAGATTGCAATCAATTGAAACTCCTAAGTACTTAAAATGTTGACCGATTCGATTTTGAATCAATTTTTGGAGCATTGTATATTATTTACAAAATTACTGCTACCACACTTGTGAACAGGTAAAGAAAACTGTTTACAGTCGCATGCGTGAAACCATAAATTATACTCGTGTAGACTATTACCTTGAATGACATCAACTTTGTTTTCTCACTAATGATCAACTTGTTGGCAGTAAACCACAACCTTAGTATTTCAAGATCTTCCTCTATCATTGTGACACATTCAAATACAGTCTTATACTCATAAGTAAATGTTATGTCGTCTGCAAATGCAGTTGAAATACCATTTACCTTGAGTTTGAAAAGGGAGTTTATGTAAATTAGGAAAAATAACGGGCCAAGAACAGAACCCTGAGGAACGCCGTTTTTCAGGAATCGGGACTCACTCAGGACACCATTTACATTAACTCTCTGTTGCCTATATCTTAAAAATGATTGCAGCCATTTGAAAATTTTACCTCGAAAACCAGCATTATAGAGTTTGTTTAGTAACAAATCATGGTCCACCATATGGAATGCTTTTGTCATGTCTATAAATAGACCCATCGTAGATTTATTGCCGTTTAAGCTACCATACAGTTGGTTACATACTCTCAAAATAGCATCCTCAGTTGACCTTTCTGCTCTACACCCGAATTGGTTGCTACAAAAGAAATTAAACTTGCCTAGGAATGACAAAAAGCGAACTTTAAGGAGTTTTTCAAATATCTTAGAAAAAGTGGAAGGAAGAGAAATAGGACTATAATCCGAAACAACTCTTCTGTTACCTTTTCTAAAAATAGGTACAACTTCAGCACATTTCAAATCTTCAGGAAAACAACCTCTCTCAACACTACGATTTAGTAAGACACTCAGTATATCAACGACATACAACGCAATACGTTCAAGAAGCACACTTGAAATACCATCACTCGTGCAAGAGTTTTTATTTTTTAAGGAAAGGATAACACAATAAATTTCTCTCGTGGTTATCGGGTTAAAGACGAAACTGTTTGGTTGAATATCCTCGGCAGGTAAACTTGAAGCAATGGAGCAATGGGGCACAGTCAACATATGTTGTTGACTTGTCTTCATTGTTGCAGATTTTTTGCGTTCTTTTGCAAATGGGACATGACCGTGTCGAATTTATTTCAGTGATTTCATTCAACAATTTTCCGTCAATAATCGCTAAACATAGTTTGTGGTTTACAATAATAACTACTTCGTCATAACCCTTATATTCAAAAGGTTGAAGATCAGCGATTTCACTTTTGATGTTATTCACTGTGCTCCTTATAACATCTGCTGTTTCCTTTGCATACTGGAACATTATTGGTCGGCAGAAATGATCTTATGATGGGCGAGGGTTTTTCCAATATTCACTATTTGAACACTTAAGTCTCAGGGGAACAATTGAGGCCATAAACATGTTTGCATCCGTTATTGTTTAACCATCATGTGTTGCTTTTTTTTGTTTATAGCCACTTGCCCCAGATGATCCATCACAGCCCCACTTGCCTTGTAACGTCAGACTTCTTGGAAGTCCAATTAATTCCTGTTCACTCTTGGTTTCCAAAGAATACATTCTTAAGTAGTTAAGAATGTACATTTTTACATACAAAAATAATGTTTTTATGACCACTTGCATTTTTAAGGATAAAATAAAAAAACATAAATGAATAAAAATAACCTTCTTTAATAAAATCTCTGTAAACCGCAAATAGGCAAAAACTGGCAGTCGGTTTTCTAAGTAAAGGTTTCAGAAATAGTCAAAGATTAAATTTCCGTAGAGTTTAGACCAAAGACTCTTAAAGGATTTTTTTATAACTCAACTCAAAGTCAAAAAATTGAGCCAAAAACAGATTTTCGAAAATCTTAAAATTTTGCAATTAAAAAAAAAAAACAAAATGAAATTGGATAATAATTGTAATACAAATTGTCCTTTTTACAAGCTCAAATAAAAAAGAAATAAAATTTTTAACCAAGGTTTTAAGATTTAACCGCGGAAACTCTGAAACTTCTCATAAAACAAATATTTTTTCTTTGATTTTAAAAATAAGGAAACTTTAACTACCTGTATCATCCGAATCCTTCAACCTATTTTAAAATTTCTTTCGGCTTTTGAAGCTTTCAATATTTCCTAATCCCGTAAATAAATTAGTTTTGGATTTTAAGCACACACGAAAATTGAGTTTTGCAAGCACTTTTGCAAAAAGGCGCCACAGTGCGCCGGCTGGAGGCCAGTGAAAGTTTGTTTTCCATTGTTTCACCTCTAAGAATATTAATTGTCATAAAAAGCTTCTCAAATTTGCAACTCGGAGGCATAAAATCCATTTCCATACAAAAATATCACTTGGTACTCACAAATGGATGGAGAAGCAAGGTTTTATGTATGGGACGTATTTTTCTTCTCATCAAACAAATACGCTTCATGATAAGTGTAATAGGTGCAGGGAAATAAGTCCACGGGAACTAAGTCTACTGAGGGACTTAGTTCCCACATAGTGGGAAATAAAACCACTTTCGCGAAGTGGACTTAGTTCAAATCTAAGGTGGGAAATAAATTAACAAAACTCTGAGTGGTTTTAGTTCCCTTTTAATGTGAAGTAAATTCTCACTGTCGACTAAGAACAAAATAAAATTAAAGAGTCAAGTAGGTACTTTGAAATTTTTATTAACAAAAGAGAAATTAACTTTTAGCTGAGACAGAATAATATAGGTACCGTGACCTCGCACCTACTCCAAATCAAACAGTGGCCCAAAGCAGGGCGGTTGCACATATGCATTGCATTGTTTATGAGATTAGTTACGAAATCGCAAGTAGATTCCATAAATAGTGTAATCCATATGGGGGGGCAGGCTGCCCCCCTGCAACCCCCCTGCTTGGGGTCACTGTTTGATTTGGAGTAGGCGCTAGGAGCGGTTGTGAAACTTTGGCTTTATGTCACCATGATAAGCTTAAGATTTTGTTTAAAGAGTGTAATAACTAACTGTTGTTTACAGTTTTTTGTCTAATTCTAAATGTTGGATGTTACGAGTAGTTCCCTCTTCTTATTTTTGAATGTGTACTAAGTTCCCATAAAAAATGGACTTAGTTCCCACTTTACATGGGAACTAAGTCCACTTCGCGAAAGTGGTTTTATTTCCCACTTAATGGGAACTAAGTCCCTCAGTGGACTTAATTCCCGTGGACTTATTTCCCTGCACCAGTGTAATACCCTGTTTCCACCGACGTGTTTAAGGCGAAGTGTTTAGTAAAACACGAAAGGCGTTTCCACCGACCCTTACGTGTTTAAGTTTAACAGTTCCGTCATCTTTGACATTAGGCATCAAATTTTCAATATCATATGTATAAAAGTGCGACAAGAAAATTATAAGCAACGAAAATGAGTTTAAATGCATTGGATATTGTTTCCATCTACAAACTTAAAACCAAAAATGATATAAACATTTTGTTATCTGCATTTTCTATCAGGAGAAATGTTCTCCGAAAAAAACGCCAACAAAATATCATCAGATTGCAGCATCTCCAACGTAGGCATTTGACTACGAGGCGGGTCAATAAGTCCGTGACTTTTTGAATTTCTGACCTCTTTACTGAAACGGCAACACTCAGGCATCTGTCAGTTGACTCCTGTCAAAATTTAAACTTGCTGCGTCAGTTAGTTTGTGTTTGACAGCTATTTTTATCAGACTACTCACTAATTTGAGGAGAAAATGGAAAAAAGTGAATCTCGTGTGCTTATTAAGCATTATTTCTTGCGAAAAAAAACCATTACCGAGACCAAGGCTAAGCTTGAAAAATACTATGGGGTCTCTGCACCATCGATTTCAATGGTAAAAAAGTGGTTTACTGAATTTCGTTGTGGCCGTACAAGCACTGAAGATGCCGAACGTCCTGGACGCCCAGTTGAGGTCTCTACACCCGAAACAATCGAAAAAATTCAAGATATGGTGTTGGCCGACCGAAGATTGAAAGTGCGAGAGATTGTGGAAGCCGTAGGGATCTCGCATGGCTCAGTGGTTTCAATTTTGAATGATCACTTGGGCATGAGAAAGCTTTCCGCAAGATGGGTGCCGCGTTTGCTCACAGTCGACCACAAACGCAATCGTGTAACAACTTCACAGGAAGGTTTGGCGTTGTTTAATCGCAATATGGAGGAGGTTTTGCGCCGTTTTGTAACCGTGGACAAAACATGGATCCATCACAACACACCAGAGACCAAACAACAGTCAAAACAGTGGGTTTCTAAGGGTGAATCGGCGCCAAAGAAGGCCAAGGTGGGTTTGTCAGCCAATAAAGTTATGGCGACTGTTTTTTGGGATGCACGCGGGATAATCCACATTGACTACCTTCAAAAGGGAAGAACAATCAATGGGGAATATTATGCCAACTTATTGGACCGATTCAATGACGATTTGAAAAAAAACCGACCTCATTTGGCCAAGAAAAAAGTTCTTTTCTACCAAGACAATGCAAGGGTGCACACATGTGCAGTTGCCATGGCAAAAATCCATGAATTGGGCTATGAATTGCTCCCTCATCCACCCTATTCTCCAGATTTGGCTCCGAGCGACTACTTCTTGTTCCCAAACCTGAAGAAATGGCTTGGTGGAAAAAGATTTGACTCCAATGATGAAGTCATCTCGCAAACAAAGGCCTATTTTGAGGACCTCGACAAATCATTCTTTTTGGAAGGGATAAAAAAATTGGAGAAGCGTTGGACAAAGTGTATAGAGCTCAAGGGAGACTACGTTAAAAATAAATTTTTTTTTTTATCAAAAAATCTGCGTTTTATTCCAAAAGTCACGGACTTATTGACCCGCCCTCTTATATCGCACAAAATGAATAGTTGGAAAAAAAAACGAGTCTGGACTAAGGTGAGGTCGTTTAAATTTACGCGTACCTAAATGAAGTAATAAATAAGAACGCGTTATTTGCAGATACGTTCAAAATCTTTCTGGGAAAGAGATGTAGCGGAAAATGATGATGTATTTTTTAAAGAAATTTTGATAAAATATGCCACAAATTAAGAGGCATGGAAAAGCAAGATATAAATTATCGTAAAGCGATACCCTTAAGAAAGAGGGTTGCAATCGCACTCTACACTGTTGGATCTTCAGCTGAGTACCGAAGTATTGCAAACCTTTTTGGAGCTGGGAAAGCAAAAGTTTTCAACATTTTGAAAATATTCTGCCAGGAGGTGTGGAATGTGCTACGTCCAATATACATGACAGGTTACCCACTTATCGAGGCAGCAATAGTGGAGAATGTCAATGCGTTCCAAAAGTTGGGCTTCCCTCAGTGCTTCGGTAAGTAAACTGGTATATTAAAATTTAGTTAAAAAAAGTTATCTCAATGTATTTTAAGATGGTTGTCATATCGAGGTTAGCCCTAGATCTGAAGACGCTGTTGATTACTACAATTATAAGGGTTGGTATTCTACTGTACTATTTGCTGCAGTTGATTACCGGTAAGTATTGCATTATGTGATTGGAATACGATTTTAATTACTATTTATCTAATCTAGATACAGATTTCTATACATCAATGTCGGTAGTCCAGGACGATGCAACGATTCACAAATTTTTGAAAGTTCATCTCTTAAGTTTCAACACCAAAATTCAATACTTCAAAGGTTGTCAAAAAGAATATGTGGTGTAGACGTTCCTGTCTTGTTGATTGGAGATTCAGCTTTCAGATTTTCGGATAGAGTAATGAAGCTTTATCCGTTTAGTGCCGTTGCACCGGCAGAACAATAAAACTTTAACTATGCCCTATCCAAATGTCGAAGGGTGGTAGAAAACGCCTTTGGTAATTTGAAGGCCAGATTTAAACGAATTTTGAAAGGATTGGAAAACCACATAGACAACACATCCTTAACTATAAGGTCTTGTTGTGTACTTCACAACTTTTGAAACGTTCACAACGATGACATTAATATCCAATGGATGCAAAATGTGGATGAAACCACGTCCAGACACAGAGAGCAGCCGGAACATACATCGTCTATCAGCGACAACAATCCCACAGCAGTTAATATACGAAATGCGATACCAGATACTTGGGTAAAAACAAATTTATTTTCAAACAAACTTTTTTTTCTTTTTATTTTTTTTTTTTTAAGTGCAATCAATACAGTTTGAAACTGATCTGACGAGCTGACAAATCTTTCCAGAATTGCATTGCGTTCTCTTTCTATTTCAATGAGTTCCTGATCCGTATTTTGTATTTCCTTTATTTGATTTTTAATACGGTTTTCCGATGCACGGAAATCAGCTGCATAAGGATTAATTGATTTCCTTTTTGTATCCTTGCAGTTCTTGAAGTAGATGGAACAGACGTCTCTGGATTGCCAATTGATTCCGAAATGTCGCAGGCTGAAGAAGTGCGAAATATGCGCGGTGATGGTGGTGGTATGTCCGACATCGACATTTCAGTTGAATTTTAATCTAGACATAAAAATAAAAAATAAGCAATATGCACTAATATGTGTGCCTATCAAAGCACTTGTTTTTGTTTACCTATTTCAATGCTGTCTTCAACGACAGACTCCAGGTTATTAATCCTTAGCTGCCCAAGGATATGTGTATATATATATGCAGTCTGTGGTTGGTACAGCTTCCATTCCGACGGCGAACCTCCCGATGGGCCGACTAGCTGTTTTTCCTTTCTAGAAGGTAACGATATAAAAAATATGAATAACGGTTACAACAAATTTGCTCAAAAAGGGATCTACCTGTATCTACTGGTAAGATTATGTATTTTAACCCTTATGTCGTCAGGAGAAAACAAAGAATTCCTGCGTTGGAAGGAATTCGCCATCTCCTTATAAATATGATTATTTTTTCGGTTTCCCCGCAATTCCTGAAACTTTTCTTCCCAAAGTTCCAGGAGAAACATTTCGTCCACTTCGGACCAGGAACTTCTTTTTTTTTGTTGTTTCTGTTTTGCTTCCATACCTGCCCAGAATAAAACAATTTTTGATTGTATGTACTTAATAAAAATATCAAAAACTCACCGAAAAACACGAAGAAAATAATTAGGAAATTGAATTTGAAATAATTTTTTTGACAGTTTCTTTTTTTTTTTTTTTGCTGAATAAAGTGCTGAAGTTAACAACAGGTATGTTTGATTTTATTTGTGTATGTTCGATTTTATTTTGTGTGTATTTGCGATGACAGATACGTAATTAAAATTTAAACACGTATAAATCACGTAAATATTAATTACGAAAATGTATGATAAATCACGTAATTTATGAGATGATTTAGCTAAATCAAGTTGATCTAGCTAAATCACGTTGGTGGGAACATGGTATAAGATAGGGGGCTTTCGGATGATAATTTTCGCGGGTAGTACGGTGGCACGCTAGTGGTCGCACGGCGACAGCTCGTCGGATGGGGGGATCTTTGTACTACCAAACCTACCCACAAAATAAATAATCGTGCCTGTATAGTTGTATACTAAATACTTGATAATGAATGGCCTCAACAGTTGTTAATTGAACTTGATCGCCTATTTCTATTACATGCCAATAAGGGACAGCAAGGTAATTGCTATTTAAATAAAGGAAAAGAATGAGAAGAAGTAATAATTTAAGAGAAATTACAGGAAGCAAGAAAGAAAGAACAAACATAAAAAGAAGAAGAGAGGAAGTCAGTTGTCGTTGACTTTAGTAGAAAGTGAAAGCACTTCTACATGAGGCTAGCCCACCCTTAAGTATAACAGAAGTCATAACTCCTTGATTATCCTCAGCCTATCGTAATTTTTTTTTGAGATAATCCCTATCTGGTTCCTCATAATTACTCACACCCTACACTCCATTACCCTTCGCTTACTCACCTCTCGCTCTCGCCAATGAAGTTAATTGATTATAATCAAAGATATCTTGTGTAATTCACTTAAATAAAAATATAACATTTATGTTTATTCGTAAATTCATTTAACTATTTCTCAGCTCTCCTAGATGAGATTTATAAATATCTTAATTAAAAAGAGATTAAAAGAGATTTTATAATTTAAGATCTAAAGTTCAATTTCTTTACGAGAATATGTACGTATATCCCCTAACTAAATTAAATGGCATTGCAGATGACAATGCAAGCAAAAATAAAGGTAAACTATTTTCGATTTGAATCCTTAGTATTAGCAGATAAATAAATAGAAGGTAAGTATTATTTATGAAACTGACAAATTAACCAAATGTAGGTAAGTATGATGGAAGTTAATTTTACGTTATGGGTAACAAATTCAATTTAAAGTATTATTAGAACTATTAATGTGCCTGATAGATTTAACTTTTATATTTGTTTCTTCGTAAAAAAAAGTAAAATATCATAAAAATGTAGCCAAAAGATTACTTACTTTTTGAATTTTCTTGTAGTTAATATATATGTTTTTATACCCTATTCTAAGGGTATATTAATTTTGACGCATAGTTTGTAACATACCTTAATATTGCCCGTAGACCCCTAAAAGTTACTATATTTCTGATCAGCATCGATAGTAATGTCGATCTAGCCATGTCCGCCAATCCGTCCGTCCGTCCGTCCGTCTGTAGCCAAAAATTAGGCCTTTAAACTGGACCTAGAGAGCTGAAATTTTAACCATATACTCTCTAGGGTCCCGAAATAATCAAGTTTACGAATTTTCAAAATCCGCCCACTGACACGCCCACAAATAAATAAAATAATTTTTTTTACCCTATTCTAAGGGTATATTAATTTTTGAAAATCCAAAGTTTCAGCTAGGGAGCTGAAATTTGTAGTATATACTCTCTATGGGCCCTTTATGCTCATGTGTAAATATTTTCAAAATCCGCCCACTGACACGCCCACAATTTTTTTTTTTTTTTTGAAAATTCAAAGTTTGAGCTAGGGAGCTGAAATTTATAATATATACTCTCTAGTAGCCCTTTATTCTCATGTGTTATTTTTTTCTTAAATCCGCCTACTGACACGCCCACAATTAAATAAAACAATTTTATTGAAACACCCAAGTTTGAGCTAGGGAGCGTTTTTTTTTTTGATAAAATCCTTTAAATGTTATATAACAAAATATGTAGAGCGTTCTTAACAATTCAACCATACTTAGACTTTTGTCACGTCCACTTATGAGGGATAGGAATAAGAATAGGGTATCCAACAGTTCGCCCAAGCGGACTGTAGCCCGTCCCTATGTTTTTTTCTTGTTTTGTGTTGTTGTACTGTTGTCTGCAAATTAAAAAATCACTTTCACATTTTTTGTTTTAAAAAAGTTCTTTATTTTTTTCCCTACACTTTTACACTTAGAATTCTACTTAGGAACTAACCGGACTTCTCCGTTTGGATTATACTTAAGAACTGATTTGGATCTCCTCCGCAAGTCCCCAACAAGTGGTTTCATTTTATGATCTGCTGAGTCAAGTGCATCATGACTTCAGCTTGAAATTTATGTTTATTGTTTCGGTTTGTTGTTTCAGGTTGTTGTGGCTGGGCATTGAATGTTACATCGTAACATTGTATATTGTGTGATTGTTCGATATAGATCGTAACATTAACTTGCAGAAATGCAGACTAGGTGTGCGCACATCTGGGTCTGGATCTCTCGTTCTATATAAATAATAAAATTTACGATATAGGTATAAAACTAATCTTTTGGCGATTCTTACCTTGATATTAAACATTTCATTGTCTACTTATCATTAAATCTACCATGCTTACAGCGTTTGATTCCAAATTTACGAGGAGAAGCTTTAAAAAAAAATTCTAATCAGATAATGCGAATTCATATGTTGTTCAGGATGTTGAATACTACATGCAACACGGGGCATGCTGGTTGATTGAATAATGTTTGTCGAATCCTGATGATGTGCAATTTGTTGATGATGTCTTTACCAGAGTGTATCCATTAATGAGTAGGGACACTCTCCACGTGTTTCTTATCAGTTTACAATTTACAGTACACATACACGAGAAATAGACGGCACTAAAAGTGCTCTAGTTAAAGAGGGATGGAAGAGTAGTTGAACTATTTCAAAATGTGGTACAGGGTGTGACGTAAAAAAAAAGCAAAATCAGTTTGTAATATTTCTTATTGAACATTTTATAGCTAATATATATTCACACGTGTGCTACACTTAAATATTTTTGTTTGTTGGTACATTTTTTGTTATTTTTATTGAACTGTTTTAGAATAAAGTAAACCCGTACTCGGACGTAAAATTTGATAAGAAATTCCTTATTTTGATTTTTGCAACAATTGTAATGAAATTCATTTTTTAAAAAGTTAAAAATATTCCCCTCAAAATTATTTAGGTAGTACATATTTGGAAAACAAGAAATACATTTTTGTTCAAGATTCTCTAACGAGTCTAAAAATTCTTGATTGGGGAGTGTCAATTTCGCATCTTCATATTTTTTAAAATCTGTAAAAAGGGAGGAAACGTTAAGCTGCGGACTCAATTTTAACTCACAATTGTGGTTTATTCGGTATTTTTTTAAAATATAACTTGCGAAATAGTAGCATGCATTATCAATACCAAAGTTCACAGTTTTATAATCAGGTTCAGTTTTGAAAGCGTAAACCAAATTGTCCTTATTTTGTTTTTGTGGTTCCATCTGCACTTCAATGTCTGGAAGTTCCATGTTAGCAGTTGGCTCACAGTTTCCATGGGTAATATCTTCCATATACTTTGCCGAAAAAGTTCTTTTAAATGACCAAATGAATTGAAATGTCAGCAACTTGTTATTTCCCCCTCGGTTACGTAAAACAGCAAAGGTGTTTTCCAAGCAATCTTGATTAAGATTTCTTGTTAAAAGAAACTTAATACCGTCTTCTTTTATTTCTGTAAAAATGCCAATTAAGGCATTTATATTCTGTTGCCATCATTCATGCAAAAAAATAATTTGTTCCGCGTTTGCAAAAAATGGCCTTCTGAATTTTTTGGATTCTCGAAATTTAGATAAATTGAAAATATCAAATAACTTATCTATTTTGTCAATAATTTCAGCGGTATTAATAGCTGTTGAAGATCTCACTATTATCCGGTACTTTGAAATATTTAACTCCAACATTTTCTTTCCCCTCTGGCCCACACCCCAAACATTTAAAATAATGTTTTCCCATTATTTTATTTAGAGTTTTTAAACTATGCAAACTTGCACTTCAACTTCACTATTTCACTACTTTTAATTGTTTGCCATACGCACTGACACGGAACACCCTTTCTTTCGTCAATTGATATTAATGAACGACTGATAACAATCCAATTCCGGCCCGCCTTTAAAAATACGTGCGAAAAAAATTTAAACAATCCCCTCTACCACCCTCTACAACCAACCTAAGTAATTAGTATGACCATCTGCTATGAAATATATTACCTAAAAAGTGCTGCCAATATAACTTCAAATCGTAAAAAATGGTTATTAACGAAGTCGTAGCAAAGCAAAAGGGTTGAATTTCGTGATATAGAATGAAACATTTCTTTTTCATGTCCATAACAAAGACAATTTAATCAATAACCAATGGCAAAAAATACAAATATTACCAATTCAACTAAAGCAAAGCTGGTTACCTGATCATATTAATTCATACTTATATGGTTGAGACTTGAGAGAGAATACTAAATACTGACAGTCATTCGGCCCGCCTTTAAAAATGCTTTATGAAAAAACCCACAATCGTTCGTCGTACGCAGCAAGCCCCATGTAGTGGTTCAGGTAAAATGTGTTGTGTACCCTTTTCTTCTCAAGCAGTCGTTGTATTGAGGTAAAAAGTATTCTTTCGATCTGCTTCCACTTATTGTACGATTTTTTCTGCATTTTGCTTTGGGGTAGTAGCAAATGCATATGGAGAGAGTGTCCCTGCTAATTAATGGATATCGATATACTCTGGTCTTTATTCTGTCTAATTTCGAGTGTAGGTAATGTTGTGTGTTGGATGGTTTCGATGTCCTAATTAGTAATTCGTGCGGCCAATTCATTGACATGAATGATGAAGATGACCTTAATCTGATTCTGTTGGGTTGGAAATTTTGGGACCTCGTAATGCCTTTATATGTGGCACGATCGATGTGAACTTCATTTTAATGATGTTGCGGCTAATGATGTCTGATAGTACAGAGCACCGCGTTGCCTCGTGTAAGATTAATGCAAAAACAAAATTAATGGAAGTCACTCGTGCGTGTTCCGATGGAAATATTCCGAATCGAATCTTTTTATATTTATTTGATCCACGTGATCAAGCTCTCTTGACTAAGGATATTGCTTAGTTTCGTTAGATGCTCATTGATTCATCTCATCCTTTTGGCACTTAGTAACCACTGATGCGTATGCAAAGTGTAGTGTAAAATGCGTTCAATTATGTGTACAGCGGTGGTGTTATTTGGACAAGATAGGTCATTACCATCAGTGCATTTTTATTTATGAGTTATGCACGTCAAAAATGCACGATCGCCAATCAGTAAAATAAAGTAAGGTATTTTCAAGTCGTGTGCTACATAAGTCAAGTCAAACTCTTCGGTATTTGGCCCCCAAGTTGTATGGGATTTATTTGTCCTTACCTGTAAACCTACGTTGAAATAGGTTTTCCTCTGAGCTTCTTAATTTAACAGCAAACTGTAACTACTACTTTCAATACAAATATTCCTGACTGACATGTAGCCACTGATGGTGATAAAATTGATACCTAAAAGTCATCCTATTAACAAAGACCTTGAGCCATAAATCATAGATAGCGATTGAGGCTGATAATTTCATTCAGAATAAACGTCGGTAACAAATGGAATTTGGGACATTTTGCATTAAAACAATACTCAAACAGTCTCTTCAAGGTAATCAGTTAATCAGAATTCCATAAAGATTCAGAGAAAGCACACACATGCTACTTTAGCTAGTATTTTCTTCGGAAAACAGATGTACCTATATAGTATATATGAATATAATCCATATAAATCCCAGCAACATTGACAAAATCGATGAAGAATTTTATTTCGCTTCGGTGGTTTGGAAATGCGTACATATTCCTTTTATTGCCCAAGGTACGCATTTTCAAGCGATTGTCTTATATCCCCTGGAGGCTCAAAGATTTCCGGATCCTCGACCCAGTCCTCCCATCCAATAAAAAATACGAAAGACGAACTCAAACAACAGAAATATTGGACACATCATATTGTACTTGATGCCATCTCATTGATTGTTAGAACGGGATGTCCCACTTAGGTGAGCAGGCCTGCCTGCAGATTTCATTATTCATCGTTTTTTTTTTTTGTTGCATACCGCTCTTGGCTTTTTTATGTTATACGTATACCTACACTCTCCGGTGGGAGCAGGCTGTTCATTGGTGGTGTTTGGCCCACATATTCTTTCGATTGTATTCCGCCACAAGGAGATCATAACCATATTGCTATCAAATTTGCATAATGCTCCATTCATAACTGTTGATTGCAGGATAACGGGTCGAAAAAGAGATACTGTAAAAAAGGACAAAATAAATGGAAAACAACTGCATAAGGATAAAACATTTTTTTTTATGGGTCATATGCTAGCAAATTTTGTGAGGGAAGGAGTAAGCAGAACGAGAATGCGGGTGAGTGCCGATTTAGTTGATTCTTAGCGGCAGTCTTGTCGCGTTTCGGGGTCACATTTACAATTCATTATATCGTTCAATCGTTAATGTAAATTCTTGCCATCAGGGGCAATTTCAATGGCACGTCTGTTTACAGTCAAGACGAGGACTACGACAAACCGTGCCGAAATGTGTTTAATTTTTAAAGGGTTTTTTTTAAAGGATTTTTGATGCCGTTGTTATTTGTTTAACCATGTGTCCCACATGCTAGAATTTCAGTTAAAAATTCGGAATGGGTTATTAAAAAGGAGGTGACAGGTGAGGCTAGGTGGGAACATAATTTTAAATGTTAGCGCACGCACACGCTGGTATATCTATTTGTCCGTAATATGTGCGTAAGCTTTTATAAAACGTTATTTATTCTTCTTGTGTGGACTGAATAATCGTAAAGTATTTTCTTGACGGTTAAATTCAGCGCCTTACAGCGTCAGTCACCTCGCGGAAGCACCAGCAAAAGTTTATGAGCCCGGCTTCTCCCTGAAACGCCCTATCTGACTTAGTCTAACTTTTAAACGAAGAGGATGTTACCTAGAGTAACGCACCGTCTTAGGAGGGCATGTTGAAACCTCCCCAGCGTCAGTCACCTCGCGGAAGCACCAGCAAAAGTTTATGAGCCCGGCTTCTCCCAGAAACGCCCTATCTGACTTAGTCTTACTTTTAAACGAAGAGGATGTTACCTAGAGTAACGCACCGTCTTAGGAGGGCATGTTGAAACCTCCCCACTCAACAAGCCACAAGAATTCGGCCAATTGCTTTTCCGTGTCGAAATTATCCCTCTCCGCTTCTGCGGTACTAAAACGAGTACCTCATGAGCATTGGCGACGTCCCCGCCGTCGATGAGCCGCTTATCTCTCGTGCTGCGGTAGCGATGGTATAATACCGGGATACCGTCCCTAGTCTGGATCAGCTCTTTCGTATCAACATACAGGTGGCAATGGTGCGATGGTAGTGTATTCACTAAGTGATTGGCAGGTCGTGCGTTCGAATCCCGACCAGGGCCATGATTTTTATAAGTTGAATACACACAACAAAAACAAATTTCCCTAAAGCAATTTAGGCGCCACCTGTGGAGAAAAAATCCCATCGCACCAAACTACTATCCTATCCTTCTATTCTTTCATACAGTAAGTAGCCCCCAAAAATAGGCAATGAATCATTTGCTGGGAGCTTCTTAGAGAACAAAACAAAAATGCCTGCGCTGTGGTTTCTACTATAAGGGTACTGTGCCCCTACAGAAAAAATAAATCCCTTTATCCCACGCAAATTATAAAAAAAAAACATAGGGACGGGCTACAGTCCGCTTGGGCGAACTCTTGGATACCCTATTCTTATTCCTATCCCTCATAAGTATGTGCGACAAAAGTCTTAGTATGGTTGTATTGTTGAGAACGCTCTACATATTTTGTTATATAACATTTAAAGGATTTTATCACAAAAAAAAAAACGAAGCTTTAGGGAAAAAAACGCTCCCTAGCTCAAACTTTGGTTTTTCAATAAAATGTTTTATTTAATTGTGGGCGTGTCAGTAAGCGGATTTAAAAAAAAAATAACACATGAGCATAAAGGGCCCCTAGAGAGTATATGGTTAAAATTTCAGCTCTCTAGGCCCAGTTTAAAGGCCTAATTTTTGCCGACGGACGGACGGACGGACATGGCTAGGTCGACATTACTATCGATGCTGATCATAAATACAGTAACTTTTAGGGGTCTACGGGCAATATTAAGTATGTTACAAACTATGCGTCAAAATTAATATACCCTTAGGATAGGGTATAAAAACATGGATAAATGCCTCCGGCGGGTAAAGCCAAGCATGTACATTTCAATGGGCTAGTAAGCCCTAAATATCCATGTGGGTCACCTGAAGATATTCAACTCTATCCAAAACTTGGATATGTTTTACACCATCCCTGACTTAATGGTAAGGGAATATAGTTTCGATAAACTATTTGAGGTAGAAATACTAGACCGTTCTAAATGGGTCTCGGGAGTTCCAGCTGTGAACCCAAAAAGTCTGGTATGGTACACCGACGGATCAAAAATGGAGTCTGGAGTTGGTGCTGGTGTCTTTGGACCCAACACCAAGGTCTCGATACCTATGGGGATGTGCCCCACAGTGTTCCAGGCGGAAATCCAGGCCATTGAGATCTGCGCTATCCTAAACTCCAACAAAGGAATTAAGGGCGCAAAGATACATATCTTCTCAGACAGTCAGGCGGCACTTCAGGCACTGTCGTCCAACACAATAGACTCTCTGACTGTAAAAAACTGCTGCTGCGCCTTACAAAAGCTAGCTAAATACAACAAAGTTAAACTCGGATGGGTGCCTGGCCACCGAGGTTTTGTAGGGAATGAAGCTGCAGATAAGCTTGCCAGAGCTGGCTCTGAAGCCGCTTTTGTCGGTCCAGAACCGTACTGCAGTGTCAACTGGACTACTGCTCTAGGGCTTGTCAAAGATTGGGAGCAACAGACTCGCCTTGAACATTGGGTAAGCGCCCCTGGTCTGAGACAGTCTAAACGCTTGATTAAGCCCTACTCCTATAAGGAAATCCTTACTCTAAATAAGGAAAGCATTAGACTGCTGGTTGGCTTTCTCACTGGCCACTGCGGTCTGAGATATCATCTCAACAAGATGAACCTATGTCCAACGCCAGAATGTAGATTCTGCATGGAGGACGAGGAGACCTCAGACCACATACTCTGTGAATGCCCGGCTCTACACTGGTTGAGACGACGCCTTCTCCACAGAGAGATGTTATCACTGGCAGAGCTTCGCAACTCTACCACCAAAGACGTGCTGAGTTGCATTAGGGAAGTCAGTCGCCTTTTGGCGTAAAGACAACCTTGTGGCACAAAAGATCTTTTCAGGTCGCAGTGCTTTATTAAAAAAAAAAAAAAAAAAAAAAAAAAAAAAGCCCTAAATATCAGGCTATTGCCGCTAGTCATCGCTCTTGCAACGTGCCTTCGAGTCACTTTAATGAGAAAATTGTCAATCCTATTCAACTGAGCCCCATCGTATACGACCTTGTTGGGATAGTATTTTAAATAGTTTTATTCAAGCGATCGGAACAACCGGAGACGGGCCCTAAGGAATTGTCTCTCCAAAACCCGAAACTTTTCCATATAATTTGGTGCTCTATTAAACCACAATGGACAATCATAAGCGATGATCGGCCTTATAAGGGCTACGTTGCAAATGACCTTCACTCTGGAGTCAAGTTGACTGCTATGAAACAGTCTCCCTGTCAGAGCATAAGCCTTCTTGCTTCCAGCAAGACAAGCAACTATATGTGTATCTAAATATAGATACTGGTCAAGTCAGACACCCAGATATCTAACGTCGCAATATCCCTTAATTTGGTCGAAGTCACGCTGCAAAAAATGTTAATGGCTTCGACTTAAGGACCTGATCTGTATGCCACCAAATCGTCGGAATACGCTATAGCAAATCTGAGTGAACCTACCGGATCGCTCATGTAAATGTTAAAAAGGATCGGAGAATTGTTATTGTCCTCGAGCCAATTCAACAGGGCTCTGTTTACAACCTTTTCAAAGGCCTCGCTAATATTCGAAAGCAGACTAATCGACCGGAGATTGGCAGGGTTCTTCCTATCTTTACCCTTTTTCGGGATAGGGTGTACCACAAGTACCTTCCAATGCACCGGATAATGTGCATTATTCAGCGCATTGTTAAACAGCGTGGCTTAAATATCTACAGCCTCCAGAGGCATGCGTCTCAATACGACGTTTGGGACACCATCCATCCCTGCCGACTTTTTATTCTTTAGTGACTCGAAGATGTGCAAAGTTTGGTTACTTGCAATGTTGGGACTTCAGGTTCTTTCTGTAAAGATTGGAGGAACAGGAGGTATCTGCAAGCTCTACCTGACCTCGTCCAGCGAGTGGCTGTATTAACGAGTATATTACCTACGAAGCAGAGGACTGCTCCTTGTAGGCGTCAGTTTTTCAAAGGCAGAACTCCCTACTGTATTCCAGGGAGTTGCTTAATAAAATACAAGTTGGTTGTTTGACTTCCGAAAAGTGAGAGCCACTTTATTCAAAATTCATTGAGCTTATATACTAATTTTCCAGATGCTGTCGCAGCAAAAAGTATCCACGTCGTATCTCGAACCCCAAAATCCATTGATCGATAATTGCCCATTCGGCATATCAGCAGAGCCCTTTTCTCAATGTCATAGTTACAGCGAACAGGATTGTTCACCACTTTCTCCTGTAAGTCCTCGACCACGTAAAAATCATCGTTTGAAGCGAGACTTCTGGACTTATTCCTGTAGTCCTAGTCAGTAATGTCTGTCTGTTCTCTATTGTCTGGGAAATTCGAACACAAGGTATGTCATTGTGATCCTTCCTCCTGAACAACTTATTTATCTGTGGGAATATATTCGGACTACAAGTTTCAATAGCCCGAATTTTATTGCCCCAATACAGACTTACAGATTCTCTGTAATTTTCTTTAATCAGCTGCTTCAGGATTCGGATCATTGAATTCAGCATCCTTACCTTAGGTTCGTTGCGGGTATATTATAGTTGTTGCAGCCGTTTTAGCCTAGAGAGCAGTCTATTTTTCTGTCGGTATAGTCTGTCGATAGTAGGGTCTCTGTACTTTTCTGTCTGGTCGCCATCGGAGCATCCTACCCGAGGAATCGTTCGTTCCATCATTCGTTTAATGGCGTCGTGCACTTGCAATAAATGCCGATCAATGTGATCATTTGTCATTTTACTGCTTGCCGGGTGGTCGATCCAACTCGAACGTATATTCCGCTTTAAGAGTCTGGAGAAGCGCGGCCATTGTGCCCCTCGATAATCAAATGAAGACACTGCTTCGAACTCCACCAGCAGCGTTTGCTCGTTCGACATCCGTATTGCGGCAGCGAGTCCGTTGTGGTCACTATCGTACTCAAACGCACCAAAACAGTTTCGCGTGTTTTGATCTATGTTCGTCAGTTGAAGTCTGCGTTACATTCAAGTCCAGGAAAGCACCGCTTCTTGGGAAAGAAGGAATATCCGCCGTGTAAAACTCGAGTTTGTATTCAATCATATTGAGACCAATAGTGAAACTGGTTGCCCTTAATAATCCTACAGGAAGGAGGCCTAAAATAGCACACCCTAAGTAAATTTCTAAGTAAATTAAATTAAAATTCACTTCAAGCAATATACACTATCCATAGATTAGAATAACCAACTGTTCTTATATTTTTGTAATTACCAATTTAAAATATGTAGTTCTAAAGTGCTTAAAACAATTAATTTTCAAAGGGTCTTCCCGTGCCGTGCCAAAGGTTACTCGTGTAAAATGGGTTTTTGTAAACAAAACCGGTTTAAATTGTATAAACAAATTTGTTTGAAACGAAAACTTATTATTACAGATAAATAAAACAAAAACTCAATAAAATAACAATTCAAAATAATTCATTCAACAACACATTACAAAAGTTGACTCCTCCATCCAGAACTGCCTGACAGTGCACGTTTCGGATCGCCTACCAATTGTTGCCTTGAAATAAACTCTGCCATTTTAGACGAGAACTCGGTGTGTCATTTTGGTGTTGGGGTTAGTGTGCCATTTTACACTAGGGTGCCATTTTAGGCAACCTTCCCCTGCTACGAAAAACGCATTTGTGCTCCTATTCTGAATCGGATGGTATTTTTAAGCGACTTAAGCTAAAATTAAATGTTATCTTGGACTAAGGGCTAGATGAATGTGTTTTGAAAGAGATATTTTGTGTTTACGAACCTTCGGGGGCAGTGGCTGACTAACCAGGGGGCGGAAGGGGCGGCCCGCCCCGGGCTTCCGGTCTTGGGGGCCCTCAAATCCTTCAATATAATAAAATGGGGCTTCAGTGATTCGTTACCCTGCATATCTCTCATACTTCATACTTCTTGACCATTTGCATCTCGATCGCATCATGCGAGAGGAGTTTACTATCTTTGATTTATTTGATCTAATTTTTTTTTTGTCCATCGATTCGTATTTTATTTTTCTCACCCATATCCATTCCATATTGTAGGTATGTGTGTTTATTCGAATTAAAATTTCACTTGCCAGATTTTAACGAAATAAACATAAACACTTATTTATACATACAAATGTGAACTGAATAAAAAGCTTGTAAAACTTTTTTTTTTAAAAGCTGGGGGGACTTATTTCGCTTTGCCGCCCCGGGCCTCTGACGGGCTTAGTCCGCCACTGTTCGGGGGTACTACGAAGCGAATTTCCAATTAAAGAACTCCCTCTTAATTTGCGACTTAATTAATTTGAACTAACTCCCATGAATTTAGGGAACTAAAACCCAACCGTAGAATGAACTAAGTTATAATAGTGGAATTTTGTTCTCTATGAACCTAGTCCCATATTATGACCCTACTCCCAAATAAACAAAATAAAAGCTCTGAAAGCACCTAAGTCCCAAAATATTTCACTTCAGCATGTGGCTTGATGAAAGAAGGTCGAATTGAAGAAATACTTTGTCTACATACTTTTCAAAGATCGCGACCTTAATTTTTCCATCGACTTCTCATATAAATATTTTTTTTTAAGTGAGCGTGTCAGTAGGCGGATCTTAAGAGCCATTACACTTGATCAATTCGGGTCCCTAGAAAGTATATGTTCCAAATTTCAGCTGTCTAGCTCGAATTCGACAGGAATGGAGATCATTGATCGTGAATTTAGTATCTTTAAGGGGTCTACGATTAATATTAACGCACTTTAGTTATGTGTCGTTAGTCGACGATTTGCCTTTGATTTTTTTAAATTAATCAGAGTCTGGTGGTGTTGTTGCATTTGTATGAACAAGGAGATTTAAGGCCTGCCTCTGGGATTAGGATTTCGACACATGCTATTGATTATTTGTTTTATCTTCCTTTTACGACACCGGTGATCTCCGGTCGTGTCAACCCACAGATTTTCATGAAGAGATTCTTTACTGACAGGGGTTGTGACTCGTAGTGCGAAACCAAATCATTAGGGAGATCATGCACCGATCTGATATAAAAAAATGGCACCCCTATCATATGCCTGTGGGACTTTTCTTATCCACGTCGTTTCATCATAGAGTCGAAATCAAGTCTTGATCTCTTATGCGATCAAACAAGTAAGGAAGAAATGTGCCCAACTAAGGGCCTTTTCAAAGGTTTACCAGTTTAACAGGTTTAAGCTTCCACCGTCAAATGTATGCCTTCAGTTTCAAAATCAGTTCGAAACTTTGTTGGTTCAATGACAAGGGACCATAATGAATATTCAACTTCTGCTCAAAATTCTTAATCGAATCTTATGGCACAGACCTCAAATAATCAAAAGACTAGCACAGTGTCTAGGTACGTGTGTCGTCACAAAATCAACGTTACCCCATTCTCAGTATATCATCAGTCCTTTAGCCGCCAAAGGATGCCTTCCGAGTATAAACTTTCCTCCGACAACGCGATTCCTCATCTCCACACTTAACATGCTGTAGATATTCACTAGTGGCAGTGAGATTAAGCAAAACTTTCTGTATTTTCCAATCTCTCGTTGTAATATTTAAATTTTTTAGCGCGCGTATGTTTCAAACATCCTCAGTTAGGCGAATGTCCTGCGGGATGGCTTCGATTTATTTCCCGGTCTCCTTTACGATGGTATTTCTCCATTCCACTCATAGGGTATAGTAAATTTTCAATGCATAACAAATCAGAACGAGGAGTGACTGCTGCTGCTTTTGAAGTGAACAACTCTAAGGACTCTATCTACATATACCTATATAAATGCAAGTATTTGTATTTGTGCATCAACTACATACAACTCTTCTCTCTCGAAATAGTTTTCTGGATTTCTGATTAAAATTTCAGGGATCTGAGGGCGAAATTTCTTCTGATTGAAGTTTTGATAGTTATAGTTGTGTTCTTGTTTAGTTTCCTTCGAGGACTTAAATTTGAAATTGAAATTTTAGGCTCTAATTGGTCTTAGAGAATGACCTTTTCTTTACGAGGAATTTTGAATAAGTACGCCCCGAAAAAGCACTGAATATCATTGTTGAGAAAGTCCTTATTTTCTAACGAGGTTGAACGGCACTTGGAAAAAGTGGTATCTCCTTTCTGCAATTGGCCAAAAGGTTGTCTATCATCGAGAGTGAATGCAAAGTTGAATGTCAGGCTGTCCAAAAGACTGAACTTAAACAATCCTTTATATAAGAGAGTCGTGTTTTTTGATTAGGTTTTTTTATAAATAAAGCATTTTGTGCAATTGATGCTTCCTTACCGTTGAACGGATGTAAAGATAGGGATGAAGACAAAACATTAATCATCTCAGATGTAAAAGCGACTGAAGGAAGTAATTGAATTTCCAATGACACTCTTAGGTCTAAGAGATAGAATATCCTTCAGAAGCAGATCACTTTTTCTGTCTAGCTTGGCAGAGTATTTTCCGCCAATTATGCTGCAAGTGCGGAACAGGGCAATTTTAAAGGAACGGCAAATTGTGATTTTAATGAAATTTTCTTCCCGAGAGATGAGACAAAAGCAAGAGAATGGTGTACGTACAAATTTGCAAATTTATTACTTAAAAGGATAATGATGGAATTTTCTGAAATTGACTGAGCAGATGGCAATGCAATTTATAAAGCATGCAATCACTATTATGGTATTGGATCCTAAGCTCTTTCTTAATTTTATATTTTGAGAATTGTAAAGAAAAAGTTTGGCTGCAGGCATTAGCAAGAGGCCGTAGGCGTCGCAGCACAACCCTTTACATGTTTGGGCCTACCGTAACCGTACCTTCGTATATATATGGGACCGAATCGTAAACCTACCTAATGAAAGTAACCCATGGCCACAAACCATGGCATGAAACGTTTTCCAGTCTTAATTCTAAATTAATTTGTTTTCGCTATTGGTTCATTTTGATATTGAGTAAGTTAACCTTCACTGTTGGAAATATTTCTCCAAACTTACTGATCTTACGCTGTGACGTCAGGAAAAAAAGTCGCATTAGAGAGACATTCAAGCTACGATTCGTCACACGTGATCACACGAAATGACTATCATCGTCATTTTTTGTCCCAAAATCAAATGACGGACGCTGCGAGTCATTTAGAATTTACCGTTGGGATGCCATTAAATGACGAGCGAACAAATGACGATCACATAGTAATGACTTGCCGCATCAAAATGACAAATGTAACCTTTCCTATTATTTCGATTTCGTAATGACTAATGAGTAATGAGAAAAATAAAACTACTGTCATTTAGTGTTTTTCTCTCATCTTAATAAAAAATGTCAAAAAGAACTTTTGCGATGATGGTGGAAATTGCGGAGACGGCGTATTTGGCAGCGTGTGTGCTGGAAAGCAGTAAAGACGATCTTGATTACGAGCCAACGCGACGAAAGCGGAATATTTGGCAAAAGAAGTTGTTAAGCCGTCGCGTCGCGAGAAGGGTCGATTTCGTGCTGGATTACTGCTCGAGTTTCTCGAAGAAGAACCTGAACTATATCGCAATGTCCTTCGTATGTCAGGCAATCAATCCGATTATTTGCTGAGGTTGGTGAAGCCACACATCGAAAAATAGAACACAAATATGCGAGAGAGCGTTTCAGCGGAAGCACGACTTGTAATCACGCTGCGCTACCTGGGGCCTATTTCACCAAACTACAAATTACAACCACAAATTTGTACTTGTGAATCACAATTACAAATTTATAATCTGGTTTTCCGTTTCACCAAATACAAATATATGAACCCACAAATTTGTGATTAGACAAGAAAAAATTGTAAGAATAAACATGTTGATTACAAGTGCAAAAATTCCTGTTGCACCGGGTTTTTGTGCAATGTGTAATCTACAAGTGTTTTCTTACAAATTTGTGGAATATCGTCGGGCAATCCCGGAATTAAAACGAAGGGCAAAATAAGATTTTTTTTGTCTCCTTGATTAGAGAAAAGAAGGAGGTTTTATTTGGGTGAAGTAAATGTGTGGAAAGATATTTTAATTTCATTATCCTCTTAATTCAAAATGGAAAGGATTGGAATTATCTTCGAGATATTGCGTGGCAGAATTAAAAACGGGCTACTCTGGTAAGTACATAATATGTAGGTACATATAAATTTAATTTTTTATTTTTTTTTATATTTTAGCTTAAACTTGATAAGCTAAAAAAAGCTTCTTTGAAGACTGGTTCTGAAGGTGGCACTAGTCGCATTTTAACCGATCTCCATATATCATTTTTGATATTATCGGTAAAAAATCGCCAACAGTTCAAGGCATAGTTGATGAGTCCTCTTCAGTACCTACTGAAGAGCTACTGCCACCACAGTGCGAAAACGTGGGGGATATTGAAAACGAAATAAGGTAAATGCAAATGCTTGTTTCTCACAATTATTTTAAAAAATATATGAACGTATTTTTTAATTCAATCAGACCTCATGTCTGCAACAACAAAATGCTAACTGACCAAGCGGATATTCTTCGATTGAAGAAAATGACGCTTCAATTCGAAATTAATAATTTGCAGTTGAATGACTTGAAAAAGGAACGCGACTTGGGGACTGCGGAGCTGGAAGAAAACACTTTAAAATTAAGTGACTATTAAAAATAAAAATAAAATAAATAAACATATATTTCATTTAAAGTTCAAAAGTCTCGTTATTTAATATGATATTTGCTAACGAAAGGTGATTTAAAAAATATTCTAAGGAAGCCCGGCCATCAAAATTTTCAGCATTTTGAGTATCTGCGTTGTTTAAATCCTCAGTGGTGGTGAACATTTCAATAATACTATCTATCTGCCGCTTGTCGGGAAATGTTGGTTAAGATGATAAAACATTTTATAACAGTAACTGCTTTCATGGATTGCAATCGTAAGTGCGTCAGACACGGAAATTTCTTTTTCAAAATTCCAATCGCGTTTTCTATTATTCTCCGAGTTGATTTATGTACACGAACATAACGATCAACTTCAGGAGTTGGGTTTCTCAAAATGGGGGTAATTAACCAATCCTTTAAAGGATATCCTGTATCCCCAAGCAAAACAGAATGAGAAAAAGGTCGAAATCCACTTTCAAATTTTGAAAAAAGGGACTTCTTTGTAACACCCTTGATTCGTGCACACTTCCCGGCCAATTCACACATGCGTTATAAAAGGTGTAGTCGGGCCCACATACCAACATAAAATTTATACAGTGCTGTCCATGTCTGCCCACATATGCAGATTCAAACTCGCCAGGGGCATCTATGTTTGTTAAGGTTCCGTCTATACATCCGTAAACACATGGCATACCTTGTAAGAAAGAAAATTGTTTGCAAAACTTAAGAAATTAAACATTGTTTACCTGCAATATTGTAAGACTTTTCACAAATACTTCCGTGTTTATTTGGCCAACATACAACACTTTCAAACAATAAATTAACATTTGCTGCACAAACGCGAGAAACACATCTGCAAACGGTCGATTTAGATATCCCATGCATATCTGCTACACCATGGTATTGCCCTCCATTTCCAAGCCTGTGAGAAACTGCTGCCTTGGTGTTAATAGTTTTTTTCAGTCGTGTCGGCTATTTGTAGCCCAATAATTGCAATTATTTCCTCTAACTTACATCGAGTCAGGTGAAATTTTTCATTAAAATTAAATAACTCTGAAATTACATTTTTTTCTTAAAATGAAAACATGATCGTCACTTTCGCTACTATCGCTACTACTATGCCTTCGTTGCAAAGACATTTTTTCGATTACTTTCAATTAGAAACAAAATTTGTAGGAGGAATTACACGTCAACTTTCAGTTGTAAAATATTCTCACATACTTCACAAAATTTGGAAATAATTTTCTTTGGTGAAACGTAAACTCACAAATAAGTCAACTTTTCACAAATCTGTAACTTGTAAATTACAACTATAAATAACTGTTGGTGAAACGAAAATTGAAATATTCCCACAAATTTCCCTTTGTAGAATACAACTACAAATTTGTAATACCCACAGATTGGTGAAACGACATAAATCAAAAAAATCACAAATTTTGTTAAAAAATGCTTGTAAATACAAATTTGTAAGTTGGTGAAATAGGCCACTGGCCACTGGTGATAGTTTGCGATCGCTGCGATTCCTTATCCGCGTATCGCAGCCAACGATAACGTGCATCATTCCGGAAGTTCTCGACGCTATTAACAAGGTTCTTGTTGGTGAGTTTATTAAGGTGTGTGCTTTATGCTATTTCCTAGTGAAGATTGAAATGCGACCAAATATTTTGTTTTGTCGATAGATTCTAAAAAACGAAGCCGAATGGGAAGCTGTAGCGAAGCGGTTGAATGACGTATGGCAATTCCCGAATTGATTGATGGGATTAGCTGATGGTGACTACAAATTGTTGTATATCGATGTAGGTCGCAACGGACGATTCTCGGATGTTGGTGGTTTAATCGTACTCGTTGCGGACGATGCTTCCTCAATGCATCAAATATCATGAAGCCGTATGCTCAGCGCAACTTGACGGTGCCGCAGAGAGTGTACAATTATCGCCTAAGTCGTGCACGTTGAATAATCGAGAATGTGTTCGGCATCATGTCGGCGCGTTTTAGTGTCCTTCGACAGCCAATGAACCTGGATGCCGAAAAAACAAAGAAAGTCGTTTGGCGTGCATGGTGCTCCATAATTTGTTAATCACCACGGATAAAGTAATGTAAATGTGGATATTTTACATCACCTGCATCGATTGCACCTTGACCGGACTTTGTCTTGTGCAGATTCGTCACGAACGCCTTGAAGTTGCTGCGCATGCTATTCCACATCTGTCTGGTTTTGGTTAAATCAACTGCGTCGATGGCCAGCTTTAGTACAACAATTGTCCAAGAATCGGTTTTGACATGTTGAAGTTTATATTCTGGAACTGAGCTATCTCAAAGCGCACATTGCTTTTAAACCGCCACAATCAAACGCGATTCTTCTTCGTCGCTCCACGAAAAGTCAATTTTCCTAACCCTATTTACTCCTGTTTTCTGCGTTTTGCCTAATTTGCGCGACTTTATTGTACTTTGGGTATTCAAACTCACACGATAGTTAACAGAGTAGTCCATATTGTCGGCACTTGACGGCAACGGGTCGTATTCCATTTCACTCATAGTAATTTGTACCGAAATAGCAGCCAGACGTCCTTTCCAAAATTTGGGAATTTCCCCACGACAAAAAACACCAAATGAAAGCACAGATATCATATGGTGCGTCATTTGCCATTTGCGTAGAAAAATGGCACGGCAAGAATTTTGTGCCTTCTTTTTTTGGAGGCCGTCATTCAAATGACGCAACAGCCAAAAAGTTTAGTCATTTGTCCTATGTGTCATCCTTTGCAGGGATCAGTCACCTTGACGTGTGTACCATCATTTCATTCGATGGTACCGGTGCGAAGGCTTACGGCGCAGGTTCAACAGGCTATGCTGTCTAAGGGCCACCCATGACAGACAGGCTGCTGCCAAGCGTCAACCAAGTACTGACCCGGACTCTACGTCCCCTCTCCTCTTTTTCTTTTCAAGGCGCAAGTTTAGAACGTGTACGTGCTACTATGTGACCTCCACAGGACAAAACGTCCCTCCCCTTTCCCCTCCTTTACCACCTGGGCTGGACTAAGGTGTAATACGACCCGTGCCGAGAGTCAACCTGGCTGGGGGCCCAGTCATCAAATAGCTCAGTCGCCCACGGAGTATCCGGATACCTGGCGCCCTCCGGATTTACTAGCCTTATCTGCACAATGCGGATCTCTGTGCAGATGGACCTCTTTTCTCCGCTACTCGTGGGATCTAACATGAATAAAAACAAAACAAAACAAACAAAAACAAAAAAATTTACGGCCGGTTCTCCTTCTTTACCGGACGGTAGCACGGCGACCTTGCTGTCTACCGGCAAAGCTCACCTGGCGCCAATTAGTGCCGGGACTGTGGATACACATGGTCCCTCCACTGGTGGTTGCGAGCTTAATAAATCCCTCCCCGTCAGGGAGAGGACTGTGACTCATGGTCTCCCCTCTGCCGGCCCTAACATGACAACAACGTCTGCTGTCAACGCTTCTAAGCTGACTGTAGGACGGACTGTGGCTACTCATGGTCCTCCTGCAAAAGTCGGCAAAAGCGTTGACAATAAAAAACTTGATGGTGATGGGACTGTGAATCATGGTCCCCTCCCTTCCAACACCAAGCGTCCCCGTATCAACAGATCCAAGGCTTCTTACAAGCAACGACGCAATGCCATCCGGATCCAGCAGATGTGTGGCACCATCGCGGAGAAGGATAGGACGCCTGCACAAATAGCCAAAATAGATTGGGCGCAGCAGATCCTTAAGTCCTGCGACCCGTCGATAAAACGCCAGAGGTCAGTGGAAGGAACCAGCTCGGTTCCCAAGAGGCAGAGAGTGCACAACACCGGCATCTCTCCCACCATCACACCTCTCAGGTCTTTCAGCGACATCTTGAAGGACAAGATTGTGGTCGCAGTCATCGATCGCAACGACATTGACGGGTCCATCAACCAGGAGAAGTGGGATATGATTAAGAGAGCGCTTTCGCGCTCCTTCTCCACCTTCATAAGGAATCATCCCGGACCTCTTCCGCTTACGCATGAAGGCGGGTGGCATCAAGGTCACATCAAACTGGTCGCGTGTGATGACCAAAGATCGGCCGATCTCTACAAGCTTGCAATAAGCAGGCTTGGAGAGGTGTGGCCTGGCGCAAAGCTCGAGGTTGTTGCGAGGGAAGACATCCCCTGCCGACCAAGATCTCGCATCTGGATCACTGCGGATCCATCCACCCCTGAGGGCATCCTGGAAGTCCTGCAATTGAGCAACCCTTCACTTCCGACCCACAACTGGAAGGTTGCCAAACTGGAAGAGCTGAAGGGCGATTACAGATGTGTCGTGGTTGTAATCAACCAAGAAACCTTAGCTCCTCTGGCCAAGAACGACTACATGATTAGATTCGCATGGGACGATGTCAAAATGCGGGTCTATAAAAAGGACGAAATGGATGCGGGTAAACTACCCCCTCCTCCTCCTCCCCCCTCTGACTCTTTGATCGCAGTCTCAGATCCTGGAGCTTCAATCTCCTTCCCCTCGCTGGAGGATGATGAACCCTCTTTGCCCAAAAAATCACCATCCACTTCCGACGTCCTGTCAGATATGGAGACTGATTATCTAGACAAGGTTCTTCTGAGTGAAGACGAGCTTCTCAGCTCATCCTCGGAATTGGAAGGCCTGAACAACACCGTGGTGGAGGTATCTCTGCCTGATTGTAGCGAAAATGCTGCAGTTAGTACAGATTAACCTCCAACACTCCATTAAGGCTTCGGCCGCACTCATTCTTCGTCTAGCCAAAGGCGTGGAAGACATCGTCTTGATCCAAGAACCCTGGATTGTACACAACCAGATTCGAGGACTCAGGACTCCCGGATACTGCCCACTGTATGTGACTGATAAAGGTAAACCCAGATCGTGCATACTAGTGAAAAGTAATATTAATGCTTATTTACTCCCTAATTTCAGCGATCGAGATATGACTGTGGCAAGACTGGAGACTGCAGGCAGATCATTCTGGTTGGCATCAGCTTATCTCGCCCACGATCACGTGGGGCCTCTCCCTGGTGATAACCTAGAGAGGCTGGTCGATGAAGCAAGGAGGCAGAAAGCTGAACTCATAATCGGTTGTGATGCTAACGCTCATCACACCGTATGGGGCAGCTCAGATATTAACAACAGAGGTGAGTCACTTTTTGAATATCTTTTAAGTACTAACCTCATTGTCTGTAACCTAGGTAATGAACCCACATTCATTACCAAAAACCGACAAGAAGTCCTTGATATTACTCTTGTCTCCGATACCATCAACGACATGATAACGGGGTGGAAAGTATCGGCTGATCATTCGTTCTCTGATCACCGATATCTTTTATTCAACCTTAACGTTGATCCTCCATGCCAACCTTCCTTCCGTAATCCTCGGAAAACCAACTGGCCATTATACAGAGAAACTCTATACAAACGTGTTAACTCGGAACTCTTAAGTCCCCCCTGTAACTCCAACGAGCTCGACAATAAAGTCGATGAGCTTACTCTGGCCCTTAACGAAGCAATGTCTGCATCGTGTCCCCTCGTACAACCTAGGGGGAAAAAGAAGCCTCAGTGGTGGTCCACTGAGCTGGAACCACTTAGAAAGGAGTGCAGGAGACTCTTCAATCTTGCTAAAACCTCAAAAGCTATAAACGATTGGGACTCCTACAAGGAATCCCTCAAATTATACAAAAAAGAATTAAGGAAAGCCAAAAGAACGTCATGGAGACTCTTCTGTGGAAAAATAGAAGAATCCTCTGAGGCATCTAGGCTAAGAAAAATCCTTGCTTCAAATCCTACTATGCCTAGCTGCCTTAAGAAGGCAGACGGCTCTTGGACGACATCTAGCGAAGAATCGCTCAATCTGCTACTTGATACTCACTTTCCAGGTAGCTCCAATATTACCGGCAATTATAGCCTTAACAGGTCACATGCACAGGTAACTTACCCTCACGGTCTGATAACTAGGGACAAGCTGACTTGGGCGCTACAAAGCTTCAAACCCTTCAAGTCTGCAGGACCAGACGGCATAATACCTGCCGAACTACAAATGTCAGCGGATATCATCCTGCCTGTGCTGGAGATGATCATGACAAGCTGTCTAAATCTGGTACATATCCCCCGGGCTTGGAGAGAAGTAAAAGTGGTTTTTATACCCAAGGCTGGCAAATATTCCCATGTCAGTCCAAAGGACCTCAGACCTATTAGTCTATCTTCATTCCTCCTCAAAACGCTGGAGCGATTGATTGATATCCACCTCCGTATGCACATAAACCCGCAATTGCTGTCTACAGCTCAGCATGCGTACCGTAAGGGAAAGTCGGTGGAAACCGCTCTTCATTCCTTAGTACGCACAATCGAATACTCCCTCCATCACAAGGAGTATACCATGGTTGCTTTCCTTGACATAGAAGGCGCCTTTAACAACGTTAACACATCTGCAATCGCAAACGCACTGGCAGAACTGAATGTGGATAGCTCGCTTGGTGAATTGATCAATCTACTGGTAAATAGTCGGATTATCAATTCAAAACTGGGCGTTACATCTGCTAGGAGGTCTGTCAGTCGAGGGACGCCGCAAGGCGGTGTTCTTTCTCCCCTTCTCTGGAACTTGGTGGTGAACAAACTACTGATAAACCTGGAAGGGGAGGGCTGCAGAGTGATTGCCTATGCGGATGATGTTGCTATTGCCGTCTCTGGGAAACACCTCAACACCATAAAGGAACTCCTGCAAAACGCTCTTAACAAGCTAACGAGATGGGCTAATCGGTGCGGACTGGGCGTTAACCCCCACAAAACCGAGCTTGTCCTCTTTTCCAGGAAATATAAAATCCCATATATTGACCCTCCCTCTATTAGCGGTACAAGCTTAACTTTCTCTGACGAAGCAAAATTGTTGGGTCTAATCTTCGATAGAAAGTTAAGCTGGAAACCCAATATACAAGAAAGAGTCAAGAAAGCTACAGTAGCACTTTTCTCTTGTAAAAAAGCCATTGGCAACAAGTGGGGTTTACAACCCCGCATTACGCACTGGCTATATACATCGGTGGTAAGACCAATTCTTACTTACGGGGTGGTTGTCTGGTGGACTGCTCTAGAAAAAGCTATTAACCGCGACAAGCTGGGCAAAGTCCAGCGTTCAGCGTGTCTATGCATTAGCGGAGCACTCCGAACTACCCCCTCCGCGGCTCTGGACATTCTGCTACACCTGATACCCCTTGATATATTTAGCATGCAAACAGCGGCATGTTCCGCTGTCTGCTTAAAAGCTACCTCGCAGTGGACCAATAACAATATTAGCCACTCCATTATTCTAGACTACTTTAAGTCTCTACCCAGAAACATAGACTACACCATACCCCGTTTACAGTTCGGAAAAAACTTCCAAATCACCATTCCTTCCAGATCTTTCTGGGATGATGATGCATTTGCGAATGATAAATCGATCCACTTTTACACCGATGGATCAAAAACTAGCGATGGGGTAGGTGGTGGAGTCTTCTCAGAAAAGCTAAATCTTAGCCTCTCTTTCCGTCTTCCTGATTACTGTAGCGTGTTCCAGGCGGAAATTTTGGCGATAAAAGAAGCCCTGACGTGGCTGAAGAGGAATGTGATATCCTCAAAGGATATCCGTATCTTCTCGGATAGTCAGGCCGCGATTAAGTCCCTGGACTCAGTCTCTTCAAATTCCATCATAGCCCAAGACTGCCGATCATCTCTTTCGGAGATGGCAGAGCAGTTCAATATTCACCTCTGTTGGGTGCCGGGGCATAGGGACATTCCAGGTAACTGCAGGGCTGATGATCTCGCCAAAAAAGGAACCACATTACCTCCTTTACCTGATAAAGGTTCCCTAGGTATACCAATCGCTACTTGTAAACTCTTGTTCAAGCTATCCGCAATCGAGAGAACAAACCTTAGGTGGACGAGTAGCAATACATGTCTAGCGACTAAGCGGATCTGGCCAAAGCTGGATCTGCGACGCTCTAAGTGTCTAATCTCATTAAACCGACTGCATATTAGCTCCACTATAGGTGTTATTACAGGTCACTGCTTAATAGGCAGGCACGCATCTAGACTCGGTGTGTGCTCAAATGACTTCTGCAGAAGCTGTATGGACGAGGAGGAGGAGGAGACTGTACTTCACCTTCTCTGCACGTGTCCTGCGCTCTCCCATAGAAGAAATCTCCATCTAGGGGACTTCTTGTTCAATGACACAAGCGACTTAGCCAGCACTGGCGCTAGAAGTCTTTCGCGCTTCATAAGAAGCTCCTATTGGTTCAACGAGCAGTGAGGGTAATCCCCAGATCTGTGTGGTACCACAATGGACCTATCATTGGTCTAAGTGTGTTGGCTTTGGCTGACAACCACGTCTACCTAACCTAACCTAACCTATGTGTCATTAAAGAGCGATCACACGGCCATATTGTCTGTCATTTTAATGGCACAAAATTCATGTCATTTTCTTCGCCATTTTGCTAGTCATTTAAATGTCGCCTGAAATGTTATCCCGAAAATGGCGATCACACAGAACGACATTAAAATTAAGGCTTTGTGACGGAATTTTTAGGTCACAGCGTCATTTAAATGACTCGAAGAAATGGCCGTGCAATCGTACCTTAAAAAAAACGCAAACTGAAATCATATCGACGCAACATCGAAACTGAAATCAAAACGAAGCAGCTTCGAAACCACGTTAATTTTTAAACGACGCAACTTCAGAACGACGCAAATCGGAACGACGCAAACCGTGGTTCTGGTGTATCTGAAACAGTAGATATCATTATTGAATGAGCTTGAAAAAAATCTGCAAGTTTGGCGGGGATGCCAAGACTTGGCATGGCTTTGTATAATTCGTCCCTATATAGGCTATCATAGGCGACTTTAAAGTCGATAAATAGATGGTGCCAACGACCTTGCCACGTCGAATCAATCGTTCTCGTTCGATCACCGCAATTAAACGACGTAGGGCGTGGTTAGTACTTAGATGGGGGACCACTTGGGAATGCCGCGTGTTGTTGGCATCTCTTGCGAACGTCTGACAAACACTCAAGAGTATCAAATTGTCATGAAAAGCTTCTCAAATTTGCCGTTCGGATTCGGCGTAAAACTGTAGGTTCCCTCCACTTCGCATGAAAGTGGTTGGAGAAGCTAGGTTCTAGGCACTGTATGGGCCCGTTAAGGCCAAAATATGTATGTATGTAAATGGATGGTCGATCTGAAATTCCTAGATTTTTTCCAAGATCTGTTAGAGTGTGAAAATTTGGTCCGTAGTTGACTTTCCTGGCCTAAAACCGCACTGATATGGGCCGATCAGGTTGTTGGCGAAAGGTTTTAGGCAATCACACAATACAGCCGACAAGATCTTATACGCGACATTCAGGAGACTTATTCCTCTGTAGTTGGCGCAGTTCAGAGCATCTCCTTTCTTGTAGATGGGGCACACGATACTGAGGTTCCATTCATCGGGCATGCTTTCATCCGACCAAATTTTACAGATGAGTTGAGGCATGCTCCTTAGCAAGCCGTCTCCCGCTGCTTTGAAAAGCTTGGCCGGAAGGTCATCCGATCCAGCAGCTTTGTTCGACTTAAGTTTGGATATCGCTATCCTCACTTCATGTACGTCGGGTGGACGGAAATTTTGGCTATCATCGTCCAAGCTGTACAGATCATTCTGCCTGACAGCGGGTTGTTGTCTGCCCCGCCGTTTAACAGTCTGCACAACTGTTATTTCCAAATCCTCAGGACCGACTGTGAATCTACTGCTGTATTCCCATGCTCATCTCTGAAGGCTTCTGTTCGGGCCTTGCATCCTTGGGTGGATCGTTTTACCCTTTGGTAGAACTTTCAAACATTGCCTCTGTAGTAGCGTCCCTCAATTGATGCGATCGCTTGCTTCTCGTGCTCCTTCATATTCCTTCTGAGAAGTCGGTGTTCTTCCCTTCTTTTTTGCCCGTAGAGCTGCCGAAATAACGAGTTTTTTCGTTAAGAATAACAAACATCCAAAATGATTTGCTATTGTTTATACCCTATTCTAAGGGTATATTAATTTTGACGCATAGTTTGTAAAATACCTTAGGCCCCTATTGCGAGTGGCGATTACTGATAGATGAGCGACATTTATCTATTGTCAATCGTCGATTGTAGATTTTGGTATTGCGAATGAAAATCGTGATTGACATTTGTCGTTTGTCTATCGTCGATTGCAGATTTTGGTATTGTGAATGGCAATTGTGATTGACATTTGTCGATTTGACAATCGCTTGTTGTCGTTTAAGTTTTTCTGATCGACTGTGTGAAAACGAAAACAAAAATATTATTTGCAATCATGTAAGTTGTTTAAATACAATTAAAGTGCATATTCTTCTTCATAACACGAATAATTATAGGTCGAAGGTAGTCAGCAACAAAAAACAGCTCGAGCAATTGGTGAAATATATGGAAGAAAACCCAGATATTGCAAAAGGAATTTGTGCTAAGACTGGCCAAGAAAAGATGGGAGCGGTTTGCCATACATCTGAATAGTTTTAGGACCACCCACACGTACCTGGGAAAAATGGCTTAAGGTACCAAAAATTATACCATTTTTTTTGTTTGTAACTACTTTTTTAGGTTTGGACTGATTTGAAATGCAAAATCAAAAAGAAGAAATCTGAAAACAAGCAGGAGATCATGGCAACAGGTGGTGGACCAAACAAACAGCACGTTTTCAGCAACATGGAGGAATCCGTTATTGGTCTGCTAGATATAAATATCTGTGTAGATCCTCCTGGACTTGAATTCGGTCAAATGCACAATTTAGAGGAGCATGAAGTAAGTCGGGATTACTCAAATAAAGAAAACGAGTCTTTTGCCGACGATCCTGACTTTATTGTGTATACAGAATTTGAGGAGTTGAAAAGTCTTGTTGAAACACCAGAGCAAGCAAATACAGTCAATGACAGTGTTGTAAACCTTTCTGACAACAAATCACGAAAAGGTTGTAGTCAAAACAAAAAAGGGAATGAAGAAAGGCTGAAGCTGCTAGCAATACAAACGAGCGCACAACAAACTTTTCATAGCAATATAATGGATACAATGCGGGACATAAGAACTAGCACCAAGAATATGGAATCACATATCAAGAGACAATATTATATGCAGAAATATTACAACAAGGAGTTGCTGGCTATTAAAGAAGAAAAACTTAAAACGTACAAACATGAGGTCAAAAACCGCCAAAGAGACAGATCAATTAAAATGCAATTGAAGAAACAAACATTGGAGTTACAAAAGGAACTCCGTTACAACAGTTCCTAAACTTAATAATTAAAAAGGACTGTTGTTTTATTGAATTTGATACCTACCTACTGTTATTTCGAACAGAATTTGTGTTCTTATATTATTTTACCGTGCGTACCTAATTTATTATTTTATCATATATATCAATGTCATTTTTTTTTTTTTTTTTTTTTTCAATTCAATTCAATTCAATTTTTATTTAAGTGAAAATACATAGTACAAATAAGACTTAAGTCTTTTATAGTACATAAAGTTAAAGGATATTTAAAGTAAAAATTAATAGTATATAAAACAAAATGATTATAATAACTACAAATATAGATAATAAAGAAATAAATAAAAATAAAAAATTTGAGTTAAAAGGCATATATTAACAATGCAAGACTAAAAGGGGGAAAAGATAAAAGAAGAGAAGAAGAAGAAGAAAAGTAGAAAGTTGAAATTAAAGAAAAAATTAAGGGGAATACAAGCAAAGATTGCTATGGTAAAGCAAAGTGTCTTAAAACTGCATTTTTAAAATTAGTGACACTAATAGTTTTTTGTACCGCTGTGGGTAGGGAGTTCCAGATTCTGGTGACATGTATGAAGAAGAGGCGCGAAGAGTTCAAATAAGTAAAACTGGGAATGATAAGATTTAGAGTTCTGGAGGATTGGGGAAATTGCAATTTTTCGAACAGATACACAGGAGATTTGTTTATTATGATTTTATGCATAAAAAGGCAGCACCTTAGGTCGAGAAATTGCTGAAATGTACAACCAAGTACCAGTTTGTGATATTGTGAAATATGTTCATATCGATTCACCCCATACACATACCTAATCATGACATTGAACGCAACTAGTAATTTATGCTGAGAGTGTGAGTCAAGCTTGCAGTAAACAGCAGTAGCGCAATCAATTATAGGCATAAACAGAGTCTTAACAAGCCTTAGCTTTGTAGCTGCTGGAGTAAAGGTGGAAGATAGCCAAAGTTTACGCAGCCCAGCGTAGATTCGTCCAATAACATAATTTATGTGATCGGTTGCTGATAATGAGCGATTAAGTTTAAAACCAAGATTGGACACAACATTCACAAATTTAAGCTGCATGTCATTTAAAAAAACAGGGGGTAGTTCATCGGTGTTAAAAAACTTCTTCGAAATTAAGATCAATTGGGATTTCGCTGGATTTAAACTGAGCCCATTACAAATGGACCAGTTGTATATATTTCTCAAATCTTCGTTAACTCTGGTAACAAGATCCTCGATGAGTCCAATTGGTCGAGATAAATAAATCTGTGCATCATCAGCATCATTTGAAATAAAGAAGAGACTGATTTACTTTTTAAATTAAATCTTTATTGTTGCAAACATCTGAGAATTTGGTTTTCTGATTGAAACCAACACTTACATCGTTTCCTCTAATTCCAGGGGATTCGAGTTGTCCCTTAGCCACTTCCTATTTCTGGCAATCTCTATAAACTCGTTTGTAGAATTTTCTTCGTCTGAATCATCGAACCAGAACTCAAATGAAGTCATTTTATTATTATATGTATTATTGATATTTTATTTACTTGTATTTTACGAATTTATTTGTTTTGAATGTGACATTAGCTACTGTCAAGAAACTGTCAAAGCATTTCGTAATTCACAGTAACCCAGATGTTATTCACAATAACTCAAACTTTTGTCGATTGTGTTACACAATACCAACACGAAAATTAATCGACACAATCGATCTACATCTAGCCATGTCCATCCGTCCGTCCGTCGGCAAAAATTAGGTCTTTAAACTGGGCCTAGAGAGCTGAAATTATAACCATATACTCTCTAGGGTCCCGAAACAATCAAGTTTACGAATTTTTGAAATCCGCCCACAGACACGCCCACAAACTCAAAAAAACCAAATTTTTGGAAAAAATCGAATTTTGAGCTAGGAAGCTGAAATTTTTTAGATATGATCTATGACTCCTAAAACTGCTCGGGAGATCAAATTTTCAAAATCCGCCTACTGACACGCCCACAATTAAATAAAGCAATTTTTTTCAAAATCCAAAGTTTGAGCTAGAGATCTGAAATTTATAATATTACTCTCTAGGGGCCCATTATGCTCATGTGTAAATATTTTCAAAATCCGCTCACTGACACGCCCACAGTTAATTTTTTTTTTTTTGAAAATCCAAAAGTTGAGCTAGAGAGCTGAAATTTATAATATATACTTTTTAGGGGCCCTTAAGGCTCATGCGTATTTTTTTTAAATCCGCTTACAATCACGCCCACAATGAAATAAAACAATTTTATTGAAAAACTGGAATTAAAAAATCATCGAAAGACATTGCAGAGCTAGGGGTGCGAGGGATGCTTCTGCAATAGTGATGGACTTTAACTCATCTAAAAAACTATCGGGGAATTAACATCCCGAATCAGATTGCACCTAGTCGACGACTAATCGGCGATTTGTTTTTGAATTATTTAATGAATTTAAGAGATAAATCCGCCTTTTGTCGGATTTCTTAATTTTTTTTTCTTAGCCCTAGCTAACTCTTATAGATCAAGAGGTTTTACCCGTCTCAATCTCCTGATTGCATTGTCATTATTTTAAAGTTCTGTTATTTCTGCGTTTACATGGTTGAGAAGCCTACTTCTGTGCCTTTGCTTTCTTAACTTCATCGTCAACCATTTCAATATTTAGATCTTTATGCAGATCGGCATTGCGAATGTACCAAGGTGCATTAACTATGTTCCTTAGTACTTTATTTTGGAAAACCTGAATTGGTTGTAAATTTGTTTGGCATGTGCATGCCCACAACTGGAGCCCGTAGGTCCATACTGGTTTCTGATCAATCCATATTTGTGTTTGTTGCCGGTGTTTGGCCAAACGCGTTAACCGATTCCAATGAAATTTTGTTCCATGAAAGGTGACGTCTGCACGAAGGTTGTTATGTTTGACTACATCTGCATCGGTGTGTGAGATATGGGCATTTGAGTGAATACACATGCGTATGTGCGTATGCGTGTAAATTACGACGCAGATACAGAGACCGTACAGACGTCACTTATTTTGTTATCCGAACAAGCATATGAAAGAGGGAGACCACACCAACGTTTCAAGCTTATTGTGGAATTTGTGCGCACTTTCATTCTTGAGATATCGTGTGTTCAATATTTTATTCAAATAACTCTTATTGAAATTTTTTGCATTTTTTTGTGAATCGGACATCGGAAAGTTGCTTTTCCAACATTGATAACAATCGGTGTGGAAGTGAATGAAAAGTGATTCAATCGAAGTTTTTTTATTTTCGCTTTGTTGTTTGATTCGCAGAAGTAAGGTGACATAGGCGCCTGGCAGACAACAAGCACCTACCCTAAACGGAACAACGAAGTTGGATGAGCGGCCTAAGCCATGCGGAGAAAAACGTGCAGTCCCTTTCACCGGTTGAGCTCAAATCAGGCAATCTTCGGTATTGGCCTGAGAGTGTTTCTGTGAACTTTGGTCAAAATCGGTCTTCTTTTTTTAGGCGCAGCAACATACGCCGGATACCCGCTATAGACAATTATAAGGAAGTGTACTCGAACATATTGGCCAATAGAATTCTCGGGCACGGGCAAAGCCGGGCAGGTGCAGCTAGTATTTTATATATGATCTATGACTCCTAAAACTGCTTGGGATATAAAATTTTCAAAATCCGCCCACAATTAAATAAAACAATTTTATTGAAAAACCAAAATTTGAGCTAGGGAGCTGAAATTTATAATATATACTCTCTAGGGGCCCTTTAAGCTCATGTGTAAATATTTTCAAAATCCGCCCACTGACACGCCCACAATTTAAAATCAACTTTTTTTGCAAATCCAAAGTTTGAGCTATGGAGCTGAAATTTATAATATATACTCTCTAGTGGCCCTTTATGCTAATTTTTTTTAAATCCGCCAACTGACACGCCCACAATTAAATAAAACATTTTATTGAAAGCCCAAAGTTTGAGCTAGAGAGCGTTTTTTTTTTGATAATATCCTTTAAATTATACCTACTCTAATTATAATTATAATTATATGTAGAGCGTTCTTAACAATTCAACCATACTTGGACTTTTGTCACACCCACTTATGAGGGATAGGAATAATAATAGGGTATCCAACAGTTCGCGCAAGCGGACTGTAGCCCGTCCATATGTTTTTTTTCTTTACGTGCGCTTTCCAACGCAGCTTTCCAACGTCTAAAGTCATGCCTAGATATTTGGCTGTGTTTCAATATGCCACTTCATTGTTGTTAATGTAGACTAGAATGTGTGGTAGGTTTGCAAAATTAATATGGACTGAGACTGACTTAAGGTAATTTAATCTAATCTGTCATTTCTTAGTCCATTCTGAAATATTGTTTATTGCTGTTTGAAGCTTATTTGTTGCTATTTCGACAGTTGCTCCCACAGCAAGGACAGCTGTGTCATCTGCAAAAGTAGCTATGGTGGTTTCTTCACTTTCAGACAGATCGCTAGTGAAAAGTAGGTATAGGACTGGACCTAGCACACTGCCTTGCGGTACACCAGCTTTAATCTCTCTTAATGTTGAGTACTCTGCATCTTGTTTAATTCTGAAGAATCTATCTGATATATAAAGATCCAGAATGGTCGCATTCTGCTTCGGCAGTAGCTTTTGTAATTTGTGTATCAGTCCTTTGTGCCAGACTTTATTGAAACTTGTGCTATATCAATAAATACTGTAGAGCACACATTTTTTTCTTTTTGGATTTTTTCTGTGATTCTATGCACCTGACCAATGGTAGAGTGCTTATTTCTAAATCCAAATTGGTGAATTGGGACTAGCGATTGTTCATCTACAATTTTTTGTAGACATTTTACCAGCACTTTTTCGAATAACTTGGAGAACATTGGTAGAATAGATATTGGGAGATATGAGGTAACTTAGTTAGGTGGTTTGCCTGGTTTAGGTATCATTATTACCTCCGCGACGTTCCACATGCTTGGCACATATCTTAATTTTAGTGCAACATTTTTAATCTGCGCTAGTTTTTTTAAACATTTTCGTGGAAATTGCTTCAAAATTTCTCCTGTAATCAAATTAAACCCTGGGGCCTTTTTTATATTTATGATTTCTTTAATTTCTTTAGCAAGTTCTTTAGCTGTTACCGACCGAATAGGTCTATCTTCATCGCACCTTTTTCGAGTCCTTGATAACCTTTGTCTTCATAAGGTTTGAATAGGTCTTCAAGATACTCAGCGAAAGTGTGCTTTCTCTTGGCTGCTTTTCGCTCAGTTACCTTCTCTGGATTTTACTGGCGGAAGCCAGTCACCTATATTTACGGAAACGCTAAGACTGCACTTCAACTACATTCAAAAAATTATGTCCTTGAGCGACGAAAGGTTGACTAAATGCGTATTAAACAATGTTTTACTTTAAACATAGATGCGGAAAATATTACTCATTGGAAGGCAGAATTCAATAATATCATTTCTGCGGTCGATGAGAAGATTCACGCAGACTGTTGTGAAAAGGTAAAAAGTTCTATTCACCGAGAGATATATGCAAACTTAAACCACAGCCTATGTGAAAAAACTATTTCAACGAAAGATACTCTACGGAATTCATATCAACGATTTTCAAGGCCAGAGGAGAGATATTGAATTTAAATTTTCTACCACATCGGGAAGATCTGACAATAACCTGCTCTTTATGCAACTTGTGAGAGAGGGAGAACATCTATCACTTTCTGGGCAGATACCCTATTTTAAATGAGTTCAGACTACAGATTTATAGGAAGCGAGATTTGAAAGAAGCTGGGGTGAGAACCATCTTAAATGGCACAGACTGGATCGAATTGTACAGTTACTGTAAAATGGCATTAAAATAAAGGAGGGCAATTATAGAAGAATCTTTTTAAACAATTGTATAAATTTTGTCAAACCCGGGCAGACGGCGTTAAGCCATGTCTTAAATTTAACAGTCATAAACAACATGTAAATGAATTCACGAATAATAAATATTTATCAATCTACTCGCGGAAGCAACATAAAGGAACATTAAGGAATGTTACAAACTATAGGTCAGAATTGTAGCACCCTAAGAATAGGGTATAAGAACCACCCTGTGTGTATAATATAGTTGCACGTTCATGCATAATTTTTTTTATCGCCTGCTTAAACATCAGACGGAAATGACGAAATGTCTTGCCTATAGCTAAGTTGGAATTTGCTAAACAAAGTAAAAAAGAAGAGAGGGCCTAAATAAGTGTTAATAGCCTTAGAGTCCAATCTTATTCTTAGTAGAGAAATAGCGGTGTAAATGCGAATGATCGCTTCCACTAATATCACTCCACGATAACCGCTAATGTAGATGCTAGGGGTATATAAGGGTAAACTGCATTTCGGTGTTAACCAGTCCTGCCACATGTAGTAACAGGAACGGCTAACAACCTCATCATCCCACAATTGTATCATTCCCGTTGTATGGACTCGATAAGACAAATAGCTGGGAAGAAACATCTTTCCTAAAGACGACACATGCGAAATTCAGGCAAGGTCAAATTCGTTCTCAAAAGAAACAAATAAAAACGATTTTCATCGGAAATTCTCTACGCCACCATCCCTAATACATATTTTAAAGGGTCTATGAACATCAGTCTTGCCAAATTAAATTAAAACCCTTAAGGATTTGAAGAAGAAAAATCCCTCATATTTGTACTGTTCGAAAACAAAAACCCCATACAATTTTCAGTACAAGCTTAAATCATGCCCTCATGCCATCTTACATACCTCTCATGAAGCGCAATAAATAAACAAACAAAATTGGACATAATTTTCGAAAAAAAGTATAACATCATTAAAACAAAAATAATGTACATATACGGCATTAACGGCTCAAACAGGGCCCGAAACCTAGCTTCTACAAACATTTTTGTGCGCGAAATTATATTTTAAGCGCGTATGGAAGCCACCTACCACTTATTCATATAACGATAATTCTGTGGCCTAAAACTATAGACGCCTAACTAGAGTTAGGACAAAATTGAATTATTGGGACCAATGTCTTTAGCATGCTTGGCACCACTAACTTACTTCTTAATTACCGGGCTCCCGACCAGTGAAGAGTCTCTAACTGAGACACTGCAGCCTTTTATCCTCTGTGATTCTGGGCACGCTGCTTCCAGTTGTCCAAACTAAGTGCTCTGGCATCCGCGTTAATGATCAAGTTGCGTATCAGAGAGAGAGAGCGTTTTTATAAAACATAGAAGAGAAACCCTTCAGTGTTTAACAGAAGACAGTACACAGTTGCTCGTGATAACGTCAATGCTGCTATTCGCTCACTTAAAAGATCGTATTTATTGAAAAGACTTGATCCTTCCGCTTCCCTATGCTCAAAAGATCTCTGGAGAAACTTCAAAGCTGAGGGTGTAACTGCCGATAGAAGCAAATTAAAATGTTCCTTGAATCCAGAAGATATGAGTCGATTTTTTGCTCCATCTCCTAGTGTTGTAAACGAACCCTATGTTTTGTCACGATATGAGTGTGTAGAGGCAGCCGACGTTCTGGATGCCATTCGTTCAGTCAAATTAAATGCTCTCGGCCCTGATGGCATTTCTCCAAAATTTGTAAAACTGATTTTAGATTTATGTTGCACATTTACTCCTGTCAGTTTTTTGAGCAATGGAAAAAAGCCAATATTTTACCAATCCCAAAAAAAGTGAAAATGTCTAGCCCTTCAGATTTCCGGCCCATTAGTCTTTTGTGTTTTTATACCCTATTCTAAGGGTATATTAATTTTGACGCATAGTTTGTAACATACTATACTATATATATAAAAGTTACTATATTTATAATCAGCATCGATAGTAATGTCGATCTAGCCATGTCCGTCCGTCCGTCCGTCCGTCCGTCTGTCGGCAAAAATTAGGCCTTTAAACTGGACCTAGAGAGCTGAAATTTTAACCATATACTCTCTAGGGTCCCGAAATAATCAAGTTTACGAATTTTTGAAATCCGCCAACAGACACGCCCACAAACTCAAAAAAAAAAACTAAATTTTGGAAAAAATCGAATTTTGAGCTAGAAAGCTGAAATTTTTTATATATGATCTATGACTCCTAAAACTGCTCGGGATAAAAAATTTTCAAAATCCACCCACTGACACGCCCACAAATAAATAAAACAATTTTTTTGAAAATCCAAAGTTTGAGCTAGGAAGCTGAAATTTATAATATATACTCTCTATGGGCCCTTTATGCTCATGTGTAAATATTTTAAAAATCCGCCCACTGACACGCCCACAATTTTTTTTTTTTTTTGAAAATTCAAAGTGTGAGCTTGGGAGCTGAAATTTATAATATATACTCTCTAGGGGCCCTTTATTCTCATGTGTAAATTTTTTTAAAAATCCGGCTACTGACACGCCCACAATTAAATAAAACAATTTTATTGAAACACCCAAGTTTGAGCTAGGGAGCGTTTTTTTGATAAAATCCTTTAAATGTTATATAACAAAATATGTAGAGCGTTCTTAACAATTCAACCATACTTAGACTTTTGTCATGCCCACTTATGAGGGATAGGAATAAGAATAGGGTATCCAACAGTTCGCCTAAGCGGACTGTAGCCCGTCCCTATGTTTTATCCAAAGTTTGGAAAAAATGATTGCTAAACAAATACAAAACTATTTAGCTTTGAATAATATGTTATCGGAATGGCAGTCAGGTTTTCGAAAAAATCACAGCTGCGAATCACTAAAGATCTAAATATTGAAATGCTTCACTAAAGCATTTGACAGCATTGATCACTCAATCTTATTAGTCAAACTTAGAAATAAGTATAATTTTTCCTCTGCTGCCATTAAATTATTCAGTGAATACCTTAAAAATAGGGTGCAGATTGTCGAAACTGTGAGTGTAATATCCTTACCATCGGTTGTAAATTCCGGGGTGCCATAGGGTTCAGTTTTGGGCCCCCTGCTGTTTTCAATATTTATTAGCGACCTTCCTGAATCGGTTGTAAACTGCAAAGTGCTGATGTATGCTGATGATGTTTTAATATACCTAGCTCGACCTATAGGTTTAATGGAAGATTGTGTTGCTCGAGTTAACGAAGATCTAGGGAGAATTCAAAGCTGGTCTACATTAAATAATCTTCAGCTTAATCCATTGAAAACTGAGGCTATGGTCCTCTCGAGATCTTAAGTTAATCCACTTGGTTTTCCAGCGATTGAACTAGGTGGCAAAACTATTCCGTACGTCAGTAAGTTTAAATATCTGGGCTTCTGCATTAACTCATCCCTTAGTGGCTGTGATGCAGTCTCTGATACAATTAGGAAAGTTTACGCCGTCTTCGTTCCCTTAGATGTTCATCTCACCTGCTGGTTCCCAGCATAAAACTGCGTCTAGTAAAAAGCCTAATTGTTCCGTTCTTTACGTTCAATTGTAATGTATATCCTTCCATGGATTATGAATGTCATCGTAAACTAAATGTTGCGCTTAATAATTGTGTGCGTTACATATATGATGTCCGTAGGTCCACCAGTGTTTCACGTTTTAATTCGACTCTTCTGGAAATCAACCTGGATAAATACTACTCCTTCAGAAATCTTTTAAAGATGCATAGTATTATTCACAACAAATGTCCGGTATACTTAAGTGAAATGATACTTTTTTCTCAGTCACGTAGAGGAGTTTGCTTGGTATTTCCACGTTTTTCTCACACAATAGCAGAACGCTCGTTCAGCGAATTGACTCTGGAATTCCCTTCCTGTCGAATTGCAGAAGATTACTTCCCTACCCATGTTCGAGGGGAGGATATTTCAACACCTATCAACCTATTCTTATCAACGCTATATTTAAGAATACGATCCTTATATATATAAAAAAAAATATTAAATAGTTTATAAATTGTACTTTCAATAATTTTTATATAAGTTTTCTTTTCTCAAAATTTTTGTTTTATTACCAGATACTTATTTCAAGATTATAAATCTTGAAGTATCGTGTACCTACATATATAATAAGTTCAAATAAATAGAAAAAAAATATAGCCACCCACCGATTATTGAATATTAATTCAATAATCTGTGGATAAAGCTTTCGGGACTACATCCACATCTTGGTACAGTTTAAGGGTTCGCGGTGGTTATTTTATCTGCTACCGATTGAAATTTTATAACAATAGCGGTGTCTGTTGAGTTATTATTTCTATTTCTTGGCTTCATCCGGAAAATTTGTTTAGGAGTTGTGATATGCGGGCAATTTATAGACGTGCATAGTGTGGTGAAGATATTGCTTAGATTTTCATCTGCGTTTTGTGGTACTCCATGCAATAATGCATCAGCAGCAATTTGATCACGATGCATACGATCTAGCGCTCCTTGGATCCGAGATTTTTCCGCGTTATTTTGTGATGTGTCTTGAAAATTATCCGATTGACGACTCTCGATTTCGTCGACTCTTGTTGTTAGCGCTGATATAGTATTGGTGACGTCTTCTAAGCGGCTGTTAAAGTCCGAGTACAATTTTATCAAGTTTGTCCGATAAATTTTTATTGACTTCCAGAATAAGTTTTTTTCAGTTCCGATGTGCAGTCACTCGTCCGTTTATTAAGACGACTTTCAAGGGACTTAAACATTTTTTCTTCTTTTGCCGATAATAGGATGGATGGCGATGGCTGTAGCGGTGCTTTCGGTCTCAAGTTACGAGGAGATTGTTCAGATGTCATTTTGTTTTGTTGGGAAGTTCACCGAATAATTAAGAAATGCTATTATAAGTTAAATAAAAGTGATTTGGTTTAAACTTTAACTTTTATGTGTAGCACAATAACTTAGTAAGGTTTTGAAATCAATTTTAGAAGCTTTGGTTAGTTATAGAGGAGATTACTTGGACATTAAGTTGCAAAGAAATTTGACGTTAACCGCTTTTCACCATTTCTCTCTCGTGTGAGTGCTATGGGATTTGGATTTCCTTTTTTATTAAAAAAAAAAAAAGTGTCAATCGTGAAGTTGATGTTTACTCCAAGGTAGATAAACTCATTAACTACCTCGAAGTTATTGCTATATATACAGTCACGTTTCGTCCTCAGGTGTTTATTTGTTTGTTGGTAGCATGTACTAGGTATTTTCCTCAGTAACTTTAAGACCAACCAATTTCGCCTGCTCTTCAATCGCCGTAAAACTCTCTAACACGGCACGCTGGGAACTGCCGATGATGTCGACATCGTCCGCATACCCGAGAGCAAGGTTGAAGAAGTCACTCCGTAGCTTATCTCCGTGCCAAAATCAGGTGCCAGTTTGGAATAATTCGAAAGAGCTGAGTCAAGGGCCGTTTTCAAGTGCCACGAAACACATCTGGATAAGTTTTGGCGTTATCATATATTCGACCATCGCCTTGTATAGCTCCTAATGTTTAAAGCTATCAAAAGCGGCTTTAAAGTCTATGGAAAGATGGTAAGTCTCGACTTGAAATTAATTGGTCTTTTGCAGGATTTGACTCAGTGTGAAAATTTGGTCTATTGTCGATCTGTCTTCCGGCGTACTCTGGCGCGTGCCGATTGGTGTGCTGCAGAACGGCTTGAGGCTCTCTCACAGGACGTTGAATATTTTTTTTTAATTTGTAACCCTTTTGACTTTAACTTCTCAATCCATTTATGTGGTGGTGCCACTGTGATGCCCCATCCGGATACAAACTTAATAAATACGCCCGTTTAATTTAAACGATACACAGAGCATTTCCGAAGAATATTGAATCATAATATATTTCATCGCAAGAACATAAATGTATCTCCTTTAACCTTTGCAAACACTAAATCTTAAAATAAAAAATCTATTTCTCACTTGCTTCATATCGTCGTTATTTCCTGCCAAAAACACTTCGATTATTCCACTACTGCCGCATAGGACGAACCATCTCCCTCGGCTGTCGCACGCAAGGACCACTTTAAGCCGTGTGCAAGCACATGGAACATCAGCTTACACAACGGAAATTCTCTATGCCACCATCCCTGATATATTATGCATGGAATAACTTAGCATACAGCTCTCAGTTACTCTCTGTATGTAAGTAGCGTACGTCCGTCCAATCGTCGTCTGTCCACATGGAGTACTTTGGAGTAGTGCGAACCCAGTTTGGCAACGCAAACCACACAGGAACTAACTGTTTTGGACTTCTTAAAGAAGTTCTTCTCTCCCGGAAGAACAAAACTTGATACCAAACCATAAAAATAAACCAAAGAGCACCCCTAGCAGTCCTAAAAAAAAATTATCGATGAACGAACTGGCATACGTTTACTTACCCCACACATTCATTCACTTACCTTTACCTCTATATGCGGAATGGCTTTACTGTTACAATGCATGCTGAGAGTGCAACATCGAAGGCGAGTGATAAGGACTTTGGGAATTGCATGCAAGCTGGTAAAGCAAAGACTTCCTCTAGCGTTGCTGCATATTTAAATAAGTGAAGTATGTGTGAGTACTTTAGAGATATCCAAGGAATGTGTTTAAAATTGACTTGTAGAACTTTAAGGTTGGATGGATGGAGAATGGAGTTCCTTGAGGGAATTTGCATACCCAGGAAAGTTTTTTTCTTCGGCCTTTGAAAAGTAGAACAACACAAGAGAAAGGATATTTTATTTAAAACTTCAATTGATTTACTCTGTTAGCTTGTGTATCTTTAGGGATACAAAGGCCGGGGTGCCATGTCCTTTTCACTCTCTAGACCATAACTAATCCCTTTTGACTACTTTTGTGTGGAAGTGTCATCGCCTCTATCCGTCGAATGCACAACGGCAGGCATATCAAAGCTTTGAGAGAACTCCAAACAAGTGACAGCAAAAAACAGTCACACACAAAGGATAACCTATCCCAAAACGAAAGTTGCACTAATGAAAATCCTCAACAGGGTCGTAGAGCACCACCTATATCTATCCCAACCGTTACTATGAAGATTACTAACAAACAGATGAAATGAAAAAGCAGAAAAACCCTTTCAACTGTTTGTAACTTTGAAAAAGTTTTCCTCCAGCTCCTGTCTAAGCCTTGGCTCACCGAAACCAACTCAAATCCGAAGAATCCTTTCAATGCCCCACAAAAAAAAAGAAATTACAAAATTATATGAAGGATCGGATCTTCCCCTCAAAACTTTACCATCTATATCGACAAAAGCACTTAAGGACACGTTCATAAATTTCACTTCCGGCGGCGCTATGATGCATTCACAAATTCACACTTATCCCTCTTCGTTGGAAATATTTCATCGCAGATGCTGAATTGGCATCGGGCTATGGAAGGGGATGACGAGGATTCCACTATCCAACCTTCTGTTAGGTATGTACGACTTAATCTGGTCTATAATCGAAGTTCTCAATCTCGAAATGTTATTCCGCTTGAACTCGCAGGCACACACCCCCACTCACTTAGCCAGATTCTCTCAAATTTTTGAAAGGTTATAGGTACCATGAAAAGCCTCCATCAGAATCATCACGATTCATGTCCTTTCAATAAATGCTCGCTTCCATGGATGTGAATAAACTGAATCCGAATAGCTGACGTCTCGCGAAGGAATTATTTGATGGACTTCGCTGCTAAATGAAACCGCCCGATCCAATATGACTTTGTATCGTAATTCAGTTAATAGACTCACACATATCCATACTTGTATAAACATCCGAAGCCTGCAGCTACGTTTAATTGTCGTCAGCGTTTCGTTACTTATTCGTTAAATGGATTGTGAATTTTTAATGAGGGCAAAATCAATAAATCGTAAGCACCATCTCAAAAGGGAAGGATAACCTACTCGTCCCCGTATAAATTATACCTATGTATTAAGGTATCAGGACAGAGTGTTGTCGATAGGCTAGATACGTGATACTTCGAATGATACACCGCTGTCATTTATGCATGTAACTACGTTGTGAGAAATTGCATCGTTTGTGGTGACCAGAGCGAGTGGAATTCCGGTGCTCAAAAGGTGAGTAAACACATTTTACTTTGGCTCGTAGATCTCGAAAAAAAAAATCCCAGTGCTTATGCGTCAATAAAAAGGTTTTGAAAATGATTCAATCAGTCAACCATTCTATCGGATGACAAAGATCGCCATAATGCTGTAGGGTAACGTGGTCGTAAATGCATCAGGGCACCGTTCATCATAAATCTACGAGTACCTAACCGGCAGCTGTTTCTGTCTACTTCACTCTAATTGTACCCACTTTTTTGAGTAAATTTTAATATGCTGGTGGTTTTCTTTGTGCCCAGGGATGTTTGAAATTTTTCTTACTAGGTGCGAGAAAAACGAACAAAATAAGTTGAGTGTATCTTTTTCTTAAAAATAAGTCCACACCCATTCAGTTGGGCACATTCACGACTTGACAACTTCAAACTTTCAGTGTGAGCGCACCCTTAAACCGATTACCGAACTGTCAATGTCAAAATATTCAGTAAAATTCAGTAAAAATTTTGATCATGGTAGTTACACGGAGGAACAACGTTTACAAATAATTTAAATTTAATACCAATATTCCGAGTCGATGGTCGCAACTTTAAGAGCGTTAACACCAATTGTCGCCCGTAATTCTCGTCCCAGTAGACAACCAATTCATAGTCTAGTGAAAAAGTTTGAGTCAGAATATTCGCTGCTTGATGATGCCGTGCCAATGAGACTACGTTTTGCTCGAAGTAAGGAGAATATTGCTGCCGTAGAGGCGTCCGTCGCAAACCAGCCAAATCAGTTAATTTCGTCAATTTCGTTCGGCGTTCTCAAGAATTGGGCCTCTCCCAGACCACATTATGGCGAATTTTGCGTAAGGATCTTGGCTTACACCCTTACAAGATCAAGTTGACTCAATAACTAAAGCCAGTTGATCATATGAAGCGACGCACGTTCTCGAATTGGGCTCTGGATATGATGGTAGAAAATGAAGAATTTCATCGTAAAATCATCTTCAAAAATAAATGGCTTCGTCAATAAGCTAAATATGCGTTACTGGACAGGTGAGAACTCTCATGTGCTATATGAAACAGTACTTCATCCGCAAAAAGTCTTGTTTGGGATTCGTCGATGAAAATGACGGTCACGTTCACGTTACGGTAAATGGTATTCGCTACAGAGACATGTTTTAACGATTTTTCTTTGAGCAATTGCATGAATAGGACATTAGTTATATGTGGTACCAACAAGACGGGCCACAAGCAACACAGCGGGTGCAACAATCGAATTATTGAAGTCTCAGTTCGATGAACGTGTTATCTCGAGAAACGGACCCGTCTATTGGCCGCTGATATCGTGTGATTTAACGCCTATAGGGCAACATAAAATCATTGGTCAATGCGAACCGCCGACCGGTGACGTTAAAGGAGCTCATAGCCAATATTGAACGAAAAAAGCGGCCTTGTCGGTCGAAATGTGCGGCCGAGTCATCGAAAATTGGGTTCAATGTAGGTATCGACATAAATGTTTTGATAGTTATTCAAGCCAATACAATTTTTTTGAGATATCTTAAGTACTCAAGTAACAACAACAACACCAACAACACCAACAACAACAACAACAACAACAACAACAACAACAACAACAACAACAACAACAACAACAAGCAAAATCCCAAAATCTCCATGTTTCTCAACAAAAAAGGCATCTGCGCTCTAATTCAAATCCCGAAATTGTAGTTCAGTCCTCATTACCACGCAGAGAGGTTATCATCACAAATAGAAATACAATACCCTCAGCTGATGTAATAGGGACCGACAATGAAGCCCTTAACGCAATCCAGTCGTCCGTGGTTAATGACAATAGTTCGGATATATGCTCACTTAGAGTTGTACCTCCACCTCTCACGGTGTTCCTATCACGCAAAAAAACATGAAATTCTACGGTCAAACGGTCACCCCGAAAATTTCCTTGGTCGTCGCTCCTCTTCATTTAAGCTTTTAGCTCCACCATCTACTGGTAAGATACTGGTCAATCCAAGCTTTTGGCCCAACGGCATGCTTGTAAAGGAGTTTGTTAAAGTTCCCAGCTCTAAAAACTCCAAATCAAAAAACTTGGCAGCGAATTCAAAAAACTCGATGACATAAAATCTACATCATACCACTTATACTACCAGAACACAGGTGGTCTTCGCATAAAACTTAAAGATGTATTGCTGTTTTCCTCTTCTGGTCAGTATGACATCTCACTGAAACTTGGCTCACCGATAAACATCACAATGCGGAAATGTTCAACAGCCACCAATATTCCGTATGTCGGAAAGATCGTTGCTCCGATATAACCCAGAACGTGAGGGGAGGTGGAGTATTGGCTGCTGTCCGAGCCTCATGGCATAGCCAAGAAATTATATTACCTGTACGCACTGCTGCTTTTGATGTTTTTTTTTTTTTTATTTATTTATTTATTTAAACTTTAAGAACTTTACAATTGGTAACCTGCGAAGCCATATGGCTTATCTGCAGGAGATTATTCGTTAGTTTTTTGCTGTTCATACAAACTCAATCATCAAAATGAACCTTTGCTTGATTTATTGATTTGAAACTGAACTTTTTTGAAAAGAATTTAATAAATTTATTGAATTTAAGTTAAGATTCTACTTTAGTGTTTTCTAAGTATACTAACAAGATCATGATGTTGTTTCTAATAGAAATGATTTTAATTTTCTCTTTCTGACATTGTCCTGGTTTATATTTTTCAGATGTTGAGGTAGGCTATTAAGTATTCTGGGTACGGTGTACATCAGTCCTCTTTTGCCGTATTCATTTGTAAAGGAAGGAAGTTGGTACATTCCCTCCGCTCGTCGGCTGGTATCAAACTGGTGACTTATTTGTGTTCGAAAGTTCGGGTCATCATAGTATTCCAGCACCGCTGTCATTTCAAATATCTGCTTCACTTTTAGAACTCTTACGTTTTTGATCATGGTGCCTCTTCTAGATAGTAACTTGATCGCCCTATCTTGGATGTTCTGCAACTTCTCGATGTGGGTTTGTGCTGCACTTCCCCAAGCCAGTATACCATATCTCAGTCTGGACTCGATAAGAGCATGGTACACTTGCTTTTGTACACAAGTTGTAGATTTGGTCTGTAGACAGGCCAGCGCAAATAGGGACCGTCTGAGCTTGTTACGAAGATCATTTATATGGGCATCCCAGAGGAAATGGTTATCGATAGTGACGCCTAGATATTTGTATGTATCGACAACCTCAATGTCTTCGAAATCAGATTTAATGGGACATCCAAAAGTCTTTAGTACGATTGGTGATGCTGTGTACTGTGGACTTCGTATATGCATAAGTTTTGTTTTTGATGCGTTGATTACTATCCCATTGTCATGGCACCACTTGCCCACTTCGCAAAACTCATCTTGCATCAACTTTGCTGCTTCTTCCACAGATTGATGGCAGACAACGATCGCTGTGTCATCTGCAAAGGCAAACGGGAAGCTCCTCTTCAAACATCTTAGCATTTCATTTGTATACAAAATGAACAGAAGTGAACCAAGCTCTGATCCTTGCGGGACCCCATACTTCAACTTTTGTGCACTGCTCCAACAATCCTTGATTTTTACGCGAAAGGTCCGTGCTTCTAGGTAATCAGTTAACCAGTATGCTAATTTTCCCATAATTCCGGCTTTTTGAACAGCTTCGATAAGTCTGTTATATGATACACTGGAATCAAAAGCTTTGCTAAAGTCAAGAAATAAAACTAACACGTGGTGTCGCTTACGTAAGCTGGTATTAACCAAGTTTGCAAAGTCTCCAAGTAGTTGGTTAGTGCTTCTACCTTTTTGAAAGCCAAATTGATTTTTGCATACTAAGTCATGCTTTCGGATGAAATCCCGAATTCGATCTGTAACTATTTGCTCCATAATCTTCTCGATGCCTGGCAAGATCGCAATTGGACGGTAGTTCGTTAACTGGATTTTACTTCCTCCTTTGTATATTGGACGAACAATTGATTCTTTAAGTTTTTTGGGTACTGTTGACTTATCGAAGCTAAGATTTATCAGCTTTGTTATAATGGGAGCAAAAATGTCTTTTTTCGATTTCAGATCTATCGTTCTGATACCATCTGCTCCAGGAGCCTTTTGAACATTTAGGCGATGTAATAAGCTTTCTATCTCCGAGCATTCAATATTTCCAAAATATATCGAGTGGGACCAAATAGCTGTTAGTATTAAATGTATTCCTGTCTCAGAAATCATTCTTGTTGTTAGTTATATTCCACCAGGAAGCCCCTTTTTATTATATAAAGCTCATATTGATAATTGTTGCTTCATTTTAAACAACCTAAACGACAAACAACATGTAATTCTAATTGGTGATTTCAACTTACCTAATCTAATATGGACTTTTGATTACAATGAATCTAGGCTTATTCCATCAAATGTTAACTTAGATTATGAATATGAAGTTGTTGACACGATTGCCCGGCTTGATCTTACGCAGATAAATTGTTTTCATAATGAGTTTAATAATTTACTTGATTTAGTTTTCGCTGATTCAGGACTTGACATTAGTGTTAGCAACTCCATAGTGTTGTGTCTGCACCCAATTAACCAGATCACGTGTGCACAGTAACCCACTTTTGATTTAAACATGATCATGTACATTCACATGTACGTTCACTTCCGCAATTAATTTCAACTGATCATGTTACACATCGCCAGTGGATTGCTTTGCACACAATGATTCATAGAATAAGAATTATTATTTTGATTTTGCTTTGATCATGACCACAGGTGAATGTGTCGCGGTGAACATAGAATCGGATTGCACTTGGGTGGAGTGAACCATGGGTTAACTCAGTTCAAGTTGCAATTTGATTCTTATGTGTTGTCACACGGGTCAACATTTGTAGGTCATGATAATTAAGAATATATGAGGCATTTGGTGGCAAAGAAATTGAACCAAATTGAATTAATTTCTTTGTATATATAATAAGAATATTTTGCCAATAAAATCAATCATTAGAAGTTCAGAGTCAGAACGACATCTATATTGTAAATCCTGAGTTCCTTTTATTTCGGCTGAAGAGCTAAGATAATACTTCTCGGCTGAAGAGCTAAGATAATACTTCACAATCGTGCACTTCAGGTGCTCGGAATGAAGCGGCTGGAGAGCTTAGAGTAATACTCAAAAATTAGGGCACAAGTACTACGACACTGCAGTCACTACATCCCAACAATAGTTCCTCTTTGTCGCAACACAATTTTTCATGTAGCACTTTCTATAAGATTACAATTTTGTGAATTTATTAAACCGTCTTCATCTGGATGTAATTTTAAGTATAACTACTCCAAAGCTAATTTTAATAGCATTTCAAATTATCTAAATAGCATTGAATGGTTAAATGTTTTTAGTAGCCATAAATTAAATGATTCCTTCAACCTTTTTATAGAAATCGTTAAAGTGGCAATCGATATGTTTACGCCGAAAGTAAAAGCCAAAACTGGCACCAAACCTATTTGGTTCAATAAAAGGGTTATAAATCTTAACAATAGGAAAAATAAGATCTACAAACAGTTTCGGAAAAACAGTAATGATCCTGAGCTTTATATCCAATACCGTCGACTCCAGGAGCAATTTAATGTTTTAAATAAGTTCCTGTATAGACAGTATGCTCTATGAGTGGAGTCAGATTTAAGGAATAATAGCAAATGTTTTTGGAAGTATATCAATAATCATCCCAATCATAGAATCCGGCGGATTGAATCCGACGGATTTCATCCGATCCGCATCCGCATACTTGCCCTATCATAGAAACCGGCGGATGAACTGCAGTACCGGTCCGCTAAACTTGATTATCGAAAAATTCGAAATCAGCTGGTCTGCTGTCAAATGGAGATATTTTCAAACAATTTTTGTTGGGTTTTTCAATAAATTTTAAAGACGAAATGGATACTGTGGGTTTTATTTAAATTTGGAAAGTGAAAATGAAACTGATAGCAAACACATTCGAAGGAGCATAAGAATTCGAGCAGAGGACATATTGCAGTTACCCGATACTCAGTACGTAAATTGAAAATAAAGAATTTCTTTCCCATCATTACGTCACAATTTATTTTTAGATATATTAAAAACTTCAGGCTCAATAAATCTGCATGCCAGTATGTTTTAAGTGAGTTAGGAGCAAACTTCCACAACTGGTTAGATCTTCATCACTTACACCTAAATGTAAGTTAGCGGCGTTTTTAAGGTTTCTGGCAGAATTAGGTTACCAAACTAGTACTGGACAAGACTCTTATATTGGAATGGCACAATCAGCAGTATCAACACCGATATCGGAAGTCTTAAACATTTTAGAGGAATGTTTATGTCCCAAATAGATAAGCCTGAAAATGTCAGAGGATAATTAAACAAAAAAAACCAATTCTTCTTTTTTGAAATCCGCAGCTACTTTGGTGCGGATTGAAAACATAAACAAGTGTATGAGCTGTGGATGGTCTGCGTTTCCAATGATACCTATGTTCGAAAACTTCCTTACCGACATCCGATCACTTACATTACAGCGTTTTCAATGATAACAAAGCCTACAAATTGATATGCTACTCCCTCCGCAGCCAATCCGGCGGATTCTATGATTGGGGTGAATAAAAAACAATCAATTGGTATTCCAAGAATTATGCGCCAAGATGACATAACTTCCTCAGACCTTTTAACAATTTGCAATATGTTTGCTAAGCACTTCCAATCGGTCTACACTTCCTCCGGATCTTCTTCTCTTAGCTATAGTTTACTGTCAAATAATTCATTAAATCTTGGCATATTCGAATTTTCGTCTTCTGAAGTGGAATTAGCACTTTCCTTTTTAAAGACTGATACAAATCCTGGTGTTGATGGAATTCCGCCAATTATTCTTCGTAACTGTTCTTACGCGTTTGCTGTACCTCTCTGTTTAGTATTTAATCAATCCATTGAAAATGGGGATTTTCTCAAGGTCTGGAAAAATTCTTTAATTACACCTATTTTTAAATCTGGTTCCAGACATGATATCTCAAATTATCGCCCAATCTGCAAAATTCCAACTATAGCCAAGCTCTTCGAAAAATTAGTGTCTGATAAACTTGCACCTATCCTCAAGAATTACATCTCTCCATTTCAGCATGGTTTTGTGGCTGGTAGATCAACTTCAACTAATCTCTCAATTTTCTGTAATCACGTTTTAAACGGTTTGGAGAAAGGTTTTCAGTTTGATGTCATATATACTGACTTTTCCAAGGCCTTTGATCGTGTAAATCACGCCATCTTACTGCAGAAACTGGCAAGATTCGGATTTCATTCCAATCTGTTGAAGTGGGTTAGCTCATATCTTACGGAACGTATTCAGTTTGTATGCTTAAACGACATTCGGTCAACACCGGTTAAAGTTACTTCAGGTGTACCTCAAGGTAGCCATCTTGGCCCCTTACTCTTCCTGTTATTTATAAACGATATTGCGGAAATGTTTCAGAATTCTCAATGTTTGAGGTTTGCCGATGATTTAAAAATTTTCGTCAAATAACATCGGTGTTAGATTGTAGACTTTTACAAGATGATCTTGATAGACTCTCGAATTGGTGCCATTACAATGACCTGCACTTTAATTTATCTAAATGTCAAAGCCTTACTTTTTGTCGTAATCTGTCCCCAATTCCTGTCTCGTATATGATTGGTGATGTTCCGTTGTCCATTATACGATCAAAAAAAAATCTTGGGATTATGTTTGATCAAAAACTGAATTTTATTGAACATATTGAGTTTCTAGCTGCTAAAGCCAACTTAATACTAGGATTTATATTGAGAAATTGAAAGGAATTTCAGGATCCTTATAGTCTCAAATGCTTCTTTTTTGCATTTGTTAGATCACACCTCGAGTACTGCAGCATTGTCTGGAATCCATTTTATGAAGTTCATTCCATCAGAATTGAGAGGATCCAAAAGTTTTTGACTTGAGTAGCAGTAAGACGGCTTCGTTGGAATATTGAAATGCCTTCCTATGATACTAGGTGTAAACTACTGGGAATTTTACCTCTATCGACTCGGAGGAAATACTTATCTATAATGTTTGTGGGGGATTTAATTACCTGTCATATCGATTGCCCCTTTCTGTTATCACAAATTGGTTTTTATGCTCCGTCGAGAGCACTCAGATAGCGTCATGTATTTTATGTACCCTTTCATAGGGCTAACTATGCTTATAAATGAACCAATAATATCTAGATGTCTACGAGAGGCTAATAATTACTGTGATTTATTAGAATTTCATCTTAGTATGTATTCATTTAAAAACTGCTTAATATTAGCATTAAGCAACTCTGGTGGTAGCTGATAGGTATTTATTTTTGTATTATGTTATCTAAAGAGAACAGTGAATGTTTACTCATTTGATGAAAATAAATAAATAAATAAATAAACTTCGCGTTTTATTTAAAAAAGAAGTTGTCAAGTCCTTAATGAAAGACCCTTTATTTTCTATTATTATAAGTGGCCTTTAAAATTACTCAACTTTAATTAAACGGTTATTTCGACTTTTATCAATATTTTGGGATAAAGAGTTGATAGGGTAGATACGTTGTTTGCGAATTATTTCAAATTTCAACTGAAATGGTTCATATCCCACGGTGCAGTTTCCTGGTGTCTTTTGCTGTGTTTATTTTTCTACTCAGACTGCTTAGCCTCATTCTGAAAAAATAAACACCGTTTGAATGCTCTGATGTAAGAAAGAAACACAATTTTGTTTGAAGTTATACTTCTTTTGGTGCATTGAGGGTAAAATTTTAATTGTAACGGAAGCATTGTAGCGGAAGCAATCGTATATCGGAGCCTTCTGCGGAATTATCGGATTTCGGGACGAAATTAGTTCGTCGTTATTAATTTTACCCCTGAAAAAATCAAAATTCGGTAACCAAATGAGTCTGGCACAACTTCACCTTTGCTTCCTTGGCAGACATGGGGTGAAAGGTGAAATGTCGTTTAACATCGTAAGCCAAAAGGAAGAGTTCACCAGTCTTCCTTATGGTGATAATAGCATCCATGAATACATCCAAATACTTTGAATAGACGCTGCATAACAATTTAAGTCACCTCGCTAAACCTTTTTGGAAGGTAGCAAAAATAACGAATAAAAAAAGTTCAAACATTCCGCCTCTTCCAGTCAACGACAATGTGCTTGTTACTCAATTGGAAAAGGTCACCGCAGTGGCTGACTGTTTTTGCCAAAATCGTATAGTATCATTTCATCTTAGTGATATTGTCACTGAAAATATTGTCCAAGATAAGCTTACTGAGCTCAATTCCTTACCAAGTTACGTAAATCATAACAACTTTTTAAAAACAGCTCAGTAAAGGAGTTGATTAAACAACTAAAATCCAAAAAAAAATCATCTGGGCTTGATGGAATGAGCAACAGATTACTAAAAGCCTTACCTTCAACGGCCACCAAGTACCTTACAATGGTTTTCAATTGTTGCATGATTCGTTCGTATTTCCCTGAAGATTGGAAAATAGCAAAAGTTTTAGCTATCCACAAACCTGGTACAGCAAAGGATAATCCTAATGGTTACAGACCTATTAGCTTATTAAGTACCTACAATTCATAAACAGTTTGAAAAGCTTATTAAACAACGATTGTTAAATCATATTGAGGATGTAAACATATACCCTGATGAGCAGTTTGGTTTTACAGCTGGTCACTCCACAAGCCATAAAATTTTAAGAATTAAAAATCACGTCAAAAGTAACCTTAGTTCAAAGTTACCGACTGGTCTTGTACTTTAAGACATCGAAAAAGCCTTTGACACTGTGTGGCACCAGGGGTTGATTTACAAACTTATGATGTATAATTTTCCCACTTATCTGATTAAGTTAGTATGGAGCTTTTTACTTAATAGAAAATTGGCTGGATACGCAGGCAGTGTAAACTCGTCTCTATATAAAATAGTAAGTGGTGTTCCGCAGGGTTCTGTGCTGGGACCCATACTTTTCAACGTTTACATGTCCGGCTTGTCGTCTTTGGACGTAAATACTAAATTAGCTATGTTCGCTGATGACACAGCCCTTTTTTCGTCTAGCGTATTGCCTCAAGGCGCTCTCGAAAGTTTACAATGCTCACTGAATATCTTACGAACTTTTTTTCATAAGTGGAAAATCAAGGCTAATGCTCAAAAATCACAGGCAATCTGGTTTTCTCGTCGAAGAAAAACAGATTTTTTGCCACAAACAATGTTACAGCTAAACTCGGTTGATATCGCTTGGTCTGAAAGCTGCAAGTACCTAACACCTGTCACGAAACTCACTTTTGAGAACCACATTGCCAACACGATCAACAAAACTAACCTTGTAATAAGAATTGTATACCCTTTCATAAATCGCAAATCAGGTCTTAGCATGCATAATAAAATGTTGATATTCAAAACTATTTTCCAGCCTATACTCACTTATGGTGCTCCAGTGTGTGTGACTGCGTTGAGATCCATTTAAAAAAGATTCAAAGAGTGCAAAACAAAATATTAAAATAATGCTAAATTTGCCATGGCATTTTTCAACAGTAAGGCTTCATGATAAGGCAAATGTTAGGCAAATTAAGCTTCTACTATATAAGTTACAAGGCAACTTTTTTAGAAGATGTTCGCGTTCTGATAATGAGCTAATTCTGAATCTCTTAAATTAGATTTTTTGTTTATATCACATTTGTGCTTATGTGCAATATTAGTTTTTATACCCTATTCTAAGGGTATATTAATTTTGACGCATAGTTTGTAACATACCTTAATATCGCCCGTAGACCCCCAAAAATTTACTATAGTTATGATCAGCATTGATAGTAATGTCGATCTAGCCATGTCCTGTCCGTCCGTCCGTCCGTCGGCAAAAATTAGGCCTTTAAACTGGACCTAGAGAGCTGAAATTTTAACCATATACTCTCTAGGGTCCCGAAATAATCAAGTTTACGAATTTTTGAAATCCGCCCACAAACTCAAAAAAAACAAAATTTTGGAAAAAATCGACTTTTGAGCTACAGAGCTGAAATTTTTTATATATGATCTATAGCCCATAAAACTGATTGGGACATAAAATTTTCAAAATCCGCCGACTGACACGCCCACAATTAAATAAAATATTTTTTTTTAAAAACCAATATTTGAGCTATGGAGCTGAAATTTATAATATATACTCTCTAGGGGCCCTTTATGCTCATGAGAAAATATTTTCAAAATCCGCCTACTTACACGCCCACAATTATTTTTTTTTTTTAATTTTTGAAAGTCCAAAGTTTGAGCTAGGGAGCTGAAATTTATAGTATATACTCTCTAGGTGCCCTTTATGCTCATACTTAATTTTTTTTTTAAATCCGCCTACTGACACGCCCACAATTAAATAAAAAATTTTATTGAAAAACCAAAGATTGAGCTAGGGAGCGTTTTTATTTACAAAAGCTTAGTTTTTTCGATAAAATCCTTTAAATTTTTGTCACGCCCACTTATGAGATATAGGAATAAGAATAGGGTATCCAACAGTTCGCCCAAGCGGACTGTAGCCCGCCCCTATGTTTAACTCTCCGTTTAGTGGTGAGCCAAAAGGCGGTAAGTTATACTTTGTGGTCTGACAGACCACATAATCCATTTTGCAGTTGTGGTGCCATGAAAATGCGATATGGCATATTCCTTTATATAGACAATAGAACATATGTTATAATATGCGTATGTATGCAGAGTTTTTGCAGATTATCTTTATTGAAAGGACAACAAGAACCAACAATTTTTTTTTAATTTTTAATTTTTTTTGTAATTTCTTTTTTAACCGTTTACAAAAAGATATCGTTGTTTTATTAGTTGAATAAAAATACATATGTATATCTACTGTTTACGAGCATATTTATAAAATTACTGATGTGATGGTTCATGTGCAACACATTTCTGACATATCTTTTTTGCGTGCGAGTTGCAAATCGGGACTGTGCATCTAAGGCAATGGAAACGAGTTTTTCTGTTTTTAGGGTACGTAGCCAAATGGCGAAAAACGGAACCCTTATAGATTCGTCATGTCTGTCTGTCTGTCTGTCTGTCTGTCCGGGAATGTCACAGCCACTTTTCTCCGAAACTATAAGAGCTATACTGTTGAAACTTGGTAAGTAGATGTATTCTGTGAACCGCATTAAGATTTTCACATAAAAATAGAAAAAAACAATAAATTTTGGGGGTTAGAACTGAAACTCAAAAAAAAAATTTCATCAAACCCATAAGTGTGGGGTTTCTATGGATAGGTCTTCAAAAATGATATCGAGGTTTCTAATATCATTTTGTTCTAAACTGAATATTTTGCGCGAGAGACACTTCCAAAGTGGAAAAATGTTGGTCCACCCCCCTCTAACTTCTAAAATAAGGGAATGATAAAACTAAAAAAAAATATATGATGTACATTACCATGCATCCAACGAAAATTGGTTTGAACGAGTTCCAGCAAGTTGTTTTTTTTTTAATACGTCATAAATCGTAAACCGCAATTTACCTTTCATTAAATCAACTCAAATATAAAAAAAAAACATTTAATTTCATAAACATAAACCTTATGCGTAAACCGTGAACCATTATTTTCTAATAATAAATCTGTAAAAGGTACCTAAGTAAATAATAATTATAATTTGCGCGGAACCCTTCATGAGTGAGTCCGACTCGCACTTGGCCGCTTTTGTTATCTTGTTCATAGCACATACGACAAACAGGGCTGGAGGCAGAAGGAGCAAACATCGGCTGGTTATAGTTAGAACGATTTAGTGATATCGTTGCTTTATATATTGGATGATTATATTGTGCCCAAAGTGACTTTACCTGCTGACTTGTGGCATGGAAAGCCCCGCTAAGCTTCCTTCAGTGGCGCCCAGTTTCTAATATTCTCTGGGTGACCAGTATTCCACTTTTCGGTAACGAGAATGGCTTTGCGATTTGTTTCTCGCACAATATTATCTACGATTTCTGGCGTTATGAATTTTTTTGCAAATGGAAGCAGGATTCGGAAACATAAATTCTCTTGGGCCATGCTAAGCGATTTCTGTACGATTATGAGCTCTAGCACGTTCACTTGCCACCGGTGGTTAGCCAAACTTAACCGTCCTTATAATGAAAGTATTCGGCAACTGCAGCAGAGGGTACAGCTGGCCAAGTCGATTGTTTCCCTTCTGGAACGATTGCAATACGAACCTCTTCAACTTGCTCCTCGTTGTCACTTTCTTCCTCCATATGAACTTCAAGCTCAGCATGTTCTTCAGCATCTAAAGCATCAACACCTACATCACGTGGCAAAAAGTCAGGGTCAATCTCATCTTTTCCTGTTCCAAAAGGTTCCTGCTCGTCATCGTCGCAATTCTCCATAGCAAGAATAGCGGCTGGTCTTGCATTATATCCCTCTTGTTGATTAGCAGTAAGATTGCCAAAACTAGTGTTTCTGCGATCCTCTTTCAACAACATATCGATTTTACTTTCGTTCGGATTCATTTTCAAAACTATAAAAACACTTGACGAGTAAAAAACTCAAAAAATCTTAAAACAAAACAACGCCCCGAGTAAAAAGATCTGTATACATCAAAAACGAAAGCAAAACTGCTCTGCTTGTAGTGTCGTCCCAAACCAGTCTACGATTCAACCAAACCTGGGAACCCCCAATTTTGTCAGTGCTGCCAACCACTGTTGCAAACGCGCAAAATGTCTCACAATTTAAATAACAGCCGTTTTATTTTTTGTGGTCTGCTAGACCACAACGCTAAACAACGTTTAAACTTTACTTCAACTCTTTTTTTGTTCAAAAAAGCTTGGTACTTTAATATGTATTGGAGTCGGCTCAATACAACGAGCTTGACAAAGTCATGGCACCGTGGGCCGAAATATGAAGAGAAAAAAAGTTACGAGACAATAAGTTTCAAAATGGTCTGGTAGACCACAACGCTAAACGGAGGGTTAAGTATCATGTAGGGGTTTTTTCTTGTAGCTTTTCGCTTGAAAATTATTGCTTTTCATTTAAATTACATTCATTTTAGTACATATTGAAGTTGTTAAGAATTTAATTTTCTATATCTCTTAAATAAACACATATGTATATGTAAATGTAAATATTATCGGACTGCAATAAAATAAATAAATGGTTAAATTTAAGTCACTTAAGGCTGGGGGCGATTTCTTATAAAAATAATCAAAGGAAGCGACTCTCTTAGTTGGTGGGGGCCGGCTGATTCACGAGGGGCAAAGACTGCCGACAATTTATCCAACATTCATGCTTTTGGTGCTGCCAAACGCTTCAAATGTTTTGTAGGTCATTACGCCGTCTTGTAAGACAGAAAGGAGAGAATCTCGTGTCGGATATAAAGCAGGGTTGGTTATACGCCTATACAGTTCCTACAAGACATAGAAAATGCCTTTCTTGTCGATGCGGGCATGTGGAGCTGATATCCCAGCCATAAGGCAGTGCTTCGTCATACATACACCCTATCAAAACAACACCTTCATTTTTAAAGAACTCCAGAGCCCGCGGCCATATTGTTTTTCACTTTTTGAATACCTAAGCCAAACGCTTCTGCTTCCTTATGGTTATGGGGCGGATGTTGGTCCTGAGTCATGGGGCAACTCTGTATTAATGGTGCATGTTTAGGAATTACACAAATGCGGAGACTAGGTTTCCATCGCTATTTCGAAGAGCTTAGAGGCCTTATATTTTTCATCCAGAACCTACTTTTCATCCTGCTCCGATTCTCTCGCTTTGCAAGGCAATCGCCTTTATTACCTTTATTAAGCATTTAAGTTGATCGACTCTTGGCGTTAGACTCAAGTCTTGGCGGTTTTGTGTCTTTTTTTACTGTGGAGCGTATGTGGAAAATAAATACAACGACACTCGAGGCGTTTCGTTCCCATAATATCAACACTAAAACGACACAAAACCGCTCCAACTCAAATAACGACAAGAGTCGATCAACTAAAACGCCACTAGTAATAAGTTAATATTCTATGCTTGCATATACATTACACACTCAGCTTTTCCTGATTTAGGTACGTTCAAATCATCATGCCAATGCTCTTGTCTTGTTTGAAATTGCGATTACTGAGGCCCTGGGTGAAGGATGTCCAGCGCTTGAACTATAATTTTCATTTGTGAGAATTCGCTTATACTTATAATCAGAGATAGTTAACTGCATGTAGTTACCAGGTAAACACTTACACTCCTCCTAGCTTACGCCACTGGCACTGGCCTGGACACTGCCTTATGAGGAATCATGCCAAGCGAGTCAGATTGAAAGATACGGACACGTGCAGATACTGCGGCGACCTACAAGTAGAAGCGGATATTACACACACATTGTGTGGATGTAAGGGATATGCTATTTCCGACAGTGCCAAACACGTAAACCTCACATATACGTCCAATGGAACCCTAGAATCAGTAATCACCCATCTCAAGTCAAAACCCGACAAGCTCGAACGCACTGATGTCACATACAGAGTTGACTGTTTAAAAAGAGAGGGAAGAACTGTGATATTTACTACATTCAAACAACCAAGCAATTTTTATCCCAACGAATATCGAACGTTCCAATATAAGAACCAGGAACCCAGGAGAGACAGCGCTTGCCAGTCAAATAGTTGACAGTGGACACCAGCCAGCTTTCGTCAATGTCAAAATCCTTCCAACGGAGAGACACATGTCAAAGAGATACACTCTGGAAAACACGCATTATTAACAACCGCAACAATATGAATTGAAAGCAGGACACTAAACCTCACTAAGAGTGATTAATTTTATTTTTCAAGATATTTATAAATTTTGTACAAACAAAATCTTAGTTTTTATGCAATTGTTAAAACAAGTTTTCAATTCGTTTTTCTTTATGAAAATAATATGTTTTTTTGTTGCTGTTCTAATGTAGGATAAAAATCCCTTGAAATAGACAGCAAACCCTGTCAAGTAAATGAAATAACTGCGTTTTATTGCAAGACCAACTTGACCAACAAAGCCGACGAGGATCAACTGTCCTCAAAACATCATTTTTTTTGAATTTCAATTGGTACATAAATCATCTCTAAAAGTGGGGGAGTATCGCGAAAACGAATGAGGTTCCTAGGAAGGTACTTCGAACAGCTCGAGGAAACAAGTAACATAAACTACAGGCGACTGTTCAGATTCAGCACGGATATTGGGCGTTTCTCAAGGAAACGCGTTAAGGTTCTCCATTTCGTTTGATTTTTTGCATCAATTTGGTCTCCAGGGATCGTAATGAGTACATTTTATAGCCTGGTGATGTATGACTTTTTCGTACCCCTATTCAACCTAACCTTAGCTTATACTCCGCCATTAAATAAGTTAATACTACGTCAACTTCTAAGAAAATTTAATTATTTGAAAAATGCAAAAGTATAAATAAAAAATGTACCAAACAATTTCTTGGTATTTATTCGGGCAGTCTCGGCACGAAAAACAGAATAAAAATAATATAATTGATATTGACAAAAAAATGACAGGTGAAACTACAATTCACAGTTGATGCTACGTCTGAATACGTTGCAGACGTAAGCAATATAGTTTGTCCCAAAAAAATGTACATATTTCAGCCATATCTGCTTATAATGCTCGGCAACATCGAAACATAAAAAAAAAACCTCCTTATCGCCTTCCTACTTGGAGCACTTTTACTGCATCCTTCGAATAAAAATCGATTTACGACCTATCGATTATGAACATCTTATGCAGCTTCGTTTGCACTTAAAGTCTCGTTTCCGTATAATAAGCCCCAGAGGCCTCTTGAAAACTAACATTATATTTTAAAAACTCACCCCAAAGGTGTAGCCATACCCAAACGACTAATGGTTTGTCATAATTTTTATACCTTCAAAGACGGGTAATGACTTTTATAAGTTTTTATCTTCTCTTGCTGGCTCATAAAAAGGAGGAAAAGACAACGTGCATTGAATAAAATGAATTTCCAAACTGTTTAGTTTGGCCGTGCAACTGGCGCGGTTTTAATGCAACTGACGTACCTGTCAAATGGATGTTGATAGGGTGATTGTGGTGGTGTATGCGATGCATTTTAATTGCACTGCAGCATCATAGTGAAAGAAAGGAGGAACTTCATGGTATCTTTATGGATTACTAATAAATTTGTTAATGTCTTAATGTGGATAAGGTTATGACAGTGCAGTATCGTTGGTTTATATTTCTGGCACCGTCGTAACTTGACAGTAATTTGACAGATGGTGGATTCAGTTGGACTATAAACAGGGTTGTTATGGGAAGTCAAGTGATATCCGTTCGACATGTTCAGTCATTTGATGTGACAAAATCGTATGTAGCTATAAAATTATTTGCAATTTGTAATACTTTGTTATCCTGCGTTTACACCAGGATTAAAAAAAGGACCCTAAATTTAAGTATTTACCAAACAAATTGTAGATACTTCTGAAGATTAAAATTAAATCTATTTAATGGACTCCTCAGCTCCCTGCAAAGTAAAACGGCTCGTAACCTTGAACACTTTTTAGAGATAAAGTTACCACATCTAAAGACTTCAAAAGCGTTCAACAACCACTCACCTAGTTGTTGGGCTTTATACAATAAATTCAAGTGCAAGAGAGTCGTAAAAAATAATCCTTTTTCTTAGGTGGAAACACTTTAGAATAAATTCTTAAAACTCTGTTTAGTTTATTAAGGACATTAAGAAAAAAAAACGTTCTTCTTTTTAATTTAATACAATTCTCCATTATTTCTCTGCGATTAGCAATAATATTTGATTCATTAAATCATTGGCAACAGTCTCATTTAATGTATTCAGTCGGGCCGATAAGAATTCTCCAAATTTTGTATAGAGAATCTCACGAGGTGTCTGTCGTATGACAGCGGTACATTCATCATCTTCTTCTTTATTTAAATTTTTGGCACAATTTAAAGTTGCATTTTTGGCATTTTGTCTTTGGTTACTAGATGTAGAGGCAGCCGGCCCTGGTGAGCCGGCATAATTACTTTGCTTTGGTATGGGTTGAAGATTTTTTCGACGGTTGCGTGTCATTGGTGGAACTCCATTGCCCTCATCATCACCATCGTGATCTGTTAGTTCTTCTTTAATTGACATAGATGGCGTTGTCGAATGTGATGAGGCAACTTCTGGCTGAAGCGGTGACGATGGTGAGTCATTTATAATGGCGTTCGGTTGCAGGTTGATACAGTTTCTAGTCGGCTGTGTGCTGTAATAGGCGTATTCATCCATCATATCTTTGCTCATGCCTTTGAATGGTTGCCTAAAACGGTCTCTGGTCCTGAAAATAAAAAAAAAATATGTGGTTTAAGTTTTTAAGCTATTGCATAGCTTTTATAGCGTGGCGACCGAGTCAAGAAATTCCGTAACGAAAATAAAACCTAACACCCCATACTTTCTCACAAACATAGCAGCTGTTTGTGAGAAAGTATATAGGTGTATAGGTATCTATCCACGTGAGTGGGACCGTTTGAGAACAACTGCGTATCGTTGTTTTTTTTTTTTTTTTGATATGTAAACGTCTTTGCTCTCGGTAGGGGCTAGTTGGAAATATCGAGCGTCACCGTCATCGTCAGATTTTCAGGTCGGACGACAAAAAACCAAAGTTTGAGCTAGGGAGTTGAAATTTATAATATAGACTCTCCAGGCGCCCTTGATGCTCATGTGTGAATATTTTCAAAATTCGCCCATTGACACGCCCACAATTTAAATTAATGCAACGCTGACGAGCCAACATGTTTACACATCAACTATACCGTGAGTGCAGCGTGGCTCACACATGTTTCGCATCCATATATCAAAAATATACTTGGTTGACTGGTAGTTGTAAGCTCAATAAAATGTTTTGTTTTCCTTGCCTCCTTTTTTCTAATTCTCCTAGTATTTGGAGTCGTACGGGCTACGCTGACATAAACAATTTAATTAATTCGGCAAATAAACATGTCAAGACGGAAAAACACATTCGTAGCTGTTTATCTTTGCACGAATTCGGTACCAATCGTATTGAAACCTCGTTAGGTAATTCCTTTGTAGCTCACAACAAAAAGTTGATAGAAACCGTAAACTAATAGAACGTTTTATAGATACGGTAGTTCTTTTAGGCAAACAGGAACAAGCATTTCGGGGTCATAATGAAAAGCCAGATTTTAATAATCGTGGCAAATATGTCGAAACACTTTTATACTTATCTAAGTATGACCAGTTAATGGACTCTCATTTGGAACAGTGTTCAAGTGCACGTAATCCGGTTTTTTTGGGTCTATCAAATGACATCCAAAACGATTTAATGCAAAGTATAGTCGTAGTGATTAAATGCGAAATTAAAGTAGAAATAAGTTTTTTTTTTTTTTTTTTTTTTTTATAATTTGCAACTTACGAGTAGTGCCGTTTTGCGTTACTTATCGGAGGAAGGAGTAGAGGAAAGGTTTCTTGGGTTTTTTGAGGTGAGTGAGAGTCGAAATGCCGATGAGCTCTCAAAACACATTTTCAATATACTTGATGTATACGGTTGCAAGGAGAAATTAGTTTGGCAATCTTACGATGGGGCCGCGGATATGTCAGGGGAAGTAGGTGGTGTTAAAAAAAAGTCCTGGATGCTTGTCCAATGGCTTATTTTATTCCTTGCTACGCACATCAATCACTGGAAAATATACCTGAATTGAAAGTTTTTTTTGGCAATATAAACACAATAGTACGCTTCTTTAATAAATCAACTAAACGTTCAAATATTTTAAAACAAATAGCAAACAGACGCATGCCGGGAGTATCAGAAACTCGCTGGCATTACCATTCTCGAATAGTTAACGTTATTTTTAACTGTAAATTAGAATGGGACACTGACGCACTTTCAATGGCCGAAAGTTTATTGCTTAAGTTAGAAGGGAAAGAAACCACGCGGTTTCCGGAATATTTGCTAAAACCGATGTATTGTTTAATTTAATACAAAATAAACAACCAGATGTTGAAGTTGCTAAGCGAGAAATCGAGTGTTTTGAGTCTTGGCTTTCTACTGAGTTTCTAAACAAATTTGATTTAATTTTTGAAAGTATAAATGATTGTGCTGAACCTCCACGGAAACCCCGATTACTTGATTTTGATTTAAAGACTCACTATAAGCGCTTTTTTGTAGAAATAAAGGACAATATTATATCTCAAATTAAGACACGATATAAATCTTTCACGGATTTATTTTTTTTGGATTTACTCAATAAATCAAAATACAGTCGTTTTGCTCAGTCAAGCCCAGATGATAAAATATCTTCGGTGATTAACTTTTTCCCTGGAATTTTCGATTTTGCAGGTTTAAAAAATGAGCTGAAAGTTCTCTATACTACGTCTTCACTTCAACCACTTGACGTTTTATCCCTCTATAAACATTTAAGAAGTGAAATATTGTGTGAAACATTTCCCCAAATCTTAAAATTAAGTGGACTATTTTTAACACTACCAATGACTGTTGCTGCCGTGGAGAGATCTTTTCCACTCTGAAAAGAGTTCATACATATTTGAGAAATTCTCAAGGAAAAGACAGGCTTTCTGATTTAGCACTTTTATCCATAGAAAAGCGACTCCTTTTAAAAATAAAAAGTAGGTCTAACTTTAATGAAAGAGTTCTTGCAGAAAACGTGAAAAAAGGTAGAAGAATAGACTTAGAGTACAAATAAAAAAAAAAATATTTAACAAAACTTTTCACAATTTTTTCCAAATTCTACTGTTTTTGGTTTTTTAAAAATATTAATCATTAATATATTCTCTTTTTAACTTTGTACAAAAACTATTTTTAAAATACTTTTATATATTATAGATATAAAATCTATATATTTTTGTAAATATTATGCGTGAAGCTTTTTAATTTAAATTTTTATTTATTTATTTAACAAACCATGATTTATGAAGTTAATTTTTTTAATTACTTACTATCAATTTTCTTTAAGGTACAGCATTTGCATCTGCCAAAAAGGTTTATTTCGAAGCCACTTTTATTATACTTTAGGCTCATTGTAAATTTAAGCTTAAACGACTTGAAGTATAAAAAATTGGCTTGAATTGCTTTACTTCTATGCGATTTGCAGTACTGATAGGTAATACACATTAATGCTGCGCAGAGAAAGTATATATGATATTATATCTATATAAATGTACATCGCGCGAAATTCGATGATCAAACTCTTAATGACGTTGTTTTTGTTTAAATTTTTTGAATGAATAATTTTTTTGGTGTGTAATTACACTATTTATACCTAATTATTTATACCTATTATTTATACCTAGCTATTTTCGTTTTATAGAGAAGAAAAACTTAAAGAGCTAAAAAGAAAACGATAAAAAAATCTATGCAATAGCTTTACCGCGGCAGTCCCCGAGTGCCACACGTTTTTTTTTAATTGCGTTTAATGGATTTGACTTAATTGTTTTTCAAGATTGGTGTATTTAAATGCATACATTTAGGCGCAAATACAAAAAAGAAGTAGTAAGATGTGTTTATATTTAGTTAAGTTTCGTTTAAAATGAACCAAAATGAACTAAGGCCAGCAGTCGAGAAGAAGAATCGAGTTTTTTTTAGACTACAGGGAGGACTAGAGGAGGATCATATTTGAGTGGATGTAATGGCACATCCACCGCATGATCGAAATAACGCACGGGGCAAGAAAAATAAAACCAAATTGTACTAAAACTGTAAAGATGATTTCGCCGGGCAAGTTTTGATCCGGCAAGTCCAGATCATAACCTCGTCTTTAAAGAGCAAGAAGATTGAGTGCTCTTTGTGAATATGGGTAAATGAGATACGAGCCCTGAAATCGAGCGTGCTCATACAGTGTTTTAAGCTGTACACAAAGATGTAAATAGTGTTGAACCGACTGCGAACAGTGGCACAATTGTCTGATATGTAATCAAAGAAAAGTGCATACTAGATCTGATTCTAAAACATCGGGAAAAATGGCTGCTCCTAAGGGTGCATTAGGCATTTCACATTTAAAATGGACATTGGACTACGTTCAGCGCCTTCACTGACAATTTGACCCATATCAAGTTATCAACTCTACATTCTTTAACGACAAAAAACAGTGAGTATCTTGATTTTAACTTATTTTTCGGTGAGCACTAACTGGTGTTGAACTGGCTATGCTCAGTTTGGTAACTTCAACTGCACATCAGTTATTGTGAATGTCCCATGGGGTAACTTTGGTGCGGGCAATTTCAAGTCCATTTTGTTGTTCTTGTCTCCGGTTGTGTTTTATATGTTAAATGTGATAATTAAAACAAATATTTCATTATATTTAATATCCCTTTTTTTATTTTTCAATATCTAACTGTCACAACTTTTTATATTATTTTTAACTAACGCGACGCGTTTCGAAGCAATAGCTTCATCTTCGGGCGTAGACTCTAGTCTATAGGGATATTAAATATAATGAAATATTTGTTTTAATTATCACATTTAACAATTTCAAGTTCCGGAAGGCATCAAGGTCGCCTGCAAGTTAACTTATGACTAGTTAGTTGAACGCGTTGCCTATAGTTTGTTATTGCTTAAACAGTTCACAGATGTAGTGACAACGTATGCCTTCTGCACACGAAGCGGCTCATCATGATGCGTGCAAGATTCATCCTACATCGATGATTCCTCTCCGCCAAATAATCCGCAAACGAATCTTTTATGTGGGATACTTGTAATGTATTATTACAAATGCCTACATACGTTTTGATATTTTTAAATATGGCGTCGATACTCTTTCCGTACATTCCCAGGGGGAAAAATAATAATCGCTGACCAGATATATACTAAAGAGGTGCATATTCTTCGACTACTTTACATGCTGTGGTGGAGATGCTTAGTAGGACCCCGATGATACCGGAGAGCGATTGCAGTAGGGCTTGCCATGCTGTAAGGTCTCCGAAGGGAGGAATCTGAAGCTAAAGGGTAGTCAGCCCAATTCTACTGGTTTTGTGTAACCGTGCCCAGGCACGAAATTTAATAAACCCTCAACCTTTCATGCCTACCAACCACTAACGAGCTCCTTCAGGTGCCTTGGCGAGGTCTGTCGTAGTCAGCCTTACCCCAGTAGAACCGGCAATGCTGGGGTGGACGACCTCTCACCGGCTTACTCGTAGGACTCAAGTTATGAACACAAATCAAACAAAACCAACAAAAGAACAAAAACAAAACGACAACTAAAACAAAGCTCAGCGAAATCTTCCGAGGCTAGCTTGCGAACGATAGACGTAGCTACACAGAACGTGACTAACGACCGACTGAATTACAGAGTCAATGCCAGCTCGGAGTACGTGAATTACTCGGACTCTGAAACGGCATCGGTCAAAACAGTTCCCTCTGATGCGGAGGACTCGACAAATATTTTGAATTTGAAGGATAGAACGATTCTGGTTGATGCGTTGAATCACATGGATTACAATGATCAACGGTTGCGAACAAAAGCGAAAAAAAAACCGAGAGCGACAAAGTAAAGACTAATGGGAAAACGACGAGAGAAAATAAACCAGCAGTGTTCCCCTAAGGGTTTTAAAATACAATTATAAAAGCTTTATTTCCGTAAGGGTATTTATACAATTTTCTTGAGAGAGAGATGTAACGTTTAATTCCAATATTTAAGTTAAAGGCGAATTCAAATATAAAATAATTATGACGAATGGTATAAACAAACCGACAAGTTTGAATATTCAGCGAATAAATAAGGTTACATGTTATTATTATAATGACATTATTTAGTGAAATTATTTAAATATAGGGGAAGGTAGTGTACCTTGGTCCTTGGTTTCTTTTTTTTTGTTACTACCTGAAGTCTTTTCTATGATATGGCGAAACTACCATAAGGATATTGCTAACCATTCCTTAGAAAACTTTACTTTTATATGCTAACCTCAAACGGTCCAAGGTACAAGACGTGATTGTACCTTGGTCCACGGAGTATTGTAAAGGGTTTTTCAACAGGGACGCTACAAAAGTAGAGCGACAGGGACAGCAAACGACGCCGAATTTCTTGCCGCCCTTTTGACATTTCTCTTCAGTAAGGTTTGCCATTTCATGATAGAAAGACATGCGAGCCAACAACGAGTCGACATTATTAAAATTTACAACCGAAATTCGGAGTCAGTGGCCTCAACGTTAAGAGCACTACGTCCAATTTATGGTCGTCATAATCGTCCTAGCTGGTATAAATATAAAACTAATCCCCTTTATTTATTACAAAGTGTCGTCACTTAACTTATGTATTAAGTGGTAACCCTTTTCCAGGTTCCATTAGACGATTGGTTGTCAAAATGTTTGTGTAACTTAGAATAAGTGAGTAAGTGTACGACGGCTAACGAATGAAGACTTATTGAATAAAGATAATAGAATTAAAGAGAAACGCGTGTTTTATTAAAAGACCGGAGGATATATCACTAGCAGATCAACAATTGAACATCTAGTGGAAAAATTTGAATCCACAAGCACAGTACAAAATGTTCCCGTGCCAGTGAGACAAAGAAGTGCCCGTAGTCAATAAACACAAGAAGTTACAAGTCGAGGTAGCATTTTTGAAAAGTTGCACTTATAGAGTCAAGACGTGCTACAAATTTAGTGTTGCGCAAATCGATGAGTTGCACGAATCGAGGGTTGCGTAAATCGAGTTCATACTGTAAATAAAAAAAGGTGTGAACCACGCTGCACTCACGGGGTATAGTTGATGTGTAAACATGTAGGCTCGTCAGCGTTGCATTAATTTAAATTGTGAGTGTCAGTGGGCGAATTTTGAAATTATTTACACATGAGCATCAAGGGCCCCTGGAGAGTCTATATTATAAATTTCAGCTCCCTAGCTCAAACTTTGGTTTTTTGCCGTCCGACCTGAAAATCTGGCGATGACGGTGTCGCTCTATATTTCCAACTAATGAACTGCGATTCATGGACACAATGACTTTACTCACTTCCGGTAAATTCCATCTGTCGGCAACTGTTTTAGATATAGCTTTCTCCTTCCGATCGGTTGAGATAGATGATGAGCTTAGTATTGCCCTCTACTGAGGAGATGAAAGGGTGTTTATCCATTCCACGAACCTTTCCGCCGACTAAATTGTATGCGTTGTAACAAAAGAGTGTATGACACGAAACGTAACTCTCTCTCTTTCTATCTTCATTAACTTATATTTCCCTTTGAACTTCCGTTTTACGGGAAGTGTACGTTTGTCTACACTTCCGTTTTACCGGAAATGTGCTTTTGTCTACACTTCCGTTTTGTCAGAAGTGTACGTTTGTCTAGACTTCCGTGACGAATTCACTAGCTTACTCCCCAAGTCAAGCAGGCGTAAAGAAGTTTTACTTCAAAAATGTGTAGATCTTTCTTAACAATTCACCCATACTTAGATTTTTGCCATGCCCACTTAATTAGGGATAGGAATAGAAATAGGGTGCTCAACAGTTCGCTCAAGCAGACTGTAGCCTTTCCCTACGTTTTTTGCATTCGTTAGATCTCACCTCGAGTACAGCAGCTTTGTTTGGAATCCACTTTATGAAGTTCAGACTGTCAGAATTGAGAGGACCCAAAGGTGTTTGACTAGAATTGCAGTTAGAAGACTTCGCTGGAACATTAAAATGCCTTCGTTGTGAAACTATGTGTTAACTACTTGGAATTTTACCTAATTCCACTGGGAGGAAATACTAGTCTATAATGTTTATCAGGGATTTGATTACCTGCCATATTGATTGTTCTTTTTCTAATCAAGAATTGGTTTTAAGGCTCCGTTGAGGTCAATCAGATATGTACCCTTTCATAGGGCTAGAACATAATAATTATTGTGGTTTATTAGAATTTCATCTAAGTATGAAATCCTTTAAAAAATAGTATTAGCATTAAGTAGCTCTGGTGGCAGCATTTATTTTTGTATTATATAATCTAAAGAGAACAACAAACTTTTACTCATTTGATAACGAAATTAGTAAATAAATAAATTATCCAAAGAAATCCGGGGTTTGAGAATCAATTAATGCACATCATCTAACAAGTCATACATTTGCCATCGGCGATGTCAATGACAGCAGTCGCCCTCACATATAATGTACATGAATAAATTATATTATCTTCGTAAATTAGCCGTTATATTGTAAAACATAATTCGTCAATTTTCCTTTAACCTCATCTCAAAAACTTTCAAGTTCAAATAAACGTTGTCTCATGTTTGCTTAGCGTATTAAAATATCAATGTGTTTGCATAAAAATGTATACATTTCCATTTCTTCTAGAAAACATTTATTGACATTGATTAACAATTTCAACCACCACTATTGACTCAATCCCAAAATCAGTGAATCAAAATGCTTGCATTACTTTTGCCCAGTCATTCCAATTTGTTTTGTTTTGATGTGCACATTCTGTCACAATATCTCCTCAATAAATCGAACATGTCAACAAAAGTTGTTATACGCACGAAAAACATGTATACAAAGCTAATTACATACTAGGTAATAAAAAAGATACTTACTTTCGCTCTCGTATCACATCCTTAAGGAAACTCATCGCTCCATAGTACTCCCATTTGGATGTGAAGCGTTCGCCCAACAGCTTTTCATGATTCAGTTCGCGACGAAATATCTCTCTCAGCGACGTGAACGTCCGCTGGACACGCTCTCCAGACACGTTAAACGCACGTCCCAATTCACACCACTTTACATCCTTTTTCTTATCAGAACGTTTATAGTGCGGCAATCGACAATCCCACAGAATCGGGTTCATCCGAACCATCTCAATTAAGCGATGCTTCTCGATGTTATGTCTTGCGAATGCCATCCCAACAATGCGTGAGATACGAGTATACCTTCCCGCTGCCGCGAGCTTATAAATAGAATGCGCAGCAGTGGTACGCAAAAAAAACGCAACACACACTGCCACCACTTTGGTTACTGACAACGCCAACTTAGACGAATTACAATTTAAATTCCGCCAACCAATTCTCCAAGTGTGTTATGGAATTTTCGCCGCTAATTGTTAATTGTTGTTGGTCTATAATTAGCGTACAAGATGATACAGTAGGTTGGATTTTACTTTTGCTTTAATTTGTTTTTATTATTTTTGTTAACAAATGAAAAGAACACATCACAATAAGAAGAAAATATAATGATCATCATCCCCCGTATGTACGAGTACTTTTTTTTATTTATTTTTGTTACCAACACTAAATCTTAACTATAAAACTACATACTACCACTTCGATACGCTACCACCCTAAAACTGAGAGTTCAGTGCTCACAGAATCCAGAGCGTGTATAATGTTCAAGTACCTACACAATTTTGTTCACATTATTTCAGATAGTCGTCTTACTGACGACAACGACGACGAGACGATGATATTGTTTTTGTTGTTTTTGGTGGGACCGCTTGGTGTTTTTCATCACATTCACAACCAACAGAATCGGAAAATCGATAATTCCCAACTTTGGCAATCTCCGCATCCGACAGTGTTAAGAGAGAATGCGAGCTCATTTCGTTTGGCACTCGCAGCCCCACATTATTTTTAACTCAAAACTCTCATCTTGATTGCGGCAGCACAGTGGGATCGAGTTCACTCAAAAGTGGTAAAGCATCATGAAATTTATTTACTAAACTATCTTAAAAGAAAACGGGAGATATGTATTTCAATAATTAGATAAACACTTGCGTTATGAGAATGCTTTATGTAATTGTTGAGTCTATGATCATGGATCTTAAGAAAAATAAAAATAAGGCATTTACGGCCTATATTCTGCAACCATTTGTGAGTATACAGTGGAAGGAACATACAATTTTGCGCTTGTAAATATAATTAATACTCTTGAATGCTTGTCAGACTTTCGCAAGACGTGGCCAGTGGAAAAAATCTTAAGACTTTCCTGGGCCCCGCCGTGGTTGGAACTTGAGACCAATGCAATAGCCGCTGATCCCACTTTTATCATTATTCCACTAAAAAATTCTCAAAACATGTCTTTAACTTTACTAAAGTTCCTCAAAAGTTCCCTAAAAAGTCATTTATGTAACGGCAGACTTTTGAGGAGAGTACGAACAAATTACCTTATGTATCGCAATTAGTAACGCCTGATCGTTCTTAATTATTCAGATAAACTTTAAAGTTTTACAAAAGGGGATCCTAGAAAATCTCCAAAAAAATTGTATGGACTCAAGAAACTTTTCTCCGGAATTCTGACTAAATTTCCAACATCCATTCAAAATGTATGCACATTGTGTTTTGGGTAGTAAAGGCACATGCACATAAATAATTCAGGTAGAAGTAGTTGGATCCACTTCAATTTACATCACCTATTAACTTAGTTATCGTCCTCCTCTATGCCGCAGTGGCGCAGAGGTTAGTGTGTTGGACAAAGGAATATGAAGACGACTGGAAGTCGAAAATCAAATTTCAGAAGACGGAAACATTCTTGTTCAGAACACCATTGGCGGGAGCCTCTAGGGATACCAGAAAAAAACTGAAAGAAATTGGTCGTTATTGGCCAAATGGGCAGACATTGGCGGAAGAAGCGTAGTTAGATATCTGGCTTGACCAGTATCTATATTTAGATACAAATATAGTTGCTTGTCTTGCTGGAAGCAAGAAGGCTTATGCTCTGACAGGGAAACTGTTTCATAGCAGTCAACTTGACTCCAGAGTGAAGGTCATTTGCAACGTGGCCCTTATAAGGCCGATCATCGCTTATGGTTGTCCATTGTGGTTTAATATAGGGCAGAGTTATATGGAAAAGATTCGGGTTTTTGGAGATACAATGTCTTAGGGTCTGTCTCCGGTTTTTCCGATCACTTGAATCCAACTATATAAAATACAATCCCAACAAGGTCTCATACGATAGGGCTCAGTTCAATAGGATTGACAATTTCCTCATTAAGGTGACTCAAAGGCACGTTGCAAGGGCGATGGCCAGCGACAATAATCTCATCTTTGGGGCTTCCTACCCCAATGAAATGTACATAGAGAGTACGCTCTTATCAAATGGATGCAATAGGGCTGGTACAGATGAGGGATAGTATCCCGGTATTGTACCACCGCTACCGCCGTGCGAGAGATAAGTGGTTCATCCACAGCGGGGACGTCACCAATGCTTATGAGCACCTCCGCTGTAGTACCGCAATAGCAGAGAGGGATGAATTCGACACGAGAAAGCAATTTGCCGTATTTTGGTGGCTTGTTGAGGGGGAGGGCCCTTCCAGGACGGTGCGTTACTCTATGGCGTTTCTGGGAGAGGCCGAGCTCGCCAACTTGTGCTGGTGCTTCCGGGAGGTGAGCGACGCTGTAAGGCTTTAGTCAACTCACGGCAGCGCGTGTGCAAGTTGACGACTGCCAGGAGCCCGGAAAACAATGGCGATTTTGACCACTTGTTGCGCAAGGCAAGGTTTTCTCGATGAAAACATATTATGGAAGATTAGTTCGCAAAATAATTTTTAGGCTAAAAGGCAATAATTATAGATACTTTTAGTTAAATTTAGGACGTCCGGAACAATACTCTAGAATAAGTATCCTGTTAATTTTAAGTAAGATTCCTAATCATGTTTGTCTAGGATATAAGTTGATATTCAGTAACCATTAAAAAATAATTTGCAGGTAAAAAAAAATGTGTAATCCAAATCGCGCCTGGGCCAAGTAAACACCTAAAAAGTTTTTTCCACTCCCCACCTCTTACGAACGTCTGACAAACATTCAAGAGTAACAATAGTCATGAGAAGCTTCTCAAATTTGATGTTCGGATTCGGCATTGAATTATATGTCCCTTCTACTTCGCAATAGAAAAATCGTTGGAGATTAACTAAATTTTCCAAAAAAAAATCAAAATCTATAAAGCTGTACCTACGCTGAAAATTGAATTTACAGCACCCATCTTTAGTGGGTTTCCTTCTTTTGCAACGGAATGCAAAAGCAAAATTTAAATAATTTTAAAAGCTTAGTGTTGAATATTTTTTGGACATGGAACAAAATGTTAACAGAGCTATGGTCCTTGAACGAATAATCACTTAATTTGCCCTGTAGAAATGGTTGCAAATTACAAAATTGTTCAAAAAGCTTCGCATCGTCTATCTCAACAGTCTTTGAAATCAGATAGTTGATACTTCGAACGTATTTGAGTGGCAGGCGCCTATGTCTGCTAAGTTTTTCGAATTATACAGAGCCCGCTTCACGAGTTAAATTGATTTCATTTTTTTCTCGGCATGTTCATGTAGCCACTCTCACCTTGACAAATCGATGAAGATTCGTTTAAACATGATTTAACTCTTTCCTAATTAGGGCTTTAGACGTTTTCTGTTCACACCAGCCGTGCCTGTTATTTAAAAAAGGTATACTGTCCAACAACTTTCTTGTGCGAAGTGGAAGGGACAATTTTAAGCCAAATCCGAACGGCAAATTTAAGAAGCTTCTCATTAGAATTGATACACTTGGATGTTTGTCAAGGTTAGGTTAGGTTAGGTTGGAAGGGAAGTGCACAGCAGAGCTGCTGTGCTTGCACGGGGGCCCATTGGTCCATTGTGATCCCTTATTGTTTTATGTGGTAAACCTACATTTACAATAAAACACTTACCATACTCAGTTTAGGTTAATCTTGCCGGTTGGCCTGTTGGAACCAACCTGTGTTCTTGACAAACCTGATAGTGTCCGTCAGTGGTACCTGCGCTACGTCCTCTAAGTCTTCGAAGAATCTGTTGCCCAGATAGCGAAGTCGAGATGTCTGAAGGTTTGGATATTCGCAGAGCAGGTGTTTGATGGTCTCGGTTTCTTCAATATCTTGACAGCTCCTGCAGTAGTCTGGTGAGCTGATGCCCAGCCTGCTTGCCATTACACCTATGGTGCAGTGGCCTGTCAGTACGCCAGTTAAGATACGTATTTCTAGCTTATTCATTTCCAGAATGCTTTTTGTTCTTTTTTCGTTAATTCTTGGCCATAGACTGCGAGATATAACACAGTCGTGCCTTTGGGACCAGGTGGTGTTAATTTGTTCCCTCAGTTTTTGGTCAATGTTTCTTTTTGCTGCACTAATTGGGATGTCTATTGACGTAATGGCGTCTATTGCGTCAAGTTCTGACCCGATTCTTGCTAGCTCGTCTGCCTTTTCATTCCCAACAATGTCGCTATGACCGGGGACCCAGCAGAGAGTGATCCTGTGTCGTTCGCCTATTTTGTTGAGGGATTTTTGGCAGTTTCTGACTGTTTTTGACTTTATAGTTTCGCTGTCTAATGCTTTGATAGCCGCCTGACTGTCTACGAAGATTGTGATCGTGGAAGGATCCAGATTCTTCGCGGAGATAGTTTCTGCTGCCTTGTCGATGGCGACAATCTCAGCTTGAAAGACGCTGCATTCATTGGGAAGTCTGTACGAGTCCTGTTTGTCAAACACTCGCAAGAGGTGGGGCAGTGGAAAAACCCCTCTAGATGTTACTTGGCCCCGGCGGTAGTAGTCCGATACTCTAACCATGGATCCAGTGCGCCCGACCTGAAAAAACGATTCTAATTTACTTTATAAACACTTAATTTCGTTAAAAAAATTTTAAAACATGAGAAATCGCAAACATCCAATTAACTAAACTAGCGATTTTTTTGTTAAGCTTTGAAAAGCTCCGGACCTAACACAAATTTATGACACCGCAACCATTTTCACACAGTCGCTAATAGTGGAAAAGTTAATTGATTTGAAAACTGAAAATAAAATTATTTGTACGGGAATATTAAAATCGAGAGTTGCTTTCTTGAACATATGTCTGAAACGAATTTTAATTTCATCTTAAATCAGCTCGGGGAACTGATGAATACCATTCCTATTCCTATTCCCAGAAAATGGACATGGCAGAAAACTTTATATAAAGAAATTGTTTAAACCCGACTTTATCTACATATACTTCGCGAATGATTTTGTAAATAAAACGGTTTTTTGCTAAATAGTGATCCTGTTAGTGGGCGGATTTTAAAAGTCTTAAAACATGAGCATTAAGGCCCCTAGAGAGTATATCCCTTAAACGCGCAACATTTTCTGTTTTGATGAAAAAAATTTTACGGACTAATCCTGCTCTCCAAAATTGAACTGCATTCAAATTTTTTTGCTAAACTTGCAAGAAGGGTATAGAAAGCGGCAAAATAAGGTCGATGCATATATGCATCATTGCGTATTTAGGTGTTGCAAAAGTACAAGTGGAAATTTTGTTTGCAAGCAATCTTTATATAAGGTCTTCAGGTTTTCAGGCGAAAATGGTTAACGCAAATAACAAATATTTTCGACAGTGAAGCAAACACATTGTAGATAGCCACAAACTCTACGAAATAATAGAATTATTGGAAAACCAAAAATAAGGCCAAAGGGAGGAAAATATGGAGGCAAGTTGAATGTGCAAATGTGCAAATAAATACATAATGTGTTATAAGCGTTTAAAAAAGATTTATTTATTTCGTGTGTAATATAAGGAAGCAATTTTTATCCTTATTTAGGCAAAGTGAAACGGAGCATTTTGTACATTTAATGTAAGTTTGAGAAGTGCAAAGGGATAATTTACACATTTGCCTTTTCTTAATTACTTCAGGAAAGTGGTTAAGGCCATCGTGGCGGATGTCGACCGGCGGAATAGGTGCAGTAGTCGTTGATTTTTTTTTCTTATAAGCATGAAGGGTTGAAACTGATGGGCTGCTAGGTGAACTAGATGGCCTCCCCCTTTTAAGAGATAACGGATACGCATATGCACACATGACAGTTGCTAGCTCAAACCGGAAATCGGCTTGACTTTGCCGATTGGTTCCGTCCTTCTTCCAACAGCGCTTGTACAGCAACCACGAGTTTATAATTGAAAGGTCTATTAGATGATGAAAAATTCTAAGATACCATTTTCTGGACTTCGTTGTTATTCTGTAGCGCCCCACAAAGCTATCCAGTAAATCAACGCCACCCATATGTTTGCTGTAGTCGGATATTATGGCAGGGCATGAAACATCTATTATTTGTTTGATTTTTCGGTCATATCTATAGTGAAAAATTGAACGAAATTATCATTTGTTTTTCCCAAAACAAAACACAAAAACAAGCGAACAGTATTTACCTCCTTACTTTCGTCTCCGGTTCCTTGCCAACAAAAGTTGATAACAGCGTCACTGCTTTGTTGTCTTTCCAAAGAACATTTGCTATTTCAACCCCTTGAGAATCAGCTGTGAGCTCAAATGATGTTCCCCTTGATACCGCCTTCAAGTCACCGTCCGAAGGAAGCTTACAATTAGGTATTCTGTTCCGTCTTACCGTGCCCAAGCTGTAGATTCCTTCCCTATGCAGGTGGAGAAAAAGTGGGACTGAAGTGTAATAGTTATCACAATAGAGCTTATGTTTTTTTCCTCTAGGAATCTCACGACACAAGCGCACGACCACATTTCCACTTGCTCCTAAATCTGGCTCAGTTGCTAGGCGATTTGAAAGAATATTTTCAAGACCAGTGAAAATTTCAAACTTATACGCGAACCCTGTTACTCCACACATCACAAAAAGTTGGTATCCCTATTTATGGGGCTTTAGTGGCAAATATTGCTTTAAATGGTGGCGAGCCTTAGTGGCACATATCTGCTCGTCAACACACAATCGTTCCTCCATCGGTATTTTTAAAAACTTGTCGTTAAGAAATTCAATAACGGGACGCAGCTTGTAAAGTTTGTCATACCTTACATCGTTTCGATTGGAGATATATTTGTCATTGTCACTGAAGTGTAAGCACGCTTTGATTTTCTCAAACATCTTCGAAGGCATGGCGTTTTTTACCATGTCTGCTCCCATTGTAGAATTCCAATAAGTTCTCATATTTGGACATTTTATAACTGAGGCAAAATATAAGTATGCCGATGTAACGTATCAAATCAGTTTTTGAAAGGAAGAGGGTTTTACTTGGATCCTCGGATCCACTGTACCGAATAGTTTCAATTCGAATGAGTTCCAAAAGTTCATCGGAAAAGAAATATCTAAAAAACTGAAAGGGTGTACTTAGTTCTGCAAACTCCTCAGGTAATTCATTTGAACCCTGGAAAGCTGTTTCTTCAGAGCTTATTGAGAGTTTCTTAGTTTTCCATATGAGCCGTTTAAAGTCTTTCTTTTCATAATGAATCTCTGAAGATGTTGATGGTGTTTCGTCGGCTAGAACGGGAGCTTCGGCATCAATGTCAAACTCCAATTCAATAACTTCTTTCTCTTGCAAAATTTCGTCCATCTCTTTTTCCGTAAGTGGAACAAAGTTTTCGGGAAGAGGAAATTCATCTTCACTTTCCGATTCCCGTTCGTCTTCGTTCCCATCTGGAAGGTTTTCATTGTAAGCAGAAAAAATTTCACGTTCTATTTTTAGTATTTTGGGTGGCATTGCATCGGCGGAAAAAATGCACTGAATGCGTGCTGATTTATATATGAATCGTCTAAATTCAAGGAAACAACACGCAGTAAATTGAGAAAAACATTATTTTGTTCACTGATTATAAAAGAAAATACTGCAAACTTACAAAAAAATATTTTTCTAGCACTTTTCTGGTTTTTATATATTTTTGTAATATTTTTAAACTTTGTGAAGTTTCACCGTCAGCTGCAACACGAAAACTAATTCTGCAATCACTCTTCTGACAAAAAAACATGACATATGAACGGTAAATCTTTACACACATGAAGCAATGTTATTTAAAAATTAGAATTCGCCCCTACTAAGCCTTAGATGCTCATAGATTTTTTTTTTAAGTAGATTCTTTAAGGCGATTCATATATGGGACGCAGCCCGTTTAAGGGATATATTCCAAATTTCAGATTCCTAGCTCAAACTTCGATTTTTCGATAAAACGTTTTATTAAGTTGTGGGCGTGTCAGTGGGTGGATTTTGTAAATCTTAAAACATGAGCATTAAGGACCCTTAGAGAGTATAAACTCCAAATTTCAGCTTGCTAGCTCAAACTTTGACTTTTCGATGTGTCGATGTTTTTTTATGAACTGGAGGCGTGTCACAACGAGTTAAATTTGATATACCCTTGGAATAGCGTATAATGAGTAGATATAAATTGTGGTGCTGTGAAATAAAGTAGATGGAAACAACGCCGTTTTCTGAAATTCGGCGTTATTTCATTTTATGAAAGCGAATTAACGCCGAATTTCCATATTTGGTGATATTTCACTTTGCCAAATCGGCCTTGTATCGCCTTTAATTTATTTAGACAATCAGATATAGATTCCTACCTGTTTTCAGATTTGCACCCCTGAAAACCTCGCACCTACTTCAAGTCAAACAGTGACCCCAAGCAGGGGGGTTTCAGGCATAGGCATTGCACTGTTTATGGGTTGAGTTGCGAAATCTCAAGTAGAATAAAGTCGATCTCCGAAATCTTATTCAATATAATTACTCTTTTGTATAGGTACTAGTGAGTCAATATTAAGATAATTTTTACATAAACAAATGTATCCTAACTGAAAAATGTTGGTGCCACTGTCCCATAGTAAACCCACACTCATTTGCACAGTTCGGTTTTAGCATAGCATCCTATCAGCCAGTTACAAAAACAAATGAAAATAGCGTCCCAGGCCAAACAAGCAATCTAATTCGATTTCTGTGAATACCATCTTTGGTACAGCATCTCCCCGACAAAGTTCCTCGCACACAGTCTCAGCCATCCTCAAGCCCACCCCTTCCTATCAGGCTCTTTTCGAGCGAACTCTCACCAAGAACTCAAGATTCATATCGCCATAAGACTGTATGGTGCGGGTGCGCACAGCCAACACACAACCATTATATTTTGCCAATTTAAGTTGAGTGAAGATTGAATAGTTGTTCGCCTCATGACGTTTCTGGTTGCTGCCACTGCACTGGTTCTGATTATCGTCTTCACGTGGTCCATTGTTTGTATCCGAGTGAGAGTAAAAAATTGCCATGGGATGGCTTCAAAACAGGCAGACGATGATGCTGCGCCAGATCCAGGGTAAATTTAGTTTGCTACCAACACTAGAGAAGAATGTGAGTGGAACCATTGGTTTCGATTAGTACAATATGGCGAAGAAGCATAGATAAACTTATTAAAGTGGGGGAGAGTTAAAAAAATATATTCGATTCCCCGCTTTTAGCTAACAATGCTGGCGCGCCGTTTGGGAATATAATGTGGCGTACTATACAAATTGTTGCGATGCTAACAGTGGGCTTGCCAGATGTGAAAAAGATTTTTTATGCTTATATAAATAATAATTTTGTCGTAACTTTTTTTGCGACCTCTTATAGAATAAAAAAAAAACACGAAAAAACAGAAATATTGGACACATCATATTGTCATCTCATTAATTGTAAGGATGCAGATCTCATTATTCCTCAAAGTTAATCTGAGCAACTCCAACAAAGGCATACTCTAGATTTCAGCATACATCAAATCGGACAGGTCAAACCGAGAATGAAATTTCAAAGTTGTCAAACGTGTCCAATAGTACGAGCAGATCTACTTTGGCGTTGCATTGGACTTTACGATATTGCGATCTTAGGTCGATCAAAAGTCTGAGGTCGCATTTTCTGTTACACCATATGAAAGAAAGCGTTGTTTCTACTCAATCTTTCAACAAACGCGTGCGGCAAAGCGACATTTTGAACTTGGCATTGGACTATTTTTTAGTCATGCGCTGAAATTGAAAATATTTGTTCCAATTCAAATTAAAAATCATTTGTCCTTAAAACCTTTGTAGGTTAGGCTAAGTTTGCGGCTTGGTGGTGCAGAACTTAGGTCCCTCCTAAATGTCTCTCCTAAATGTCTTGGAAGGAGTATCTTCGAAGTGTTTTCTTCTTCAATATTGATCGAATCCTCATGGATCTTCTCATCACCGCATCTTGTTAAAATGTCGTCATCCTTGAAATTTCATTTTATTGTGTGGTTCCCTAGAAAGCTATGATAAGTAAGAGCACCAACAGGCTAAAGCAGTGATGTTTTGTCGTAATTTAAAAGGTCATTAGTAAGGCTGTTATCAATTTTTGGCCTAAGTTTCTGTGATATGTCGCAAGTGGTTAATGGTTTTCACCCATTATTGGCTTTCATTCAAATCTTGAATTCCACGCGTTTGCAGAGTGGTAGAGGGTTCGACTGAATCCATTGCAGAGCCTTTACTTGCCGGATCGTCGGGCATCTTATTGTTGGATATGCCCCTGTGTCGAGAACCAGGACTTCAGCAGAGATCCTTAGAGTGTTGTTGGCTAAGCACACCCTAAGCTCTTCGCGGGAGAGTCAAACTGGCTTGGATTAAATTTCAGCACACATTGCTTTTATGGTAGCTTGCTCAAAGCAACGCCGAATTTGCCGCCATTTGTGCAGTAAAGTGTTTCCAACCATTAAAACAAAAAAAAATGACAGCTGGTAGGTTGGGGCTAGTACAAAAACGTTTTCACTTTTGAACAATATATCAAAAATAATAAAAGGTTGGTGGCCACAGATCCAAAATTTCGTGCAAAGTATGGCCGGAATATTGGTTCAACATTTTTTTATTTATTTTTTTTAATTTAAAAGGAAATTCAAATCCCAGAGCTCTCAGACTCGATAACGGTCCATTATACTACCAGGCAGAAATCCTCTTTTTAGTGTAAAGGTTTGAGAAAACAAGGTGTCATATTTTGCTCTCCATTAATGGATGACATAAGTTGTTCCAAGAAGCCTCCTACAACGTATAGTCACCGAAGATCCGCGTCTCCATGCTTACAAAGTTCAGTTGGCAGAAGAACTGAAGCCCGATGACCATTCACAGCGAAGAGAGTTCGTTGAATGGATTATTGAACATCAACAAAAGGATGCTGATTTTCGTAGGTTCAGAGAACCCACATGTGATTGTCGAAAAGCAAATGCATGCGGAACGTGTCACTATTTGGTGGGGAATGTGGGCTGGAGGCATTATTGGACCATACTTCTTGGGAAATGAAGCTGGTCAAGCAGTGACTGCTACTGGTGCTCGATATCGCGGCATAAGAACAGAGTTTTTTTCTGCCGAAATTGGATGATATTGATATGGACCACATGTGGTTTCAATAAGACGGTGCCACATGCCATACAGCCCGATTCATTTACTGCAGGAGAGATTTCCTCTTCGTTTACTCTCCGTTTCTGTGATCAGAATTGGCCCCCAGACCGTGTTTTTTAACACCGTTGATTTTAAGCTTGTATTAGGTTATTTCAAGTCAAATGTCTATGCCAACAAGCCAACAAGCCCACAACCACCCGTTAATTGAAGGAGGAAATTCAATGCTGCATCAAAGAATTTCAGCCACATTTATGCAGAATGGTCATGGAAAATTTCGGCAAGAGAGTGCTGCCAGCAAAGCCATGGAGGTCATTTGTCCGATGTGCTATTCCATACATCTTTTGACTTACAGCAAACAAGCTGTATAAAAAACTGCAACAATCGATTTCTCGATCTTGTATTTTCCTCTGACTCTGTTAGTACTGTGGTTCCAGAATCGCATTCCTGTATTATTAACTTAGATGAAAATCATCCACCTTTGGATGTAGAAATGCACGTACGTCTCATCCCTGGTATACTAAAGAGCTGAAATCGATAAGAAATAGACGCAATACGGCTTGGAAGAACTATTTAAATAGTCTCTGCCATTCAGATTTTGAACTTTATTTAACATTATTCAATGAATTCAAATCTTTATCCAGCAGCCTATATATTGACTACATGTATAAGCAAAATGGAATGCCCTCTTAAAAATTTCTCTTAACTTTGTTGGGGATTGGTCAATTCAAACAAGACCAACAGTTCTTATCCATCTAAATTTACTTACAACAGTTCTGTAGCACTGTAGTTCAACAGTTCAGTAGCTGTAAGTAACATGTTTGCTGATCATTTTAGTAAGTCATTAAGGGAAACATCTCTTCACATAGATGACCAATAATTTCGATACCTAAATGATTGTTCTCAAATAAGCGTTATTAATTTTACATTCGATTTGGAAACAGTTTTGAAATTTATTTATTCTCTTACGGCCGACTATTAATCAGGTCCCGTTGGCATTGCACCAATAGTTCCTAAAAAAATGTAGTCATGCCACTTTTCCCAACCTTAGATATATATAGGCATAGGCATAAAAGCCCCATACAGGGTCTAAAACCTACTTTTTTCCCACCATATGCTTGTGCGAAGTTAAAGAGACCTACAATTTAAGGCCAAATCCGAACGGCAAGTTTGAGAATCTGCTCATGACAATTGATACTCTTGGATATATGACAGACATTCGCAGAAGGTGGGGCACTGAAAAAATTAGATGGTACTTGGCCCCGGCGGGATTTGAAACGGAGACCTTTAGATTAGTAGTCCTACACACTAACCTCTGGGCTATCATGCCCCTACCTTAAATATCCGTTTGAATTGTCCATTAGTACTGAAAAATTCCCTAACCTTTGGAAAGTGCTTTTATCACATCTGTTTTAAAAAAAGGTAAACGAACTTTATGCCTATTTCAAAACGTTCCTGTATTCCTCAAATCATTCGTGAGAAACATATCCACTGTCACAAATCGTCTATGTTTTAAATGGGAAGGAAGTGTATTGCATATGACTTTATGACTTCTCTAAGGCTTTCAACCAGCAATCTCATGAAATAACCGAATTAAGGCATGTTGAAATCACAGCAATGTTCTGATCGATGTTGATGATATGAAAATATATAAATCTGTCACTAATCGGCAAGAGAGAATTCTTCTTCAAAGCGACATTAATAACTTCGCCCTTGGATTAAAGCTCAAAAATATTCTGCATAGTAATGCGTTGGTGTCTTAAATTATTTGCATGATTTGTGTCTGTGTTAGTATTGTATAGGTACATCACGTTTTACTATATCTGTTTTTCTATAAATGTTTTACTATGTATGTGTATGTCCTTACTAACACATGCACTAAATGATGAGCCTGTGCTGGCAAATTTCAAAACCAAGGGAGAATTTTGCTATCAAGTTTTGTATTAGGTTCACAACTTTAAAGAATTCATACAGGGTGGGCCAAAAGTGACTTCCTAGTTTTTAAAAAAAAACATAACTCTTTTGTTTTTAATTTGTTGTTCTTTTCTTTTTTAAGGCACTTATAAAACAAACTTGGGAGATTTACTAAAATGAAATACAGCGCTTTAGGGAGGACCAAACTAATTGTATTTTATTTTGAAAATAATCACTCGATTATTTTAACCCAAAGAGCTTATCGGCGTCAATTTAATGTACGAAATCCATTCTCTGCACACATGATTACGGCACTGGTGGCACGATTTCGTCAACAAGTGCATTAAGTGGTGTAACTTCAGAACAAATTATTCTGTCATTCTTCTTTGAAGACAATGCCGCCAATACTGTAACCATAAATGGTGAAAGGTATCGGGCTATGATCGAAAATTGTTTGAGGCCAGCGATTGCTGATAGTCCTGAGTTGTGGTTTCAGCAGTCCGCATTTGACGGCACCAGACTTTTTCTGTATTGTTATTTGAAAGGTAAAGTGTACGTTGATAGGCCCACCACTATCTCCAGATGTCCTACGAAGTGTTATGGAATGCTCTAGAATGAGCCCGTCTCTGTGAGCATGAAGCTGGTGCTCATTTCAGGGACATTATATTCCATACTTATCCGAAAAAAATCTCCATAAATCATACTTTGTGATTCTAAAATAAATTATTAATAATAAATTAAATCTATAAAAGTTATTATTATTTTAAATTAGGAAGTCACTTTTGACCCACCCTGTAGAACATTTAAATTTAATGTATTAATTGGTTTCCTTTTATTCCTTTAAAATATGAATTCAATCTTAGTTCATATACTAAACGTGAAAATTCACGCACGCCAAACTGGTAACATGATAAATATAAATATATGCCTGGCAGTGCCCCAATTTGAACTACCACTCAGTCCGAGCCCCAGACCGCTCTCTTGATAAAATCGAAAATGATTGTAGATTTATAGTATGTCGCAGATAGATATATTCCCAATCCAATATCATCATTTACGAGTACCTTTTTTTGACCAAGATACTACAGTTCGTATGTACCTACACTTCGTTCCCGTTTGAGTTAGTATATTGCCCATGGGGATTCGGTGGTAGAATTTACTCAAATCATTTCAATCATTTCAAGTACAACCAAATCTAATACATCTACTCAAGGTTTATACTTAGCAAGACATGTAGATATGTACGTTCGCCTTTATTAATATTGGTATTCGTTGGAACAATTTGGGGGAAGAATCAAATTAATTGTACCAATTTAAGAACAACACACACACATGTACACACAACGTTAGGTCTATAGTGAACATCCGTACTGTGTTGGTAGTAAACAAATTAAATTCAATTGTCATAAACGAGAGAAACGCGGGAAGACTGCTGAGGAGTACAAAACAAAATTGTTGGTCATAAAGTGAATATCTTTCTCTCTGGTGGCTCATTGCGATCTAGATACATGCACAGTTGCTGTTGTTCGGTTGCGAAGAAGATTCGAGGAATATTTAATTTGGTTAAATGAATGATTTCTGGGGTCACACTCTCAAGAGCCAGTGTTTGGGGGTCAAAGAGGTGATGCATTTCGTAAGTACTTTAAATGATTTAATTATGAGCTCGGATTTTATTGGATTTCAAGTGAACTTCGTTGAAAGAGAATAGTTATGACGTGAACAACTACTCCCTATGCGTGAAAAACCATACGAACAAGAACACTCAGCTCTTATTGGTAAACAAAATATTGTACGAATATAACTTTCAGCTACAAACCACTTCCTTAAGCCATCCAATTACAATCATCTCTCATTTTGACCGATAACCGCAACCATCGCAAATGAACATCACAAAACTCACAAACCGGATGTTGATTTATCGACTTCATTATGCAAATACCCGGATAAAAGCGGGGAAGAAAAACAACTATACTCAGCTCAGCACTATACAAGTTACACATCATCATAACGAGTAAATTGGAAAATATTTATCTCCCCCGCTCCCACTCTAGTATTGGTAAGAAGATGGAGAAAATCCGACAAAAACCACCCTTACGTCCTATCCTTCGTCCTTCTTCCCATGCTCAGATTAATAAATTTCACTTCGGTGTTTGGTGTGTTGACTTTAAGTTACGAAATCATCACCAGGATCGACTCGAACGGGAGTGAATCTATGGACCAGCACCATCACCGCCGACGATTGCTGCCTCTTCGTGTTTACCAGAATTGCTTTTGATTACACACAAAAACCGTTCACAAAACCGCTGAATAGGCCCATATTCGTTCGTAGTTTTGCACGATGTAAAGGAGTTGTAATATTTGAAAGAAAAAAAATATATATTTTTCGTCGAACGTCCAGGCAATGAATAAATATTTGCTCGCCATTTCTGTGGTGAGTCCTTCGAAATGATGGCATGGGTAAATATTATTGAAAAAGTTTCGTTAGCCAAATAGGAATTATCATAATGAAGTCAGCAAACAGGACTGGAAGAGGATTCATAAATATTGTGAACTCAAATAAACGAGTAGGTACTAGTTTAAAGCAAACGTTCGAGTTCCTAGTTGACTTGGAATTAAAAAAGTTAAGAGTGGATGATGGCCGAAATTTATAATAAAAACATTATTGACTTGAATTTTGTCGAGGTCTTTTAATATGATTTTCAAAATTGGTAAGGGTTTATGATTGAAAAGATTGACTTAAAATGGTTGGTTTTTTGTTAGCCCCAGTCACTAGGTTATAAATCGAAGATATTGGAACTATAACGAATCACAAGTACGGATAACTATTTGCCCGAAACAACATTTTATAACAACATACGTACTTGTTTTTTAATTTGAATATGCTGTCGCCGACCACACCACATCAATTCTATGTATGTATACCCTTTTCTAAGGGTAGGTATATTCATTTTGACTCATAGTTTCTAACATAACTTAATATTGTCCATCGACCTCTAAAAGTTACTATAGTCGTGATAAGCATCGGTAGTAATTTCGATCTAGCCATGTCCGTCCCTCCGTCCGTCGGCAAAAATTATGCCTTTAAGCTCGAGCTAGTTTAAGAATTTTCAAAATCAGTCCACTGACACGCTCACAATCTAAAAAAACAAACCAATTTATAGAAAATATTGAATTTTAAGCTAGAGGGCTGACATTTTTAATGAGCTTTGGGCCCCCTCCACAAAAAAGGAGACCCTCTGAACTGCGCCAACTACAGAGGCATAAGTCTCCTCAACATCGCCTACAAGATCCTATCTGCCGTAATATGTGAACGCCTGAAACCGTTTACCAACAACCTGATTGGCCCTTATCAGTGTGGTTTTAGGCCAGGAAAGTCCACAACCGATCAAATTTTCACACTTCGGCAGATCCTCGAAAAAACTCAAGATGTCCAAATCGATACCTACCACCTATTCATCGATTTCAAAGCCGCATATGACAGCATTTATAGAGACGAACTGTACAGAGCCATGTCTAGTTTTGGTATACCGCCCAAACTCGTCCGTTTGTGAAGGATCACGATAGAGAATTCTCGCTGCTCTATCAGGGTCGGAAACGACCTCACCGACACATTCGATACCAAAAAAGGATTTAGGCAAGGCGATGCGCTGTCATGTGACTTCTTTAATCTGATTCCTGAGAGGATTGTGCAAAACTCCAAAGCCAACACCAGAGGCACAATTTTCCAAAAGTCGGTGCAACTACTAGCATACGCTGACGATATTGACATCATTGGTAGGACTCAACGTGATGTCATAGCCACGTTTGCTAGTATAGAGAAGGAAGCGGCGAAAATGGGTCTAGCAGTAAATGAGGGTAAGACTAAGTATATGCTGTCATCACGAAAGGACTCACAACATCGACGAATTGGACAGAACGTCACCATTGACAGATATAACTTGGAGGTAGTACGGGACTTTGTCTACCTTGGCTCCGCTATTAACTCTGACAAAAACATCTCGTCAGAAATTAAGCGAAGAATTACTCTTGCCAACCGCTGTTTCTTCGGGCTAAGAAGGCAATTTAGTAGTAAAGCCCTCACTCGAACTACTAAGGAGATCCTATATAAGACCCTGATCATCCCAGTCCTGCTCTACGGCGCTGAAGCATGGACCGTATCAAAAGCGGATGAAGAAATCCTTGGTAGATTCGAGAGGAAAATTCTTCGAAAAATCTTCGGTCCCGTTTGCGTTGACGGGCTATGGAGACGAAGATTCAACCAAGAACTATACGAGCTGTACAGCGACATGCCCCTGGTCAAAAAACTCCGCATTGGACGTTTAAGATGACTAGGACATGTAGAACGAATGGACACCAATACTCCGGCTCGCAGAGTCTTAGATTCCCAGCCAGACGTCGGACGCAGTAGAGGAAGACCTCGCCTTAAGTGGCGCGCACAAGTGTAAACCGACCGCAACCAACTTGGAGTGCGCAACTGGAGGCAGTTAGCTAAGGACCGGGCTAATTGGAGAGGCATGTTGGTTGAGGCCCAGGTTCATTCCGGACTGTAGCGCCACTTAAGTAAGTAAGTAAGTTTAGGCCCCCTAAAATGCTCAGGAGTCAACATTTTTGAAATCCGCCAACTGACAAGCCCGGAATTTAAAAAAACTGTTTTATTAAAACGTCAAAGTTTGAGCTACTTAGCTGAAATTAAAGATATATACTTTTTCGGGCCCATTTTTCAAATTCAAATTCAAATCTTTATTCAATAACCTTTACACAATAAGATACTATATCTTATTTAGTATTGCAAGTTTCAGTGAAAAAATCGGTTGAAATGTTAAATCTATAATGTATATAAAGGGTCTTTCATTAAGGACTTGACAACTTCTTTGTTAATTAAAATGGAAACTGCTTGGGATCTAAAAAATCTAAAAAAAATGTATTGGCTTGAATTACTATCAAAACATTTAAGAATGAAATTTGACTTCGTTCATATGTCCACCACGGGAACGTATGCAGCGGTCGATACGTTTAACAAAGTTTTCGATGACTCGGCCGCACATTTCGATCGATACGGCCGCTATTTTCCGTTCAATATTGACCCTGAGCTCCTTTAACGTCGCCGGCTTGTTGGCATTGACCAATGATGTAGCCCCATAAAAAAGTCTAGATGCGTTAAATCACACGATCTCGGCGGCCAATAGACGGGCCCGTTTCTCGAGATAAGACGTTCACCGAACTGAGAATTTATCACTATGTGTGGCTGGTGGCACCGTCTTGTTGGAACCACACACCACTGATGTCCAATTCATGCAATTGCTTAAAGAATTAACGTTCCAACATGTAGCCAATACCGCTTACCGTAACGAGACGGTTATTTTCATCGACGAAAAAAAGGACCCGATGACGCCACCGGCATGAAAACCGCACCAAACAGTGACTTTTTGCAAATGAAGTGCTGTTCTATGAAGCACATGAGGGTTCTCACCTGTCCAGTAACGCATATTTTGCTTGTTGACGAAGCCGTTTAACCAAAAATGCGCTTCATCGCTGAAGATGATTTTGCGATGAAATTCTTCATTTGCTTCCATCATGTCCAGAGCTTGATTCGAAAACGTACGTCGCTTCATATGAGTAGGTGGCTTTAGTTCTGGAGTCAGCTTGATCTTGTAAAGGTGTAGGCAAAGATCCTTAATTCGAAATATTGTGGTCTGGGAGAGGCCCAATTCTTGAGAACGCCGTGAAATTGACTGATTTAGCTGGTTTGCGACGGATGCCTCTACGGCAGCAATATTCTCCAAACTTCGGACAAAACATAGTCTCACTGGCACGGAAACATCAAGCAGCGAATATTCTGACTCAATTTTTTCCCCTAGACTATGAATTGCGTGTCTACTGGGACGTGAACTAAGGCCGACAATTGGCGGGATTTCGGTAGTAAATTTTAATTATTTGTAAATTTTGTTCCTTCGTGTACTTCATCAGGATAAAAATGTTGATATTACTAAATATTTCGACATTGACAGTTTGGTAATCGGTTTAAGGTTGTCTTTACACTAAAGGTTTGAAGTTGTCAAGTCGCTAATGAAAGACCCTTAATTACTGGTAGAAAAGTAGGTACTTTTTCAATTATAAAAAAATAAAAAAAATAAAATATAGAGTTAAATGGTTAGAGGAAATGTGGTCGTATCTTCTTAGTCCATAAATATATCGCGCGATACTATTATAGGCTACATTGAGATTTCGCCTATGCTCATAATCACAGTTGCTAAAAAGCTCTGAACCAAACATTGGAATTGGAATAAGAAGCGTTTCGGCAAGAATTATTCTTGTTCTTAGAGGTGCGACTTTTTGTGTAGTCCATAGAAGACCTCCATAAACCCTGCCCAGATCCCGTCTAATGGGGTTATTTCAAGTAAGCGTTCGATTGAAAATTATGCCAAGATTTTTTGCAGATTCGACAAATTCAATAGAGCTACCATTGATATGTTTCCTAGGAAAACATAGAAATAACCAACATTTAGACTTAGAGGGGCTTAATGCTCATGTTTAAATATTTTTAAAATCCGCCCACTGTTTTGCCCATACTATTTAAAAAAACATTTCTGAAGAAGTCATTGTAAATGAAAGTCCTATTCTTCGCAAAGTCGTTTTGAAAAATTCCTTGACATAAAGTCCTTGCCATGCCCACTTTTTAAGGTCGTTTTTTTCACAAACTTTTTTTCTCGATAAAATTCTTTAAATGTTGTATAACAAAATAAGTAGAGCGTTCTTAACAATTCACCCATACTTAGACTTTTGCCACGCCTACTTTATGAGGGATAGGACTAGGAATAGGGTAGTATCCAACAGTTCGCCCAAGCGGACTGTAGCCCTTCCCTCAGTTTTTCTTTAAGGAGGCAACTATGATCTGGGCTACATGGATAATAGGTGAAGTGAAATAACGCCGAACGAAATAAGACCGATTCTCCAAAATTTGGCTATATTGCTATTTAAAAACGAAATAAGACCCAATTTCGGAATTTGGCTTTATTTCAATTAAGAAATTGAAATAAGGTCAATTTAACGTTATTTCGTTTTCCTTTGTACAAAGGAAGAAGAAAACTTTCCCTCTACTGGTTAGGCATTGGATCGCCTCTCATCAGTTTGGAGATGAGAATCATGAGACATTTGGACCCGATATCTCCCATCTTTTTCTAGAACTCAGAGGGTATCTCGTCGGGAACAACTGCTTTTTATTTCTTGGAGTCTTTGACCGATTTCCTAACTTCTTCGGCAGTAATGCCGCGTACTTCTTCATTAATTTGGAACTGCTCTAGGAAAATATATCCCTTGAAAATGTTCATTTAGAAGTCCTTCACAATACTGCTGCCGACTGTGTAGTCATTTTTCGTCATCCACAAAAAGCAGCCCTTGAGCATGGTTGATGTATTTTGGCGAACGGATTTCCTGGGCGTTCCTTCTTCTCTGAGCTTCTATCTTGAAAATGGTTGTACCCCTGTTAAAGCTTGTTTGTCGGAGTTCGTGGACAGCCTGGTTGCTATCAGCTTCTAAATCAAGATAAAGGCCCTTAACACACTTTGCTTGAATTTGAGCGCACTTTCTCTTTGCGAGCATCTTTCAAAGTCTATATTACAATTCGAGGCAAGCTTTTTAATTGCCATTATTAGTGGAGAACTTTAACCAGGCTATGAATGCCGCTTTCTTGTCACTTTATCAGTTTAATAGTGATGTTATTTGGCTCCTGCCTTTTTCTTTGGGAACCGCTGCGTTTATAATTCGGTTGATCAAAATACTCTTAAATTAACGCTGTGCGACGAAGCCTACAGAGTCTGTTTGGAGTAAAAATTGTGCTCCCGGATTTCAATGGCAAAGTCGGAAAATAAAGTTATCACAAGCCAGATACGTTGGTCTTCGAAATAGGATCCGATCAGATAACAACGAACTATACAGTCACTACATGGGAATCAACGCTGACAAGGCACATGCGCTGCAAATTAGGTGGCGAAGTACATACTTTCGGACACACACACGCGCCAGTTGAATCGTAAGACGAGATAGCTTGGTCAGCACTAGGAATGAAGCAATGGAAGGTAACGACGTTTGGTTAGGTAGATTAGGAAGTTAGTCTTTTGATAAACGACATCGTGTATGGATATAAGAATTGTTGTTTTCTCTTCCGCGTCCGCGAAATCGTAAAGTGGAAAACATACTTGTCTTGTAAGTTGGTATAGAACTACATCCACAAAACGAACTAGCAACTACTGATTCATCGATTTTGCAGTTTTTCATAACCGCGCACTTTTCCAGCTGTAGCACGATGTGGATCTAGTTCAAAAAGTCGAAACAGATCGAATACATTGGTTCTGTCCCATCGGCCGAATAGACAATCCGGCTGAGAAGGCCTTCCAATAAATAAGACCGAACCTCCATTTTAAAGACCAAGCAATCTTGCTTGGTGTGGACAACTAGAAGCAACGTGTCAGGAACGAGGTTTGAGGAAAACTTCAATGACTCAATCAGAGCTTTCAGCCAGGAAGTAAGTTAGTTCAATTCTGTACCAAGTGTAGGTACAGAGATACAATGCATTTCTGCTATAGACCTGCGCATTCCCACTTCCCCGTTGGAAAAACCGGGTTTTTTTAGACTTGACTTTGCCAAACCTTAAAGCGCGAGTATTGAGCAGGAGAAAATTGACCACACTATAAGGCTGTTTAGAAAAAATCAGCCTGATTAGTGGGCAGGTGGAGCTAATACATTTAAGGCATGTAGAACCCGAACTAAGACTGCGATAATTGTTATAAAAATCGACCATCCCGAACATTCAAATCTGCCTCTCATCAACCAAAATCCTAGAATGATCCTTCAAGTTTCTGAATAGAAAACTGCAAATTTGCATTCTTTATCGAACAGTTTATTGCTTTGAGTTCATCTTAACCGAATCCCTAAAATACCATTCCTAATAACGAGATTTCGTTTCTTGTACCGATATCCATTGCTCAACGTCGGCGTATTCCTCTGCTGACTGAAATTTTAATTGTTGCCCTTCTTAGTATCTCCCATCAGCCTCAGCCTCCCGACGATGACGGCGGTTCCTGTACCTGAGCCGACGCAGTGTCTTGTAATGATACCCATCATCGGACAATTCAGCGCTCTTAACTCCGGCCTCGGAAGATCCATCAACTGGTGGTAGGTATTCATTTGAAGGCAATTCGTTGACATCACGACGATGACGAGACCTGTACTTCAGCTTGCGAACGGTCTTGTAGCGATATCCATCATCAGCAACTTTGGTAGAACCAGTCGGGGGCAAGTACTCAGCACTCGGCTCACCAAGTGGTGGCAAGTATTCGCTGGATATGTCGCGGCGATGTCTCAGACGACGAACTGTCTTGTAACGGTAACCATCTTCGGCGATTTTGGTATCAGATCCAGGTGGCAAGTACTCACCACTTGGCTGGTCAAGTGGTGCCAGGTACTCACTGGATGGTACATCAGCTGAAGCCACAGCCAGGATAGCAAACGCTACCATAAACAGTTTCTAAATGAAAATGAAAGATAAATCTGGTCATTTGTGTTCCTTAGAGTTTGACACAATGAAACTTACCATTGTTGGATTAGGTTGCTATTTCTCTTGGTTGTAAGTGAATGATGTTGGATTGACCATTGCCTTGGTTATTTATATCAATCCCAGACCGAAGACATCCTCACCGAAAGCCTAATTATGCGCGCTTGAGTTCTAATCGAAGATGTTGTCAGATGCCCGCACGTGTCTATCATCTAGATCGCCCACATCTTTATCATTTGTGGATGCTACCTCGAGTGATTTCGATACTGAAGAGGATCGAGAACAAATTAATTTTGGGTTAGAAAACAACACATTGAAAGGCGGAAGCGTCCCTCTCGACCAAATCAGTTAAAGTCTTAATCATTATTCGGGCAAATAAAGTCATTCTGATGTCATAGATAATTCATGGTGTCAGGCCGGACGTGGATGGATTTGGTAGACTTTCCATGAGTGTTGATTGTGTTCAATTGTTATGGGTTTTCGTCGGCGTCAATGATTGCACTTGAAATTCAATTATTCCTAATCTGAACATTCTGACACAAAAGCACTTGCGGTATGTGGCAGTTGAGATGAATTGATTATTAATTTTGATAGAACTTTGCATACCAATTGATGACCTTTTCAAGGAAGCTAAGCGATGGTATAGCTTTAACGAAGTTTAGCAAAAATCATCGAAGGTCATGATGACGAAAACCTTGAAGTGGTTTGCTATTGTTTTAAAAAGTTACAGGTAACAAGTTTGAGTTATAAATCAGTTGTGGCCGGAGGGGGTCGGGTGTCTTTACATGAATACTTTTGTTATTAAAATAGGTTTTATTATAAGGTCCGTTCGCGTACTTTATGTGTAGAAAAATGAAAGCTGTCAAATTTCCAAAATCGAGATAGAATACTCTTATTTCAAAGAAAAGTACGCGAACGCTTTTGTGTAAAAAGATGAAAAACGTCAGTTTGGCTTGCAAAAAAGCAACCGCTGTTTTTTTGCTGGCAAATACATAAGATTTCATCATTTGACAGTTTTCATTTTTTTACCAGCTGAAATTGTGTGTGAAGAAAAATGAACGAAAGTACATTTTTCTTTCGTTCATCTTTTTACCATTTTCTCAGTACGCGAACGCTTTTGTGTAGTTTTGCGCGAAAGTTTATATAAATTTACGTTTGCATATTAGTACATACAGTCATAGATATCGTCCGTTTCATTCAGTTCTATCAAAATTTTTGAAATGTTTTAAGATTCCCCAGAAACTGTTGAATATTTTGACGAATACTATCATGTCGCTCAATGAATCTTGTTTCACAAAGGCCAATGAGCCTCCTTATCTTGCTCTCCCGGTGCATGTTCTTGGATGAGTTATTGAAGAATTTTTGTTGCATACGAGTGGTTTCTGAAAAAGTTCACCAAATCGTTCACAATCTCAAGACGGTGCCGGGAAAAAACTTCACGGGCAATAACTACACCCCGAGTGGGAAATAACTTCACTTTTTTTTGTGAAGTTATTGCCCACTGACGGTGAGCAATTACTCCACCGTAAATTTTGTGAAGTTATTTCCCGTCTATAATTTGAGAATTTGTCTATTATAACTGAAGCGCAAATGTTAAAGTTATTTATGAGGTTTTTGTATAATTTCATTTATAACAAAATAAAATATAACAATTTATTTTAAGCAATTTATATTGTGTATACGCAAAAAGGGCAATTTGCCGTTGTTTCACTTTCCATTGGTGCTGTTTTCAACAATTTGCGCTTGCACCTACTCCAATTCAAAGAGTGACCCCATGCAGGGGCGTTGCAGGGGGGCAGCATGGCCCCCCCATATGCATTGCACTGTTTATGGGATTAGTTACGAAATCGCAAGTAGATTCCATGAACAGTGCAATGCCTATGGGGGGGGGGGGGGGCATACTGCCGCCAAAACATTCTAGCTTCTTGCAGGACTACGCTTAACTATTTAGATGACGTGATTGTTTACGGGAGTACAGAAAGCGAACATGACAGTGAACTGGAAAAAGTATTGCGCATTTTTCGTGAAATGAATGTAACTTTGAACGAGGAAGAATGCAGTTGGGCGGTTAAAGAACTGAAGTTTTTGGGTCATGTATTGGCGACGACTGGTATCAGCGCAGATCCGGATAAAGTAAAAACGGTGCAAGAATTTAGACCACCAATTAGTAAGGATGAGACGAGGAGTTTTTTGGGACTAGTCACCTACCTTGGGAAGTTTATCCCTGACTTGGCAGATGTAACGGAACCATTAAGAAGTGTGATAAAGAAAGATGTTAAATTTGATTGGGGTGAAAGTCAAGATATAGCATTGCAACAGTTAAAAAAGGCACTTGCGGAAATACCCACTCTGTCATATTTCGATGTCAGAAATAGAACACGATTGGTGACCGATGCAAGCCCAGTTGCGTTGGGTGCGGTGCTGCTGCAATTTAAATTAAATGACGAAACTTCCCATGTAATTTCGTTTGGAGTAAGAGCCTATCCGAAGTAGAGAGACGGTACTCACAAACAGAAAAGGAGAGTCTTGCTTTAGTCTGGGCTGTCGAGAGATTATATTATTATTTGGCAGGGATCAAATTCGAGTTACTCACGGACCATAAGCCCCTAGAAGCAATATTTAAGCCTACAGCCAAACCACCAGCGCGAATCGAGAGAAGCGTCCTGCGTCTGCAGTCATTTAAGTTAAAAGTTATTTACCAAGCGGGGAAGTACAACATCGCAGATTCACTTTCCCGCATGTGCAAACTTCAAAGTTCTGATTCCTTCGATAGTTAATGCGAATATAATGTCTGCGCTATAGTTGAAAATATGGTCCCACAAGCACTTACTATAAGCGAAATTGTGCAAAATAATAGCAAAGATGAGGAACTAATGGAAACGGTTGAGGCGGTGTAAAATGATGACTGGAAAACAAGGCTTAAAAGTAGATATTTTCCATTTCGTCATGAGCTCTGCACACTGGGGAACATCATTCTACGTGGTACTTAAATAGTTATACCAGAGGCGCTACGACTGCGAGTCCTGAGTTTTGCACACCAGGGTCACCCTGGAGAAACGGTGATGAAACGGAGAGTGCGCTCGAAAATATTGTGGAAACTGGTGGACAGAGACGTGGAAAAATATGTGAAGAATTATCGTGAATGCCTTTTGGTATCTCGACCGATGCAGCCAGCACCCATGCAGCGGCATGCTTTTCCAGATATGCCGTGGCAATGCGTAGCGGTGGATTTGCTAGGCCCATTGCCGAGCCATGATTACGTATTCGTTATCATTGACTATCATTCCAGGTACCAAGAGTCTAAGTTCTTAAAAAGAATATCATCGGCAAAAGACCTATTTTTAAAAACGAAAGTTAAACAACGTTTAATAGAATCTTATTTAACAAAGCCAAACAATTTAAAAATGAAAAAAAAATCAATATCTTTGAATAAAAAACGGAGTAATTTTAATGAAAAAGCAAGAAGGAGAAAGAACTTATCGCATTTCATCTTTTGATGATCTTAATAAAATCATTTAGATATGGCTAAATTGTTTTTAACAGATTTAAATAATGCGTCATTAGTTACTCCTTTTTGCTTTTTTGACATAGAATTTTGTAAAAGTGTTTTTCATTCCTATGATTACAAAAATAGTTTTTTTTTATTGTCCAACAAAATATTAGAAGTCTTCGCAAAAACTTTGATTTGTTTTTGACTCATTTAGAATCTTTTGTTAATAAGCCTAAATTAATTTTTCTGACTGAAATTTGGATTTATGAGCATGAAAAGGATTTTTTTAGAATTCCCGGTTTTAACTTACATGCAAAGTGTAATAATACGAGTACTTATGCGTCAGGTGGTACTGCTGTTTTTATTAATGAATGCTTGAATTGTGATTTTCTTAGCACGAATCTGACAGGCTCTGATATGCTTGAGATTTCTGTAGTTTTGAATTCTGTAAAATTAGTTTTTATGTGTTTTTACAGATTTCATAATGTAAATGAAGAGGTTTTAATTGAGGAGCTCAACTCATTGCTGATTAACAACAATTCTAAGCATTTGTTTATGGTTGGTGATATTAATATAGATCTGTTGTCTGACTCGTTAATATTTGAAAATTACAAGTCGTTATTCTCAGCCTATGGTCTTATTTCTTGTATTAATGAGCCAACAAGAATAACTCCTACATCAAAAACATGTATTGATCACATCTTAGCTAGGATTGATTTGAAATCTAATTTAACCCTAACTAGCACAATTTCCGATTTTAAAATTTCTGATCATTGTATGACATGTTTATGTTTTGATTTTAAAGAAAATAGTGAAATTCAAACAAGGAAACAGGTTTTCCGTAATCAATTTACCAAAACTAATTTTGAACTGCTTAATTCATATTTGGTCTTTGAAAACTGGTCAACAGTTTATACCGATTCTGATCCCTCAATTGCTTTTGACAATTTTGTTCTATTTTTATGTGGCTATGCTGATCAAAGCTCAAAAGTAGTTGAGAGCGGAAAAGGCAAACAAAAACGAAGCTTTTGTAAAAAAAACGTTCTCTAGCTCAAACTTTGGTTTTTCAATAAAATTATTTTATTTAATTGTGGGCGTGCCAGTAAGCGGATTTAAAAAAAATTAACACGAGCATAGAGGAGCCCTAGAGAGTATATATTATAAATTTCAGTTCCCTAGCTCAAACTTTGGATTTTCAAAAAAAGTTTTTTTTTGTAAATTGTGGCCGTGTCAGTAGGCGGATTTTGAAAATATTTACATATGAGTATAAGGGCCCCCTAGAGAGTATATATTATAAATTTCAGCTCCCTAGCTCAAACTTTGCATTTTCAAAAAAAAGTTTTTTTTAAATTGTGGGCGTGTCAGTGGGCGGATTTTGAAAATCTTTACACATGAATTTAAAGGGCCCCTAGAGAGTACATATTATAAATTTCAGCTCCCTAGCTCAAATTTTGGTTTTTCAATAAAATAAAGTGGGCGGAATTTGAAAATTTTATATCCCGAGCAGTTTGAGGAGTCATAGATCATATATAAAAAAATTTAGCTTTTTAGCTCAAAATTTTGTTTTTTTGAGTTTGTGGGCGGATTTCAAAAATTCGTAGACTTGATTATTTCGGGACCCTAGACAGTATATGGTTAAAATTTCAGCTCTCTAGGCCCAGTTTAAAGGCCTAATTTTTGCCGACGGACGGACGGACGGACGGACGGGCATGGCTAGATCGACATTACTATCGATGCTGATCATAAATATAGTAACTTTTAGGGGTCTACGGGCAATATTAAGGTATGTTACAAACTATGCGTCAAAATTAATATACCCTTAGAATAGGGTATAAAAAGCTCAAGCAATGGATGTCTAACTATTTATTAAACAAAATTCATTTTAAAAATCAATTGAGGCTTAAGTGTAAGAAACACCCAAATAATGTTTTACTCCGTGAAAACTATGAAGTTTTATGTAAAGAGATTAGTCTTGAAATTCCCATTTGCAAAGAAAATTTTGTATATGGACAAGTTCCATAAAGCCAAAGGAGATTTGAAAACATAGGGACGGGCTACAGTCCGCTTAGGCGAACTGTTGGATACCATATTCTTATTCCTATCCCTCATAAGTGGGCGTGACAAAAGTCTAAGTATGGTTGAATTGTTAAGAACGCTCTACATATTTTGTTATACAACATTTAAAGGATTTTATCAAAAAAAACGCTCCCTAGCTCAAACTTGGGTGTTTCAATAAAATTGATTTATTTAATTGTGGGCGTGTCGGTAGGCGGATTTAAAAAAAATTAACACATGAGCATAAAGGGCCCCTAGAGCGTATATATTATAAATTTCAGCTCCCTAGCCCACTTTGAATTTTCAAAAAAAAAAAATAATAATTGTGGGCGTGCCAGTGGGCGGATTTTGAAAATATTTACACATGAGCATAAAGGGCCCATAGGGAGCATATATTATAAATTTCAGCTCCCTAGCTCAAACTTTGGATTTTCAAAAAAATTGTTTTATTTATTTGTGGGCGTGTCAGTGGGCGGATTTTGAAAATTTTATATCCCGAGCAGTTTTAGGGGTCATAGATCATATTTTAAAAATTTCAGCTTCCTAGCTCAAAATTCGATTTTTTCCAAAATTTTGTTTTTTTGAGTTTGTGGGCGTGTCTGTGGGCGGATTTCAAAAATTCGTAAACTTGATTATTTCGGGACCCTAGAGAGTATATGGTTAAAATTTCAGCTCTCTAGGTCCAGTTTAAAGGCCTAATTTTTGCCGACGGACGGACGGACGGATATGGCTAGATCGACATTACTATCGATGCTGATCATAAATATAGTAACTTTTAGGGGTCTACGGGCAATATTAAGGTATGTTACAAACTATGCGTCAAAATTAATATACCCCTAGAATAGGGTATAAAAAGAATGGGGCATAGTCAATGAAATATTCAACAAGAAAACAACTTTTGATATTCCTTCAAATCTTATTTTAGGAGCTTTGAATATTGTTGATCATGCTGAAATGGCTACAGTTTTTAATGTATACATACTTTACTCAAATAGCCGTAAATACCATTTCTGATGCAGGCATAAATAATTCTTCTCTTAATTGTCCAGAATATTGTTTTAATGAAGTTTTCCAATCAAATAGTTTTTTCTTTGAGACTATATCTTCTTTTGCAGTCTATAAAGTTATTCAAGCTTTGGATAATTCATATTCTTCTACGTCAAATAGTTTTTCCAATAACTTTGTCAAAAAAGTTTGTCTAAATGTGGTTGATATGTTAACACATTTATTTAACAAAAGCATTATTCACGGTGAATTCCCGCAAAGTTTGAAAGAAGCGGAAGTAATTCCTATTTTTAAGAAAGGTGACAAGAAATGTGTTAACAATTATAGGCCTATATCTTTATTACCAGTCTTCTCAAAAATTTTCGAAAAAATCATAAAATGTAGATTAGTAAGTTATCTTGAGAAAATCTCTTTTTTCAGCTCAAAACAGTACGGTTTTGGAGCTGGTAAATAAACGGAAGATGCACTTTTACCACATTGTTCTCACATCTACGAAAGTATAGACCAAAAAAAGTACACTGCTGCTCTTTATATTGACACTAGCTGCACCCGCCCGGCTTTGCCCGTGCCCGAGAATTCTATTGGCCAATATGTTCGAGTAGACTTCCTTATTATTGTCTATAGCGGGTATCTGGCGTACCTATGTTGCTGCGCCTAAAAAAAGAAGACCGATTTTGACCAAACTTCACAGAAACACTCTCAAGCCAATATCGAAGATTGTCTGATTTGAGCTCAACCTGTTCCGAATAGGGTAGGTGCTTTTTGTCTGGCAGGCGCCTATGTCAGCTTACTTGTGCGAATCAAACAACAAAGCGAAAGTAAAAAACTTCAATAGAATCACTTTTCATTCACTTTCACACCGATTGTTATCAATGTGGGAAAAGCAACTTTCCGATGTCCGATTCACAAAAAAAAATTCAAAAAAATTCAATAAGAGTTATTTGAATAAAACATTGAACACACGATATCTCAAGAATGAAAGTGCGCACAAACACCACAATAGGCTTGAAACGTTGGTCTGGTCTCCCTCTTTCATATGCGCGTTCGGATAACAAAATAGGTGACGTCTGTACGATGGTTTTTTATATGTGCGGTCTCTGTATCTGCATCGGAATTTACACGCATATGCACATATGCATGTGTAGTCACTCAAATGCGCCCATAATTTACACACCGATGCAGATACAGATATCGCACATACCAAACATCCTTTGTACAGACGTCACCTTTCATGGAAAAAAATTTCATTTTAATCGGTTAACGCGTTTGGCCAAACAGCGGCAACAAACTCAAATATGGATTGATTTTTATATGTATAGATTAAAAAGGCATTCGATACAGTAGATCATGCCATACTATTAAGAAAATTAGAAAAAGCTGGATTCAGAGGGTTTATGCTAGATTGGTTTTCTTCTTACCTTAAAAGCAGGAAGCAAAGGGTGAAATTAGGTGGTAATTTCAGTGAAACCAGATATATTAATATAGGAGTTCCCCAAGGTTCAGTTTTAGGTCCAATTTTCTTCCTTATTTATATCAATAGTGTATTTAATCTTAACTTAAAAGGAAGAGTCTGTGGGTTTGCTGATGACATAGCTTGTGTATATTCTAGTCCCACAATGTTAGATTTGGTTTCGGATATCAATTATGATTTGGAGTTATTCAGGCATTGGTTTGGCATTCATAAGCTGGTTATCAGTGAAAAAACAAGAGTTATGTTTTTCAACTTAACCGCTTTAGATTTAGATCCTCCAATTCTTATTCAGCATAGCATTGACTGTAGAAAATGTTCGCTAAGTAGCTTATCTTGTTGCGTCTCTAATAGTGTCCCAACAAATGTTGTGGACGTTGTTTGTTCTCCTAAGTGTTTCCGTATCGAACCAGTTATTGAATATAAATATCTTGGTTTAACAATTGATAACAAAATTAACTGGAAAGTGTACACCTTAGCATTAAAAATTACTTTTTGTCAACCACTTATGTAATGATTCACTTGAGAAACCTTTGTTGCAAGGAACTCATTGAGACCATTTATTACGGATTAGTTCAATCGAAATTACAATATGGAATAACATGTTGGGGTGGTACTTACAAAAACTATCTACAACCTTTGTTAGTTACCCAAAAGCATATTTTAAGAACCATCTGGAAGAAGAAAAAGCTTGAACACAGCTTTTCGTTGTTTGTCAGCTCGGCTATTCTCCCGATTTTTTTTAACCTCTATTTCTATAAAGTTTTAAAAATATTTTTCTGTAGAAGTGGTTATCTTTCAAGCCACAATACGCCAGCTTACACATTACGCAGTAGTGACAAAAATTTTGCTATCATTCCTGGGCACAATACACATAGATTTCTTAACTTTTATACATCAGTAGCACCTAGATTGTTCAACACTTTACCTTTTGAAACACGGAGCATTCGTTCTACTCATTCATTCAATAAACAAATTAAAAAATGGCTTTTTAACTTCGATTTTGATGCAATCGGTAACATTGTTAAAATATTAGTTTAAACTTGTATTAAATTATTCCCATACACTTACATAAACAAAAAATAAAAAAAAAATAAAAATTTAAGTTAGTATTTTCTCGACATCGTACCCCACAACCCCTGTTGATTAAATATATATTTACCTAAGTATTAATGATTTACATATTTTCTTTTTGTACTTTCGTCACTTGTCGATAGACAACAGATCGTGCCTTTTCTTTTCTTTATTTTTCTCTCTTGTGAAAAACACTTAAAAACAAAAAGATTATTTTGTAAATAACATTATTATTAAATGTATCTAATATGTAATTAAAAAAATACTTTTTTAAGTTATTATACTATATTTTTAATCTTTAATCTGTAAAAGAAGAAAATAAAATGAATAAATGAAAAAAAAAAAAACAAAAAAGATATTGTCGGCGTCTTGGAAGAGATGTTTTCTAGACTAGGATGCCCGGAATCATTAAGGGCAGATAATGGGCGTCAGTTCATTTGCAATGAATTCAGATTTTTCTGTAAGACGTACAATATTGAGCTGATAGCATCACCACCTTACTGGCCGCAAGCAAATGGAGAGGTGGAGAACATGAATCGCTCGATTTTGAAGAGACTTCAAATAGAAACGTAACACCTCAAGGCACCACGGGAAAATCACCATCAGAACTATTGTACAATAGGAGGATAAGAGACAAGATCCCTTCTGATATTAATGAGAATATCTTGGACTCAGAAGCGCCGATTATGGACGCAGTAGCCAAACAAAAAGGGAAAGAAAGAGGAATGATCGAGGAGCAAGAGAATGTACAATAAAAGTGGAAGATAAAGTGTTGATTCGCAACATGGTAGGCCAGAATAAATTAAAACCAACTTTCGATTCGACCGAATTCGAAATGATCGAACGGATGCAGAATGAGGTAACGGTGCGAGGGGGTGGCAAGCTGGTTAGGAGGAACATAAGTCACGTGAAGAAGGTGTTTTCCAGAAACAGGTTTTGTAATTTGTTCCTTTTGTTTACATACTAAATCATAGATCATAGTTATTAAAAATGGGGCTTACTATTGATTCCAGGATGAGTTTCTTGAATCATGTGGAAACCTTAAGGCAGTATTTTAGATATACGCTTAGGCATTTCTTCTACTTGCGAAATGTCTGTTCCAAAATACTACTAAAAACTATATACTATGGAATTTTTCATTCTAAGTTACAATATGGTATTGCTTGTTGGGGAGGTTCATATTTTAATAAAATACAACCTTCACTAATTTTGCAAAAATATGTCTTAAAAATAATATGTCGTAAACCAGCTAGATATCCTAGTTATCCCTTGTTTTGTGACCTGAGAATTCTTCATGTTCATCATTTATATTGTTTCAACGTGTTGAAGCCCTTCTTTATGAAGTCTGGTAATTGTAATTTTCGTCTAATTTCAACTCATAATTTATGTGGAAACTTTTCGAATTTGTTATCCGTACCGATATTTCGTACCACTGCCTATCGTAACTTTTATACTGTTTCATCTTATCGCTTGTTTAACAAACTCCCACTGTCGATCAGGACTATATCAATATCCGGTTTGTTTTTAAAAAATGTAAAACGCTGGCTCTTTAATTTTCATTATGGTAATTTAGAATCTTTAATTACTGATATTCTGGTTTAATTCTTGTTTCTGTCTCTATCGTCATTAGTACACCTCTATTCTTATAATTATCATGTCTATAGCGACTAACTTAAGTAACTGTAACTTGCTTTATTTTGTAACTTCTTTATTTCTAATTTTGTATTTGAAAACTGTTTCTGTAGGGTCACCCCACCCGCATAATTGTATCTTATACTGTTAAGCCCTTTGAAGTGGCATTCATCACTATTTTCTTATTAATTAATTTGTAAAATACAGGATGTCTCATTTTTCTAATCTATCATCTTTGTATCATTGGAGTTTTAAAATTGTATGTATATATTTATAATAGATTTCAAGAAATAAATTATTTAAACTAAAAAAAAAAAAATAAAACATCTTTGGCACATGCTGGTTCGGTAGCGGGTGATTTTAGAAAGTGTAGTGATTACCAATTAAGCAGAATTAATAAAGTTTTTCAGATTATAACAGCTATAATAGTGAGCGTACATCATTTTGTTGATTAACATCTATTTAACACATGATTTCCACAACAAACCAGCTGTTTTGGCACTTAATGAATAATTACCTGGGTACAACTTAGTGTCATTATTCTTTCTCCATCGCGGTCTCGCCGTTTATACACGTAGTGACGTAGCCTACCAAATTCAGCCTCAATATGGCCAATGTTCCAATCCGGAAATTAATTTCATTTGGCTCAAATTTCATGCCCGTGGGCAATTAATCTACTACTGTTTTATTTACAAAACCTCCAATTTGGACATACATTCAACTTATATGGAGTTGGATGCGCTGTCTCATTCCATCACAAGAATTGTGACCCTTCATCCTCGTACTGAAATCGTCATTACGGCTGATTTCAATATACACAATTCATATTGGCTTCGACATTCTGGACAGACAACACCCGAAGGAAGGTATATGTTGAGATTTTTGCTGAGGTAAACAATCTCACTCAGCTTGTAAATGAGGCAACACGAATACCGGACATATAACCAGTCAAACCGCCAACACACTGGTCTTGTTTCTCACCTCTCACCCTGAAAAATACGATATAAACGTATTACCGCCTCTAGGTTCGTCAGACCATTGTCATATCCGCGAATTTCTCGTACTCAGGCCACATAGTTAAGAAACAAACTCCTAAAAGAACCGTATGGCAATACGAGAAAGCCAATTTGGAAAAACTAAACGGTTTCATTAAGAGTTTTAACTGTTCGCTGTGCTTCCTCGTGCTGCAAAGAGGATATCAGGTTAAAAGAGGTAAGTTTTCGGTCTTATAAGGCCAACCCATCTGAGGAAAACCGGAAAAAATTCAAACGATCCAGAAATGATGCCCTTATTAATCGTGTAAAATTCTCCCAAGACCAAAAGCTGAGGCAAAAAATACTACAAAGTCCCACGGGTAGTAAAAACTTTTGGTCGTTTGTCAAAAACGTCAAGAATTCGACCTGTTCATCTATCCCGACACTCATTTACAACGACTTTCCAGCCAATCTGCTTGCTGCTCACTTTGCAGCTAGCTCAACTCTCCCAGATTCTGCTTTATCTCCCCCTGTACTCGAGCGCGTAGAATACTCCATGGGACCAATACACTTTTGCACTCGTACGGTGGCTAGAGTAATTCGAGATCTCGACATACCCAAATCCGCTGGTCCAGATGGTATTTCCCTCATCGTTCTGAAGAGGTGTTCTTCTACGCTGGCAAAACCACTGCGTAAGCTTTTCTATCTGTCCTACTCTTCAGGGCTCTTTCCGTGGAGATGGAAAACAGCATTTGTCCAGCCTGTACCATAAAAGGCGAGTCTTCTTCTCCCTCCTCCTTACGGCCAATTGCACTTACGTCCCTTTCTAAGATCATGGAAACGCTGATCAACCGTCAGCTAATGAAATATCTTGAATCCCGAGAACTTCTCAATGGCCGGCAGTACGGTTTTCGGGGCAACAGGTCCACCGGTGATTTATTTATTTATTTATTTCCGTCTATAAGTTACAAACTTTCTTAGACTACCAAAAATACCTAAATATATCCCTACAAAAAAATACGTGTTTAATTTATGGCTTCCAGAATAATAGATTTAAATTTTTTTCTGTTTATATCAAGATCGATTACATTTGCGTAACGGTTAAAATTTGAGCAGGCAAATGTGGAAAAAACCATCAATTCGAGGCCTAAGAGCTCTAGAAGGGGCATAAATACCAAATAAAGCTAAAGGAGGTGCACAGTCGATATGTCCCGTTATGACATCCCTAGACATGACATGATAGAAAAGTATGTTCTTCTGCACGCTAGAGGCTTTCAGCCAATTAATGCACACCGAACTATTATAAGATGGTAAGGGAATGGACCAATTCAATTTTTGGAGCGCATATCTCGTAAATCGTTTTTGAATTTTTTCAATGCGTTGTAGGTCTTTATTGAAAAGAGGAGACCATACTACGTAGCAATATTCAAGCAATGGACGAACTAACGTGATGAATAATGATTTTAATGTACGAGTACAAGGGTCACGAAAATCAGCAGAATTCCTAAATAAAAATTCCAACATTGCGTTAGTCCTTGAAATTATATAATGAAAATGCAAATTAAAAGATAAATGAGAATCAAAAATAACACCTAACTCTTTTTGACTGATTACCCTATTAAGTTTTTGATTTTGTAGCTTATAATCAAAGACAATAGGCATTACAGATCTGGAAAAAGTAATTACGGCGCATTTATTACTATTCAATTGCAAGTAGTTTGAACAGCACCATGCATTCAATTTATCGATATCTGTTTGCCACAGTCCTGATTGCCTTAAATGCCTTGACGTCATCACCAAACATTAGACAATTTAATGCCTTGACCACTGAGGGGAGATCATTTATGAAAAGCAGGAACAATAGTGGACCTAAATGGCTGCCCTGTGGTACCCCAGAATGGTTTTGTATTTCAAACGATTTTTCAAACTCAATCTTTGCATATTGAGAACGACCCGTCAGGTAGTTTGTAATCCATTCAACAAGGATAGAGTGAAAACCAAGAAAATTAAGTTTTTTTAATAGAATACGATGATTGACTCTATCAAAAGCCTTGGAAAAATCCGTAAAAATAACATCTGTGTGATATTTGTTTTCCATATTTTTAAGGCAGAAATTCTTAAAAAGGGTCAGATTAGTTGTGGTAGATCGACCATGAACAAATCCATGCTGATATTCAGATATATGATTCCTAACAGCATTATACATTTTTTTTCTTCACAATAGACTCAAAGATCTTAGGAATCAACTGCAGCTTAGCGATGGGTCTATAGTTTTCAACTACTTGCTTGGGGCCCGATTTATAGATGGGAGTGATGAAAGAAAATTTCCACAAATCAAGAAACTCACCACTACAAAGTGACAGATTAAATATAATATGCAGAGGTTTCGACAAATTACATGCACACTTTTTTAAAAATATTGAAGGTATATTATCCGGACTCATGCTTAGGTTTCCATCAAGACCAGAAAGTTCTGCATAGATCTGATCCATAGATTTGATCCAAAGCATTTGACAGAGTTTGGCACCAAGCTCTATTGCCGAAAATGTGTGCTTTTAGAATCGATGATAATCTTCCTCAATGGATTAGAAATTACCTTTCGGACCGTTCGATTCAAGTTATCTTGGACGGTTTCAAGTCTGCAACTCACCAAATAGTCCAATCCATTCCTTCGCTGATGACAGTACCTTCGGCTTCTTATACTCGTTTCTTGGGTCACGCCCCTCTTCTTCGGCTGTGGAAGTGGAACGGCAACTTATGTTAAGCTCATTAAATTTCGATCTCAACAGCATAACTCAGTGGGGTACAAACAATAGAGTGGAATTTAATGCTTCCAAAACACAATGCTGTCTCCTGTCATTAAAGCAAAACCCACACACACTGCCATTATCCATGAATGGCACTTGCATCGCTGAAACCGAAAGACTTTCCATTCTCGGTATGTGTGTTAATGACAACCTTCGTTGGAATGACCACATATTCGATGTCGCCAAGAACGCTGCAAAATGTCTTAGGCTTCCTTAAGCGATGTAAGAAATATTTCAAACTTTCTGATCTTTCGTTATCCATCCGAAACTCGAGTACAACGCTCATATCTGGTCAGGTGCACTAATAACTTATTTGGAGCTACTTGACAGGATCCAGAAACGCGCGATAGAACTCATTAAAGACCAAGACATCGCGAGATCGATTGACTCTCTTAGTCGTTGTCGTAATTTCTCCTGCCTTTCTCTATTTTATCGTTATTTCCGCAACAAGTGCTCAAAGGAAATAGCCAGTTGAATTCCTCCCCTTGAACATTTCAACCGCAATACCTGCTATGCAAGGAATGCTCATCAGTTCACCCTCAAGCATGTGTTCGGATGTACAGTAAAGTTCAAAGAGTCTTTCCTCCGCCGTACAACACGAATGTGGAATACCTTCCACGTATTGTTTTTCCTTCACATTATAACCAACAAACATTCAAATCCAACGTGCATCGGCATCTCACCTTTTCTTCTCACCCTAATTTCCATAACGCCCGCGCTGTCTAACTATTACGTAATAAGGGTCGTAATAATCCCTTTAGTGCGTGTATATTATAAAAAAAAATATAGTCCGATCATAAAAAACCCGAAACTTTCGATTTCGAATTTCCATCAGCAAGTTACAATATTCTAACACTCTCGTGAGAATAAACACTGAGTCTTCTTCTTCTTCTCTCCTTAACGCCGAGGTTATGATCATAATTAAATATGTCATAAAGTGGGAGGGTTACGATTTCCTACTTTATGGTATCCCTACCGGTCTGCCTCTGGGGTTCGCCGGTTTGATGTCAGTAAACATCGGCAGCTATCCCATTTGAAGATCACTTCTTTCCTGAGGCCAACCTAACACTGGTCTTATTGCATACCTGCATACACCTGTTATTGAATTTCGTTTGCACATTTACGATATTGCTTCAATATGTTATATGCGTCGCTAAGCTTACCTGGATGTTAGAATTACCAAATGTTATAAGTTCCTTTAGTCCCCTTTAAAGACAAGCTCTGCGGTGACACTCTTAGTCCGTCCCCGCACGGGAATAAACTAATCTATGACTAATAACAACAAAAAATTAATTGTTTACCCGCAAAGCGAAAGGCTTATCTGCAGGTTAATATATACATATTTAAATTTGGTTATATTATTGGAAAAAGTTCAGAAGCTATGTTAGCAGGAAAATTGATTTTCACATTGAATAATGAATGAAAGAGAGTTATGATGAGAACATTTTGTTTCAAAAAGTTTAGTTAACCGAATTTACACTTAAGAAATGCAGTTTGATAAGTTTTTTGGGTTTTTTAAAATTATAGATGTTTTTTTAAAGTATCTGGTGTTGAGTTGAATAAGGTTGGAATCACATGCGCTAGCTGTCTTCTTCCGTAGTTGTTGTTAATTGCTGGGGTTTCTAGCAGTTGTTGGGCTCGTCTTCTAGTGTTCTGGTTGTGGCTTATAGGTTTACGGAATCTATTGTCATCATAATATTCGATTAGAGTTGTCATCTTAGAAATACTATTGACATCTAGAAATCTGAAAATATTGTAGTCATCATTTATGATTTTTACTAAACGTCCTTGAATATTTAAAATAGTATCGAGGTGAGTTTTTGAGGCATTTCCCCAAGCTAAGATCCCATATCGTATCCGGGATTCAGCAAGAGAGAAGTAAACATTCCTCTGGACTTCAACTGGGGTATACTTCTTGATATAGGTCATCGCAAAGACTGCACTCTTCAACTGTAGACAAAGTCGGTGAATATGCTCATGCCAGATGAAGTGTTCATCTATGGTTATTCCGAGGTACTTGATAGTTTTAACTACCTTGATGGTTACGCTATTTCTCATGGTTGGACAATGTTCATTTCTTTGGTATATATCTAACACAGCTGTTGGTTTGTTTGGTGTGCGTATGTGCATCATTTTGGTCTTCGCAGCGTTTATCACTAAACTGTTGCCTTGGCACCATCGACAGAACTTGTCAAATTCTTCCTGCATTATGTCCTTTGCCGAAAAAAGGTCTTGGTGTTTCACCACAATCGCGATGTCATCTGCATACGCAAAGGCCGTTGATTTCGTAAGAACACGAAGAACTTCATTCGTGAATAAGATAAATAACACCGGCCCTAATTTCGAAACTTGTGGGACACCGAAGCCGCTTGGTTTTTGCTTGCTGATTACATTGGATACTTTAACTTGCAATGTTCTTCCGTGTAGGTAGTTTTGTATCCACTGCACGATTTTACCCCTTATTCCAATCCTATAGAGACTATCTAGAAGCTTGTTGTGTTCCAGTGTGTCAAAAGCCTTGCTAAAATCCACAAACATGATAAGAATGTGCTGGCTCTTATTCAGTCCAGTATTTACTGTGTTTGAAAGCTCTCCAAGGAGACTTCCAGTGTTCTTTCCCTGTTGGAAGCCGTATTGGTTCGGATGAAGGATTTTGTGCATTGTCACGAAACTGGCCAATCGCTTTACAACAACTTCTTCTAAACATTTTTCTATGACAGGTAATATGGATATTGGTCTGTAATTGACAATATCATTTTCCAAACCGCCCTTGTAAATAGGCCTAATAATAGATGTTTTCATTGAACTTGGGACCAAATTTTGCTCAAGGCTTTGATTGATGATGTTCTGTATTATTGGTGCTAGTACTACGGCGTTCAATTTAAGATCGATGGATCTTATTTTGTCTACACCTGGACCTTTATTAGTTGGAGGGCAACATAACATTCCATACACTTCCGCTTCGTTGGCAGTTTCCAAAAACATGGTCTTAGATACATACATGTTTTGGTGAGTGGATGTTATGCAATCACATTTGTGTACAAGTTGTGATGCCTGGTTTGAGAATTGTTCTGCAAAATCGTTGACAACAATTGCAGTATCCTTAACACTGACGAAATTGCTTAAAATTGTTTCATCTATTGATCGCTTTTTGCGCCCCAGGAGCTCGTTCAAGACTTGCCAAGTTTTTCTAGGGTAGTTGGTGGCATTCGAAAACTGCATCTTAAAGTAATTTTCTTTTGCTAGCTTAATATTTTTGTTTACTACGTTTCGAAACTGTTTACTCGTATATTCGTATTCATTACTTTGATTTCGTAAGTTGTTTTTCCATATCTTGTATAGCTGATCTCTTTTTTTTTGCACATTCTGACTACTTTTGGTGTTATCCATGCCTTGTTTTGCCGTTGCTTTTTGTTTAAAGATGTTTTCATTGCCTGAGCATATATGTCATTTATTTTTTCAACGAAATTGTTATAGAGACTTTCAATGTTCGTTTCATCACAATATCTTTGCCAGTTCGGTTCCGCAATCAGTTTATTGACCGTGTGTTGATCAATTTTTAAGTATGTAGAGCTTAAATTGGTACTTTCTGTTAAATTTGTTGTCGCGCACATAATGGCATAGTGATCAGATATATCAGATTGAATGACGGCAGATGTTATTTCTAGACTGGAAAGGCTGACAAATACGTGATCAATAAGGGTTGCAGTATTTGTTTTGTGATCTACCCTTGTGCATTCTTTTATAACATTTGTTAATCCTTTAGATGCCATCATCTCCAAATATGTAATCACCTGTAAGTCGTATACATTCAACACATTAATGTTCATGTCACCCAAAACAATTATCTCCTTTCTGCTACGTATATTTGCGTCTATTTCCTTTATAAATTCAGATATATTTGTTTTTGGT